>JAPEIS010000003.1:0-2400000 GCA_029531795.1 Sclerotinia nivalis
CTAACCCTAACCCTAACCCTAACCCTAACCCTAACCCTAACCCTAACCCTAAATTATATCATTATATAATCTGTCCCTTTTCGGCTTTCTGAGTTCGGGAAACAGAGTTTGTTTGGTATAAGTTCTTGTTAGATGAAAATCCTGTATATATTATGTTTATTCGTTGTTGTAATTTGAGGTTTATTTTTTGTTGAAGAAATAAGCAATCGAGCAAATCTGATGATATTGTTTGTTACTGTTCTGTCGATATTTGATCGATCCTGTTCCATTTATGTTATGGTAGATAGCGGATACAAAGGATATACTTTTATGGATCGAAGTTGGGTTGAAGTTATTAAGCTTTTAATATACAAATTATTTGTTTTGTTCGAAGTTATTGGATTTGATAGAAAAATACTGTTTGAAAACCGAGTGGATCGTTATATTTTAATCGATTTGCAAATCAACGATTATTATAACTATCACGGTGGTGGTAGGGTGCTTTAAGATATGATGATATTCTACAAAGAAGGAAGAAGGTGCTAGGAAGAGCGCCGACTATATAGGGGATAGATGCTTTAGGCAGCTATACAGACTAGTTAGAAATGGGTTACGAATCCGTAACAGTATTCCCTTTTTCAAAGTCTAGTTTGTCTTCAAATTACTGATAAAACCTTTTTGAAAAAACAACTATTCAAGCAAAATTTTGTTCAGGCGTTTCAAATTCCTGAGTTGTAAAACCATTTGTCAAATTTTAAAACCGTTTTAAAATTTGAGATACTATTTTCCTATTCAAACAAATTATACTTTTTTTTTTGTTAATCGTTGTAAAGTCTTTGTAGAAATTGGAGTTGGCAATAGTATTATAGCGTTTGGGTGATCTAAGATTTATAATGGTGGTCCAGGTTTCTTGGAGTGTAAATAGTAGTAATCAATTAGGGTTTTCTTATTATTTTTTAGATTTAATATTGGTTGTTAGATTGATGTGTAATGTTTTTATTTGATTTGATAATGATAATCATCTTTATTGTGGTTATTAAATATACTTTCAAATATCTATTTCTGAATTAATTCTTTCTTTTCATCTTCTTTTTCGAGGATTCTATCTTTCGTAATTTTCGATTCCGATTCATTAATTAAAGTTTGTTTTGGGAAATAAGATTTTGGATATGCTGGTCTTAGCAACGAATAATAGAATATTAGGAAAATTCGTATATTTTCTAGTAGTTCGATTAAGCAAGTATACAGATAAATCTTTATTATTTTGTATAATCCGATTCATTTATTATCGAGCTTTTTTGTTTTACAAAATGTCTTTATATTTTTTGTATTCATATATACTTTTTGTTCTTTTGTGTATCATAGCGAATTGTTACGATCACGGATCTTACAGTAACCGATCGTGTGAATACACGTTATGATTTGATCGAATTAGTATGAGATTAAGGTGGTCGTAGGAACAAACGAGCACAGACCATGTTAGATCATGTGATGGAGCATTGGAGCTTCGAAGGCTCCCGACGCTCCTGGAGCATTGGAGCTTCGAGGGCTCCTAGGGCTCCCAAGTACGAAGGTCTATATAAGCAGGATGGATTCCTTTATTTGTAGAGCTTCGTGCTCAAGAACAATCATTAGTTTAAACACTATAGTTACCATACAATACAATCGTTATATCTTCATTCTCACCAAGCCCCTGTTTGATCTTTAGTAGAAATCACCACGGCCTTTCTATAAGTCCCTTGATCACTTCTTAGTGATAAAGGATTGTAGCGGCGTAACACGAATCTGATCTGTTCCGATTTGTATATTTCTCGTAGATTATAATAGATTATTTCGTAAATGCTTTGAATTGATCTAGGATATATTCTATTCTATCAATTGTTTTGTTTTTCTTGAAGAATTCGTATTTTTGAGTTATTGTTATATCTGAAGGGCAGGATTTACTAGGTTCTATATCCAATTGTAGATTAAAACTGTAATTTATAAAGAATAGCAAATAGTTTGTTGTTTTAGAAACCAAATTGTTTGAAGCAAATTCTGTTAACAGTAATTATTCCATTCAATCATTTTGATGAAAGTTTATGAATGTATATAAATACTATTCTAGAATTGAATTGATTTGTTCTGTTTGACCGTTTGTCTACAGATGAAACGCTAAATTGTATTTAAAGGCTATTCCCAATTGTTCAAAAAGCTGTATCCAGAATCCCAATACGAATTGTGTTCTTCGATTTGAAATGATATTTTCTGGGAGACTATATAATATATAAATGCAATTGATGAAAGTATTAATCAATTCTTCTGTTATTAGAGATTTTGTATTTATAAAGTATTTCATTTTTATTAATCTATAAACAATTATTAATATATATTTATATGTTGAATTGTAATGTTTATAATCTGGTAAAGGTGTAATGTAATCGATTGAAATATCTGATTATAGTTGGAAAGGAATAAACAACGATTTTAGAAATTCTGAGGGGGATGACTTTGAAAATTTTGTTCGAATATAAAGTTTACAAGCTTGAATATAAACGTTTATTTCTTGATACATCTATAATTACCAATAGCTTTTGGAGATCAAATCAATAGTCTTTATGCGATCAGGATGATTAGCGGAATTCAACGAATGTGTTCTGTATAAAATTTGTATCTTCAATTTATTATCAAACAGAATTCATAGTTTTTCACGATAGTAGATCTTATTATTGTAAATATAGCAATCCTGTATAATTATTCGTAAAGTTTTCCTGAATTCTTTCGGTTATTTGATTGTAAAGGAATCTTTGATTGTTAATATTAATTGCTTGATTATATCTGATCTGTTATATATTATATCAATAAGTTCGTCGATAGGCTTATCTTCAAGTAGTATTATTCAATCTGTTATAACTAACAAAAAATCGTTTATAAGTTCTTTATATAGATTTATATCGAATCTATCAATAGATAAAACGATACATTTCCGGTTTTTTAAGTATTCGTTGTTGGGATTAGAGTTATCAAATCGATCTTTCTATCGGCAGTTCAAAGTATTTGATCAAATTATTTTGGTTTTTGATCGATAAATAATTCGGAAGTTGTATTGAGATAGGAACTCTAATTATTGTATTTGATATTGATTTAATGCTTTCGTCGTTGTAAAGTATTCCAGATTCTTGTAATCGATCAGGATTTCAAATTCTTGTTGAGATCTTTGTAATTCCGATTGTTATTCTTTTATTGATTTAATAATAGTTAATAGCTCTTTATTGTAAATCTCGTAATTATATACAACAATCTAATGTTTCGAAAAAAAGTATATTATTGATTGTAAAATATTATTATTATTATATTGAAAAAGTACCTCTTTCGAAATTCAATCCAAAGTATCTATTTCCAATACAGTTTTTCTATTGTAGTTAAAATAGACAAGTATTGGAATTGTTGTAAATGTTTTCTTTAGATTTTCGAATACTATTGTATAATTGTTCTTCTATTATCAATCTATTCTTTTCTGCAAAAGATTATTTAAAGGATAGTAGATCTTTGAGAAGTCTTTTATAAATCGACGATAAAAATTTGCAAAGTCGAGGAATCGTTGTAAATCTTTAACAGACGTTGATTGTACCCAAAAAGTAATAATTGATATTTTATCTTGATTCATTTTTATATCTTCAATTGTAATCATAAGGTCTAAATATTTCATAGAAATTGTTTCGAATTTGTATTTATTAATATCGATTTGTAAACCAACATCTTGCAGTTTCTGGATTATATTGCGAATATGTTTTCGATATTGATTCTTATCTTCGGAGTATATGAGAATATTATTGAGGTATACAATACAGTATTTATCCAATTCGTTAAACAAAATATGATTAATATAATATTGGAATGATATTGGTGTATTGCAAAAACCAAAAGGTATAATTAATGATTCGAATAATCCAAATCGAGTAATGAAAGCAGTTTTCCATTTATTATTCTCTGTAATACGAAGTTTGTTGAAAACAATAATAATATCTAATTTGGTATAGATTTTTGTATTGCAAAAAATATCCAAAGTTTTTCGAACAATTGGTAAAGGGTATCGATTCTTAATAGTAACATTGTTCAAACTATAATAATCTTGATAGATACAAATTTCTTTATTAGATTTAATTGTTAGGAGTAATGAGGTTGCGCTTCGTAATTTTGATTCCCGAATGAAATCTTTGGCAAGGTTGTTATCGATTTATTTTCGAATTATCTTTAATTCGAAAAAAGACAAAAAGCGATTTTTGAAATATAGAAATTCTTTTCTAGATATTAACTTTATTTTGTGATCTTATATTCAATATAGAGGAAGTATATCTATATAACGAAATAGGAAAGCAGGTAATTTGTTTTGAAGCTATAAAGGGAACTTTTCTTTAATCTCGTTATCGTTGAGTAGCGATTTGCTATTAAGGAATTTTTCGATATTTATCTTTATTATTTTCCAAAGATGTTCTAATTGATAACAATGGTAAACAAAATCGTAAAGTTTTGGAGATACTTTAATTAATATATTAACGATATTGTCTTTTCCATGTAGTATATCCTTGAAATCTTATTTCTGAAAAACTAAAATCATTATTGCTTTATATAAACGTTCTTGTCGAATAATTTCTTTTGTTTGATCTAATTCCTTTTATATAAAGTGTATAATCTTTACTTTATTTTATTAACAAAAAGATATAAAATTAATAGTTTATAATCAACAGATATTATCTAAATCTGATCTTATATTGGAAATAACCTCGATCTACTCTTTTGGGATTGAAACTGATAACGATAATAAGGATTCATTTTTTGATATTGATTTCGATTAACGTTATTCAATAATCTTTTGTATAGATTTATACTGAATAGGATATCGATTCGATATCATTTTTACTTGAGATAATACTCCTTTATTGCAAATTCTTATACAATAATGATTTATACTAGATATCAAAGTTTTATCGATTTGCAAATCGATTCCAAAATCTTCTATCGATTCATAATTTTCATCTATAGAAACTGATTCATTATAATCTTGCTCCGATAACTTTTTTAAGACCGTCTTAAAATTTTGAATGTATATTTCGTCGTCTTCGTTTTCGTCTTCGATAAATAATGATAAATATTAGGAAGAATTCTTCTTTACATTAAAAAGGAAAGTTTTAATTGAAAATAATATATCAAGGATTTTATCGATAAATAGTTTTATAAATATACTACTTTTATATATTTGATCTGTATATATTGACGAAGGGATTGTTGATGCTTATATTGGATCGAATGTATTGTAAAGGCAACAATAAATCATACAATATTGAGAATTGAAAAAGAGAATCATATCCCGCTAATTTATATATAGATTATAATATTGTAATTATAATAATCCGAAAATAACTGAAATTTCTTTGGAAAGTTTTGTAACAAAGAATAATCATATTTCTTTATATTATTCCATCACTATATCTATTACGAAATAATCAGTAATAATATCTACAATATTTTCATCTACCAAACAAAATTTGCAACGATATAATAAAAATCGAATTGGGATATTGTTTCGATCAATGAAAGAACAATCAGCAAATACCTTTTTTGAATATCTATTATCAATTAAATTGATTATATTGAAAAGAAAGAAATACATTAAGAATATAATAATTTGAACAAATAGAGATTTATTATCTATAGAATTAAACTGTAAAAGTTCTTTGCTAATTATTACTTATCGTATCCATTCTGTATCCCTTGAAAACCCCTACAAACGATTTGTCGCAAAAGTTAAACTTTTCCCGAATGCTCTTGAATAGATATAAGTAACAGTAATATTATATTGCAAGAAAATATATTTGATACATTTTCTAATAATACTAATGTTTCTTCTTCAACAAACTCAATGAATATATTAAGATATTATTATTGATGATTATTGTAATCTTAATAATTATCTCGTTGGAAATTTCCACAACCAATTGGATTAAAAAGGCAATATTGTTAAGCTTGAAGCTATACTTGATATCTTCCTCGTTGATAGCCACCTCGATTAATTGAACTGCTCGAACAATATTGTTGATTTTGATATAGTTGATAATTACCTCTCAAATAACTACTTCTATAGAAAATGCCTTTATATCCGCTTGCATTTCTTATAATATTGATTTGTTTCTTTGCTTCACAATCTACAACTCGATACCCAAATTGTTTACAAAAATAATATAGATCATAAAAGTATTCATATTTTTTTTATATTTGTTTTAGGATTCTAATTACATCGAGATCTATAAGATCGCTTTAGATATAAGATACTAATAATACTTGTTGTTGAATATAAATTGAACTAAATCTCGAAGAGTTTATATTATAATACTCATTATCCCAATAATTTTGGTTCCATACTTGGAACTTCTTTCTCCATCCTTCAATATCAATAAATTCACAAAAATTTGAATCGTCTTTTACCAATACCTTCAATTCATCGATAACTTTTTATTTCATTACAAAAATCATTTCTCGGGAAGTCTTTCCACTAAATGCACCCAAATATTCCAATTATGAATAAAAAAAAGGAAATAAAGTTTTGTCATCCATTTTGAGTTTATCGAATTTGATTGCTACCTCACGTTCAGCGTTAATTGAAATATAAAAACCATCGAGTTTCTTCAGGAATACATCCACAATAATAAATTCCGATATATCATCTATAATTCCTTCAATATCCTTTCGTTTTTCTTATCGAATTGTTCCTTCCTATGACGATGGTCTTAATTCAAGGTATGATAAAATGAATCAATTAATCTATACTAGAGAATAACAAATTACTATACCAAATACAATAGAGTTGAGCTTTTTATAATCCCCTCGGAGGGGATCAAAGCCTTAAGCGAATATAGGATGAAATAAATGAAATAATAACCTGAGGTATTTTGGTCCCTTGGAAGGGGATCAAAAACCGAAAGAATGGTCTAAGGTATTTATAACATAATAGAATAACAGGATCGTTACATCACCCCCCCCTCAAAGAAAACAGACTTACCCTCAAATTTTCCTCCTAACCTTTCGTACTGGCGAAGTAGGTTTTTGTTTTACCAATACAGCTTTTCTTTTTTTTTGTAGCATGTTGGGGATGGAATCGTTGTTGTCGCTTTCGATTTCGATAGGCTCTACGAAAACCTTTTTTATCGGAGTTGAAGGGGTTTTCGCGGATTGCTTGGTTTCACACATATAACCCAGTATATCGAATACTATATCCAATGTAGCAGTATCGCGATAACGAAAAGGTTTATTATCGAATCGGTTTAACGTAATACCAATTTCTTTTTCTTCATATTTTCCGAGGAGGCCACAAAACAGCATAATAAGTTCTTTATTTTTTATAAAGGAAAGAGTACAGAAGGGGTGGGGGATATCATTTTTGGAATTGACGAACGCCTGCACACGCTTCATATCAATCGTAGCAAATTCCGGAATTCGATTTCCACCGCTCCCATCTTTATAATTGTACCACTGAAAACACTCGATGATAACAGTATTCAAGGCTCGGCATACATTAATACTGTTGATCGTTGTGATTACGACGCAAGCGAATTTGGATGCGAGAGTAACATTCGTTTGTTATTTTGGATGAGCTTCAATAAACAGTTTTAAAGCTAACGCTTTACCTTGAATACAAATGGCTAGTCTTTTCTGCGAAAGTCCGATATTAAGTCTCGCGTGTTTACCTCTACCGACCATTTCGACGAATTTCGTATGCTTTTCGTCCGTATCCTCCTTCGTCATACCCAACTGTTTATAAAATTGTCTTGTTCTTTCGAATACATCAAAGCGATAGGTAAAATCTTCGAAACCAATACCAACTTGTACAGTTTGTGTTTTGGCCATATCGACCATTTATACCGCATCGGCGATAGGCATGTCTGGATGATTTTCGATAAAATCGATAACATTGAAGAAATATATTTCTTCGCCGTTCGGAGATACGATTATTTGGGAGCTTTTATCTCGCTCAGAAAAAGGGCGACCAGCATTTTCCACCACAAAAGAAGGGGTAGCAAACCTCGAAAAAAAAGAAACGAAAGAAAAAAAACGATTGTTGGTGGGATTGTTTGAAAACGAAACCGTAGTAGCTTTTCGAGACAAACTGAATAAACTTCCTAGAAAATTCATAATGAAAAAAATATTTTTCAATAAGTTGAATCGATTTGATAGAAATACAATTATTGTATATTGAATAGAATAATAATAAGGAAAAAGAAGAAACGGAATAAAAATCAAAACAAACAAACAACAGAAAAAGCAAAAATAACAATAGATAATTTTTTGAAGTGAATTATAATTTAGATACAACCTCCGTTTCGAAGGGAGGGAGAGCAAACAAATAATTCTGTTTTGTGGTTCTATTTATAAATTTACTATCTACGAATTCATCGTAATTGTTGTTACCATTCTCCCAGACTCTTATCCATTCAGAAAGGTGATTAGAAAATCCTACAACTTCAAAATATTGAATATGGAACTCCTATATTTTATACAGAGCGTACATAACGTCGGAACAATAATATTACACAGGGTCGTCGTTGTATCCTACCCATTTTACCTTATATCGGATCTATCTACGGAGAAGTTTCGATGCTAAGATCTACTGCACTTCGAATTCTATATCTGTTGCTATTACAATAGATAGAGAAGATTCGATACATTATCCGGAAATTGGATTTTTTATAGCTTTTCATAATTTATCGGAGAAAAAGACTTTATAAACTTGTATACTTTCAGAAAGGTCCAATTGATACAAATGGCCGACTTTTTCGAGTATACAATATAATCCGGCCATCTACAGATCGAGTTTGCGGCTAAACCTTTCCATAATGAAGTTTCTAGTAATTATATACACTTTGTTTTCTACTTAGAAATCGACAAATCGTCAATAACAATCGATATCCTTTACCTTCTTTTGTTGAACCTTAGAAAGAATATCTTTAGCTACCTTCCAAACCTTATATATATATTTGGAAAAAACCTACACATCAATGTAATTCAACTTTTCTATAGCTATATAAAGAGTATTGAAAGAAGATCTATCCCAATCGAAGAAAATGGTTGGAAAATATCCGTTTTGAAGTTCGAAAGGGGACATTCCTAAGTTTTCGTAGGGTATAATAAATTGCACATAATCCATCATATACAAGAATTCCGACCAATTATCTTGATAATAATTGATATAAGATCGGAATCGTTAATCCAGATATTGATTCATGATTTCGATTTGTTCATTTGTTTGAGGATAATAGATTATAAACAGTTTTAATTTGACACCTAAAATTCATATAAATTCGTTCCAAAAGCTGGAAATGAATTACAGACCTCTATCGAATGTAATAATAATTGGGGTGTTTTTTCAACGATAAATATAGTTCAGGTATAATAAAGCTATTTCCCGGGCAATCGTAATATGATAACAAGGGATACATATTGATTGCTTCGATAGCCTATCGATAATTACAAAAACGTTATCGTATCTATACTTATCCTTCGGAAATAACTTGAAGTCCATTGATATATCTGCCCATAATCGGACAGGAATAGGCAAAGGATGTAAAAAACCAGACATTCGATCTCTCGAAACATGATAATTATGACAAATGGTACAATTGTCGATGTACTAATCGATATAATCAACCATTCCTTTCCAAAAATATTGCTTTTTTACAATTAGTTTCGTTTTGGTTTTACCAGAATGAACTAAAGAGATTTGGGTATAGGCTTCCTTTATAAAACTAGTATAAAAACTATCTACATCGAATACAACTAATCGGTCTTTGTGAAATAATAAACCATTACATATAGAATATCCTTTTTTCAACTTAATAATCAAATCGTGTTCTGATTGTATAAAAGAATATATACAATTAGTTTATAGGATATAATCTACGAGATCAAGTTCTTTTGTTTCAATAGTTAAGATTGTAACTATCTCCCCCCCCTTTATACTGAATTCGTCCAATATTCTTTTGTTAAGAACTTCTAATGAGAATAGAGTTTGAATGCAATATTCAAAATATACTATTTCCTACACTTCCACTTCTTGATTATGGTGGCTAAAAGCATCTGCTACAGCATTATTGACTTTCGATCGATATAATATTTCGAATCAGAAATTTGTCAAGATTTCAGATTACTCTGTTTATCGTTGATTCAAGGTTTTCTTGATTATGAAATATTCCAAAGCTTTATAATCAGTAACAACTTTAATACAATAAAAAGAATCTATAAATTCTGCTCTCCAGATTTTGAAGGTTTTGATAATAGCAAGCATTTCTTTATCGAATATAGCATAATTCATTTCGACCGGAAGTATGGTTTTGGTAAAGAAAGCGACAGAATGCTATTGATTGTCGTCGTATAGTTGAGAGAGCATTCCGCCGATAACACCGTCTGAAACATCTGTCTCAATCATGGTCTGAAGATGTAATTGGTAATGCTTCAATACAGAGATCTGGAGTATAACCTATTTAAAACGATTGAAAGCAGTGGCGCAAACATTGTCCCATATGAAGAGAGTTTCCTTTTTGATCAGATTGATCAAGGGATAAACGATTCATCCGAAATCTTGTATAAAACATCTGTAAAAGTTGCAAAACCCTAAAAAGGATTGTACTCCTTTAACGTTTGTAAAGGCTTTCCATTCTTTTATAACTTCGATTTTTTGTAAATCGATTTCCACTTCTTTTATAGAGATAATAAAATCAAGGTATTTAGTCCTTTTAATACTGAATTCATATTTGTTAATATCGGCCTATAGACCAGCTTTTCGGAGACGATCAAGGACCTGTAATATATACAATTCGTGCTCTGATTCGTTTTCAGAATAAATCAGAATATCGTCTAAATAAGCTGTACACGTTACGTCCAAAAGATCGAAAAGAACATCATTTATATAACACTAATAAATAACAGGATTATTGATTAATCCGAAGAATAAGACTTTACATTTATAAATTCCGTATCGGGTTCGGAATGTAATTAAATCTTCGGAATCAAGGTACATACAAATTCGATGGAATACTTGCCGGATATCCAGCTTCGTAAAAATTTTCGATTTCGATATACGTGCTAGCATTTCGTCGATTAAGGGCAAAGGGTATTCGTTTCTTTTGGTAAATGTGTTAAGGCGTCGGAAATCGATACAAAAGCGTAAGCCATTATTTAACTTGGAAACGAAGAATACAGGCACAACGAAGGGAGAGGAGCTAGCTTCGATAAAACCCTTTTTCAGATTGTCCACCAGATATTCTTTCACGATTAGTAATTCTTCCGAAGATATATTGTATATCGGGCTAGTCCTGAGTTGTATGTCAAAGGGAATTTCGATTTTATAATCGTATGCAGTATATTGTGGCAATTTATCTGATTCCTTTTTGGAGAAGACTTCAAGGTACTCATGGTAAGCCTGGGGGACTCTTTGGATCAATTCCTGAAACTCTTCGTTGTTCGAATTCTGCATTCGATCTTCTAGTACTGTATTGATTTCATGAATGCTAGTGGAAAAGATGGTGTTATCGCAACGACGACTATACATTTTGAAAGCTTCAGCGGAGATCGCAATGATGTCGACAGCGATCTATGAGAGATAGGTTGATTGATAGTGTTCGGAAAACAGCTTATTTAAGAGTGCAGAGCGATTAGTTGGTTTGGTCCCTACGGAGAGGAGCAAATTTCGTTCGACAAATGAGCTTTCCTGGAATTCCTTTTCCATCTATCAGAGACTAATACATAAATCCCATTCATACTTAATGATGAATCTAGCTAAAGAAAGAAAGGGTTCTAGATAATCGACTTCGAAAAAGACATCACGTCGTCATATATCTTTTTCAAATTCGGGGTTGGATAATAACTTGGGGGCTGAAAAAGATTTTCTGGAGATGATTACGTCCCTTGAAAAGCATAGGACTAATAGTAAATCCTTTAGCCATACTAATTGATGGTTGAAGAATCTAGATATTACATTATAAACTTTGAACCATAGATCTCCAATAATGATATCCCTTCTTATATCAATTAATAAGAAAGAGGCTTGAAGGAAGATTCTACCATCCAATCGGAATATTAAACGGATAGAATAGGTGACAACGGTGCCTTGCCGACCGTCGTATCCTTGAACAGGGATAGGATTGTTCAAAGGAGTGATAAGGACGCTAGTACATCGAGAAAGTTGATATGCAAAACGAATATTAATAAGTAAATAAGCAAGCACACCAGTATTCGCCAATGCAGAAGATCGGACTTGGAAACCATAAACTAAAAAATGATAAAGAAGTAGAAAGCTATTACCACCTATAAGACTCCGAAAATCAATATATTTGAGATCATATTGATAACCTTGGGAGGAGATTTTCCCAAGGACTAATCCTTTCCCGACTCACATAAATCGGAATCAGAAAGTTCCGAAAGGGTTTCCTTGTTTTCAGAGGCTGTATCAATTTCATAAATGCCAGAGGGACAAACATGATCCTTGATCCAATTAGGGGCCTTGCATTTGAAGCAAACAAAAAATAGAGCAGAAAGGTGAGACTTGAAATTCGGTATGAAATCAAAAGCAGCCGATTTTTCCCTTCCCACACATTCTGGCTTAGCATTGTCATACAAAGAAATGGAACTCCTAGCGCGATTGTCAGGCAAGGGAGCTTTTCGACCAAGATTCCTGACCATTGTAGCATATTTCTGATTCACAATACACATCCTTGCATCCACATTCGTTAGGTAATTCACATAACCCTGGAAATCGAAGTAAAGGTCCATAATAGCTACTATCACAACTCTCAACGAAAAAGAAAACTTCGAAGTGAATTCTCTTCGAAAGAAGTCTTCTGGTTGGTCAACTTCTATTACGAATTCCAAGAATTGTATATAGAATTGATAGAAAGTCATAATTCCCATTCGTAGAAATCGGAATTCGTCCATAGCCAATTCCTATCGATTAAATACAAAATAAATAAAACCAAAGTAATCCAAAACGCTTTGATATATAACAAACTCCTTTCGAATCATTTTCGGCTTCAAATGCCATTGTACGTCACCAATAGTCCATCAGAAAATAGTACGAACTTTCACACCCTCGTCCAAATAATAATCTACATTATCCAAAAGTTTTCCTTCTGCAAAGAGTCTCCATAATTCGAAAAAAGAATTGACTCCATCACTAAAAAATTCAAGATCTTTCACTCTCGCACTGAATCTTCCATAGAAAGATACTATAGATACTAATCTTCTTTCTATTGTAAGACCTTCTTTACTAGGTATAACAATATCGGGATCTTCAATCTATCGAGAATACCATTGTCGTATTCGAGAACAAAAGGGAGATCTATTATCGTTTGCATCAGGGAATCTTTCTTGTAAAAAGCTAACTAGAGCGAAATGAATCTAGTCCAATTGTTCTAATATGACCTAATTTTGAACTCGGATTTCGTGGTTTTCTTTTTGTAGACTTTAAAGATTTATCATTCCGGTTATAAAAAGAACTAATTCTCCTCGAATTGATAAACACAAAAGCAGACTTATAACTACCGTTTCGTTGATTCCTGCATTAAATCCAGGATCTTCTTTTTATCTAGTTTGTTCGATTTGAACTTGTAATTCCGCTACAGCAGACTCAGCGGTAATGAACAAAAATATACAGGGTTTTCTCGAACAAATAGACATAGCAATGATACCGATGAAAATTCGAAAAGATCAATCAGATATATATAAAAAGTTTCACTAATTCAATAACCTCGATAAATATAACTAACTAAATATTCTGGCCTTCTCAAAGGATATTCTGTCCTTCTCAAAGGATATTCTGTCCTTCTCAAGAGTGCTAATGAGTTTATTATAATATGACAATGATCTTAATTCAAAGCATAATAGAATAAATCAATTAATCTATACTAAAGAATAACAAACTACTATACCAAATACAATAGAGTTGAGCCTTTTATGGTTTCCTCGGAGGGGACCAAAGCCCTAAGCGAATACAGGATAAAATAAATGAAATAATAACCTAAAGCATTTTGGTCCCTTCGGAGGGGACCAAAAGCCGAAAGAATGGCCTAAGGCATTTATGGCATAATAGAATAACAGGATCGTCACACTTCCAAAAGCGAAACCATATATAACAATTTCTTTTGTTCTATATTGAAAACTACAAGATTGCTTTTCCAACAAATATATAAATCTATTTTCTAATCTTCGTATTCGCTTTATCGAATCAAAAAATCTGTTTTTTCATCTTTGAATAATTCAGGATTCTTCGTAGTTTATCATAATCGATAGATTGATATAATAGAATTTGTGCCGATAGATGATTGGTCAAATTGTTCCCGAAAAGCAGAATTCTGAATTATTAATTTCACATTAGCTATATTGCTTAATTACAGATCTCCTTATAATGTATATATTTCTTATCGATATTGCTCTACTTAAACTAATATCCATTCTATAAAACTAAACAAATATTACATATATACAACAGTTTCAAAGTTCTATATATTAGTAAACATATCGAAAACAAAAATTGGATCTTTAAGATCTCTATCTTCAACACTGAAAAGCTCATATACAAATTATTGATAATTAAAGAAAATAGACTTAATATACTCTCGGAGTTCAGATATTATCTTTGATCGAATTAGAAGTATCGATGATTTTGATGAAATTGATTGAATAATATCCAATATAATGATAAATTATTTAAAACAATCTTAAAAACTAAAATATAATTATGGAATCTTTGATTTCGAATATATAATAATATAATACTAATTAAATCAAAGTCTAGATCTGAATCTGGATCTGGATCTAAATCTGGGTTGGAATCGAATTGAAACATTGTTTATTATTTATCGACATATTGATAATCGAAGTTTCCGAATATTTCGTGAAATTGATTATTTGGCAAAACTAGATTGTCTTTCCCGTTCAACAATAGAGTCTTTATAAAGGATAGAATATACTATCACAATGATGATAGAGTACTTTAAGATATGATGATATTCTACAAAGAAAGAAGAAGATACTAAGAAAAGCACCGACTATATAGGGGATGGATGCCTTAGACAGCCATGCAGACTAGCTAGGAACGGGTTACGAACCCGTGACAATAAGAAAAGATCGAAAATCTATATTATTGAATTAGCTTATTATCCGATTATTCTGGGGTTGGCTTAGTTAAAGAAATACGATCCCTATATCGGATTCGTATTCAATATCTTTCGTTTCGATAACAAATTCTATTGGAAGTTTTGTAATATACTTATGCAACCATCGAGTGTCTAAGCTTTATTCGATATTTTTGTTAAAGTTTGTTCTATTTATTTATTGCTTTGTTTTGAAATATTAAAGAAAAGAGATATAGTAAGTATTTCAATCCGAACTTGCTCGATGTATATTCGTCGAGATTACAAGATATTCCAAGCTAATATCGATTTGATAGATCGAATCCTGAAAGAAAAAGAAGATTTTGTTCCCGAAAATCTATTTGCTGAATTCCGATTATGGATCGATGTATTTTCTTTATATAATACTAACAAACTACCTTTATATCGTTTATATGATTATAATATCTGATTATAAAATAGAATTAAATTATTGTTTGAAGCTCTGTATTTAATATCTCAGAATGAATTGAAAACTTTACAAAAATAATTAAGGGAAAACTTAGTAAAAGGATTTATTCGATTGAATTCTTTTGTTTCTATTTCGTCTATTCTATTTGTTAAGAAATTTAATAATGGTTTTCGATTTTGTATAAATTATTGTATATTGAATAATCTATCTGTAAAAGATCGATATCCGTTGCCCTTAACCAAAGAATCCTTGAATAATCTAAAAGGGATGAAATATTTTATGAAAATAGATATCATCTTAACTTTCAATAATATTCGAATCAAGAAAGGATAAGAATACCTGATTGTATTCTGTATCTGATTCGATTTATTCGAAACCTTGGTTATACTGTTCGGGCTGATCAGAGCTTCAATAATGTTTTAACGATTTATCAATAATACTTTGAGAGAATATCTGGATATATTCTGCATTGTTTATTTGAATGATATTTTGATCTATAGTAAGATCTATTCTGAATATATAAAGTATATACAAAAAGTATTAAATGCTTTAAAGAAAACTGAATTATATGTTAATTTATCGAAATGCAAATTTCTGAAATCTGAAACGAAATTCCTGAATCTAATTGTAAGTCAAAAGAAGATCCGAATAGATTTAACCAAAATTAAAATAATAATTGATTGGAAAACGCTGAAGAATTTGATAGATGTACAAATATTTATAAGATTTAGTAATTTCTATTGGTGCTTTATTCGCGATTTTTCTTCGATCATTTGTTCGATAATAAATCTGATTAAGAAAAATGTAACCTTTCAATAGGATCCTATTTGTAAGAAATCGTTCTCGAGTTTGAAAGCTGTATTTATAATGATATCTGTATTAGCCTTTTTCGATTGGGAAAAGGATATGATTTTAAAGATGGATATATCGGATTATGTATCTGTTGGAATCCTTTCTCAATACAATGACGATGGGATTCTGAAACTTATTGTATATTTCTTTAAGAAGTATTCGATTACGAAATGTAACTACAAGATTTATAATAAAGAATTATTAGCAATTATCTGCTATTTCGAAAAATAACAATCCGAATTAAAAGGTGTTTTTTCTTCGATCAAGATCATCACAGATTATAAAAATCTAGAGTATTTTATGATTACAAAACTATTGAATTGTTGTCAAACCTGTTAATTTGAATTTCTATCTTGTTTCAATTTCAAGATTATATACTATCCCGGAAAGCAAGAAGCGAAACCCGATACTTTGATTAAAAGATCAAAGGATTTGTTTAAAGAAAGGAATGAATACTTTCTTTATCAAAATCAGATTGTTTTGAAAATTGAAAATCTAAATACAGATTTGTTTCCTATTGTTAATTCAAAGAAGAAAGTTCATTTCGCGATTACAATCCATAATCAAATCTGTATTGATATCCTACTGTCTATCTATAATCCCGAATCATTTGTTCGAGAACCTAAATTATCTGTTTGTGAACCTGAACTATCTGTGATACCCGATAATCCAATCCCTATCCAATAGCCTGAATCTATACAATTGGAATCCCCTAAAGAATTGAAACCTTTGCTTGTTAAAGCTTATCTATCCGATCTGTTTCCGTTATCGATCCTAAAGGCTTTAGAAAAGAATGCCGCTAGACACCCGTATATCATGTTATCTGAATGTACTGTGAATAATGATCTATTATATTATCGTAAGAAACTACTATTGGCCTGGATATTACGACTATGTCTCCCGTTGAGTGCGCAATTGTTATAGTTGCTATCGAGCCGCCCCGAACCGTAGAGAACAAGAAGGAATCTTACACTCTCTCCCGATCCTGTAACAAATCTGAAAAGATATCTCAATCAATTTCATTATCTATTTTCCGAAAAGCTCTAAATACAATACGATATTTGTTGTAATTGATCGATTGACCAAGATGAAGCATTTTCTACTTTGCCAAGGAATTTATAACTCTAAAGAAGTTTCCCATCTGTTCCTGAAGTATATATAAAAGTTTTACAGCTTACCGCAAACCATTATATTCGATTGTGGAATTCAATTTATCTTTAACTTTTGGAAGTATATCTATAAACGATTAAATACTATTTCGAAACTATCAATAGCTTATCATCCTGAAACCGATAAACAAATGGAAAAAACAAATATAATACTTGAATAATACCTTCGCTTGTATATATCCTATCTACAAAACAATTGATCCGAATGATTACCAATCACCGAATTCTCGATTAACTTTGTTTGGTTTGAAAACTCCTACCTATTACTGTTCTTTGCCAATTACAGTTTTCATCCCTGAATAGATTTCAAACCCGTTATACTTTCCGATCGTCCTAGAGTCCTGAATGTTGAGGAATTCGTCAAAAAGATGAAGTCGATTATCGATCATCTAAAGATCGAATTGATCATTAATCAAGCCCGTTATTCGAAGAATACCGATTCCCATTATTCGTCTACTTATCGATACCAGCCTGGAAATCTAATCTGGTTTAATATTAAGAATATCTGAATTTTTCGTCTCCAAAAGAAATTAGATTAAAAGAATTTAAATTCCTTTCGAATCCTGAAGATTATAAACTTGTATATCTATAAATTAAAACTCCCTGTCTTTATAAGAAATCATTCGGTTTTTCATGTTAATCTATTATATTCTGTCAATAATGATTTTATCCCTAAACAATGTAATTTATTCTTTTCTTCTATTGAAGTTGAAGGTATTGAGCAATTCGATATAAAGGAAATCCTGGATTCCCAATAGAAATATCGAAGTCGTGGTAGCCCCCATTTGAAGTATACTATCCGATGGACAAGTTATAATACGTTTACCGAAAAACCTACGAAGTATTTGGAGAATGCTTAAGAATTGATCCGTAATTATTATTATCGTTATCTAGATAAATCTAGTCCCCTTAATCGTCTCAACGAAGTTCGACTCTAAAAAGGGAAATACTATTATAGGATCCCTGTATATAGTATACAAAGACTGTTCGGGTTCCGATTCATAAAAGTCAGATCTCAGATAAATGTAGGCTAGCCCCGGTCGGGGCTAATGCTATACATAAATGTATTTAAGGAACTATTCCTTCTGTAGAAACATAGCTCTTCGAGCTACATCTTATTAATAAAAATGATTCCTGTTATTCTGCCTGTTGCCTCCGTGATACTAATATTAGATTCTGTTTCATTATCAAATTGAATATGAATTGATTGATTTATCGAGAACGATTGTATTCATCGAATTAGATTGTTAGGCCATCTTTATTCTCTGAATCGATAAACTAAACATCCTGGGAGAACAGTATCAAAAGTATTTTTGATATCTATAATTAATAAAATAATTTTAAAATTTGAATTCAAGGTTATTTTTATATTATATATAAGGCAAATTGTAAGATCCATTGATGAATATAAAGAAAGCATTCCGAATTATTGTTTGGTTAATATTTTGAGGATTATAGTAATCCAAGATATCTTTTTAGCGATCAAATGTTCGAGATATTTTTTTAGTACCGAGAATAGGGTTATTGATTTATAGGATTTGGGATTCGTATGATTTGATTTGTTTGATTTTGGGATGATAACTATAATCGCTGATCGAAAGTATTCAGGGTAATAATCTATTTCAAAGTATTTTTGAAAAAGTTGTAAAATGCTAAATTCAATCTGTAACTATACTAACTACAATATTTTAGTTGAGATTTTGTTTATATCAAGAATTGTATTATTTATACAAAGAATAGTAGTTTGAATATTTTGAATTATAGTTTCAAAGAATAGAATAGAGCGAGTAAAGATTATAAGGGAATCGAAAGAGATATTGTCAATCTCAATTGTATTTGTCAGTGAATTATTAATGAGTAGATCTTTTTTAGCTTGAATAATTGTAACAATAGAGTAATCTAAAGGATCTACTAAAGGAGGGGTTCGGTATATTCTAATTGATTGATATTATTTTGTTATTTTAAAGATATCCTTTATTTCCTTAACTGAATCAAATTTAGATAACCAAAATTCCTTTTTTGTTTTCTTGACAATCTTTCGAAGATTCTGTTTTGATTTTGTAAAGCTATTTGTTCGGTTTTCCTGAATAGTTATTCGATAAACTTCGTTCCATTATAATTGATCTGTATTTCGGCTGAATGATCTTTGAATTGATTCTATATATACTAATTATATCGATTAAATAATATTCAAAGTTAGATTATCAAAATCAGAAATTGTAAATAAAGATTAAAGATTTAGATTTGTTAAGTTTTCTATTAATAAAGTTGAAAAAAGCTTTTTATCAAATATATCAATTTGTAATCTTCAGATTGGATCTTGGAATTTTATATTTCAATTCAAAATTGTTAATAAAGATTTATAATCAAAAATTATATCAAGATAAAGAGTAAATATTGTATTAATTATATATAATCCTAAAAGGAATACAAGATCAAAAATACTATCCAAATCATAAATAGCTTTATCGATTATAAAAAGAAGATTGAAAAAATAATTATCTAATTAATTTATAAAAAGCTTTATAAAATTAAAGTATATAAAATAAAAAAAATCCTATTTTGTATAATAAAGATTCAAATCCCCTATAAGAAACATAGAATTAAAAAAGGAAAAAGATAAATTGAATAAATCTTTTATTGTTTGGTTTTCATTTTAATTGCTTTTAGGAGTATTGTAAATATTAATAATTGTAAAAGTAAAACCAATAATAGATTGAAAATATAGAAATAATAAATCCCGAGAGAAGAAAATAAACCGAAACTGATTAACTCGAATACCTATTCCTTTGCGAATATAAAATATTATTCGAGAACGGGTTTCCCAATTATTGAGTAATATGAAAGTTTCGTAAGCCAAATAGGATTTAGTAATTCAATATGAAATATCTAAAAATATATAAAGTTCTTGAATCAGAATTATATCAATATAAGAATCATCAATTAAGAAAAGTATTAATTCGTAAGAATTAATATTTCTAATTATATTAGCTTATAAGATAATCAAGGGTTTTGAAGATATTCTTAGATTATATATTAAACGGGATCGAAAAAGAGATAGTATCCAATATAATGAAACGATTGGAAAGGTTGAAAAGGAATAAAGCTAATAAAAATAACATCTGGGTAATTCGAATTGAGATTGAAGAAACAATAAATTCTTCCATTGAAAAATCAGTTTTTGAAACTTTAAAGCACTTTGTATTGATATAAACTCTGATTCTAATTGCCTTTGATATTTTCTAGATAATTTGTTTTTCTGTTTTGGATTTGGGGCCTTTGATAGTAAAACAAAAAAAGCATTTAGAATTATTTGTTGAATGAAATCTATTGTAGTATAAACATCTTACTAAACAATTATGAATTATATTATATCTAATAGAATAATTTTTTTCCGTATACTCGATTGTATTATATCTAATAGAATAATTTTTTTCCGTATACTCGATTGTATTACAGATTCGGCACTTTTCAGAACAAAGGCAAACTCGAATATTGTACCATTGAAAGCATCAAATATATCACGGAGGCAGCAGACAGGATAACAGAAATCACTTTTATTGATAAGACGTAGCTCGAAGAGCTACGTTTCTATAGAAGGAACGGTTCCTTAAATACATTTATGTGTAGCGCTAGCCCCGACCGGGGCTAGCCTACACTTATCCAAGGTCCGACTCCTATGGGTCGGAACCCGAGCGGTCTCCGTATACCATATACGGGGACCCCGTGACAAAATACATTGAATTATCTTAGATTTGAAGACGATCCGAGAAGTATTAATTGTAATTCCTAAAATCCGGAAATTCTTGAGAAAAGCTGTATATTGCAAAACTGGAAAACTCAAAAACCAAATAGAATTATATAAATTGGATTCTTTGCTTTGTATAAATTCAATTGCTTGAATCGCTCACTGTCCAATATTATCATTGATAACCTCAAATATAGTTTCCGATTCGACTAAAACAATGATCAATTATTGTAAATCTCCCAGAATTATAACAATTCGTAAAATATAATTCAATCGATAGATAATCTATAATTGTTATCGTTCGATTTTGCAAGTTTCGAATACTTTTTCAATTGTATTTGAAAGGTTTTCCAAAACTGTTAAGTCCATTAGAGAATTCGTACATAATATAAATTTAGTATTTATTATTTGAACTTCTTTAAAAAGATTCGTATTAATTTCTAATTGTCCTTTCAATACATTTAATACAACAAAGGAGCCAGCTTTTCAAACTAAATAATCGAGTCCGATACAAACAAAAAGACGAATATCGGTTTTGTTCAAAGTTTTAGATTGAGTTTTGGATTAGTTTCTAGCTTTTGAGGCTATAAATTGTATAACTGGAGTTACAATTTTCTGAGTATAAATAGAATCTTTAAGATATTGAATTATAGTTTTTTGTTGTATAAGATTGGGATTTAATTAAGCAAAAAGGATAATAAAGAGTTTAATAACTCAAGAAGAATATGATTCATTGATATATAAATCGAAGTATTTGTTTACAACAGAAAAGATATCAGTACAAAGTGCGATCAGAAGTTTACAAAATCGAACAAAAAGAACTCGAACTATTTCGATATTAAGATATTCATCCCATAATAAAACAATAGGGCTAAAGATCTATTGATCTTCATTTGCTTTATTAGTAGCAACTTTGATTATATTAATCAAAGATTGAAAAAGAGAAGAAGTTGGAAAAACAAAAAACATAATAACAGAAACACATCTGTATAGCACCTGCCGGGACTGAAAAGTTTCATTTTTAAATCCTATGGATAATAAGAACGATCGATTGATCAATGAAACACAATAATAAACGCGTTTTTCGAAAAATTCAATTCTTTGATAATGTTATATTTTAATATACGATCGATCATGGTTATAAAGAGAACTATAATTAAATCATATGATTATATTAGATCATATAATTTATAAAGGGCCGTATGAACTTCTTAAATATATATTTAAGGAATTTGTTCTTTCAATATAGAATAGAAACAATCAAGAATAAGTTTTATCAAATAGACTAAAGTATTTTACACTTTGAACTATACCATTTGATACCAACAGTTTCCAAGAAAGATGCGAAGAAACGAATGAATCATTTCTACTACAATCACTTCTCCGACTAGGGACGAGGCTGATGATGCATGGGTTCAAGTACCTGGAGTTTCACTTGCGTGAATAGACTAGCTATCAAATACAATGAAACTACTCACTCTTGACACCGAAATTCGACCTAACTGCCTTGACTTATGATTTACAGTGATTTTTTTATCTTGTGCCTTTGTCTCAGTTCGTGCAACTTTATCAATTCGGCTTTCTTCAATCTATCAATTCTACAGCAGCTGGTCGTCTACTTCCCCGGAGGTTATCTTCCATCTCCAAGACTGACCTAGCCCCCAATCACTGCAAGTAATCTATGATTTATAGAGAAGATACAGAATCCCGAAGTATTTAGAATAAAGTCCATCAAGAACAACTTTAGTGGGTTAGCGAAGCTACCTAGTTGAGGCGCGTGAATACAAACGGTAAAAGACAGGAAACATCTGACAGTGGAAATACAGCTGGAAGTGGAGCTACAGCTGTCAGACTTTATTCATCATGTTATAAGAGATGGCAGAATTGCTAAGACCGATAGTGGCAGAGGCCGTGTCGATCACACGAGAGGTGGATTTGGTGAAGCACCAGCTCGTCTTCTCAACATCAAGGTCAACGTGCGGGATCGGTGTTGGTGTTCCAAAACCAAGCAATGTCCCTGCATGTCTGGAGTTTTTGCATCGCAAAGGGAAATTATTAGCTCATGTAGGGCTGCCCTGAACACAGCTGGACGAGGTCCAATTGGTGGTGTTCGTGGTGCTAGATTCGGAGGGATAGTGGTCCAAGACTTGCTACAAGCGGTGCAGATTACAATCACCTATCGGGTTATGGGTCATCCACCATCAACATCATCTGGTCGCAGGAGTGATAGTCGTCCTCTAGGATATCAAGGACAAAACTTTCTCACACCGGAACAGCGTCATATCCGTGACTTGCAGCAAACTAACCAATAGGGGCGGCCTGCTACACCCACCCAGCAAGGTCAAGGTGCTGTGCTGTGATTCCAGGCCAGGGTATTCCTACAGGGAATGCTGCTGGGCAGCAAGGTAATGGAGAGCAAACACCTGGAGACCCACATGGCAATCAAACGTACATGCGTTTAAAAACCACTTTAGCTATCTTGTCGCTTCTGGTCTTCTCGACACTTAGAATATATGAATAGCATACTTTTTCACACACCTCTTAACTTCAATGCATTCTCTGTGACCAGTGACATAAACCATGAATTATTGTGCCGTAAACTGTTCCCACGCAGATCCACCCAGAATGCCCTGAGGTAAATGTCTTTTTTTCCCAATGTGGTAAGTTAACCTTAGCAATCTCGTTGGCGTATTCCGATAATCTTCGAGCAAGTTGTGATACATGGGAATTATGAGATGATCTCTCTTCAATGACTAAATGAGAAATCGGCGGGATGTATCTCGGCGCAACCTACATCCTACATCGGAAGGTTCGTATGTTCGTTCTTATGTTCGTATGTACATCAAAAGATTGAATTGTAATGTAAGATCGATATCTAGAAATGTGAAAAGCCATGAAGACCAAAATAGAATTATTCCCATATAATTTATATATCAAAAGATGGAATGATGAAGTGAAGTCCAGAAGTGTACAAAGCTAAAAAGCCCAGATAAGAAGAATTGTTACAATCATTTCGGTAAAAATCGGTATTCTATATCAAAAGATTCATATTACATCAAAAGGTTAAATCGTGGTATGAAGTCTCGAAGTAAGTGAACCTTAAAGCCAAGAAGCCAGGTACGTGGTGGGCTTATACCTAAATTAGATTAGCTGCCACATGGCATCAAGAAAAATTAAATCGGTCGCTTGGGGTAATTTGAGTCTAACTACGGACTAATCCGTCTACAAAGCCACCACCCACCAGGGCTTACCTAGTTCGCCTACTCGCCAAGGGATGGATCTACTGGGAATGTAAAAAAGTTACTGATCGCGATATTCAAAATCAATATCAACGAACGTCAATTATATAATTACGTCTTATCACATTTCATCATATTGCTTCAAAAATGCGAATACTCCCTTCAAGGCTGCCATCAAGTAAGAGCGAGAATCGAACTAAATGAAGGACCTATACCATCCTCCAATTGCAGGTTTCAACTCAGGAATGAATATTTTTTTTTACCAATGCAGCATTTAACTAGCAGCGCATTAGAACTTCTATGCACTCCATTTCTAAATCATATTTATATAATAAGTCTATGCATTCTACATGATTTCTCCAGCCCAACAGGCCTCAGAGTTACATCCCGAACAAAGTCATTTGATGGGAATCCGGGGCAACTTACCATGAAAAGGGATCAA
Organism: Sclerotinia nivalis; assembly: GCA_029531795.1. Classification (NCBI taxonomy): domain Eukaryota; kingdom Fungi; phylum Ascomycota; class Leotiomycetes; order Helotiales; family Sclerotiniaceae; genus Sclerotinia; species Sclerotinia nivalis. The sequence continues at coordinate 25,036 of JAPEIS010000003.1, forward strand.
TTCCAACCTCAGAACCTTGTTGATGCGTGGTTTGCTTTTTTGTCCGGGGAAATGAAACATCTCGCCGGTACTTTACCGAAGATTTGCAGTGCTTCAGGGTGTTTATTATTGGTGATCACCGGGGCCTCATCGGTGTCTCACCGGTAATGTGCTATTTAAGGTTGTCTAAAAAACTTTAATACATTAGGTTAAGTGCACCCCCTTGTCTAAACGAAATCAACAAGATGAAGTCGTCAGTCAAGAATTCCTTTATCCATACAAGTCGGAGCATTTTTGGAGCATATATCATTTACATTATACCCACAGCAAAGAAAAAAAAAAGCTTAACTTTAGTTATGCCGCTTTTTAGTCGTTTCAACCTTTGATTCTTTTTCAAATTGACTCCTGAAGATCTCCATAGAACCACGTTATAGAAGGTGTGGTATGTCTCCTGACTCTTCTATACCTTCGACAAATCTAAATCCTAATTGGAGATCATCATGTCTCTAACCTACGAGCAATTCATAGCATTGGATCTCACAGAGCGGATTACGTCAGCTGTTTCTATTGTTGGTAATTTGTTCATTGTTCTAACATTCTTTTTTTCTTCATCCTTCAACAAACCAATTAATCGCCTCATATTCTTCGCATCATGGGGAAATATTGGCTCAAGTGTCTCTTGTTTGATCTCTGAGCTTGGCCCGGCGTCTTTGATGGAAAGATCAAAATTTAATGCATCCGGAATATGTCAAGTCCAAGCCTTCTTGGTTCAGATGTTCCGTGGAGTTGATTGTTACTGGGCGTTCTTCATGGCAATCAACGTATATCTAGTTTTCTTCCGAGGATATACCACACATCAATTGAGAAAGTTGGATATTTGGTATCTGCTTGCATGCTATGGACTTTCCTTTATACCTGCTTTTGTCTTCTTATTCGTATCAACAAAAGAACGAGGTCATGTCTATGGATCAGCCATTGTTTGGTGCTGGATCAGCGAAGAATGGGATTGGATACGCTTGGTTTTTATGTATGGCATTGTCTGGTGAGTACTTACGATTCAAACTTTCACTATTTTTCTCATATCTAATCAAATCCACTAATTGCGATGTTCATAGGATCACCATTCTCTTCGCTTTCATCGTATACATTATGGCAGCCAAAGTAATCTGGTCTAAGCGTGAACATCTAAATGGTTTCCTCAACCCCTTGAATGAGAACCCATTCGCAAACACAATCACGACCGAAATCGAAATAATCTATGAAGAACGATCAATCGTCAAAGATGCGAGCGATCAAGGTGTTTCCGAGAATGTTTTGCCCTCCGATCAATATGCCGTTGACATCCAAGCAACGCCTCAACAACAACGACAGCAAGAAACTCAAATTTATCAAATGCGGAGGATGAGAAGTTTGACCAGAGAGGTTGCAGAGTCTGAAACCAATCCGGAAGCATGGCTGTATGCAAGAGTGGCTATTCTTTTCTTCATCGCTATGATTATCACATGGGTTCCCGCAAGTGTCAACAGAATCTGGCAAATGGCCAATCCATCGGCCGTCAATTTTCCATTGAACTACGTTGAATCATTGATGTTGTCGTTACAGGGTGTTTGGAACGTGATTGTGTATGTCATAACATCTCAGACTGCTTGTCAAAGGTTAGCATATCAAATGTTTTCGAGAGGTTCAAGGAAGAAGTCGAGGTTGCCGAGTGGGAGTCCTGAGAGGTATCCATCGCGTGGAAAGCAAAGGCTTGAGAGTGTGGCTAGTAAATAATCGGAATTTGAATGTTGGGTTGCCTCGATCATCAACTGCATTCATTGTATAAAAGTATCTTTTCGGTCTAACCGTCTATCCACGCTCATGAATTTCTCAATATTTACAAAACCTTGCAACGCCCCCTCCCTCAAATCTGCAACTTTTATCTAAAATCTCAAATCCCATCCAATTGTTGGACCCAACTTGGGTAATTCTTCTGCAACACTCTGTACATCCTTATCACCTCTACCACTTAAACAAATGACAACATCTTGATCTTTGTTCATGGTTTTCGCCAACTCTACTGCTCCCCACACTGCATGCGCAGTTTCCAAGGCCGGTATGATACCCTCTTTCTCACTGATCAACCTGAATCCCTTGAATGCCTCGGCATCTGTTGCCGCGATGAATTTGGCACGCTCACTATCTTTCCAATTACTTAATTCTGGTCCAACACCTGGATAATCTAAACCGGCAGATACGGAATGAGTTTCTGAGATTTGTCCGTGTTTGTCCTGAAGGACATATGTACGGACACCATGTAAAACACCCTTTGTTCCACCACTCAAAGTAGCGGAATGACGATCTGTGTCTAAACCATCACCACCGGCTTCAACACCTAATAATTTTACACTTGGATCTTTCGAGAACGGGTAGAACATGCCAACCGCATTACTACCACCTCCGACACATGCAACAACAGCATCAGGGAGTTTACCACGTTTCTCTAGCATTTGAGCTCGAGTCTCGTTACCAATAACGGATTGGAATGTTCTAACGATGGTTGGGAATGGATGAGGACCAATTGCTGAACCAATGATGTAATGAGTAGTATCAAGCTTGACCACCCAGGAACGCATAGCTTCATTGACAGCATCTCTAAGGGTACGCGAACCAGCCTCGACTGCGACAACTGAAGCACCGAGAAGCTTAATTCTGAAAACATTGAGAGCTTGTCTTCTTACATCTTCCTTTAAAATTGATTAGCGGGAAAAAAGTTAAGTAGAAGATATTATTTGAACTTACCGCTCCCATATAAATTGTACATTTCATACCAAACTTTGCGCATACTGTCGCTGTGGCCACGCCGTGTTGTCCTGCACCAGTCTCTGCGATAATCTCAGTTTTCCCTAATCGTCGGGCGAGAAGGATTTGTCCCAGAGCATTGTTAATCTTATGACTTCCGGTGTGGTTCAGGTCCTCTCTCTTCAACCAGATCCGGGCACCACCAGCATACTCGGTGAGTCTCTCAGCCTCGTGTAATTGGCCTGGTCGTCCCATCCATGGGTAATATGTTCGGTATTCTTCCCAGAATGCTGGATCATCCTTGATTGCATTGAATCCTGCTTCAAGTTCTGATAAACAGTCCATGAGTGCCTCTGGTACATATTGTCCACCAAATTCTCCGAACTTTTGAGAAGAGAGTTTTGGATCGACGGAACCATTCGTGTTCAAGGCTTCAATCTGATCTGCTAAACCAGGTCCTGATCTATCTTCATCTCTAATGACAGCATCAACGGTGACATTTTCTCCGCTGGGTTCTTCGGCAACATCTATTGCCTCGGCCATGCCAACCTCCCTAGTTAAACCCTCATTCGGAGCACCTCGTCTGCCGCAAACTGCCGCACAGTACTCTTCCACACTTTTCGCGATTTTTCCGGCAGGTGCTTGATTGACGGTGTTGATAATTTGACTACCAATAACAACTCCATCTGCGATTTTAGCGACCTGCAAAAAATGGTCTCTTGTGCTAACGCCAAAACCCACAGCCGCTGGAACATTTCCTGAATATTCTTTGACTCTCTTCAACAATCCTTCCAATCCAGCATCCATTGAGCCTCCTGTAGCTCCGGTCACACCCATTCTTGAAACAACATAAATGAAGGAGTCCGCAAGCTTACAAAGAAGCTTCATTCGGGATTCGGAAGTTGAAGGAGCGATGAGAGGAACGTAGGATAACCTATTCAATAATATTGTTAGCAATGTATTCAAATGTGACATGTGCCATTGTTCCAGAGTACTCACCCTCCACTTGTGCAAAACTTCCTGAAGCTCACAGCTTCTTCTGGCGGAAGATCACAAACAATGAAACCATTGACACCAGCTTCCCGACAGTCCTTCAATAACCTCTCCTCTCCATAACTCAGAAATGGGTTGTAATAACCCATGAAAAGAACTGGTGCCCTTAATCCCTTCTTTCTTGCATCCCGTACCATCTGTAAAACCGAAGTGACCGTCACACCATTTTTCAAAGCTTGGGTGTTCGCCTTTTGAATCGTGGGTCCATCTGCCGTAGGATCTGTGAAAGGAATGCCTAATTCAATGACATCTGCGAAGATTTGTTAATTTCCCCAAGGTCAATTGAAGAGGAGCCAGAACTTACCGGCGCCACCAGCCTCCATTCCCAATAAGATATCAACGGTATCCTCTGCTTGAGGAAAACCGGCAGTGATATATGTTACCAATGCGGATCTTCCTTCTTTCTTGCATTGTGCAAATGTATTCTTTAGATGCTCCATATTGAATTGTAGATTGGTGTGTAAAGAAGTGTTGAGGGGTATTGAGAGAAGAGAAAGGGAAAGAGAAAGGGAGAGAAAACAGATGAGTGAAATATAAATGAATTGATTGAGTAATGTTACTCTTCACAACAAGATTTCTTTCTTGTATATATAATCCTTATTGATCACCCAAAAAAGTGAGTCAAAACCATTCGCCCATTCGCCCCTCACTTACAGAACAAGCTATCGCTCAATTAAGTCACCGCCTTGGCAAAATCTCGCAATCTCTTGCCAGTTACAACTTTGGGGTAGGGAAGCAGCTATCACGTGAGGAATAGCTCTGCCCAATCGTGGTTTTGTATTGGTTGGTATCAAATTATTAAACTTCGTCATGACTTTATTATTACCGGGTACTTCAACCTCATCGATCGACCGAATTCCTCACTAACAACACAATCTTGTCAATACATACAACATAAATTCTAACAAATACACAAAACCAATAAATTTAAGAAAAAAGTACGATATAGATACGACGAACATTATATTGAACAAAGGCACTCCAATTTGCTCAGTACTCAATACTCATTGCTCACTCTCCAATCCACAATCCTCAATCCTTAATTCTCCCTCACCAAAAATTTAAAAAAAATGTCTCGACTTTTACCACCAAGATTTCTCCTCCCTTCCCGTCGCTTCTTCTCACAAACAACTTGTCGAACAGCATTCGCAACTAGTCCATCTCCGCCACGTCTGCCACCAAAGGAACAAGAAGAATTTGAACGTCTACAACGATCCTCTACTAGTGCATTTAGTACCCCGAAAACCGACGTCATTACCAATTCCCTAAAGTCAACGTCTCGAGCAAAACCACAAATAAATCAATCACCAGCCACCACTTTGGCTGAGAAAGAGGATATAGAATTGGCGGCTGTAAATGCTAGGGTATCTGCCACGGGAAAGGGAGAAGAATTACATCCGGATATTCGCAGAGGGGCAAAACCAGAATTCGAAGGGGAAATCAATCCGAAGACTGGGGAAGTTGGTGGACCAAAGAATGAACCTTTGAGGTGGGGAAGTTCAGGTGAGAGGGGGGATTGGAGTTATAATGGGAGGGTTACGGACTTTTGAATTGGCGTCCGAGATGCTCCGAGTTGCGAATTTCCGGCATGCGATGCATAGTGAGGATTCGAGATGGAATGTACAACCAGTTTAGATTGTATGGATATATGGAGCTTCAGAGGTACCATTTGAGTCAAACCCAACTCTAAACCAAAGCCTATTGGGAAGCTCAGCGTGCCTAGGGAACTATCATGGAATCTCTGAGTGGATATTTCCTCCCTCGAACAAATCCTTCATCTGCGATCAGTAGAATCTTTGCATTACTTCACAACATTCATAGCCATTTCGAAGATTTTCTGTTTGCCATTGTTCTTGGGTATACCTGAGAACCCGGCAATTTATCTATTTGTGCAAACGCCAATTGTGTCTTTGCGACCAACGGTAAGTTCCATTTTGGGGGTATGTCCAATATTGAAGTGCCAATGTGACCTTGGAGTTCAAGCCGTAGGTGATGTGTTTCTCAACTGTGCTCTTCCTCTCATCCAATATATCCAGTAGGCGCTGTGTTCAAAACTCTTCTTGCCATGGATGCTCTTCTGGTGGGGGAATGGAAAACTTGAGTTTTTCCTTTAGTAAGCAGTGAAGCTACTAGGCTGATGCTTCATTGTTCATTTTTGTACTTTTGACAACAGAAATATTTCTCTTATGTTATCTCCATGAAGTAACGGTGAGTGCACAGGATGATGGTCCGATACGAACTTTGCATCTTCCAACCACTTCTTCTGTTTTGTTTGTGTGCTCCCTGGTTCAGTCAAGTGATCAATTATGTATAAAAAAATACGATTATAAACTTTGGAATCAATCAATTGATAACTGAATTAATCACAAATTTGAAAGTTGAGAAATGGACCATCTGCTTAAATAGCCTTCGCAACAGAACAATTATCAAATTTGGATTTGGGATCGACAGACACAGTCTTATTTTCAATCCCTTTGGTGTTTCCATACAAAGTTCATGAAAATGTCCAAATCATAGTCCACATGTATTCAGATGCATTAATCATCATTCAGCCAGATCTTTCAATACCTCAAAGGAGTTTATTTACAACAAGTATTCATACAAAAGATACTTCGAGGCCATGACATTACCATAGTCTGTCTCCTCTTTGAGTTGGAAGAAATGTGCAACATCAATGATCTATCCTAAAAATCAGTACCCGGCCGTTGCTTTCTCTGCCACCACTCACTGTTGATCAATATAGTTAACAATCCCAATCAAACAGTCAATGGACTTTTCCCATTTATGACCTAGAATCTCAGTGGACACTATAAATTATCATAGAATATAGAACTCAATAGAAAAAAAGTCGTTGCTAAACCAAATGTGTAGACCCTGTTCTTCAAAAGCCCCAAAGGAAACATAGTAGCCACCTTTTCCTCCTCAAAAATGTGCATATACTCCATCTCCAACTGGTATAACGCGTAATCAAGCCTCCTATGACTGCACCCAGTACTCCAGCTCATAGCAGCAACAGGACCGGTCAAAATTAATCACCGAGGAACTGATTTCAAGGAGAATAACTATCTTCATTCAGCTAACTTGAAGTGGGTAGAAGTCATTGACATTTTAAACCACGTACCTAGGGACGGCCATCATACCAAGTGATAAAATGAAGTCGTTCCGTACTTTAGAAAATATAAGGTTGGAATATTAGTTTTGATCTGGCTGATCTGCGAACCACTAAACGACCGGTTCTAGCGTCAGTATGCATGAAGGGCCTTTGAAAACATATTAGACATAGGAAGAAACAAGTAGGATACTTTGATATTGAATGGACTGGATAACAGAGAGCGAACGACTGCATATTCTTGTCGCCCGTGAGCACGAACTGCGGTAAGGGTTGAGGGTTCACTGCAGCACCTCGCAGTCTCTTCCCTATAAAATGGTAAGTGAACGGCCACATCATATAAGAGGATGTAACCATAAAGGTTGCTAAAAGATTTAGTGACATGAGGCTTCGAATGTCAATCATTCGCGTCGGAATTGATGAAGCGGTGATCCACCAGAATGCACTTACCCATCTACACACAGTAGAGCCACGAGCAAAAATAAACTTAATCAAACACTCTATATAATATCTGACAGGAGTTATGAGTATTAACACCTTATCGAATATTAATCTTATGTCTTGTATCTTACATCTTATATAGCCTAATTACTCCGTACTGAGCGTTCTAAGATGGAATGGTGCAATTACTGATTTACCGATTCCCGATTCCCGATTCCCGATTACCCCGCATTACGATGTTGATTGTTAAATGTACCCTTTAGGGTCTTAAGGTTACCCAATGAAAGGGTTCTTATTGTAGGTATGAAGAGGGTTAGGGTTATCTTATATTATTGGAGCTACGATTCCTAGGCTATGTAGACCCATGAGCCTGACACCTTCGCTTACTTTGCTGTTACATTGCATGCAGTTGCAGAGACAGCTCAAACTGAACCGCAACATAACGTCCAAATTCGTATTACTACTTGCAGATCGGCGACAAATCTTTCGCCGTCTTTGATTTCTTCACACTAAACAAGCATCAAGCCAAACCTTATTCTTAAGTAAGTTTGGCCACCGACTGCGAATATATATATTTGTATATCAGGAGTTCGAATTTCGCCCCCCATTATCTAGGTATTTATCAGAACCCTCAACCCTTCAAAAAGAGAGAGAGAGAGAAAAAGACAGACGAAACGAAACACTTGGCAATATTATTCCCAAATGCTCCGTTCCACAGCATGAGTGAAGGGTTCACACAACATACGTCAGGCGTACACTAATTTAGCCTAGGATTTCCGATAAGTAAGAACGATTCATAAGTACTTCTTCAAACCTGCTTCTCAGGTTTCAGCAATCCTGATGAAGTATCAGAGAATACCGACCAGCGAAGAAGCTGAGATGGCGAACGAAATTTATAACAATGATCCAACATCCTCAACTGAACACGATGCTGAACCTGATTTCAAGAGTGGAAATATCGATAATAATTATGTTCCCCACTCGGAAGTTGAGAGTCTCAATCTTGAGACAGCAATACCACCTGGCACAATTGATCCAATATATGAAGCTAAAGCTCGAGTCTTGAATGAAGCTGTAAGATCTAATATCTCTACGCTGTCAGGTGGTTCTGGCTAAGGTAATAGATACTAATCATGTGATATCATTCAGATACAAGATATTGGTATGGGATGGTATCAATGGCAATTGTTCATAGTTGTAGGCTTTGGCTGGGCAAATGATAATTTGTGGCCAATTGTCACATCACTCATATGTACGGGATTTATCCAACTTTGTCGCTTTATCAGGTTTGTAAGCTAACGATGAACAAAGTCACATCAATTACCAACGAATTCTCCCCAAAGCATCCACCCTTACTCACTTTGGCCCAGAATATTGGCCTCCTTGCAGGTGCCATGTTTTGGGGATTTGGTTGTGATATCTTTGGGCGACGTTTAGCATTTAATGCCACACTTGGTATCACAGCCGTTTTTGGATTGATCGCTGCCGGTTCACCCAATTTTGCGGCTATTGGATGCTTTGCCGCACTTTGGAGTTTTGGTGTAGGCGGAAATCTTCCTGTTGATTCAGCAGTCTTTCTCGAATTTCTCCCTGGCTCACATCAATATCTTCTTACCATCCTTTCCATCGACTGGGCTGTAGCCCAAGTTATCGCGAATTTAATTGCTTGGCCACTTTTAGGGAACCTCACGTGTCAAGAAGATTCAACATGCACTCGATCACAAAATATGGGGTGGAGATATTTTCTTATTGTTATGGGAGGCATTTCTATGATTGAGTTCTTCATCCGGTTCATCTGTTTCACAATCTTTGAAAGTCCGAAATATTTGATGGGAAAAGGGAAGGATGAAGATGCTGTTAAAGTTGTTCAGGAAGTCGCTAGGAGGAATGGGAAGCAGTCAAATCGTGAGTATACCCTAATTCATTTCTCTCTGCCCTGAAAATTATACTAACCCTGTATTAGTGACCGTTACTCGTCTCCAGGAATGTGGCACTCTTCCTCATACGAATGCCTCAGCAACCTTATCAAGAAAACTCCATCAAATGGACTTATCACACGTTCGCGCCTTATTCGCGACAAAGAAATTGGCGATTTCTACAAGTTTGATCATGCTAGTATGGGCATTCATTGGTCTTGGCTACCCCCTCTACAATGCATTTCTCCCTTACATCCAAGCAACCAGAGGTGCTGAATTTGGAGACGGGAGTACATACTTGACATATCGCAACTCTCTAATCATATCCGTGCTTGGAATACCCGGTGCACTTATTGGCGGTTATCTCATTGAAGTTCCAAGATTGGGTAGGAAAGGAACTCTTTCTCTTAGTACCATAGCGACAGGAGTATTTTTGTACGCTTCCACCACGGCTATGACATCTACGGCATTATTGGGCTGGAATTGCGCGTTTAACTTTTGTTCCAATGTTATGTATGCTGTTCTGTACGCATACACACCGGAAATATTTCCAACAAAAGACCGCGGTACTGGTAATGCTCTCACTGCAACCTCGAACAGAATCTTTGGGATTATGGCTGTAAGTTTTCTCCCCTCCTCTTCAGCTCGTATATTTGCGTATATGTTACCAGTATCAACATGAACTAATCAAACAAAAGCCAATTATTGCAATGTTTGCAAATCTTGAAACGTCCGCCCCAGTTTACACAAGTGGAGCTCTATTCATTGCAGCAGGACTACTGGTTTTGATCTTGCCATTTGAGAGTCGTGGAAAAGCCAGTTTATAATCCTACATATCAGCGCCTGTATTCATGTATTTTTTTTACATCAAATTCGAGTAGAACCGCACAATTCATGATTAATGAGGATTGACAGAGAGTTTGTGTCATTGGAAGAGGCTCGGCAAATTCTCAGTGAAATTCGTCATTCGACATTACTCTCACCCTAATTATTCTTGATGAACACGGGCATAGTCTCAATGGAGCAGGCCACTTCAATCTCTTGCCCTCCACTCCAAGATTTATCATTTTCATGACCAATTATCTTCCAGGATTGCCCAGCCGGAAGATAAACCTTCATGTGTTTTGCCCCCGCCTCAAATACAGGACAGACCAAATATTTCGGTCCAAACATATATTGTTCCTCAATCTCCCAACATCGTGGATCATCTGGAAACTCATAGAAAAGAGGACGCATAACAGGACTTCCCTTCTCACTAGCCTCGGCCATCATTTCCCTTGTATAATCTCTCATATTCTCTCGCAACTTCATATATTTCTTGCAAATCTCATACACCTCTTCCCCATACGACCAAACCTCATTAGGCGCACCACTGAGACAAGTTGATCCACCCCCTTCACCAACTTGGGGTTGTTTCGGCTCTCTATCTCCATGTAACCTCATAACCGGACAAAAAGTGCCCCATTGAAACCACCTCACAAATAACTCCCTAAAAGCCGGATCCGATGGATCACCACCGTGAAAACCACCAATATCCGTCGTCCACCATGGAATCCCTGCAATACCCATGTTCAAGCCCGCAGTAAGTTGGTTTCTGAATGAAGACCATGATGAAGCGATGTCACCACTCCAGACTAAAGCGCCGTATCTCTGAGATCCTGCCCATGCGCATCGGAGGAGATTGACGATATTTTTCTGTCCGGCTGCTGACATGCCTTCGTAGAATGCTCGGGCGTATTCAACGGGATAAGTGTTACCAATTGAAAGATTGGTGCCGCGGTGGTAGCGGTAGTTGTCGAAATCGTAGGCTGTGTACTCAGGCTCTGGGTTCAAAATTAGTTATTTAAATCTTGCGTGCTAGACTACAGAAACGACCGGAGTTGGCCAATACAATAAAAAGTACTAACCAGCTTCATCCAACCAAAAGACCTTAATCCCTTTGTCATAGTAGTTTTTCTTCGCTTTCTCCCAGATATACTTCCTGGCTCTGGGGTTTGTGGCATCAAAGTGAATCGTATCACCCTCAAAATCCATCACGATTCTTATACCTCTATCCGTTCGTACCAAATATCCCCTTTCTAGCATCTCTCCAAAGTTTTCGGACCGCGTATCAACTGTTGGCCAAATAGAAACCATTAGTTCGATATTCATTTCCTTGAGTTCCCTAATCATTGCATCTGGATCCGGCCAAAATTTCTCATCAAATCTCCAATCGCCTTGGGTGGGCCAATGAAAAAAGTCTATCACGATGAGATCAATGGGTAATTCTCTTTTCTTGTACTCCCTGGCTACTTCCAATAGCTCTTCTTGCGTTTGATACCGCAATTTACACTGCCAAAATCCAAGTCCATACTCCGGCATCATGGGAACTGTTCCCGTTACCGCAGCATACCGATGCACAATTTCAGAAGGACTCTCACCTGCCACGACCCAATAGTCGAGGAACGAGGTAGAGTAAGCTTCAAAAGACATGATATTTTTACCAAACACAGCGCGACCAATAGCAGGATTATTCCATAGAAACCCATAACCCCGCGAAGAAAGAGCAAATGGTACACTAGCCTGAGAATTTCGATGAGCGAGTTCGAGATCTAAACCTTTGAGATCAAGATAAGGTTGCTGATATTGACCCATTCCAAATATTTTCTCATTCTTGTCTTGAGATTCAAATCTCATTGTTAAGTGATGGGTAGAACTACCACCGGGATTGGGTTTAAACTCGCGGGCTTCGACATTTATTGCGGAACATTTTGGATCAGTCACATCGAGGCGATGACGTGCGTATTCTTCCAATAGAATCTTTCCATCGCCGTTATAGATTATTACTTTTCCTCTTGAGGTGATTGTTGCGCGAATTGAACCATTGATTATTGATGCTTCTTTTTCGTCTACATTGATTGTTGGAGCTGGTGTTTCGATTTCCTGGAGCGCCCATAATTCTCTAGGATCTGGATATTGCGATTCTTTGGTTGAGCGAACACGAAATGCATTTGGACCCCATGGGTCAATCCAAAGTTCTTCTGCATCATAGCGATATATTAAACGGTTTCCTTGAGCGTAGAGCATTGTTTCTGAGAGTCGCTGTAAACTTTCTTGGATGTTGAAGGATGTTGGGGGATGTTGGAGGGGGAAAGGAAGCTCAGCATCAGAGTTGGGCTTCCATTAATCATAATCATTTTATCTAATCAATCGACAAGTTCTTTAACCTCTTTCATGTTCGGGCATTGATGGGTCGACCTGAGGGGTAGAGAATATTTATGGGTTGATCAGGAATGTTACCCCATTGTGGGGTTGTGAAGTCACAAACCCCACATCTGTCTAGAAGCGCACCAGACAGCTTCTTTGGCAAGAACGTACTGCATATCCGACATGTAAGACAAACTTTGAATAGGATTTGATCTTCCTTCAGGGATGGAATACGGTTGAGTGGGGTTTGATCTTTCCAAGCATGAGCAGTCATCGAAAACAATAAAGCTCAGAGTGTCCAATAGTTCAGACTAGCAGATTAAATATAAGTTTCAATTTTTGAGAATGTTTTAATATTTCCAAATTCTGATATTTCAAATAATTCAAATGTTTCAATTAGATTCAACAATTTAAATGCCTTCCATTGTCGAAGTACCAGTCCGGACTGTTGGAGACCTTGTAGGCTTCGTGCTGTCTAGCGACTCAAAACAGTCTTCAAGACAAGCAATAACTTCTCGTCCGGTACGTCTATCATATCCATAGATCTCCAAGCCACAAATCTATCAGGTCTCACCAACACGCATCCACTCTCGTTAACTTCTCTTCGTCGCGCCCAATCAAAATATACGTCCTCATAATCTTGCCTCCAGCCAATCGAGTGTACACTGATCTCAAGTCCAAGAATCTCTGCCGCTTTCATCGCAGCAGTCCTCCACTTCTCTCCTCCAATTCCAGTGAAAAGGGAAAATTTTCCATGTCCAGCAAGATCAATCGTTGAAAACTGTTTCCCTGGAACCTTGGTGTTTAACCACGCATGTGGAAGACGACTTCCGGGGTAAGTACTAATCTCAAGTTCGAGAACTGGATCCATTGGCAAAGATGGTCTTGGCTTTTCGTCGGAAAGAAAAACAGCAGAAGATTCATAGTGTTGATTCATCTCAATACCTACACCACTAAATTCACTCGCCGTTGATTCTATCGAAGCTTGGAAGCGTGCTCGACGCGCCGATCCTTCTGGTGTAGCTTCCGAAAGTTCTGCAAAATGTTTTCGGCGAATTTCGACAGATGGGTCCATCATCCCTAATGCTTCGAATACTAGGGCCTGATCTCGAAACCCTTCATTAGCTCGTGTGACGACGGATTGGCCAACTGGCTGCCGCTCTAAGCTATACGAGTTGAGGAGACCACCATCTGCTTTCCCCTTCAGGACGTATGCAATTTTCCAGGCAAGATTAAAAGCATCTTGGATGCAAGTGTTAGATCCTAAGCCGCTCGCTGGTGGATGGCGGTGAACTGCATCACCGAGGCAAAAGCTGAGTAACTTAGTGGGCGAAATAGAGCATGAGGAGCGGAGCAGAAGACATACATATTGCCGTCGGAGTAGTATTCCGCCACCGTTTCATTGACAGCCCATTTCGAGACTCCGAGTAGTTCAACGGGGATTGACTTATCTCCGATCATATCTTTAACACATTTCAAATAATCTTCGTCTGATGCATTGACATCTTTTCCAGGATAAGGAAGAAGAATAAACATCCACCTGAAATGTCAGTATTGTTTTTACTCAAACTTGGCGAAGAACCTACTCCTTCCAAGGTTTCACCATTCTGGCAACACCAGCCCATCCAAAAGTAGGATTTTCTTCATCTGGCCTCATAACCCAATGCAAATTGCCCATTCTATTCTCCATGAAATGTCCCAAATCTGCTTTGACTAGTACGTTCATAGCTTCTCCTTGTCTAGGCTTTTTGAGTAATGGGATTTGTAATTGTCTCACAACTTGACTTCGAGCTCCATCACATCCAAATAAGTATTTAGACCGAATGTGATAGATTTGCTTCGTTAAATTGTCTTGGACTTTGGTGATAATTGTATTTGAGGCCGAGTCTCTTTCAAAAGATAAGAAGGTGGTATCAAACCGACAATTAAATCCACTGTGAGAGGCGCGATTTATCAAGATCGGGTCGAGAACGGTCTGAGGAATATCAACATGGTTGCATGGACTTGCGGCATCATAACCACCCTGCGGCACATATTAATTTTTTACAAAGCTTTCTCAGTTTTCTTCTCAACTTACAGCACGATTCGGGTCATTTCCCCACGCGTAAGTTCTGGCAAGCTCCTCGCCAGCTAAAGTACGACACCATCGCGTATGTAACATGAAATCACCATTAGCAGCAACTTTCAAACACTCTTCTTCCAAACCTATATCACGCAAACATTCCATTGTTGCCATATTGGTAATGTGAGCACGAGGAGTGTCTGCTGTGCTAGGAGTGGCTGCGATGACCATTCCTCGGAGGCCTGGGAATATCAGTACCATTATTTATTTTGTTTTCGCTTCTTGCTTCCTTCTCCGAGCAAGTTTCTTGTCCATCCAAAATAGTCCGAGATTTGAAAAGCTCTGTTGGAGGTAGGTAATGAAACCCCAAGAAAGATATAGACTTACCATGATGACCCAGAAAACAAGCCAGAGATGCTCCAGCAGGTCCAGCTCCAACAATCAGCAAGTCAGTCTTGATGAATCCGTCCGTCACTGTGGTCTTAACATCCTCGGATTGCTCATTAACATTTGTGTAGGGCCAAGATTTTGAAGTCATGTTGGAGAAGATAATGTGAGTTGTGAAGAGAATGCTCTGAAATTTGAAGCGGTGGATGTAAGTTTGACTTTATATCAGAATTACCCAAACATCATGTGTTCACAGATATTATTGTAGGATCCCGCTATACCGGATACAAAAAGTAGGCCTTCGCTGTACAAACCCACCTACACTAGAAAATACAAGACATATTAAGCCTATTTCAATCCCTAGTTCCTCTTGGGGGAAAGCAAACGTGAGAATAGGAAATAGGAAATGACCTTATTTGAAATAAGTTTAGTATTGTTTTGGTGCTGGTGAGTTTACACGGCGGAATTTGATATAATTGGTTTTCCGGTATAAAAAAATGGATGAAGTTTTAAGGTTTTATAAAAGTGTCCGGTTTATAGCGAGGTTTTACTCTATCGGAAAGAGTAAATTTACACCCCACAGTTCCACTTGAGAACTTTGATTGGCATACCAGCTTCCAATTCCGGAATGTCAGCATGAACTACCGGGCTAATGCCGTGTGTGTGCTCCATATTTGTAATTGTTTACATGAGCATTGCTAAGTCTTTGTAATATTTTTGATGAAAAACGCGCGTGTCTGTGGAATCTCATGACTTCATACGATATTTCAAAGTAACATATCGGGGTTTCAATGCAGCACGGCTGTGTGACAGGTACGAATACAAAGGCAACTAGTAGAAAAACACGCAATATTGAAATGAATTGACCAGGCCAACATATGAACACAGAAGGAATATATTTCTAAAGGGAACTTTACGTCAACGAACTCTCGTCACCCATACAACACTACTCCCATTAACAATCACCGTCACAACATCTACTAGCATTAAACCCTTCAACCACCAGAAAAACTCAATGCACAATCCGCGACAGCATTACTTGAGGTTCCGGGCTTGAGCTGGCAATTAACCCCCCTCGCATCCATGGCCGCGTGTCCCTTCCATGAACATCGTCAAAGCATTGATCCGTACTTGTTTTTCTAGCCATAAGCAGCTTTCTTAATTGCATTTCCCCATAAAAGGAGTCATTCTACCCTACCGATTATTGCACAAATTCTATCTCCTCTACCGTAAACTAAACGATTTGCCTAGAGGAGGATTACTTTAGCATGAGGGGAAAAATTATAGGTCAAGGGAGTAGCGGGAAGAATATTAGGTGAAATCCCATCGGGTGAAAGTTGTGATGCGCCATTCAATGATTATGCCCGGAGCATATGCTACAAGCCGCTTGTGAGTTGAAGGGTAATCGATCTCCACGTGTCCTCGATAGTTTGTTTTAGCAAGAGTAGATCGAAGATGTTGTTGTAACTTCTTAGTGTCGTCATTATTGTGATCTCCCATTTGAGCATGAAAGATTTCAGACTAGTTGGGTTCGATACATAGGCTTCACAAGACGCCCATAGCTCAGGGGTCTGCCGATGAGTGAGATTTATTCGAATGGAAAAATGGATGAATTTGTCTTCTATCTCTTTATCGCCCCACCACTTTGTTTCATTGGCCAATATGTTATATTCAAGTAGTATCCCGATGGGTATTTAGTTTGCTCTCGAACCATATCATACAAAGGAGACAGATTCGTAGAAAAATCTCGGAAACGAGTTCGAAATTCGCTGCAATCAAGGTCATGGGAGGAGAGCTGGGAAATGTTAGGTTTAGATCTGCGGAATTGAAAGGAGAGCACAAACAAAACAAGCATACCGATGACCAGCTCCTAACGATTGAGCGTTTGTTGCAGAGTTCACGGATGTGCTTGAGGTAACCTCATCTGTGCATGAATAGGAAGGTGGTTGTTCTTCTGAATCCTCGTAGCCGCCAATGGTATGTAGTGAATTGTGGAGGAGGTCGAGATAGTATCGTTGAGAGCTGGATTGTCTCTGTATACCATAAGTGGGAGGAGATTTTTTGCCCATTTTAAGATGTCTCTACTCAGTGGGTTATCGAAGGAGATTCAATGATAAGGTTGAGATCGGATCTACCATAGAAAAAACTGCCGCTATGCTATGGCAATTTATGATGCGGCGCAATATCATAATAAATAAATTCATGAAGAGTCAATCAGTTCTTCATATAGCGAATCTTTCAAGTTGAAACCCTCTATAAAGTATGGAATGATTAAATTTGGAGGTGTTCAAAACAATTAATTACTGATGTTGGGTGAAGGGGGTTGGGAGAATGGTAGTGGAATTACAATAGTACAAACCTTAAATGTACGTACCTGGAGCTATTTTTTTTATTTTTATTTTTTTGAAGTTGTATTTTAGAAGTTATATCAAATTCATTCATTATACCCTACGATTACTTTACAGTTTTCTAGCTATTTCTTTTATCCCTTATATTATTCAGACTCACATGAGATCATTTGTTGAAGTGAAAATTATGTTAATATCGGCGACATTGATGTTAAAATACACTAACGCTATTCATCTATTCATTTCATAAAACGACCACCCATGATATATCGCTCCCATGTGAACGCCCAAGTACAAAATACCACCTCATTTAAACTCCCCAATATGCAATTTTTCCTCCAATGACAGATAAAGGGTGCAAAGTAGGCCTTAAACAGATCACAAAAAGTCAGAGAATATACCGTAGCCCACTAATAAAATGAACCTGAAGAAATATGTACCATGAAAGCGCAAGCCCAGAACGTAGAATACCACAAATTGCCATCATCTCGCGTTCTCGGGAGTCACGAAAGCAACATGCTTACGAGGCTGAACGACAATCGTATCGTCCAGCACCGCAGATGACTGCGCAGGCAAAAGTGGCTCCGCGCACAAAAAAGAAATCTCATCGATGGCGTATCTAGCCTCATCGAATGGTATTCCTATCGCATCAAGGTTTTGGGGCTGCGGCTCCAGGGGTGTGCCGTCTTGCCGCGCGGGCTTCCGGGAAGGGTTGGCCAAAAAGTTACCGGCACAACGACGCGGAGGCTTTTTCAATCCAAAAGCCTCTTTTGGGTAGGTGGGAGAAAAAGGATTCTCCAACTCCGCCTCTTCGAGCAGTTGTGAATTCGGGGAATCCACATTAAAGCTTTTAAGCTGATGCGTCAAAGATGATATAGTTGTCACGGGATACACCCGTTTCACACCTCCATCATCAGGTAATGGAGAGTCGCCCGCCGATAAGGTGGCGGAGGAAGCAGGTGATGAGATGGTTGACCCGTTCGTCAACCTATGACTGCTTCCCGATGACCCCGAACTCTATAGACCTGCATTGTCCTCTTCAAAGACTTGAGGATAGTCACCCTTCAGAACCATCGAGTCCATTGTTCCTGCGTTATTGAGTCGAAAGTCGAAGGATGTGAATACCCCCTTTTTTATCCTTGGTTTTAATGACAAAGTTCAGGGATTCTCCATCCAGATGAAGTTCCACATAGTACTTGAAGATATGGACTCCCCGAAACTTTGGCTTTCTGGGTAACATCGATAAGAACTCGGCAAACTCTTCGCGGAAATCAACAGTCAATTCAATCGTATCTGATAGTCCAAACATTAGTATATGAGAAGTACAGATCAAATTTGAGTTAAATTACCGATTCCTTCAAGCCCATCTAATTGAGCTGGTAATGACCAGAGCTTCGGGCCGGGATTGCCATTCCAGGATTTGATTGTTTCGTTCCAAAACAGATCATCAATCTTCTGAACATCTCGCTGACGCCACTGAAACTCTTTCTTGTCAGTGGTAAAAATTTGGGACGATTGGATCGTATCGCCCTAGATGATATCAGTGATACGATCACAAGGAAATCAACCCTTAACTTTAAGAACATACCTCTCTCCCTAACCATTCGTGAGCCAAGAAAACCCATGATCCGTCAAGAGAGTTTCGCGATGGTTCATATTCAGCCTGTGGTTTGAACTTCTCCTGTTTAGGCGACCAAGGATATTTGGTCAAGATGGAATATGAAGACTTCAAGAGCCTTGATTCCACAATATCCGGGTTCGCAGTCATGTCGATAGCTTTAGCTGCCACTGGTTCCCTTTTGATAGTCAGCAATATATTTCGAATCCGTATTTCAGATCATATACTTGTCTAAATGCTGGAGAATTTTAATATCAAGTTCCTGTCCAAGGTTGAACAAAGTGTCTCGAACAAGACGCATTGTTGAATAACCATTACCAAGAACCATACACCTGATTATATCAGTTTTGGATATATCTTAATCTATTAATCGATTGAAACTTACTGTTGGCTTTGTAGGAAGACGTTTGATGAACCCACGAAGCCCATCTACCATTGGAATGATTGATGCCTCTTGGATTATTTCAACAATGGTTCTCCTAAAGCAAGACATCAGCACAAATAACAGTCCGTAGATATATCATAAATATCTTACCATGGCATCTGAAGCCTACCAGCTAACCAAGGAGGATCTATGCTCTCATCTGCTCGTATCAAACTGTGGTAGAAGATATGGTTTTCAGACTTGGCAGGCATCGAATAATTGAACGCCCGTTGGACTTGCCAAACCCACATAGGCGAAATATCATCAAGAATACGTTGGATCTGATCCTCGGTATAGTCATCATTCCTCTCTAATTCAGAACGGAAATACTTTTTTGCAAGGGGCCATACACTTTGAGAACCATATAGAAGACCTAGAATAATAAAGTATGAGATTATGAACAATTACCTTAAAAGGCAGAAAAGAAATGTCTCGGAGGAGGTTGATCGGATAATAATAAATAATATAATAATAATACTATAATATTATTTATTATAGTAGTGGAAGACTTAGTCGTATTTAGCTTAGGAGTGATCGAATATATGAACAATAGAATATTGAAGTCAGAATTATATATATATTGAATATTGAATTTTTATCTGCTTATTTTTTCGAAGAATTCTTTGAAGAAGATCTTCGTATTTATAGATTTTAATGAGATTCTACACTATTCTATGATTATAAATAAGATCGATTTAAATCGAATCTTATAGAATCATTTTATATAATAAAAGGAAATAATAACCAATAGTATTCAATCTGAGAATAAGAAAATTCTATATGCTTCCATTTCATTCTATTCCATTATAAATCATTCTGATATGATATATGATCGAAATTTTATATAATAATAAAATTTAATAATATGAAATCATATTATTAATATATCACGTGATCATATAACTATTGGTTCGGTAAATATTATTAAGTGATTTAATAACTTATTAGGAATTCTCACAAAATGAAATGGGGACTTACTCAAAGGGAGAATACCCGCTGGTGATACCCGTGTTACCTTTTTTTCATCGTCACCAAACTCAACAATTCGATGGGCATCAATATCCTATATTGAATCAGATTCATAAAGAAATGAGTAAATAAATTGGAATAAGAAAGAACTGTTACGCCGCTACAATCCTTTATCACTAAGAAGTAATCAAGGGACTTATAGAAAGGCCGTGGTGGTTTCTATTAAAGATCAAATAGAGGCTTAATGAGAATGAAAGATATAACGATTGTATTGTATGGTAACTATAATGTTTAAACTAATGATTGTTCTTAAACACAAAGCTCTATAAATAAAAGAATCCATTCTGTTTATATAGATCTTCGTACTTGGGAGCCCTAGAAGCCCTCGAAGCTTCAATGCTCCGAAAGCGTTGGAAGCTTTCGAAACTCCAATGCTTCAGGAGCGTTGGGAGCCTTCGAAACTTCAATACTCTAGGAGTGTTAAGAGTCTTCGAAACTCTAATACTCTATACTTCATTACATGATCTGATACTAATATGGTCTATACTTGTTTGTTCCTATGATTATCTTAATCTTATATTAATCCGATCAAATTATAATGTGTATTCATATGATCGGTTATTGTAAGATCTGTGATCGTAATACTATCCCCTATTTAGGCTAAAGCTTGTCTCAAGCTTATAAGGCAAGGTTATATTCTAAAGAAAAGTGCAAAAAACTCTTTTTTCTTATTATATCTTCCTTCAAAATTAAGAAATCCCTACCTTCTGCTTGAAAATGTTCCGAACAGATTCTTCTAGTTCAATCTATCAATAATTGTAGAGTTGAAATGTTTCCCTGTTCTTATTGTTGCAATGAAAAACTTCGCTGTATGAAAGATGTTAATAATCCTCAATGTTCTCGTTATTCCGAATATATTCTGGTTAGAATTCTCTGTAATGCCGAATTTCCTTTGGAAGAAAATTGGGATCGGGAAGTGCCTCGTGTTTCGGATTGAGTTTCTTTGAATATACAAGAAAAGAAATTAGATCGTGAAAAGGAAAAAGCGTTTGTTAAAATTTTGTGTTTACGTAAACAAAAGAAATTCCTATACGATTGTAGAAAACGGATGGCCGATCGTGGTCTTAAATATTTGGATGAATTAGATGCTTTGGAAGAGAAAGAACGATTGGTAAAAGAGCAAATGAAGAAGGAAAGAACAAATGGAAATGCTTCTGGCCCTAGTAATGCTCTGTTCGATCTTTTGGAGAGTTTCGATTTTTTGTCTTTCTCGAATCCCTTTAATCCTTATTGGATAAATCCAGATATCGCTGATAGAACGCCTACAATTTTTCAGAGCAATTAAGATTCTTTTTAGATTCCTAAGTGTTTTCTGAATATAGATAATCGAGTTATTTGATTAAATACTTTATTGTATTTCTGATATATTTGTAATTTAGTATTGTTTCGATATCATATTTAGTGTTCGGATTGATGGGTTCGATTATAATCTCTGGTATATTTAATACTTCTAGTGACGCTAGTTCGAATAAGGATATATAGAATACTGGATGGATATTCATAGTATTTGGTAATTTCAATCTGAAATTGATAGGTCCTATTATTTCTTCGATTTCGAATGGTTCTAGTTTTTTGTGGTTTAGTTTATTGTTTGATTATTATATTTGAATATTTCTTCGAATCAAATAAACTTTATTCTTCTTTTTAAAAGTAGATCCCATACTCCATGATTTGTTATAATATATAGCTGTTCTCAAGGCTATAAACTGCAAATCCAATGAGAGCTATTTGTATAGTTCCTTGATTTCTGATATATCTTTTATAGCTTCATCGATATTCGCTATTTGTGGGAATGGTGAACAATAGGCTAATGGAATATATCTATAGTTAGTATATATTAGCGTTACCTTTATTGTTTCTGTCTCCGATATATTATATACGAATTGAGCTAAAAATAGTAGTTCAACCTAATTGTTTTATTTATAATTGATGTAACAATATAGATAAACTTCCATTATCTGATTTAGATATTCTGTTTAGTCATTTATTTGGGAATGAAATGTAATAGATAGTTTGCATTTGACTTTAAGCAATATTATAAGAGTAATCCAGAATTTTGATATAAAAAGTTTATTCTTATCTGAAATTATTTCCTTTAATATATTGTAAATGCTGATTATATTTTGTAGGAATATATAAGCCAGATTATCTGTTATCCATTTCTTATAGAATGGTATCATATAGACGAATTTCGTTAATCTGTTTGTTATTACTAGAATGGAATCGTATTTCTTTAGTGTAATTGATTCTTTGAGTATAGATAGTTTCATTATGAAATTCTATATAATAGATTTCTACGGTTGAATAGGTAATTCAGGGATTTTGAGCTGATTATATAGAGTATGTCTAGCAGCTTTGTTCTATATACAGGTATTATAGTTCCTAATTACTTTCTCAATTATAATCCTCATTTTTGGAAAGTAAATTTCTTTCCTAATTCTGGTAAAGGTTCTAGTTACTCTTTGATGCTTATAAACTGAAAGCTCATATTGTTCTCGAATATATCCTTCAACTAATCTAGAAAGTATATATAATTTGTTATAGAAGTATATAAACTCTTCATCGATGTTGAATCCCTTTTCTAAATTGTTCATATTCTTGAGGATTCGTTTTATAGTAGTATTTTGTTTATATTCTATTTTCAATTGTTTCTTGATTATACTATAATCAACTCTAAAGGAAATAGTGAATTGTAGTTTGTTATGTATTAATATATTATCTTCTTTCTTTAAGATTGTATATATTTCGTATACTTTATTTTGTAAATATTCCGGTTTTCTGTTGAGAGCATCGGCTCTGGCGTTTTCTGTTCCTTTGATATATGAAATACGAAAATTGTAGGCAGCCATGGTTTCGGACTATCTAACCTGCTGTTTGTTTAATTCCTTCGTTGTGATGAAGTAAACTAAATTCTTATGATTGGTATATACCTGCACTGTATATTTCGATCCTTCTAAATAGACTCTTCATTCCCTAAATACTTCAACTATAACTAGCAACTCCTTATTGTAAATCTCATAATTCAATTCTGCTAATGATAGTTTACAGGAATAGTAAACTATTGGTTGTTATTTCTTATTCGCTTTTGGTTAATTTAATACTGTCTCTAGAGTATAATTCGAAGAATCGGTTTCGATTTCAATTGGTAATTCAGGGTTAAATGATAAAAGTATTAATTCTTTTATAAAAACTTGCTTGAGTAATTCGAAAGCTTTCTATACCTTTTCCGTTTATTGAAACTCTCTCTGATTCTTCTTGGTTATTTCGGATATCGGAGTTGCTATTTTCGAATAATCTTTAATAAATTTGCAATAGAAGTTGATAAATTCTAGAAAGAATTATACTTCCTTAACATTTGTAGACTGATTCCATTTTTGAATAGTCTATAATTTGTTTGAACTTATTTTGAATTCTTCTAGAAAGATTGTATAGCCTAAAAACTCCGTTTCTATAATATGGAATATACATTTGCTGGATTTGCATTGAAGATTTGCTTCTTCCAAGTATACTAAAATATTGTTGACATTTTGAATGTATTGTTCCAAAGTCTCCGAATAGACCAATATGTTGTCTAAATAACAAATACAACAAATATCGAGGTACTTTCTCAATACATTGTTTACCAAACATATATATATTGCTAATACATTGATTAACCTAAATAGTATAACCTGATATTCGTATAATCCGTATCGAGTTCTGAATGCTGTTTTCCATTCTTCACTTTTCTTCATTTTGATTAAATGGAAACCGTTTCGTAAATCAAACTTGAAGAAGATCTTAGCTTTCCCTAATCGATCTTTCAATTCTGTAGCTAATGGAAATAGATATCGATCCTTGATTATTATATCGTTGAGCTTGCGGTAATCTATATATAGTTTTTTGATTCCATCTTTTTTAGGTATTTATAATACAAGGCTAATTATCTGTAAGGTAAATTCTCTGATTTATTCTTTCTTTAAATTGTTGTTAATATATTCCTTGAGTATCTTTAAGTTTCTTTTCGATATTTGATAAATAAACCCAAATGGAGGTATCTTTCCTTCCGTTAGTATTATTTCGTAATCCCATGATTTGTATTCTGGTAAAGCCTTGTAACCTTTTCTTTTCTCGAAAAGTTTTACGTATTTTCTATACTCTATTGGTATATCTGTCAATGAAGGATCCTGGATTTTGTATTCTACATCGATAAAATTGTTCGTCTTCAATTCCCTAAAGCGTATATTTAGTTTCGCAGATTCGTATGTATTTCGATAATCACAATCGTATTGATCGAATATCAAAGTTCCTCGATTCCAATTAATATTGGGGTTGTACTGTATCAACTATGGTATGCCCAATATGACCTGGTGATTCCCCAATAGAATCATGTCAAGCTGTATGAACTCGTGATGTTCATTTATCTGCATTTCTGTTGACTTGGTCTTCATTTGTACTATCCCATTTTCAGCATCAATTAGTTGTTCATCTACTAATTGCAACGTATATAAGTATTTCTTCGTTTGGAACCTTATACCAGTTTCTTGTACAGCTTTTTGTACAATAAAATTTCCGGTTGCTTCAGAGTCTATTATAGTTCTGAGTCGGTATTTATTGATTATAACCATCAGATTGATCTATCCGTTATATCATGTAGCGTTTAATTGTCTATTTTGATCCGTTCAATTGTTTTGATCAATTTGGTCAATTTGGTCAATTAAACGATTTAACTGATCCGATGAAGAAACATTCCAACAATCTTCTTCCTTATTGTTTGTAATTGTTTGATCAACTAAAATCTCGTCGTTGAGTATATTTTTCCATTTGGTAACTAGAGGTAGTCCTTGTATAACTCGGAGAAAATATCCTGTTGTCTGTGGAGATTGTATGATTTGGGTTTGCACCAAATATTCATTCTCTACTTATTGTACTAGGTGTGTCTTGTATGTAGGATGATTAATATCGTGATAGGAATAAATGACTTCCCATATTTCTCCTAGTTCAGGTATTTTCATGTAATGATATGAGGTTTTTTCGACAAAGGAGGAATTGATTGTAACTTTGTACTATAAGATTCTGTATTTATCGATGATTTTTGCTTCATAAGTTTCTTCCTTTATAACGCCTTTCACACTTAGATTATCGTTATAAGTTTCTTCATTTGTTTTTCCAAATTTCCAAATTCGACGATTCCATTCGTCGATATATTGTATAATCCAAAGTTCCCCTGAACTTGGTTTTCGATTGATTCACAAAATTAACTCTTTTTCTGAATCTTTTGATTTTTCGAATTGATTATTCTTTAGTTGTTCTTTAAAACTTAAATCCATGTAACTTAGAACGTATAACTGAAATGCAAATGTTGTATTGAATTGCTTTTTGTTCTTTCAAGGTTTCTTATTCCGATTGAAGTTTCCTTGTTTCTTTTGGTGATGAATTGCGGTTCTATATCCTGATTGTCTATATTCGAAGTATAACTTTTCATTTCTGTGTTTATCTATTTCTTTCTTGGATAGCTTTCTTTGGATGGTAGTATTCAGTTTTATCGGATCTTTATAGCTTTCATTCCTAGCTTGATATCGTTTTTCTTCGTTTCGCTTGTAATTCTGATCTGAATGGTTTTGGAACTTTTTGTTTCGCTGATATTCGTAAAGCCGATTATCGATCTTAATTACAAGTTTTATCAGCTTGTTTCTAGCAAGAAGAATAATAACCGAGATTAATCAAATTGCTGAAAAAAATAAAAAAAGTTTTTGGAATCGTTTTGTAAGCTCGAATAATAATCTTCTGAGTAATTCCATTTAGGTTAAGGGTCTTTCCTTTGATTTTAGCTGAACAAGCATTGAGAAATTTATTTTCAATGAGATCAAACCATTTCCATTTTTTCGATTGTTTATACCCTTCTCATTCAGATGTAATTGTATATAGGGGAGAAGGGAAAAGAATAGATCTAAAAACCGAACATTTTCTTTCGAATGAATTTTCAAGTTAAAAAAGGCTAGATTGAATATTCGGGATCCTTTTGGTTCGAAGATCTTTTGTATATAATATTACTTTGAAGATCGTTTGAATATCCTCTTTTTCAAGGAATTCGTTCCAATGATTCTTTTTTGCTATTTTAATAGCTTGAAAGTAATGATTCTTTACTAATTGATAGATTTTCTTAAACATATCATCTTCAAAGTATCATTTAGTATTCTTATATACTGATAAGAATTATTTACAAAGGGCTTTCAATTCTGAAGATCACCAAGGCTTTGCTTTTTTAATCGATTTGGATCTAGGTATACTAGCGTTTGTTGAATTGATGATAATTCAAGTGAATTCCATTACAGTTTTATCTAGTATTTGTATATGCAGATTTTTGTTAAGAAAAGAATCGAGAGAATCGGATTCTAGAATAAAGAGATTGAAATATTTGCTCGAGTTAAGGATTGTTGATATAGCTATCTCAATTTCGAGGGTTAATACAAATTTGTTCCAATCCGTTAGTTTTGTATTGAACTTTGTTAATGAAGTAATATTCATAATATAAGATGAAATATCTTTCACTTCAAATAGGATCTCTAAATGATCTGAATCAAGATCAGAAAGAATTTGCTAATCAATAATATTGAAGGATATTGTTTCAGTAGCTAATGTAAGATCTAATACACTTGGATTTGTCATATTAGTTCGATAGAAAGTACTAATCCCTGGTTCATTGAGAAGGGTAAGGTTTTGGTTTTCGAATTATTCGGCTAATTGATCAGCATTCGAGCTTTTGTTTGAAAAAGGGTCTCACCAAGAATGGTGAAAGTTGAAGTCCCTTGTAAGAATAGTATAATGAAAGAGAGGAGTATTGAAAAGGCATCTTTCGATAATATAACCTTTCTCTTTAGCTTGATCAGCTTCGTTGTCAGTCACACAACAAATTTCGAAGAATAAAATTTCTTCGAAATACGATCAGTTCTTCCCTTTATTTAATAAAGAAATACTCCCAAAATCCATTCCAACTGTTCCCAAGTGAATCGGCCCAGTAGTTGTTGTGATACTGTCGTTGTTGCTCAAAACACGAAACTTACACGAAAATTCGCGTAAAAACTTTTTCCAATTTTCTTTAACTCTTTTTTTTATTGAGCGTATAAGGTTTTGATAGGTTTATCAAATCTAATAATGGACTTTCCGATGGAAGGATCCTTTGGATTATCTCCTGAATCTACTCCCCCACGAGTAATAGTGATACTAGGCTCTCCAACATTCAGCCCCTCCATCATAAACCCAATCCCCCCATCCAGAAATCCCTTCATAATACAAAAATCATCCAATCTCTTGAGTCCTATTTCAGTCTAATCCTTTAATTCGCAAAAGCAGTTAGATATTTTCAGTTCAGATAATCCCTTCCGATCCTCTGACAAATCTATTCCCTTCAAAATTAATAACAAACAACGCCGACAATCAATCAATTCCGGAATCAAGCCATCATCCGCTAAACAAGCGATTGAAGGAGCTAGAGATCTTCTAGTTCTAGTAGTATCATTAGAGAAATCCTTCGAAGAACAATCTAAAGTTCTAGATCTAATCGAAATCTTCAGAGAATACCTTGAAAAAGGGAAACTTTCGAAGGCTTCCAATATCATTACTTCTCAAATCAACCATTTCGAAACCGTCACCAGAAAAATCGAAACACAAGTAAACCACTTAGTCGATCTCTCTAATTAATCTACTCCTCTCATTATTGGGAAAAAACCTTCTACACCCAACAATACTAGCTATGCTTCAGCTATAAAAGCCAACGAATAGAATATCGTCTCCAAAGGCAAAACCAATAAACAAAATCCTCCGGAAAAATCACAAAAGAAGGAAGATAGTTCAAACAAACGTTTAATCCTTATCAATCCCCTTATTCCCAATCCAGATTCCTTTTCTCCTTTTATGGTAAGAAATCAAATAAACGAAGCATTCATGAAAGCCGGAATCAAAGGTTCCGTTATCTCAGCTATTATTATTTCCGTTAATAACAATATCATTATAACTACTAATGATCCATTTACCTCTCAATTCCTTCTGGAAAAGATATCAATTTGGAACCAGTTCTTAAAATTCGAAAGGATTCAAAAGGATCAAACCTAGCACAAAGTGATTATTCATAAAATCCCCATAAAGGAATTCTCAGGGCCTAAAGGTATAGATCTTATCAAAGATGAGATCAAGACCTTCAATACTGGTCTTTCCTTAATAGGAACTCCTTATTAGTTTACTTCGGTAACCAAACGATCGATTCAAAAAGAGAGAGCAATAGTTATTGCTTTTGCTATCGAAAGAGAAGTTGAGTTGGCTATCCGAAAAAGATTATATATCGTAGGAATCAATATAAAAGTAGAAAAATTCTACTTTTCTTCTTCAAGCTTTCAATATCAAAAATGCCAAGGATTTGGCCATCAAGAATCACATTGCAGAAAACCCCCTGTTTGCGGGTTCTGTAGCAACAAACACTCTACAGCCAGTCACTTCTGTATAGTCTACCAAACAAAAGGCAAACCATGCCAACATCTTGTAATTAAATACGCCAATTGTCAAGGAGAGTATAAAGCAAACTCGAAAATCTGTGAAATATATCAAGCAACTATAAAGAAACCTAATTAATATTATACAACGATATTCGTATTCTTCAAATTAACTTAAATAAAAGTCCTCAAACTATCGAGAGTGTTCTTCAATTGGCTTTGGAATTTAATATCGATCTGATATTCATTCAAGAACCGTGGATCCTTTCAAATCCTGAGAAAGATTACTCGTCTACTAGATCGATTACACATTCCAGTTTTACTCAACTCTTCCCAAATTACCCTTCAAATCTCTGTCCCCGCATCTTAACTTATATTTCGAAAAGCTTCAAGCCATTAATCGCTTTAACTCCCGATTCCCCAAAAAACCTTGATATACAAATTATCGATATTTCAGAGGGAAATCATACAGTTCAACTCCTAAATATTTACAACGAAGTCAATCAAGCGAAAGAAAAAGGATATACTATTAAACAATACCTTTTCAATATCTCTCTTTCTTATCATACCATTTTTGTTGGAGATTTCAATTTCTATCATTCATGGTGGGATCCTTTTTCGAACAAAAGTTCAAACGCTGATCAATTAGCTGAGTGGTTTGAAGACTATAACCTTACAATTATAAATGAACCAGGTATTAGCACATTTTATCGAACGAATATAACAAACCCAAGTGTACTAGATCTCACTTTAGCTACAGAAGCCATATCATTTAATATACTTGATTGGCAAGTTCTCCCTGATCTTAGATCAGATCATTTAGGGGTTATATTCGAAGTGAAAGGTATATCGCCTTCTATACAACAAGTCCCGTTGTCAAGATACAATATAAAGCGAGCAGATTGGGATAAATTCACTTCAATACTCAAAACAGAAATTTCGACATCCATAATCCTGAACTTCAAGGATTACCTTGATCTTTCTACTCTAGAATCCGATTCCCTTGATGCCCTGAATGATCAAAGCCAACTAGTAAAAACACTCGACGAAGTTGTTAAAGAATTCACTCAAATCATCATTAGATCAGCGAAAGCCAGTATTCCGAAACTCAAAACAACCAAGAAAGCGAAGCCTTGGTGGTCCACTGAATTGAAAGCCCTTCGGAAACGTCTCGTGTCGACTTACAATACCTTCAAATAATACCCCGAGGACAATATGTTTAAGAAGATCTATCAATTGACAAGAAATCATTACTTTCAAGCTATCAAAACAACTAAAAAGAATCATTGGAATGAATTTCTTGAAAAGGAGGATACTCAAACGATTTTCAAAGCAATATCCTACACAAAAGATCTTCAAACTGAAAGGATCCCGAATATCCGTTCCAGCCCTTCTCAATTCGAAAGCTCATTCGAAGGAAAATGTTCGGTATTCAGATCAACCTTGTTCCCTCCCCCCCCAATTACCCCAGCACCCATATGGGAAGGGTACAAACAATCGAACAAATGGGATTGGCCCAAACTTACCGAAAATGAACTTTTTAATACTTGCTCAACCAAGATAAAAGGAAAGACTCCTGGTCCAAACGGAATTACTCAGGAAATCATCATTCAAGCTTACAAAGCAATCCCCACAACTTTCTTCACTTTATTCAACAATTTAATCAATCTCGGGTATCACCCTTCTTGTTGGAAACAAACTACAGGAGCTATACTCAAGAAACCCTCAAAACCAAACTATTCTATTCCAAAAGCATACAGAGTTATTGCTTTTCTCAACTGTTTAGATAAGATAAGCGAAAGAATCCTAACTCAAAAACTTAGTTATCTAGCTGAAACGACGAAATTGCTTCACCACTCTCAAATAGGTAGTAAACAAAAGAAATCAGCAATTGATACAGTTCTTCTACTTACTACAGAAATCGAAAGAAACTCAAGGATTCAAAAGAAAACCTCAGCTCTCTTTTTGGATGTTAAAGGAGCTTTCGATTATATATCTAAAAATCGACTTTTAGATATCTGCAAGAAATTACATCTTCCAACTAGTCTCATAGCTTGGATCTCATCATTTCTGAAAGAAAGACTACTCAAACTCGCATTCGATGCTCAAACAGAGTCGTTCAAACCAATCAATACTGGAATCCCCCAAAGAAGCCCTATATCACCAATCCTCTTCTTAATCTATATTCGAGATCTCTTTCAATCGAACTCAATTGGATTTCTTTCATATATTGATAATATAGCCTTGATCACTCACTCTACCAGCTGGAAAAAGAATATTCTCACTCTCGAAAAAGCAGCTACAAACATCTATACTCTTGGTAAGAAAAACACCATCCAATTCGATTTAGCAAAAACAGAGCTAATACATTTCTCCACATCCAAATACACAAAAGACGCTCCGATCAAGCTACCCAATCTCGAGATTGTTCAACCTTCGACACTAATCAAATGATTGAATATATAGTTCGATCCTGGCCTTAGCTTCAAACAACACATTACAATCAGAGCTACTCAAGCCAAAGCCTCGTTCTATCGAATGGCTAGGCTAACTAATATTGAGAAAGGACTTAATCCCAAAGCCATAAAACAATTATATATGGCTTGCATAACCAGTATAGCCGATTACAATTCTATCATTTGATGGAAAGGTCAAATTCAATTCAAGAAAACTCTTCAATCAATTCAGAACCTAACTCTTCGCAAGATTCTAAGGGTCTTCAAAACCTCACCTATCAAACCAATGGAAGTAGAAGCAGCCCTTTGCCCTCCAGAAGTCAGATTAAATGCTGGAATAAAGCAATATACTTTCAGATTATTAAAAATCTCCCGATCACATCCAATCAATCAAATTATATCGAAGCTGGTTGCTGAAAAGGAGAATCAGAATGCGATTTCTACTCCACAAAGAAAGTATCCAAAACCCACTCAACTCGAAAGAATCAATAATTCAATCAGAGAAGAATACGATTCCCTCGTTTTAGAAAAAATTGATCACTTCCACTTCCCCCCTTGGAAAAGGGATATTCCATACAAAGTCAATATCAGCAAACTACCCAAGGAAGATACTGCAATCATACACAATCTAGCTTTCAAATATAGAAGCAAAAACACCATCGTTATATATACAAATGCTTCGTCAACCTTGAAAGGGATAAAAATAGGAATCGGGATCGTCGCTATTTCAGCCAGCGATCAAGTTCTTTACAAAGAAACACTCAATATTGATATAAATCAATTAGTATATAATAATGAACTTCTTAAAGTCACAAGAGTAATCGAATACACAAATTCCATAACTCAATCAAACCAGAAATTCAAGATCTACTCTGATAATCAGGCCGGACTTTACCGATTGAAAACACCTTCGGATACTCCTGGTCAAACATGCCAAATCAGAGCAATCAAGGCCACAGAAACTTTCATAAGGAAAGAAGCCGAGATCTCCTTCAATTGGGTCCCTGGGCATACCTCGATAAAAGGAAACGAACTAGCCGATGCCCTTGCAAAAGAAACTACAAGACTAAGATCATCATCGAACGAAACTAGCTTTACCTTATTAGGAATGGATATCAAAAGAACGAAATCTGAAGATTGGATTATCCTTTTCAATACAAACAACCCCCGACAATCATCATCATCATATGCAAAAACTTACCCTTGGAAAACCAGCTCAAAAATCGGTATCCCAGGGAATATCAAAAGAAATATCATCAATGCCCTTTTCCAATTAAAGATTGATCACAGATACTTCAAATCATATTTACAACGCTTTGGAATCTCGGCAAATGATAAATGTAGATATGGAAAAAGAGAAACTCCTGATTATTTATTACTCAGCTGTTCTTTATATAAGAAAGCAAGAAGAAAACTCAAAGAAAATAATCCATTATCCAGACTCACTATGAAATACCTACTTTATACCAAAGTAGGAACAATCAAAACCCTCGAGTTCATCGATACAACAAGAATAGCTACTAGATTATGGTATTTCAAACGAATACAAGGAGAAGGAGGAGAGGTAGAAGCAAAAGGAGCAAAAGGAGTAAGAAGAGCAAGGGAAGAGACGAATAATGAAATTGAAAGAAGAGTGTAAATCCTTCTACAATTTTAAATAAATATTATTTCTTTTGTTATCTCTATAATATGCTTCAGCATTTGTAGGACGGGATTATTCCTCAGGATTAGTTTTCACTTCCCCCATTCAACTCAAAAGATTGAGTTTATCTCAATCATTTAAATCATGTACTTAGCCAGGCCTATAAGCCAGCTTACCTTCATTATGTTATCTGTTAGGGGTTCGTAAGAGCCTCTAGCCGTCTTAGATAGTCTTAGACTCAGTGTAGACGTTAATTTAATCAATCAATCAATCAATCAGCTTCGTTGTATATATTGAATAATTGAATCGTATGATTTCCCTGAATGATATCGATAATTTGAATATCTGTATCTTTGGGATAGTTGGGGGTTAGGGCTATTAGTGGTTTGAATTCTTTCGAGATGTAGGTCATTGTACAGGGACGAAGATTCGAAGGATAATTTGGAAAGAGTTGGGAAAAGCTAGAATGAGCAATCGATCTAGTTGAAGAGTAATCTTTCTCAGGGTTTGAAAGGATCTAAGATTCTTGAATGATTATAAGATCGATATCGAATTCTAAGGCAAGTTGAAGAGCACTTTCGGTAGCTTGAGGACTTTTGTTTAGATTGATTTGAAGAATGTGAATATTGTTGTATAACATTAATTAGATTTCCGAACAATTGTTTGGTATATTTCGTATACTTTAGAGCTAGCTTTATGCTCTCCTTTGCAATTAGCGTATTTGATCACTAAATGCTGACAAGGTTTGCCTTTAGCTTGACAAATTAGACAAAAATGATCAATTGTAATATGATTATTGTTACAAAGTCCACAAGCTGGAGGTTTTTTGCAATATGATTCGTTATGGTCGAATCCTTGATATTTATTGCATTGAGAGGAAGGGGTGGAAGGATAGAATCTTTCAACTCTGACGCTAATATTAGCGATATATAGTCTTTTTCGAATAGGTAATTCTGCTTCCTTTTGTGTAGCAAATGTAATCACAATTGCTCCTTTTTGTTGAATAGCTTTTTTAGAAGCATTAATGAGCCAATAAGGGGTACCCATTATAATGAGTCTTGAATTGAAGATTTTAATTTCGTCTTTAATCAAATCCATTCTTTTTGAACTAGAGAATTCCTTGATTGGGATCTTGTGTATAATCACTTTGTGCTATGGTTTATCGATTTGAAGTCTTTCTGATTCGAGGATACGATTCCAGACTTCTTTTTTTTCTATAAGGAATTGTACATTGAAAAGGCTATTAGTAGTTAGGATGATATTGTTGCTTCTAATTGTAGTAATAGCCGAGATAATTGATTCGTTGATACTAGCCTTTTTGAAAGCTTCATTGATCTTGTTTCTTATATGTAATAGTATAAAAGAATTAAATTGATGAAGAAGTGGATTGATAAGGATTAATTGTTTGCTAGGAATATCATTCTTTTGCTCTATAGGCTTTTGTTTTGTAGAATTCCCTTTGGAAATTACTTTCTATTCCCCTACTGATTTGGTAACAATAGCATAACTTGCTTTGTTAATTGGTAAAGCATTTGTTGAAAAAGTAATTGATTGATTAGAAAGGTTGAAAAGATGATTGGCTTGATTTTCAACCCTTTTGGTAGCCTTTTCGAAATAGAAGATTTGTGATATAATAATATTCGAAGCTCTTATCAATTTTCCTTTTTCGAGGTATTCACAGAATATTTCGATTAGATCTAGGATCTTCGATTGTTCTTCGGTTTCCTTTTCCAAAAAGGCAACTAAAATAAGAAGATCTCTAGCTTTTTGAATAGCTTCTTTTGGTTTTGTGGAATTAGATCCTGATTGATTAAATTGTCTGATTCTGGAGTTGATTGATTATCGACGACATTTGTTATTGATTTTAAAAGGAATCGATCTATTAGGGGATCGGAATGGATCATCTGAGCTGAAAATATCCAATTGGTTTTGCGAATTGAAAGATTGGGCAGGAATAGGACTCAAAAGATTGGGTGATCTTTATATTATGAAAGGGTTTCTGGATAGGGGGATTGGATCAATGATGAAAGGACTGGATGTTGGAAAGCCTAGTATCACTATTATTTGTAGGGGAGTAGATTCAGGAGATGATCCAAGGGATCCTTCTATCGAAGAGTCCATTATTGAACTTGATAAACCTATCAGAGCTTTATACGTTCAAATAAGGAGAAAAGTTAAAGGAAGTTGGAAAGAGTTTTTACGCGAATTTTCGTGTAAGTTTCGTGTTTTGAGCGACGACGACAGTATCACAACAACTACTGAACCGATTCACTTGGGAACAATTGGAATGAATTTTGGAAGTATTTCTTTATTAAATAAAGGGAAGAACTGGTTGTATTTCGAAGAAATTTTGTTCTTCGAAATTTGTTGTGTGGGAAAGCTAAGCTTTTGAGCTAGAATTCTTTCACTAATTTTATCTAAACAATTGAGAAGGACAATAACCCTATAAGTTTTTGGAATAGTATAATTTGGTTTCGAAGGCTTTTTGAGTATTGCTCCTATAGCTTGTTTCCAATAAGAAGGATGGTAATTAAGATTAATCAGATTATTGAAAAGGGTAAAGAAAGCTTTTGGGATTGCTTTATAAACTCGAATAATGATCTCCTGAGTGATTCCATCTAGGCCCAGACTCTTTCCTTTGATTTTAGTTGAGTAAGCATTAAAGAGTTCATTTTCCATAAGTTTAGGCCAATCCCACTTTTTCGATTGTTTGTATCCTTCCCATTTGGGTACTGTAGTACTTGAAGGGAGAGGGAATAGAACAAATCTAAAAGCTAAGCATTTCCCTTCGAAAGAGTTTTCGAGTTGAAAGGAATTGGATCGGATATTCGGAATCCTTTCGGTTTGAAGATTTTTCGTATATAACATTGCCTTAAAAATCGTTTGGGTATTCTCTTTTTCTAGGAATTCGTTCCAATGATTCTTTTTCGCTGTTTTGATAACTTGAAAGTAATGATTCCTTGCTGATTGGTATATTTTTTTGAACATATCGTTTTCAGAGTATCGTTTAGTATTTTCATATTCATTTACAAATCGTTTCCGAAAAGCTTTCAGCTCTGAAAACCACCAGGGCTTTGCCCTTTTGGTTGACTTGATTCTCGGTATACTGATTTCAACCGAATTGGTGATTATTCGGGTGAATTCTATTGCAGCTTTATCCAGTATTTGCATTTGCTGGTTTTTGTCGAGAAGAGAATCAAATGAATTGAATTCTAAAATAGTGATATTGAAGTAATCATTAGAATTCAAAATAGTTAAAGACGATAGCTTTGATTCGAGGGTATTTGTGAATTTGTTCCAATCCACCTGTTTTGTATTGAATCTTGCTAACAGATCAATATTTGTTGAACGAATTCCGGTGCCTTGAACTTCAAATAAGATCCCTAAATGATCTGATCCAAGATCAGAAAGAACTTGCCAATCAATAATATTGGAGGATATCGCTTCAGTAGCTAAAATAAGATCAAGAACACTTGAATTTATCATATTTGTTCGATAGAAGGTACTAGTCCCTGCTTCATTAAGAAGGGTGAAGTTGTAATCTTCAAACCATTCGGCTAATTGATCGGCATTGGGGCTTTTATTAGAAAAGGAATCCTATCAAGGGTAGTGAGAATTAAATCTCCTGTAAGAATGGTATGATGAGTGAGAGGGATATTAAAGAGGCATCTTTCGATAGTGTAGCCTTTCTTTTGAGCTTGATCAGCTTCGTTGTATATGTTGAATAATTGGATTGTATGATTTCCCTGAATGATATCAATGATTTGGATGTCTGGGTCTTTTGGAGAATTGGATGCTAGGGCTACTAGCGGTTTGTAACCTTTCGAAATGTAGATCATTGTACAAGGGCGAAGGTTCGAAGGATTATTGGGAAGGAGTTGAAAGTAGCTAGAGTGAGCGATCGATCTAGTTGAAGAATAGTCTTTTTCGGGATTCGAAAGGATCCAGGGTTTTTGAATGATTATAAGATCGATATTGAGTTCTAAGGTAAGTTGAAGAGCGCTTTCGGTAGTTTGAAAGCTTTTGTTTAAATTGATTTGAAGAATGTGTGTATTGTTGTACAGCATTTAGAAGGATTTCTTTATAGTTGCTTGGTATATTTCGTATGCTTTGGAATTAGCTTTGTACTTTTCTTTGCAATTAACGTATTTAATTATTAAATGCTGATAGGATTTGCCTTTAGCTTAACAAATTAAGCAAAAATGACCGGCTGTAGTATGATTGTTGCTATAGAGACTACAGGCTGGAGGTTTTTTGCAAAATGATTCGTTGTAACCGAATCCTTGACATTTATTGCATTAGGAGAAAGGAATGGAAGGATAGAATCGTTCGATTTTGATGCTAATACCAGCAATATATAGCTTTTTTCGAATAACTATCTTTGTTTCCTTTTGTATAACGAATGTAATAACTATTGCTCCTTCTTATTGATTAACTCTTTTGGAGGTATTGGTGAGCCAATAGGGAGTATTTATAAGAATAAGATCTGAATTAAAGATCTTAATTTCCTCTTTAATTAGATCTATACCTTTTGGGCCTGAGAATTCCTTGATTGGAATTTTATGAATAATGACTTTATACTATAGTTTATCGATTTGTATTCTCTTTGATCGAATGATTTGATTCCAGATTTCTTTTTTTTCGATTAGGAATTGTACATTGAAAGAGCTATTAATGATTAAAATAATATTGTTGCTTCTAATTGTAGTAATGGTTGAAATAACAGGTCCATTGATATCAGCCTTTCTGAAAGCTTCATTAATTTTGTTTCTTGTATATAATAGTATAAAGGAAATAAATTGATAAAGAGATGGATTGATAAGAATCAATCATTTACTAAAGGTATTTTCCTTTTATTCTGTAGGCTTTTGTTTTGTAGAGTTTCCCTTTGTAATTATTTTCCATTCCTTTATTGTTTTGGTAACTGAAGTATAGCTTTCTTTGTTTGTTGTTAAAGGATTTGTTGAAGGAATAATTGAATAATTGGGAAGATTGGAAAGGTGATTAGTCTGTTTTTCAATTCTTTTGGTTGCGTTTTCGAGGTGGAAGATCTGTGAAATGATAATATTTGAAGCTCTAATAAGTTTCCCTTTTTCAAGATATTCGCGAAATATTTCGATTAGATCTAGGATCTTCGATTGTTCTTCGATATCCTTTTCCATAGAGACAACTAGAATGAAGAGGTTTTTCGCTTTTTGGATGGCTTCCTTTGGTTTTGTAGGGCTAAATTCTGAATAACTGAATTGTCTTCTTCGCTTATTATTGAATTGGAATGTAGAAGAGATAATAGATGATTTGAAAGGATCATCAAAGCTAAGAATATTATATTGAGCTTGGGAATTGAAGGATTGGAAAAAAGTTAAGCTAAAAAGAATAAATAAAGGATTATTAAAGCTCTCCTCATAAAGGAATAATAAAACCTCCTCTTGAGTTGGAATACCTAAGATAACTCTTGGAAAGCTGAATAGGATAATATCGACCATAATGGTCTCTTCGTCCATAATAGAAGAGTTTTTACGCGAATTTTCATATAAGTTTCGTATTTTAAGCAACGACGACAGTATCACAACAACTACTGGGCCGATTCATTTGAGAACAATTAGAATGGATTTTGGAAGTATTTCTTTATTAAATAAAGGAAAGAACTGGTCGTATTTCGAAGAAATTTTGTTCTTCGAAATTTGTTATATGTGTAATTCAGAGCACTCTTCCCAAATAGATAGAAGACAAAAGAAATCAGCTATCGATACAGTAATCCTGTTTACTACCGAAATCGAAAGGAATTCAAGAAACAAAAAGAAAATTTTAGCTCTTTTCCTAAATATCAAAAGGGCCTTCGATTATATATCCAAGAATCGACTCTTAAATATCTGCAAGAATCTCAATCTTCCAATTAGTCTTATTATATGGATCTCATCATTTTTGGAAGAAAGATTACTCAAATTTTCGTTCGATGATCAAACCGAAGCTTTTAAACCAATCAACACCGGAATCCCTCAAGGAAGTCCAATCTCACCAATCCTTTTCCTAATCTATATTCGAGATCTCTTTCAATCGAATTCGGTTGAATATTTTTTGTATATTGATAATATAGCTATGATTATTCATTTTTCAAGCTGAAAAAAGAATATCCTTTCCCTCGAAAGAGCAACCAAACAAATTTATACTCTCGATAAGAAAAACGCTATCCAATTCGATTTAGCAAAGACGGAATTAATGTATTTCTCCACATCCAAATACACTAAAGATGCTTCAATCAAGCTCTCAAATTCTGAGATTGTACAACCTTCATCATTGATCAGATGGTTAGGAATATAATTCGATCCCGGCCTCAACTTCAAACAGCATATTGCTATTCAAACAACTCAAACTAAGGCTTTATTCTATTGAATAACTAGATTAGTCAATACTGAAAAAGGGCTAAACCCTAAAGCACTAAAACAGCTTTATATAGCATGTATCACTAGCATAACTGATTACGGATCAATCATCTAATAGAAAGATCAAGCTTTGTTCAAAAAGACTCTTCAATTATTCCAGAATCTTGCTCTACGTAAGATTCTAGGAGTTTTCAAAACCTTATCAATAAAGCTAATAGAAGTAAAAGCTGCTTTATACCCTCTGGAGATCAGATTAAACACTGGAATCAAACAATATACTTTCAGATTATTGAAAATCTTGTCTTCCTATTCCGTCAATACAATTATGGATAAACTAGCTACCGAAAGGGAAACTCTAAATACAATAACAATTCCTCAAAGGAAACTATCGAAACTTATTCAGCTTGAAAAGATCATGAATTCAATCGAAGAAGATTTCGATCCTTTAACCCTAAAAAAGATCGATCACTTTCATTTCCCTCCTTGGAAAAGGAATACTCCATACAAAATCAATATCAACAAGCTAGCAAAAGAGGATACCGCAATTATCTATAACCTTGTATTCAAATACAGATGCAAAAACACTATTACAATATATACTGATGCTTCATCCACTTTGGACGGAATCGGAATTGGTATCGGGATTGCAGTTATTCTATCGAATAATCAGATTTCACACCAGGAAACTATCAATATTGAAGTGAATCAGCTTGTCTACAATAATAAACTTCTTGGAATCATTAAAGTAATCGAATATGCTAGCTCCATTGCTCAACCAAACGAGAAATTCAAAATCTATTCAGGTAATCAGGTCGGATTATATCGATTGAAAATACCCTCTGATGCTTTTAGCCAAATATACCAAATTAAAGCAATTAAGACCACAGAAACTTTTCTTAGAA
The DNA here is from genome assembly GCA_029531795.1 of Sclerotinia nivalis. Taxonomy (NCBI): domain Eukaryota; kingdom Fungi; phylum Ascomycota; class Leotiomycetes; order Helotiales; family Sclerotiniaceae; genus Sclerotinia; species Sclerotinia nivalis. Next base: position 65,214 of record JAPEIS010000003.1, read on the forward strand.
AAAGAACAGAAATCTCTTTTAATTGAGTTCCAGGATATACCTCCATTAAAAGAAACGAATTGACCGATACTTTAACAAAAGAAACTATAAAACAAAGATCATCATCAAACGAAACCAGCTTTGCCTCCTTAGGAATGAATATCAAAAGAACAAAATCCGAAGAATAGAATACTCTTCTTTATTCATCTAATTCGGCTTATTCGAAAATATACCCCTAGAAGATTAACTCAAAAATCGGAATTTCAGAAAACACTAAAAGAAGCTTTATTAGTGCTTTATTTCAACTTAAAATCGGTTATAAATATTTCAAATCTTATCTATAACGATTCGGAATCTCAGCAAATGATAATTGTAGATATAGAAAGAGAGAATCTCCTAATCATCTCTTATTCAATTGCTTGTTATACAAATCAATAAGAAGAATATTCAAGAAAAACAACCCTATTTTCCGATTTACTATAAAATACCTATTTCACACCAAAACAGGAATCATTAAGATCCTTGAATTTATCGAGGAAACAAAAATAGCTATCAGATCATGATATCTAACTAGGATACAAGAGAATGTAGAACAAGAAGGTGAAGGTGAAGAGGATGAACTAAAAGAAAATAGTTAATTGGGTCAATTTGGTCAATTTACCCTTCTATATGGGGTAAATCGTTCCAATTTCGAATTATATCACATTTCATTTGTTATTTTCCTTATTATATACAAGAGTATTTGTAAAATGGGCTTTGTTCCCCAAGATTAGTTTTCACTTCCCCCATTCAAAAATTAGTAGATTGAAGCCACTTCAATCTTCCCAAATTGTATTAGCTACAGCCGAATATAGCCAGCAATTCTCCATTTGTTACTTGTTAGAAGCCTATAAAGCTCCTAGCCGTCTTAGATAGTCTTAGACTCAGTGTAGACGTTAATTTAATCAATCAATCAATCAATCAATCAAGGCATCATACAGGATGATTGTTTTCCATTTTCTAGATCCAACATTGCACAATTGGATAACCACCATAGGAACCGTATAGAAGATATGACAACAGTATCGCTCCTCCAAAACTCCTTGAAGGTCATGAATTTCAGTGATATCCCTGACTACTTCCAGTCGTCATGCCTCAACAAACTGAGTATCAGAACGGTATTCCGGGAATCAGTATCACGGTACTTATTGGAAGCTGTCTTTTCGAGTATGCCACGGGATATCGAACATTATCAAGCCAGTATACGCCACATACAGGGTCAGTAATACCTTGATATTTTTGAACATGAATATTAACATACTTTAGTATCTCCTGAGCAGATTGACGATGCAGTTCACAATCAGTTCTGCCTTATGAACAACAGCACACTTTTTGTTTATGATGTAGAAGGAGCCGACCTATACCCGTACTACAAAGCGGATGATGACATATTCAAGCGATTGGGGGGAGAGCTAGTCGACATACTTTTACCACTTTGCCTTCTTTGTGGAAAATCCCGACGAGAAATCATAGATGTCTGTACACCGTCGTGTATTGAAATTGCCTACCTGGCGAGCGAATTGAACCTCATTATCAAAGCCAGACCTCACTCTCCAGTCACATTCTACAGCCCCGTGCGAGGGGATATTGTTTCCCCGGATAATGCCCACCTATTTGGAGATGATCGTGAAATGCATGGCGAGGTACAAATTACTCTAATGCTCGGTATCAAACCAGCTGGCAATCTTTCAGTGAACGTTATGTCGCTGCACGAGTTGAGCTTGTAGCCACGGAAGAAGCACAGATTCAAGGGGAAGCCGCGAATGGTGGCGCGATGGTTGGATTGAAGGGTTGAATTATTGAGCAAGCGGCGATTGGCAATGGTCCATATTTCTTAATAAATATTTTGTGCAATGGCGATCTAATGGAGGTTGTTTTGTAAGGGTAGGATAGGTGTCGATTGCTTTCTTTCTGGTGTTTGGAGTCTTGATTGATTAATGTATTCGTGAAGATTAATTAGTGATTATTTGACGTATATTTTCGTGGGTTCGTAGTTCGTTCATTTTTAGGGGACATAGTGAAATCTTATATATTTTGGGATGAGATAGGGTGGCGGCGGATGAATGCAAGTCTAATGTTGTGTTGTCTCTCTTAAGTACGTACCTACTAGGTGTATGTGATTACATAATTTGAGCACACGGCATGAATTGAGGTTGCACAGAGTTGAGGTTAGCGGGTCGGGTAAAAGGATGGTGCCAGGGTGAGCTAGTCCAAATAAGTACTAGTGGAGCTCTGATGCAAAAGTGCTTTATGCTTCGTAGAACTATAGTCTGAATGCCTTCATATCCATTACAATACACAATACACGCACCTGAAGGAAACAACAATAAACGAAAGAGGTCAACGAGGTGATAGGTAGCTATTGCTCTCGGGGGGTATGCATGCTGACGCCGGTCTTTCAATGACACATCGCGAGGCCGTTCCTGAATTCGTCACTAATATCTCCATCTAAACTTCAATATCAATATCAATACGCCACTCTACCACCCATTGCTATGAGTTTCGTCTTTTGTACTTATTTGCCGATAACACTCTCGGCCCTAACTCTTTTTCCCGAGATCTAAACGCATTCAAAATGCTCAAGCTAAATGAGGAAATCCCAAGGAATCCCATCAAACTCACCACTTCTTGTCTTCACGGACTTTTCTCCACATATTTATCATCAACATATTTTCCGATTGGCGGAGATAAGCACTCAATGAGTAGATCCTACCGCCGCAACATCCGCGGTCTATTTATATCAAACCCGCGCTTTATAGGATGGGAAACTTCTGAGCGCGAAGGATTGATTATAAGAGAGAAGGATGTACTTGTTCGATATATACAGGATAGTACTCAATTCACGAAATCAATTCTTGAAGGCAAAGGGACGTCATTATAAATCTACCTAGCCATGCACAATCACTCAGAAAAGTCGGAAACGGATCCAGTCAATTTCCCGTCCCACCAAATATCAACCGATTTGGATCAAAATACTTCAGCTGGGGAATCTATCAAATCAACAGATCAAAAGTTATCGGGTGATGATTCTGAAATTATTACCGAAGAACTTCCTCGAGTAGCTCCAAATCCCCATGCTGATATTCCAAATGGAGGAGTTGTTGCATGGCTTCAAGTCGTCGGGAGTTTCTTCCTATTTTTCAATTCATGGTATGTCTAGACTTCAAAGTTTCATGGATGGAAATGGTTGCATGGCTGACAATGAGACAATAGGGGCATAGTAAATATGTTTGGTGCATTCCAAACTTTTTATGAAAGTGATTTACTATCTCACGAGTCACCATCTAATGTTTCATGGATTGGTTCTATTCAAGCATTTTTGCTTTTACTTGTGGGAGTTATTACTGGTCCTCTCTTCGGTAGGTCCCTTTTCCCTTCATAACCTCTCCTTCCATCATTATGAAAAACTAACCTCTTTCTAGATGCTGGGCTTTTTCGTCCACTTCTATCTACTGGTACATTTCTAGTTGTCTTCGGTATGATGATGACATCCATCTCCAAAACCTACTGGGAAATCATACTTGCCCAAGCAGTCTGCATGGGAATTGGATTGGGATGTCTTTTTGTTCCCAGCGTCGCAATTGTTTCTACTTATTTTTCGACACGCAAAGCTTTTGCGACTGGAATTGCTGCTAGTGGAAGTTCTCTTGGTATGTATTCATTTCACGACTCATCTCTAAAGAATGAAAACTTGAGGTATCAATTATCAGTGGCTAACATCTTCAGGTGGTGTAATTTACCCAATTATTTTCCATAACCTTCAACCTAAGATAGGCTTTGGCTGGACAACAAGAGCCCTTGGATTCATTTTCCTCGCTACCCTTACAATCTCCATGAGTATAATGAAGATGCGTGTTAAGCCCTCGCAGAAACGAAAGCTAATAGACCTTGCCGCATTCAAAGAGCCACCATACATACTTTTTACCATGGGTCTGTTTTTCGGATTCATGGGTCTCAATATTCCCTTCTACTATATTTCATCATACGCCATGGATGAAAATATCATGTCTTCCAACTCGGCATTCTATATGCTAAGTACCATCAATGCGGCGTCTATCTTCGGTCGCATTATCCCCAACTACTTCGCAGATAAGTTTGGACCCTTAAACATCATCATACCAGGAACACTCATCGCGAGCGTCGTAGCTTTTAGTTGGACCGGTATTCACTCTGTTGGCGGTCTCGTTGTATTTGCTATCATTTATGGATTCTCAACAGGATGTTTCGTGTCGATTCCACCCACCGTTATTGTGTCGTTGAGTCCACATCTCGGGGTAGTAGGCACGAGAATGGGGATGACGTTTGCGGTTGGTGGATTAGGGCTTTTGATTGGGACACCGGTTGCTGGACAGATACTTTCGATTTCAGGATATATTCCTACTATAGCATTTTGTGGAGCCTTGCTTCTTGCTACTGTGGCTTGTTTCGTTGCAGCTAGAGTGTGCAAAACTGGAATGCATGTTAAGAAGTTTGCATGATTTTGTGGGAAAATGGTTTGGGGATGAGCATTTTAGCGGCCGGATACCACGATGGATATGAGAAGATAGCATGGACATGAGCATTTCAGACCGGCGGATACCACGATAGATTAATGATTTGTCATATGCATACATATTTGGGACTGGGATTGAGGTGGCGGTAGCCAAGAAAAATATATACCCAACTATGCACGGCTATAATATTTGTGTTCGTCAGTTCTATGAAGCTCGACCTAACGCGATCTTAATATTTTCCTTTTCCTTCATAAAATTCCATTGCCATATTTGTCAGTCTTTCTCTTCCCACTTTCATCGGCATAAGGCTCATGCTCCGTCTCCCATTCTCGATCTAGAAAAACAAAAGTCGCACACAGAGTTTCGACTGAAGATCAATCGTCGCAACATCCAAGGCATTATCGTGGAACAGTTAATATTCCATGTACGTCTGATATTCGAGGAGGCCGGATCTTCGAAATGAACTGAATATCACAGCCTGTTTAAGGAATTGAGACCCTCCCAACATTGCTAACGACTCACGGAGCACCAGAAACCATTCGTCAAAATCACATCCCCACTCAGCTATGTCTCTTCTCACCACAAATCGCAAAATCCAGCCCGCACTACATCTTCCAAGAGTTAACATAAAAGCTAAGTCATCTCATCTCATCCACTCCTAAAACCCCAACTCCATAAATGCCTCACACTCTGTTCCACCCCTCCTTCCGTCCCATTCCGAGCCTGTATGGTCGGCGCCTTCAAAGCTACCCCCAAATCAGTACATCCCTTGATATCCCGGAAAAAACAACGTACTCAAAGAAACAGTCCTAATAGATTCCCAAGCAATTCTCCTTCCCAAATCAATAGGTCCTTCATCACAATAAACCGGTGCTATACGACCCCGCTCATCTTTCACCATCTTCCCCCTCCGTATCGGTTTTGGCTTTTCTGATATCCAGCTACTGCGAGTACGAGCCTCATACGCATTTCCGCAATATCTATATGAGCTTCCTAATTTCATTTTCCGTGACGACGAATTAATGGTAATTTCCCTCGATTTCCCCATTTGTTGTCTCAAATTCGCAATTTTCGCCTCTCCAACATAAAGTACCTCAATATCATCCCCATACTCGAAGACTACAGGATGTCCCTCACATGTCAAATATTCATCGTTAAATATAGAGTTTCGTCGAAATGATCCCTTTGAACAAAAATGAATGGAACCCCGTCCGCTTGCATATCCCGAGTCTGTGGATGCGGTAGAATTAGAGTGTGATCTTTTTGTTGGTTTTGAATCCGTGTTACTACGAGTTTGAGTTTGGTGATTTATTTCTTCGGTGATGAGTTTGTTCTTGATTGAGTACATGATTTGAGAGGTCGTTTGATATTTGTGGTTTAAGCTTAATAACTCTCGGGAGCAGAGTTCTCCACTGTGCTCTTGACACTTCAATATAAGTATTACCAACATTTGCATCGCATTTTCTTCAGTCAAAAATATGAGCGAAGATTGCCATGGGAGCAAAGCCAATAGGATTCACGAGGGTTACTTGAGACATTTACCTGAAAAGCTGTGCTTTGAGTGGGGCTGGCGGTTGGCGGTTAAAGAATTGCGCCGCGTCAGCCTCTGGAAGGATTGTTGGGTTATTTCGTTGGAATTTAGGAGGACGATCAAATGCCATATGTATGATGTATCTTGACACTGATACCGGGTTGAAGCCTCATGGTATGTTGTTATAGTAGATAATTGAATAGCAAACCAAGACAGAAAGGAAATGCGGAAGAAAATGTTGAACATACATCTGATGAAGAAACGAAGAAGGAAAATATATATGAGTACGAAATATTTAAACGTAATAGAACAAGAAAGGGATGTAGTAAAATAATGGCTTATTAGCCTGGAACGTAGTGAAGGAAAGCAAAATATAAATCCCCTGATTCCTGTAACCCTTGATTCCTGTCACATTACTACTACCATGATGCACTCGCTCATAGTTACCATGGTATTTGAAACTCCTCGAAGCGATTTCTGAGTTACGATTCTCAACATGGCGCGCCAAAAGCCTCAATTAGCCCATAATACACGCCTCTAGTAAAGCACTTACAAATACTCTCTTCAACACGATTATCACACGAAATGAGAATTGTGAATATCAACCGGTATTCTACGCAACGCTTTATTCTTGGTTCCCCTTTCGGTTACTACAGCTCTGCGTGCTGAGGGAACAAGCTCCCTTGCTCTTGTGGAAGGTAACTTGTATTCATTACGAGAGCTGTGATAATTGTCATGTAGTTCCTCGTAATACTCGTAGTAGTCGTCATTCTTAACCCGAGTGCCAAGGCTTTGTTTCTTCTTTTCCTCATTGAGACAATGTTTTTGGTTGCTGGTGCTATTTGTTGACGTCTTGGAAGTATGGTTACTCGATCTGGATTTGTTATTGTGGCTTATCCTGGAAGAAGTGTTATCGTCAGAAGCATGGCCTATTTTGTTGTTAATATCTCTATCAGGATATGTGTAATGAAAGGAAAGACATACCTTCAGTATTCCTAAACCGCTCTCTTCGCGAATTCCTACCATCTCTTCCACGATAATTTTCGTCCGATTCAGGATTACTATCATAGTTTCTGGTTCGAGAACTAATCTTTCCGGGCTCTCCTTGGTTGTACACAGAACTAATTGAGCGTGGATTAAGGAAGGATGAAGCTGTTGATGACTTTCCATAAGGTGATCTAGAATTGATCGACGTAGAGACCGAAGATGTTGTTGCCGTTCGTGAAGCTGATGAATCTTTAGAATTAGAGCGACTGCTTGGCATTATCGGTTTAGAAGTGGCACGAGTCTTTCGAGTAGGAACTCTACGTTGTATTTGGCCAGCAATGGGCTTAGAACGATTAGGAATTGGACCCGGTGCATTAACATTGACTGATCGACGAGAGTTTACATCTCTCTTTGACGGATTTCCATCTCCCACAAGCATTCCAGTTCCTTCACCTCCCTTACAATGCCAAAATTCATCATCGGAGTCATCTTCCTCAGCCGAAGTCTTCTTTGACTTCGTGGAGAAAAAGGACTTCACAAGTACATTTTGCTTTGGTGACTTTGGTAGTTTAGGTCTTAATTCATCAGTGGTAAGGCTCTCCTTACTTCCACCAGATATATGCCATGTTTTTGATTTGAATAAATGAGGACGATTGGAAGTCTCGCTTTTGACCGTTTCCGAGTATCTTCTTCCTTGTTTTGGCCTATCACCACTGAATTTTCGTGAAGTAATAGTGAGGTTCTCAGGCGCATTGTGTTTGGTTTTCCTAAACAATCCTGACATGAGGTAGCATTGATTACACGCCGCAAAGAGTTTGATCTCTTTACCACACGCAGAACTGAAGTTTCTCTTTCAAGTATTGTAGCTAGGGGACAGATTGAATATAAGCCACAGGAACTCCCGCCTTACTCTAAGCAGTAGGCCATAGACACCGGAGGTTAAATCATGGTCAAATCCGCTTGATAGCTCACAAGACATTAGATAAATTGATAGAATGGGTAGAGACCCCGTTCGAACCATGCTCTAGCCATCAATGGCTATTGACACCTGGACTTGACCTTCGACGTAGCATTCTGGCGATTCCTTAAAATTGTGAGGCAGCAATTGATATTTCAGTAATCGGGAATAGCAGTACCGACATAAATAAGTATGGCGAAATAGATTTGTGGTACGGACATTCACCACATACACAGCCTGGGATATTCTTTTCTGGCAACATCGACCCTCATCCACAAAGAATGATAATCATCTAATGGAGAGTTCAGTTAAAGTAAAATACTGTAATTTTCTTCATGTCGGCAGTCCAAAGTCTAAGACGATCCTGAATTCCTGCTGACCAAATTCTGCACCGACCAGTACCGCGCGGTAAGAACATAAAAATGCTCCAACCAACATCTTTAAAGAGGGTCAAAGGATTTTTCCTAGATGCTGAAAGGATGATTATTATTAGGTAATTCTAGAGTAACCAGTGTTTACGAAATCGCTCACATTGCCGCAAATTATTCGACCATTTGATATTTGTTGATTGGCATCATGTGTATGGTCGTTTGAGGTACGATGACAGGTTCGAATTAATAATGATCATGTCATTGTAATACAACATCCGTCCGGAATAGAGAAAGGCATACATGAGAATATCAATCTTAGAACCCGGGTATTTGAACAAAGTAGAAAAAGACTTTCGATTTATCAATCGCATTTGAACTTGGAGATTTGCCTTGATCGACGAAACTCAACTTCGACGACTTCGACGAGCTATTTTAGCTAACGACCAAAAATGATACCATCGAACACTCTGAAAGAATCATTCTCTGAAGAAGTTCATTGTGAAATACCTAAGAAATTGGTTCCGTCCACGTTCCCATTCACCAAATACTCAAGCTCATGAAATCATTGAAGCGACCACAAACCCAATGGTGGGATGGGATATGCCGGGACTTCCAGAAAATGAGACGAAAACAACGGCAGGGCCAAGCGGATTTGCAAAAGGTGATTTCCTTACGCAGCGTCCAGAAGGATGGAAACTCGAGGCACAAAAAGCCATGTCACACATGTCACACAAGTAATACATGCCATGTACAAAGATGGACAATAGCCCACTAAACATCGCGTTAAGTAAGCAAGACATATTTAAAAGTCTAGTACTCGGCTACGAAGCGAAGTCCGACAAAACGATCATGATCCACCTCGATTTTCAAACGTCGAGGGTTGGGAACTATGTTGACCCAGTATTCAGCACGATTGCGTGTGACTTGAGCGTTAAAGCTTTTCGCACAATCAAGACCAAGGTTCAGCTGGCTCTTTCAAAAGTACGGATATGTGATTCTGGAGGTCAACCAATTCGGTGCACGCGCTTTGACTGAGGACGGAAAGACTCCGATAGTGACACGATAAATAGGGTTCGGGGCGATATCCGGGTGATACCCGATAAGCAGGAATGAAGGAGTATGATCAAAATTGCGCCCTTCCTTGAATGGCTCAGCATATTGCCCTAAGTCGTCTGTTGCAACCGAAAGTGGCTTGAAGAGCAGCTTTGAGGTTGGTTAATTCCGAAAATATGACCTAATAATAATCCCTTGACACAGATGTCTAAGGCGATTTGTACGGGAATCTGGAAAAGTGATTTTTTGACTGTGAATGGCTAAGGAAAGGTAGTATTTAAACGCCGGCTTGATTTCCACAAACACATTGAGATAGACAAATAAGTTCAGGATGCCTCGAATCATAACTAATGACATCTAAATAATGAAGCAGTACCCATGAGTTGCTAGCCATAGGCAGACGGGGCTAATGACCTGGAGAGTGTGACCGTGGCTTACCACCAAGCATCATCAAGGTCATGTATCACTTCCAGCTGAAATACATACCCATTGCAGTTTCCTCCATTTCTCCGGATATGCTGACATCATGCGGGGTACATAAAGTACTACGGAGTACAAACTCGAAACGGGCATGCATACGATTTGCCAAGTTGTTACCGTTATACCAAATAGCTCGGGGAAGTAAGGGGGGTTTCGGAAATCTGCTTGGCGGCATCTTGGCAGTCATTCAGCTCGGGTCAGCTGATGAACAGCTGATGGGAAGCAAAGGACGACTATAGCGTTGCAAGACATCTTTAAAGGATATAAATGATATTATTTTCCTTATTTTTGTGTTCTTCCCCACCAATAAGTGCTTTCATTATCAGCAACAAAGACTTGTCAGAATCTCAAACGAAAAATGAAGCTCAGTCAACCACTTAGCATCCTCGCGCTTCTCGTAACATCGACTTTCGCGGTGGCCGTTTCTCAATACGATGCATGTACAGTACTTCTTCCTCGTCCGCACTCCCCCCTTCCATGATACTGAATCGTCAAATCTAATCTGTAAACCATAGCAATGCCTCACTGAGGGTACTTTCTGCGCCGGCTTCGCGGGTCCCGTTGGCACCTGTTGTGATGGATTAGTGTGCGAAAATGCGCCAGGTGTCGCAGACGATGCACACTGCATTCGAAAGAAGGTTTGCATTTCCTGACACCATATCTTGAGATGCAATATACTGACGTATCTGATTCAGTGTTTGGCGAAGGGTGCTACTTGCGTGAGCATTGCAGGCCCTGTTGGTACATGCTGTACTGGAGAATGTACCTTCGTTGCACCGGACTATAGCGTTTGCAAGTGATGAGCATATATGAGCAGGGTGGCAAGGCGCATCGAGTTTGGATTTATCGGCGGAAGAGGTAGAAGCCTTATTCTTCTTTGAAACACAGTAGAGAATTTAAACCACTTCCCACTAGTCTCAGTGCTATTTCTATGGAGACCTCATAAATTTGGGGCTCATCCTTCGTTGATAAACCACGTGATTGATAAATGCAACCAATAATTTTAGTTCTTGAGAGACGCGGCCAGAATTGCCATTGGTTTGTGATAGCATCGACTTTCCAAGGATGAGATCTCATTATTCTACAGTAGTGGACAATGCTCCAATCCTGCTGGAAAAGGCATTTGTATAACCCTATATCCCAACTCACTGTGTTACAGGATTGAGGGCGTTGTACTGTAATTTTCTCAACAATGAAGAAGATCTCAAGATAGACGAAAAGTTATACTGAGAAAGTGCAGTCCACGACTGTCATTGTTCTTTAAATACTTTGGTAAATTTTGAGGTGGATATCCATTGTGGTTTGATCATGAAAGTTGCTCTGGTACTGAGGTGAGAAGTAGCTCCCAGCTTGGCAAATTGATTGTGTTTGGAATCATCAGTCCCTTGTCCATGAGAAATATATTGTGAGAAAGTTGGATTGTTAGGGCCACATACATAGCTAGTTCATAGACATTAGATTACAAAATCCTTTGTAATTAAATATAAAAAGAAGGCTTCGCTTTCCCTTCTAAAACAATCAATCTTTTTTCATTAATCTTTTTGTATATTTATTATATACAATCCTAACCCATTATTATTTATATTAGTTTTACTATTCGAAGTTTATACAATGTAATCTGATCAGTTTGTATCCTATTTTTCCTCGCAGTGTGCTATCGGGATGCACGTATCTCGACCTACCTTGTTTACAATATTGTTTTGATTTGTGTATTGAAGTTGAACATTGGTAAATAGATATTTTGTTAGATCTTTCTTCATTGTTACTATACTGTTTGGAAATTCTTTAGACAAACCTCAACTCCCGATTCGGGCCCCGAAAACCCTAACATCCTATTGAACTTGTCTATCTGACACCTCAATATCCAATGCGGGCTCCATTATCTGTAATTTTCCTCCACTCTTTGTTACAAGAGTGCTTTTTCGACCACTGTTATTTTAGTTAGAGGACATTCAAAGTGAAATTATTAGTAGAGTAACTAAGGATTGTATAGGAAAGATAACCCTACAGTGTTGTGATCCAGAACCCCTGAGGCTGGTTTGGTGTGTCTGTTACAAAGATCATGGATCATAACTCAACGAAAGTAGCTGCAAGGCCGAGTACTGTGGGAAATTCACCTTACAGTAATTCACAAATATTATTTTGTTTAGACAAGTTGGAGGTGGTATCAGATTGGACATTTCTTCCAAAGCTCGAATTTCTCCTCGAATTTCTCACTTGCCATTGACTTCTCAACTTCTTCTACACCTTTCCAATCTTGATTGCGCTGGCCTACTGACAATAGCTATCGCAATATGATCTACTGTGGATGCAGCACTACATGTAAGGATCTGCCTTATTTTGCTTCTGATAAACACTAAATTCCTCTCAGAGATTGTATTCATCTCCTTCCTGCATTGATCACTATTTTCACCTGTCACAATAACACAACTCACTGCATTTATGATCAATCTGCTGTACACCCATCCCTTCGATAATAAAGTCCCATTATTTCTTACCTCAGCATTGCGAATCATTACCATGTAAGTTCCATAATTATCTGTTGACACTCAGGATGATTCTTAATATAATCACAGGGAGTTCAATGGCTTCTTGCCTCGTGGCTTGGGCTCTATAACAATCAAAAACCGAGGTTTTGTGGTTAGTTGCCAGGGCACCCAAGGCGATCTTCCCATAACACAACAAACCCAATCCGCAGAAACCTTTCCATACTTCAATGACTTCCCCGTTGAGATTCGGCTCAAGATCTGGCGCAACTCTTTCACTCCCAGAATGATTTATCTTCGTGAAGACGTTCAAGATCCCGCAGATGAGGACCGTTTCGTTGATCGACCATGCCGCAAAGCAAGATCTAGTCTCCCACCTACCGCGTTTGTCAATCGCGAAAGCCGTGAGGAAACATTGAAGCATTATTGTCGCCTTTTCCAGCCACTTGCAACACCCTCTCAATTTTTCTCGCCAGCAACAGTTGGGATCCCGAAATCTCTCTTTCCGGCTTCTCATCTAGTCGGACAACCCAGCACATCTATCAGCAACTGCAATATTATTTATTGGCATCCAAAGATAGATAATTTCTTCGTCACTATGGAAGCCCTATGTGATCCCTTGATGTTCAAATATCTTCTCGATATGTCCCGAGGTATTGAAGGATCCTATAACTACATCGATGATATTGGGAGATAAATGTGTGTTGCCCCGGTGCGGGAACAGACAATTTGATGGCCATGGATTGAGAGCTATTAACCTACTTAAGAACTTTCTTGGGAGCCTTGAAGCGGCAATTATAGTGTTTAACCGTAAGCCTGGTGAGGTTATTGGAGGGAATGCACAGAGGCCGATCATGCGCAGGTTCTACACGACCCAACGACCGCAGCCTTAAACTGATCAGAAGCCATGGCAGCTGAGATATGCGGCTCGGAAGGATACTTGCATCTAATATTACATTGTGAAGAATTCACAATCGCAAGTTAAGTATCACCAACAGCCTTATGGAAGTGTTGGGATGGGTAAGCTTATATGTGTATCATAATCGCCAATACCTGAAGCAGGCGGCTGGATATTTTTTCGGCGATTAGTTGCCATATGCTTTGTACAGAAGCATTGAAGGATGGACAGTTGTACCAGTGGAGATTTATGGAAATGAGAGGCCTTGGCTGAGCTCTGGGGTAGTCACTGTACTTTCAGAAGTTTAGAACACTACTGTAAGAGGAACTTCAAATTGTCCGTGGAAGAGGATTTGGTCAGGTTAAATGCTCCAGTTGCAGATGCATAGCTTCAACAAATGTATAATTGCAAAATTTGAGTTTTATTAATAGTCGATTGCTCTGATACAACCAGCTTAATATGAACCAGTTTGATATGTACCACAGCTCTCCAAGTCATTGTGTATGTTGGCATAAACTAAAGTGATTACCATTCAGTGATATTCTCCTTGTAGCAAAAGGTATACCAAATAAATAAATGCATTAATCCAATACCTTCACTGCTTCTGAAATATTCAAACTATTTAACTCACATTACATAAAAATCAGTTCGGTTAGTCCACTGTATATAGACCCTTTTTGGTTAGTGTAATGTAAATTTAACTTCCATTGTCCGACCGATCTCTTCAATAATGATTAAATAAAGTCCAGACTGGATGGATCCTTACAAAACATCTTACCACTGATAAATACTGAACAATCTTGTCTATCATCATCTCTTCTGGCTTCTGGTTACAAACATTTTGTTCTCTGAATAATACTTGCTTTGCAGTAAGAATGAACAACCTAAGGATATGTAAGAGTCATCTGCCATCTGCCTGCTGGTGCTGAATAATTTTTGAAAGAATACTAATATTGCCCTAAAGGACTTCAAATCAATTGATTGTCAAGGGCGCCTATACATCCATGAATCTCATCAAAACAATAGATCCATTATATAGGGACAATGTATTATTCCCAGGAGTTGGCATTACCATGTAAGCTATTTCACTAAAACTTTATTCAAAAACCCTTGAGACATTTGCTGACTTTTTATCAACCAGGGAAACATCAGGACGTATCGATCGGCTCACCACTACAATTAGAGGCTCACGAGAAATGGCCATCATCAGGATTCGGTGTCTAGCTCGCTCGATTGCAAAACACAAACTTGTAGTTGCTTCCAAATTTCATCCATTTCGCAGGCTTCCACTTGAATTGCGTTTGAAAATCTGGCGCATATCCTTTGAGTCACGAGCAGTGAACCTCCGTGAAGAGTTCATGGTGCACCGCCAGTATTACGGCCGCCCGAGTTATTTTGAGCCTTCGTATGAATTCTTGCCTCGTCCCTCTCGTCTAACAGGACGTAAGCATCTTCCGACTACAGCTTTCATCAACCAAGAAAGCCGGAACGAAACACTACATCATTATATTCGACTATTCCAAAATGTTTGGCGGCTTTTCACTACAGAGCCCGCCTTACCCAACACTATCCATTTCAATCCCGATGTCGACACGTTCTTTCTTGTTAGCTATTATTTTCCCAGGCTTTGGTCGACAAGCCCTGGAGAATATATTGATACCTTATTCCCACCATACAGTCCGGCAGCCATGAGCTGCATAAATAAAATCAGATCCCTTGAAATTTATGTAGTGAGAAACAAGCGTCGTCAAAGAGATTTATCTCTACAAGAGACGGAAACTTTGAAAGCCTTGCTTAAATTTACCAATCTCCAGCAGATTGTTCTCGTACTTCCTCGAAACACACGTCCATGGTTACACACTGAATTGATCGCACAAATGCAGGATGTCTTTGACCTTCGGTATTGTCCTGATTGGATGAAAGTTCAATATTCTGGCAAGGTGATGCCGACTGTTACTTCAAGGGAGGATGATTTTATTACGAAGTTTGTGCCACAAGGTGTGAAGCTTCCTGATTGGCATCATATGCCTGAAGAATTTTTTCATGATATCATCGAGACACAGGGTCGGTTCTTTCTAAGAGATGAAATACTTGCAGGGGCTTTTAATTAAACTACCATTTGAAAAGTTGCAGCTCGACAGTTATCGAGGAATTCAGGCATTGAAGCTAGGAAACAGTTTTGATAGTGCCAATTAGGAAGTCATGGTGTTTAGACACAACTAATACAATTTTACTTTTTTTTAAAGAAAGATAAACATGGGAATATCCAAAGTGACTGACCGATAAATAGAACATTGCAGCCTTTCCTCTATATACTTAGGGCTATCTATCTATTCAGCCACTATTTCAGCTGGTAGATGGGATGACTTATTGAGATATTTTCTTATGATACCATGAGACCAAAGGTTTTTGAACGAGGCTACAAGCCTCATTAAGTTAGGAAATCATATAGTAATGTATATTGACTGAGAAAAAGTAGATGAAGCCCTTGCTACAATTCACTAGTGTAAAATTGGTCGCTTAAGTCCAGTTTACTCGCATCATATTTTTCTCTGATTTCTATCATCAATCCATCTCCACTCTGCTTTCTCGTAACGAAGACTTTAAACCTAACCACAAAAGTTATCTCCTTCAATGTACATACAGAATATCTGAACCAGATATACCATGTAAGATCCATACTTTCAAAAAAATCCTATGACATTTCTAACTCACCACTCAGGGAACCAAAAGAGGCCCTTGCAGCCTTTCAGCTTGAAGAGCTGGCAAGTACATCAGAAGATAAACAAACAAAGTTTAATGTTGGGTAGTTTCTGTCAAAAGAAACCTCGACTGTCTGCATTTGAAGTCGCAACGAGACTGATCCGCCCCTATGACAACCTCCATGTAGCCTTTGTCAATCGAGAGAGCCGAGCTGAAACTTTGAAGCACTATCATATAATTTACCATGCACATAATACACCTTCCGTGATACAGGAATCAAGGTTCTTCGTAGCTCAAAAGAGGACTACCGACATGCTATTGCCCTATGTAAATCTACTTTAACCCAAAGATCCATTGCCTCACCTTCAGCTGGAGGCTTTTTTATCCCAAGCAACATATGAACGAACATATCCACTCTTTGTTTCCGCGATACAACCAAAACATTGTGAAATGTGTCAACAACATCCACGAGATCGAAACATTACATGTGAGAATAAGCAGCATATTTCACAGAGTATTTGGGCATCTGGCCCAAGATGTTCTTCCATTTTTTCAGAACCTTCAGTGTATTACTCTGATTTTGCACCCAGGTGAAAGAATTCAAATTGAGAAGCTGAAGGAAATTCAGAAGCTTCTACGCAGAATTTCAGAGACAACTCGGCGGTTTGGTAAGCAAAATCTGGAGATTCAGTGGAAGAGGTGGTGGTGAGAGGAGATTTGGTTGAGAGGCAAGCAGATGATCGAAGTGGGGGCGCAACGAGGAGCGAAGCATGAGATCTATTCCTTCTGGTGGGATAGTTTCGGGATTTAAGAGATAATTCCCAGAGTCAGGCTCCGATGGGCATAATTCCACAATTTCATTATTTTCATTGTCTAAATCAAGAAGCAAAATATCATCAAGGAATAAAATATATTTGCCTGGCCATGAACAAGAATGTGAAGTGAACTAGATACTAAAACGCAGCCAGTATAGTTTCTGAAAGCTTCACAATAGTCAAAATAGAGTGAATATTGAAAAAAAAGGAAATAGTTGTGAGCCAACATACATCATTGGTCTAGGGAACATTAGATGAAAGACCTTCAGATGATATCTTATTGCAATTGAATCCTGAAAGACTTGTAAAATCTATTTTATTGGTTCAGCTTTTATCTATAATATGACTGTATTAGGAGGTCATTATAGTTGGTAGTATAACCATCAACTCACTTATTCCACAACAGTCAATTTTAAATCTTCAATTTATCTTGCTCTTAGACAACACATCTTGGAACTTTAACTACAAATTACAGATATCCTAGTGACTGGCACAATCGAGAACTACCATTAGGCACTCAATATTGATCACAATAACACCATGTAAGACTCCTCATCTGATGACTTGAATGATTGCTAACTCTTCTCTTTTAGGAAGAAAAATCCATCCACAGTCATCGAAGGTGGCGCACCTCCAATTGTCAACAAAGCAACTCCCCTTATAATCCATCCCACATTGCGCAGCTCTACCGCAGTCTCAGCACAACACTCTGGTCCCGCAACAGAATTTATTCTCTTCCCTAAGCTGCCGGCAGAAGTTCGACTCAAAATCTGGCGCGCAAGCTTTGTGCCACGATATGTCAAGATTCAAGATGGTGTTGTGGAAGAAGCACCCCTCAATAACATCTATCCTGTAGGATATCCCATGGAGCGGTTTGTGTCTAAATGCACAATCAAGCCCATTGTTGCCCTTCCTATTGCATTCGTCAATCAAGAAAGTCGTGAGGAAACATTGAAGCATTATATCCGACTCTATCAAGACCTTCACACACCTCATCATGATGGCACGGATTTGAAACTTCCCAATACGATTTACTTCAACAGCAAGTTAGATACCCCTATCATCTTCGTTAGTTCAATTCATCTAGACTTCGCCGACAGACAGCATCTATACTTGCCCAGGCTATTTCCTGCCTATAACTCACGAGCCATCGAATCCATGAATAACGTCCGCTACGTGGAAATTTGCTACCTGGCATCATCCTACTCAAAATTCTATTCCTTTAGATCATACCATTGTGCCAAGGCACTAATGAGATTCAAAAACCTTGAACACATCATCCTCAGCGCAGATTCAACCCCACCTGCAGAGATGCAGGACACGGTCGACGATTTCCAAGATTTTTTGTCGCATGTTAGAAGACATCGGCGACATGCTGGTAGAAAGTTTTCGGAAATTTCGTGTGCGCTCCGGGATTGGCAGCAAAAGTACCATAGTCCAGAGGATACTGTCGGTTTTAAAGAGTGGATTCCGAGGTAATAGTTCCAAATTTTCTTCTACAACGATGATGAATTGGGCGGCGGTGCTTGAAGGATAAGATCGATATGCTTTATTTCATAGCCAACAGGAAAAAATCTTCAGCTCTGACTTTCATTCCACTATAAAACAAGTTGTTCCTGCATTCAATGCAATACATGACCCAGCTGTGAAGATTATTTCACAGTAACTGAAGTTACTGGAAAAGTGTTCTGTGCACACCTAATTATATACCAGAGAATCAAGGTACTTGCCTACATTGACACCACCAGATACCCAGACAGCCACTTTCAAACCCGACCATGAGTTTTCTTCCGATGTCTCTATCAAGGTTATCCCACCTCCTATTTAACCATATCCAACCAGCCATAACCATAGACAATAGGTAAAAAATCACAACAAACATACCCATCCATACCTCCTCCTTGGATTGCCTCATCAATTCATTTCGCTTCACTCTTTTCCCTCTCACACGTTTTGGCAAGCGATTCATACCACTTATCTTCTACCTCGTCTTTACCTTCTGCTCCCTATCTCAATTATTTCGTTTCCATCTTTATGAATCCCTTTCTTAAAACCGCGCCTTATACAATTCCTAACACTTGACATCCCCTAAACTGCGCGTCACAGCTACCCATCTCCACACCTCTCCTTTTCTTTTCTAGCGCTAGCATACACACAAACCTCCCATGCAACCCTTAAAACCTACTAACCTATCACCTCATTTTTCTGTTGTTACGACTTTCTGACTTTCAATTATCATTCTTCGCTTCACATCATATTAACGCCAAAATGATACGGTCAGGTCTCATAGCCATCTAAGGCCTACCATACGCCTCCGTACATATGCTCAGCATTTGACTGTGCCGAACCCGACATCCACATTTCCATTCCAGCGAATAATGAATTTTACCTTCTTTCTTGCTTAAATCCCTTCATATCCATTCGCATTATAATGGCTTTGTTCGCAGCGAGAAACCCATTCATGGTACGCATTTTTAGGCGCGTCTTTTCTTCGCCATAGAGAGTTCATATTTGTCAATTCTCACTCCCAACACCATTACTTGCCCAACTACCATTTCCGTCCATATTTCGGATGAACTTATATAACAATCAAGCCCTCGGAAGAAATCCAATCCCACTCTCCACTCTCCAATTTTCCATCACCCTCCTTTTTTTTCCCCTCGGTAACTCCTGTGCTATACAATTCTCCCACGAGTCCTTTATCAGTGATACCAGCTACCAAGTACCAAGTACCACCCATAGCCAATAACCCTTCACCAGGTAGATGGCCCTCATAGAAGTACATTAAGTTTCTCTTCCGGATAGTGTTGTCAAGATCGTGTTTGGTAGATCGCCATCTTTCCATCCACAAAATCAACTCACTCATTTCCGTCCCTTTTCAATTCCCGGTCGGGACATCCATTCTCGGAAATCCTTGGGAATGAATACCATGATGTACATTTTCCTTTCCCGTGGACATAATTAGTTGAATCTGATCCTATGCTCGAAACGGCAACCTTGACCAAATTATCAAATAAATACCAAAGCATACGGTGTTAGGCAACTAGCCTTTAAATACGTCGCTTACAATGAAAATCACAATACCATCCTCAGTACTGAGGAAAACCATACCAGAGTATTAGGAATCTGACTTGCTTAGGCATCTCCATGTCCAGGCTTTACATTAATATGAGTAATGTTGTTGAGCCACATACGCAATTGAAAACGAAAGACACCTACAGGACAGGCTGAGTCGTCCGAAAAACTAAAAACTAGTATATCAACGGCTTGAGGTATTGCGAAGCATCCACGTGAAGTGGTGATTTTTTGGATTCATAATGCTTCCGAAGTGTCGGGATTACTGCTGTATGAGTGAAGATTCGTATAATCGTATGCATCACATAAAGTTTTTAGAGACGGAGACAATTAACCGCACGCTCATGTACTCCAGACGGACTACCAGGCATTCGTTGCTTTGAGAAATGATGCGAGTTTTGTAAAAGGGGTACAGACCGAAACCAATGATACGTGTACGACACATGCCACCGAGAAACTTAGTAGAGCATACCGTAGCGATAAGTGATAATACGGCACAATGTCCAAATGAATGGTGAGGTCAGATATGATTCCCCAGTGGCTTCCTCAGACTCAGCTTCTATTTTCTAAAACATCTGAGTAAGGTTACAGTATTACTAAGCACTTGCTTTCTTGCCTGCTTCTAATCAGGGGAATCTAATCAATGCCCCTTAGTCCTACCCCAAATTCACAACACCAAAAGCGAGAAACCCTATACCTCCAAAAAACCAAGAAAAATATTGAAAATTTTACAGAGAACCTGTCAAAGATTCAAACTTGACAGTCAATTCCGTTACGTATTGCGAAATGAGATGTCTGAGATATTATTACCGCGTATATCCACATCCACTTCAACCAAATTTCGCAACACAAGCATAAATTTCTTGGCGCTTAAATCGGGATCTAGATCCCAGAGTTTTTATGACTGGCGCGTAGACGGGCATTGGACTAGGCTCTGGGTTCTGGGTTCTGGGTTCTGGAAAGAGTCCGGAGAATTCTACAGAGTAATACGGAGTGGAGACCCCGCGATTGGAGTTGCTAGGTAGCCAAAGAATGTTTTCTTTGGGTGATGGAAGGGTGGAGGATCAGGGGTTCTGGACTTTAGTTTGAAGGCATGTACGTGAAAGTCTCGAATTGTGAGGAGTGATTCAGAAGTTGCGAATTTATGATCATATGTTGAACCCGGCTTCGCACTGATAAAATGGCAAAAGCAGGTAAACTGACCGAAGCCGGGAAGGAAGATCAACAGTTGATAGTCACCCATTATCCCGTTGTAGGGACTGAAGATGAAGTAATTCGCCACAGCGTATATTCCGCCGTTGCGAGGGTATATACTGGGAACATGAGATGCATAAGCAATAAGTTTCAGCTCCTGAATGGTCACGATGCCTTCTTCGACAGCTTTAATGTTGGCCTTGGGAGTTCATGCGATGCAAAGCATTCTTTCTCGGTTCTGATGAAGATCGGCAATCCTGAGTTCTTCCAGAACTTTAACAACTCAATCGCCGCTTTTTACCTCATCAGATCAAAATGATTCATCAGACCCCGTTGAGAGTGGAGACCCAACATCGTTTTTGGTAAGTTCTCCCACAGGGCAATACGAGATGAAACAACCCAGTGTTACAATTTTTTGTTGATCCTTGCTAGGATTGGATGAATGGATGAAAGTGGAGCCCCTGAATGATTCCCAAGACTTTTAATGGCTTTTGATGTTTAAACTTTGATGTAAAAAAGAGATCGGGGGAAAGAAAGCCCGAAAATATGCATCCCGCAATGAAATAGAAGTTTGATTCATCTCATATTCGACACGACATCGATCAATTGATTTCAATCCATCCAAACGACGTATGAAAATACATCATATAAGTAAACCCAAAGCTTTATCTATTTAAAGAACTCCCCCGTACCTTACCTTAGTAACTTCCAACTCCAATTCATTGGTTATTTATACCTCATTGTGCATTCCCGTAATCCATTCACAAGGCTTAAAGCGAAAAACGAGAAAGGAAAATTGTTTAAAAAAGGGGCAAGTTTCAAGGCCAAGAGGACGTGGACGTTCTGGAGTGGCCCGACCCGCAGGTACAACATGCGTAATTATTTACTCAGCCCCTTTTGGACGAACGCTTTTTTTGAAAAATGGTGCGGTGGATCATGGAGAATAGTAAGTAATTCCCCCAAATGGGACCTACTGGGTGAAGAGTTAGAGATAGAAAAAAAAGGAAGGGTTCATGGCATGGCGTAAGGATCCTTGAAAATGGTGGTTGAGCGTGCAGAATGTGAAAACAGTGGCGTTCAGGTACACCTATCACTGAAGAGATATCATTCAGCACAATACAAGTAGGTCCCGGTATAATTATAATTTTTGAAGAGTTTAAATAGCGTGCAGATTTTGTAACGACTCCGTAACACAACATCTAGATGAAAAGACTGGGCAGGGGAAACTTTCATGAAAAGTTGATCTTGATCAAATCTTCAATACGGAGTGAGTAGATATTCATTCACTCATTAAATCATATTCTGCCCCAATCTACCTCAGATCTCATTTCTCATAGAGGAACTTCAATTCACTGGGAAAAATGATACATCCACTGTGGTGATTATGCTAAGCTCGTAATAAGCTGATTTTCTACTCTCTAAGGCTAGATATTCACCACCATTCACCCCAGGGCCCAGTGATCCTTGGACTCTATCTAATCTCTCAGGGGTTCAAAGCAAGCATTGGCTGGCTGTCAGATTTCTTTTTTTATATCCATCTTTTTAACCTTAACCTCGGAATTTCTATTGAAACTTACGTCTATGCACATGCACATGCACATGCACGTCTTTTTGAGAACTTTCATTCTCTGAGCCACCAAAGAGTTTTATTCATCTTCCTGAATTCATTCACTCTTTCATTTCATTTCACCTGAATTCTAAACTTTGAATAAGAAGAGATACATAGTTTTATTCAACACTCCTCGACGGCTTTACATACATGACTCTCGTTGACTAAGATATTCTTCAATTCTTTGCAGACATTTTCAATCAACCAACGGGGTTGAGTTACCTGTTCGTGGCATATCAAAGCATAAGTACTATACCATACATACTATTTACTAGGTATTTTCGAACACGAGGAAGAGTGATTCAGATTTCCGGTTTGCCCGTCAGTCCGTTCAATTCCCTTTCACGCATAAACGAATCGAGACCGATCCCTTTCCAGAATACAACTACAACCCACAATAAATTATACCCACAACCACATACATCCATTTATTCTCTCCAATCATTCTACACGCCGATTCTAGGCCCTTTACAAATTCAAAGCCTAAATAATTTCACAAAACCGACATCATGGCCGACGATTGTGGTAGTCACGGCCCATTAAGTTCAACTCTTCCTCAAGAGAATCCAAATCCTACTGTTACTCATCGGAATCCCGAGAAGAATTCTCCCAGCAGACAAAGTACAATGAGGTCTAAAGGTGGATTTGAGGCACATGCTAGTGGAGCGACGACACCAAGTAGTTTCAAAAGGCACAGTAGACATGATTTAACGGTTGATGATTATTTTGTATGTTTTACTCGCTTCTTTCCTGTTCATTTCCAACTTTTTGATTCATTCTATTCACAACTTTCTCGAGAATGGAATCCGAGAAATCAAATATTCATAGATCGAACGGAATGACTAATTCTTTTAACAATAGGTCGGACCAAGAAATCTCGATGCTCATTCCAAACTTCCATATTTCATGCGACTTCATGGATCTGTTATACCTCGAATGATAGTACCTCTTTTCTGGATTGCATGCTGGTCTACATTAATTACATGTATTTCAACTTTTTCCGGTACAAAATTGGCTGTCAATACTTTACTTTTGACGGTTCTTGGTTTCGTCATTTCTTTGGCTTTGAGTTTTAAAAGTACTACTGCTTATGAACGGTTTGTTTTCCTTTTTTTTGTTATGTCCTACATGTTGTGCTATTCTTTCTTTATTTTTGCCTCCTTGTTGCAACAGAAATGAAGAGGAGATGAAAAGAAGCTCGAGTGCAGCGAGCAAAAGGGGGTTTGGGGGCTTGCCCCCATATTACCACAGGATAATATTTTCATTGTTGAAATGACGCTCCGCTGGCTCTCCGAGGGCCACTGCCGTGGAGGCAGACTAGTAGAATTATACATTATTCACAGAATTTCAACTAACAAAAAATCAGTTATTCCGATGGTCGTAAAGCATGGGCAGCCCTCTCAGTTCAATCCCGCAATCTAAGTCGATTCATCTGGGTCAACATACATGAGCGTGAAGGCGACATGGGCAAAGAAGATCTTCTCGCAAAAGTAACCGGTATCAATCTCGTCCTAACCTTCGCCGTCGCTCTCAAACATAAACTTCGTTTCGAACCATACGCTCATTATGCCGATATTTCCGCTTTAACCCATCATCTCAATACATATGCGCAATCCGCTACTACCCCCGAGGTACTTATTGAGAAAAAGAGAACACCATGGAAACGAGCTGGAGAATATCTGGGCCTCAGTTTCGCAGCAAGTAACCCTAGAAAAGCAATCAAGCGCTCCAGCAAACCAATCGGAAACCTTCCAAATGAAATCCTCACCTACCTAGATGCCTATATTGACGGAACCATTCGCAACGGAACCCTCGATTCGCCAGTAGTCCTCGGTCAAATTCTCGGTTGCATGAACGCCCTCACAGATTGTTCCGCCTCCGCCGAACGTGTTCTTCAAACTCCTCTTCCTGTCGGATACAACATTTTGATATCTCAAATCGTATACCTTTACGTCTATCTCCTTCCATTCCAACTCTTCGAAGCATTAAGATGGGTTACAATCCCTGGTACAATTGCCGCTGCATATATCATCGTCGGACTTATGGCCATCGGAAACGAACTCGAAAATCCCTTCGGAAACGATGTTAACGATCTCCCATTAGACCACTACTGCGCCGAATTAGCCCGCGATTTCGATATTCTCACATCCGTCAAAGCTCCAACATGGGAGGAAATTGTCTACGGAAGAAAAGAAATGACAAATGATGATACGGAGCAAGAATTGATGAAGGAAAATAAAGTTCTTTGGCCACTCAGTAATTCAGGAGTGAGAATGTGGAGAAATAGAGATGAAAAGGAGATTAGAGATGCGCTGGCGGCTAAGGTGGTGGTGGCGGATAGGAAAAGTAGAGATGTGTTTACGAGTGCGGGAGAAGGGAGAGCTAGTACTGCTAGGGCGAGGAGTGGGAAGAGTGATTTAAGTGCTGAGAGCGCAGCGTAGTGAACGGAGGAGCTGGTCAGCAATGGATTTCCAGGGATCAGATAAAAAAGAAAATACGTGGATAAATTGATTTTAAACAAAACAAAAGCAAGTGCAGCACAAGCGGAACATACCCCTCCACAGTCAAAAGTCCTGGACTGTACCCGCGGAAATTTAAAGGCAGAAAATGGGTTGTAGGGTTGTAGCATACATATAGCAAGGAGTTTTTGGGACGGCGGAGTTAGGGAAGCTGTATGTGTTGTATGTAAATTATTGTACGGATGTTTATTTTTTATTTTTCCAGAGAATGTATGAGGAGATGAGATGAGATGGGATGGGATATGTTCTTCGATGAGCTGGATGATTATCGGGAGATATGTATTTTTTTTTTCGTCTGGTTTTGGCTCGTTTTGTGTATGTGTGTATGTATTGTTTCTAGATTTCTGAGATGAGACGAGTTGAGATGGGTTGGGTTGGGATGGGATGAGATGAGATAGATACAAAATTCAAATCAACTGGTTGATCGAATGAAACTATTCCAACACATGATTTTTGACACGGGCTGATTTTACAAAGTGCCGGATTTATGATGACTTGGTGACTTAATGAATGTTTGAGATTTTGTTATCTCAAAGGAAGTGCTTTGGGAATTAGGTATCATTAGGTATTAAATGTCAGTTGCGTGGTTCAACATCCATCTTCGCATTACTAGGTAGTATTGCTCCTAAATCACGAAGTTTGGCTACGGGCCTGGAATGTTAATTATAGGCATCGTTGGATTATTATATTTGATGATCAAGTGAGAAAGTAATAAGAAAAAGAAATAATAGTATTGGTCATTGATGTGGAAATGGATATATACATACTAGGTATTTATATGATGGATGGGGAAGGGGGCTCGCTTAGAGAGATTTGATAGGGGTTTGAGTACCCGGTACATATCGATAATCGATATGTAGGTAGTAGGGAAAGATTGCTTTTAGGTTCACCGAAGGAGTTAAGTGGTAATCCGTAGGGGCCCTACGGTGGCTATTTCATGCTAGAAGTTCTGCGTTGGTCTTTGGTGCCTTTTTTCAGTTCCTATTTTGTTGTAAAGGAAGAAGCGACATCTAGGGAGAGGTAGCGCAGGATGAGTAAATATACGTCTTACGTACCTTTTAGCGATCGTGCTGTGATAGACACAATCTGTATCTAAAGCTCCGAACACATCTTCTTAACTATTAACTATTGACTATTAAACTAGATATCTAATACCAACAATGCACTTCACCACGAGAACTTTTATCTTCGCGATTACATCATTTGTTTTCACTGCGGTATGTACCCGTGAGTATATTTGCGGGATTTAAGTGTATACTCATCTACTCTCTTCTGAGCATGAGAGTCGGCGGGATCGTGTTGGTTGGTTGATTTTAGGGTTGGAGACAGGTTTTGGGAGATTTTACAAGGTGATTTTGGCTGGAAATGGAGGGTGGTGGGAGGGGAGGGGGAAGAGGTGGAAAATTTAGTAATGTAGTTTGAGGATGAAGGGGTGAGGTAAGTTCAGTTGAGGCAGTGAGGGATAGGGAAGGGTGAATAATTAAATGATTAGGAAAGTTGTGGAGTATAGTTTTGGGAATTTGAGTATCAAACGTGAGAAGGAAAGTATTTAGATGATATGGCAGAGAGTTACAATCTTTCCATGAAGTACGTAGGTTTTCCCATCAACTGAACCACCACCATAACAATAAATAGATAATCTTCTTCAACCTCCAGTCAAGACCAGAAATTTAATGAAAATTTTAGTAAGGTGTGACATGTCTCTGGAGGTAGTGTTATACCAGAGATATGGACTGAGCTCCAATGGAGTAGATTAGGGAGGGAGATCGTGGAAAGGTGAGATGTGTGGGAAGTAGAGAGGTATAAACTATTACATTACATTGCGATCAATCACTTGTTGTTCGATGAAGAGGTGAGAAAATATGGTTAAGGGAAAAGAAGGTCACCGCACTAAAGAGAAAATAATGTAATTAAATCTAAATGATTTCATCACGAAATTGATTTCAGGTCTGACTATGAATTAACAAAAATGAAGAAGAAATAGAAGTTATTCATCCCCATACAGTAGAGATCAAAAAGCAGAAAAAATCAAAAAGTCAAGAACACAACGTAGGCGTTAAAAAATGAAAATAGAAAACAACGTGTAAGTTAATCTTCATAGTGGGTAATAAAGAAGCAATGAATTTAAATAACTAAATCATTTGTTCAATAAAAGACTAAATCATAAGATACTTATTAGGGCAAACATACCATTGGTATATGAAACAAGTAGAAAGGAAGAAAAGTTTACTGAAGCAGAAAAAACACGCAGAAATACAGACACATATAAACACAAGGAAAAATTCCACTAGAGCAAAAGGAAATTGAGAAAGACAGAAGGAAATTGAGAAAGACAGACAGCAAACATGTACATAGCAATGCAGACACGCAGAAATGCAGGAATGCACGGGGAGACGCAAGGTAAAAGCCTACTAGAGCAGATAACCCCAGAAAAGGAAAATGAAACGCAGAAATGCAGCAATATAGAGAAGCGGATAGGTAAACAGGTAGATAGACAAATAAACAGATAAATAGATAGATAAACAAATAGATATATAGATATGCAGATATACATGCAGCAAAGCAGAAATATAGCATCGCAGAAATGCAGCAACGCAGCAACGCAGATATACGAAGAGAATGGCCCACTAG
Organism: Sclerotinia nivalis; assembly: GCA_029531795.1. Classification (NCBI taxonomy): domain Eukaryota; kingdom Fungi; phylum Ascomycota; class Leotiomycetes; order Helotiales; family Sclerotiniaceae; genus Sclerotinia; species Sclerotinia nivalis. Next base: position 93,035 of record JAPEIS010000003.1, read on the forward strand.
AGCATAAATACCCACTGGGATCAGCAATGGAGGAAAAGAATCTCACTGAAGCAAAAGGGAACGTAAACAGAAGCAGGAAGGTAAGAAAGCAAGCATGAAGTGAATATGAAATAAGAAAACAAAAGAGTACTCGTTAGATTTATAAAAGCCAACTAGAGCCCAAGAAAGACAGCTCGCTAGAGCAGAAGGGAAATCAAGGAGACGCAGAATGACAGAGAAGCAATATAACTAGAAAGCAGGAAAATAAGGAAGATAGGAAGGTAAAGAAGTTACTCACTAAATTGAAAAGAAAAGGCTCACTGGAGCAAGAAAATACAGAGGAGAACAGAAATTCAAAAAGACAGCAGGACATGAGAAAAAATCACCAGATATAAAAAAAGAAAAGGTTCGCTAGATCAGGAGAAAAGGAAAACTAGAACAGTAGAAGAGCAGCAAAAAAAGAAGAAGACACGGAATTACAAAACGAAAAGGACTGTAGAAAAACAAAAAAGCGATGAAGAAACCTCCCTCCCGAAGAAAAAGACAAACCTTTTATACTCGTCAGTACCCCTCACTTCCAGTAATAAAACGTCTATGATATGTTGTACTCGACTCTATTTACCCCTCTTTACTAGTAACCTATCTAATCCCCGGTGCGAGTCCTAAATTGTAGCTGGTATATCCCTAGTCCTGTCATATCTGGTGAAATTTAAGGTTCGGGCACTTCCCGAGTAGTATGACCTGAATCGTAACGCGCTAAGTTTGGTTTATGGTTAAATCTGTATTATAGTTAGTTTTCTCTAGAATTTAGTGTGATGTCAACAACCGCATTTCGTATGCCATCTACTTCTCATATTTAAGATTCATTTGTAACAGATATGACTACTCAATAAATAAAAGATCTCAGAGGAAATTCCCACCAAGTTTCGAACTCTATTTAGTTTCTCGATTACTACTTCTTCGGGTGTGTTGATTTTCTTAGCATAGACACGCTTTCGATAAAAAGTTAAGTAGCGGAACTAATACAGGATGCTGGTACCTATTACATGGTAACATGAAGCCAGATTTCAGAACCCAACAACTAACATATCCATCCCTCCTTCCCCGCTACTTTCCCTCCCTACTGGCTCATGCCGCCAAAAGATATAGAACTCCAAACGCGAAGAAACCAATTTGGGACATATATATAGAGTTTTGCCATTTTTTTTAATACTTTCTGTTCCTTCGAGTACATACTACATCCAAATTTTCCACAGCAAGAAACAGGCAAGCTAATCCTCGTATTATGTTACGCTAGCCCTTCCGTTTAGGCCCATAGATGCGACACTTTTCTTTTCAAGGCAGATTTCGGATGATGAGGTTCGAATCAAATCGAGGATTTCCCATCACATCACCCTTTTCACTAATATTGGATGTGAGACCCGGTGAGGTTGCCTTTACTGCATATTAGCTAGTACCTGTGGTTTTTTCCTATCCAACGACATAAAATTCAACCCTAAGCACCAATCCGTATCTAAATCATGACTCTCGACTTTCGAAATCCTGATATATAGCATGGCTAGAGTGTATAACTAAACAACCACGAACGAATTTCTTCCACTCAAGTCATGATACTTCATCATATCAACAACCGAAACTTGATGTGCACCCGATTACCACTATCTAACCTCCAAAAAAACTCCAACTCTCAAATATTTTACAAGCTATGATCTGAATACCCATATTCACCCTTACCCTACCTATACTCCCCTCCCCCCCCCCCCCCCCTTCCCTTCCACCATTGCCAATTTAACCTCCCGGGCAAGGCGATTCGTACTAGTGATCCACACTAATGCTAGCCTCTTAAATGCCGAAGATAAATCAACCAGCCAGCTAACCAACTAACCATTATCTATTTCTCTTTAAAGGTTTAGCGAAAAGAAAAGAAAAGATTAATGTTAGGATGAAATAACAGAAAAGAGTGGAGGGGCATATATTGCGTTTGGTTGAGAGGAAAAGATTCATATGAATGAATGGCTATTGATTGCTATTGAAGTGATATGAGCAAGTGCGAGTACATTAGTACAAATTACTTCCAAATCCCTCCGGAAAGAGCGAACGATGAATTTATCTTTACACATTCTATCTCACTGTCTGTCTGTCTGCACTTACCATCCAGCTCAGTCAAAATAACTCAGAACATTCACCAGTGATAGTCCCACTCACACTCAGCGCGAAAAAGAAATGGAGCTAAAAGAGTGACTGGGCTAGCACTACTAATCTCTAGCCCCCAAATATGCAATTACATCAATAATGAAAACTTTCTTTGCGGTTGTGCCGGGACATGACCAACCATTGCTCCTTCCCCTCCACTAATTAGACGCCGTGTTCTGCTGCCCAAACACCACAGCTTGGATACTAACATACACGATTTGCAGGTCTTATGGCGTTGCGAATACCGGATAACTAGTACTACTAGTCCTCTTGAATATGCACTTCATCAATAATACCTTCCACTTTTCTACATCGCAAACGTGAAGTCTTGGGCCCGAGTTTTGCACTAAACCATCTATTTGCCTTGAAAATCTTTGTAGAATTTCGAATTCGTATATTCCAAGCCCTCTTCCCAATACGTAAATACATGTAGCCTCAGCACCCCGTACTCCTCCCCTTTCCCCCGCCACAAATTCAATCATCAGCCCCACCATCATCACCCCTTCCCGTCAATGCCCCCACCAATCCCAGCATTCTCCTTCCCAAAAGATCATCCTCACTAGCCAAACTAACCATACTCTTTTGTCTCTTAATTCCTCCTCTTAATCTCGTTCTTCCTCTTTCCCCACTACCCCTCCCAATTTCTTCTCTAAGAAGTTTTTCCTTTTTTCTCCTCACTTCACCATCCCCATTCATATCACCAGGACCTTTCCCTTTCCCACTAATACTCATTCTCATTTCAAGCCCAGTATCTTCATCCCCCGAACTCTCCGTTCTTGTTCTTCTACGATGTTTCTCTTTTTCATTTGCTTTGGAAAGTTCTCTTTGTTCTGATTCCTCGAAGATCTTTTGCATCCATTTTCCGCATTGGAAAATATATTTCCATCCCTCGGGGAAAATTCCAACAAATTGTAAGAAGCCATGACTAATTCCCGGAATTAACATGACTTCTGCTGCATCCTCTCCTTGGCATCGTCTTAGTCTTCCGGCAAAGATGACCGTATCATCCACTAGTGGATCTCGTTCTCCCGTAATGAAATAAGTTTTGGGGAATCGAGCTAATAATGAATCAGGTGCTAAAATCGGAGATAGAAGATAATCAGTCGAAAAGTCGGGACGGTTGTGAGGACCTATGTAAAGAATAATCATGGCGCGCATCATTTCCGGAGTGAGGATGCGGTCATTGAAGTAGGATATCATAGATGACATGGCCAGACGGGTGCGTAGAGGGGCGGGATGGTGAGATGTTGATGGCGTAGTTGGTTGAATCTTTGTGGGTGTTTTTTTAGAGGTTGGAGAAAGAATAGTAGGAGCAGCAGTGCTATATTGAGGGGATGGTAGAGAAATTCTCGACGGTGTTTCAGGAGAGACTTCTACACCTTCTTCCGTTCTGGATGGTGGCGAAGGTAACTTCATTGGACTTTCATCCTCATCTTCACTTTGATGTGGTGTTCCCGCTGCCAAAGTATATTGCATACTTTTTCTCTCAATAATTCCCTTATTTGTCTTCCTATACTTCCTATCTTTGATCAAACTCATCTGTTCATCACTCATCCAGTTCCCAATGTTCATATCTAATCCGGGATAAATGAGAACTAGACCATCCGGAATTGGAAGCGATCCTTGTCCCAAGAATTGTCGAGTATCTGTTCTTCCGGACTCGATGATCATTAATGTGGTGCTGGCAGCTAAATTTCCACCGGCACTATCCCCAGTGATCACAACCTTGGGAATAACATCTCCGGATAATCCAACACAACGACCTCGACTAGCGATTATCGTACTGTAGACATCATAGCATTCGTTTAATGCATAGGGGTATGGAAACTCTGGTGCTTTCTTGTAATCCAAACTCAAAACCGGCAATCCAGTTTTGCCTGCCCATGCAAATAATTTGTCGTCATTTGTTCTTGGATCCATTGCTACAAATCCTCCACCAGGTATATCCAAAACAATCTTTGTATGATTTTTAAGAGCCGATAGTGGTCCGTCAAAGAATAACCATCCATTGACAGGCTCTTTGTAATCACTACTCGACGGTCTCGGTATTCGAATCGCCCTTGGTGGATATCTCATGAATCTTGGTCGTAATAAATTCGACAAAAATCCCAAGTATGGAGTCGTTCCTTTATTCCAACTAACTCTCAAATGATCCACCGTCAACATTCCTCGTACTTTTCGAACTTTTTCATCGGCTTGCTCAGCAGCAATCAAATAATAAATCGTGAATATAACTCCAGCCAAATCACGTATCCATTTCCGCCTTATACGCATGGCACTCCAAAACCCCGCATCCAAAGCTGTAGTAACCCATGTTGCTCGAAAGTATGATCTCGTGTAAAGATTTGCTAAAGGCTCCGGACATTCTAGTCCAACTAGTTTTCCTAAGTTTCGCGCAATGTAAAGGTAGAGGAGGGTTATGACAAGAGTTTGCCATGGTGTAAGGTATTTCGAGAGTATGCGGGAAAGTTTTCGAATTTTTGGAGGACCATCTTTGTTCCCTCTGCAAACTGATGTCAGTTATTGCTATGATAATAAGGTGGCGCAAGAATGTTACCGGAAGAGGTAAAACGACCAGAAAGATACCACAGCCAAAACTTGTATCTTACGAAACTGTACAGAAGGTCGCCCTAAAACATGATCTGCCAACCTCATTAGTGGTTGAATGGGGGATGATATGATAGTAAAATATACCTATCATCTTGATTAAAGTTATATGTTGTTGTACAAAAGAGAAGATGCCGAGTGAGAACAAAGAATTGTTAATGACATGTGTGCGCCTCGAAGGGTATTCGTCTTCACGGAAGTCAAAAGGAGAATAGGAAAGAAATTACAGGTTCAAGATAAAATATGTTCGAGAAATGCATGTGAATTTGAAGTAAGAGGTAATTCCGAAGTGAAGTTCCACTTGCTGTACATGAAGACAAACACAGAAAAGGTAAGAGGATATTGATAACAAATTGAGGATATCTCTCTATCTCTCAAGTCATAATTAAAGAAGAGGCATATGATCGATTTGACCAAAAAGAGAAGACCGAGGCTGATATAATTCCCCGTTTTCCCCGTTTTCCTCAAATGAGAACGAATTGAAAGTCTTGGAATGTTTTAATGTTATGCGGGAGTAATGAAATCGTGGGGACCATGTGGAGAAGATGGAGATGGAAGATGGGTTCGTAATGAAGATTGGCATGTGAATATGATGACTCAGCTTAATGGCACGTGGCTGCATCATCGTGCCGGCTATTTTTATCCCATCCATTTCTGTTCCAAGTGCAACCTCATCTTCTCCAACTTCTCCAATATGAAGCTTTCTAGGTGATGAAAATGGAGTATTTTCAGTTAAGATGCTATCTCTCCTCGAATAACAAAATCAACGCCTTTACCTTACCCATCAAAATACTGTGCAACAACTTGGACGCGACCACCATGCACATCTTGGCGACTGTATCCTTCGTTTCTGATTTCTGGCCCAGTCAAAGCAACCTTCAGACTTGTTTATTCGTGCAGCGATCCCAACATTCCGGATCCTGAAGGAATACGGTAACCTAGTGGCACCCGTATCCATTCGGCCGTTTGAGATTTTGATGGAGCGACGTTTTACCAGTGGAAATTTGAGCGACTGGATGTCCAGCAGGTAACTAACGGATATTTGGAAACACCAAATCGGCGAACGGGTATTTCCAAGACCATCCAACTCATCCCCCAGAATCTTGATGGATGATAATCCGCAGGTATACACCCGGTCGCCCACACATCTCGAGCTCCTGGTGGCCAACACTTTGATATGCACCAGGAACTGAAAGTGACGAACAATCATTTTTCGATTTTCTTTTCTTTCGCAGGCAAAGTTTAGTTTTCCAGTTGCCAGGTCAGTATGGTTAGTGTTGACACAATTTGCATTATGTATCCCTGTACGTCAATTCGGGAAGAGCCACGAGTCTGCTGCCCATCTCCAAGACTGAGAGATCCCATGTCTGCCAAAGCGCTCTCTGTTGCAGAATCATTGCATCGTTTTCACTATCATTCTCAACCCCTTCCATCTTCTCCATGCCTAATTCATCACCATCAATCATCTCATCTTCCATTGCGATACTAAAATCGTCGTTATTGCACATGTCAAAGATCCGTGATACGACAATGAAGAGTGGTTGGTGGGGTCTACCTTGGGTCATATATTCCCAAAACCCCTGTCTGCTTCCGCTCTTCCTCCTCCAATTTATTCACTCGATTTATTCTCAATTCCACAAATTGCTGATGGTACTTTGGGTCCCACAGAAGTGGAGCTACACATTGCTATTCTCCTGAATTTCCACCACCTTCATCGTCGTTGGTATACCATTCTTAAACTCAACTCAACATGAGAACAGTCGGCACCATCCTCTCGATCCACGGCGCCATTCCCAAATACGGTTTTATTGAGAAACTTCATGAAATCCCTGAGTTTACTGTACTGATCCATGTTGGGGTTGACATCGACTTTTCCCTCAGCCTCCAACATTGGTCTGAGGACTTCGAGACATTTAAAGGAGGTATCTTTCTCTTTTTCACGGAGAATTGGAGGGTTTTGGAGTATTGTCAAAGCTTCCAATGGACTGGTCTTCCTGGCAATTTCCTTCAATGCATCGCTCTTGTCTCCTTCAGTACCATTTTTATGAACGCCATGGTAAATGGTCGCCGCGAGTGCGTCAACCCAAAAGTAGGAGGGCTGTGGAACCACCGTGATTAGAATTTGCTAGAAATTGAACATGCAATAAAGGAGGATGGAAACTACAAGAAATATACTGTGTTAATCACCAGCATCAAAGGTGTTTTAGTCTGGGGCAGTACTTCAAAGGAATATGAAGTTGTTTATAAGCGGTAACTCCCAGCAATTTACAAGTGAAAGAAGCACTTTGTTTTATAACTCATAATACACACGCTGTCCCCTAACAAATATTGGGTTAGAACATTCTTACTCAATGGCACTAGCATGTGGTCTTTCATGGATTATGAGACCAAACTATCAAGAGTTTCATTGAGCACTAATGCCAGAGACAAATGCTCTGGCACGTTCAATGAACATGATGAAATGTCATGAAATTATTGCTTCTTCTCTTCTCATCAAGAACCTTCTACAAATTTCGTGTGGCTCCAACTAATTTTTCTTTCAGCAAAATCAAGCTAAAAGTTAGGATTTCGCATAATGTTTCTCCCATATCGCTCATTCCACCATCTGAAACACTCCTTGGTATCAACCCATCCCACATCTCAAAAGTACATAATGTCCTCAACCACTCCCAACATCTATGCGGGAGACCAAATAACTCTCCAAGTAGGCACCCAACGCTTCATCACCACAGCCAGAACACTGACTTCAAAGTCAGACTTCTTCAAAAGATTCCTATCCCCCAGGTGGGCCAAACCCGAAAAAGATGGTTCTTACTTGCTCGATGCCGATCCTGTTCTCTTCGGCCACATCTTGCAGTATTTGAGACGGAATGCATTTCCCATTTTCTACGACGAGGTCAAGGGTCATGATAAGGCGATGTACGTTGCGCTTCAGCAGGAGGCAGATTACTTCGCCTTGAAATCATTGATGGAATGGCTGAAAGAGAAGAAGTATCTCCAGGTAGTTCAAACACAGTACACGGTTCATGAAATTGGCAGTGGATTACCTGGAAGATTCCCAGCTGGTGTAAAATATGAATTTTATCCGAAGTGGTCAATGGAGAAAGTGTATTTGTGCCCGAGCGGAGCTGATGGCCACAATGGGCATCCCCGTTTTTGCCACGAGGGTTGCACGGATATCAGAGAGGAGCTCGGCCAACAATGGGGAGAGAGGCATGTTTTTGGAGGAGTCATTCTGACATATGAAACAATTTTCAATGAGGATTTATGCGTAGATAGATCCTAAATGGTCGTTCAATTTCTGCTGGAATTAGGGTCTTCTCAAATCTGACCTTGTCTGATAGGCATCTCCATCGGGGCAAAGGGCCCTTCTAGTTGCAAATAAAATTCATCCACAAAGAAATGAACTGACAGTGAATTACCCTGTAAAAAGATATCTACGTCGATCCAAAATATTCACCTTCTCTATTGTGAATCTCTCACCTCAAGCTATCAAAATCCGAGTAAGTATACTCAACAAATCTTTTCCCTTATACTACCTAACTATACTCAGTCCAAAGCAAAAACATCCCACGATTCGATTAGTTTTCCCAGCTTCGCTATAATACCTATTGCCTATTCCATCACTAAAGATCTACTAGGTAGACCAATTAATTTGCGAAATGAGCCATATACACATATACACATATACATACATACACCCAATTCATCATCACATCCATCAACCCCTTAAAATCCAACTCGCCAATTATATACCCATCAAATTCATACCTATTAATCCCTTAATCCCTTAAACCTAAATATCTAATACTTATCAAACTCATCAAGCTCATCAACCTCGATTGAAAATAACGACTATATATATAGTTTTTAGATATACAACAAAATAATAGGTTATCGTCTGACTTTTTATTTATTTTTCCGATCATTCATACCTGAAGAGAGACTAGGATGTTTGTCTCACTTCTAAATTACTATACAAGTGAGTAATGGATTTTGATACACAGGATTAATCTAGTATTGATTTATGTCCGCAACTAGTAGGTTTACTTACTCACTGTGGTTTTCTATCCCACGCGCTTCCAAGTACCAGCTATAGTTAAAGCTTCTCCGTGAGCTGGAAAGGTATTTGGTCTTACCGTTATGCTAATGTCTCCGTGGAGAACTTTATTTCAAATTTTCTCCTCCATGTAAATCGCGGATGAAAAGCGAACCCTCACTTTGTACACACCTAACAATAATCACAATAGCACGTTCTCTAATCGTATTCGACACTTCAAAATAACTCAGGAAGTTAATCATAGAGAGCAAAGTTTGGATAATGGATTAGTACATAAATTAAATTAGTTAACACAAGCCAGCCAGGTGTGAAATATTCATTGGACATATCGGAGAGCCGAGTCCAGCATGAATACTATCATCTACCATAAAAGTACCTCTCGTGCCTCATCACTAGTAAATACATCAATATCCAACAACTACCTCAGCATCAAATAGAAATTCAATCAAGCCATTACCATCATAAAAATATCATACAACACGTCCACGGAAACATTTCGGCAAAATCTCAAGAAATCCCCCATTCTTATCCATCTAAACGGCGTCCACTCCTAAAACCGGAGAAATCCCAAAGGCATAAGTCTATTCCCAGCACTCTTCGATTTCGCCGCACTGGCCGCACTACCCGTCGCCGTACCCGTCGCTGTCCCCGCTCTTGCACCTGAAGCCGAGCTACTATTTGTCCCGAAAGTTCCCTCTTCGTCCTTAGGGAATGCCTTGACAGTAGGTGTAGAATAAGTTCCCTTCACACCACCACCCGAGCACTTATCTGGAACTCCTTTTGCAATCGCACTTGCAGCTCCCCAACTAGGACCGGGTTTTCCCTCTCTGGCACGTTGCATCGTGAGGAATGATGCATACGACCATGTGAGATCTCCTGCGCTGACGGCTGTACCATTCTCGCGGGAAAATTGTTCGGCGAGGGCTCCATCTTGTGGGGTGTATTTCTCGGCGACTGCTACGAACCCATCTGCGTAATCTTGCATGGCTTTGACTATGTTTGTAAATTGAGTCGAGTCACTTGCAAAGGTTCCTTTTTCTATTCCTGGGACCAGGTCGGCGAAGAAAGGCTGGCTGACATCCGTTACGGTGATATTTTTGGTACTGTTGTATGCCCATAAGGCATCGTAAAGTTGTTCTGCTGCTGCGTACGTGCACATATACCAGGGATTTCCTCCTTGATAAAAATCTTCTGGATAACGACCAATAGCCACTGCTTGACCTGCTGAAGCTTGTGAATTGACGGTGTAGATAGGTCGGAAGGAATCGACTAGTACTTTGTGATTTGCGAGAGCACGATCGGAACAGGGCTGGAAAGTTGTGGAGTCACATCCCACAGCTGGGTCTGGATCATAGGTATGTATGGAAGTCAAGATTGAGTTACAGTCCAATCCAGAACGATCATAGGTTGTTGATTGTACCTGGATGTTCGAATTGATACTGGTGCCATTCCAATAATTCTGTAACATGCAAAGAACCTCAGGGGCTTGCGCCTCGCAGTCTGCACATGATTCTCCAAGGGCTGTGGCGAATTTTGTTCCTTCCACCAATGCTCGGTGTTGAACTGCGGTAGTGAAAAATGATGATCCATTAATCTCTTCCCATAGGTCGAAGCTGGATAAATTCCAGTACTGCGCGACATAGGCCAAGTCATTCCGAACAATAGGCCAGATAATATCCTTGACAGTATCGTTCTGTCCCAAAGCAAGGCGATCATTCCCAAAGGATATCAAAGCTGTCGCGCGAAGAGCCGGTCCATCACGTTGAGGACGTCCCCACTCTCCTAAAAAGGCAGTTTGATTAGTGTAATATTTTGGTTCTGCCAAACCTGCGCCCGACTCAAGATTTCCTGAAGGATTTTCGACTGTTTGAAGCTTTGCTTGAGAAGTTACATAATCCTCAATGAGAGTTTGGAAGCTCGAATTGGCGGTATCAATTAGATATTTGAAAGTCAAAGCCGAATCACGAGTCCACGTGTAGAAGTCTAATTGATATTAGTTTCGCCTGCCAAAATAACGTAAGACTTATTAGTAATGATCGACTCACAATTAGGATCAACTGTACTTGGACTGGCAACAACAATTCCAGCACTGGCACCAGGAGCCTTAGAGCCATTGGAGCCAATATTATTCAAAACGCCTTGAAGAGCGATGGGGCTTTCCGAGGTGAGATAGTTATCGATTGTTCCTGTCGCACGTGCAGATAATTTGGGTTGTGCAAGGCCTTTTGCCGAAGATAAAAGACCGGCGACAGCCCTATTGAGTTCATCAGCACAGTTCGGGGTATCTGGGATTAAATGATAAGGCTTACGCAGTAGATTGTTTCCACAACATGGTTGTAGATAGGTTGTTTGGTATCCAGGTACTATGAACAACTGTGGGTGTCGAATGTTGAAGGATCAGAATTGATTAAGAACGGCAACGATTCCACGCGTAAACGAATGAAATTTCGTTTTAAATCCGAAATTAAAAATGATGTATTATTAGCCGCTTTGGCAGTGGTATTTAAGTTAAGGAGGAAAGGAAGCAAACGACAGGAACAACAGTACCTTGAAAGGAATAAATACTGTAAAATGATAAACTTTTTGGAAAATCAATATCATGCTGTACCAATTAACCAAAATGACAAGAAAATAGGAGTTCTCCTGCATTCGGTGTGGTTTGTCGATCTATCCACAAATTAGGGTTAGGTGCGGGACAGGGTATACCCGGGGTAACACCCGGGCAGGCATATTATTCTATTCCACCTCTAGGGGAGGATAACCCAAAAGTGCTGGTGCCCCGGTCTCTGGGGCATTGATTGTGCGATATCTATAAATGATTAGAAATTTTGGATAATCTATCGTATATCAGGACTCCCATCATCCTTGAGGGGGGGTAAATAGACTTCGTTGGAAACCATCTTCTTTGGCGCCACAGATCTGAAGAACCAACAACTTTTACAAGACGGTTATGTAACAAATATCCGTGGTATCCTGGGTACCAGTCCGGTTAGATGCGTACTTTGTAGAGGTCAATTACCCTAGGTAGTACCACAAATTGAACCCCCTGGTGTTATCCCCGATATACCCCTGAATGCTGTGCTAACCCCTTCATCACAAGTTTGAACAATACAACACAGCCTCGGAAATTACTCCGGAAAAAACATCGAAAACTCATCAACAAACACATGTAAACCACGATAATATATATATCTCTCTCTAATTCTATCAATCCTCATGATGTTCAAAAATCTCGAAAAATCCTACAGAGTGAAAGAAAAATATCCCTCACCCATACACCGTAGCGCGATTAATACCACAAAAGATTCCAGGGGCTAAGCGAACGCCAAGCCATTTGAAGTTGGAACCCGAGTACTACCCTAAACCCACATTTCCGACCGAAAACTCCACGTCTTTCCCCACGGCGTCTGACACCACTTACCTCATGCGGATTGCGGCGGGAGTGTGACCGGTCAAAATCATAGTCTTTTTGTGGAAGAATCGCCTACCTTTTACGGAGCGCTTAGTGTTGGTACTTGGCATTGATACGTGATGTTCTAAAGGTCTGAAAGGATTTGTAGGATACGAGTTCGATGGTGGTTTTAAGAATTGGTAATAGTTTCGTGGTAAAGGCGCATTTGTACAGTCTCAGCATTTCGTGCCGCCGATCAAATGATGAGTGCTGGTCTTGAAGGAAAGATCGTTGATTCCTATGTTAGCATTTTTTATGCAGGTTGCCCGTTATGCTGAAAGTCCTTCCGCTATATCTCGTGTGTTGTACGTCAATTTAACGTTGACGCGGCATCGGCGTTGCATAAATCACACATACTTTGTGGCACAGAAATAAAAATCCTGCATTAAAGGGCACGCTGTTTTTGGTGTGGGTAGTATTCTTCTCCACGTTTTTCAATAAGGTTGCAATGCAGAAATTGTTATTACGAACTGAGATTGCAGGGGTCTGCATGCAGATACTTGATGAGAAACGCTTACTCAATTCTATGACCAATTAGAGTTCTTTAACTGAGGCTTTTTCGTATTGAAATATCAAACATTTCGTTACATTTCATTTAACAAGAGAATTAAATACTCCGAACCCTAACCCATATAAACTTTATTTTCTGAATCCCTGTTTAGCCTACCTGAATTCTGTAAGAGAATACGGTACAATCCTTGTATCCTTCTCTTATCTGCTGGTCTCATAAGTTCACCAAGGAAATCCAGGAATTTCTCTCTTCTCGAGCTTCATCCAAATATCATCCCAATAAAACATAGCACCGACCAGAATACGTTTTGGGGATGGGGTCTCCTTGCTTGCGAGACACAGTCGTGGATTGAATGCTCGGAAAAACTGATGATTGTTGTTAGAGAACCATATAAGTAACCAACGCGTCAGGAAAGATCACTTACCATCAAAGGAGTCTTCATCAATTCAATCATAGCAAGATCCTTACCCAAACAACTACGAGTACCATACCCGAAAGTAGCAAGATATTTATCGAAAACCTTACCTGCCTCTCCATCATTTTCCAACCATCTTTCTGGTCTGAATTCCTCCGCATCTTTTCCATAAACTGCTGGATCACGGTTCGCCATATAGGCTGTGCTAGTAACTTCAGTTCCGACTGGGATCGTTTTTCCATCGATTACAAGAGGAGCATGGTTAGCTTGGACGAGACGAGGGAAAATATTAGGAGCCGAAGGACACAAGCGCAGGGATTCTTTGACACAAGCAACGTAGTATGGACAGTTTTTGGAAACTTCTGATGCAGCTGGAACAGGACTAGATAATACACCACGTTCGAAAGCGGCGTCAATTTCACCAATCATTTTGGCGTAGACAGTTGGATTGGACAGAAGGTACGCCATCATTGCTCCCATGGTTGTTCCGGTAGTATCGGCACCAGCTGTGAATAAGAGCATACATTCGGCTCGGATATGATCTTCGGTAAGTGGTTGACCATTGGCATCACGGGCCTCATAAAATCTGATTTGTTAGCCTTTGCGGAAACATTTAAGGAAAATTGCCATACGATTGCAACAGATCAACTCTGTCATTGTTCTTCCCTTCAGCAAGTTCCTTCTGTCTAGCTTTCATAATTCGGTTTATCCATCTAATCAAGAACCCCATTCCTCCCTTGTCCTTCTCGTTAGAGACAAGGAATCGTCCAAGCCAAGTCTTCTTGATAAACTCAACAAAAGGGTACATTCTTCCAACAATACCGAAGTAGAAGAAGCCCTTGTGGAGTTCTTCGATCAAATCATCGACGTCGGTAGCGGTATCAACGAATCCAAAGGCCTCTCCAAACCCAACCAAGCTGATAACATCAAATGCAGCAAAAGTTGCCCATCTTGACATGTCAAAAGCTTTGTTTTGCTGAGCAAACATTTCGTTTAGTTTTTTGATCCAAGCGATGATAATGTCATCGATGAGAGGTTCATTCTTGACCATCTTAGACATGGAGTATGGCCCAGCAATCAAACGACGGAAATGAGCGTGATGAGAGTGTTGTTGCATGTTGAAGACTGACTCTCCAGGGCCAAGTGCACCAGTCACGTACCATTTTATCTTAACAGCTTGACGATGGTAAATTTGTGGAAGAGAGAGGGCTGAGGGGATCAACAGCTCAGTTGGAGAGATTCGAAGGATGGTTGCTTTTATTTATTAGCATTGGAAGGGCTTCGAACAGAAGTTCCTGTACATACTATTCTTTTCCTTGAGCAAGCGGTCATAAGTCTCTAATTCAATACCCCTGATGTTCTGATATGTGTGCCAGAGTCTGGTTACTGACCCCCAAAAAGGACCATCGAAGTCCTTTAGAGGATGGAAAAATCGATAGTAGATAATTTGGTATATAAATGGGACAAGAAGGGCAATGGCAAGGCCACCGGCCAAGTTTGGGCCGGTCAAGTAGGGACCAAATCTAGAGACCGGCGAATCAATCGCGACCACTTTCGTAGTTCCGTTTAGAGACTCCATTTTGTTTGCTACCGGAGACAATAACAAAATGAATGAAGGGAACAATCGAGAAAGACACAACTGAATGGAGATATAGAATCTGAGTCTCCCAAAGACCTGAATATAAATATATATGCTTCCGAGCCTGGACCTTAATCAAAATGAACTCGGCTCTTTTCCTCACCTTGTTGACAATGCACTTAACTCTCTCTCCCCTACGTGCCAACCCCATGCTAACCGAACCAAGACCTCCGGCCTCGCCAAACCCACTAATATCTGACATCTCACCAAAGCACGCATAATCACTGAACAAATAAGCAGTTATGTAAAAACATCAAAGAAAAAATGTAGCAAATCTAATCAAAAAGGTGTTTGCGGAATTGCATCGCACTCACGTTGTGCACTCTGGGTCTGCAGCGGGGGGTTCTTAGAATCATCAGTGGATAATCTGGGATCAAACCTTGCAATCCCATGACCACGACTCCTATCGGAGACCGCGGTGAGATTTCGTAAGGTGAATCTCCGGAGTAATGGTTTATCGAGTCCCGTAGCCGACTTGCGGGGAGATACCGAGAGTCAAACGGCGAAAGTTTTCAAGGAAGGATTTTGCAAGGATAAGTGGCAGTAATCGTATCTGAAACTTCCTGAAGCGCAGCAAATGGTGGAATTGTCTCAATTTCGTGGAGAAGAGCCTTGCATTATCTCTGTCCCTTTCTCTGATAGAGTATGGGCTCTTCTGCCCTAGGGCTGTAAGAGGCCGAGTTTTAAAATAAAGTTGTACCATAAATCAATGAAACGTCGCTGGACTCCAATTTAAAACCCTCAAAAGGGCAACTAACTCTAAATGTCCTTTCTTTGCATCTGCCACCGGAAAATGAGATCCATACTTGACCCAGTTGAACGGTGCTCAGACAAGCATCTTGTCAATCCCAGACTGCAGAAAACATGTGCATGTGTCTTTGAATAGCAGCGATCCTCACCGAATGTCACAATATAGTGTGCATTGATAAAATGAAATGTCGAGCATGTAATTAATTGGCCCACTCGCAATGACCAGCGTTGTCATAATCATTCTCATCGTTATTCAATCTGACACTTCGCGACGTTAACGATGTCTGCTGCAATACGATTTCACATTGAGCCAGCACCGTCGAAAAACGCAACCAAAGCGCGAATCTTGCTAGGAACTCCTCCGTATGTCCATTCCTTCAATTCATCATCCTCATCTAGTGAGCCTCAGGATGTGATACCCGAGAGATCAAACTCCGTGACTGGGAGTAGTTGATCTTGGATCTCGTATTCTTGACGATGCAACGGACTCCAAGATATTGTCGCCATATCCAGTGAATTTACCTTGCGCAAATAAGAACAATTCGGATCAGTTTCACATCAAACTGTCTGCGTTGCCGCTGGGTTTTGTCATGTGTCTGGTCGTTTGATATTGAGTTCGACTCTGAAGATTCTATGTCCTCGTGTAAGAATCAACCATGGCTTGCCAAAAGTGTGAGTAGCTGGAAATTTCCCGCAGTATTCATTGTCCTGCTTCATAGTTGACTTGCATTTGATATTTCTACCGCCCAAATGTTATACTCTGTGAAGTTCTTTGCGAGTAGGAATGAGACGCTATCCCAAAACTCCTAGCTCCATGCATATGACCACTAAGCTGATCAAGCAATAAGCGCCCAGCATGATGTTGTCCGGTATAGGTCGAGAAATGATGCCATATTATAGTAAGCCCTGCCGGAGTTAATCTTATGCATCTATTTCATCGAAAATGTATTTCGTAACTGTGCTATCCTTGATAGGCTCGCTTCTTCTTGTAGGGCTACAGAACCTCAAGGTATCCGTAGCTCAATTTGGATATCTAAAAGCGAACAAAAAGTGGACATGCGAAATTCCGCGCCGCAGTTATGGAAGTCATGCATATTTGGGAGATCAGGAGAATTAAACCATGGAGACAGTTGAAGCGAATGAGCCAACCGTTTTAGGCCGTGTCGGAGTGGGAACTTTTTGATGCTGCATTGCCAAACTGGGAAAATCGTAACGCTCGACAAAGGAGATGCCAGAATAATGACCATTCTTAGTAGGAATAGAATGGTACTGTGATGGAATTCGCATCATGACTTCTGCTAGCCAAAGGGGTAGAAGTCAATGGCAACTCAATGATGGCAAATGCGGAGTATAGCCTTCTGATACTGACGATGAGAAGCTGTTGAGAAATCCTTAAATATCCCCTTATTTTCCTTCGAGATAACATCATTCAATCATCAAACAATCGTCCTTTTAATCATCCTTCCAATCACTAGTATCTCATAAATTATTAGAAATTCAATCCCTGATATCCTTTTGAACACAAAGACTTTCTCTTCCAACATTGTTTTCAGGTTTCTCATCCTATTCATCCTTACAATCTTGTCAAAATGTCGAACTTCGATTTGATCATAGCGAATACTCAATTATCTGTCATATATCTGTTCCCTGTTGCCGTCTTTGGCCTCTTCCTCAATCTTTACCGCAAAGCCATACTTGGAAGATCAAACCAAAGAAAAGCTCAATCTGGAAACGCATATGCGGCCTTTAAAGAAACCATTATATACGAGCCTCATGCCGCCCAGAATTCTCTTCGAGACTTGATCGAAATTGATGGAGCTGGAACATGGCCTCCTACAACAGTGTATGGTGATGCTTGGCCAGAAGCCCTTCGACCATTCCACGACATCTATCAAGCCATGGCACCTGCCCTTTCAACCGCAGAACTTAGCGGTGACGATGTAAAGAACTTTCAACGATGCTTGGACTTCCGCACGCAGATGAGAACACTCTATAATGATCAAGTCAATATGAACGAGGTAAAGGCTCTGTTAGACGCAGCAGAAAACGATGAGAACGCTCTCTCCCGTACAGCTTGGAATGGTTTCTTCGCTTGCATTGCGTTGTCTAGACACTCATTCCGGTAAGTACCTCTGATTCTTGATCGCATGGCAATGAACTTTTCGCTAACATAACAAAGATGGGGAACAATTCCTATAGTTAAGCTTGCCCAAGAAGAAAAGGTCATCGACTTCCCTGCCTGTCTCGACCTCGCCTGGCCATACCTCAAGAGACGATATGGAGTTACATCTCAAGGAGGCAATGTCGCAAGTAACTATCTCTGTAACTTTGACGATAAGGATCAAATTGTCTACCCTATCAATCCCACCATGGACGAGCTCATCCAATCTGCCGAATACCACTTCGGTCATGTTTTTCCTCACATCGAAAGGGAAGCTCTCCCGATCTATCACATGGTAACTAAAGCCATCCAACAATTTTCTAATGGCGATCGCTTTGGCACCCTGCAATCGCTCAAAGGAATCAACAAGGAGCTGCGCATACCCTTAAAGACTTACTACGAAACCATGCATGAATCCAAGATCTCACGAAAAGTCTGGATGCACTACGCACAAGGATTCCAAGGTTGGGCTGCTGGTGATTTCGACCCTATCACCGGAGAATATACTGAATATGACGGCCTTTCCGGTAACCAATTGTTATTACCGCAAATTATGGATGCTTTCTTGGGACTTGACAGGTACTTGAATGAGGAGAACACACAACGCTATATGCCAAACTTACAACGCAAATTCCGCGAAACAATCGCTGAGCATAGCTTCCGCAATGAGGCCAAGAAAAACGGAGACGATGACATCGAGAACGAAATGAACAACATTGTCAAACAAATGAGAGTTTTCAGAACAGCACACAGAGTTAGGGTTAAGCCATACTTGAGTGTGCCAGCCCCAGAGCGCATGATCATGACAGCTGGAAAGTCTGTGCTAGAAAAGGATGATGTTCATGATTACGAGTCTGCTATCGCACCTCTGGATAAGATGTTGAAGGATAGACTGATGGCGACCAAATAGATTAGAGTGTGGTATGATTCTCACGTTCCTGCAAGTATATCAAGCCCTGGAGTGGACCGGGTTGCTTGAGCTCTGATGATACCTGATCACCTCAATACATTCATTTGTTTCCAAGGTTGAGGAGTAGTTTGGCGCTTATTGGTTTTTTGCTCTTCTGGATACATGTTAGATTAAGATATAGATAAGATTAATGAGATAATGATTGAAACGAACCTTCGAGAATAACGCAATGGGTGACTCAGTTTGGTAATCCTGAATGATGCTATTTTCCTAGGTGACATTGTCCCAAATAATCATGTAAAAAGAGATTCAGAAAGCAAGATGAGGTTGGATACAAATTATCCCGCCTTCATATGGGTAAATGCGGGGTAGGTATGCGTAACACAAGGTGGTATTGTCGTGAGCTCAATGTAACCCTGATGACCCTTATGTAATCAATGTTTCTCCTAAAGTGAAACCCAAATCCTCATATTAACAACAACATCTAGTTTCCACATATTCATTGATAAAATCTTGTGAATCTCAAGCTAAGTTAATCCTGATGAAGATGGAAAGGCATGGCCGTGTCTTCCTTTAATTATGTACTAGGTATTCCGAGATACTCTGCCATTGGCCATCGCTTATTTAGCAGTGTTTACCTGATAGCAACAGAGTTGAAGATCATACAGTCAAGCGTTTGATTCAACGATGAACCTGTTCTTGGAAACTTTTGAGAATGCTTAGCTAAGAGTAGCTTACATTTTGAGTGGAAACAATAGTAAAGCATACAATGTTTTGTTGACGGAAAGCCAATATGACGAAGCGACACAGCATTCAACTTCATTTCTCTAACTCTTTTATTGCATGTATGCAAATCAGGCTAGCATCATATTCATCCCGAGCAGGGAATCAAAGTTTCTAACTCATTACCCAAAAAAATGGGCGGCTGTCTTCCGGTCAATCTAATAGCAAGTTTGGAAAATCTAGCATGTATCATCAGTGTCATATGATATTCTGATTTCATATTCCCATCCTAAGTTCTCACATTACTTGAGAAGGCAGAAACTCTATTCTACCATCAAATTTTCACTCTAATATTTAGATCCACTGGCATCACCACAGCGGCATAGACAACCAGATGATTATCTAGCACTCTCTCAAAAGAGAAGCAAAAAAAACCACCTCCACCACCATCATTCTCAACCAGTGACGGCTCCTTTATTGGTGGATATGACAAGTTGTGGAGTCTGATGGCTTCAACTTTAGACGGAAAAAATATTACGACGGGTTAGGATGAGACGATGCGATCTCAATCATGAGTTGTTGTGACTAGGCTTCGAGTGAAGCGAGTCTTGTTGAGCTTCTAGTTCCAAGGCCCTTGGTATTCAATTTTAATAATCTTGTCTCTGGCAGATAATACGCTTATCACTTCTCCTGTCTTCTCTCGAGAGTCCATAGTTCTCGTAGAAACATGTGAAAAAGCACGCCATGCAGCTAGGCAGTCTGACCAGCTTTGCCAGTCTCTCTGCCGGCCAGATAGAAGTTCGGCCAAATTGATCACCTTCCGATGCTCGAACATCCTTTGTAAAATCTCAAATGCATCTATGCGACACGGCTAGAGCAAAGAACAATTGTATGCTCTCTCAAGGCAACAGTTTACGATAATAATGGAAAATTGGGTGGGGAATATGCTCGCTTCAATAAGTATAACCGAGAGATTCACAATCGAGATGCATTTATGGGCTCTCTCTATAATTTAGATGAATGCAATGCTCATATTTTAACGTACTACCAACATCCCCACACTTGAGTTGAAGAAAAACCATGGACGTTCCTGCATATATGTCTCATCTGAGCAACACTGAGTATCGAGATTCTCGACCCGACTGCTTCTAGGCTTGAAGTGGCTTTACCATCACAACCTTGCTCAAACATGGCCGTTTTTGGTATCAACTTCCTCAGTGAAGATAGTCTAGTGAGCCCCTCGTACCTGTGCATGTCCATTCCAAGCCTCTATAACTCAACATTCCTCCTTTCTTAGCGTGCCTCTTCAGCCCATTTCTATAAACCCATTGATAAAAATGAACGCCTTGGCTGACGAACGTGTTCCTAAACTGCTTCTGGCTATTTGCCTCACATCCAAAATTGTCGGATGATAACAGGACTATAGAACACACCTGGATACGGCAGTATCTATATCTTCAATGTCTTTCCCTAGATAATACATTCAACCATCCTTCAATATTTAGGAACACAAGAAAACGCTGAGGATACCACTTCTATTTACTTTAATACTCTAGAACTCGAGATACACAGCACCAAAATCACCCCCGAAGCTGGATCCGGAGATGAAGAAGTCGCAGGTGCATTTGTAGCAGTACTCACATTTCACCTCTCCCCCGCCCACAATTTGCAGCAAGAAGGTATGACAATGACAATGGACAATTTATCACATTTAGACTCATTCTACTACAGTTATTTTAATATGACTTGATTTTTCCCGCATCTAATAGCATGAAGTTGTGAGTTGACTGGCCCATTTTCCACCTGTGGGAGTCATAATTCCACATGACCCCGGTCGACAGCTCTCTTTTCTGCCATTGCCTCGTCTACAAAACAACTGTTGGTATCAATCGGTAAGGTTCAAAGTGTAAAGTACTTTAGTCTATTTGATAAAACTTGATTCCCAATTGTTCCTATTCTATATTGAAAGAACGAGCTCCTTAAATACATATTGAAGGAGCTCGTACAGCCCCTTATGATCACATGATCTAATACGATCATATGATTTAACTACGGTTCATGATCATATGACCGTGATCCCGACAACAACCCTTCTTTGATTCTCTCCCTCCTCAGAATGTCGGCTCCAGTAGTGATATCTCCATGACTAATCTCCGCACGCGTTCCTGGCAACTCTCCATAACCTCACCTGCGCTCCTTTCAAAGACTATATCCCTTCATCCCACATTGTATGCCCGGAAGGGAACCACTAACAGTCATCGCAATAAAATAAAGAAACAATTTTCCGAACCACAGCGCCAAATCCACAAACAATCTGTGATATTCATCTCCTAGGTCCTGTTGGCTGGCCTCATCGAGCTCCTCGTCAATTGGTTTTTTTACAAATGAGGCGATATTGCTCAAACCGAAAAATACCATAGAATCCAAAAATCGAACGAGAAATTTTTTATCACAGATCGATATTGACTTATTCGAGATCAGGATGAAGAAAGTGATCCATAGCACCACCCCAACGACCACCGATACCTGGTCCGCTCGATGACAGAGGCTGCGGAATGTTTGCAGCCGTCCTATTTGTGTAACCGTGTATACATGGCGTCGTACAATCCGGCGAGACGGTTGATTGAAATTGTCTGGGACCGTTGCTATAATTAATTCGTCATCAGCAATTTTCTAAATAAATAAATCTTCATAGTTGAAGATCGGATGAGAGAATTACGCGGGTTGGTAGTACCTGACGGTTCATTGAAATTGTCTGGGATCGTTGCTATAATTAATTCGTCATCAGCAATTTTCTAAATAAAAAATCTTCATAGTTGAAGATCGGATGAGAGAATTACGCGGGTTGATGGTACCTGTAGGCGGGTTGGTACCTGTAGGCTGGTCTGAATCCATCGTGTGTTGAATGGTATAGAAAACAGAACAGATGAACACTTACTATACTTGTATTTAACCATTTTTGAAGTTTTCTTGCTGAATGAAATAAAGTTCTATGTGAGAATGAGAAAGAATCTGTATGAGAATAAGAAAGAGTATTTATAAAGAATAGGAAAGAGTATTTATAAAGAATAGGAAAGAATGCATGAAGGTTATGTGTAAAAAGGTAGGGGGGACGGTTCGAGAGCTAGTGCGATTTTACGGTCTTACAGGGTACATACATTACAATACAGCCATTCCAGATAAAGCATTATGTATTAGCCCGATGCTCTCTGTTCTTTCCTGGCTCTAAGGGACCACCAAAGGGGTACAATTGAAAGCAAAGTTTACCCCAGAATTTTCACAAGTTTTCATGACCAGGCTGTAGATGGCAATACCATTAAGCGAAATGGTCACGGTAGTGATATGTTACACGCGCGACGGTCCGGATAGTTACGGTATTTCGCAAGAGGAAGTTTCAATAGCTTCTACTCCGTACTTTCCTTCCAGAAGTACCGTATGAATGGCTGCGTGAGATTTACTAGGTAGTTTGTGGTATAGATGTGGAAGGAAGCCAAGGCCTTGATTTTCTTGGCAAGACATCTGGACATGGTGGATCTCAACGTCGCAACCTTAATCGGACATCCAAATACAATATCACCATTCATTTTGTAATCATTTTCAGATTAATGGTAGAGATTGGTGTCCCATAATTTTCTTTGATACATCCCAAGCCCTGAACGGCGTAACAGTGCAGCGCAACCTCAGTTCACCTGGGTGAATGCTAGGGATGGTTTTTTGGTAATTCTTTAAAGTATAATAATCTAGCTTGCTTTATTTATCATTGATCTCAATATTCTAAAGACTGATCATTATTTCGTTTTCTATATTGAATAATAGATCTTCTTTTAATTGAGTTGAAGGTTCAGAAAAAATGAATATAGGAATAACTTCAAAAAGATCTAAATGCATTAATTGGCTCTACAATGACTAAACTTCTTTAAAAAATAAAGCAAATAATAATAATAATAATACTATTCCTTTATTATGCTTTATTATAATCTAGCTCTGCTTTATATAAAGCCCTCATCCCTAGTGAGTTCGTTCATAAAGCATTTTTATTACATCCTTATCTTCTGTATGAGACGTGGTCTAATCTAAGTATCATTGCATAGCCAAGCCAGCGTTTAATAATTTCTTTCGTGTTATGTGATCTCCTATTTCCCGAGTCCTATCCATACTATCATCTCCCTTTATCATTCCATCTCCATGACAACTCGGAGAATGGTGAAGAGGAAGAGGATAGTGAGAATTTGAGAATGGAGGGGCAGAAGATGAAGAAGGAACTGGGATGGATGAATATGATGGTAGACTCTATTGATAAAGAGAGAGAATAATCTGGTGAAATGAGAGTACATTTAAGTGAACTACACTGATCCAGAAAACATGGAAATTTCTCACTTCAAGCTGGTTGTTATCATTGAGTTGGTAATGAGAATCAATCCCATAACTTCGAGATTGATAACACTCTGTAGCACTATGTGCATTGTAATTTTACGTCGGGCATATACTTATACACGACAGATATTGATACATCCTGATCATACACGATTTCATATCTATAATATTGGCTTTCTCTCCGTATATTGCTCTTCCGCCATAAAATCTTCCTCCAAAATCTCCGACTCTGCCGCCGCCTGTGCCTCTGCATTCATAACAACCTCTTCATTCCTCGCCATCGCCGCATCATATTTCCTCACTTGCTCCATAATCTCTTCCTTTGTAATACCAAACCCATTCTCATCCAAATGAACCTCCTCCTTCGGCGGCAATCCCAACTGTTCCCTCTGCAGCCTAAACCTCTCCTTCACAGTATCCGTTTGCATGATCCTCCATCTCAATTTCCAACCCCCCATTCCCAATTCCTTTAGTCTCTGCGTCTTCTCCCCCAGTAAATACTCATCCAATCCTCCCGCTTTATCAATTGTCCTCAACACTTTGGTAGTAACTCTCAATTTTATTTGTTTCCCCAAACTGGCGCTATAAAGACGCTTTCTCTGGACGTTCGGTCGCCAATGCCTTCTAGTCTTGATTTCATTCTTCTCCGAGACTATGTTTCCATAGCGAATCTTCTGGAGACCGTAAAGACCAAAATTGGATTGTTTGTAGAATTGAGAGGGTCCGTATGGATATGGCGGGACGTCTGCGTGCTCGGCTGCTAGCCTTTGTTTTGTGGACTTTGCGAAAATTCGAGCTGTGGAGGTGAAAGCTCGAGTGAAGGAGAGGGAGGGGTGGATTGATGTGAGGGGAGGCATGGTGGATGAGGTGACGCTGGGCGCCGAATTTGGGCGTTTATGGCGTCAATCTTTAGCTCGTATTAAGTTGATGCTTCAGTCTTATCACGGTGGCCAGCAGTTCATAAATGTTGGATTCGCGGCGGAACTGCTTCTTCTAGGCAAATGTCAAAATAGCTTTGTCGTTATCACCAATAATTTTTCTGGATAAGAAATGTGCCTGAGGCCAGAATAACAAATTTGTGTCTATGGCTCACACGGATGTTAACGTTCGCAATACAACTCAACTTAATTCAACTACCAGATGTTGTGTTGTTTGTTTAGCTTGTATGCATGGTAGTATTGTGTCTTCGAGGTCTCACATATCTTCTTGTCTTTGCCGTTGAAAATTATTATATTGTATCCCAAGCGGTGATCATAAACCAATCTTCGTTTACTCCTTGTTGTTCTACTACACTCCGTATTTGATACCCACCTGCCAAGGTAGCAATCGAAGGTTCACATCTACCATTATCCCAAGCCACTATCATATGAGTTTGAAGCCCCTAATTGACAACTATTCATTCGCTTCCAAACTCCATCGTTGTCTCATTTGATATTCATATCCCAAATAAAATCTTCAAGATTGTAGCAACAATTTTCCTTTCACTCCTTCCAGGTAATTAGGGTCTCAATTTGGAATTCAACCAATTCGAAAACTTGCTTCGTTATCGTTGTCCCAAGATTCTCTGTACGTCGACTGTTTCTCCGTGGATAACGAGCGTCGACAGTACTCTTGGGATATTCCACTCGGGGTTCTCGCTGCGCCTATATTCCTCCAGAATCTCGCATGTCCGCTGAACCAAAAGCTCTTGGAAATCGGCTCGTCTTCTTGCAATAACTCTCCGCAATGAACTGGATAAATTTTGATCACAATTCCCATTATTTTCTCCATATGATGGTCCTATTCTGGTAATCTCGGCTCAGATCCCGGGTCATAGATGAAGATTTTAAGGAATGGTAAAACTCGTGCTATAATATTACCGAACGAGTTCTCAAGCGTTCGTAGCGTTTTGGGACTGACATCGTCTTCATAGTACGTACGGATGGTGATATTGCGGACATCTTTCATAATGCTGGCCTCCGGAGCATCTCTGATCTGGGACAAAGCAATTTTTGTCCATTTGAACGAACCCACCTCCACCAAAACTATGTCTATTCGTGGGTCGAAGACCACAGTTCCCAATCTTGGATAGCGGGCCAAGTTTTTCTTGTGAAACTCGAGATATGTTCTGCGCGAATCGCAGTTCACAAAATACAAAGCATGAGGTTTGAATTTTCTGGGACGTCCGTATCGTAAGTGTTCAATTGAAACGATTTGTCCTTCTTGCACTTCAAGTGCAAAGTACCATATAAGGAGCTGTAACTCCGTCGGGAGCAGGGGGAAATGTGGAAAGCTCGACATGATGCGTTTAGTCGAGGGAGAGTTCTGGTCGGGAGGAAGTGAGCAGCTCCAGCTCTGATACAAACATGGAGCTCTTTTTAGGCATTGATTTATCGAAACGCTTTGGGATGAATTTAAGAGATCATAGATTAAATATGGAAGATCCCAACTGTTATAAGCAAAGGGTTGTAATCAGCAAGGATCAGACGCGGCCAGCTGCAGTCATCTTCAGCCTTGTCAAATTTATACGGTTTTATATAAATATGTTTTTTGATCCTTCATTCAAATTTTGGCTCACATCAAATCTCATAAAATTTTCGAAACAACAACCCAACAACATGCAGTCCTTATCTACCTCCCCCATCGAGCTACGTATAAAAATCTGGGAGTATGCACTTCCTGGCGGGAGAAACATCGAGATCTACCCAGCCTTCATCGGGCGCAAAAGATCGAGTGAAAAGCCGAGCATTGTAAATGTCCCACTCGCCGTCATCGTTTGCCCTCTATAGCGCACGACAATTCCGAAGCTCGCGCCATATCCTTCCAACACTTCACTACTTGCTTCAACACCTACATTTAATGGAAGAACGAAGAATGGCACCATCCTCGTCCAAAGTACATCAACAGTCATCAAGCATAAATGACACCGGCTCTGAAGAAATCCAAGCGCTAATAAGATAAAATAATTTCAGCAAGTCCGCGAATTCGAATCTCAAAATAATCTTCCTTCGCCGCGCCATTACAGCAAACGAATCATAGACGTCGCAATGGATTGCCCCATTTCCTAAAACATTCAACATGTCCAAGCCGCAAGGTTCCCCCAGTTTCATACATAATATCCCCGAATAGCTAGTCGCTGTGGGTTTTTCATTTGCGCTCTAAAAGTCGAAGAACTCCTTCCCATGGACTAGGATTTGGATATTTCGACGATTAGTTTATGGGCCATCAGCAGCAGTTGAGTAAGCTAGAAGCGGAAAATACCATGAGATTATGGCGGGCCAGATGGGAGGAAGAGGGGGAAGGAACGATGCCGCCATATCAAATGGTGAAGTATGAGAGGGATGCTCTGAGCTTCAAGGACATGTGATGGGTGTCGCCCCTCATTAGAGAAGAAGTACATTGTTGAGACAAAGGGGTGTCGTGTCGTGTCGTGTCGTGGTTTTGTGAGCTGGTAGAAGAATACTCTAGCTTGCATAATTCACGTGTCGATGAATAGGATATTTTCACTTGTTGCTTAAGCTTCTAATCTCGATCGTTTACAAGTTAAGGATACCTAGTGCAAGAGAAATGCAAAATCGTTGGTCAAGGATCGAGATATGGAAGTTGTTCAGAATAATGCTTAATATTCATCGCTTAAGTCGTATTTGGCAACGCTGGAGTATTAATCATTGCAATAACATGGTCCTACTGTGTTAGCTTACGCATCGCATATTCCTCATTCCTCATCATCAATTGCATGCATATATACCAAGCACTCTTTCTCATACTCATACCCCTCTAATCAACATAAAATATCCCAATAAATCACGCAGCAAATCAAACGACATCTTTTTATGCGTAGCCTCATACTTGTATTCCCCCCCTCTCTGACCAACTCCTAAATTTCCAGATACAAAAGTATCAACGTGAAAAACAACCTATACAACACATTTACTTAAGCAAGCAAGCAAGTCGACGAAATGAACAGGAACGCAATTAGTTTGTCGAATCGTCCCACAATGAATCAGCTAAAGAAAAATACATCGACATGATAATTTGCCGCTAGTCCCGCATGTCGTGAGAATCTATAGCACAGTCGGTCAATCAATCAATCAATCCATTCACCTTCTTCCTTTCTCATCCAAAGTCAACCCTCTAATCAAAAGAATGCCAAACATACCAAACCCCCCTCAACCATCCAATCATCCAATCATCTACCTAGCGACTGAAATGCGCAATGCGCTGGTGATTTGAATATTTTATCACGGCCATCATTATGCAATGGAAGGAGATAGCAGGCAATCGTGTTACACCTTTTACAATCTCGAGCAATTAAAATTTGGTATTAAAATAAAAGCAATAAAATGCAATACTCGCTTTTCCATATAACATTGCCCTCACCCCTTTACACTTAAAAAACCCCCGAGCGAATTCCTATAACCGAGTGCCATTTCTTCCACCCTACTGCCTACTGCCCTCTACCCACTCATTATCTTACCCCTACCCCCAATGATTTACTTTGCACTCTTGCCCTTTCCATTACGACTTCCACTACTACTTCCTTCCTTCTCCTTCACCAACATCAGCAGCAACTCCTTCAACTCCGCGACTTCCTTTCTCAACTCCCTAACTTCCACCGTCGCTTCATCAAACTCAACATTTGGTTTAACGCTCTTTACAGTCTTTTCCCAACCTTCTCCCTCAAAATCTACTTCGCCAGATAATTGTTCCCATTCCTCCACCGTATCATCATCTTCCTCACCTCGCCGTCTATTGCCGTTAACCTTGATTGCGCTTCTCCGTTCAAACCATGCTGCTATTAACAACAATGGTGAATAGATAACTGCCATGACATAATCATTGAGCTTTGCGTATTGTTTTCTTGGCATCCACCATTCGCATGGAAGGATAAGACAAAAGATTTCAATGAGGTTGGTGGGTGCGATGAAGACATTTTCGTCAGGGGCTCGGACGAATTGCATGGTCTTTTGAGAGAAGAGTGCCATGTATTCATCAATGGCATTATCCGTAATATCCTCATAAGCCGAATTATAAAGCGCAATGAGGATATTGAGAAGAACGACCATGATGAGGAATGTGAAGATATAATAAAGGATAATACCGAAAGGCGGAGCGAAGTTATCAAAGCCGGAGAAGTCCGGAGATTGCATTACAGCGTTGGCCATGGCTTGAAGAATGAAGGCAGCAGAGTCGACGTGAGAATCGGCCATGTCCATGCCAATGAATGCTTGTAAGAAGCCGACGATGATGAAAAATAGCAGGGCGAAGAAGATGAGAGATTCTTTCATCATTACTTTGATAACGACAAGCATAGCGCCGAAGAAGCGAATGGAGTCGAGATAAAGTAGTAATCTCATCCAGAACATTGGAGCGGAGAAAGCTTTGGATGTCAGCACTTATTGCAACCATTAACATGGAAGTTTAAACATACCCAAGAAGTTATAACTAAGCTGATTGTACTTCTGTCTCTGCCCATCCCGATCTTCTTCTTGTGGATGACCCAGGGCAATAATCCTCATCACCAAACTTGTAGTCAAAAGCGCGTAAAGAATTACATTGAAAACATTCCAAAATCCAATATAATTTCTTCCTACCTTCCAAAACTTGCTGAACTCATCACAGATGAAACCTGCCGTGAAGGTGTAGAGAATGATTTCTACAATGTCCAGATCTCCTTTTGGATTGACTGTATTGATGGCACCGGTATACAAGGCCAGGTACATCAAGGAGAAGATGATTTGAGTAGCATTCTGATATATTGGTGCGCGCATGCGGTCTGGATCAACGTGAGTCCAGTAACGTGTATTATCTTTCTGCTTGTAATCGACAAACTGAGAAGGATCATTCTCATCTTGTACGAGCCATCCTCTCCAGAGATAATTGACACATTTCTGATATCCAGAAGAACCGGTAACACGTAGAGCATGAAGATCCACCGCTCTTTCGATAACATTCGCAGGTGTAGTCCGTTCACCGTCTACCAATATCGAGTATCTCTTCAGTAGCACATTCTGTAAAAGGTATTCCTGATTTTCTTCCGTTTCAATCCTATGCCACTTATCAATATATCATCTTTCTCCACCCTATTTCAAATAAACTTACAATTGTTTCGCAATAACTTCACAAGCCACAGCTCTCACATTATGCAAATCCGCATCCCACAACTCTAACATTGCTTGCTTCTTGAACCACCTCTTGCAAACCAACAGCGCATAAACTACACAGGCACCATATTCCTTCCCACCTGCTTCCTTCGCTGCTGCAATAACCTTTCTGGTGATGATTTTTGAATGCGCGCAGACGACATTAGCTTCTTCGAGTTCACATGGCACAGTCTCCTCAATGAGGTAGCGAAGACGGAGAGCGGTTTTGGTTACTTCGAGAGGTGGGATTGCGCTCGGGAGTTCATCTTCATGGTATGAGGGAAGAACTAGAAATTATTAGTTGTGGGACTCATGCAAAATAAAAATAAAAGAGGAGAAGAAACTTACGACGATGAGCTTCATCGCGCCAAAGATGTTGATCTGAGCTAATCATAGAACTATCAGTACCCCTCCATATCGCACTATCAAAGAGAGAACTCTCTGAAGCATCATAGCTAGCTCTCGCACACCAGGGGGAAAACAATACCTTCCATCCAAACCAAACAACCTCCTCCATTGAACCATCTTGAATCCCCAATTCTCAATTGATACCGAGTTAAAGGAAACGAAAATAAAATCTTTGCAAAGTAATTTGTGAAGAGAAAAAATTCATGGGAGCTAGACTTATCGTGTTGTGGTGTTTGAAGATGCTGTGGTCGCGTTCCTCAGGCCCACTTCCAGGTTTCCTTGAGGCTTATTCGCTTGGCGGATAGCACCTGCTCAGTGAGTGAGCTTACCTTTAGGGTCTAGGCTTTAATGACGTGGTGCAAGCAGAAGAGTTCGTACAATTTCATTCATTGTATCAATCAATATTAAACTTATTGTATATATTTTTGAAGATATGAAGATATATCTGACGTCTTGAACAACTAGATGACTAACTAGGCCCTATGTAATGTGAGATCATCTGCAGCGTCTACATGCGAAAACCGCACTAGCCGCGGAAAGTCTCATAGCCACGAGTCAACCACGCATTCAAGGATAATGTTAACGCTGCACGCATATCAAACCGTGGAGCATGATTAAAACTCAACAACTTTGGTATAGTAACCTAAGTATATAACCCCTTATCCATTTCCGTATGTCCGTTCCTCCAATTAATTAGACGGTGAACCGAGCGTTTTCTTGGGTTACGACCGGTGCAAATCCAACTCCGTCTAGATGCTTAAACCCAAAAGCGACGCCGCGCGGGGTTATCTTTGATACCCATTCATAGTTGAACAGGATATCTCACCCAGGTATCATATATATCGTACAAGATCTTCGTATACTATTTTACTACGCGCCTCTTTTCCTTCGTTTGCCCAGTCCCTCGTTCCGTTCGATATGGGTTCTCTCAGTGTCTCGTGTATGAAATTGTTACTTATTGAACATTTCTCGTTGAATTCCTATTGCCCTTCCATCCGAGTATCTGACTTTGTTCCCATTCTCCCGGTGCAGAACGTCGATTATCACTCGTCACCGAAACTTGCGTTTCCTTCAAGATGTGTTTCTGACTATCTCCATCCCCGTCTTTTTCGACATCCGAATCTCCCAATTGAGCAAATGTATCCATCTTGATATCGGAACGCTTTTGTTGATTTTGTGTCCTTGGAACATTTCCATTTTTACTCGAGCTGGCATTATTGGATTTGCCGGTGGTACTAAGGTTGAGAAAGGGGAGAGAGAGTAAAGGGCGAAGAGCGGGAAGTGAACCGGCAAATATTCCTATGCCTTCTTCGATGATGGACCAGAGACCTATTTTACCAGTGCCGAACATGAATTCTGTGGGGTCGCTGTAGAGACTTAGGAAGCGAAGTCGAACAATTGTTGCGCAGCTTGCACTAAAGGAGTATTAGCCACTGTATAGATCTAGCTAAAGCTTGATACAATCAAGCAAGACCGACCAAGTCAACTTGCAGAATATTAACAAAACAACTTACAGAGCAGCCAATCCAAGAATACAAGCCACAGAGATCTTGACCTTACTCTTCATCTGAATATTCCACAACAGAAATGCAGGCAAGATTGCCAAAGTCCAATCCGTTAAAATCTCTATAGCAGAGAAGAACAAGCTAACATCACTGTTCAACTCGAGATTGCATGTACCCTTTGATTCGCCCCATAAGGTATTGATTGGATGACAAATATTTGCGATGCCAACGATGAAAACGAGGGCGGAGATGACACTTATTATCATAATTCCCCAGATAGTGTAGACATAACGACGACGAGTATCGGCAATACGAAGTATAGTGACAGCAATACTACACTTGATGGCGATTGCACCGGAAGCATAGAAGAACTCGGCAATAAAGAAGAGCTTTGAGTAATGATTAGTATGGATGTTCAGAACCTGGATTTCAATATATGAGAAACATGATATGTACCTTAGTTCCACGAGCGATGTCATAGGGTGATAACATGTTAGATTTCTGTCCGCTTCCGTGGAAAGAGCACACAATACATAGACTACTGGTGACAGTGAAAAGTAGCTGTTTGTTATTAGCATGTGAACATTCGAAGATGGGAAAACTGGTTGCAACATACTATTCCTACAGTCATTAAGATATCATCCACACCCCAAATTTTCCTCCATACCCTGACTCCCGCCCTCAAAGCAAAAGTTACCCAACATAGCGCCAGCAACATTATTGAAGTCCAGAAAAGTGCCACTCCACCCCCTGCTATTTTCGACATGATTGCCAAAAAAATTTCAAGGCGTTACCACAAGTTGAATGTGGCAGTACGGAGTGGTGATGTAAGAATGAGAACTTAATGACATACTCATACGATTAAATCAGTCGAAGATATCAACCGATTAAAAGAATTTCCCAAGAGCCTTCCTCATGCTCTTCCCTGCAACCTACAGCTGTTCTGTCATAGGTCCACAAAGGCCGGAGGATAAATTTCTTTCCCGGCGAGTCGGGACATGTGGAACCCAAGACCCAAACTTAAGGTTGTAGAAAAAGAGCTGTCATTTTGGAGATCATTTGAACGATGGATGAGCACCAAAAAACAATTCATGGTGGACCGCAAAATCCCTAGCTTATAACACATCTACAATATTAAATATGAAGTTTACCCGAAAAACTTGTTTTGTACCGAAACTTATTATATGCAATTTTAATTAATAAATCAAAATATCGTTCTTCATAATTCGAAATATATTTAGAAGAAGTATTATTGGTTTTCAGTAAGTAGTTGGTTTGTGGTGGTGGGTTGGATAGATATTTAGAATCCACTTCGTATAGACTTCGGACATGTTCATCAGAGGTTCGAGAAACCTATCCTTGTATTCTGTAGAACTTGCTTTTCCTATTATACACCCCTCCCTATAGTAGGTCTGATAAGATGTTGAGTCAGGATAACCGGCAAGCATATTTCACATCGGCGCTCACTTTTCTTCCTTATTCCCCAGAAATTCGTTTTGACAACTGCAGCAATAGTTTGTGCATGATGATTGCACTATTAATTGAAAAGAAGGAAGAATCATTCTGACAGGTCGTCAAACTCAAAGAGGTTACCTGCGTATTCTCCCCGCCCGCTCGGCGCTCGTTTCAGGGGAAACCCTTTTGGAATTAGATATGGGGGAGACTGTTTAACCTTTTGACTCGAACCTTGATAAGGGAAAGGCTGGACAGCATCCCAAATCAACATTCCAAAAGTGGGATTGCAAGTTAAAGATCAGCAAATGCCGTTTCCAAATTCCAGCGGTTGTTAATGGGAAAAAGCGGAGGACGCTACCTAGGTATCCTTGTTTCAACGTGTGAACTGCAATATAAAAATATGTTACTCGGTCCCATTTGGGATGAATACCGGGTTCACTTAATAAGCAAGAAAATCAACAATCTGGAAATAACATCTTTCCATATAAATTTATCTTATGATATTTTTGGGGAAAATAATCATATTGTTTGAATCCTAAGTAATCAAAGACTAATTCTATTGTTTCTAGATGAAGATTTAAGGGAATATGTTTTCGGCTAAATTGTAGTCTGGTCTATATCCAAAACGAGATCGAGCATTCTAGCCCCGATTTCTTTCGAAGGTACTAGATCTACACGCAACAGAAATTGGCGTAATTTATTTGTTCTGAGTAGAGGTTGAAATACAAGTTCTTCCTAGGGAAAAGATCTGAAGGTTAATCTTAAAAGGTCCACTGGAAAGAGACATTTGTCCGTAGTGAAGGGCCGGCGTTAATCCCCGTCTATGGAGAGCAAGCCCGAACGAGATGCGTTCAAGTGTCAAACATAAGTCATTACTCCGTACTAATAATTAGTTCTTTAAGTATTAATAGTTAGTTCCCTGAATGCCCCACCCGACACATGCCAAAAAACGACTTTCTGTATATTGATTAAGCCCCCTATCGCCTCTACAAAATTCCCGATCCAAAAACGTCGATTTCAAAATTCCCAAAGTCAAAATATATATTGCACCGTTACGTCAACTCACCAGCAAACGCCAGTCACACACACATCATGTCTGAAATTATTATCAAAGATGAAGATTTGACCAGCCTCAAAGGCAAGGTTGTTATTGTTACAGGTAGGTAAATTTACGCAAGTTGGTTCCACCAACCGCGGGGAATATCCGTTACTTTAAAACCCGGATTCGACTCACAAAATGTTTCATTGTAGGCGGTTCTTCAGGAATTGGTTTAGCAACTGTCAACCTCCTGTTGGAATTAGGTGCATCAGTTGTCAGCGCCGATATCAATTCACCACCAGAGCCGATCTCGAACCCTGCTTTCCTATTCGTTCAAACCAACGTCGCTAAATGGGCCCAGCTTGCTGCTCTTTTCAAGAAAGCCAAGGAACATAATGGTCGTATCGATTATGTCTTTGCTAACGCTGGTATCGGTCCTCGAGGCAATTACTTGGTCCTTGAATCAGATGAAAGTGGAGATCTTCAAGAGCCAATCCATGAAGTTCTTGACGTGAATTTCAAGAGTGTGGTCAATACTGCCTGTCTTAGTATTCATTACCTGAAACAAAACTCGGAGGGTGGTAACATTGTGCTCATGGGCTCCAGCACCGGTTTACAACCATTGAGAGCTCCTGATTACTGTAAGTCTAATCAAAGCATAACGTCATCAAAACATATAATAAACGTAGACAGCATGCGCCAAAGCCGGTGTTCTAGGCTTCGGGAGATCAATCCAACGTACCATCAAAGCTGCCGGCCTCCCCATTCGCGTCAACACTCTCGCTCCATCCTGGACTTCCACTCAAGTCCTGCCAGATTTAGATGGAATGATGGCGGCCATCTCTCACAAAGCTCAATCTACCTTAGTAGTTGCACGCTCTGTTGCCTACTTGATGACGACCACCACCAGAGAGGGAGATATGCTTTACGTATCTGATGGAAAATATACGGAAATCGAGCAAGCCGTGCTCGCACCTGCTTATGCAACCATTAAAGGAGATGGACCTAGCGATGACGAAATTTTGGAGCGTATTTTCGGATTGGGTGCAAAGAATTGTGATTTAGGAGGTTTGGCATGTTCATGATTGGCATGAAAATTTTGGGGGGTTTAGCATGTCAATGATGGAATTTGGGTTGGATGAAAGATACCGTTATTTTATGTATGCATGTATTAGTTATGAAATTTGACCTGTTCATGACCACTTTGTCTCTCTCCGAGCCGGCAGATTATCCTTCTGCATCGGGAAAACGGTATCGGTGATCCAGTCTGTACTGATTGAGTTTTCTATCGGTAGCTGAAATGACCATATTTTGGGGAATCTGTATTCTGTCTTCCGCATTGTCTATCATAGAAGGATCCACCCATCAGCTTGGCGAGTGAAACATTCCTAACCGTTTTCATCATTGGACTGCCAAATTGGAAGTGCAGCCGGTCAATTCGGAAATGGATCAATCATGCTCAGGGATCTAGATGGTACATGCTTCAAGTGTCTAGACCAGAAATTTTTATCAACATTCCTAGTAGACATCAGGGGTTCAGATGACAGATGTATTTACCCACCCGATCTACTCTTTTTTTTTCTGGTATTGGTCATTTATCACATGTAGATCTTACAGGAGATAAACACAAACTCGAGGAGCTGAGAGGAGAAGCTGAACAATGAGAAAAGCAAAGGAACGAGGCGATACGGAATCTTTTTTTACTCGAGTAATAGATCATTCTTTCTTTTTATGAAATAAATTTAAACAATACTTCATACCTTTTTCTGTCGAATTATTATGACTAATCCTGCCAAAAAAAGAAAGATTTCCAAGTCTCGCTAGTATCAAGCGCCAACTTCGTTCAGCGCACTCAGAAGAACACATGAACCTCAACCAACAATTCCTTCCTTATACGTACAATACATTAATTTCCCAACTCTCTCCTCCCAAACCATTATTCCACAATCCCTCAGAATACCTATCTAACCTAGACTAAAACCAACTCTCCGAAAACGAGGGGGCGGATGTATCCGCCAACAGAAAAGTAGAGGCGATTACATCTAACTCGGGAGTGATATCCATTTTCAAACAACAAAAACCGGTTCTTGTTCCGAAAGAAGCAAGATCTACACTCATTCATCTCGATTCTCCTTTCTGTATTCGGAGAAAGATGTCAAGACGTATCAAAGTACACATTCATCCTCATTCATATCCGGTATGGACGAGGCGCTAGATACTCTACATAGTTCAGACTTTTCTTGCAGTACCCGTGCTGCCAGAAAACATAAAACTCCGAACGCTAAATCGGTGTTAAGAAAGGAAGGGAAACCTTGGAAATGGGGTAGTTTGACTAATAAGAACAGTTAGTCCCTAGCGTTCGGAGTTTTATACTTTCTGGCAGCACGAGTACAGTAATCTGTTTACAACGTTGGTTGGTGTCGATGATCAAAGAACAAAGATAATACGGATTATTATTAGGATGGATCTCATATACGCAACGAGTTTAGCGCACCCAATGAGTCAAGGGATTCAGCCCAGAGTCCAGACTATCAAAAACCGTATCAATGGAACTGCAAACTACACGAAGCAAGATCGATCAACTCGTACAAAACGATAAAATAGTCTATAATGTACAATCTACCTAAGTATTGTATCTACTTTGCCAACATTTATGCTCTACCCTTCGCCTTAAGTTTCTTCTCTAACTCCTCGATCTCTCTTTGTGCTTTCTCCTCCTCCGCCTTGATGGCCTCCAACTTAGCATCCTCAATCCTCTTCTGTTCTCTAGCCAATTGATCGGGCCTTCTAATCGCAATGTCTTTGGGTTTGTAATCGCTGAAAAGTGCTTTCAACACTTTCTCAATCACGAAACAGGCGAGATAATCGACAATCATTGTGGTTGTCATGACTACTTTGAAGTCATATGTGAAAGGTACGAGTTTCATCTTTTCGTTGACCTCGGGAATAAATTCGGTGGAGCATGAGAATGCAATTGCGGAAACTCCAATGATACCGTAATACATTCCCTTGTTTTCAGAAATGGCTTCACGGAATGGACGGCCTTGATAATTGATGGCGAAGGTGGAGATTTGTTGAATCAGTTGTAAGAGATACACGGCGCTGTTCAGGAGAGACGGGGCAAATTCTCCTTCGAGATCAATATCTGGGTCACGTCTGCCAAGTTATCAGTATGTATTGTTGGATGTTGTGAACATGATTAAAAGAGATCTTCACTTACGGAGCAATTTTATCGCAGAAACGGGCGATGTATATGAGTGTAACTATGTGGACCGCAAATTGTCCAAGTATAGATCCAATAATGTAAAAGTTGAAGATATTTGGCTGTGGTCGTTCTTTGGAAAGGCCTTCTACAGACTTAGCCCTAGAAATTGACAAAAAGCAAACACTCATGAGCATTCCACTGATTGTGACTTGGCCGTCACCAAATTTGATACCTTCGAGATACAGCACACTTAGACTGTAGGCGCTGATAAGACAATTCAAAGCGAGAATTTTGTACATTTGGATAGTTGCAACAAGTGTACAGCGACCTTGACGGATGATATTGGGAATGGCGATGACATTACTCAATTTACTGGTGAATGGAGCAGCAACGGATGCATCACCAAGTTTAATTGTAGGGGGCTCATCATCGTCCATTTCAGCGTCCATTAAACTTTGGGTCATTTTATCAGCAAGACTAGCTGCTTTCTTCTGTGCGTCATTCAACGTTGGCTTATTTTGTCGGCCATCGATAAGTGCTTGGGCAGCAGGTGAAGTAATCGTTTCCACATCATCGGTTTTGTTGGCAGCTGTTTCCATGAGAGCCACAGTAGTACCTTTCTTTTCGGCTTCCCGTTGCATGGCTTTCTCGTAGTGTGGATTTTTAGGTCCTGGCGGATACATATGTGCAATCAAAACTGGTACCGGAGGCGTTGGTTGGTTAAATCGTGTCATCATTTGACATTGTTTTTCGTAAAGCTCCTTCATTTTGTTGTTTCTGAAATGTTCGGCGATTTTGTTGAGATCCTCCTGTGAGCCATTAAGTAACGCAACACCGATATGAGCTTGTTTCAAGGCTCCAACGTCATTTGTGCCATCACCAGCCATAAGAGTGTGATAACCAAGATCCCTCAACCCGGTAAGGATCTCTTCTTTCTGTTTTGGTGAAACACGGGCATATACCCATGCGTAACGATAGATGGTAGAAAGAGCAGATTGATCTTTGAATTTAGACAGAGCGTAACCGGTGACACACAAGTCATTTTCTTCGATAATCTTCTTGTCTATAGGTTTGGAAGGATCGACGGGAATGCTGATACTGTCATCAACACTTCTCCATACAAGCTTCTCCCCCGAGTCATCATGTTCTGGAGCATCGAGAATGAGAACGTCCCTATCGACAATCTCAACCTCTCTGGCAACATGGATGGCTGTCAAGGGGTTATCACCAGTAATCATGACAACACGGTGACTGCTTTCATTCAGCATTTGAACGGACTTTTTCGCGTCATCTTTGAGAGGGCAATGTAGGACCAAGAAACCAGCAAAATGTAACTCGCTCTCTACTTCTTCACGCTTCAAATCATTGATTTTACCAGAGCCAAGTTCAGAGCCGGTAGAGAGATACTTGTACGCCAGAGCGAGAACACGTGACCCTTTCCTAGTGAAATATTTGTATGTTTCTTCGTAGTCGGCCGGAACCTTAACCAACATTTTCATAATGGTTTCCGGTGCTCCTTTGACACCAACAAATGTAGAACGGATCTTCTTACCAGTCTGAGGATTGAGCGCGGTTAATGAGGCGATGGAGCTTTGACGTTTAAGAGCAGATGAGAATTGGAATCGACGCTTGATCTGGACCGCGGATGAAGGTGCACCAGTTGAAATCTTGCTAGATAGAATGTCATTTCGTCCAAGCGTCCAACCCAACGAGGTCAATGTAGCTTTCTCCATAGGGTCTCCAACAATATCACCCTCATCTAACTTGACAAGAGCATGAGCCGTGGCGAGCACATATGTAGTTTCCAGTGAAACTTGTTGCACGGGAGTGATATGGCTGTGGGCACCATCCTTTTCACGGGGTGTACCGGTTCCGGTATGGCCTAGACCAAGACCAGCGATACCTTCTACGACCAAATCCTCTCCAGTTAAGGTACCGGTCTTATCGAAACACGCCACATCAACCCGTCCAGCAAATGGAATGCGGAACGGTTCGGTACAATAAATAGCATAACGACTAAGAGCCGCCAAGCTAGTGTTGACTGCAAGACTGAGCTCCATGGGCAATTCTGGGGGTACGACACTGGTTACAATCAAGACGCAATCAAGAAGAAGCTTGGATCGTTTTCTGTCCTTTTTAACACCTTCATCCCAGACATACCAAGATGCAGCGATGGCGAATATTAACAGGAAAAGAATAAAGAACAATGCCTCGGCATTGTTGGCAGATACTCGCTCGGTGGAGTAAATCATAGTTCGAACCAAGCTTCCTTGTGATGTCTCAAATCCAGTCTTTACCACAATGGCCATAGCACCGTTGTCAGGAGGAAGTGGAACGCCTGAAGCGACCTTGGGCCTTTCTTCTTCGGTATTTCCATGCGTAATTTGTAGAACTTTGGTTCCTCCATACAGGAATGCATTCTTGTCAAGTCCTTCCGGTTCTAAGACTGCATCGCCAGGTCTGAGTTGAATTGAATCTTTCAATAATGGAGTACTTTCTCCGGACAACATAGCTTCGTTCACAATGGCACTTCCTTCGACCAGAATCATGTCGCAGGCTACACCACTATCCTCCTTGGTTCGGCCCACTGAAACTAGATCTCCAGGCAGAAGCTTGTCACTTTGTGTTTCCTCCCATTTATTCAATCGGTAAACAAAAATATCATATGGCTTGATACTCATCCCCCGAAATTCGGTTAAGGTTCTTTGGCGTTGCCAGACTACAGTGCTCTCAAATCCTACCAACATGACGAGGGTAAACAAGGAATAGTACCAGTAATCATCCAACATCCATAACCCAACACAGAAAATCTGAAAGACGAAGAATGGTGCGACTGCGTGTTCCTTAAATAGCTCTGAAAATGTAGGGACGGGAATATCGAAAGTGTTATCGCCATAATGTTGGTGAACTCTGGAAAGCTCGGATGCAGAATCTATACCTCTAGACCTTTGATATGTCTCCAAACGTGGCTTGGGCTCTGAATCTATCGAGTATGTCAAGGGTGCAAACGAGTTTTCCGAAGGGTCGTAGAGGAATCGACGTTTTTGGAAGAGGAAGGATACATTGCTTTTTCCACCAGCCTGGGGCAAGGTTAGCTGAGACAATTATGGAAGAACACTTTTTGAACCTACATTGTCCCTATCTATCTTGCAAAAATCCGCAGAGCCAGCATTCGTAATAGGATGAACCTTAATCAACTGGGCGTCCGAAACAGTCTTTGCGGAGGTTGAGGTGAAGAGAGATCTCAAGTTAATGTTCCAATGTGTGCTCAGCCATACTAAACTTTGCGCCGTGATAATTGTCCCACACCAGACAAAGGTCCATTCTTGCCCGCCGATATGTTTGTCATAAAGATCTTGTGACAGGTAATATCGAAAGAAGACAGGCCATATGATAGCGAAGGGCCAGATATAAGTATGCAACCAAAGCGGTACTGAGATAGATTAGAATCAGGTCAGCTATTAAATTGGGGTGTGTGTGGTTACTAACATGGATTATGCAATGTTGCGGATGCAATCATGGGATTATCCACTAAAGGCGCCATTGCGCAGGTTGGTACGTGAAATCGTTACGTTGAAGCTATTCACAAAATTGTTCAAGGCATAGGTGGCACTGATTATCATTATCACCCAAACTTTTAAAAAGTCGGCGGTCGGAGCTTCAAAAGCTCGCTAAACAAAATGATGATGTTAACCTTATCACGTGTTACTTGCAACAGTTGTTATTTATATATTTGAAGTCCAACAATCTTTTTAATCATTCTGATATCTTCTTGGATTAGGACTGGTGGCCGACAAGTTGTAACCACAATGATCGAAGGAAATTTGCCTTTCATATCCTCATCATTCTCAGTAGCTCTCAATTAGAGCCTTGGATTGAGATTTGTACAACAACCTTTACTCCTAATACCTCAAAAGATTATTCCTGAAAGTACCTCCTTTATTTGGAAGTCAGTGTGCAACTGGTCTCCATGTTGTAACTGACACCAACGTTCTCTCTGAAACCCAGGAGCTGGTATTATCAATTCAACTCCAACTAACATGCCAACCAAAAGAAATTAAAGCCCATGTCATCTATACGAATCATATATAACCTCAAGCAGTGTTTCAGTCAAGAGTATTCAAGTCTGGACTCATACATTTTGACATATGTTTAGTGACAATGCAACGATAATATTTGCCACCATACACCGCGATCGGTGTTCTAAACTTCTGATGGCTTCCCACAACCCTGAAGTTGTCTTTGCTTCACTCACCGAATGATAGCTTTCCTACACCAGCCGTGCTTACTCTCTCCCAAACCCCCCGGGTAGGCTATCGTGCTATGAGAACGAGTCGGGGCTCTCCGCACCTGAAACCCCAATCATAACCTCAGGAAACCCCCGGCGAATGTGCAGAGATGGGAGTGGAAGCTACACATTGACTTCAGTGAATTGAATCCGAGGCGGGAGGCTATCTGTTTAGCGCTCACCGTATCTATCAATTTCCGGAAGTGTATCAAGATGATATGAAGGATGAATGTAAGATATCAGCCAACACGATATCAGTCCGGGGCAATATACCATATCAAACACAATGCTAAGCCCGTAAAGAGGCTAAACTAGATGAGGGTTACTTTCTGGACCGTCTGACTGGTAAATGGGGGCAAATATCGGAGCTGCCAAGTGGCCAAGCGAAAAACTTAACTGTTCGCTTGCTTGGCACAAATCAACACTTTCAGACGAACAAATAGAATCTTCAAATTTTTGATTATCATAGAGATAAGAGATTTACTGCGGAATAAATTGAGAGGGGTATATAATAACTGTTGTGGTACAATATTT
The DNA here is from genome assembly GCA_029531795.1 of Sclerotinia nivalis. Taxonomy (NCBI): domain Eukaryota; kingdom Fungi; phylum Ascomycota; class Leotiomycetes; order Helotiales; family Sclerotiniaceae; genus Sclerotinia; species Sclerotinia nivalis. Next base: position 135,364 of record JAPEIS010000003.1, read on the forward strand.
TTGAGTTCTTGTGTCTCGGAACGAACCGACAAGATTCAACCTCACTACCTTTGAATACCTCCCTAGGCTAAGAGGCTTCCTCATCATGACTGGTTGGGCTACCAAGATTAATGATGCTGTCGCCGGCAGCATTGTTGGTAGAAGATTTCGCCTTCAGGGTTCCGGCCATGTAAAGGCGAGAGAGGGATCAAGATTCCTCACTGAAATCCGTGCTGGCCTCGCGACATTCTTCGCCATGGCATATATCATTTCTGTATGTGCCGAACCTCTGCATTTGCTTAAGTGGTACAATATTCTGGAAGGGAGAATGACAATTCCTCATTCAGAAAATATCGCCCAAAATTGTTCATTTTAATTTTGGATAGCTCCAAGTCATTGATAAGCTGACATAAAAAATTCAGGTCAATTCCACGATTCTCGCAGATAGTGGCGGAACTTGCGTGTGTACTGATGCAACTGATCCTAGTTGCTCCTCGGACGTTGATTATACTCTCTGTCTTGGAGTTATCCGTCGAGATTTCATCACTGGAACTGCTGCTATTTCTGCTCTGACATCTTTCTGCATGGGATTATTTGCGAACATGCCTATCGCATTGGCTCCAGGAATGGGTCTGAACGCTTACTTTACTTATACGGTTGTTGGATTTCACGGGCTTGGACCTGTTACATATAGACTTGCCCTTACTGCCGTTTTTGTCGAAGGTTTCGTGTTTGTAGCTTTGTCATTACTTGGATTGAGACAATGGCTAGCCAGAATTATTCCCGCTTCTATCAAACTCGCCTCTGGAGTAGGAATCGGTTTATATTTGAGTAAGTGTAAAACTTCCATGACCAGAAATCTGTACTAATTACAAGAAAGCGCTCATCGGTCTTGGCTACAGTGCAGGAATTGGAGTTATTACCGGAGCTACTTCAACTCCACTTGAGCTTGCAGGATGTGTCAGCTCTCAATTCAAGGACGGTGTTTGTCCCACATCAACCAAAATGCGTTCGCCAACCATGTGGATTGGAATTTTCTGCGGCGGTTTTGTGACTGCCATTCTTATGGCATATCGTGTTAAAGGTGCAATCATTGCCGGTATCTTGTTGGTCGCCATCATCTCTTGGCCAAGATCGACTTCGGTCACCTACTTCACTGACGATACTGTCGGTAATGCCAATTTTGACTTCTTCAAGAAAGTTGTTACTTTCCATGGCATCCAGGAGACGCTTGTGGCACAAGATTGGAATGTAGCCGGTGTTACTGGACAATTTGGTCTTGCTTTCATCACTTTCCTCTACGTTGATATCCTGGATTGTACAGGAACATTATACTCCATGGCACGCTTTGCTGGGGCTATCGATGAAGAAACTCAAGACTTCGAAGGTTCAGCTGTGGCTTATCTCGTAGATGGTGAGAGTCACGTACATCTTTTCATGTTAATCAAACTAATATTTTTACGCAGCTTTCGGTATTTCCATCGGCTCACTTCTCGGTTTATCCCCGGTCACGGCATTCATTGAATCCGGTGCTGGAATCTCTGAAGGTGGTAAAACAGGAATAACCGCCATGGTTACAGGATTATGCTTCTTTATCTCAATCTTTTTCGCGCCCATCTTCGCCTCTATCCCACCATGGGCTACAGGATCCACTCTCGTTATTGTTGGTGCGATGATGTGCAAAGCTGCTAAGGATATTAACTGGAAATATTGGGGTGATGCACTACCAGCTTTTATCACCTTGGCTGTTATGCCATTCACATATTCCATTGCGTATGGCTTAATCGCCGGTATTATTTCGTACCTCATCATCAATACCACAACATGGGCAGTGGAGAAGATCTCTGGTGGTCGTATTGTACCATTCGATAAGGAGTTCAAGGAGCCATGGTCATACAAGGTCAAGGGTGGTATTTTGCCAGCTTGGGTTGTAAGAGCTTTACATGGGTAAGTTTTTAGGTTCTCTCTAATGTCAATATGAAAAGTAGAAGCTAATATTTTCCGATAGAAAGAAAGACTTTTGGCACGAAGACCCACCGATCAACACTTCATCCGCAGGTTCCATCTCGGTTACTGATGATGCGGATAAATCACGTGTTGGACCTGAATCCATGACTCGTCCTATCAATGAAACTAAGGCTGGCGAAAAGTTGGCTTAAGAAGTATTTGTTATTTTGCTTCTGAAAAATATATGGAGGTTTATAATGTAATGGTTGGAAAAATGATTGATTGGCGTAACATTTGGGGTTTGGGTCGATGTAGAGTTTTGTAAAAGCGGAGAGAGAATCATGGTTTTATAGGAATTAGTTTGATGATGGGATTTTAGTGGTAGATGAGATTGTAAAGTGATCATAATCTCCATCTATTGTTGAGAGGGCAGAAGAATCGGAAGAGGTGGGAAATAGAAGATGAGATTTATGCAGGCAAAATCAGTTACTGTAATTTTAATAGTCACTTTCAATAGTTCGATCTTGCTATGGCAGGCTCTCGTTGCATCATCAGAGAATAGTATTATTTAGCAAGTACTTGAATTTGGTAGCCAAACCTCACCTGCCAGGTATCTCCAGCTAGTGAGCTGCGGCATCACAGTGGTATCTCAGGCTTCTAACAAAAAATTGATAACGAAAAGCCCCACGGTGATGGACATTTGTATCGTTTGAACCTTATGATAGGAATCTATGCTGGTTTATGAGAATAAATTCAAGATTTTTGAGAATCGCTGGAAATTGAAGGTCACATGGAGTGAGGTCAGAAGAAAGCCCCGATGCTGTAGTTAACAGTTCTTGAATCATACTCGACAACTCCTTTTATACCCATGACTCCATATCCTGAGGGTTAAATCCTTAGTTTGATTATTCTCTTTTATATCTAAGGGGCAAGGAAGTCCCTAACTGGGGTATAATCCTCCGAACTACAGGTTCGGCCGGGGAAGAAGTCGACCCATATTTTTATATTAGAATTTCCTCTGAACAGCAGATACAGAAGTGGTATATAAACTCTTCTGATTACGTACCAAAAACAAAAAGAGACAAGAATGGGAAGGAATTAGCACGATCAGAGTTCGATGGACCTGAGATCCGGTGAAAAACGAGACGCACATTTACGAGTACAGATGTGCGCACATAGTGATATGGTGTTTCAAACGAATTAATCAAGCGAAATTGGGAATTGGTAGTGAGATAGGCGGAAGTTGCGACAACGAACGATCGATGATGGGTAGAGAAGGAAATGACAGCAGAAATACTCCATATATTCGCAAATGGGCGCTGAATGCTAGTCCTGTAGAATATTGATAATCAAAATTTTTTTACCTCCAAATCGATAGCAACAGGTAGTATTCCTGCCCAATATCCCATTGTATATTGTCATTATACAATAATAGTATTTGTATACTTCCTAGCAAAGCCGGAACAACCGAAAAGAAGTGAGAGCTACCATAAAGGAGCCCAGGAGGCCTATCCAATAAACGCTGGCTAAATTCAAGCGACCTCAAGAAACCCAAGGAAAATAAACCAAAGTTGACAATAAAAATATTCGTCTTTCCCTCGTAACCCATCATACCTTATCTTAATTACCCATCTACTTTGCAGATTTCAAACTACTAAAGGAACCACGTACCCAGATCCCCGGCGCCAAAGCTGCTCTTCGTAATATCTCATTCCTACCCACGGGATTAGATGGCTGCGAATTATTAGAACAAGGCTCAGCAGGTGTTTCCGAAATATCTAGACCCGGATAGAGTTTCAGGGGCTTCCGATCGTGTTCTTTTGACCGAACACTTTTTTCCTCCTCCGAGCTATTTACTTTTTCTTCCGCTAATTCTCTGATATTTTTGGTCTTTCCTATATTTCTGCAGCGAGACCAGAATACTGATGAGCAACCCATGTTCTTGAATTTCCCTTTGTACATGCGGATAAATTTTGAGATATCTGTTGTACAAGCGATGCAGATACCGAGGAATATTTCGATGAGACTGTGGTGTCAGAAACGATTAGCGATGTAGGGAGGAAGAATTTTGGAATCCACTCACCTCACAAGTGCGACACCTGCAAGATTCCATGATACATCGTCATTGTCGTGAAGTCTTAGCCGATAGATAACACTGAGGATTGATCCAATAATAGCACTAATACCCGTCAGCACACCTCATTTCCCTTTCAGGTAGAATTGAACCTACATAAAACCCGTAGCGAAAATCAATGCGACACCGGCTTTCTTCTTTGGCGTTAGATGTAATTTGCTGACAGCAATTAAAGGTACTATGATTAAATATACGTCAATGATCAAGCTAACAACACCCCGAGGTAAACTTAAAGATTGCATGCGAAAAGAAGAATTTGAAAATATTTGGTGTCTCCATGGTGTCCCGTTGTGTGGAATACCCCAGGCCAACGCAAGAATAAGATGTATAGTATAAAAAGCCGAAGATATTATAGCACCAATGGTACAAGCTATTTTGACCCAAGGTTCAGTGAAGAAAATCTCTACGTAAGTGATGAAGAGAGTGAGCTTGACGAAGCCTATAGCGGTAGGACTCATTATGTATGTTAGGCATAATGGCTAGATTTGAGTAAGTAGAGCCCGATGGAAGTGTGACATAAATAGGTGTAATTGAATGGAAAGAAAATACAAAAAAGACGTACAATTATGCTGCGATTAGTGAATGTTTCGGATAGCGGAACGTCATATTGATGATAACCAGTCGTCCCTCCAGGGGTAACAGCTAATGCAGAGATTAATACATTATCGAAATAAAGTAGAAAAGACCTACTCAGAATTGTAAGGACATATGCAGTAATAGCGAGGAGCTATATTGTCAGTATCTCAAAAAACCCGATGGAGAAACACTACGCACAAAGCTAATAGTGATAGTTACTGAACTCCAATTAGTCTTCCGCTCTCACGACTCTAACGAGGAGAGCGGGCCTCACAATCACTCCAGAGCAATCTAATTGGACGAACAATCATTAATTTTGTCCATACTCGAATACATGTGCATATGAGTGCTAGAGCCAGTAAAAAGGTAGAAACTATTATAACACTTCCTCGTCTGGATGCTCGATGTTGAAAGTTTGGAATAGCTCCTGGTGGAGGGGTTAAGCTTGGAATAGTTTCAAGCACGGATTTTGGCTGGTCTGACAAATAGATAGCTAGAGATTGTGCACCTGCTGTACCTATTTGCCTTAATGCTCCTACGATTGGCGCCATAGTTGTTGGCTGTATATAAAGGAGAGAGTACGAGGATATCACAATAAAATGAAATGAGGAGATCTTACGGCAAAAGAATGTTGTCGAAAATCTCCAATGAAGGAATTGAAAACTTTTAAGAAAAATTTCGTACATTTGAGAAGGGGGTAAAATATATATACAGGATAGGTTCTATTAATCGCATTCTGGTAATAAAGAATTGATGAACTTCAACCCGAACCAATATACTAGATAGGTGGCTACGTCGACGATAGTAATCGATATTTGAAAGAGAAAGCTTTAACAACATCTGCTAGGAAGCTATCAGACATTTATTACTTTGTAGCAAGTATTTGCCAAGGCGAAGAACAGAAAGATTGATACTCACTCTTGATGTTATTAATGGTAATACAATAACATTGTAGGATTACTCCGAGTTTCTTTCCTTTTGTAGAAACTAATCATACAACGAGACTGTAGGCTTGTCCCGAATCTCTCCTCTTTCGCTTTTTCATCAATTCGGCACTAAGTTGATTTTGGAACAGCCGATTGGTGCATTTACTAAAATCAAGTACATATTGGAACTCTTATTAAACGTTAGCCTACGGTAAATGCCTACTCACGAGGCAAATACCGGCAAGATTATAGCTCAGTACCTTAGGAATACAGTGAATTTTCTAGGTATTATCAAGTTTCTTCTCTTTTCCATTCATTTTCTCTTTCATCCAACCTACTTTCCAGGTTTCTTCAATTTTACGGAAGAAACCGCTTTCCATTGGGGTGCAGCAAGACCTTAAGCGAAATCAAAGATTGACTATTTAACAAGAAGTGGCGGCTCTGGAGATAGTACAATCGAACTGTCCATGTACAAAGAATAGTCGTCGAAGACAATATTCTGGTCAAAAATATCAATTATCACAAAGTTGGCCAACAGCGCAAAGAAAAAAAATGTCAGTTTCTGTAGTTCACAATTTCACATTCAAAGAAAAAACAATTTTTGGTGGGCAAAAACCTCTTTTAAATTTCCCTTCACTTGAAAGGGTATTTGAATCATTCATTCAATTCAAACAAAGATCGAAAGAGCTATCTCTCATTCATTGTTTCTCGACCTGTTGACTTATAATGAAAGGACTTCCTCACGAATTGTTCCACGTCCAGCGTGCAGCAACCCCCCTCGTCAATCTATCCGTGAACCACAACAGTCTTCTTACTCAATTCCAACCCTCCTTTCGTAGTAAGAAACTCGAAAATCTCCTCCCTGTAGTCTCCCTGAATCTGTATCACCTTACCGAAAACCTTGTCGTCCACAATCGAGCAGGCACACGCGAACTTCTTCTTGAAAAACTTGACAACTTTCTTCATGTCAAATGCATCAGGAAGTCCTTGGATGGAGGTTAACAAATGTGGTTTCTTCTTGCCGTCCTTGGTTAGCTTAGGGCGCCCGCCGGTTTGCTGACATCGGAGGTGGACTTTGTTGCTTTGTTTGAGATCTACTTCGCCTGCTTCGGCGAAGATATCGGCCGACTTGAAGTTCTCGATATCAGAGCCACTTTTGATTTCAGACATCTTTGCTGTTGTAGTGGTAGTAGTTCGTTGTGAATTGGTGTTGATTGGCTGTTAGGAGTTAGTGAGTTTGCTGTAATGTGTTAGATGAATGTATGATTGTATGAATGATGGGATATCAATTGAAATTCACAAAGCCTGCTTATGTAGAACATCATGAGGAATTGTTCCGGGAGAGATCAGAATACAATGTTATTGTTTATTTATATTTCCGAGGTTGTTCTCGTTTTGTGTGAGTGTTTCTTTGTCTTGAGTATGCTGACTATGCCATATACTTACTTAGAGTTAAAGCTAGCCTATTTTTCACATGGCACATTGCGATTATAAGCAAGATCTTTACTCATTAGCGTCCAATGTATATCAATTTTGGGAGTCCTTAACCTCCTCTATCCCCCGAACAAAGGAATATCCCAGTTTGTTTACTCATAACTCAATTTCAAGGCGCTAACCAGACCATGTATGGTAGTTAAGTCTACTGAACTACTAGACAGGTCGAACGAATCCACAACGACTAGCACTTTTATCCAATACTCAAAACTTCTTGCTTTTACATTTCCCCCTAGTCTTTTCAAACGTCATCTCCTTAAGCGAACCCGTCCTATCAGGGTGTCCAGTAGTCCGGACTAGCAGACTAGAGTTTAAGCTTTCAATGATCAGAAATTCTTTGAATGTTTGAATATAATTCAATGTTTCAAAGAGTTTAAATATTCTAATTAATATTCAAAAAGTCGTGAATATTTGAGTATAATTCATTATTTTAATTGATTAAAATGTCCCAAATGAATTCAGGAATCCAAAAAGCTTCTCATTGTTGGACTGCAGTCCGGACTATTGGATGCCCTGATACAAACTATGTATAAATCTCCCTCTACCCCAACCCCGGATCTCAGTTCCCCTGCAGCTCCTAGATTTCTCCAACATAAGACGTATATAAACCCACCACCACCCCTGATAAAATGAAGCCAAAAAAATAGATGACATAATCTGAAGATCTTCATCTAAGAAGGCAGATCTGATAATCAGTAGTTCATGATATGGAATAAGATTTTGTACGTTCGGAAATCCGAACAGAAGGTTTCTAGCTTGAGGAATTCGATGGCGTGAGTGATACTATGAACGTTGAAATTGATAATATCATTTAATGCTATTGATGTGAATTGAGGGAGTTTGAAGACGACAACAACATTTCCTCTGCAATAAATTAGCAGCATTGTAGCATATCATCCCATCAACATCTAATTCTCATCGCATGCCATTAAAGCTGCACTAGCAGACAATAAGAAGTATCCCCTCTTCCAAATGCCCATAAAAACCTATTATCCAAATCTAGATTTCCTAGCACCAACAGAAACTTAAGTGCAAGGTATAAAATAAAAGACATAATATTCTAGAAGACTTTCCTATCTCATCAACTCACAGCACAGAACGAAACACAATCAAAACACAGTATAAACCTCTCAATGAGTTCATCGATAAAACTAGCCTCAGCGCAGCCCAAACCCGGCAACGCCTGCCATAACTATAAGATAAACTAAGTATGAAAAGCGGTCGTGCCTTCATTGATAGGTTACTACCATCCATCCCCCCATCCATCCATCCCCCCATCCATCCCATCCATAGCACGCCAGCCAGTCATTAATTCGTATGTGCACCAATCCCTTCCCCCTATCTTCCTCCCGCTGAAGTATTCTAACCACAATAACCTATCACTATCACCAAGAAAAAGAATATACAAGCACTAAACCAAACTAGTTTTGAGGACATCTCTCACACCCCTCCCTGTTGGTCCATCAATGACATTATCCTAACGGCTGTACCCTCCTCCCATTTTGTCAATACTACTCAATAAATTGCTCCTGCCACTGAGCCCACTGCCTGGTCTACTTCCCTGACTTGCCACACTTCCGTTACTCCCCTTCCTCTCCCTCCCCGCTCCGCCAATTCCTAGCCCCGTCCCAATTCCGCTCATACCACCCCGTCCAATCCTACTTCCTCCAGCCGCACTCGGTGCTCTCAAGCCACTCGGTCTGCTAACACTACTTGCCCGTCCTAGCGTAGGACTCTTCATCTGACTCTCAAAAACATGTTGTTTCTTTTGCGAGACGGGCGTTTCTGGTATTGGCGAAGATCGAGTTGGAGCAGGCTTCTTTTCCTCCTCGAGATTCTTTGCAACCATGTCGTCGAACATTGCAATCATGGGGATCATTTCATCGACGGCTTGAACCAGTTTAGTCTTCTCGACTCTTTCCTCATCTAGCATATGTCGAAGGTCCTCATTATCTTGTCTAACACTTTTAATTTCCATTCCCAAGCCCTCGAGTTCTGCCTCCAACTCCTTGGTTCTGGCATCACGCGCCGCTTGTTTTTCGACATCTTCCGCTGAAGATTCCACTTTCGTCGTCGTGTTATCGTGACCCAACTTCAAGTCTTCGTTTTCTTTGGAAAGTTGTTCGACAGTAGCTTCCAACTCCTTAACCTTCTTATCCCAGCGACGTTCATAACTTTTCTTGAGAGCTTGGACTTTAGTTTCGTGTTTTTCTTTGTAAAGAGCATGCAACTCTCTAGATACCTTCTCGACCGCAATTTCGACAGTTCGACCTCCACAATGGCATTCAGTTGGCGATTTCAAGGACACCTCGACGGGAGGTGAAGTAGCTCCAGGTGTAGCTTTCCCAGCACGCATAGCCGCCAAATTTCTCTGCGCTTCTTGAGCCATAATTTCAGCCATTTCTCTCCTTCTCTCACTTTCCTCCAATCGACCATCCAACTCCTCACGTTCTTGCTCTGTTTGAACCATTTCTTCTCTCACGTTTCTTAACACGGCTTCCATTTCTCGACCTCTCTTTTCCCACTCCTCTTTTTCCGCCGCCAATTGATCTTGTATATTTCGTTCTTCTCGTAATTGTTCCAGGCTTTCACCAACTCTCTTCTCCGCGTCCCCAACGGCTGTTTTCATAAACTGCAATTCAGCTTCCTTTCCACTTAACGTAGCTTTCAAACTACTAATCTCCGATAGGAAATCTGATTTCAACCTCTCAATTTCCCTAGGTGTAATAGAGGGTAAACTTCTAGGCGTAGGCGCAGGAGGAATGTCGAAATCTAAAAGGTTGCTCATTCGATTCGATTTTGGTGTTGCGGCAGTATTTTGCGCATACCAATGTTGATCGGGCGCAGAACTTTTCGAAGGTGACATTCTATGTCTTGAAGGTGAGGGGCCGCGGCCATTAAACCCATTCATTTGTGCGGTAAAGTCAAGTAGGTTAGTGGTATTTCCATCATCTTTACTTTTAACATTTCTATGTCCGTATGGAGTTGGTGAAAAATCTTCGGATGTATTCACTTGTCTGCGTGCTGTAGCAGGTGTACTGAATCGATGACTTTGTCTCGGTGTTGGCCCACCCATATTTGAGAATTTCGATGGACTGTGTCCAAGTTTGGAGAACATGGTCATATCTGGTACAGCGGAAAACTCGCTGAATGTGCTGACCATTGTATCATCCATCAAATTGTGCGCTTCCTCTGCTGAAGCGGCAGCGCTACCCGTCTCTATGTAAGCAAAAGTTTCGTTTATCGTCTGTCCTTCCTCGTTATCATTATCATCATCGTCTTCTTCCAATATCTCAATCGCTTTCGTAAGCCCTTCATTATCTCTTAGCACTGGATCATCGAGGTCCATTTCCTGCTCAACGACGACCGGCGGTTCGGGCGATTTCAAAGGCGAAGGAGTAGCAGTAGGCTTTACAGGGAATCTCATAGGTGTTGACATCTTCCTCGGACTGCGCATACCATCTGTCGATTTGGTAGGTGAAGTTTGGCTCTTCAATAGTTTCAGGGGTGACATATGTTCCCCATCAATCGAGTTCCTCGACGCCAGCATTTGCCTCCTAACGGGAGAGATATTCTCCTTACTCGAATCCGTCGCATCATTTGTCGCATCTATTGTCGCATCGACGAGAGGCGAACTCGGTGGACTCCCCACGCTCCCACTCATGGGTGTGTTTTCGGTATAGCTGGTATCTTCGGACATGTTGTTTGTATTGCTAATAACTGATGGACTTCCAGAATTGATATTTCCGCTGGTTAAATCCAATAGGGGCTCCGCCATCTGCTAACCCTCTTTGTTTGTGATTGTGATTGTGTATCTTTTTGAGTAAGTGATCATGCAATGTTTGAGATATTGTGTGGTGGTGGATAAACATTTTCGTAAGATCTGTTGTGAATGGTGGTTTTTTCTGTTTACGGGGCAACGTGCATCGCCAAAACTATTTCGCCGGTTCCGATAATTGAATCTCCATTTCTACTTTCAAAATGGACATTTAAAAGATTTGATTATCAATAACTTCAAATCGCTATGATGCGAGAGAAGTGATTGATTTAGGTAGGGAATGATTGTATTGTGAATACTATCAGAATTATAACTTACAGTCACAATCAGATGATACTGGATCATGCATTCAAGGAACCATTGTCACCGCCTCGATTCCCGATACTTATTCCTGGAATACTGAGAGATATCTTCAGATCCGAAAGGGATAGATGATCCATAGAGCATTGAATATATAGACTCGAGTCAAAGTATTCAATGTCATTGTCGAGAACGATGCCTCGTCGTTCTTTCAAAGAATATCACACATGCATGGCAATGAATGCAATTGATTATTCTTCATTGCTTTGATATCAAATTATGTCATGGTACAGCTTTATCCAAATCCCACCAAACGCCTCTAGACCTCCCAATGGATATTCCCTATTTCCTTCGCAGATGCTATGCAGCCACCCAGAATGCACATCAATTCTTAACACAACGCCGTAGAAGCAAGCAGTCAGCCGAATATAGCACCCATGACATATATATACATACCCATTGACCTCGACGAGATTTAGACTTTGAGTGAAACAAAAGTTTGGGATGAACGAATTGCATGCCCTCTCCTCACTCGGTGTCGTTAGCGCCATTCGTTAATCCACGTTGGCCGTTTTCTTGAACATGCCATAAACGCTCTGCTGGCTTTTTGGAGCCACCTTGAGGTTCGAGAACCGCGTCTCCGGCAGTCTTTTTCCAGCTTTAATACTTTCTAGTACCCTTTGTTGCCAAATGGTTAGATAAATTCGCGAACAGGGGATGCCGGCAGCTCCGTACCATTCTACACCGACATATTTAACTCCACAACCACCCATCCTTCGTATCTCTTTCTCCAACTTCCCGCCAGCCAAACTACCTCCAGCTCCACTTCCTACATGTGAAAGTTTACCCAAGATAACGTGTGTGACTTGGCGCCTGCCCAGATGCATGGACATTCGTGCTCCATTCTCTGCCAGCAAGTGCTTGAGCTTGTGGTCCGAGACCATTGGATATGTACTCCCGTTTATGTATATGACCAGCTCATCAAAGATGCCTCTAGACTTTCGGGCTAGATCCTCCTTTTCCACTTTCGTTTCATCTTCGAGTCTCCGCATGTCCATCAATCGTTCTTCAGCGCTCATTGGCACTAAACGGGAAAGACAAGCATCAGTAAAGTATATTTGGCAACAACAGACAGGGAATCTAGAAGGGACAACAAAACATACAGCCTGGTTTCCCCACTAACATATCGCTGACACTTTGTCTTGCTCTTGCCTTGACCTCTTTTGGAATCAGGGCTTTCGCTTTCTCATCCCAGTCTTTAGATCCTGCACCAACTTTATCGGAAATCCTTTTGCCACCTGTACCGCCAGACTTGAACTGGTGGCCTAACTTCATTGCCCGAGATTCTCTCCATCCTGTCGAGCCACCTAACTTATTCTCTGCTCGTTGATGCCCTGTAGCTGATGAATTCCAAGCATCGAAATGGGCGCCAAATACGGGTTTTGCTGCCGGAAGTATTTGCGGTTTTGGGGGTGCCATGCTTGTTTTCTCGAAAATGATTGTAGATCCGTTTAGGCTTGCCTGTACTCTTTCTGTAAAGTTTGCGAACGATGATCCGAGGATCAAAAGAATCTATTCGGACAAAGAAATGGCAATAGTGTACTCATTGCCGTATTGAATTTCTGAGCTCCTACGGTTAGTCGATATTACTTCATAATTCAGATATTTATGCCGTACAGTTGCATGCGATCCGCACATATTCATCATCGTTATTTTTGGTTATTTATTTTTTGACTTGCGAGGGGTAAGGAAAACATAAGCAAGCGAATGGGTTGATACAGTTACAGAAGGCGCGCCCAAAACACCAAATCACGTGAAACTAGCTCATTGATATTCGATTGACAAGATTCTAAAGAAGTGTAGGAATAAATCCATCGACACCGAATCCAGCCCTCTCATCCAACAGCCCTCTTCATAAAAAGAGTTTGTCATTTCAAGAAGAGCCATGTATCACCAAAGTTCACACAAGAAAATCTTATTCTCCGATATCTCCATTCGAGAACTACAGTAACTTCGAAGTTTCGAACGGGTACGGGATGATTGATGGGTGATCACATCATTCATGTTTTGGAAATTTCAGAAAAAATGAATAAAAACAATTAGATGATGTGTACGGTGTTCATCAAAATTCAAGTTTGAGCGAGAATCAGTCATACCCTGGGAAGAAACATCCCCGATCATGCATTTCAATCCGATGATTCCTTCAAATTTCAATATCATCCGATACCCTTTTCCAATTCTCTCTCTTCCCATCTCGAAATCTTTTGGTTGAGCACGGCAAGAAAAACTCCCGGATACTTCTTCAAATGAGTTTCCGATACGTTACTGAATCAATTTCAATATAAAAATCTTCTTCATTTGTTGATCTTTGTTTTGCTACTTCTTTTCCCCTTCCAAGTCTTTCCATTAACGCATCTCTTGGTTACATGAAGTAGGGAGGGGGAAAAGCTAATGAGAGGCATAGCATAGGATATGCAAGCAGCAAGTACCCGTTCGCCTCGCCTCGCAGAAGCAGCCGGCTTGATGCACGATCGTTACAGTACAGTACCTACTGTACTCTCCATGTAATATGAACCTGCAACTATGTCGTGCGTCTTTTATTCATTCTTTGCGCAACTACCCTCAGATGGATGGCTGGTGCGTCTTTCAGAAAAAGGCCAGAATACGAAAAGTATCCAATCGTGCATCTCCCAGTTCTGCAAGTTCCTATTTCCATTGAATGCAATCAAGTGAGTGGCGTGCGTAGTTGCTACCTCACATGCCTTTTCTATCCTGCGTGCCGCGTCTGCTCATTACTTACATACATACTTTGTACTTCCATCTTGAATTTAACAGCCGTTTTCCGGTCATTAGCAAACATCATCGTACCTAGTACCTACCTCTATCGACGACACCTTGTTAACTCTTCTACCGGTTGATAGTGTGTAATCATATTCTGGACGAGCCGCTATTGGGGTTGTACCGACCACCCAGTTCATTTAAAAAATCATGCACGAGCAATATACATCAATCCTAGATTTGCATCTTTTGGGACACGAAGGTAGTACCAAATTGGGGGTTGAGTCCGAGAGGTCGAATTCTGAAAATCTTTCCAAGCATGTGAGGGTCACGAGAACATTTGGGGGTTGACATGGCGAGTCTGGACTGATGTATGTATGTATGTATGGTGCGGGTGGTTTGAAGTTTTAGGAACATGACATGGGAACGGATACTCCCGTTTTCGCGGGCATATTGCAATATCCATAGTAAGATGCAAGTACCAATCCATCCAACGTCCTTCCCATGTGAAGTTCTTGGTACTTACATACGGGGTACCTCCGAAATGTTTTTGTTGGGATCAGAGGGGTTATACCAGGGAGGGTAAGCATATACTGGGTTTTGGGGAATTACGAAATATTGATACCTCATTGAGGCTATATCTGACTTTTAATTGTTTTGTTTGACTGTGTGTCAGCAGCGTTGAGGTTTGTGTTTCTTGATTTACAACTGATTCACGGGTTCAAATGTATTTTGATAACTTTCTGTATAAAACTTTTGGCCTTCTCTTGGTTATAGCCCTTGTTCATGGCCCCATGGGTTCAATTCATGGGTATCGGAGAAGCTGACATGATAATTAAGCGTGGTGCTTCGATATCCAAAACGTCCTCCCCAGTTACCGTAAGATGTTGTTGTTGTTGGACCAAAGTAGTGAGATGAGAAATTAGTTCCTCCAAGTCACCATATCATTATTGGGATGAGAGAGCTTATTAGTTTACTCCAAATTCATAATCATCAATTAGGTCCCCAGGTATCCATCAGTCATTGATAACGATAGCATATTGAAAAAGTCGCCTTTCCAAGGTTCGTTGTCGCTAGAGCCAGAACCCCTCATTCGCCTCTCAATTCTCAACCATAAAATGGCGGTGTAGAAGACGCTAAGAGACGCCATCCACCTCATTCTGATCGCCCAAATAGCTCGAACAAAAGAAAAAGAAAAGAAAAATTAAACGGCCTTTTCTCCGTCCCCGGCTAACGTTAGTTTTTTTTGATTAAAAATATTAATTAATTCTCTTCATAGA
Source organism: Sclerotinia nivalis (assembly GCA_029531795.1). Taxonomy (NCBI): domain Eukaryota; kingdom Fungi; phylum Ascomycota; class Leotiomycetes; order Helotiales; family Sclerotiniaceae; genus Sclerotinia; species Sclerotinia nivalis. The sequence goes on from JAPEIS010000003.1 coordinate 150,556, forward strand.
TTCTCCACTAGACTCAAATCATTTTTTAGTTGCGATAGTATAGCTCATTCAGATGTTTAGGCAATGGAAGGAGAATTTTACCATAGCTGTTAGTTACTTCAATACATGAATTCTTTTCTAGAACATTTCCTTCAGTTTTCAAATATCCTTAAATACATCACAATTTGATGTAGAAATTCCTTTCTCCCGGAAGTAATTCTGGCGTCTAGAGTTTATGCTTTATCCTATAACTCCCATTCTAGCCAAGAATTTATACGCTCAGCGCGATGCAGCAGCGTAGTTCGTGGCCCCACCAGCACTATAGTCCGTTCAGCAAACTTGAACCCCGCCACTACGAGGGGAAACACTGAAGCTTAGTCCAGCACCATCCGCATCATCTCGCATGTATTTCCTTTCCTTCATAGTAAGCCTCCTGCAAATCTTACCTCAAACCATCCTTCATTTGAATTAGCTACTGAAAGCTTCTCCTCAATAATAATAAAAAATATAACAAAAACGGAGAATTACAACCTTTCCACCGTTCTCCTACACAGCACCTCCCGATACATCCATAAAAGCCACCACCAAAATCCACTCACTCACCACAACCTCTCCAATCCAATAACCACCCTCCATAAGGCTAGCCCAAACTCACCTTCTGCACACGCGGAAAACGGTCCGTCTTACACCAAGCTCCTGAATCCCTGCGCAAGGCTTCTGAATCCCTGTTCTTGGCACACGCCTCTCCAATCAACTCCGCACAACTGTATGTAACGACAAACGCACAACATCTCGAACCGCAAGCAAAGCAAGCCATGGTGTTATGGTTACGAAAAAGGCGAAGCGAGAATTTCCTAAAACGTGTCACCGAGTAGGAATGCTGCTTTTTTGGTCTTAGCGCGCCATTTGTCATGTTGTGTACGTTGTAAATAATAACTTTTTGGTTCTAATTTCTAATTTTTTCGAAATTTTTTGGGAACGGGGAAAACATGACTAGGGGAAAGCGAGGTCATGGATTGACGTGGTTGATGTTGATTGGGGTAACGTTGTTCAAAGCTTCCTCGATCGCTTTTGGGAATTGTACTTACCTATCTATTTATCCTAGACGATGAAGAGCCTGGATGCCATAATTATATATGATCGACATTCTTTTTTGAGGGGTTTTTTGTATTTGGATACGGCAGGGCAAAACAAGGTAAGGTGAGCCGTGAGCTAGTTGATAGGATAGGATAGGATAGGATAGGATGGGATGGGACTCAGAACGAGACATTGCGATGAAAAGAATGGGAAGGAATTATTTGATTATAGATTTCTATTTAGAGATTTTTGAAATTGAAACTGCACAATGTACATACAAAATAGTAAGTAGATCGTATGTATAAGCAAAAGCTTAATTCAATTCAACACATTCTTTCATATTCATCCTCTATCCGTCCCTCACCTCACCCAAAACATCCCAGCCATCCTCCCCTCCAATAAGCCAGCCACTCCACTCCACTCCACTCCGTACATGCTGCTCGCAGCCGCTGCGCATGCATATTGCATACCTACTGCAAGTGTTTCTTTCACATCCGTATTCCCTTTTTATTTCCTGCTGTTCAATCCTTTCAGATCAAATTGAATTGAATTCGAACCCTACTCCCTGTAAAACATCCAGTTTTATTTCATAGAGGGCAGTAGGATATACTATCATAGTACGTACCTACAGTCCCGACATCAGAGTCAGACCCTGCAGATGCGGGCGTTTTCAGTCTTTGCGTACAGAGTCCTAAGTCCTAGCTGCGTCCTAGAGTAACTGAATCCTCATCTTTGCGTTCATCCTCCTCTCACCCTCTAGCTCTAGCCCTAGCTCATCTAGAAGCAACCCCTCTCCCACTTCCTCCCATGCTGTATATACCAAGATGAATCATCCAAAATACGTGGGTCACGTCCTACCAATGAATTAATAAAGGAACCAGGTTTCGCTAGGTGCGATACAGTGGATTACCAAGAGTGGTTTTGGAGCGGTGAGCACTGAGCACTGAGGAGGAGCTGTTAAAATAACTTGTAAGACAACGTGACTCGTGGGGTTGTGGGTGGAAATTTGTATTGCGAATTTGAGGGTTTGCTATGCGATGATGCTATGCTAGATATGCTATTCAAAGAATCCAATTACTTCGTTCAGAATCCGGAACTCAGAATTCAGAACTCAGAACTCAAAACTCAGAACTCAAAACTCAAAACTCGGTCAGAACTCAGAACTCAGGATCCAGAATCCAGATTTCAAGACCCAGAAGTTAGAATTCTAGAATTGGTGGAAGAAAATAGAGAAAGAATTTTTTTTTTTTACAAAACGAAAGATGTAATATTCTTATAATTTACGGGGTATTTTTATACGAGTGGAGGCATGCCTACCAATCAATTAACCACCAAATGACCATCCTTTTACATCTATAATCTCACCTCTAAAAATACATTTTGATTCTATTATCTCCCTACACCCCAAGTACCTCAAAAATCAAAGAAAAACATACTCTCTCTCCCTCTATCTCAAAGAATCATATCATATCATTCATCAACAGCTACTATAGACCTTCTGAATATACGAATTTTGAAATTGCTAATATTATTACTCTGTATATCAGTAATCAGTAATCAGTAATCAAACTATAAATGATCAATAGCAAAGATCTGATCAACACAATAAAATACGCATGCATAATGACGCAAGAGATAGCCTGAAAAGATATCATATCGGTATTCTACGTATTCATCTCGTTTCGTAATTCTTCGTTTGGTTCTCTCATATCAAATGATCATCTCTAGTAGATATCTCTTTTCAACCAACAAAACACTATAATTATTTATGCCCAATTTCCTACTCACAAACTCCCTGAAAAAAGGGTTTTTCTCCGGTAACGGTATCATATGTATGTATGTATGTGTAAATATGTAAGTATGCCGTACACAATATTCTCTTACCGTTCCTTGCGTCGGGGCCGCGGAAGGCTAAGGCTGGGTCGTCTTCAAGATATCGATCTCACCGTGTGTGTGAAAATGTGATACGATATCAAATTCATCCACAAGCAAGTGTGACATATCTGACACAAAATTCAAAAAAATCAAAATTTTGCAAGTTCTCAAAGGACTTGAAATTCGAGGCGGTTTCTTACTGGGTGTAAAAAGGTTGGTCTTGGCTAGATGGACAAGGTGGTCCACCAGTCTCCTTCGTCCACGATTATCGAGGGCTCGCCGAGGCCATTGTTCTTTAGTCACGAGCTTGCTTGAATAGATCATATATTGGTATTTGAAACAGATGGTTGTAAACTTGTAATAATCAAGGAACCCCACCGTCCTTGGAATTTTTTCCAATATCCGAGAATCGATAACCAGCCGACTTACCATTGAGTTGTTGATCGAAATCAAAAAGATTAAAGGATATTGGATGTATTGAGAACATTTCATCATGATGGGATGGATATTGGATCATTGATGTCGTCTTGGTATGAATTTCTGGATGGGTTAATGCGAAAGGGATCTAGAATCTTACCTTATTACCTGCCACCCTGGCCTGCATGTCGGTACATGGGTTCTTAGTTGTAAGCAAGCAGAATGGAGGGTAATCTGTAATGCATTCCTATACCAATGTATGATTTTGTTTGAAACATGCAGCTTTCATTTCCCATCTCCCATCTCCCAACTTTCGGATTCGTTTCGCTGAAGAAAGAAGAAATGCTTCTATGCGGTAAATGGTACCTAAGCCTCTACCCATTCATATCCTGCAGATTCAGATTCATCAATTTGTGTAACCAAGCAAGCGTGAATTATTCGCACGGAAGAAGCAGCAGAAGGTCCTTTGCATCGGAACCCTGCGTCCTTCATGCTTGTGCTGAAGCCTGTCATTGTAGCATATGTAGATAGACTAGTAAGGATGGCCCAGGGCAACCATCTCTAATGATCGCAAAGACCACTCAATTTTTTCTCACACACCCACCTCAGACCGTTTGGTTCGGGCATGGTTCCGGCTGAGTAGATAACTCCATATCTGCCAATCTTGAAACCTTGCTGAGCTTGGAAGATGACAATAATATCCAAGACTCCAAAGTACATCCTTTCTCAAATTGCCCACTTCGGTCCAGTTGTGTTACATTAACGTATGGGGAATCCGGATGTTCTCCCCATCCTGGTTTGTACAGTCAATAAAGAGTAATATCGCCGTCAATTTAATGTGGCCTATCGGCGGCGTTGAAGAATACTTTATTGTAGTCTTTGAATTGAGTGAATGGTCCGAAACGACTCCATCTCTCGGTATTTGATGAAGGGGTTATAACCGGGTATACAGATAGAGTAACTTACGGCAGCTTTTACGATTCTTGGCTTTTGTTTTCGATGGATTGAGTGAGACCTTCCCTCAACATTTGATACGTACCCAGTTATTACTTCGGGATGGAAAAAAAAACTGGTGGTGGTAAAGTGGCGGGTAAAAGAGCCGAAGGCGTGATACGTGGATGTCGCAAAGTGGCAGGAGGAAGTCACAATCGATGCTGCTTTAAGAATATAATTTGATAGGAGATAACTTTTACTGGCTGAATAGAACATCTCCTTCGATTACCCTAATATCCTCAATGGCTCGGGAGAATCAAAATTCCCTTGGTTAATATCCTTTCTAAGGAGATTTTTAGATTATTGAATTGTATTCGATGGTTTGTTTCATGTGACTAGCAGTATCTATGAATGAGACTATCAATAGTCAATTACACCTCACCTTGCTATCACTTTAGAGATGCTCCTCTTTCCCCTCTTCATCTATTGAGACGCCCCACCATCTACCCGGTTGAGGATATAAAATATGAGGCTTGAGCCACCCTAACGAAACCACTACACGCCGCAAGCATCGAAAAATTGTCCGGAAGCCGAGGTGTACGGAGTCTCTAAGAGTTATCATTGATATCGAAGTTCTCCCGTACGTACTTCCACTAAATTTTTCGGTCCCTTGTTCTACGTAGTCTTTCAAACTAGCGGACGAATATATCCCATGGACATGAGTCGTGTTAGTTAGAATCTAAAAAAAAATTAAAAAATGAAATGTGATTTCCGTAGTGTAATGTGGTAGATACCGTTCCGCCTAGTCATTCTAGCAACACTTCACCCCCAACCCCCAACCAAATGAAGGCTCGCTCCGAAAAGACCTAAAAAATTTCAGCCCGTGGATTATTCTGGGATGTTATCGTTGGAACGAGGAACTAGGAACTAGAGATGAATAATCACGAAAGCTAATAATTTTACAAGATGTGATTGATATACGCATTACTTATTTCCGTAGTTACGAAAGACGGAACATTATTCTCGGAGTATGGATGTAGTTTTATATTGTGAACTCAACACGTTCATTGATACTGTACATATATAATCAAGGACTGGACTTGTAGGAGATTAGGATTGGATGAGGAAGGTTGAGAAAAGTCCGAGGATTAACGGGTCACAAGTAAAAAGTAGTGCTCTTGAGGCGTTCGAAGCTAGATATGCGATCGTGCTGGTGGCAGATCTGGCAAATGTTGTGGCAAGGAAAGTTTAAAGAAAGCACGGAAGATTCAGATATTAAGGGCGTAATGCAAAGAAGACGGCGGTTGAAAATGGTTCAGCGGCTCGTGTATCTAATCGGTAGACACGGAGGTAAATAAATTAGTATGAGATAGGTGTTTGTATGATGATGATGATGATAAGTGTAATCTCATCTCATACAAGGTTATGGGTTATATAAACTTCATGTTATTTATTTGTTAATGCCATGCCATGTCATGCCGGCAATGTCATTGATATCCCATCGGTGCATGTCATGATGTGTGGTGGTCTTCGATTGGGGATGTTGGGGGTGCACTGTTATTACGTTCATTCCACCAGATATTTTGATCATCATCAAGCTCAAAGCTCAAGCTGCTTCCAGGATAGATCGTAGTAAAAAAGGGACGGGATCAAAGGAGAAACGATATGCAAAAGCAGGAGATCCCGTCTTGCAGGCGGAACAAGCTTAAAGACTGCATCGCAGTAACCTACCGAACCTACCTCACAGCGATCAAGCTTGAAAGAACAAGCCCGACCGCCGCACAGGACACAAGTCGGACAATTTGGATGAGCATGAAGGCGTAATGTGGCATGAGCCATTGAAGCATAAGCATGAGAAGCATGAGCATAAAATACCCGATAAGATTATTTTTCCCTTTATACTTTACTTTCCTTTCCTTCCCGCAAATGTACAGAACGCAGAACCTGTGCAGGAAAAGGGCACGGTGCTTTCGTCCTGTGTAAAGGGTTAAAAAGTCTGGAGTGCATTTCGGTGGTCCCCAATAATGGAGTTGCCATGCTCAGCCCAAATTTTTACTTTTTGGGCGCAGCAGCAACATGTAAATAAAGTAGTGTGCGGTGTGGTATGTGATTATTGGTCAATGATGGTTTGAAGGCAATAAAATAAACAGGATCCTTTTCTAGGTACGGTAAGATACGCCTACGCCGCCGCCAGGAGGGAAAACGTCGCAGCAGGTAATGCGATGCGGGCTTGATGGGTATAGCAAGGTTCAAATGCAAAGAAGAATGCTTGGAGTGAGCTTGGATGGCTGTTGAAGAAGGTTAATCCCCTGGTAAATTGGGATACGATATGATTGATATGTGAGATCCAAGCAAGATCATCCATCATATTCCGGATATAGGAATAGACAAGAGGGGGAAAGGAAAGGGCTCGCCAGTCGCCACTCCCATCTATCTATTCATCTATGTATTGATTGATTGATTCAATTATCAACAATCAAAAATGATGCCCCACGAGTAAATACTCGCATCAGATCATCATTACCCTCATCATCATCACTGTCCCGCGTTTACCTTGTCGTTACTTGGATTAAACTTCTTAAAGCGGCTTATCAATCATTGTCCTGGCCACTTTTATGAAAGCCCAAGATTTAGTTGAATGACTATCAAGACGAGATCAACTAGAAGATCTCAATCTGTTATCTAGATATACGTACGTTAAAGCAGCCTTTACTTCACACACCCGATAATCTCTTATGCAATTCATTACTACAATATCTTTATATTGTTATTGATATATTTTGATTCTTTTCGGATCCGGAAGAATTCGAAGTTAGTTCACACGTTCATTAGGAAAATAAATTTGAACACCAACCCAACCCCCTTCATCGATATGTGTAGGTAAAACAATAACAACAACACCAACCACACCATCTCCTCAATAAACCATCGGAAGAGAAAGTAAAAATAACTCTTTCCTCGTCTCCTCTCGTCCTTCTTGTCCTCCCTCACATTCATCCATCCAGTCAATTGATAACCATTGATATTTTCGAATCGGAACGGTTGCTATCAATATCATCCAATGATTTACTTGATTGTCAGCGACCACATATTAAAGACCCCTAGCTCAATTCATTTTCTCCATTTTTCTCTCTTTTTCATTGAGAACCAGTCCTTGGAATCCTTGTACCTAGTAAAGGTTATCCATTGTTTTTTTTTTCGAGCGGCCAGAACTCATCGGCCACGGTCACAGTCACGGCCACTCTACGACTCTACCACTTTTGATAGATGGATTGGCCCCATACTGCCACCTCGCATTTTCCATTTTCTTCGTTCATTGTTTATCATATTATCTTTTTTATCCTAACTCCGGATTGGATTTAGTCCTCGATGGGTAAAGGTTGAGAGATTAGAGAGGAAGAGGAAGATGTAGGGATTAAGAGGTATCACGTTCACCGTTCACATTTTCGACATACACATCCCACGATACAACTAGAATACAACCAGCTCAGCAAAATATAGTGAAAAGTACAACAACACAATGCACAACAAGTAACCACGATTATGTATTGAAGAAAAGTGACGACTATACTGTGCTGTACTGTGCTGTACTGTACTGTACTGGTACTGGTACTGGTACTGGTATTGATATTTGTATCATGTATGCATGATTGAATTTCAAATAAAATAAAATCCCGTATAATGAATGTAACTAAAGGGATTTGAATTACCTTGGGTATATTGTTTTGATTCGTTCCTCCCTCCTCACCTGTTTTTGTTTTGCCTTCTAATCCGGGTCGGACCAATCCTCGCACTTTTGGATTTAGAGTAACAATCAATCGTGCTGTTCAACCAGCCCCGGTCCCCTGTGCAAGGTTCAAGATTTGGCGCCGTCTGCTAGGGATGAAAAAGCTTTGGTCTTTTAAGTCAATGAGGAGCGAACCATTTTTACTACCTAACTAAGAAATTCCAAGTATGCGCTAATATAGGAACATGAGAGGAGATATTATTTTTCCTTTTCCTTTCACGGCACGACCCTCTCTTCTTGTTTCTCCCCTCACCAAATATCCTAGTTATCCTTCACTCAAGGATTAAAAACACAAGGCGATAACTACGGACCTTACCTTACGTTGCCAGCTTTCCTGATAAACACCTAAAGTTTTATTTATTTTCATTGTCTGGGCGCAAGGCTTAAACTAAAAGTGGAAACTTCATATTGATATCGAAGTGAATTTGAAGTGAAGCTTATGATCTAGACAACAGATGAAGAGATTCATTCCTATTGGTAAATAAGAATTAGATGATGTATACAAATTGCTATTGCTGTAGACAAGAAGAATAAAAGATCGAATGAATGAAGATCCAAGAATCTATCTGTTCAAAATCTACATATCCGGCGCTGTATTCTAAAGCTTCACTCACTACTATCCCATCATCAAGTTTTAAACTTCACTCTAGGTTAGGTACTTCCGTAAAGAAGAAGTGCATTTTTTAGTTCAAGATTTAGGGTTCACAAGTATTTCACCAACCTTAGCTTAATTCCGGAATTAAAGCTACGGCTCAAACATCCATTTTAGAAGCACCCGGCCCAAAACCAAGTTTACACCAAACCAAAGGGCATAAAAATACCGAGAGGGAGAAGAAAGAGAAAAGGCAGTGAATATCGATAGAGGGAAGTCATTTGAGAAAAGGGAAACAGGGCCAGAAAGAGAAAAGAGAAAAGGGAAAACAGGGCCAGAAAGAGAAAAATCAAACAAAAAAAAAAAGCTCCAGCTCTTCACTCCACAATCAAGAGAAAAACAGAAACAAGACCAAAAAAAAGTCTATCAACAACTTCTTTTGGAAAATCATCCACTTATCAACCACTATTATCTTACAATCCACCAAGAAATCAAACACTCTTACGCCTCTTTTTTCCCCCCATACAACCCTTCATACGATTTCCACCCGGACGCTTCCACTCTTCCTTACCGTACTACACACCAAATCATTACGACTACAAGGGCCGGCTAGACAAGGCAAAGAAGGGAAGAAAGAAAACGGAGAAGAAGAGGAACAACCTGAACAAGAAGAACATTGTCCTGCTTTCAACGTTTAGTCTTTTTGTCCTTTTGTCCTGTTCATCATCAACATCAACATATTTATTTACATCTATTACATCTGCCCTCCTACTACTACTACTACTACTACTACTACTACTACTGCTACTGCTGCTCCTCTTCTTTCCTCATCAACAAGTAATTAGAAAAGCTACTCCATCTTTAAGTTTTATCTAATTCATTATTTATTTATTTATTATTTTATTATTTATTTTCACTCTATTTTACTCTTACCCGTACTTCACTCTTCACATTTATTTACACTTCCGACTTAACTCTACTCCACTCACCCACTTCAATTACTACCTTACTACCTCCAAAAACATTTCAACCTTTCAACCCATACCTTGACATTGACCACCTTACCACACCTTACCTCATCCATTCAAATCTATTTTTCTACGTCTACGGCTACGGCTACGGCTACTCTTACCAAACCCAGGTCCCATACAACACTCGTTAAAAACTAACCTGTTCGACCAATAACCCTTTAAACTTTCCATAAACCCACCTCCACCACAACACTCACACACTCATACACATCACACACATCACCGCCCAACCTCCTCCCTCGTTTCTATTCTTCTCTCCCTCCGCGCCTTTTTTGAATTCTCCAATCCACTCTCTTATCCTCCCTTTCCCGACCTCCCCCATTTCTTAAACATCGACGAGGTGCAGGGAAAAAAAGAAAGAAAAAAAAGGAAAATCCTAGAAGGTTCAAACAAAAGGTATGTACCTCATTGTTCAATGCTCAATGTCCAATGCTTCCCGCTTCCTTCATCCACACTCCTCCAATTACTATCATACAGATTTGCGCATCGTTTCTTATTGCAAATTGCTGCAGCGCTGACTGGTGTACCTGCATTAGAGGTGGCAGATATCCTCAATTCTTTTTTTGACCGACTTGACAACCTATCCACAAGTACACATCACGCCTCTGTCAAACTAAACTCCACCGCAGTTTTGGATCTTCCCTCTCACAGTATCAACGAATATTTCACGAGCTTCACGACTTTTTTACGTTCGCATCCCTCGAATCGAAGCACGGATCAGATTCCTTCCAAAGAAGCGACAAGCACAAGCATACATACCTGCAGGTTCGCGTAACTGCCAACGATCCTGTCGTGGAGCTTCAATCGCACCTCAATTGGATTAACAAAGCTTCAAGTCCTTTTTGTAACGACTTCTACGAGCCAAACGTCTTCTTTTTCGAGTCATTTTTTTGAGGTTTTACAAGATCGTTTTGCTTTTGCGTCTTTGGCATATGCATCTATTTCACGAAAGATAAACGACCCGTTACATTTGCGCTCGTTGTAAAAAGCAGTGATTATTTTGATTCTTCATCTCGACGATAATCTCTGCCATTATACCCAAGAATCATTGTTCCTGCTTGGTTCTAGCGACTTTTAGCTTTCTTTAGAAAAGTTTATCATATCCCTAAAGTCATCTACCCACACACACGAATAGACCACAAGTTTCAACTCTTGTTGTCCGACGTAAAATTCATACCTCTCTTCCCGGAAGACCCTTTATTGAGTCTGCCAGATCATTGTCCTTTCAGGACTTGATCATTCCAACCGAAAAACTGGATCTTCCGTCGATATCGCAAGTGCAAACCCGGGGGCCTAACGAAATACCATATTACAACCATCACGCCGCGCAGCGACCACTGTATGTGAATGAAAGGTTGCCCGCTTTGCCTTTGCCACCGCCGCAACAGGCATATTCCTCTGGTACTTCGTCTCCCCGGGTTGGTTCACTTAGCTCCCTTGGATCTTCCTCAATTTTGAACGGAAGTTCTCATTCATCCTATACCACAGCGAGTTCCTCGAACGGTCCCAAGACCCCTTCCCCTACTCCCGCTAGCAGTGGTTTACCTGTTTCTCTTCCCCAGGGATCTTACAGTACTCCACCGTCGAACCCAGCATACTCTTACAGCCAAGAGCCTTATCAAAACAACATGAACCACGGTCCTCAAGATATGTACTATCCTCCACACATGTCAGCTGGACAACCTCCACCACCTCAGACTGCTACATCAGGTGCATTAAGTCAATATCCTCAACATCAGCCACCGTTGCTTCAGCCTGGTCCTGCACATTATTCACCAGCGCAACAGGCACCATATGGCCAATATTATGGCAATGGACTTCAATCTCCACAATCAGCTCAAATTCCAGGATCAATGGGTGGCCAAGGTAACGTTCTGCCACTTCCAGCAATGACCACTCAACCCGGTATGCCAAGCCAAGGTTATGGTGGACCACAACAATTTGACCAAACTGGCCAAGTTGCTCCACCCGGAATGAAGCCCAGAGTGACAGCAACTCTTTGGGAAGATGAAGGTAGTTTGTGCTTTCAAGTAGAGGCAAAGGGCGTTTGTGTTGCTAGACGTGAAGGTAAGCGGAGCTCTTTCGATTTGCCAAATTATGCTAACCCGTAAGATAACCACATGATTAATGGCACAAAATTATTGAATGTTGCGGGTATGACTCGTGGAAGACGAGATGGCATTCTGAAAAGTGAGAAAATGAGACATGTTGTGAAGATTGGTCCTATGCATTTAAAGGGTGTTTGGTAAGCAACACTCGTTTTTGTCTATCGATGTGCACATCTGACCAAGTATCAGGATTCCTTTCGAGCGTGCATTGGATTTTGCGAACAAGGAAAAAATTACGGAATTATTGTATCCATTATTTGTTCACAACATCGGTGCTCTTTTGTACCACCCAACGAATCAGACGCGAACGAACGCAGTAATGGCAGCCGCAGAACGTCGAAAGAATGAGCAAAACCAAATGCGGAATCCACAAGCACCTGGTTTGCCATCATTACACCAACATCACCATCACTCAATGACTAACTCAATTGGCGCTCCTCTTCCAGGTCCACAGCACTCCCTCGCGCCTCATCCAAATGTTGGTCGACCTGCTCTCGAAAGATCACACACGTTCCCTACTCCTCCCACGAGTGCGTCCAGTGTAATGGGTAGCATGGATAATTCTAACGGTAACTTCCAATGGCCTGGGCAATCTATGGGCAATGTGCAAGGTACCAATCCCCTGTCTATTGACACAGGATTAAGTAATGCTCGCTCAATGCCAACCACTCCAGCTACTACCCCTCCTGGAACGTCGGTTCAATCGATGCAACAGTATCAACAGGCTCAACAACCTTATGACTCAAGACAGATGTATTCTCAAGCACCTCCGCCTCAAAACGCTTACGCACAAGCCCCACCTCCTCAGCAAAGCATGCCTCAATACTCGCAACAGCCAAATTCATACATCAAGAATGAAATGGGACCACCATTAGCGAGAGCACCAGATGCTGAACCTCAACATCATGAACCGAAGGATTCAAATGGAATGATTCATCACCAAGGAAACGGTCAAGTTGAAGAAGAACATGATCAGGATCACGATGGTGGTGAATACACTCATGATAGCCAGGGCAACTACGATTCAAGTCGTCGGCCATACAATTATTCAAACGGTCCCGCTGTAGGATCAATAACAGGTGAACATACTCATTTGTCACCCGAGATGACTGGCTCACCAAATCATCCAGCTTCCGGTCGAGCAACTCCTAGAACGGCGTCTGCACCACAGTCATACTATGCTCAACAGCAAGGTGGCTACAGTACCCCTCCGAGAATACAACCACCTTCGAGTAATTTGTATAATGTAGTTAGTCAAGAACGTGGAACAGCTAATGGAAGCACAGGTGGTGATGTGTACGCGCCACAATCAGATCTTGGATCTTCCATGTCTAATGGTTATGCTGGTCAGCAAAACATCATGAACGGAGCCCCTACGAATAACAAACGTGGCAGAGATGATGATGAGGATGGTCGACCATCAAGTAGAGGTCCAGGAATGGCCGATGCTGATGGTTTGAAGAGACGGAAAACAATTCGTGAGGGATCCGTTTCTGGCCCATCTTACAATCCAGGGCTAAACCGAGCTCAATCGACCATTACACAGCGACGCCGGTAACTCGGATCGATGATTTTGGACGCATATTTTTCACACTTTCTTCCGGTGATCTGACTTTTCTAATCATGATCAACTGTCTTTTTCATTCTTTGGCTCGCGCCATAAAAGCATTCTCGGCAATCATAAGCACACTCTTTGAAAGAAAATTTCCTTTTTATTTTCACGATTGTCTTTGTATTCGCCGAACATAGATTTGGCAAATTATTCGAACCTGGAATGACGAGTTTATGACTGAAATTTTTTAGATGACCCTTAATGCGGATCATCGAAACGGCCTAACGAATTTACGCTTTGCAAACATGGGAAAGGAAATAATCTGTTGAGAAATGATCCTAAAGATACACATGCAAGCGGGATTTTTTATTTGGGGATTTTCTTTTGCACTCGAGAACAAAAAACGAAACGCGCCTATTAATGACACTCTAGGCGTCGACATGAAACATTTGGGATTTGGGCTTTTTGTGTTTTTCATTCATGGGAAAGGCTTAAATGATTTGTTTTTGTTCAGATGAATGACCAAAATAATGAATGGGGCCACCTTTCTCTTCAATTTTTACAACACCGAGAAACCTATCTCAATGACTTTTTTTTTATGATGTCGGGAAGGATGGATAGAGAAGGAAAACTGGATCACTGAACAGGAACCTAAGAGTTTTGTTTAATGCTTTTGGTTCTTCATTCCTTAACCAACTTCTGGTTTCTTTGCATTTTGGTTGAGCTCTTTTTAGGGCTTTACTTATTTACACACAATTTTATGATGATTTATGACCTTTTCCTTTTTATCTTGTTAGTTGTTGCAGTTGTTGGTTTCTTGGCTTTTTGTGGAGATGAAGATGGTATGAAATTCTATCTATGATGGATGATTTTGATATAAACGAAAGGGATGGATGGAATGTGTTTGTGAAAGAGGTACGAAGCTTGAAATGTTTTGTAACTCATTCTGAAATGCAATCCAATGGAATGGAAATGGGGAATGGAATAGGAATTGAATGTTGAATGACTTTATGATGAAGATGGTTGGATGGTTAGGATGATGGTATGGATGGATGGATGAAAGGATGAATGGATGGGTTGGGGTAATATTGGAATATTTGACAGATCAAGATACAAAAATTTAAAAGTTGTTGATGAATTTTGTTGGGGTTTGTGATGTTGATGTGAATGACGGATGTGATGTGATGTGATGTGATTCTCTACTTATATATGGGGCAGGTGTATAATGATGTATTTCAATAGTGATTTTTGGATAACAATACTTTGTAACTTCGTAACTCCGTAACTCCTAGTGGAGACTTCAACTCTTTATCCCTTCCTCACTCTGCACTCTGCATTCTCTACTCTGCTCCTTCATCCGGGATATTACTAGGTAGGTAGGTAGGTAGATAGTTTACTATAAATAATAAGTCCGCTTAGGGTACTTAGGAGGTGGGTGGGTAATGTGTATGTAGACCCTTGTACGTGGTACCGAAGTTACCCCGCCATGGATCTCAACTGATCTGAGTATCGAATTCAGTTGCATTTTGGCTTTTCTGGCGAACCATTGTTAAGTAATTCAAGTTTTGGTTGGGGAGTCCCCCGCAATTGGGGTCATTACACCACGACTTACGTTATGTAACTAAGAAGTCCTGGCTTTTACGCTTGGTCAAAACTAATCTTACCCTCGCCAGCACTCTTTTAGGATAATACAGACCGGGAGAAATTCATTGTAATGATGGAATCAGGTGAAGCGCGTCTGAAAAGCCAATGCATGGACAAGGATGGTAGAGAAAGGAGTAAGGAAAACGTCATTGAACTTGAAATGGATATGTCCCCGGTCTTTGATGAGGAAAAAATATCACCGATTACCACTTCCAACTTCCCATCTCTCCATCTCTTCGCCAAGCCATCGCACTCTCTGACTGATTGGGAACATGATAAAAACGGTTCTAGCCACAGCAGACTAGAGGAACTCAGATATGGCTCTTCGCTCCATTCCCTACAGACCACGCCAAACTAAACACAATACCCGAGCTCTCCATCGTAGATTACTCAATAGCATCTAGCAGTTCTAGCAATAACATCTGTTGCTCCCCTAAAACACTAACTGTTCCTCTCAAACGAAGGTATTTCAATACCTGATTTTGAAAACCAAGGGTCCCTCAAAAGGTCGCTTGATGAAGGTCGTTTGCTGGCATCATACTGCAAAATCCATCGCAGTATGTGCATGATTTGTTTCGACTCTTTATAATAGCCATACCATAACCATTGACTTCATTCAGCTAACTCAGCCTCGCTTCTCTCACTGCATCTCACTTGCTTCGGCACAGTCATTGTGGCTATCTCTATTGCGCAACCCGTTATAGTCATGCTTTCATGTGCCGAAACGCGCATCCATACTTAGGATCCGCATTACCTATTACCATTCCGGGTTCAATTCGGTTGTTCCATAGCCGTCAAGCCATGGTAGGATTTCTCAGTGGAGAAGATCGGCGTAAGTGTTCGCGGTAACATACTCTTTTTAGCCAGGGCGAAATATCATCCTTGCCTAGTGAGATAAGATAGAGCTGAGCCGTGGTCTTGGAGAGCAATGTATTGAAATAAAGGGAATTATAGAATGCTGTGCCTTGATGATACGGAAGGATGAAACAAACGGCATTCAGCCTCACGTGAGGTTATAACGGGACTGTGATCAACCTCTATCAATGACATAACCTCTGCCACTTGGCTGTCAGAAAATGACGACTCTGAAGAATCCATATATACCAAATGATTGCAAGAGATATCAAATAAATATATTGCTGTAAAGAAGATGGTTTTTATGGTTGTTATAAATTTGGTTCTCTAGAGCTGAGGATAACCATAAACTTTCATGTTGTGCGACCTCAGATGACGGATGGAAGTATTTTAATGCTATTTGGGACTAGCCACACACTCTATTGTTTATATGAAAGACGGCAGAGATCTTTATGACTGGAATCCTACTCAACCTAAATAATCCGTTACTAGCCCTTACAATCTTGGACGGCCGTATGATATCATATCTGCTATACATAGTATCTTAACTTTGGATTAGCTATGATTGAGTGAATTGACCTATTATAGAAATGTACGAATCCAGGTGCATTAGCTATAGGCACTCAACAGCAGCTTGCAAAAGCTCCATACCAATATTACCCCGGGACTTTCAATACATACCATATTTGATTCAAGAATTTTAAATACACTCACACTAGTTCCTATTCTTTCTCATACATCATGCCTCAAGTTTATTGCTCTCTCTGTGGAGCTCCCATACATGAGGGCGGTACTTTGTAAGTTCCAAATTCAATACACTTCTGCTGTTATTACCATTCTGGCATAGAGTATCTGAGAAGCTTGTATTTCTCTGGAAAGAGTTCCCCAATGAGCTATTACAGTTGTCTACTTCTCTTTCTCTAGATGTCCAAGTGCACATCAAAATCATAATCATTGTGACCCGGGAGAAAAGCCAGGGTATCTTGTAATGAACCTCTATCACGTTATCATCAACCAGTACATAGTTCAATGTTGTTCTCTGTCCATATTCTTTGTGTCTTTCAACCACATTTGCAATACCATTTTTAACCACACTTCACAGAGTCGATCAACCCACCGAATGGCTCACTAAGTCTCTCCTCCTAACAATTGCCTACTCCACTTCCCCCAATTTCACGCTTGACGCATATTTTCCTCGCAATTGTTCACCTGGTACATCTTACTCCTTTCATCTGGGACCTACATCACCCCCAGAATCCACTCGTCACATCCTAAAACTCCCCGCAAAACCCCACGGTGAATCGACGAGCTTCGACATACTTTCTATACCCACCTTACCTTCCAATTCTGACCTGTCTAGCTCATCATCGACTACTTCAGATCTATACTCTTCAACCGGAGAACCGATATCACCCGGACAAACTGTCACAGCATTTGCCGTTAAAACTCAAAAGTCCACACCATCTCCCATTCAAAATAGAGGAGGTGATCTCTTCATCCCCATTCATGAAGCTTGCATGGAAATTGCTGAACATTATTTCACTACTACATCCGATTCCAGTACCTCCGAACAAGAAACATCCCCAACAAATGGTAAAATCACAGACATTCATTCCCTTTGGGAAGTTCTCTATCGAAGCTTACTTGGCGAGGCCGTTCCATTATCATATCCCTATATACTAGAGGAACCACATGATTATTATGGGGGGAGGAGTTGTAGGAATGTATATTGGGAGCCTGACGATGATGAGGTTTTTGGTCCGGTATGTTCCCCCTTTCTTCCCACCTTGTCTCTCCTCAAAGAAGTAAAAAATAAACTAATAAAAATGCATTGAAAATAGCTACTCGAAGCAAATCCACTTTCCAATTCCAACTTTGAAAGCATAATACAACAGCATATATCCTCTTTCCCTTCACCCACCTCCTCTAGTTCCATCCCTTCTCTATCAGACTTCCCTTCAATTCCCTGGTTATGGGATATGGATATCTTATCTATCATCGCCTCCAAATGTGCTGCAAATGTAAGATTTCTTGATGTTTGCAATTTGTTGGCTTATAACAGCGATATATACATTCCACGTTCATCCTCGCCCTCGGGCATGAAAAGTGACGGAAACTGAGGGAGAGGGAAAAGAAAATTTGGGAAGAGAAGTAAAAGATTTGAGTATCCCATTGAGTTTACGCAACCGAAGAAGGATCTGGAAGATTCTTGAAACAGCTCGAGTAGGAGATGTGGAGGAGATGGAGGGTAGCGGGCGAGCGTGATGGATACGAGTTAGATTGCGTTGAGACGAATAAGAGCTTGAGTGAAATTTTTTGATGGGCGTTCCTTTTCTGTTATCTGCTATGTTGTGTAGTAAAAAAGCAAATTATATCTTGTTCTTTCTTCTTCCGCCTGCGCCAGATATTTCAATTCCTCAATAATTAAGTCCATGACTTCGTATCAGAACAACTTTTCCTCGAATCCCTCATGCTTCTTTCCAAACATTATATTTTATTTCCTTTCATGATCCAATATTCTCCACATTCACATTTCCGTCTCCCTCTCTATTCCTTAATATTATCTCGAAATTGTTATCTAGGTTTTCCGAAACAATATTTGTATGTTCTAGGCTCTGCCAATTTTTGAAGTTCTTTCCCGTCCTTTCCTTCACTGAATTACCTCAATCCCACGTTGTATGAAATCTTATCATGGATTCAAACTCCCATCCTATATCTCTAGATCTCATCATGATATTATCCGTATTATCAAAATACCTTTATATCCAACAATCACCTTACCATTAACATGGGTGTTTATAATTAAGTATAGTAGGCCCATCTTGACTAAACTAACTTCAGTACTTACTTACTCCAAATCCTCATAAAATCCCCAAATCAATAGTAAATCAATACCAACCCACTCTCCACCTCAATCCACAAATCAAACAATTAATCCAAATGCAAATTACACTTACAAGCACCAATCACGAACAAGACCAAAAAAAAGCAGTAAAAAGTTATAAAGCAAATACCCGGGCCCAGGCAATCTTATATTTTTCTAAAAAAGCGACTATGTATATCCAGTATATAAAAGTCCAACCCAATCCAAACCAAACATGAAACAAAAAAGGAAAATATTGATACAGTTCATCCACTTCATCTACTTCACCCCCTGCATCCACCAAGATATCCAAAGGCGTATCCTTGTCTTTTCCTCCGAAAACTCTAGAAAAACTGCTGGAGGGGGACTCGGATCTTATCTCTTCGCGTCCTGAGAGGAAGGCAATCGAAAAGACCTCACATAGGTAGGTAGTAAAAGCCAACCCGAGACCCTCCCTCCGATCAAGCCTCGAGAACCAAGAGTCCCCTCAAAAAAGGCACCCAGCTTAAATCCAAACACATCCAGTACCACTCTGGCCACAAACCATCTAAAGAAATCAACTCATTAGCAAATATTCATCCACTTCATCCATCCACTCATTTCCCATAAACATCCTCTTCTTCTTCATCTCCCATATCCTCATCTCAAAAAGTAAAGAAGAAAAAAAGAAAACTTACAACAGTATTAGAACCACTACCCGGACAAACCATCACATCACAAGTTCCAACCTGTCCCTTGCATCGACAATTCGTTTGACCAGAAACCTTTCCTCCTTGACAGCCCGGAAGAATGTTCTTGCAATTAGCGCGGGATTCGAGATCACGACTTTCGAGATCGGTGGGGATGGCGAGGACGCTGGTGAAGAGGAGGGTGATGATGGGGAGGGTGAAGAATTGCATTTTGATTGATTGATTTTTGGGGGTTGTTGTGGATTGGTGGTTGGATTGGTGGTTGGGAGTTTGTTGTGATTGTGTGGATGTGAATGTGAATGTTGTTGTTGATGATGATGTTGATGATGTAGAAAGTAATTCTCGAGGTCTCATCTCGACGCTTTATATATTTGAATTTTCCCCGGTCCTACAAACACATCATCTCATCTCATCTCATCACCCTCCTTTCCATCATTCATTTCGTAACAAAGCCTCGGCGGTCATCCCATTAGGATCATGAAACTCACATCTACGTACAGTATTTTACGAAACGTCCTTACATGTCCCTCATCAACGACTATTGTTCTCCAATATCTTCATTCTACACAGCTCAGCACAGCTCAGCATATCCCGCGACCAGGAAATCCATCTCGTAAACAATCTACATCTTCTTGGCCTTGACGTACACACCCTATAATGAGTCTATAACGGTAATCACCCCTTCTAATCTAACCCCTCTATAATCTTATCAATCCTGATGATTGATCCTGAAATAAAGGTTATGCATCTGGAAAGATCTAAGCCGAGCTGCTCAGCTTGGCGCTTACTGAATAAACAAACGCCGTTGCGCAATCTGGGCCGCCAAGCCATGTAGGGACAGGTAAAGAACTTCTTTACCTTTGATATTTCGTAGTTTTATTTCCAGCTTACTACGCACTACATCCTTATTCCTATACCTTGAGAATATCACACATCCCCTATGAATCCCATTGAAAAGGGTTAATAAGCGAGAATCGTATTAAAATCACTGACCAATATTGATGCCAATCTCAACCGAGGTCTCCATCCACATATTGATAATTGCGTAGCGCTCACCCAAAGAAATCTAAACCCATAAAAATTAAAAGGTAAATCCCCAGCCAGTCCATCATAACCAACTCATGGATAATCGCCATCCTTCTGTCGTTTCTGCACTGCCGCCAGGATCAAGAGTGGAAACTTATAACCGCTAATTAGCGGTTAATCGCAAACCAAGCCGAGAGGAATTCGGAAGGTCCGTCACAGGTCGACTCAAAAGGAAGATATAGGGCTATGAATGAGATCATTCTGTAAGCTTCTAAGAGATTGGGTTAATATTAAGGTTGAATTAGTAGGATTTAGTGCAGGGAGTTTTCTTGTGCACGTGGGTATTTGGCGGCTAAATAATTAAGGTTAACGATGTTGATGATGATGAAGGGGTGATAATAATGTTATGGATAGAGTGGATTGATGTATAGGGCTAGAAAGGAGAAAGGAGAGGAGAAGAAAGGTGATTCGCAATGAGTTACATTAAGGTTAAAATGAATGTGAGATCTTAGAATATGGATGCGGGGGAAGATTCAGCTAGTACCGATTAGGTCTAGTAGCCTTGCATTTGGCCCCCCTTAGTACTGTATCACCTAAGAACTAACTATCAACAACTTCCACAAAATTCTAAGTATAGGATATCATTTTTGGTAAGGAGGTTTATGATTTCATGTAAACTATCAATCCAATTATAGAACACGATTCTACCACCCACCATAACCATAACCACAACAACATCGCAATGGCAGTCCCCGGCTTGAAAACCAACAGCTTCTCGCTTCTCTTGCTCTCAGCCTCTCCTCTCACAGCATATTCAAAATATCACAGAGGTACATTGGACATTTCTTCCTTATTAAAATCATACAAGCGGGTAATCTCCAATTCGGCGCGATAGACCTCCAACTCAACCAACTCAACCCATGAGTAACAGGATAGAGCTTAAAAATAGCGTCTTAAGAAGCAAAACATCAAAGTATTTCAAGCCGCAGTTCCCGACGGGTAGTAATAATCGTGATTTTTCGTCAAATGTCTCATTATGTATCCACCCGTTTAATGCGTGGAATTCAATGGCTTATACCCAGTGTCTACCCATGCCATAATTTCTCATAGATAAGCGCCAAATAAACCCAATGTATAGCCTACTCATCATCCCCGTTATTAACTACACTTCACACCAATATCACATATAAGTTTAGAGGTACCGCTCTTCTCTTCTCTTCTCCCCTCTTCTCTTCTCCCCTCTTCTCTTCTCTTCTCCCCTCTTCTCTTCTCCCCTCTTCTCTTCTCTTCTCCCCTCTTCTCTTCTCCTCCTCTCTTCATCTCTCCCAATTAAACAACATACATCTAACCCATCTATATCTACATTTATATCCACGTTCATATTTCCATCCATATTCACATTCCCATTTCTATCTTGATCTCAATTTTCATTTCAATCCTCATCCTCATCCTCATCCCCATCCCAACCTATCCATTCATCTATCAATTTTCAATACCCTACACATCTAACAAACCATTACACCTCTATTATTTAATCATATGTTATCCCTACAAAAAAAAAAAAAAAAAATACTTCCATTTCCACTTCCATTTCCATTTCCACTTCCATTTCCATTTCCACTTCCATTTCCACTTCCACTTCCACCTACTTGTACCTCCTCCCACCTCCTCCCACCCACCCCACCGCATCACCTCACCTCACCTATCAATCCAACCAACAAATAAACCTTCCTTCCCACTTCCCACTTCCCACTTCCCACTTCCCACTTCCCACTTCCCACTTTACATTTTCCATTTCCTCCGACCAGGCGCATATATCAAACATAGCATCCTTTCCACCCCTAAATATTAATTCATAAATACCTCCTCTACCTCCTCTACCTCCTCTACCTCCCCAAATCCCCAAATCCCCCAATAACTTCTACATTCACCAGCATACCACTATCAATCTCAATCATCATCAATCTCAATCATCATCAATCTCAATCATCATCAATTTCAACCATCATTAATCTTAACCAACATTAACAAAGCGAGATCTAATTTCCTTATCATAGATCCAACATGATATACAAGATAGAAAAGAAAAGATCAAAGATAGATGTGCAGCTGATAGGTATTAGGTACTAGGTAGCTACTAGGATGCGAGATGATTTCATACTTAGTTAGCACTTACAATATAAAATCTGCACAAGGACAAGAATGAAAAGAAAATCCAACAGCTCCAAACACAACATTCACCAAAAAAAGACATCGTGTCATAAACATTCAAAGAATCTTCATTCCATTCCATTGTATTGTATCGCATTTCGCATTTTCCCTTTCTCAATTCTTAAAAATGACTATGATGAAAACTCCCAGTAGACTATGTACATTTTGTACAGAAAGACTCTTGAACCCACCTACTTCATCGTCATCCGCATATCCATCCATCCATGCATTCGCAATCTGTTTCAAAAGGCGATGCTCTCCATTGAAACCAGCCCAAGCCAGCCCAAACTCTCCCAATAACATCTCTCCACCACTTCCAACCATTTACTTCCTATACCACATTCTCGTAATCTTCGTATGTCTCATCTTCTTCTGCAATTGAAAGATACCATACATAAGTGCCTCACTTGTAGGCGGACAACCAGGCACATAAATATCGACCGGAACAATTCGATCACAACCCCTAGTAACACTATAACTATAATGATAATAGCCACCACCATTCGCACAAGAACCCATACTAACAACCCATCTTGGATCAGGCATTTGATCATAAACTTGTCGAAGAGCAGGGGCCATCTTATTGGTGAGAGTACCGGCGACAATCATAACATCGGATTGACGAGGTGAGGCACGGAAAATTATACCAAGACGATCTTGATCGTATCGTGGGGTGGAAAGATGCATCATTTCGACGGCGCAGCAGGCAAGTCCGAAGGTCATAGGCCAGAGGGATCCTTGACGTGCCCAGTTGGCAATTTGATCGAGTGTGGTTCTGTTTGTATATTATTAGCTTTTGTTTCAATGTTCCTTCCAGATTGCCACCCAAAGTGCAGCGAGCAGAGCGTGGGTCTAGAACAAAGCGTAGGCTTGAAGCAACCCCGCCCCTTCTCTTCTCTCCCCTCCTCTCATCCCGTCTCTCATGCCCGCCACTGTATCTCCCATCCCCAACATAATCCCTCTATACCCCAACTCCCCTCACCTCTCATACTCCTTCTCTCCCCTCATCACCTCCAAACAACCCCTCCCCCAAACACCCCCCAAAAAAGCAAAAAAAGAAAAGAAAAACACAGCACCTACAAAGCATACTGCATAACACCCTTCTTCCCCTCCTGACTCGGAAGCAACACCTCCCTCCTCTCCTTCCCCGTAACACTCAACTTCAACTCTCCCCTATTATCCGGATGACTAGTTTCCAGGGCCTGCACCTGAGATTTTGCCGTTTTCGCCGCGCTCGACGAGATCCCCGCTTGGAAGCGGTGGGGGAGGAGTGAGAGGCGGGTGGTGGGTTTAGCTATTGGTTTATCTTGTTAGTTTTTGCGCTTGCTTCGAGTGAAAGAAATGGTATGGTTTGGTTTGGTTGAGATGGGAAGGAGTTGCCACGGATCGAGGAGGGCAGAAGAATGGGTTCGCAGACACAGGAAGATAATAGGAAAGAAAGGGATAAGAAAAGAAAACAAAACAAACCTCTCAGAACCAGCGCCCCCGCAGACCGAGTAGTTTTGAACATTTTGAGTTCGCTTTTTCGTCCGTTCGACTGTCTATCTGTTTGTCTTCCTGTCCTATCCTATCCGTATTCCTAATACCCTCTCTCTGTAACTAAATCGACCAGTCAATCAATCAATGTATCAATTGACGATAAAACAAAAAAGGACCAGGTAAGAGAAAATAGTCCAAAGTTCCGTGGCGTCTCGAGGTTATCTATCTATCGGCAACCCACAAAGTCATCGATGTCACTAAAGATCCTAAGGTTCAAATTATTGATTTCGGTTGATTAATTCGAATCCAATGATTGGTCAAGATCACGTGGCTTATTTATGATGAAAATCGTTTCATTTAAATAAATTATATGCTAGCCTGCTAGTTATCATCTTGAGTTTTTTTGTCTATCCAAAATCCAGCTCATTACAATTTCCATTTTCCCCTTCGCCCTTTTTCCATTAACTCTAGAAATAATACAGAATAGCTAAAGCTCAAGTAGATATGTATGTAGTACAACAACGCAATAGATATACTACGAAGTAAAAGATCGAACACAAACAAGGAGAACAGACTTTGAAATTGAAGTCATGTAACCCTGCCACCCAAAACCCCATCATAAATTAAGAACGCAACAGAGTATTCCTCATTTATTGTCCAGATTTCTTGGCATTTTCCGCCATAGCAGCATCAATTTGTGCATCGACTTGTTCCTCATCAACCTCATTTTCGTCAGGTTTGAAATTTTCCTTTCCGCTTTTACTTCTCGGCGATAACCTTTCCTCACTTTCTTCTTCGCTACTTTCGCTTCCTTGTAAACTATCACGATTGTTATATCGACTTCGAGTCATCTAGAACGTAAAGTTAGCTCAAGTAGGTTTTGGAAATATACAAACATACCCATGATCGTACACCACCAATAAGACCTAAACTATATCCTGTCGCAAAATCACTACCTGGACCTGGGCTATCATTTCTTGGAATTTCCAAACGGCGTGTAAGGTGCTGTAGAGCAGATGGGCTTGTGAGACTTCCAGTACTATTTCCATCGAAGCTATGCATACGTGCAGGACTACCGGGACGACTAGATTGCCAGAATTGTTTCAATTCTTTTCCCAATTCTTGACCAGTAGTACTCCAATTTGTTCGGATGGCTTCTCTCATCTCTGCAACATGACGTTTTAGGTCAAGTTCATTCTTCTTAAGCCATGATACGTTAAGCTCTTGTCTTGTGGTACCTCGCTTGAATTGACGCGCAATATATTTCTCATAATCACGAACGATTCTGGATGACTGTTAGCAGTGATTAGGAAGTAGAAGCTCAAAAACATACTTTGTAATGATACCAGTTGTGCTAACACCCTCGGTTCTCTGTGTAACCAAGAATTTGCCTTGTTCTTTGATTGGCTTGTAAATATCATCTCCTTCATCTGCTCCATATGGAAGATCGTCATGCGCGACGTAATCGATCCTTTTTTCTGCCAAAAATTCCGGCGTAACAATCCATGGACAATTCTCAACGACCTCATCAACCCACTTGCAATGTCTTACAGTCTCAGCTCGCTCCTGCCCGGATAGAACTGTAAGTCCTTTTCTCTTATGTGTTTCCGCGTCTCCCGTAACTCCGACCAGTAGATAAACGTCTGGGAATGCCTTTTTAGCTTGTTCGAGCTGTCGCATATGTCTGCCATGAATTAGTTATTACTACCAAGGTCGTAGTTTTTGAATTACATACCCAAGATGAAACAAATCAAACACACCATCCGCATAAACACGAACTGGTCTACCAGTAGGTGGTGGATTAGTCTTGTATCCAACAGGATCCATCAATTTTCCAATTGGTGGTGGGGCCATCGATTGTGCATTTTCCTCTTTCTCTTTCGGTGCCTCTCGCTCTTCATCCTCTCCCTTTGAAATACTTTTCCTTCCCTTCTTTCCAACTCTGTTCGCAATATCTGTACTACCCTCAGTTGTGTCTGATGGCTCTCCCGGATCTCGCGCATTATCAGATCCATTAACTGCTACTTTATCATGTGTAGATGATCGAAGGCGTTTCGCTGGCGGATTTTGAGAATCGACCGAAAGAGCCTTTTTGTGACTTGAGCTACGTGTTTCTCGAGTTTCTGGAGCTGTAGATTCGCCATCTTCACCAGATGCATCTCTTGATGAATTCTGTAATTGATCGAGCGTTGAGGACTTCTTGGATAAACCAGTAGCAGTACGCTTTCGCTTTCCTACACTTCCGCCAGATGATGGAGAAGACATTTTTGAATCTTTAACTTTCAATCTGAAAATGGATCCTATTGATAGAGGGAAATTGAGATGATTGATTATAGCTTTCTGGTTTTCGTGTCTTGATCGTAGTTTTTGGATACTGGGATGAGCTTCCCGAAACTTGAATAATTTTGACCAGGGTTCAAAGGTGGTGTTTGAGTAGTATCGCGCGGATTAGAGAAGTTGATAGATATCAAAAGTAAAGCCTTTGAAGCTTGAGAATGTAAATATCTCGATAAAAATCAATACTTTTTTGATGGGAGTTATGATTTTGAAAAAAATTAATCAAAGCTTTACGTAAGGTTTGATGAACATGATGCAAGTAGATGGAAGGAAGTGGTAGTAGTTGATTGATTTGATTTAAGTTGTCTTGTTGTCCTCACATAAAACTAGTTTTAAGCTATCTTATTAAAAACCCCAACCAGGTTTCTTCTGGGGCGTTCAAATTTCAAAATAACCCGGAAATTCCAAAACATCGTCATTGCTAACTGTTGAGTAAGAGCACGTGGGACGCTAAGGAATCATGAGCTCTCCTTGCCCTAGGGAAGTATGAGATCGATGATCTTCTATTTTGATAATGAAAAGTTACCAAAATCAAAGAACTTTTCTAAAACAAATTACTAGATTATAAATCTTATATCTATAAAGCATAAGATTAAGTTCTTGAAAAGAAAAAGAAAAGAAAACAAAGATCGCTAAACTTCTTCGAATCCAATTCAGCTATTGTCTAAACTCTTATATAAGAACCACACTAAATTCCGAAATTCCCAAATTCCCAAAACCACAAAACCACACCAATCATACCTATCTATCAATCATACCTACCTCTCAATCCAACATCAAATATAAATCCAACAACAATCCAACACCCAAAACACCCCCAAGAACAAGAATTCAATTCCAAGATCTTGCTAGTACTTACCTAGTACATTTTGACTTCCCATTCCCATTCCCATTCACATACTAACTCTCAGCAACAATACGGAGTACAATACCTCGAAACCTTACTACTCATAAAACTCCAAGATTCCAGGCCAATTGACAAGGTTATCGGAACATCAACTATCCCGTTGTCATTGAAAAACGCCATCGGAAGTTGAAAGATCCCGAACCGTAACACTCTAATCGATTCTTTTCTTAAAAGAGTTTATTATTTAGTGTGAGTTTGTATATATGAGTTTTTTACAGTAAGAACATAACAAACAAACAACAAAAAGTACCTACCCATCAAATCTTCTCCTCCTCTTCCTCCTCCTCCTCCTCACCCTCACCCTCACCCTCCTGGAAAACAAAAACCTCAATAATTTTCCACTCTGCAGTTCGCGGTTCGCGGGGTAACTGGAAAATCTCTTAGTTTCTAATTCTTTCTCCGAACCTACCTACCTACCCACCTACTTACCCACCTACCCACCCAATCTCCACTTCAAGCTGTGACCATTAGCTAGGTAGGTAGTGATTATCCCTATCCACCTGCTCTGAACACTTCATTCAGCATAGGAAGAAAAGCTTACTCCATAGATCACTTACAAGTTACACGCAAACATGCAAACCGAAAAAGAGACATCAGATGAACCATTTAGTCAGGATATCAATCAATTGGTGATTTTTCAAAAGTACAATGCAAATGCAACTTGGCCTTACTAGTCTAGGGACCCTTTCCTATAAAGATCTGTAATGTAAAATAGAAAAGATAATGGACTCGTGACCAATGATAATATAACTCGCTGCGTGTGAAGATCGTAAGTTCGGGAAATTTCATGTAGAAGGAGAAGCCACCACCAAGGGGATCTCCAAAATGTTTATCAGATATAAAGTATTCATAACCTTTATGCCTTCCTTCATCCTATGCTCCCTGATCCCTCCTAGCATTCACGAAGGCTCCCAGAAGAACTCGCAGCACGTGAATTTATCTCACGTTTTGCCAGTAAAAACGCAAACAACTTGCAACCGTTTCTTTCTATTCCAGACATAATCGCAAAAATAATCATTCATCAAGATGAATCTGGTCTGCACAATTTCTCGAGTCATTAATATCTTCACCTCCTCCCCCGTCGCCATCCACCACTTCAAGAATCTTTGAAGTATAACAATACCCAAAGTACTCCTACTTCTATTCCTTCGAGTCGGTCGTTTTTGGTAAGACCTTGTCGACTACAGCTTGGTATTTGGGATCTTTCGGGTCGATCTTTTCGGGCAAGGCATTGGATTCGGGGACTTCGGATTGGGGTTGTCCTTTTGGGACTTGGCTGACGAGGTCTTTGTCTTCCTCGCCGTGATCAAACATCTCTGTATCATCGGAATCAGTGAGGACTTCTGTACCATCTCCAAGAAGAATGATCCGTCCACGTTGGTTCCCACCGAAAGATTTAAGCTTCTGGTCCATATCAACATCATAACCACTATCACTGTCATCAAAGTTATGATGAACACCAGGTCCTCGGAATTCAGCTAGTAAACATATTAGGAGATATTCCGATCCTAGGAACTAGCGGAGTACTTGCCATACTCCGGAGGGGCACATGGACCATCTCCATTCGCGACACGCTTTGCGATTTCATCGTACCACTCTTCCTTAGTTTTGCCGTTCAGGAGACCAATGACAATCATAGTCATGTTATCACAACCGACACCACCAGTTTCCGAATTGGATGCTAAGCAGTTATCCATCATGTTCTCACAGATTTTAGATAGGTCTTGCTTGGCAACGATCCCTCGTCGAACAAATTCAATAACAGCTTGGGAGGATTGGCAATCCCAGATACCTATAAAATTAGGTTAGCCTTTTTTTCGAAATGATTCGTCGCAAGCTACTGACCATCGCAAGCAACCACTAAGAACTCGTCATCGTCTGTAATGTCATGTACAGTAACGTCTGGGAATGCAGTCACGATTTGCTGTTCGGGTGAAAGCCCTGCGCTCTTCTTGAACTCGAAATCACCAATAGCTCTTGACAATGCAAGATTGCCATTGACACGACCGAAATCTACGAAACCTCCAGCCGCATTGATTCTAGCCTTTTCGCCTGCACAGATGCATATTAGTATTTTGTGCAGCATATTACCAAGATGATGAAAAGCTACCTTCGTTCTGCGGCTTGTGGTCGAATGACAGAGGCTTAGCCCGACCCTTGACTCCCAAAACGCTTCTTGAATCTCCGGCGTTTCCCTTGAGAACAGTAAGTATCTTTCGGTTTTCTTTAGATACCATATAAACATACCACGTAAATCTTCTTATGCGAAATGATACCAACCGATGCGGTACAGCCAGAAACTTCCTCCTCGTACCTTGGATCTACAACTTGAATTAGTAACCTTTCCTAATAAAAGATGGACGCTCTTCTAACCCATCAAAATTGCTCTATCTGTTGCGAGGAAGCCATCCTTCAAAGCTTGTTCAATATCACCCTTTTGAAATGCTTCTTGTTTCGCAATGATTTGGTGTATATTTTCGCCTGCAAAGAGTGCTACCCTGTCTCCTCCATGTCCATCGTAAACACCGAAGAAGGAAAGCCTGCTTTCGATTGGAGCTGGCTTAAATTCCTGTCCCTTTGCATTCTGTAAATCAAGAATAGTCGCGTGCGCGTCCTCCATACTAATTCTCCATCCTTGCATAGAAGAGACACCATAGACTAATCTCTCATCGCCTCCGATAGCTGAGTTCTAATAGAGAGAACAATGTTAGTAATCATGGAAAGGGGTAGATAGATCTCGATAGTAAGATTGCGGCTGTACACCGAGTCCTCATGGAATATTTTCTGGGAAAGCTGTCCTCATTTCCCGAACAGCATAAAAGTCTTTGTATCACTGCGGACGCGGGAATATTTAACATCGGTATGGAATACCAGATATGCGATCCCTTGGTAAGAGATACCAGCGCCGACAATGACACGGTAAACAAACAAGGAAAAGCAAGCATACCTTCTCCACGACCGGCTCCGAAAGAGTCTGGCCCATCTTGAAGATAGATCTAGTCCTCTCTACAAAAATCCAACAAACAATTCAGATCCTTCTCTCAACAAGATTTATAGGTATCCTGGCTTCTTGGTGTTCCTTGACAGAGATTGCAAAGATGTATGGGTGGGATGCGGGGTCGTAATTTCCTTGGAAAGAAAGGCCGAAGAGATTGTAGATAGATGAGTCCTATCGGCAAGATGATATCTTTTGATTTGGAGAATCTTTTGGAGGTGAATGTAGAGATTGGGAGAATTATCTTTGCAGATCGCGTGGAGGGAAAGAGAAACTGATGCTACTAAAAATGACGCTTCTTGCTGGATTGATGAGAGCAAAGAACGCTAAAAGTGATTCGCTTATTTATCTATAAACAGCAGAGTGGGGGACAGAAAGGATCGATAAATTGAATAGGTTGGGTGGTTGAATGAATGAATGAATGATTTGATGTGTGTTCTTGGTGATTTGTGAATAACAGGAATAGAATGGCCTCGATGTGATTGACTGACTGTTTTTTTTTTTTTGGCTTATTTTCGAAAGTATCTACTGGGTGTGGTATAGATAGGCAGGGGTTTACAGTAAATTCTTTTCATTTTGTTAATCATCTCTCTACGTATGATGAGTTGGTTGTCTAGTTACTATTCACCTCTTTGTTTCGCGCGGTGATTGTCAAGGGAAATACACATTGATATTGATAAATAGTAGGTTTCATTTGATTCACCTTTTTGATAATAACTCATGATTCAATTATTGATACCATCTAGAGTTTGTAAAGAGGTATCTAATCCATCTCTATCTTCATACTACCTATCTGAAGAAGCCAACATTGTACTTACCGAGTACCTAGGTGCGAATATACCTAACTTCGAGCCTAATTTCGAGCCTGGTGAGCCAACTTAGCCGGTATTCTGATAGTGTGCTGCGCAGATGATGGATTAATCAAATACTACCAGTGGCTACCTGGCACTATTCTAAAACAAGAATCCGCATATGTTGATGACGACTATTAGTCATGTACTACAAAACTACTTACTGCACTTTACTACTTATTCGCTCGGGGGCAGTCTGGACCAACTCACTTGGCGGACCCTTCTTTGGCCTTTTAGTTTTAGGTGTTCGGGAGAACCGAACGGACTGCGCCGCACTTTAACATGGAATTTATGGAATTTCTCTGATTTACGGAGTAAATTTCTGAAGAGCGGTATTTCTTTTCTCTTAGACAATTTAGACGATTTAGACGATTCAACCCAATGTTCACAATGTTCTTTATCACCCTCAAACAATCATGTCGGATAACTTTATCTTTTCCTTTTCCTATCGATAGCGCTGGCATAATTTTGCTTGGATCATTTAACGAACAATGTAACCCGTAACCCAAATGGCCATTGAATTGATCAATCCTTTTCTATTTCTGAATCAAATTGTTGGTTTGATTTATTAGTGGGGTGGTGTTCATCTTGTCATAGCAATCCCTGTACGCAAATTTTCCCTGAAAAGTGATAAAGCTGGGGAAATTTTCGCTGGACCGGAAAGGTATGAACAATAATCGTTTCACCAGAGTGATCTCATCCCGTTTCTACCCGACCTATATGAAATTGTATCGTCATCTAAAGAAGGGACAATTATAGATGAGTCGAAGTATACAGCTTTATGAGTATCAGAGCATTCACAGTCAGAGCATTCACAGTCAGAGCATTCACAGTCAGAGCATTCACTGTCAGAGCATTCACAGATCGGGTACATTATTCGAGTCAAAAACGAAGGGGTGTCTCATTCTAGAACCTATCCATCTCTTTGAAGTTTCGAATCTAGCAGGTCTATCTTTTGAGAACATCAAATTAATGCTTCCATTTCGTTCTTGTATTTCAACATCTAGAGGGAGTAGATGTTTGTAGTCTTTCTATTCTTTCATTCATTTCAAATCGCGAAATCAAGGGAAGATTCTAAATGGTGCTCCATGTAAGCAAGGCTTCGATTATACCGCCATATTCTGCGAAAAACTAGGGCTCAGTGAGTTATCATTCCTCAAGCTTCACTGGCACATTCGACTTTGAGATGCTCGAGGCACATTGTAGAAGTGAACCTTGGGACTTGGGATTTACAACATAGACAACTTCCAATCTACGAAATCCACAAGTATTCACGAAACACTCCATCTCTGTCTTTTTTAACCAACAACCCTTACGAATCTTTAACCACTACAATCAGGTCTCATACCATTCACTTTTGCCTAATTACCTATTCCATTTATCTCATCCTCGTCACGGCCATCATTTACACTTTCCGACCACCGCACAGTCATTTTCCACACTGTCCACATCTGACAATTATGACGAACGTTCACCTCATATTAATCTTTCTCGCAGGGACTATCATCACACTTTGTGGGTTCATCGCTAGCAAACAGATGCCTGGCCTAACATCCCACGAACAATGTCTCGAACATCTCAAGGAGCTAGATCAACGAGCAAAAGAAACATGGCAACGTCCTGAAATTCCTAACAGAACCTGGGAACAATCCAAGTCTCGACTTCTACATAGCAATCTCTGCAACATGCATCACGGGCTCGAAAACATGCCATGGGATATTGAAAGCCATAAGTGGCATGGCATGGCATGGCATGATGGATTCTGAGGCGAGTGTAATTGTGTGGAAACATTATGCTAAGTATGATGGGACTTTTTCTCTGCTAAAATCATCGGTTTGGTTCGTACTAACAATTTTGAGGCATGTAAATAAGAATTCTGACACTCCGAAATAAGACAATCTATTCACCTTAATGAAGAGCGGCGAATGAACCCTAGTTTCTTAGTTGCGAGACAGGTCGTTTGGGAATACCCCTGAAACTCTGCTCTCGTTGAGAACATACGGCTCTCACAAGACAGGTGCTCTTAAGCCTGAATACAAGCAGCACTAGTTCCCCATGAAACGAGCCACGGGAAGCAGGGTCTAACTTGAAATCATTTGATAGATAGGCGTTTTTTGAAATGGGGTACACGATAAATTTTGATGATTTTTTCTGGCATGCAAAATCTTCCGCTTCTATTTCAGGCATTGGCTACAGTAAAATTGTTATTTTCAGTTGTTTAGTTTGATCTCTCACTTGCTCTATCTCCCCCGTATTTCCTCTCCAGTCGATATTCTAGCTTTCTAGTGTGTTCAGTGCATATACAGAAACGTGGTTCACGAGCAACCCAAAACCAGAGCATACAAACTATCATTTCTCTTCCTAGATTCAAAAGTTTGGAAATTTACCTGCTTCTATCTGCCTCATTTTATCTTACCCCTATATCTCTCAAGAACCAAAATCAAAGACAAGAAAAAACAACCACTCCAAATAATAATCCTCAATAACCGAGCACAACATCATATTTCCATATAATGCGATGCGAAGAAATACATATTCACGATCCTTCTCTTCTATCTAAAACACCTTCTCCCATCTTTTCTTGAATTTCATATCAGAGCTAGATATCGCGATGGTATACTAGCATACTAGCATATTCGTAGAACTTGCAAACAATATCCAAGAAACCTCTAGAATTTTTCCGAGTACTTGGAGTGGAATTTTGGAGAAGGGTAGGTTACTGACTATATATATATAGGCTTTTTATCTCCTGTAGCTATCTAAGTTTTGTCTCTGTATTCTTCACTTCACAGTTCACACTTTACAATTTCTCATCATATATCCAAACAAACATACCAAATCCATACACCAAACACCCCTCACCTCTTACTCCTCACCCCTTACACCACTTCAAAATTCAAACCTCACCAACCCAACCCAACCCAACCCAACCCAACCTCCCCCCCCAAAAATGTTCCCCCTCTTCATCCTCAAATTCCTCCTAAGAAACTCCCTCACATTTATCCGTCCTTTTTTTCCCATCATTAGGGGAATCTTGGATTAACTTGACATTCTTAGTTTTTGGGGGTGGGTGTTTGGATTTTAGGATGTTTGTCATGTTTGGGAAAGAGAGAGGGGGGATAGAGAGGATGGATAGGAAACAGAAGGGAGGGAACTCGGGATTTTTTAGTGATTAAATGGATTTATCCTTATCCTTATCCTTATCCTTCTTCTCATTTTTCAGATGTTTGATGAAATGATAAATAAATATTAGTTTGTAACATCTTATGATTTTTAGTTTTTGATTTGGAGGGGGATATAATAGGGGATAGCTACAATAAAGTTCTTCGAAGTTTGGAACAAGGCCCAGATGATAGGCCAATTTCTGTTGTCGTCTCTGCAAAAAGCAGGAGGAAGTTAACTTTCATCCGTGCTTATACTGTTGAAGGATGGATTTCTTAGATCATGAGATCATCTACATTTTTACAGGCAAGATTTTGCTTCCTGATCAAAAACGTAGCTAGAAACGACTCTACGATGACCGAGTAGCATTATACTATAGCTATGCACCTCGCCACCTCATGTCGGTTCAATAAGTCCCCTACCTCACTTTCTGACCACTCCTTCAGTCGTCCCCATTCTGAAGCGCATGGGTCGATATTTCCGCATGATTTGCGGGGAACATTATATGAGAAAAGGGGATTGTGTACTGGAGAATTTTGTGCGGATAAATATATGAGCGGGTGTTTACAGATAGCAAAGCGCAAGTGCTGCCGAGTCAAGTGTTCTTTCTGGGTGCTGGAGGCTGTACACCATGTTTGGAAGACCTTGTATTTTATAATTTACAAATCATATATTTTAAAAGTTTTAATTCAAATATTTTCATAGGTTTAGAGAATATGCTTCATAAAGGAGATTAATAATCCGGGATATGAGTTGTACTACTCATCGTGCAGCTATGCACGCCTTGTTACTATATGATTGCTACTACTAGTATCACTTAACATTTAAGCACTTGCAACACAATTGATAAATTAGGCACAAATACTGTATCATTTTGACTATATTGTATAATAATGGACCCCACGGGAAGAATGCCCCGCTCACAAACATGCAGGTCAAATGCCTGATTTGAATATGCACTAGAACAATGGAGGGAAGTTGTGCTTTTCAGCCTGCAACTGCGCAGTTAATGCCACAGCCGAGTTGCAGCCGCTGGCGATGGCAGCTGGAGTAGCCTTGTAGGGAGTGATACAGTCTCCGGCCGCAAACTCCTCGGACGCTAGTTTGGTGAAATGGAGGTGGCGCTAAGATGTCTCCAGTAGGGTTGACATCAAGACCGAGTTGCTCAATGAATGGACCTTGGACTGTGGTCTTCGTGTTGTGGACCAGGAACGCCTCTTCTTTTACAGAACCATCCGTGAACTGAATTGTGACCGAAGAGCGGCCGTTATCAACGAGGCGTTTGATCTTGCGTGTATCAATCTTGAATGGTGCTTTGGCGAGTGGACTGAGTTGTGCGGCTATATCATCGTCGCCATGGGTGTACAGAGTGACTTCGTCACTGAGCTGGGCAGCATTTGCTGCTATAACCATGTGAATGCCTGTCATAGGACTGATGGGAGGTACGATGAGAACGCCTGTAGATTTGGCACCGCGATCTTCGTAACCAAAGCAAAAAAGGCAGTGAAAACTACAAGAATGCATATGAACAGATTCAGTAACTATTGTAATATGATAGCTTTTAGTTTCTCATAGACGAAACACGTTCCCTTGCATTCGCTTGGTCCAAATCCCAACGTAGCCCTCACTATCAGGAAAAGTATCAGTCATACCAACGGCCAGGATGATCTTTCGAAAGTTCCACTCCTTCGCATTTGCGTCGACAAGGATGAAGTGACAGTCGGTTTTCTTCTCGATGCTCGTGACGCCAATGTCAAGGAATTGGATAGTAGAGTAGCGCGCCAAGATGCTATCTTTGGTTGCGGCTCGGAAATCCTCGGGGTCCTTGTGATCCCAGGTTGGAACCATGTGCATATGAGTTGATTTCTTGTTGCGGTAGGTCTGGGTGTCAAAAACCACGGCAGTGTGGAGTTGGCGTGCTAGAGCACCTGCCCCGGTAAGTCCAGCTGGACCTCCTCTGATAATGGCAACGTCGACGAAATCCATGAAGACGGCTGTTGTGATGACTATGGTAGTTTGGTGCTGTTAGTGGCGGCACTGGATAGCTATATAGGAAATGCAAACGGAAGTGTATAGCCGAGATTATACATAACGCATGTTGAAATTCACTAGTGAGCTGCAAGTCACGACAGACTTGGATAATTTGGGGAGGTATTATTTCTTGTTGTTTGACAAGCCACCGATCAAGGCGACCAATTGGTTATGTTCCATCTAGTGATAACGACTTAATATATTGCGCCGCAATTGATCGGGTTGTTGTATGACCGAGTAGACTTCACCATTTAAAATAATTACAAATTTATACCCTCTGCTATAATAAGATTCTGAATCAAGTAGTTTCGAGAAAACAACTCCCTATCTAGATAGATAGGTACCTGAAAGGAGATAAGGGGTTAAAACTTCCGTTCTTCATCGGGGGGAGTAGATTTATGTTAGATTTAGATAATTAATCTTTATATAGTTACTCTCCACTTATATTAACTGTTGGTAGGCCTCCGGTGCGTAGGAACCGTAGAATTCATAGTAATACGATATTGAGGTTATTCACAATGAGTGCACCCTTTGGAGGCTGGTATAAAGCTGCGCAATTGACCGTCTTAGTGAAAGAAGTTATATTGCGTATAGATTCGAAAGAACTCTATGGAAGCGACGACTATATAAAGGTCGTCGCTTAGGTGAGTTGCACGTGCTATAAAAGCACTGAAGCTTTAACCGCTCATTTCCTCTAAGATAGCTCGGGTAGGTACCAGGTGTTTGGTGTGGTTGGTACGAAAGGCGCAGCAGGTAGCTTGTATGATTTGATTGAAAGACTGTAAGTCTGTAAAGGACCCCACAAACGCTCATTTCATTTATCTTTTGACTGCTATTCCATTACAGCTTCTGCCCAGATTCTGAACTTTTATTCTCCCCTAGAATTTCAATGCTCTATTTACATCTAACTTTTCATACTACAAAAACACTTAAAAATACAAGTGGTCAATGTATATCTATAAACTTTTTTTTAAAAATATCATATGTAACCTTTCGAAATTCTTTAAATTTAATACAAATCGAAAAATAATTGAATAAATTAAAAAATAATAATAATAAAATAATTATAAAAATTAGGATTTTCAAATGATATAATTATTCCTTCGGAGGACAAATTGCAAGGTAGGTTTTGAGGTGTCTTAAAAAATCATTCGAGGAGTGGTAGCGATGCAAATTATTTTTCAGGCGTCGAGGGGCCGGACTCAAAGCTCATCATTTCAAACGGAAAATAAAGCTTGACCATGGAGTCGTCTGATAATGCTATTACCGAGCCAAATAGTACTCGTCTAATGCTTATTATGGTCGGCATTTGTCTGGCAGTTTTTCTCACAGGCATGGTAACAAAAGAAATTTCAAGCAGCCTCTTGCACAGTTGAAGTTTGGGAGCTAACTTTTCGCTTTTAATACAGGATCAAACCATCTTAGCTACGGCAATCCCCATCATCAGCGTCGAGTTTGACACATCACAAGACATTGGATGGTGGGCTAATGCCTATCTTCTTACTTTGAGCGCCTTTCAACTGTTCTACGGTAAACTTTACAGTCATTTTCCCATCAAAAATGTTTACCTTATTGCTATTGTCATCTTCGAGATTGGATCTCTTATCTGTACAACAGCACATACCTCAATAGCCCTGATCGTTGGCCGAGCGATCGCTGGACTGGGTGCTGCTAGTGTTTTTTCAGGAAGTGTGTTGATTACTACGAAAGTAATCCCGCTGGCCCAGCGTGCCGCTTACTTGGGTGTCATTTCCGCTGCATTTGGATTGGCAGCTATTCTTGGACCGTTCCTGGGAGCCGCTATACTGCAATCGACTACATGGAGATGGTGTTTCGGCATTAATTTGCCGTTAGGAGCGGTAACGGTAATTTTGTGTGGCATCCTTGTACACACACCATCAGACCCAAGCGCACAATCTCTTAGTCTCGTGCAAAAAGCTCTGCAGCTCGACATTCCTGGAACGGTTTCTATGGTTGGATCTTTGATATGTCTCCTCATGGCTTTATAATGGGGTGGCGCTACCTATCCTTGGAGTAACGGTCGGATTATCGCTCTCTTTGTCGTATCCGGTATTCTCACTATCGCTTTTATAGCTACCCAAACGACCAAAATTGCCGGAAAGGCTCGCACAATTCCAGGCAGCTTAGCGCGCAGTCGTGATATCTGGCTGGCCGACAGCTATGCTATGTGCATAACTGGAGGTCTCTATGTTGCCATTTTATACCTACCTGTATGGTTCCAAGATGTTCGTGGCCGCTCACCTCTTTTTTCAGGTGAATTGTTGACTCCATTGATTGCCGGTTACGTTGTGGCTTCAATCTTGGCTGGAGGTATTACCAGCGGCTTCAAGTATTGCAACCCGGCCATGATCATTGGGACTGCACTCTCAATTTCTGGGGCTGCTTTACTCACTACTATCAACCTACATTCTTCTACGGCAAGAGTCGTCGGTTATCAACTTGTGTACGGCTTTGGCGTTGGATTTGGATTTGGTCAGCCAAGTTATATCGTGCAAACACTGTTACCAGCAGAAGACGTTCCCATTGGCGTAACATTTATAACTCTTGTCCAAAATCTCAGTGCCTCGGTTTTTGTGGCAGTACCACAAAGCATTTTCCAAAGGGAGATGCACAAGCGTCTCGAACCGCTTCTGCCGCAATCTTCCAACTCGTCTTCTCTCTTGCTGTCTGCCTTACCCACAATACTGTCATCGATGCCGCCAGAGACCCAAGCAACAGCAAAGAGCGCCATTAGTGATTCCATAATCCGCACATTTTATGTGTCGCTGGCGCTAAGTTGTGTATCTGTTGCTGGCGCTCTGGCTATCAAGTGGGTCCCTATGCAAGACCCTGCCAAACAAGATCTTGTCAAGCAAGATACAACTTCTCCTAGAGAGAAAACGCAGGACCAAAATGGAAGAGAAAATGAAAAGCAAGATGAGAACATTGCTGCAGCTTAGCATTGTCAGGCACTGGCGACAATATCAACGGTTGCAAGTTTTTCGTGCAACATCTTTATTCGACAAGATTCAAGGGTATATTAAAGCTTTTCGTTCCATAAATCCTTTCCTTTTTAGTTAATTGAATATAATCTGAATGCCCTTATATTCTAGCTTTTATACTTCTCATCATTCCTGTAAAGAGTCATTCTCTTAAGCAGATAGCCATAATAAAATTATTCAGGATCTGAAACAAGGTGGTAAGTAGGTGAAAGAGAAGCGTAAGGGATATATTGTGCGGGCGATAGTATAGTCTTGATGGTGATAACGTTGCTATATAATAGCAGCCAAAATACCATCACTGGAATAATTGTATTATCATTGTCAAGAGATAACTATCACTCAACTGAATCTCCTGTTCTCGCCATCTTTCAGTCACTCTTTAATTAGCCGTGAACTGCTAATTGCAAAAGAGAATCCAAATCTCCATTATCCATAGTACCACCCCATTCCGTAAAGATAAACAACTACGAACTTAGGAGTTTATATACGTATTCCCAAATATTGACAGTACAGTCGATATTTATTCTTCAGAAGAATATGGTAATAGGTCTGATTCAATCCTCGGTATTAAGTAATAGAATACTGGAGTATAATATTTAGTCAAAACTGTTATTATGGCTCTTCTCCCACCGCTGACAAGGTTTGATTTCATGGCGATTTTCCCGGGGGGGGGACTATAAAAGACTACTGTTGTATAGGATTGCAATACAGTAATGGAAGAGGAGTTTTTAATGCAAATGGGACATGGTTTCGCGCCACTTCCCAATCTTGAAAATTAAACTAGATCTGTCTTTCAAAATTTAAAGGGATGAAATTAGGTTTCTTTACTGAGGATTCTTTGGGTTATGAGAAGATACGATATGTAAGTGATCGATCATATTTATCAACAGTGATGATCATGAACACAAAGTTCTCACTGTCAATGAGAAAGAGGGGGAGTAGTTGTAAGAAGAAGTTGAAACTGCCCAATTCCCGCCACACATACAACGAACCCCTCCACCTTCCATCTCATCATAACAAAATTCCCAAATTCTATATGTACTGATCCAACTTCTCGGAGATTCACGATACTCAAGCATTTCAACCATAAACCACCAGTATAAAGTCATAGAATTGTTTCTTTGATGTTGAACTTTCTTGATGGCTAGGTTATCTATAGGGAAGCACACCGGTGCTGAGATGCTGGGATCTGACTTGATAAATAGTCTATAGATGGGTGAACAACGAACGAATCAATCAGATATAATCATTAATAAACTCATCTTTAGAACTGATTTCTCCACGAAGTTTTTGATTAGAAAATCAGAGTTAGGTTTGTTGAATTGTCTGAGAATTGCAAGAATGGAGTATAAAATGCCGACTCGGAGAATGGAAGTAAGGTATGAGATTAGAGAATCGAAAGTTTGAATTTCAAGTTTTGTGGCTGCTGGGTAGGAGCATTTTGTGGTTGTGATGAATGTGCAAGATGGGTGATGGTGAAATAAATGGTAGTTCGGCGACGGTGAGTATGTTGAGAGGTGCATATATGTGTGTGGGTGGCTATATCATTATCAATATCCAAATATTCCAATCACGTTGTCACCGTAAAGTCCAGAATACCATCATCTGTTCAGAAAAACACAAACGTTTCCAACTTCATAGCCTGCGAGGTCAACACACTCATGGAGCCGAGACCCTTGGCAAATAGGTTCCATCGTCTCACTGACTTCCTAAACCGAAAAATATCGTAGAATTTTCTCCGTTTGTTCTTGGATTGATGATACTCCAGGTATATTTATAGAGGGAGGGACCAGTGTGGGATTTCAGCAGTGGGGATTCTGAGTTGGTAGCTAGAGGAGTTGTTTATTATCTAGACAAGTAACAAATACGTAGTGAATGTATCTTCGATCAAAAGTCCTAGCCATCTCTTCCAGCAATCTCAGCCAGGAAGCGTGATTAATTCTCTTTTCCCCTGTTTAAATTCAATATATCATCCCTCACCAATGGGAACTGGATAGGTGATAAGACATTTTGTATACCTATATTACAAGAATGAAGGTGAACAGGATGGCATAAAAGACTGGAGCAGTAGACTAGACACAACCAATACCATCAACCGACAAGTAAAAACGGAAAAAGTTTCGCTGGTCACTATCCACAGCAAAAGAAAATTATCAGATTTAAAGCTCGGTATCAAAGCCCCTTTAACGCAGAAGCCCGAGTCTGTATGAGCTGGCATGGCAGGCCGCTACTTGCGGCATTCTTGAGAGATTTCAAATTGAGACCTATTTCGAATATTCACGCAGGCTGAATAGATCATTTCAAATCATTATTCGATAGAAAAATGGATGAATTATGAGTCTTGGTAGTTCCTTTTTACGAGGTAGTTCATTTCTCGTTAGATGTATGCTTAATCATTGTGCACACAGTCCACCCTATCTCATCTGTGTCAAGTCCGGCTCCAACAATATCATATACGCCAAATTAAAAGTGATGAAATTCATGTCCTGACGCCAGCCCTTTCAAATTTTCCACATTCGCCCTTCCATTTCCATATCCTTCAAGTCATAACCAGACAATTCGTGAAATTAGATGTATTTCATTCACATTACTCAATCAACCCTCCAAATCAAAAATCGTATCCGTCCTCCCTCCTTAGGAAACTTCAACGTTCCTTCCATCAATCCACTCTCCATAATCCCCTCCACCGCTTCTGCAAAACATCTTCTCATCTCCATAGAGGGAGTTGACTGCGGTACCAACAAAATAGGGGAGCGAATCTCATGATTACTAATATGACCCCACGATTTATCGAAATCGTCTTGTTCATCCACTTTAGATTTAGGAGGTCGAGAACAGCGATGGGGTTTTGATTCTTGCGGTTTTGGGAGAGAGGTTGAAGGAGGTGGAGAGGAAGATTTGCTACTGGGTGTGTAGACGAGACCGAGGAAGATTCCTTGAAGAGAAGCATCGCCGGTTTCTTCGGAGAGGGAGAGACTTGAGATCATGGGA
Organism: Sclerotinia nivalis; assembly: GCA_029531795.1. NCBI lineage: Eukaryota > Fungi > Ascomycota > Leotiomycetes > Helotiales > Sclerotiniaceae > Sclerotinia > Sclerotinia nivalis. The sequence goes on from JAPEIS010000003.1 coordinate 192,950, forward strand.
ACCGTGGAGCCTGAAGCTGGGAGATTGGAGTTGAAGAATGAATGGGAGAGGAGGACGTTCGGGAGATGATGGTGAAGAGATGAGGGAAGAGTGGATGTGAAGGAAACGGGTGGCATTGGAAGCGATGGCGTAAAAATGCAAGATTGAGGTGAGGGATTTGGACGAGGCAAAGAGGGGTCAGTTATAGGTCGCTGAAATGAGCCTGTGAGAGATTGTTAGCTGTTGTCATATTTTCGAGGTGATCTAAATGGGAAGAAGTCCCCACGAAATATCAATTGACGATAAGCTGGGATGCTAGAAAACCTAGAATTACTCACGATCACTCTTCTCAACAGCCCTCGCAGAAACAACCGCGCCCAATGCAACCGTCATAAATAAATTAGAAACCAACATTTTACTTTGGATATTTTTCCTTTGAAATAAAATCTCTTATTTTAAAAAAATATTACACTTCAATCGAATAGAAAATATCTAGGACTCTTTCTTGAAGCAATCCGCGGCCGGCCGTAACCTTCCAATATCCATGGGCAAGGCTCATGTTTAAACATTTCTACTCCAAGCTTAAACGCCAAGCGAGGGCTGCAAAGCTCGATCTTTTGCAAGTGCCGAGCATATTACTTTCCCCATATTTTTCAGATTCATATATCTCAGTTAAGTGGATGGACAAAACAACCGCAAGGAAATAGTATAAAAAGTGTCAAAACGCCATCCCAAGGTTGGGTGTTATTGGGTACATGAGCTTGTTACATGGTTTGTGTCAAGGGGCTTCAGGGGTCCTTGGTTTTAAGTTATCGAGCATGCATTTGCGAAGCGAGAACATATCCATCAAAAATCGTGGTAATCCACTTGGAAAAATTTAAACTAAACTTGCATAAGCTTAAGAGGAGATCCTATGGATGGTAACGATTTATTAAGAAGAAAGCCAAGAGTTGGCAAGTTTGGGGAGGAAGTACCGATAGGCATGCCAAGAGATGAGAGAGAGTTGATACCGTGACAGGATAAGTGGAGAAACGATGCTTGGACCAATTTCTTGGAGGTTTAAAGAGGCGAACAGACGCACGCTATCACGCGTTTAACGGATCATACCTACATGCGGCCTCGTCTTAAGTTCCTCAGACGTCTCAAGTATCAATAACCATAAATTGAACACGACGCGAATGGGCCAAGAGAAGTGTACGCCTGCCATCGAAGACATGAGTGCTTTTGATAACGCGACAAGTAATTTATATCGAGAGATTTTCATGCTTAAATCTTTTTTGCCCCTCTCCCTCGCCATATTCAACAGACATTTGGCCATTACCGCGAATTTTGTATTTATAAATCATGAGACCTTCCAAACCAACTGGTCCTCGTGCATGGATCTTGTTTGTTGATATTCCTACTTCGGTACCGAATCCAAAGCGCATTCCATCAGCCATACGACTGGAAGTGTTCCAGAAAACACCTGCCGAGTCTATACTAGCCATAAATCGCTCAGCAAGTTCAGAGGATGAGGTGAGAATTACATCAGTGTGGTGGGAACCATGGATATTGATATGTGAGATGGCCTCGTTGAGGTTAGAAACGGTTTTGATTGCAAGAGTAAGTGATAGATGTTCTGTATCAAAATCACTGTCCACAGCATCTTGAAGGAAAACTGCTTGGTGAGAAGGAAGTCTTGATGTGAGAGCCGCTTTGCTATAAGCATCGCATCTTAACGAGACACCCTTCTCTAGAAGTGCTTCCGCAGCTTGTGGGAGAACTGTCTCTAGAGCAGCTTGCTCGACTAACAAAGTCTCCACGCTGTTGCATGCTGCTGGATATGAAGTTTTCGAGTCAACGATGACTCTTGTTGCCATTGCCGGGTCAGCAGTATTCTCAAGATATATCGAGCAGAGGCCATCTGCGTGACCCATGACTGGAATTTTAGTATTTTCCTTGATGTATCTGACCAATTCATTTGAACCTCTTGGGATTACGAGATCAATATATTGGTCCAATGCCAATAATTGAGGGATTACATCCCTGGTTGTGACTAATTGTATAGCAGCTGCTGGAACTTCTGTTGACTGCAAAGCTGCTGAGATCACCGTGGAAATAGCAATGAAAGATTCAGTAGATTCTTTGCCACCTGCAAAGTATTAGCTCTCATGTGAATAATTAAAATAATATTTTGTCTTACCTTTTAAGATGGCAGCATTTCCGGACTTGATTGCTAACGACGCGATGTTGGCAATCACTTCAGGACGTGCTTCAAAGATAATCAGAAGTACTCCAATGGGGCATGACACTCTCTCAAGGTCCAGACCATCGTCAAGTCGTGTTCGCAGTGTGACTTTTCCAACTGTGTTGAGTGATCAGCAGATGTTTATCTTCATGAGGAACAAAGTACAATACCAGGGTCGTCAAGATCTCTGACATCCAAAATTCCCTTCAACATATCTTCATATTTTCCCTTCTTTCCCAAATCCAATCTCGATACTATACTTAAGCTCAAACGACCACCTTCGGCTTCCTTTCTAGCCAATTCGAGGTCTCGGGCATTAGCGGCTAGTATGTCTTCTTTATTTTGTAGAAGTGCATTATGAATAGCAGTCAAAGCTGCATTTCTCGAGGACGTTGGAAGTGTAGCCAGAATGTGAGACGCAGTCTTTGCCCCGTTTGCAGCTTCTGCTGGGGTTGCGTTTGTGAGAGACATGGGAATTGGAAGAGTCACGAGTGAAAGACTCGATAATGATTTTAGAGTGAGTAAGAATTTATCACCACTAAAACTTATGGTAAAAGCTCAAGAGCGTGTTATGGATTCACTCGAAATAGTATTGACAAAAAGTAATGAATGCTTTTGTTCCACCCTCAATGCGATGACTGATTTCTGATACCACGTGATTAGAACCGGAGCAGGCGGCCGCTAGCGTAAATTGGCCCTAGAACTGGCTGGAGCTCCAAGGCAACATCATAGCCTCTCGCATCTTCGTCCCCTCATTCGACCTGGTAGTGTTAGCGTTGAGACTTCCAACACAATATCTCGAAATTATCTTTGGCGTTTTCTGGAGTCGAATTTGAGATTGCCCGTTGATTTTGTACGGAAAGCTATCTGAGACCAGTTCGAACCCACGAGAGCTGTGCAATTAATCAATCGATTACAGAAAACAAACGCTCATTATCTGGTCGCATACCCTACTTTCAAGATGGATAATTTCCTGTCCCGGATGCTTCTATTTCCCCCTCATCCCGCGCCTTTGGTACCTCTCTCGGATTCGCAATACGATGCTGGTATCACATCACAAATCGAGACTTTGAAGAAAACACCAGAGAAGACTTTGCTACAGAGCACTGCGGGTGGTGAAAGTCCTTTAGATGTGGGTAGTGGTGTATATATTATCATCGGCCATAAGCTAAAATGTTTGTAATAGGTTATCAACCCCTCGTTAAATACAGTTCCATACATCTACATTCTAAATGCCCATATCGCTGCAGCTTACAAAAATGAGAAGGGAATCAACATCGACGACTTATGGGATAAAGCGACAAGTTTCCTACACAGCTTCGATCGAAGGCAGATTCGATATCTTGGTGAAGAACTGCAAGATATCATGAGTTTTGTAGCGCAAGTTGCTTCGCAGCAACATCAGGTGCGTAAAGTGAATGCATTTGGTGTTACATAAAGAAATACTAAAGTTCATAAAGCCAGGCGCTGCCATCCCACCAATTCGAGAAGCTCTACTTCGAATCGACCCCTCGGGATCGGTCCTGACCTCGAATCATTTATTTCTTGTTCGTTTGGCTCTCGAAACACGATATTTCACTGCCATCACAGAACTTATTGACAACCCTGTCCTTTACATACCTGCCAAAGAGCCAGTATCATACACAAAATTTCTTTGCGAAGTCGACTTACCAGCACAATCCTATGTCACGATCAAATCGAGCTTCACCTCCAAACTAAAACCTCTTAAAGTTCTAGAGTATTTCTATTACAGCGGATCAGTCTACATTGGTTTACATAAATGGGATGCTGCATTAGAGATGTTGGAGAATGCTATAACATACCCGGTAAACGAAGGTGGTGTGAGTCTCGTTATGGTTGAAGCATATAAAAAATGGTTACTCGTTGGAATTCTCCAATACGGAAGGGTTCTCCAGCTTCCAAAAACCACTTCTGCTCCTGCCGCCAAAGCATACCATATTATTGCAAAACCATATGAAGCTGTCGCCAGCATTTTTGAAACTGGATCAGCTGCGCGACTAAAGAGCGAAGCTGAGTTTGGTCGACAAGTATGGACTGACGATGGTAATTATGGTCTAATGTACTGTGTTCTGTGCGCCTATCAAAAATTTCAAATCCATAACCTCGCTAATGTTTATTCGAAAATTGGAGCTGCGGACATTATGAGCCTCACGACGAGTGCAGAAACTGGTGCAAAGTTGACTTCAATTAAACAAATTGAAGATCTTATTCAAAGCATGATTGCTGACGGCACCTTACCTGCAACTATGATTCGAGATCAATCTGGACATGCAGTTCTCGCGTTCTCACCAACTGGACCTGTCCTTTCGGAAACCCAGGTTCAAAATGATTTAGTGGCGTCGACTCGACGTATCCAATCTCTAGCCAAACAAATCAAAGTCACGGATAGAGTATTGACACATGATAAGCGATATCTCGACAGTGCTCAGAGAGCTAAGAACAAGGCGAAGAAGGTTGGTGGTGTGACAGTGGATGCCATGGATTGGAATACCGTAATCGAGGATGAGGATATAATGACGGAGATGTATTGAGCTTAGTTATGGTGGGAGAGGATGCAGTCAGCCGTCAAAGACGGAAGGGTTTTTGCTTTTTCGGGAAGACACGATATGGATAATAAGTCGTGAAAAGCGATATTTGCTTTACGCAGTGCGTGGTTGTGATACACAGTTAAGCTTTTCGAAGAAATCGAAAGCAGTGGCGTATGGGGCGGCGTCTTATGAAGATATGATAGGAATGATTCTATGAACTAGAGAAAACAAAGATATGAATGAAGGAACGAGCAAGCAAGCAAATGAGCATGCACTATTTGTGGCCATTTTTTCAAGACTTTTCGTGCAAAACTTTATCGTTATATTGGACATGACATGAAAGTAACCACGCAACGCCAAATAGTATGAAATACATTCACCAATTCATTAAATGTATCATGCTCATTGATGAAACTCTCCAGCCTCAGCCGCCGCCGGCCTCATTATCCCATTCTTAGATTATAATCGCAACATGCTAGCCATATACATCTACATCTAATCAATATTGTACGCCTTGATCAACTCCGCCAACTTCAGAGCATCAGCACCATAGTTTACGGCCAAAGCAGAATTGACTTGATATCGGACTCTACAATTGATGGTTAGTCACACGTTGGCAAGATCAACTCGTGAGAAAATAAAGTTAAATTTCACATACCTCGCTTGCTCTTGGAAATTATCAGTTTTGGCTCTGCATTTGAATGTCATCATCTTGCAATTTGCATCATCGAATACCTTTTCCAAAGTCGACTGATCATTTTCCTTCAACTCCATCATCTCATCTGCACTCATTCCCATTATGAGTTTTCCCACTTCATCAAATGCCGTTAACCATAATTGGCCGGTGTGATCATTGACGTTTAGGGAGAGAATGTAGCGATACTCGGGTTTAGGATGGGTTTGATTACATTTTTCGCAGCGCCATGTGCCATCATTTTGGTCGACGACTTTCTTACTGCAATTCTCGCTGATACAGGAGGGGTAGCAGAAAGTGTCTTGTTTAATGTAGACGATGGTGGCTCTGGTGGAGAAATAGTCTGTGTTCTCTTCGGACATTCCAAGGCCTTCGTCTTTGATTTGGGCAACGGTCTTGAGAGGATCTTGGCGGCCGCCTGCTGCTCCGGCACTGGCCATGTTGCTATGTGAGGCAAAGTTTTCTGTGCGACCTTGGGAATCGTACCATCCCTTGAGCTTGTGTGCTTCTTGAATATCCGGGTCGAAGGACATGGAGCCAGAAGACAGCAAACTTAGACTTCTACCCCCAAAATCGGAAACTTTGACGCCCTTAAAAGCTACGACCGACTCCGGGCTAGCATCAAAAGAGGTTGCAGTCTTGCCCCATATAGTTAATCGGACGGAATATCCGGTATCATCAACTAATGTCAACTCTCTCTTGCTGTATGGTTTATTCGTCGTCTTCGACGTAATTTCTGAGGTTTCTCCCACCTCCTTGAGCACAGCGATAAGGTCGACTGTGCTGTCTTTCTCGATTGTTTGTAAATCTCCAATGTTGGAAAAGTTATATCGTACTTGAGGGACATTATCTTGGTCTTCGGCTTTCTCCACCAGGGTATCTCGTTCGAACATAAGCTCGTAGTCATTATTAATGTTGGAAAATTGCTTCTTCGCAATTTGAACTCGACAGGGACTCGTAATATAATAGACGTTGCCTTCCTGGAAAAGCTCATATAAAGCGTCGCACTGCTCATTGAAGCCCGTTGCCTTAATCTCGCCACTCTCATCCAGAAGATTGACGCTAAAGAGCTTGCCTTCACTGTTTTGTTTGTGCCATGTTCTGATATCCGACTTACTTGTAACTCTTGCTTTGATTGTCCATTTATGAGCGTACGGTGATAGTGACTCAATAGGATATATGGTGGCGTGAGATGAGGAGCTGGAAGGTCCGTTGCGGGATGGGAGCGCACGATCTTGGGCGGCAGGTTGTTGGGGCTGAGGTTTATTTCCGTAAAAGCCACCTCCGCCAATTGTAGTATTGTGTGGTTTGACATCTTCTTCGACCTTGACCGCAGTTGGTTCTCCGATCTTCTCCATCGTTCCCAAACTCTCGATGACATCGATATCGAGAATAATCAAAATTCTAATAAGAAAAAAGTTAGGCAATAACATCCCATCGGTAGACATCTGCGAATACTAACCTTTTGCCTTTAACTTCATTTGCCTGATAGTTCTTCAGACGAATGAAGCAACCTTTTGTCAATTTTCCATCGTGTATTACATGATTTGCCTCTAAAATGTCATCAGTCAAATCGTTCTGGCAAAAGTCTAAATAGTTACAACATGGATTCTACTTACGAGTGGCAAGCATGCACTGTACAAAGTTCTGAATGTCGCTCACAACCAGTCTGAATCTTTCGGCCTGTCCATCTACTCCTGCACCCATTGGTTTGACTTGTACGACTTGGCATACTGGCACCGGAAAGTCCTTCACTACACGATCAGTGTCATTGAAGATTGCACTACGAACAGTCAGTATAGAAAGATGGTTTAAAAGGTTAAATATACTTACTTCAAGGCACCTTGAGTAATTTGAGCTTTTGCGACCTCCATGGTTATCAACAACTACATCCACTCTTGCAGTAAAGTACTGAAAATGTATATGGTTGATTTATTGACTTGTCAACTTTCGTAAATGATGATGAGTCGCGGTTCGTGTAAATTGATTTATTTTACGCGTCTTAGAACGTGCTGTGCCCGCGCTAGCAGCCTGATTATGTCACGCTAACACGAAGTTCCCCGCCCCTTGCACCACCACCCCCTCTTCACGTGGGTTAATAGTCCAATATCAATGCATCTCCTTGTTAACAAAACAACATTAACCTACGAATACCCAAAAATTACACACAATGACCGACGAAACTGCTACCAGAGCTCCAGAAAGTGATGCTATGGAGGAATCGAAAGAGGTTCCTCAAGTCGAACCAAGCCCATTTCCAGGAGATACTCCAGCGCAAAGCGGTGCGAGCTTGGGTGTACGTCTTTGAGACATGAATGGGAAAAGCATTACTAACTTTTAAAAGGAGCATTGTGTGAAGGATAGACCAACACGTTAGTACTCTTGCGCAGAGAGTCTGCAAATTCGCGATAATGAAGGAATCAATTGCTGACGGAAATAGCTTCCGGTCATGGTTCATCTGGAGAAATTACACAACTTGGAGGAATCGACGTTTATATTTCAAAGCCAAGCGAATATCCTCATGCGCCATCGAAACTTTTACTACTCCTTACCGGTGCGACAGGCATGCATTCAGTCAATAACCAAATTCAAGCCGATAAATTCGCTGGCGAAGGCTTCCTTGTTATCATGCCCGATATGTTCCACAACGACCCATTACCTGGATCCGTGACTTATGTAGAAGATAAGGATCCTTCTTTGATTGAAAAGTTGAAGCTGCATGCCGCGGAGGCAGCAAAAAGCTTTTTAGCAGATATGTGGCTCGCAAGACAGACACCGGAAAAGATCCTACCGATTATCCATAAAGTTATAGACGCCGCCAAGGACGAATTCGCAGATGCTGTAGCTAATGGGGGAGGGATCTATTCTGTTGGTTACTGCTTAGGTGGAAAAATGACTTTATTACTAGCAGGCGAGAAATCAGATGCTGTTCATTGGGGCCAACATCAAGTAAAGGACGAGGAAGCGGCCGTTGAAAAGAAAGGTCCATACATCAAAGTTGGTGCAATCGCTCACGCAACATTAGTTGGAAAGGAAGATTGGGAGGGAACCAAAGTTCCATTGACGTTTGTTTGTGTTGACGACGACCAGTTGTTCTCTCATGAAGTCCAAGAGGTCGGCAAGACATACTTGAATGAGAACAACATCGAACATGAATTCAAGACGTACTCTGGCGTACCTCACGGATTTGCGATAGTAGGTGATTACGAGCAATTAAACATCAAGCAGGCACAAGCTGAGGCATACGACCAAATTTTGGCATGGTTGAAAGCCCATTGAATGATCGATTCTTTGCTTTGGGTTTACGAAGGCGTTTGGAGTGTTGGCGATAATGGCTGCTCTTACGAGCTACGGCTCAAAGTTCGGACTTGAGTTCAGGATGGCAATACATTACAATGTTTACAAGTCAAACCTAATGAGGTCTGCTATGGTATCAAGTCTTGAGTTTTAATTGGATTCTTTACGCCAATATGTCTAATTTGCAAGTGTCCCGCCCCTATCCTGTACATGATACCCCAAAGTAATGAGGGCACATCATTCCATCCAGCTATCTCCACAAACCCTGATCTCATTCCAACCTCCCAAATTCATACCTGCTTCTGCAGACATCATATCTTTAAACAAAAGCCCTCGCTCATACCACATATTAGACAAAGTCCATCCACAATCCTACCATCTCCTTCCTCACAAACAACAAGCCGCGACGTCACTGTACTATAAGACGAGAGCCACAACCTGTGTGCTTGAAAATTCGCTAATTTCGAGGAGCCAAAGAATGAAATTGTGAAGTATTCAAATCCGGGTTCTCATATCAAATATATGATGGATAGATGCATGACCTCATCTAATCCTTCAAATATCACAGATGAACGAACGCAATACAAATACAAGTTTTCTAGTTATTGGATACGGGACTAGATGATAGATAATAGGTAGCTTAATATATTATACAAGATCTTGCATGCAGCTAGAATATAGACCGTAGTTTATGTACTATTTTCTCATACCATACCTGAAGGTCTAGACAACTATCTGCTACCTATCTACTGTTGTAATTATTTGGCACTGCTAAGAAATTATGATACCATCTCTTCTTATAAAAGCCTATACATATATATGTATGATATGTATGCAGTTAAAATGAGCCTTCATTCCATCTGCAAATAAAAAAAAAGGACGTCCCCATAAACAAGCAGGAGATTTACTCATGAACTCGGTAGCGAGAGAAACGTCTGGTTTTAACTAGATATCTATATCATCTCAGCTAGTAACTAGCAATGTTAACAATACCACCATACCCCCAAACTCCATCCATGCAAATCGTCTCAAAGTATAAACTCCCAACTCCCATTTCTTTTCATGTAATCATCTTTATATCCCCCTGTCTCTCTCTATACACATACATATGAACGTATTAAAATCCCAATCTCCCTAGAAGATCAGAAACCAAAGACTTACGCCTCGAATCGAATTATCCTCAGCACCTCCCTATACCGGCAAACCTCCTCCAAGTTTTTGACCTACCCATCAGATACTTCCCGGTACCCAGGCCTCCCCAATCCTCCTCATATCCTCCACAAACCTCCTACTGTTAATTTTCTTCCCGCCCTTGCCATTCACCGGACAATGTTCATCTGGGTCGTAGAATGGGTTTTGTAGGAGACGGATATATGCCGCTTGCATGGCTTTGAATATCTATTTGTACCATTAGCATTTTTTCCTCGACCTTTCTTTTCTTTCTCTCTCCCCCTTCTCCCCCCTCTCCCCTCCTCCCAAAAACCAAAAACCAAAAACATAAATCAAAAACCCAAAACTCACACTCCTAACATCCGCCTCCCTCACCCCACCACCCCCAACACCACCCTCCCCTCCCCCACCTCCTCCACCACTCCCCGCACCAGCACCCACACCCCCCTTAACAACCCTCCCCCTCCCATCCACAAAAACCACAAAGCGCACCCCGGTATTCGTCTCAAACCCATACGCCGCCAACCTCTCATCCACCGCATACAATAAACCCAAATCGCCCGTCAAATTTTGATTTCCGGCACTGGTCCTATTCCTCGCGTCGAAGATGTCGAGGGTCGAGCTGAGGAGGAGGGAATATTGTAGGGGTGTGCGCAGGGATTCGTGGACCGGGGGTGAGGTTTTGGAGGGGGAGGTGGAGGATGTTGGGTAGGGGGGTGAGTGGGGTGGGAAGATGGAGATGTGGAGGGGATTGTTCTGGGGTGTGTTAGTTAGTTGGTTTGCTTGTAGATGGGATGCGATAATGGGGTTTGAGATTGGGATGGACAGGAAGGGGGATGAGGATGGAAGAGAGACTTGGGAACCTACATTTTTGCCTATTACGCCTAGACAGGCTATTGAAGGAATGGTTATCATGATGAGGGTTTTGTGACTTTCGACTTCCTTTCCAATTGCACGAAGCTTGTGGAGATTTGGTAGGTTCTAGAGAGTGAGGTTGTTATGCGATGCGATGCGCTGCGACTGAAGCATTGATAAGTTGCCGAGGACTCGCAAGGGCTGCGATTAGCGCAATGACGAACTGGGAAACATTTACATTTAGGAACTTCACCAGATTTTTACAGTCAAATATGGGATATATTAAAATCGGGTTTTGCATTTAAGAGCAGTTTTATGGGAATTTAGATATAGTATAGACATTCAACACATTGCTTATTTGGGTATTGTATAATCAGTCCAGCCTCGTAGCCTCGCTCCGTTCACAACCACCCCACTCGAATATATGGAAAAGCGCTCGCTGAAACCAAAAATGTTTCCACACCATCTCTTTCATAACTTAGATCTTGCTCAGGTAGTTTTCTTCGGCCCTTCTTTGGTGCATCCTCCACAGAGAAATGGCATTAACTGCGAGAACCTAAGCAGTTTCATCCTCTACACCAAGGCACTCCGTCTCATCCAAGGCTTTCAAGGCCTCTTCTATTTCTCTTGGATCACTAATACCCCAAACTCCACCTCCCTTTAAAGTATCCATTCCTCTCATCCCGACTTCTTTTCCTACCAAATTCCTCCCAACCTTCCCTGGCCCTATACCAATCCACCTCCTCACTTTCTTTTCCTGATCTAGATACTTTATCGAATCCCACCATCTGACCGTCTCAACACAACTCCTCGCCCAAAGGTCCTTCAATTCATCTTTACTTCGAAACGGTCTCGCACTAACGTTACTTATGCATTCCATCGTCCCAGGAAATATCAATAAATCCCTATCTTCCTTTCCCTTCACCCTGCTCTTTCCCTCCAACAACTTAGCCATAATCTTCGCCGCCGGTCTCATCAACGGACTATGAAAAGGGCTATCACTCTTCAACCTCACAGCCCTAGGATCATGACCTCCAAATTGTCTCAAATGCGTCAACAGTTCTTTTATCCTCCCAATGTTCCCACTCAAAACAATCTGATTCTTACTATTAATATTCGCAATCAAGACCTGTTGTATAGGAGGAACTTCCGCGCTTTCAGATTTCGAGCCCGCAGAATGTCCGAGAAATCCGTATATAGCTTCGATAAGAGGAGAGAGATGATTAGGTTCGGTAACTAGAGCTACCATTCCATATTCACCTCCATGTTCTTCGCTTGCTCGCCTTGAACATTCAGCCATGACTTCCGCCCGTTTGCGCACTAGGTATAAACTATCTTCAAACTCCACATATCCCCCAACGACCAATGAAGCAAATTCTCCTAATGAGTGTCCCAAGGTGAAATCGACTCGTTCATGTGTTTTGAAGCCAAACTCGCGTTCTAATACTCGTAAAATCAAGATGGAAGATGCCATAATGGCAGGTTGTGCGTTCCCCGTGGCTGTAAGCGTGCTATTTGGTCCATTTGCTATTATCGATGAGAGTTTATAACCTAGCAGATCGTCGATTTCTTCAACTATAGGGCCAGCGGTAGATGGGAAAGCTTCAAGCCATGGCGTTAACATGCCAACTCTTTGGACTCCTTGACCTGTTAATTGTTAGTAAGTACAAACAAAGTAACAGAACAGTAAACATGCAAGTCATGCAATCATACCCGGGAAAAACAGCGCAGTTTTCGGCCTCGAAGATTTATTAGATGAAGCATATCGTCTCTCTCGTCTCTCCCTCGAAATCCGTAATCGATATGTAGTAGCTGGACAAGCTGTTCTGTTCGTATTCAATGCGCAATCTTCGAGAAAGGATGCCGGACGAATTGAGATGCGCCTGGGCGCAAAGCACTTCATGATTGTGTTTTTAGATTTTTCACGTAACGAATGGATTGACAATAATTTTAAGACGCGGAAGATCTTATATAAAATGAATAGAAGCGTTTAAATGTTTGATTGACTCGTAGCTTTGAAGATTAATGAAGCTTCCACGAGGCTGAATTCGGTTCAAAGCTACGCAGGCCATCCCTCCGGCGCAAATTAGCCGATCAATGAGCCCCCACAGTCGGCCGGAAAATACTGAGACTCCGCGAACTCCATAGTGATTGACATGGACAAGACAGATTGATGGTATATAGAAATAAACGTCGCCACGACATGAATATAAAGTAAGGAGATTGGTTTAGACTGGTTCAGAACATGAATGCATATGAGTAGTAATGAAGCAGAGTTCTTAATAGTAGCATAAAATTCATGATAATCTGACAGTAATTTTGTCCAACCCCATTTCCCATTTCCCAGTCCCTTCATTAGTATCGTCCCTGAAACGCCGTTGATAAGCCTAAACAGACGCTCTAAATGATCCCATACTCCATAATAAACCATGTCTATGACTCTAACCAATCAAGTAATTGTGGTGTGAAATAGCTGACAATGATGGTCGCACCAGCTCTCAGAATACCCTCAGAAGACTCGAGAGCCATTGTCTTCAAGTCAAAAACACCAGCCTTTGCGCCAGCATGAATCATCGCAAATTCTCCACTAACTTGATATGCTGCAATAGGCATGTTTTTTCCAATCTCCTTTGCATCGCTAATAATATCAAGGTATTGACTAGCTGGCTTGACCATGATAATGTCTGCACCTTCACCGATATCTCTTTCTATAGCTCTGCGAGCAAGGCCACGACCTCCTGGTGGTAATTGATAGCATTTTCGGTCGCCGAATGAAGGAACAGAACCTGCTGCATCACGGAATGGTCCGTATAAGCAACCAGAGAACTTAGCGGCGTATGACATCAATACGACTTTGTGTGCAATGCCCTCCTCGATCAACTTGAGCTTGATAGCACGAATGCGCCCGTCATTCATATCTGAAGGAGCAACACAATGCGCACCGGCTTGAGCATATGCGATCGCAACATCTGAGACACGGTCGACTGACAACTGGTTGTTAAGACTGCCATCATCCCTCAAAATACCGCAATGTCCGTGGGAAGTGTATTCGCAAAGGCAGACATCTGCCACGATAAAGAGTTGTGGAAATCGCTGACGGAGGAGTCGAATTGTAGCAATGACTGGACCTTGTGGATCATCTGCGGTTGTTCCGAGAGCGTCTTTAGCATTAGGCGCAATTGGTACACCGAACAATATGACTGATCTCAAACCCTTGCGAATAAGAGGTTCCAGGAATGGCACAACCTTGTTGATGCCTCGGCGGTGTTGATCGGGAAGGGAGGGAATAAGGGTTTCTTCGTCATCAATGTCGGAAATAAACAGGGGGTAAATAAGCATTGACTGTGAGGGCCGTCAGAAGCCGAAAAGTAGTGTACGTATCGGTGTAAATCTTACCTTTGTCAATTGTCTCTCAGCCTGCCATGTTCTTGCCAAAGGATGACAGTAACCACCGTGCAATTGACTACCAATATCTCCAGATATGCTCACGCTCGTCGCCGCTGTGCTTGCGTATGATCTGGCTCTGGAGACGTGCGAGTCGGCTCTGGAAACGTAAGATGCACGATCATCATAAGTCGAAACGGATCCCGAACCTCGAATTGGTGGTCGTCGCTCACTGGCAGCATCTCTAAATGATAAATCTTGTACGAGACTAGAGAAAGACATGTTGGGTATGTAGTGAAGGTTCTGGTGGAAAGACTGGATGTATTAAGAATGAAAAATGTTAAAAGTGCCGATCAAGTTGATATAACCTGTGCGAAGGTGGCGTAGAAACGAGGCGGAGGTTTAGGAAAATTATGGAGTCGGATTAAATCGTGTGGGTTATGAATCCAATAGCTCTGATTGGATAAAACTTATATCAAAGACAAAGTACTGAAAAAGGTTTATGAGAACAATGACAGACAAAGAAGTTTCTTGCGATCTTATAAAGATGCAGCCTGTGGTAAATAATTTTCAAGTTGCGCAGATTCCTAATATGATTTCTCCGTGTTTCGAATGTCTCTCATTGGGCATCTAATGTCATCCATCTTGATCTCATCCAATAATCAATAAGTTGATTCAGCTCATAGCTACGTTGGCCAAGTAGATTCTTCCGAACAACCCCGTTCAAAGGCTTACCGCCCATTTTGTTTGTAAATGGGAAAGAATAAGGTTTGGTAGTTCCTTCCTCGCTAGTATATGAAATTCACAAAGAGGTGCATACAAAGGGGTAAAGATTCATTGTCTAACATGATAAATGAATGCACATAAAATAGTAAGTTATTAAATTTGAAGACCTTGAGAGTAGCTTGACCTGTAGTTCACCGTAATGATGACAACAAAATTACCACATTTGTGAAAACAATCCGAATGAAAGCCGAATTCAAATCAAGCAACCTCAAATCCACAAATAGCCATATTCCGGGCTCCGGTTCTGCCAGTCTGCATTTATGCTTTCCTAAGCCATGTCGATCGCCATCAATATAAAAAGGGAGCCCTTCCATATAATTCAGGAATCAGTAGTCTCGGGTCCAATCCTTCGAATCTTTTAACCGCACCAACCGCAGACACCTCCAAACCAATACAATTCAAATATGTGCCGCACAAGAGGCTTGTGCGCATGTCAGGACTTAGCATGTGCTTCTGTTCCTACGTTGGGAAAATCGTTCCCGGAGTAGCATCACCGGAGCAGGATTGGCGGAGTAAGCACTCCCCACTTACGGGAACAGTATTTGGAGCATGAGTTGGATGGCAGCCTTGGGATAGTAGCAGATTGAAATTCCCTTTCATTTCGATATATTGATTTCGAATTATTATGTTTCTTCTATATATCTGCCATTTCTGCGATGTGGCTCAGTGTCTGGTCTTGAAAATAGTTTTGGGTATGAAAAAAAGTGATACAAGAAGTCCAGCAATGATATTGATGAATGTATTTGGTAGTGGATGAAGATGGCACTAGTGTGCTTCCAATACAAAGATAGCATACTCTCAATCAAATCCCGGCTTCATATACTTGTGATGTTTGGGAAAACATATTCACACAGTAGAAAAGTATCACTACGGATGTTCCTAGTGTAAAGGCCCTGGGTATGAGTTGCCAGTGCTTGCTTCATTCGAGATTTTGTATGAATGAACGGGCTTCTCAAGTACAACATGTGGAGTTTTTCAAAATCCAGTCTCAGAAATTAAGCCATAGGCTAGCCCTTTGTTGTTGATCACTCGATCATAGATTAAACAAACACAGAGCTTTCATAGTTGATTGTCTGGCTGAGCCTAAAGCATGTGTACAAATTTAGTCTGAAGTTAAGATAAAAAAAAAGTGATAGTTTAGTATCCAGCCAATGTTTTGCTAGTATAATAAAACAGAAATAACGCACAAATGAGTTCATGCATCATTCATTAAATGATTGTATAACTCTTTTCTGGCAAAGAACATGCAAAATCAGCTGTTATGTGAATGGCAAAGCTAGCTGATTGAAGATCTTGGTCCAGGTATCACTTTCCACTGAACTGAAGAGTAGATATTATGAATTTGGGTAATCAGGGGTCGGATAACAAAAATGAAGTTGTGATGTGGTTAACACAAACAATGAAATTATTTTGGTCCTTCCACAAGAGGAAGGTACTCAGGTTATGATACCGTACTTCTCAGCAATTCTTGTCAACAATATCCAAGTCTATGAATCTTGTTATTGGTATATGTTTTTGAGTGATGGATGTGCCAGTAGGACAATGGTTGAGGACAGAATTGTGTATGTTCCTGTATATGATTGGATTTATAGAAAACACCAGTCAATAGCGGAATAAATGATACTCACAAATATGATGCCTGGTCCTCCCTTCTTGAAAGTCTTTCCGAAATATCAAGTTGTTGAGTTGTTTCTTTTTGCCTGTACCATGGTGTAAATCTTTTAATCATTGACTTATCGAAAATAATCAATAATTTTCAAAGATGAAAGATTACCGGTATAAGGACTTTGTACGCTGGAAGATAGAGGTGTTTCTTCATGATAAAAAATATAGTGAATTGGCTTGGATGTTCAGTTGAGTCTATGTAATACCTGCTGTATCCGAGGATGTGGGAGCCTTTTATGAGCAATACCAATAGAGAGATATCTCGTTCGCCAAACCCAAGTCCCAGCGAAGAATTATGGAAGAGTAGTTTATGTTCGCTCCTCATATTGGTATTGTTGTTTGATACAAGTTAGAGCTTCTAAAGCCAGTGTGGGGTTATGCTCAAGTGTATGGTGCTGATAATCGTTTGTCATTTCTAGTAGCAAAGTATGGATAGCAATTGATGGGGTTGTTAAGGCCTTCTCCAGATTATGCGCCGTGCAGTGTAAAGATTCATTTGTGTATGTGTGGTGGAATACGACGGCGGGGTGGTATTTGAAGTTTGGAAAGCACCAGATAGCTTAGGTCTATTGTAAACTCTAACATGAATTCTAGTCTGAGGTACTGTTAGCTACTTGTCTAATGCTGATGGGCAGCCATAGCAGAGTATCATGGGTTTTCAATGTGAACTGCCTACGCGCTCGACCTCTCAATGTTACGCAATGGACTCACAGGCAAATCATTATGTGATAGAATATTTAGTAACGGACGAAGGTTTGGTGATTATTTCGGTTTGAAATACCCACATAATCCAATTAACGAGTGTCCAAAATTATGATGCTGGCTTGGAAGTGGGTCGAAGAGTTGAATGTAAAGACTCGTCAATTAAATCGCCTCCGATGAACTTGGCGTCGAAGGATACTCTGGGGCATGTGGCTGCTGGCACGTTGCTTCTGCGTATGTATCCCTGGGTATACCGCTGCTTCCGTTGCTGCAATATTACTGGGATGCATCTGCAGTTGTTGTGCTTCACCCTCCGGTATGATGCTTGGGGAGGTTCATGTTCTTGATTGATGTGGATAAAGTGGCACACAACAACCTCAAAAGTTGGTAGTTGCTGTGTGCCGCTGGCTCAAGAAGTATATCCTTGTCCTGGAGAGGATTTTCAGTTCTAGGAAAGGCAAGAAGCTTTTTGGTCCTTTTAGAGCTCGGCCGAGAGGTACTCAAGATTGTAAAGGTTGCTGGTGTAAAAGTTGGTGGAGCTGTTTCGATTAGAAGAGCTCCTGCTGTGGCTCCAGCAGCCATCTGGCTTTCCTCGAGCTTTGCGGAGAAATGCTGGGGAGTCTATTAAATGCTGCAGCTCA
Organism: Sclerotinia nivalis; assembly: GCA_029531795.1. Classification (NCBI taxonomy): domain Eukaryota; kingdom Fungi; phylum Ascomycota; class Leotiomycetes; order Helotiales; family Sclerotiniaceae; genus Sclerotinia; species Sclerotinia nivalis. The sequence goes on from JAPEIS010000003.1 coordinate 210,899, forward strand.
TTTAATTTAGTAAAAAGGCTACTGTTGCCGATCACCAAGCTTTCCTGTCTTTCTGGAGCTTCTGTAGAGAGATGTTGGAGATATTAATAGTTGCTCAATTGGTACAGAATCTATCTTGTCGTTCTTAGCCTCACAAGGGATTGGATTTCTAATGGGCGTTGCTGCTAATTTGCATTTAAGAGGCCGCTGCTGAGTCCTCTAGGATATCTATAGTAAAAGAGGTGGTTGTAATGTCAGGATTTGGTTTTCAAACAGCTCGATGTAGGTCGGCAAGGTAACAACTGTGTTAAAAGAGAACTTTCTGTATGAGTTTTGGAGTCCTTCTTTGACAAGCAATGAAGTTTTCATTTGGATTAAACCTATCCTACTCATTTTACTCATTAATAAAATGATTCATGGTTATTTTGTTCAAACAGGATTTCAAATCAGATTTTAAACTCAGTCACTCTTTGTAGTCTACTACTTCCTTATCCGGACCTTATTGCTATTAAACCCAGGTTAGTTTTGTCCCTGCACATCCCCTGTCACCACATACCTGGTGAGGTACCTTGATTCAAATTACTAAAATTTATTTATTGCAAGCTGTTACAATATTCTCTTTCTCAACTTCTCCCTCCCACTACTACCACTATTTCCATTCTAATTCTTTATTCTAAGTCTATTGTCAAGTGCGCAAAACCTCTAATTTATCAAGCTCTCTCCTCAACTGATAAGATGAAAGTGCTACTATTAAGGCTTGACATACAGACAATCGCTCTGCTCTTTTGAGGTAAGATCGTACCCCAATCTCATTTCCCTTTCCTTCTCCATTGTCACCTCAACAAACCTGATGCTATCATGCAATTCTTGGAATCAAAAGCATGAGAGTCTTGAACTGAGGTCACATAATCGATTATTGTGTACTATGTCCTTCGAACTTTACTCTCTTAACGTTCTATCCTGCTACAGCCTATATCTTGCTCTCCTCTTTATGATTTGAACAAAAATCAATTTAGAATACAAAATTACTAAACTATATTTATATTTATGTTTATATTTATACGATCATTTTATATCTAGCACACTATTCACTGAATCAAAAATAATCTACACGCTACCCCTTAATCCGATTCACTCCTTCCTCATATCCTTCCATCTTACACATCATTGATATTACCTTGGCTAATATTATCCACTGTCTACAGTATCTAGCCACCACCACCTCTCTATACAACCCCCAACATCAAATTCATTATATTTTGTACACCATCATCTTCTCTCTTACAGACCACGGTCCCGAATTCTCCGTCATGGAGACTTATGGCAAGAAGAAGAAGACTCTAATGGGTTCGTTTGCTTCACTCAGGAACTCACAGTACAACAAATCAAAGAAGAATAGAGCCAACAAGAGAGGTCAGTTTATCCATTCAAAAATCATTTTCTCCCATCCAAAAGGTCAATCCAAATAATTCTACTCAGCTTTTGTCACTTCAATTATCCCTGCACCTCCAACCATGCTCTGGCATTTAGCAAACAGTCTGGCAAAACCAACACAACCCCAAGGGATTTTATTGGAGATGATTTGAATGCCATATCATTTACTCGCCTCAATTGTGGCTTGCCTCAACTTTGAAATTACGCTAATATGAGATTATCAACAGAGTCAAACACGCGCCAATTATCAGCTTTTCACCCAACATCCGACATTGAAAAACAGGTTTCCGTCGAAGAAGGCCCGAATGAGGAGGAAAATGGGTTGGCAGAGGAGCCTGTCATCAATCAACCACACAATACGACTACAACCATTGAGAATACTCTACCACAATTGCCTAGTCTCAATTTTAGTGAAAAAGAGATGTGGATTGCGGGAAAGGGCACTGCTACGGAAGCCAATAACTCTAACGTTGATTGCCATACGGGAAAGGCTTCATCCCACACAAGAAAGAACTCTGCACCTCCTATTCCGAGAAAGTCATCCAAGAGACAGTCGGCGTTAACTAAGACAGCTCGCCGTAGGAGCCCAACAAAAGACTCTCAAACTCGAAGATTTCCCAAGGAACCAATCAGTCGAGTATTGAACGGTTTCAACGAGAAATCCCATCCAGCTGTTAGCCCGTCAGATCCTAATGCTATAAATGCTTCGGTTGCGCAGACATTAAAGGCAATGGAAGAGCTCAAGCCCGGATCAACGAACACATTGGTCGTTGAAAAAAAGCGACGCTTAAAGGCTGGAGCCTTTTTGAAGGTTAAGAACGTTTTGCAAGGAAGTTTTCGTCGTCGAAAGAACGATATCAGCCAAGGAGATTCCTTGGTTAACCCCGCTCTCGTCGTCACGCCACAGATTCAAGAGCACGTCCTTAGACGCTCGGAATCTGTTAGCGATATCGACCTAAGACTGAATGAAGGTAAATTTACTTCAAGTCTCTCTTCTAATTAGCATTGGCGGTGCTAACTTTTCCAATAGTGCAAAATCTGAAGGACAGTGCAAAGCTTCAAAATTTAACAGGAAATCCTATAATTCACAGAAAACCAATTAACACTGACGGGAGATCCTTCCACAGCCAGCAGTCAGCATTGACAGACCCGTTTACAGAGCCGCCAAGTTCGAGTGATCAAACCATGCCTCCTTCCACTTTTAATAGTCAGATGCTTGGGATTGGATCCTTGCCAGAATTTTCAAGTCCTCCTCGTACAAACAAGGTTTCATCTCACCGAAATAACAAAGGCTTCGACGATCTGGACTCTTTACTTACCTCGAGTCCTTTGGCCCAATCCACTCCCAGACTGCGACTGGAGTGCAACCATACCGATCCGGACAGAAGCAGAAGAATGCAGAAGGTGGACGCAGGATCTCCATCTGTCCTCGATCACGATGCTTTTATTGAAAACAGCCAGGTTTATCAAGGTATGCTCGCTGATAGTCCAGTCAAAGTCAAAGATCAAAATCAACCTGAGCATCTTCGAAACTTAGTACAGCAGGTCGGAATGCTAAGAGAGAAGACTGTTAACAATTTTGTCGCCGCCGTCCAAACCTTATCTGGATCCACGAGCGATTCAGGCTTTGCCCCTCTCAATCGGAAGTGGAAGAAGAACCCTTCCCCAAGTAAGGCACGACTAGAAGAATTGAGCAGAAATCTTCCATATTTCCCTGAGCCAGAGCCTATTCTTTATCGTGCCCACAAGCACAAAGATAGTAATGACATTCACAAGGCAACTTTTGCTTTGCGGGAAAAGCGTAAGAATGATAATCAAGAAAACAAGGAGCTCTTAGAAGGACTGCTCACTTCAGATGAGGAGAGTCAAGACAGCGAGGAGAGTGAGGATACAGAGCAGAGTTTCCCTCGGAAAGCTAATATGTTAACAAGAGCTTCCACATCTTTGCCACTTATCAATTTATCGTCTAGACCAATATCCGCAAGCCAGTCATCACCAACCCTTGGTGTTGAGGGTTTGGAGGTAAGAGCTTCTGTTCAACCTAGAAACATCATGGATCAGGACGATTCAATGATGGATCTGGATGAATTACAGTTAGTTACACCACCACTTCCAACCCAATCCTTTCATAGCAATGAGAGCTGTGACGACCTTATCGCTTTCTAAGATATAAACCTTTTACTTACTAACGAATGGATATCAGATGGGACGAAACTATGTATGATGTCGGCATGAGGCATTTCTAGAACCCAATCGACCCAAGATTTCCTATACCTTCACATGATTCAGACTACACATTGTTGTTGCGATACCCTATAATTTCTTGGGAGTTTTATCTGGATTCGAACTTGCGTTTTTATTACCTGGTTCATCCTTCATGCTATGAATTTCTTATGCTTTTGTTTCTTTTTCTCTCGAGCTGTGTAGCAAACGCTCTTGCTTGAAGGATTGATCAACTCAACATTGGTAGCATTTGTGCTTCCAAGAGCTATTCTTTGAGCTGATGGCCTTATTACAGCCCTGCTTTTACTGTGTTGTGGTACTTTGCTCATATGTTTGGGGGATAATAATGGATTGTTTCGATACGATACGATACGATACGATGAATGAATGACCTGGGATGATATATATGAACTTGTTTCTGCTTTTTGATGGATTTTTTTGGTGCTTTGTACGATTATATACTGCGTGGTAGGACGAGAATGTGGATTAATGGTGTGGATGAATGAGCAATTTGCATTTCACATCTTGTTTGTTCGGACGGGAATAGGAATAATGTCGTAGATGGATAATCGGTTCAAAGGAAAAATGGGAGGATATACTAAAGAATTGTAAGAGCGTGGGAGGATATTACGATAGATGGAATCATGATGTGACAGGAGGAGATTGATTGTATAGGATCTGGTCTTCTTTGCCCGACGAAGTTTCTCGTTATGAGATTTTCATTGATCATTCATGCAGGGGATGAGATGAGGTTTGGTAACATGATGGATGGCTGTTATTGGACCCAACTCACTTACGGAAGATGATAAATAGGCTTACAAACAGGAAGGGTTTACTTCAACACTATTTGCGTTATGTTCTTGATTTTCGACAGGTTCATTTATCTTATATGGTTACTGCATGGCATGATGTGAAACTATGGCTGGTATCTCCACGAGGGAAACTTACTCGGGTTGCATCACAGTACATAGATAGGCAGAAGGAATTCAAACATCTGATTTGCTAGAAAATATAGTTCATGAAATGATATATATATATATATATATATAGTGTAATGTGACACCTACGAGATGTTAAATCCCAACATACCAAACTCGCATATCCTGTTGAAGGACAAAACACTGAAATCAAAAAATCACAAAACTAGACACAAGGAAACCTCCTCCCAATCGTCCCCTCGAAAATCTACAAAGTATCTCCACCCATCTCCCCGCTCATCTCCCTACTCGTTACACCTCTACGTCCATTTGCTTCTCCCTGTCCATCAATTCCTCCATTTAACTTCTCTCCATTGAGCCCATTCACCTTTCCCCCATTAACACCCTTCCCTCCATTCTTCATCACGTCCCCATTCCCATTCCCATTCCCGTATTTCCCCTCCCCCAAAGATCCCGCATCCCTCTCCTCCAACGCCCGTCGAATATGTCCACTCAACCACTTCCCCTCCAAAGCTCGAGAACTCATCTGTCCCGCTCCACTTATCTCTCCTACACAAGAGGCAGTCCCACAGTTACAGGAAAAGGATTGCGACATGCGCCATTCGGTGGATGGGTAGAAGAATGTTAGTTCTTGGCCCGGGGTGAGGCCCGTGTGGGAGGTGAGGATGGTGTGGTTTTGGACGTCGAAGATCTGTGGGGTTTTGGATGGATGGTTAGATGGGGGTTGGGGGGAGGGGGAGGGGGAGGATTAGGATTAGTGGGAGGTGGTGGGAGGTGGTGGGGGTGGGGGTGAAATAATGTATTTTTACGTACGAGAGAGGGTTCACAGGAATGGTTAATGTATAATAAATCGGAATTGAGGTTCAAATGCGTATTGGTATCTGTCTGTACAGTTGCATAAGTAGCTTCCGGGGCAGCAGTACAAGGGGGAAATTCCTGGATCAATATGCTTGGTTAGTTATTACTCATTATTCTTCTTTTTTCATATAGAAAAAGTATTTCTGTATGTATTTTTGGAGGTTAAAACTACCATTTTTGCAAATACGGCGTAAGGGGGAAGAGAAACCCTGGAGATGGATTTCGTGGTGTACCCGTTTTTGTCCTCGCCGTAGATTACTTCTTGGATGTGTGGGTGAGAGGGTTGGGACCAGAATGGTTTGACGGGTGCCATTTTTTAGGTTGGGTTTGGTTTTTGGGAGGGGGGTTTTGTTGGAGGGTGTTTGTTTGTGGCCGGATTGGGAAATTTTGAGGTTATTAATGGTGGGGTTGGGTGGTGGGTGGGATTGTGGTTTGATGGTTTGATAATCGCTTCTTTCAAGATGGGTGGAATGTATATCTAAGAATTTCTTTTTGACAATCTGTCTTGACAATCTTTTGTGTTGGATTTGTTGTATCGAGTAGAAAGGAAGAAAGACAGAAAGAATACCTGTAGAAAGATAAAGGAGAAAAAGAAATATCTTATTATCCTCAAAACCAAGCTTGGTCCCGTACCTACCATTAACGAGTAGCTAGCGAGCTCCAGCTTATCCCATCCTCCGAGAATTCATCGGCCAGAAGGATCTTTTCCTCTTTGCAAATATAAATACAAATGACACATATCCCACGTTGACCAAGCATATCAAAACGTTCGATGCATCATCCATCATCCATGGCCAGTAGAAACCACGGAGTATAAAAAATCCAATTCCATTACCTCATGGGAATCAAGATTGCAAAAGCCCTACGCGCATCACGATGCATCATGCAAGGTACCGAGTACGTATGAAGTACGAAGTCCTGTACTACTGTACTACTGTACGAGTACCCGCCTTTTTCGCAAAGCCGAGTGTAGAGATGTGTGCCGAGGTATTGAGGGATGGGATGGGATGGAGATGGAGGGAGGTGGAGTGGGAGAATTCATCAGCATGGCATGGTGGGTCAGGGTCAGGGTCACGTTGGTTGCATAGATTTTGTGGTTTTAGTAATCAAGGCTTTTTGAATTTGGGTTTCAGGAGGGAACGAGAGGTAAGGAAGGAAAGAAAGGGGATGTTGAGGATATATTTATCTTTATAGCTGCATGTCTTTCTGTGCAGAAGCGGGGTACAAATCATGGGGTTACAATACAAGATGCATTATGTAAGCACCTTTTATCATCATCTCTGTTGGGAATATTTTCTTAACCTTGGCATTTTGTATCTTTCGAAGTTTCGATTGTTTCCATTCAAGGGAAGAATAAAACACCCCTCATCGACTATGAGATGATATTGAAATATGCACTTGGTACCTAGAGCATTAGATGTAAGGCTCAACTAATCAACACCCATTGCTTAATGAGTCTACGTCATATTCAGTGACATTATTGTATTTCGGAAAAGTGCTCCTGTTGATGCATAGCAAAAGTTTACAGCTGTCATACATTATCTAGGTAGGTATTCAATGTAGGTCGTTTATATTTGAACAACACATTTATAAGATAAGTTGGAGCTCTCTTCCTACTTTCTCTCTATCAACTTCCCCCAATCTCCTCATCCTTCACTCATAAATCTTCAATATCAATACGTAGCTACCCCAGTGCAGATTCAAGCAGAGCAGCCATGGAAATCACAAGGGCGAGTCATCGTGATTCTTTATTCCAATAATCCAAACTCTTCTAACAATCCACAGGTAGGAATGATAGGAGCCGGTTCCATGGGAGGAGGAATGAGTCTCCTCCTGGCCGAAAATGTAATTTCAGTCTCCATCAACGACCCCTCCACCTCCACAGTCGATTCCCTCATTCAATCCGCCAAAGATCAAAATATCACATCGGGAACCCTGTCCAAACACAGCGAATATAAATCTCTTATCGATTCTCTCTCTTCTCCAAGAGTCATCTTCTTTTCCTTGCCGCATGGAAATGTAGGTGATACTGTTGTTGAGGGGCTTCATCCGTATCTCGAGAAAGGTGATATAATAATTGATTGCTCGAATGAGAATTGGCTTAATACACAGAGGAGACAGGAGAAATTGATCGCACAGGGTGCATATTACATAGGATCTGGTGTATCCGGAGGCTATCAAGCTGCACGACGAGGGCCTAGTATGTGTCCTGGAGGTCAAGAACAAGCATTGGATATCGTCATGCCGTTATTAAAAATAATTGCCGCGAAAGCAAGTGATGGAACACCATGCGTAGCGAGGATTCGAGATGGTGGCGCGGGACATTATGTCAAGATGATTCATAATGGTATTGAACATGGAATGATGAGCGCGATTAGTGAAGCTTGGACTTTTATGAATAAACATTTGGGAATGAAATATGATGAGATTGGTAAGGTATTTGAGAAGTGGTATGTTTTCCACTTACTACTTCGATGTCTTGTCGAATGCAGACAATGAATGAATGAATGAATGAATGCTAGTACTAACTGTAACGGAAAAATACCTTCCTCATCCAAATCGGTGCAGACATCTGCGGACAAAAAGATAAATCCGGGAACCACGTTCTAACCGATGTACAAGACAAAGTAGTACAAGACACCGACAATTCCGAAGGCACAGGAATCTGGTCCAACACCCAAGCGACATCTCTCCACGTTCCGGCTCCTACCCTCTCCACTACCTCCGCATCGTCTCCGCCTATCGCGGACACAGACACACGTGCACAAAGCCTTCCACGATTCCTTCAAACCCTGCCGCATCACCATGAAAGACGCGCACGAGAAAGAAAACATCAAAGAAGATCTACGACAAGCAGTTTATACCACCTGTCTCGCGTCACACATTCAAGGCATGAACATCATCACCAAAGCCAACCATCAAAACAAATGGAACATAAATTTCACCAACATCGTCCAAATCTGGCGCGCAGGCTGCATAATCCAAAGTCCACAAATCTCCACCCTCCTCTCTCAAATCTACTCTCCCCATCCCACTCCACTTCCTCCACCCCCGACCCCCTCTCCGCGCCCTCGATAATATCTGCCCTCACAACGGGTTTCGCACCCCTCAAACGCACCACATCACTCAGCGTACACTACAACGCCATAACACCCAGCATGTCAGCTACGCTCGAATATCTAAAGTATACCGGCAACATGGAGTTACCGACGCAGTTTTACGAGGCGGAGCTGAATTATTTTGGGAGGCATATGTTTGAGAGTAAGAGGTTTGATGAGAAGTGAGAAGGGAATAGCATACTCGTATATGGAATGAATAAATACATGAAGAAGTTCGTATTGGAATAATACGGGAAGTTTTTAATTATTAATTTTTAAAGATTTACTTGAATTCACACCACTTTCCCATAAATTCTTGAGTTGTGAAGTAATATTATTTAAACAGAGTACTTATTTATACTTACACATATACAGTACCTAGCGTAGGTAAACGCACTCGTAATTAAGCAATATCGATGTTCTCCGCATACACATATTAGATTTCACATGACTGATGTTAAAAGGAAGGACATCTTCATTTCAACAAAATTGTATGAAACAGACACCACCCATCACGACCGAACCCAATTCATGTTAACTTTGGAAACCTTTTGATTACTTGTTCATTCATCTCTGAAGTGTCTTATCACACCATGCACCACCCGTCCGTCATCCCGCACTACTATCTTGTCTTTCCACTGCCACTTTATACCATCTGAACATCAGTACAGTTCAATCACCTTACACCTCCCCACACCTTCCCGCCCCACAAATCTTCTCCATCCATATACTACCCAAATCTACCATCTCATTCTTATACTCCTTTTTCCGATTCCTTCTCCTCCGAATCGCACCACTTCCCACTGCTCACCTGACTACCCACATCCTCCAACTACCCCAAAAGCCCTAAATCACGGGTATAGCAAAATGACAAAAATGCACCACGACCTTGCCCACCACCCATTGCATGAAAAAAACCCAGCCCTGACACTGACAATGAGAATAGTATACAAGGAATATTACCACCACACTTATGACATCCCCCTTCCCTCCCTTTCTCCTTCCCCATATCGCCCCAAAATTGCCTGTTACCCCATCACAATTCGCCATTCCCTTTAGCAAAAAGAAGCAAAAAGTTTGACAAAACGCCAAGTAGGTATGTAAGAGAGTTATGTAGAAACTGATCTGTGCGCCAACGCTTGTAAATATAGACTTTGTGCATTTCTCCACCTGTGAAAAAACGCATGAAACTAAATAGATAATAATGTGACAATGACTGACAGCTTCATCATAAAGCTGATGATTAACCAAAAAGACAGAGTGTATTTTAGATGGTTGATATGTGTTGTCGGATGAAAGTATAAGTCTAGCTCGAGGTTTGCCAACATCTTGTTGACTCATTTTCTCTTATCTTTGGGCATTAAAGGTGAGATAATATTAAGGGGCAATTCGTCTAGCGTTAGCAAGACGATCAAGCAGGGTTTCCTTTTTGTCTCTTCGTTATTCGTGGACTAGGCTTGACATTGTTCTTGCCTGTCCCATTTACTTGTCCGTCTTCTTCGGCCTTTACTGTACTTGGTCTTCTTCGTTTGTTACTCGCATTAGGGCTGGTGTTTGCGCTTGGGCCACTTGACGTAGTTCCATGCTGACTCGGTTGGAGCTGCATTCCTGGAGCTTGAGCTGGACTTCCACCCATGTGTGGTGATCCTTCCGGTAACTGTAAGTGTGTAGCTGCGGGAGAGGCACCAATTGGAAAGTTATTTATCCCCGGTGTTCGTGGACCCGAAGGATTTTGCTGAACACCGTTGGTTCCACTAGAACTTACTTGCGCAACATACGAATCCAAGGCGTCATATGGCGAAAGTCCTGGATTTGAATGCGAGAACTGGAATAGAGGGTTCATTTGACCCAAAACCTCGACAAGCTAGAATTGTTAGAGACTGGTACGCTTGAGAAGTGAGAGACAAGACATACCTCAAGATACCGAAACACTGCAGGAGTGATTCCAAAATTAACTTTTAGTTTCGTTTCCGGTAGATCGAAATCGGGAGGGGCATTTGGTGGGGACTTCATCATCTTTTGCTTCTTCTTGTTCATTTCAGGCGATGGTTTGCCATCTGGTCCAGTATTCATGGTTTTCCACTCTTTTCCCCAATTATGAAGTGGCCTTGCAGCTTCTAAAGCCATGCTACGCGGAACATACTCTTCGTGATTACTAGTCACGAAATCAAGTAGCTCGAGCTTTTGCTCTCCATCAAAATGAGCACGTAGTGTGCCATTTGCAACCAACTGAATCTAATTAGCACAAGAAATTTAGAGCTAAAGGGTTTAGTTTATGACTTACGTGAGAGCCGTTTTCAAACCAGTAGACGAAGCTTGAGGTTTGACTTTCAATGTAGTGAGCATTGAGCGGCAATTCCTTTTCAGTTCCTTTCTCCAATATCATCTGCATGTTTTTAATGCCACTTTCGAAATGAGTATGGAAATATCTCGGAAGTGCGGGAGATGTTATCTCGTACTGCTTGTTTGATTTCTCATCGGTAACGAATACGGAATGACGTAAAACTCCTGCCCGAGAGAAGAATCGATCCACAAAGCTTCCCCAATATCCCAAATCATCTTTTTGTTTCGTGGCCTCAGCAGCCAGCCGCGGAGTACCATTCGCCATATAAGCAGATAATGGCTTGGTAACCTTGCAAAAGCCACTAAGATGATCACTAAATTGCGCTAACCGCATTAGACATTGCCCCTTTAATTTATCTCCTTGTCTTGCCGCTTGTTGCTGTTGTTGTAACATTACGGCAGCATGCTGTTGCTGCTGTTGTTGTTGTTGTTGTTGTTGTTGTTGTTGTTGTTGCTGTTGCTGCTGCTGTTGCTGCTGCTGTTGTTGCTGAAGTGCTCCCGGCGGTTGCTGAGCTTGTATTGCTGGTGGTTGTGGTGGTTGAGACTGAGGCGTTGAGGCTGACTGAGGTGGTTGACTCTGAGGTTGTGATTGATTTTGGTTTTGTTGTTGAGAAACAGCTTGAGCCTGGGCCTGGGCCTGAGCCTGAGCTTGTGCCTGTGCTTGAGCTTGAGCTTGAGCCTGAGCATGAGCTTGCTGCTGTTGCTGTTGCTGTTGCTGCTGCTGTTGCTGATGCTGCTGCTGTTGCTGCTGCTGTTGTTGGGCGAGATGTTGTTGTTGTTGGAATTGTTGTATTTGCTGGGGGGTCATTTGTGGATGTCCCGCCTGGCCATTTGGTCCATGATTTTGGGCATTTTGTTGTTGCATTGCCAGCATCATCTGATGATTCTAGCACGAATATATTAGTACACAAATTGTGGACTTGTAGATAAGAGCTTACCTGTTGATGTGCTTGCTGTTGATTAACGTTATCTTGAGCCATTTGTTGTTGCTGCGCAAGATGTTGTGGTAGATTTACTGGGCGTGCCAATCCGGGGGTACCATGTCGCATCGCAAATTGAGCGTTCATTTGGTTTGGATTCATCCCATGCATATTCATTGGCATTCCATTTGGCATCCCACCACTGTATTGCTGTTGCATTAGGACCTGACGTTGTCTGGCTGCTGCTTGCTGTTGTGCCAACATTTGCTGTTGCATTAACTGAGGATGCGCGTTCACTGGGAAGATTCATTGTTAGCGTCATGTGCGAATGGTGATTGTGTAGAATGAAACTATGTAGCATTCATGTGAAGTATAGCGGAAGAAAGGCAAGGGGCGATAGGAGGTATGGCTTACTCATCTGTTGCTGTTGTTGGAACATTGCCGCTTGCGCCTGCTGATTCGGATTCAAATGCTGTAAAGCATGTGCATTTGGTCCGCCAGCTCCAGGTGGCATACCAGCCATCATAGCACCAGCTTGAGTGACTTGAGGTCCACCTGGTCCAGAGACCCCCATATGCATCTGCTGAGGCATACCTGGACCTGGTTGGCCTTGCTGACCTTGAGCGTGAGGCATCCCAGCCATATGACCCTGAGGAACACCTTGATGTTGAAGTCCTGGATATGGTGAATGTGCTTGTTGTAAACTCGTCATCATCTTGCTTAAGGTCGATTATCCACAGAATGTGGATATCGAACAATATTGATTAAGCAAGTAACATGCGCCTCGAGCCACAATTTCCACCTCCGCCGTTATCCAATCGAGATATCTCTGCCACGATCTTGTTCTCCGTTCAATCTACGTTCTACTAGAATCCGCCAATTGTCTCCTCAACTATATGCCGTTGTCGTGGGGTGATGAGTACAATGTCGTCGCGAGGATTATACAAACTGGACCCCGATCGCGCACGATGCTTCCTCTAAAGTGGGTACTCTTTTTAAACCGCGAATGGTGTCGGGATTTTCGAAAACAATAACGTAAACAACGAATCGAGGGAATTTGAGCAATAATTATTAGAAGGTTGATCGGCAGATGAGTACCGCAGCGAAAGTGCGACGATCAATGTCGTCTGAAAAAGAGCCGCCTCGAAAGCAAAATGTTAATGGTGAAAAAGCCGTGCTGCCCGTCCTTCCTCTAACCTCGCCGATATGTAATCCGCGGAAGATGGTAATAGAATACCTAGGTAGTGAACAACAATTAAAAGAAACTTCCCCCAAATATGCACAATGTTATTCGACTATTGAGTGAGATTGAATAAAGTATACCTAGTGATTTGCGCGAAATGTAATGTGAAAGGAGAATCCGGGGATAAATAACCGTAAGGTGATATACTTCTGGGCCTGCTTTGGGAATCCTTGCGGGTGGTGAATTGTTCTGTGGTCTGGTCGAGAAAGAGGACCCTGTCACGATGGATGCGAGAGAATTTGGCGCAACAACTCCGATTAATGCTGTGTGTGAGTTTGTGTGGGTGATTGAAGGTACTAAGTATAGAGTAGGGTGTGATTTAGATACCAGTAATGTATTTGTGCAAGAAAAAGTGATTTGAAAAGGTCACCGTAATTTAGATGTGCAGGTGAGGTCAAGGGTAGATAGGTTAGGCACCGAAAAGTGACCGTAATATTTTATGGTAAGGTGACCGTAATATTTTATGGTAAGATGATAATGACGACTGTAAAATGGTGACCGTAATATTTATGGAAAGATGATAATGATGAATGTAAAATGGTGACCGTAATTTATATTTCGATCGAGTGATCAAGGTAGTACGTAAGTATAACTTTTAAACGAATGGGAGAAGAAAAGAATATATATCTGATGTTGATAAAATCTATTAGAAATGTTATATGGTAAAGTTGATGGGATTTTGAAGTGACGTTGTGATGTTATCGGTGTTGTTCACCGTACCTAGTTAAAAAAAAATAGAGCAATCAGCCATGAAACTGCTAGTCTGAACAATGCCTATTGTTTTGTGGTCTGTTTTGTATGTGACGTTTTTATTGCTGTGAAGGTTCCTCTTTTCGTTTTTGACCGGGTAAAACTTGAATCTTGAATCATGTCACTCTGAATAATCAAATCATCGTACGCAATAACTTTCTTCCTTTTTAACCTGACATCAATCGATCAATCGACCAATCGATTTCTCTCAACTCTACTCTCAAGCTGTTAACCTTAACCAACCAAAACTACCAAATATCAGAAAGATTGAAAAAAGATCCGAAAGTCAAGTCTAAACCCAGTTAAGCATGGTACCTTTCATTCCAGTCATGTGATATACACACTAAAATAATCCTAGCGCTATATCGGACATTCGCTTAGGAAAAGCTCTGAGCTCTCCAATATAAAATTTTATCTTTCGATCGTGAAGGCTTCAAATCTCTTTTTCACTACATCACTTTCCTCTCTCTTTTCGTAACCGGCAACAACTGCAAGAATACATCTTCAAGATGATTTTATCACTGCAATGGTTGCAGCATCGATGAGTTTCAACTCACTACACAATGGTATGTCAAAATCTCTTTTGAGTTCCTTTTCATTTTTCCATTTCCCCTCCAGATCTAATGATGACAATTTCAATCGATACTTCTTTTCCCAAATTAATCGACCATGATTAAAATTACGCTGTTCGAGAGATACTTACGAGTTGATCTTGTTACTTGCCAGTACATGTTGTCTGAAAGATTCTTCCCAAAAAGTTTTCATCTAGTTGCTATGGTTTTGGAATTTTCTTGCTGACCACCATGCAGAGTTTTTCTTTCTAGCTTTGCAAATTTCTTCCCGCGTAACGGATCAACATGCGCCAATGCAACATCATCGCGGTACACTTCTGCTGCACAACCATGTGGCTCAAGTCTCCGGGATTATGTTGTCATGGTTCAACGGTTATGCTTACAAGCATATTTGATCCAATCTGATCACCGTTGCAACAAATGTGATCGCGGCTATTATTTGCTATCTCACTTCAACGAACTAACAAATAGTACATCGTAGCTGTTTTTGTGTCGTCAAAGGTCAGTTTTATCAATTTTCATCCTTTCCTATGCTTCACTATGATGAAACACATACCACATTCGCAGTTTTCACTCGAGTCCTCGCCTTAGAACCTAAATAGAGGACAGATGAGGGTCAATCTTCCTTGGATGTCTGATTAAAGCAATCAATCTATCATTTTATTACTGCAGTAACTTGACGAACCAAAAGCTAACATTGCTTCAAAGACAGGAAACTTTACACGACTTTACTTTGATGGAAACAGTGGCGCAGCCATTGAACTATATAGAACACACGAACAATACAACACCTATCAACAAGACATTCTTCTCATTGCACATGTGCTTCTCATGGTGTATACGCGCATACTTCTCCCTACCTCATGAAACAAATACTTCCCAAACACTCTGGCCCTTACCCCCTTTCCCATCGAGGATCGGTTCAACCTGTGGTATAGGCCTATTTTTGGAGGAAGAAGATTGATTTTGTCCGATTACTCACCGAGGTATCTTGTATCCTTTCGAGGGTTGTGGATATTTTGGTCCATATCTTTTGGCCAACATACTTTTGTTGCTTGGTTGAACTTCTAATGATTGCTATCACCATTGACACACTTTGAATAGAAATAAATACCCCAAACATAACTCGTACTCCAAACTGACTGATCAATTGTACCTTGCACTTGAGCTGTGAAATATCTGGTCACTGCGCATCACAACTTCACCTTCCCACACCGTTCTCCACAAGTAATACCAATTTTCCATTCCACAAACCTCAAATTGCCTCGACTTTTTCAAAGGGTAGTGAAACGAGAGATCAATTCATAATTTTTTACGACACCACCATCCTAACATTCCATCACCCATCCTTCCTGAAGTCGACGATGACGATATACCACTAGGTGTCAAGAGAGCGCATATACCAGATACTAGATACATACGTACCTACCGTGTGGCGACGAGATATATGATTTTTGCCTTTGTTACTTCGTATTATCGATCGCTGCTTTATTTCTACTTCTACTTCTACTTCTACTTCTACTGAACTTAAGACATTGTTTAATACTTCGATACTTTCGAATTGAGATGGGGATGGGAGGAAGGTATCAAAAGAAAAGTACTCTTCGAATTATAGAATATGCTCTTTCCTTTCTAATTCGCTATATTCGCTTTCTTTCTATCTATCTATTCATCATTCTGTAACAATCCACTCATCATCCAAGCAAGCAAGCAAGCAAGCAAACCTCTCATTCCAAACTCAAACTCCCTCCCTAAACAAGTGCACCCCTTCCCCCAACCCTCAACAACGCAATCTTCTGTCCAGCACTAATCGTAACTCCGGGTAACAACTTCCCCCTACCTTCCTCCGGAAGAGGTAAAAATCCAATTCCTTTCAGATAAGCCAAATAAATGCCCATAATGCCCTCATCTAGATATCCCCCCCTACTCCAATCCTCACCTGTAAATTCCGCATCAGCTTTTAGAGACGCCGCTGCGTTGCTATCATCCATCTCCGGTGCGATGGTATCGGCTGGGAGATCCGAGGTGGCGAAATGGTAGAGGGGCATTAAGGCATGTTGTTCTTTTTCGGGAGTGCTGTCTGCGGCGTAGGCTTGGAGTTTTTGGCTCCAGATGTGGTATTCTACTTCGGGGACGTTGTAGCCGTAGGTTTCGAGCGTGGAGAGGTATTGGGAGAATGTTAGTCTAGGGTGCGAAGTTACTTGTGCGACGCCGAGTGGTGTTTTGGCAGGGTGTAATGCACAGGCTATGACGACGCGTGCGACGTGGTTAACGGGGACTTGGTTGACTGTGTTTGCGATGCGTGGACGACATGAAAGTTGGATGCAGCCTTTTGCCATGCGGATTAGGAAATCATCGGTGTTTGTTACTCCGGAGGTTTTGTCGCCGGTGATGTAGCCAGGTCGGACGACTGTACCACGCAGACCACGTGCGCCGGCTTGTCGGACGAGGTATTCAGCTACCCATTTTGATTGGCCGTAGCCTGTTCCAAGACCTTTTGCTGAACCGGAAAGATCATCTTCTTCCGAGACGGGGATGCCGGATTTTGATTGTTGGACGAAATGGTCGGTGTCAAGGACGGATGTGGATGAAACAAAGGAGAGACGTTTGGGAATACCAGTCGCACAGAGAGAAAGAATATCTAGGGTTCCCTTTACGTTTGCGGGCTTGAGGTTTTGGTATGGGTAGACCCAATGGACTTGAGCTCCATTATGGATGATGACATTCGCAGTCTCAGAGACGGTTTTCCAATCCTCGGGAGAGAGACCAAGTTGTGGTTCTCCAAGGTTACCTGTGACGCAGGAAATGCGTGATGTCCAAGAAGGATTCCAAACTCCATATGCTTGGCAAGTTTGGATGACACGATCAAGAGCTGCTTTGGAGTCGAGTGCACGCACGTGAGCAATGATTTTAATAGGTTGAGAGCGGGAGAGAAGATCGCGCATAAGGTATGAACCGAGGAAACCTGTAGCACCAGTAAGGAAGACAGTAAGAGGTGTGGTTGGTGTGATCTTCTCATCAGCTGAGGGAAATGTTGATGGAAGAGTTTTAGCAAGCGCATGGGCATCTCCTTCATAATCCTCAGCAACTTCCTCTTCCTCTTCTGCATCACCATCGGATGAGGATCTGCGTGTGATCTCTGCTGCGAATCCTTTCAATGTTGGGTTTCGGAAGATGACGCTCATGTTGATGTTGATTCCAGTCCATTTCTTATTGACTTTGAAAAGCATTTGTTGTGCCAAGATACTGTGTCCTCCAATATCGAAGAATGAATCATCAGGGTTGATTGTTCTTTCGTCAATGGTAGGAATCAATGATCCCCAAATAGCTGCAACCTCTTTTTCACTGTCTGACAGTTCAGAATATGCCCCAACTGGTCTTGCTGCTGCCAATTGTGCAGCATCTGGGAATGGAAGTGCAGGCTTATCCTTCTTTCCATTTGGATTGAGAGGGAACTTCTCCAATGGAATGATGACTTCTGGAATTGCGTAGGTAGGTAACTTCGTCTTGAGATATTTCTTGATATCTTCACCAAGTGGCCAGAATCTTCGAAGTCTTCCTTGGATTCCTTCGCCACCGGAGATGTCATCTTCAAGACCTAATTGCTCTAACCATTGTGTCCACTTTTGCATATCAGGCACAATATAGCTGACAAGTGTTTGTTCTTCATCCTTATTTCTTCTGACCAAAGTGACATTATCCATAACCATAACGTGATCTGAGAGGTATTTATCGATCTCACCAAGTTCAATTCTGAATCCACGAATCTTAACTTGATCATCTGCACGACCAACACATTCTACGTCTCCAGTTTGAGTGTATCGACCCAGATCACCTGATCGATACATTCGATCTCTTGGACCCTTATAGAATTCTCTCCATGGCTCTTCGGATAAGGATTTGGCGTTCTTTGCATCTTCTTCGATCCACTTGGAATTATCAACAAACCAACTGTCAATGAACTTGGCCTTGTTGAGTTCGTCGCTTCCAAGATAACCTTCAGCAAGCCCAGCAGCTCGAACGTAAATCTCGCCAATTTCGCCAATGTCACAAATACGGTTTCGATTTTCCCGATCGACAATAAGTAATTGCACGTCCTTCATTCCCTTACCGGCGGGAATCACATTTCCCATATTCTCCAAATATTGTGGATTCGAGGCTCGACTTGGGATCTCAAAGTAACTGACTGCACGCTGCGTTTCAGTTGTTCCATACATGTTCACAATGAACACATTTGGAGCCAACTTTTGGAGAGCCTTACAATCCCTCTTAATCAAGATATCTCCGACGAAAAAGGAGTGATGAAGAGCTGGGAATTCAGCACTAGCTCCACCAACTAAAATTTGACCCATTGCAGGTGTTAAGTGAGTAACAGTAGCACCATGCTCCCTCATCCATTCAGCCAATCTTTCATGCTGAATATCATCCTTGGATGGAACCAATAATTGAGCACCAAGGAAGAGAGGTGTAAAGATATCTCTTTGAATAGGATCATGCGCAATACCACTCAACATGGTAAACTTATCATTCTTGGATAAACCAAATCTCTCTGCCATCCAGTCAAAATAGTATGCAAGAGAGTAATGTCTTCCTCGAACACCCTTTGGACGACCTTCGGAACCGGAGGTAAATGATAAAGTTGGTGTAGAATCTGGTCCAACAATAACACCCGGACTCTTAGCCTTCAATGATTGTTGGCCTTGGAAAATATCCTTTCCTTGATCATCACCACCAACTAAAGTTCCATCATCCTTCAATTCGAGACCTGGGATATAGGTCTTCAAATCCAAATTCTCGGCAATGAAATTACGTACTTTCTCCGTCAACTCTCCGGCCTCCTTAGTAGCTTTATCGATGACTACTAAAGCCCTTGGTCTTGCGACATCAAGATAGATGTTTTGTCGATCAGGAGGATATGAGGGATCAATGACTGAGAATATAGCACCAGCTTTCAAGATACCCATGACTGTGACAACCAAATCCACACCACGATAACTATATGACATGACAACTTCATTTCGCTTGACTCCACGCTCCACCAAATGATGGGCTAGGATATTGGAAGCTTCATTGATTTGTCGGTAGGTAAATTCTCTCCTTGGGGAAGAGGCCGAGGCAGTCTCTACCACGCAAAGTCTATCAGGATGGGCTTCAGCATTTGCAGTGAAGATATCTTGAATAGCACCACGAAAAGCAGACCAATGAAGATCTGATGTTGGGTCTGGTAGCTCGAAACTTGTTGATGCCATGATTGTTAGGTTTTTGAATGGTGGGGTGGATTCTGGAGGGGTAAAAATTGAGCAAGAATTTAAAGATGTTTGAACTGTGTGATTTGAGAAGGATTTCAACTACCTACTTCAAATCAAAACAAGTTCGAAGTATCTTTTATATGTTCTATGCTCAATTTTTGTATGGTTCAATCACTCTAATCGTATGGAAGATGGATCAAATTGTTGGTGGGTGGTCTGAGTGATACTTTTAGGGGTGTGAATCACTGATAAATTGAAGATAGATGGACGAATTGATGAGTTCGGGAGATGGGGAGATGGGGAGGTTGTAGCTTTGGATGCTTTGTTGATTGAAAAAAAGAAGAAGAATAAGGAAATCCAGAAGATATTGTTGGGCTTTATAAATCAAAATTTAACGGGATGAAAAACATTGGGAGTCATACAACTGATCAATTTTCTGCATCTGCTCCAACACAGAAAAAAGAATTGCCGAAGATCAGCCAGCCTTTTCAGCCTTTTCAGCCTTTTCACCTCACAGAATATGGCAAGTTAAATTTATTTTAATTCCGTCATCGGACCTCATGTCGCCGATGTAATTTTCAAACCAATCCTGCCAATCAATTTCGTTCAATCACCCTTGACAAGATCCTCAGAAAAGATAAAAGGAGAAAGGTTTATCCGATCTTTCCGATTGTTCATCTAAACCAATCAAATTGAATCCACCCTTGAAACTTGTGGGTGCATTCCTGTTCCACTTTTATTATTGGATATTGGCTCAAAATAGACTTGGGCTTGGGGTAAGGAGACAAGATACTTTAATTTTCTCCTATCTAGAATAGAACAAGATCTCGACTATTTTAATAACTTTATTCTCAATTTCTGTCATTTCTCCACATCTTATTTCCTTCTTTAAATTTATCGATATTCGAACTTCATTCCTTTGTCGAAGCAGATTTTATACCCAGCTAAGGCTTTCGTCTCTATCCAAAGAAAGTATTGGGTTTTTAAGAGAACCGCATTCGATACATGGTTTATGACAACGGCATACGTCAGCTCATCTAGGAGACAACTTTCATCAATCTTGTAGACTTCAATTTTACCATACGAATTTCCAATGCGATACTAGACAGTATTCATCTTGTGGTTTAATACAATATTTACTGTCTCTATTCCTTTTCTCACAATGCCTGTTCAACGAACCCTCTTCGGGACACCCATACCACATGTCCCTCCTCGTCGCATGGCCGTTCTTCTCGGTACCGTTGCAGTTTTCGCTGTTATAACATTAGTGTTTACACTTCCCAACTCGATACCATCCGGTCCATCACTTGGCAGATTCACAGATCATCGCATGTCATTACCAAAACTACCTAAACAATTACCTTCACCGAGTATCCTCAATCCTTTCCGACAAGCAGCACATGCTCCACCAGTTCAAAAGAATAGCACATATGGCGAATCAAAATGGCATGCTAATTGGAATTGGCTGAGTCCATTTTCATCATCGGTGACATTGGATGAAAATCGTTCCCTACTACCACCTCTTAGGAAACGTCCAACCATTTATACATATTATGATCACACAATTGAAAAGGAAGACAAATTGAAAGATGCCGAGAATGCGCTCTTGGTTACATGGAGAAGGGCATGGTGGGCACAAGGCTTTAAACCCATAATTCTAAGTCCTGCGGAAGCCATGAACAATCCATTATACCCCGAATTACAACGAATTGAAGTCGAAGATTCACTGAAAACAGATTTAACCAGATGGTTGGCTTGGGAAAATATGGGTACTGGATTGCTCTGCAATTACCTCACACTCCCAATGGGCCCTTACGAAGATCAAACCTTGAGTTACTTGAGAAGAGGAGAATATCCATTATTGACAAGATATGATGAAATGGGAAGTGGTATCTTTTCAGGATCAAAAGTGGACATCACATCAGCTGTGAAAGCGGCTTTAGCAAATCCAAATTTGAAAGACGCAAAAGATTTTGTTAGTGCTGTACCAAAAGATACCTTTCAAATTGATCCTTCCCACGATTCTTTAGCCTTCTATCAGACGAAGGTTCTTGAGGAGAAATATCCACAAATTTCAAAGGAGTATGAAGAAAATAAAGCAGCGGGTATGCAATCACTAAACAAGCTCATGATATCTCATCTTCATCAAACATGGCAAAACATCTTTACCAAAGGAATTTCCGTGGTGAAACCGGAACCAGAACATATGTCATATCTTGTCGAGCCAGCTTTACGACTTGCCGAATATCTTGCTCAATGTCCTGAGTCAGCAATGCCAGCTTCTTGTCCACCAAACCGACCAAAATGCAAACCATGTGTTGCTTCATCTCCGATGAAGATTAGTACTCCTGCTTTTTATCGCAACACTTCCGGCCTTTATACCATCGGAACTGTTCCCCATCCTTACACAATGTCCACACTGAGTAGCTTCCAAGAAAGTATCGATGTTCCATGGATTAGACGAGAGTCTCCTCGTGATCCTTGGCTCTCAACACTTACCAAAGAACTTCTTGGTACAGGCGTTTCTGGTACCCCACGTATCATAAAATTCAAAGAAGCAGTCGCGAGCCCTCATGGAACATCTCATTCCCTGTGGCTCACAGCCGAAAAGGAAGTCCCTTTGGATTTAGATTGGTATTTCGGCTTCACCATCCCTCGTAACGCAACTGATACAGGAAAATCCGAAACTCCAGTCCCAGGTCCAGAACGTAGACCAAAACCAGTTCATGATCCACAAGATGGACCAATCCCAACAGAAGAAGATAAAAAGAAGGAAGAGTCTCTATTGGAAAAAGCAAAAATGTTTGGTGGCAGTAAAAATCCTGGGGATTTAAAGATTAGGGGAGCGGTTGAAGCGTGGAATTTAGCCGATACGGAAGCGTGGAGATTTGCGAGGGCATATTTGGCGAGATCGAGAGTCGAGAGGTTGAAGTGGGAGGAGGAGGAAAAGAAATATGCGGGTGGTGCCGGAGCTGAGAGAGGAAGGGAATCAGGATGGGGAAGATGGTTTGATGATAAATAAATATATTTCTTGGGATTATGAAGAAAGAGATTTCGGAAGTGGAATGAATGGATGTACGAAGTATACAAAGTTCTTTTTATGTTTTATGCGCTTAGGCAAAGCGAAGCGAAGTGACATGTGTGTGCGATGTTTTTACTGTATAATGAGTCGGTAGGTAGATATGGGAGATATAGGAGACATCACTGTTGGGGTTTGGGGGTCTGTACTAACCAGGTAGTTGTATACTAATACCTATATCGATTTCAGTATAAAATAGAATAGAATGAAATGCAAATTATTGTGATTAGGTAATTAAATATATTGAATTATTCGTACTTAGTTTCATATTCGTTGTCTTTCTTCTCTTCTTCCAAGATTCTTTTGGGATTTTCTTGAAATAGGAATGGGTTTCTGTTGTGGTTAAAGTTGTAGTTGTGAGGGTGAGGGTGAGGGTAAGGGTGATGGTTGTATAAATGATAAATTACTCATCAAAACTCGAACAAACAAAATTACTTTTAATACTCTACTCTATAAATATATATATATATATATATTATACTCTATACTCTATACTCTCAAGCGCATCTGAAAAACCTCATCTGATAAAACTAGAATCTATAGGATTCCTTTTGGTTGATTTTTTGAGAGGACGGCGGAAGGATGGATAATAGAAATATAGAAAGATGGGATTTTATAATTCTAGTATAGATTCTAGATGGTGTGAAAGTTAAATTGGCTTTATCTTTTGTGGTATGGGAAGTCGTTTGCTAGCTGGATGTTGTGATGTATGTATTACTTTCTCGCTTGTTTACTGTGCTGAGGAAGTATTTGTTCTGCTTATTTTGTTCGTTCGGTTCATTTATTCGTTCAGTTCATTCATTCATTCGCCGTCATTACATTCACAATATCTCGCTAAGTCCCGAAAAAAAAACGAAAAATATCAAAAAGAAACAGAATTATTCATATCGCTCTCCTCTCCTCAGCTCAGCTCTATCTGGGTATCGTATCCATATCCATCTCCGTATCCATTAATATGCATCCTTATCCCTATAATACAATCGTGACTCGTGATTTATCCCCCTATCTATCCTGACATCCATCCATCATTCATTTAGGTATAATACAAAGTAAGGTAAGCCAAGAAGACTGACAGACCAAACTCATGAAGAATCTCTTCAGTCTGCAGGAGGCAGCTGTCGCTACTTGCTGGTGATATATATTAAATATCTAATAAGCAGCAACATGATGACTACCCCTCCCGTCGGTTCCTCTCATTCTTCTTGTTCCTGCTGCCTATTTATCATATTATGGTTAGCTTACTTTTCTGAATTACTCATCCTCACCCCAAAAACAAAAATAAAAATGAAACCAGTAAAAACATACCTTCAAACCCGGCCGTCTAGTCAAACTTCCCCTCAACTTCAACAAAGCACCACTAATCTTATCACCCATACTCGGTTTCCGATGATGATGATGAACTGGTTGAGCGCGCGTATTTCGGTTATTGTGACGGGTGTGTGTCGACGTTGAATTTTCGTAGGTGCGTCGAGAGGTTTTTCCGCCGCGGAGGCGCGCGAGGAGAGAGGGGCGGGTGGTTACGGTTGTGGTTGTGTGAGGCATTTTGAGGTGGGTGTTGGGGTTGTGTTTGTGATCTAGAGGTTGAGGTGGGAGGATTCGAGGTTTTGTTTCTGTTTGTGTTGTGGTTGGAGTTGTAATCGGAGGTTGCCTTAGAGGTGAACTTGGAGTTGGAGTTGCTATGGGTGTAGGTGTGTGTTGTAGTGGTATGGAGATTGATAATGAAGTCTTAGATTGCGTAGGTGAGTTCCGATAACTTTTTATAAAAGATGAGAGGGTTTTGAGTGTAGCTCTATCGGGTAACTGATCGTTGTTTTTTATTTTTGGTATTGCGAGGATGTTTTGACTTTGGAATGAACTTGCTGATTTTAATGGGATTGGAACGGGGATTTGAGGGGACATTTTAGGAGTCTTTATAGGGATTGATGAAGTGTGAGAGGTACTCAATGCAGGGGAATTGTGGACTCTATGTGTTGCCGCTGGTAAACTGGGAAGGATCGAGGTATGAGGTATGAGGTATGATGGAATAGTTGTGGTGAATTTGGGTGATGGTAATTTAAAAGTGAGGTACATATGACGATGTCTTTTGTCGTCGTTATCAAATGAGGAGGATAGGAGGGAATCATGTACAAAGCCCTGGTCAAGTAAACGTCATTATAAAGGGGTTTGTAAAATTCACGCGAATGAGAGGGAAGGAGATATCTTGATAGGATATACTTCAATACTTTGGGTGCAAATCAGGTTGAAAAGGTTGGGGAAAATGGTCTTGGCTGACGGTACTTGTGTGGCTTAACTAAAAAGAATTTTCAGGGTCCTGTGGCTCAAGATGACTACCTAATAACCAAAAATAACTTAAGAATCAAGATGGCTGGTAATTTTTAGATTCTGTGAATATCGAAGAGAAACTTGATTTTTTGATGTTGAGAATGACGTAGAGGAGTTACACGAGTAGTGTGTGTTGTGGCTGGTGGCTGTGCTTGACGATGTGTGGCTCGTGTAGACCATTTTGAATTGAAGAAAAGCAGAAAAATATCAAAACCTGAGGATTGAAGAAATTTGGCAGATATGCAAAGACAAAGACAAAGATAAACGATTCAATCCTAAAATCTGACCTTTTTCTTCTACCTGCGAAAGCCATATTGCGACGATATCTTTCGCACTATGAAGGAGCTGCTGGCAATAAATACCAAGGCTTGTACTGTACTGATATTGAACAGCAGCGGTTCCGACTTTGACAACTAGGTAAGGACTCATGACTACATGAGATATTTACTACAAGTCAAGGTAGATAGTCAATTCGCGCGATAGGTATTTATGTACCTGGCCGTCAAATAGCAGTGGAGTCTAGCATACTGACTTCCTCAAAAGTATAGATCTGTACGAAATAGAAATGCTCGTATTGCTTTTATCTTGTGTCAAATGGTGGTGCTTTAACATGGAAATGATGAGGGGATGTTATGATCTCTTATACTTCGGCCATGAACAGTATTTCAAATACCCATCCCGAACATTTAGATGGCATTTTATAATTCTCCATTCCATGTTCATCAATGCTCTGATCAACAAGCCAAGCCATTTTATTGGCTTAATTCTCGGCAACTCTTCCGACTTAACCCCTCGATTTAGAAGTTAAGAAGATCTCTGACGTTAAGCAGCCTTTGAGCTCCATACAAACTTCAATCTATTGGCTTTTAACTATTTACTCAGTGACTACTTTCAGACATCTTACCTCATCTATTATACTATACCATCGGTTCATCATACCATCGAAATCTTTTTACATCATCGATCTCCTCTCAGAACGACAGACCCCTCCATTGAGAATTAATATGCCTCTGACACTAACCTTCGAACTTCACAATGCAAATATTCACTTACTTGGCTACTGCATCTGGACTCTTATTTTATCCATCCTACGTGAGCCTAACCAAAAAAACTCCTTACATCATCGGCCTCGGCTCAAGAAGACAAAATCCATAGGAGCTACCCCTCCATTGAGTATCAAGCATTGATTTCATAATACTACTAACCAATTGTCCCCTTTAATATAGAGAGTTCCGGAGCATTTGGTCCCTTTTTGATTGAGAAATGCATATTGATCAAGTAGCTTTCTTGCAAGGTATCTACATCATACGGCAGATAGTAAGTATAAGAAAAGATGAAATTCTGTGTGAATTGGTTAAGAATTCTCTTCCCATAAAGAATTGTGTCTTATTTACTTGAATACTTTTATCTTCAGCAACTTCAATTAATCAAATCTACTAAATCAAACTCACTCACTCAAACGACAAATATGTCTGCTGATAAGGGTCATTTCGAAGAGGGTACGTTATGAAGATATCCCTAATCCCCCTCCTTCATAAGTTCCGCGACATCTCTCATACCCCTCTCAACAACACAATCCTTCAATATATTAACAAAGTAACTTACAGGTCACCAACCTCCCGTTTCCCATCAATCTAAAACCCCAGGTCAACAAACCGAATTACCAAAAGAAGCCATCAACGATCAACTCCCCACCGACGATGGTGGTTATCAACCCTATGTTGCCGCCGGCAAGCTTAAGGGCAAGAAAGCCTTAATTACCGGTGGAGATAGTGGAATTGGTCGTGCCGTCACCATACTATATGCAATGGAAGGAGCCGAAAGTTCCATCATCTACACACCAGACGAAGAAAAAGATGCACAAGAAACCAAGGAATTGGTTGAGTCTAAGGGAGGAAAATTGCATTTATTCTCGGCTGATTTGAAGAGTCATCAGGCTTGTAAGGATGTGGCCGAGAAAGCTCAGGAGGCGATGGGTAAAATTAACATTTTGGTTTTGAATCATGGTACTCAGATGATGGTTGAGACTATTGATGATTTGACTGAGTATGTTCTCTCTCTCTCTCTTGCTTGCTTTTGAAGAAATAGGTATATGATGCTAATATCAAATAGGGATCAATGGATTAACACTTTCAATGTGAACATTCATCCATTCTTCTTCCTTTCCAAATACATCCTCCCACAGATGTCCCGCGGAGATACAATCATCACCTGTGCTTCTGTAAACCCATATGTCGGACGCCCAGATCTCCTCGAGTAAGTGTCTCTCCTTCCACTCCCCCCTCAACTGTCCACTTTACATCCATTCTCTTTTCCAAACCGCCACTAACAACCCCATTAGCTACACCGCAACCAAAGGCGCCATCGTAGCCTTCACACGCGCCCTCTCCAACCAACAAATCAGCAAAGGTATCCGCGTCAACGCCGTATGTCCAGGTCCCATCTGGACACCTCTCATCCCCGCAACCATGAACGAAAAAGCCCAGAAGGAATTTACGTCGCCGATGGGTAGACCTGGTCAACCGGTTGAGGTGGCTACTTGTTTTGTGTTTTTGGCGAGTAAGGATAGTAGTTTTATTAGTGGCCAGAGTTTGCATCCTAATGGGGGGACGCAGGTGGGTTCTTAGGGATGGGGGAAGGGTTGTATGATAGGTTATGGATGGTGGGTGATGGAGGGATGGATGAATTAAGGTTTTGGCTATGGTATGGATTTAATGATACATACATGTCTCATGAGCGAGCAACGGTCTTTGCACAGAGACGCTGTGAAGATTCTTCTTCTCTTCGTATACAATGAGGTAGAATCTCAACAACTAAATCCTCAATTTATTCCACCAATACCATACTATCCATGAGTAATTCTTAGTAAACCCAACTTATGTAAATTACACAAGTATGTTAATATTCTCATTACTCGATACATAAAGAAAAGCGATTTTCACCGGACTGGGGTTCAGAGCTGGATAATGACGATCTGGAAGAATCTCTGTTGAGTCTGCCTCTACGGAGGATATCCGAATCTTTTCTCACCTAGCGATAAACCCCCCTTCAGCGGTTGCGATGAATGGATCTTCTGATTATTCTCCTTGACTTGCACACAGCTTGGAATGATGTCCTGCCGTGAGTAGTGATTAATAGAAATTAACCGACGGGTTTCGAATACTGGACGGTGATTAAATAATTATGATTTGTGGACAGATCTCACACAAGTAGTTGAGGGCGAGACATCAAAATGGCCCTCTAGATCAACATTTAGTCCTCATCAAACATCTGGTTTACAAAATACTGGGATAAAGAGGGACTAGCTGTATCTTTGGACAATAGTGAGAATATAAACGTGCTGAGCCCGACTCGTCGTTTAGAAAGTGAGGAAACTTCGCTCTCAGAATGCAGCAAGTGGTAAATTTGCAACTTGGAGATGCGGATCTCAGTCATTCACGCAAGTCGAAAACGAAGGAGAAAAAGATAAGGTGACAAAATGTATAGTAGAATAGATATAGTAGAAAAGATATGGTAGAAAAGATATAGCAGAAAAGATATAGTAGAAAAGATATAGTAGAAAAACTAATAGAGAAGATCTCAATTCTGATGAATATTCGAATACTGGGCCCCTGTTCCACACTGGCACTTCAAGCTGGAACTCAGGCCCCAGCAGTGATGTAGGTAAAAGTTTTTAACACTGTCTTGCATGTTGCCAAGTCAATATCTACACCGATCGCTATGAAGAACAAATGAAAAGTTTCAATGTGGAAGGAGAAGGAAGGCTTTTGGTTCAAATATTGCTGTGGGATGGAGGGGTGAGGCGAGCACCATAAGTTGGTGAACCGACTGATGGTGGAAAGGGGTTAAGAGGGGGATTCCGTTGAGAGATATTGCACGGAGGAGGTTAAGGGAAGTGGAGGGGGTTTGGGAAAATTAAGGGAGTGCTGGGATGCAGGCGGCGAAGAGGAAGGAGACCTGATAGTTGAGATTTTGGAGCCAATGGATACTTCCAAATTTGTAAATTTCCGACTCAACCTCCAAGTCCTTGGCCAGTGTGGTCAAATATCAGCGGAGCAAGAGAAGGGCTGATAACTGCTCATTCGATGTATCATCCTCATGACAATTGAGCGACGATGAGTGGTGGTCAGCACGCCCTGGGTCTTTCAAAAATAATCCGGAATACCCCAATGTGAAATATGTCAATTTATAAGGTTAGATCATAACCATTGTTAAACAGCTCTCATACATTGACGCTGATATAAGGCGGATATAAAAGTTGAATCTGCGCGTTAACAAAAGGGCAATTTGAGCATACATAGTCCATCCTTATTCGTTGACAGCATCATGTAGGATTTTTCCCAGGGTGAGTTCTAATAAATGCCTTGCTATGCATGGAAGTCAAGTAACCTTGGATATCCAATCATAAGAAGCAGCCTTGCAGCATCTTTTCGGGCAGATAATGCAGCAATGTAACTGAAGAAACCGATACTCAGCACGCCATTGTTCACAAAAAATCCACCAACCTATCAATAAAGGACTGTAGTTACTGAAAGGCAGACATCTTATGAGGTTCAATATTTGAACAACATTGGGTGTGTTGAAACACTTTCCTATGGATGGCCTAATGACATTTGTGGTTGGCAGAAGCTCGGTAAAACCACCATCGTCATCTGTAACTAGAGGTGAGAGGATACAACATGAAAATAAAGTTACATGCGCCAATGAATGAAATAACTCACAACCTGAATGGATATATGAACGTAAGATGTACTGAGGATCAATGAATGGTTCTCCAGCTACAACCTTCATTTTATTTAAAGCTGGCAGTTAGACGCCATGCTTTCCGCCTTTACAGCTCGACCTATTGTTGAGCTTCGCCAACGAGACAAATCGAAGATCGAGTCTATACTTGCATTTGGTAGGTTTACAGCTTGAGAAAGAGACCTTAACTAATTATGTACAGGCGATCGGTTGATAGTTGGCCTGAATACGGGAAGTTTACGCATATATCAAGTCAACGATACACCGGGCGATGTCGGTTTACTTCGAGAGGTCGAGAAGTTCTCTACTCGAGCAATAGAGCAACTCGCACGAATAAAGGAGGCCAATGTTTTGATATCTTTATCGAATTACTATATCTCGATACACGATCTGCAGACGTATGCCTTGCAAGAACAATTGACGAGGACTAAGAATGCTTCTACTTTCGCTGTTACATCAAATATTGTCAAAGACCCAGCTACGGGAATACCAGAAATTATATCAAGACTTGCAGTTGCCGTCAAGCGAAGGTTGTTGATATGGTCATGGCACCAATCTGAGCTATCGTCAGAGACGACGGAAATTACGCTCGCGGAATCTATTCGAACTTTGACTTGGGCATCTGCGACCAAGATAATTTGCGGCATGAACTCTGGATATGTCATCGTGGATGTCAATACCCATGAGATTGAAGATATTGTTGGGCCAGGAGCTATTGGAGGCGCGACAAGTAACCAAGGCGGTAGATTTGGTGGCATGGGCTCTGCGAGCATGGGTTACATGGGTCTGGGAGGCTATATACCCAAGCCACTGGCGACGAAGCTTGCAGATGGAGAAATTCTGCTTGCAAAGGATATAAATTCCCTTTTCATAACATCGGAAGGGAAGCCAATAGAAAAGAGACAAATCCCTTGGCAGCCAGCGCCGGACGCTATTGGATATTCATATCCATATATTATTACTCTTCAAGCACCATCTAAAGGAATGCTTGAGGTTAGGAATCCAGATACCCTATCTCTTTTGCAAACGATACCGCTACCTAACGCGAATCAATTGCATTTTCCGCCTCCGAATATCAGCTTAGCACACGCTGGAAAAGGTTTCCATGTGGCTAGTGAGCGATGTATATGGCGAATGGGTGCTACAGATTATGATTCGCAAATTGACGAACTCGTTGCAAAGGGACGTTATGATGAAGCACTTAGCATCCTTAATATGCTCGAGGATGCTCTACTACATAACAAGTCTGAACGAGTACAACAAGTGGAAGCTCTCAAGTCGAAACTTTATTTTGATCAACAAATCGAGCAAGCTCAGGCTTTGTTTAATCAACGCAAATACCGTGCAGCGATCGATATATTTATTGCTATTGAAGCACCTCCAGAACGTGTGATCAAGTTGTATCCGAAGGCAATAGCTGGTGATCTATCGGCCGTTGAGGAGAAGAATGGGGATGTCGAAACGGATAACGATGAAACCAACGGTAGTGCAAATAGCGATTCAGATTCCAAGGATTCCCTAAAGCCAGTCGCTGTCAAGAAGTTAATCAGGAACCAACAAAAATCTAGTTCGGATGCATCGTCAATTAGATCTTTTATGAAGCATGATAATTCAGACAATGATAATGCAAGCATAAAAGCAGTCCCAATTGAAGATGGCCCGCTCGAAGGCAAAGATCTCATTACAGCGGCCAAGGAGCTAAACGCATTCCTTGTGGATGCGCGAACGAGGTTGAAGAAGTTTCTGGATTCTGAGACTGGCAAAATCATTCCTCCGAAAGAAAATGGCCATGGAGGAGCGCCTGAACCCACATTTGATTCTCTTCTGGCTGCTCCAGAGTCCGAAGCTGAAGCAGAGAAAGACCGCGAGCAAAAATTGCTGGAAACCGCGAAATTAGTAGATACTACTCTTTTCCGTTCTTATATGCTATCAATGCCGAGTTTGGCGGGACCACTGTTTCGATTGCCAAACTTCTGTGATCCAGATGTGGTCAATGAGAAATTATTAGAGACTGGAAGATATAATGACCTCGTCGATTTCTTCCATGGGAAAAAATTGCATCGTCCTGCACTGGAGCTTCTCAAGAAGTTTGGTATGGGAGAAGAGGAAAATGAACAAGCTCCAACATTGCATGGACCTCAAAGAACCGTTGGCTATCTTCAACACTTACCTCCCGAGATGATTGATCTGATTCTTGAATTCGCGGAATGGCCTCTACGAGCTGATCCTGATCTTGGTATGGAAATATTCCTAGCCGATACAGAGAATGCGGAGACATTGCCGAGGGAGAGAGTCCTCAATTTTCTGCACAACATCGATATCAATCTCGAGGTTAGGTACTTGGAGCATGTGATCAATGAGCTTAATGATATGACTGCCGATTTTCATAATCGACTTGTTGGGGCATATATGCAAGAACTGAAGCAGCGGCTGGATAGAGATTCCGAACAATGGAAAGATCTAATGGGACGAATGGTATCATTCTTACGGTCGAGTAACATATATTCTTGTGGAAGGGCATTTGGGTTGATAGACAGAGAAGGTAGGATTCAATTATCAAAGATGGAACGTAAACTCATTAACATTCACCATAGATCCAAATTTCTACGAAGCCCAGGCTGTTGTATTAAGTAACATGGGTTCACATAAACAGGCACTTGAAATATATGTATTCAAGATCAAGGATTTTGAGAAGGCCGAAGAGTGAGTATTTGAGCTTGACTTTTATTGAGATTGCTTATGCTAACATCTTCAGATATTGTAACAGGGTCCATATGAACCAAGAAGCTTCAACATCATCACCAATCCCAACTCACCGCGCATCTAAATCAGAGAAGGATGACCCTCTACCTTCTATATATCACACCCTTCTTTCTCTTTATCTTAAGCCATTACCTCCCTATAAACCCAACTGGCCACCCGCTTTGCAGCTTCTATCAAGACATGGATCACGTCTACCTGCATCCTCTACCCTTGATCTGATTCCAGAAAAACTTCCTGTGGCGGAACTCGAATCATATTTCCGTGGTCGTATACGAGCCGCAAATTCAATCGTCAATGAATCTCGGGTTGTGGCAGGATTGAGAAAGAGTGAAGTTGTGCGTGCGCAAGCAACGTTATTGCTAGGTGACGGTCTACCGAATGGTCAAGGGGGGAGGAATAGGAGAGTTGTCGTAAGCGATGAGAGGGTATGTGGTGTTTGTCATAAGAGATTGGGAGGTAGTGTCATTGCTGTCTTGCCGGATAGTTCGGTTGTCCATTATGGGTGTTTGGGTCGAGCAAATGTGCAACGTCCATCTTCGTCGCGAGGCTCGTGGGGAGGACGATAATATTTAGATTGTGTGAATGGTGATGGTTACATAGCGATGGAGTTTTTGGAGCGATCGGCAATGTAGCATCGAGCATTATAATCATGAAGGAATAATTCAATCTTCCTCTTCCACAACCTCTTCACCATAATTATCTTCTTCTTTGGCTTCATCAATTACCCCACCATTGACCTTTGATCCATTTGCATCTCCAGTCTCTCGTACTTTATCTTCCTCCATTCGTGCAGTCAACTCCTTATTGACCCTTTCTTGCATATCCACTGTAGCTTTTCGCAATGCCCCTAAATACGAGGTCCTATCGCTCACTTTGTCTGATGTAGGCGTGGCTAACTTATGGACGTGCTCAAACTTTTCGTTGTTTGGAGAAGAATATGTTGCCGAAAAGATCTGGTACGATGTCTCATGTTCAGCCGCAGAAGGAGTGGTGGTTGTATCTGGTGTCGCCATTGCTATCTTCTTTCTTTTCTTCTTTCCTTTGTATTCGCACAATCAAAAGTATTGTGAGGATGTGTTTCTAATTTTTTATAATTATCGTTTCTGGCCAAAAATGCGATGTTTGGAATTGAATGTGTTAGTTTAGGTCGGCTTTCTTGTTTGGCCCCGGAGACTAGGTTTAAGATCCCCCGCCAAAGTCCAAACGACAAGGCCCGAGTCAACAAATTAAAAGCCAAACAACTTCCAAAAATTAACTAGGGACTTGTTACCCATCAGACATGGATTAAAATCCGATACTACTGCATCGCATTGTCATAACACCCCATTTTTTTAGATCCTTAAACCTTCACCACGCCAACATCATCATCATCATCATCATCATCTGGATTCATGATCAGATCTTTTCCTTTCTTCACTCCCTTGCGGAAATGTCCAAGACACAGCGTCGTTCGCTACAATCGATGCCCCGCTGTTGTACCCTGAAAGATACGGAAGACTAACGCAAAACATATAAAAGTCCCACTTCCGCAAAGATAACCATGTCACAGTCAACAGGGCCTCCTGTGCCAAGGGCACCAGGGAGCTTTTCTCCAATTGTGCAACAGGCCTCAACGACTCAACGACCCCCGCTGCGAAGAGTTGAGTCCTCATCGTCGGAAGATTTACCTCCACCTCCATCCCTTTCCAGCAAAGTTCGTCCACAGTCGCAGAATGCGCCTGCCCCTCCACGACCTTTCTACGCCCAATCAACCAAGAGCAACTCAAGCACCACCAGTCTACAAAACTTCTCGCGACCAACCCTCGCACAAGTAAGAACTGATATCGGCGGTACACCATTGAGGAATGCGTCGCCTCTCACTCCTGTAGCTTCAAAATCATCCCTTAGCGATTTCAAAGGTCACGGGCGCAAGCATTCACAAACTCAAGGTTCTTTTGAGCCTTACTTGCCAACGGCCGCATCATCCAATTTGGGAAATATGTCGAATTTAAACACTGGACTTTCTGCGAGTCACATAGCTGCTCAAGCTGCTATGCAACACCAAGCACAACATGCGCGCCAAAGATCCCAGACTGCACCAACTCCACAATTGGATACCTCGTCGAATAGCTCTGAAAGTCAGAGACCTTCGAAAGGTCCTATTTCACCACCGTTATTGAGTTTGACAGAAGCTTCAGCTCCGAGGGATACTACATTCGGTGGACAAGGGTATCATAATGGATTGCTTGGGGGAGGATCGAGTGCGGCTCAAACAGCTGCAAATGTTGTGTTTTCAAAATCTCCTGGATCATCACCAGCATTGACACCTAC
Source organism: Sclerotinia nivalis (assembly GCA_029531795.1). Lineage (NCBI taxonomy): Eukaryota > Fungi > Ascomycota > Leotiomycetes > Helotiales > Sclerotiniaceae > Sclerotinia > Sclerotinia nivalis. The sequence continues at coordinate 245,723 of JAPEIS010000003.1, forward strand.
GGAATATGAACAACGAAACCAAGCGCATGCTCAGGCTCAAGCAAAAGCGCAAGCTCAAGCCCAGTTGCAGGCGCAAGCACAGCCGCAGGCGCAGGTACAAACTGAAAAGCCTGCTAAAACGGAAAAGTCTAAAGTCAAATTATTCTCAAGGCCTGGAAAGATTGGTATAAGCAAGGATAAAGAAGTAAAATCTGGAGCTCTTCCAAGTCCTAGTATGCTTGCTTCTGTAAATTGAATATGAGGATTATGCAAAACTGACCACTGCGCAGATGCTTTAGGTTCCGCAAGTATGTACAGCATGGCGAATTCTTCCTCGGCGACGATACGGCCAATTGATACATCACAACCAGAAAAGGAGAAAGACAAGGAGAAACATAAACATCACTTTTTATCTCGGCAGAAACATAAGCTGAGCAGTAAAGACGATCATCATTTACCATTATCATCAGCAGCATCGAATTCCAAACCCGTGGATCCTAGTGCACCGAGCAGTTTATATAATTTCAACCTTCCACCAAGTCCAGGTCCTGCATCTACAAGTTTTGCGAAGAGCATGAGCGGTTTGGACCTGAGGCATGGTGGAAGGGCATTGAGAGAAAAGAAAAAGGAAGAGAAAAGTGAAACGTTGAGAGAAGGAGAATTATCATATCAAAATAGTAACGAATGGCCTGGACCATCTAGTCTTGGTTCAGCAGGCGCTGCGTCATACTTAGGTCCCGCTGGAGTAGGCTATCCTTCCAGCACTTATGGACCTGACACATCGGATTTGGGAAAATATGGATTGAACAATATGGCAGCAGATGATGCATGGCCATTCCTAAAAGCAAAACTATTAATTATATTTGAGGGCGAAGATTTAAGGTTATGTGTGGAGGATCTCAATCGTCTAGTCACGTAAGTCTTTTTATCCTTTCATATTGTTCACTGTACTGACAATATTACAGCACCCATATTCAACGATGTATACAAAAAAGATGCCCAAGTTCTATTATAGACGACCTAAGAGAATTACTCGAAACAGGCTTCAGATCCCTGGATCAAACTTTACGACGAACTCCTGATGATCGGCTAATACCCCACCTCGTGGAAATGTGGATCTTTACTTTTACATCCGTCCTCCCTTACATGCAAGCCGTCTTCCTTCCACTTGATCTCGAATTTTCCGGCCATGGCCCCCTCATGTCCCCAGAAGCAGCACGCGAAGCCTGGGGTACCCTTCCTTTATCTCAACCCAACTCCTCTTCCAGTGTCCCTAAAATTCGACCCCTTGAGGTACGCAAAATAGTCCTCATTGCATACCGCGACACAGTAATTATTCCTCGTTATGAAATACTAAAGGGACTATTCTCACGCCTCTCACTCGATTCTATCAGTCTCAGCATTCCAAACTCGGATATAAGATCTATTAGTCCAGATAGCCAAGGAAGACCAGGTACAGCTATCAGTTTAGATCCCAGTCATGGATCTTATTCTTCTCAAAATACTACGCTTTTAGGAGGTGGTAGTTCGGCTGGTGATGGTCCGGGTTCACGCTCACGTGCCATCTCAAATGTGAGCTATGGGTCTGAACAATCCGCTGGTGGAGGCGGTGGCCTTGGTATTTCTGGGATGCCACCCCCTCCAAGACCCTTTACACCAAGTAGTACACATCCTGCGGTGGGATATGGATTGAGTGCGAGAGAGAGGAGACAGGCAAATGTAGAAGATTCTTCAAAGAAACTAACAGAGGCAGTGGGAAGAATGTTACAGTGTATGAGTGTACTTAGTAGCGTGGGCATACGAGCAGGCAATGATTCAAGTCAAGAGAAAATGGAAGATTTAGGACGTGGACTTAAGTTGAATTGGTTGGGAAGAGGTAGGACGGGAAGAAATAGGAGGGGATTGGTTGGTGGTAGAGTGGGACAAACAGTGGCGAATTTGTGATGATTCATGAGTGTTCTGCTCATGATCATAAGGAGAAGTCATACTACTAGGTGTTTTGGTATTTTTTTTATAGCTTTTGGGCGGGTCATGATGGATGGATGGGTAACTGGTGTGAATGGGCAAGCGGTTAGTTATAGGATTTTCGGATTTGGTGTTTGGTGGAATCATGTCTTCCGGCATCGGTATTGGTATTGGTAACGGGTTGATGGCTCTACCGAAAGTATTTTTTACCTGCATTTTCCATTTGGTTTCGTTTGAATTGAATTAAATGGAATGTAAAATAGACGGGTGAGGAATCGCACTCGCTAAATGGTTTAGATGGTCTTAGGTCTGGGCTCTAGGTTGTGAATCAATCGCTTTGGTTTGCTTTGGTTTGTAAGATATGATATGATATGGATATGGTGGAATATTTATATATGGTGGTCATGCATGATAGATGGAAAAATGAGAAAATAAGTACTCGAAGATAACCCATCACCTACTTGGAAGAAAATTATAAAGGAAAATTGAAGATTTGAGATTTGAGATTTGAGAATTGTTTGTGAGGAAGAGGATATGTGGTGAGTTGGTAGGTATGAGTAAGTATAGTTGAGAATGAGAATGAGAATGAAAACTTGTAGAGGATATTATTGTATGAGTGAGTGAGGGTTTGTTCAGATGAACTTTGTAGTTTGGATTTCTTTTTTTTCTTCTTCTTTTTCTTGGGGGGCGCGAGGTGTGGGTGTGGTGTTGTGGTTTTGAGGAGGGGGGTTGGTGGGACTTATAGATGGGGTGTAAGTTGGGTGATGTTATTGAGGGCTGCTTACAATGCATTACCTCTCAATGAATTTGAATTGATATTTCTTTTGATGAATTTCAGGGATAATAGGCTGAGTCGTTGGTTGGTTATATTTACCTACCTACCTACTGAATGAATTCTTCTTTCTTCTATTTCATAACTTATCTCAACAGCAGGTATTCGAAGTTGTATTCGAGGCAGGATATCCGTATCAGGAAAATGGAAACTAACAATGGTATAGAAGCAAACGTCGCATGTGCAGATGTGGCCGTGAGATATTTAGGATGGATGATGAAAATATAGAGGGTTTTGATCTGTGTTATCATATTCTTGGTTCCCATCACTACCTAGATCACGAACTTCAACTTTGAAGGTTCATATCACTGAATTATGTCTCTCCCTCCAGTCTAAACTTTTGGAGTGTACCATTGGATTGGTATGAAGTAGGTATTATCAGAGCCTCTATCGTCATCAATCGGTGTACTTATAGAGAGACCTTGAGCAAACATGAGAAGTCTTTGAACTAAAGACGCTTTTGGTACTACTAGATATCTGTCCGACCCCATCTCAATTTGCCTCATTTCTAGACTCTAGGACACAAATGTCAGCGAGGGGATGGTAGAAGCTGATTTGGGGACAAGATTCCCTTAGTACTCTATGTTAGCATGGAACGAGGTATGAACAAGCGACAGAATCCTGTTACTGTCCTAGGAGGCGGTTCGTATGATTGAGATTCATTGAATAGATTGAATGAATAGTACTTTTAGCATACGACACTCCACTTATGCAATAAGTGTTACAACTTATAATACCAAGAAAAAAGCTTCCTTTTCCTGTTATCGCCAGCATGGAGATACTTGGATTGCTATCGTTACCAAAAAGTTCAGCTCCAATATTAACCTACAGGGGGGGAGGGGCCTTAGGCTTAGCCGCATGGGAATTTAGTGTGATCGGTGGGGTTGCTTTCACACTATTTTCGATGTACCCCGTTTTCAGCCATTGTCATTATTTGTAAGAGAGAGAAAATTGATGATTGAAAGAACTTTGCATTCTTGTACAAATTCTTGTACAAATAGAATACCGGTGTCTAATACTGTACGCCCGTCTGAGTATATGAGTACAGTAGATATCGTAAGACTCATGAATACTTTTGTATTGTAGCACACGACAAAATCAAGCTTAGGTTAATTTTCAGGTCTTCAGATTTTATCTCTCGTGGCACATCAACACGCGGTACGGTACAGTGACGTATTATAAGGCTGGGCATTCACTAAAACCAAGCTTCCAATTGAAAAACTAACCTTGATTGCCCCGCGATTCAGCCCTCGATTCTGCCCCTCATTCGATTCTTAAGAAGGGAATTGAAATATTCACCAGGAACCCAAATCGTGTTGTATTTTGGCAGGACGAGAGAATATTGAAACTTCTCTCTCGATTTCGTTCGCAGTCATTACTTACCACGCCGACCCGTCTATTTACGTGCAGGCTCACGATATCTACACAGGCGCAATAGTACGCTAAGTACCTGACTAAATAGCGACCTTCAATATAGCTACCCAAGCTCCCGCAGATAGCGGATCTAATCCCTCGAAGTTGAAGGAGAAGATGAAGAATCCCTTGGCCAGTTTGCGAGAGAAGTTACATGATACCAAACTTCATGATGTGAAGGTTGGTTTAATACAGAAGAAGTAGGTTGAAAAATGGGGGTTTGGAATTTACTTTATTGACCACCAGACAGGCATCAAATTGGCAAACTAGGAAATCTGGTAAGTTCTCCCATACTCTGGTTGACCTTCGAATGCATATTAATCTTCATATAGTTTAATCCAAATCATCGTCATGACGAGGAACATGAGAAGATCACAGATGAGAAGAGATCAAGGATTGCTGAATCTCATCGTTTCGAATCATTCGCGCCGGAAAGACCTGGGAATAACATAAAGTGGTATGTGGACGGACGGGATTACTTTTGGGCTGTATCGATTGCGCTTGAAGCTGCGAAGGAAACCATATACATTGCGGATTGGTGGTTATCTCCAGAACTTTTCATGCGAAGACCTCCATATTATAATCAACAATGGCGTTTGGATCAAATTCTTAAGCGTCGGGCGGAAGCTGGTGTGAAGATCTTTGTTATTGTCTATCGAGAGGTCGAGGTATGTTTTGCGAATGAAACTTTTGAGGTCTCGTTTTTTGACTTCTTTTCATAGGCTGCTCTTACTTGCAATTCTGAACACACGAAACATGCTCTTCAAGCTTTGTGTCCCGAAGGAACTCCAGGACATGGAAATATTCAGATTATGCGTCATCCTGATCATAATGTTTTCGAGAATGCTGCAGATATGACATTCTATTGGGCTCATCACGAAAAGTTTATTGTAATTGATTACAGTTTGGCATTTATTGGTGGTTTAGATTTATGCTTTGGAAGATGGGATAATCATCAACATCCTCTCGCTGATGTACATCCAGAGGGAATTTCGACTGAAGTTTGGCCAGGACAGGATTTCAACAATAACCGTGTTATGGACTTTCAAGATGTGGAAGATTGGAAAGCCAACGAATTGTCAAAAGCTGAATATGGACGTATGCCATGGCATGATGTTGCTATGGGTGTCGTTGGAGATTGTGTTTATGATATTGCGGAACATTTCGTCTTGAGATGGAATTTTGTCAAACGAGACAAATATAAACGTGATGAACGATTCGATTGGTTGATTCTTGAGGGTAGAGATGGTGAGAATGAAGATTTGATTGGAGTACAAAGGCCAAAACATCCCGTTGGAGAATACATCGTTCACCCACTTACACCATTAAATACGAAGCCATTAGGAGAGCAAGGAACTGTTCATGCTCAAGTCGTTCGAAGTAGTGCCGATTGGTCCAGTGGTATTCTTGTGGAACACAGCATTCAGAATGCTTACAGTGAACTCATCAGAAACGCCCAACATTACGTTTATATCGAGAATCAATTCTTTATCACTGCGACTGGTGATCAACAAGCTCCAATTAGAAATACTATTGGAAGAGCAATTGTTGATGCTGTTGTCAGAGCTGGAAAAGAGCGTAGGAAATTCCGAGTCATCATTTTGATTCCTTCCATTCCAGGTTTTGCAGGTGATCTCAGAGATGAGGCAGCGACAGGAACGAGAGCTATTATGGATTATCAATATAAATCTATCTGTCGAGGTGAACATTCGATATTTGAGCAAATTAGAAAGGAAGGTGTCGAACCGGAAGAACATATCTTTTTCTTTAACCTACGATCTTATGATCGCTTGAATGTTACTCCAGCAATTAAGAAGCAAGAGGAAGAATCTGGCGTCAAGTATCAAGATGTGCAAAGAGCAGAGGCAGAGGAAATTATGGACTCGGGTATTCATGGCAAAGGTGTTGAGAGGGTTGAAAAGCATGATGAGCTGAAAGATAGAGCTAAAAATGCTTTACATCATGACGACTCTGGAGATGAAGCTCTAGTGAAAAGAACCGATGCCAAGAGAAAATTTGAAGCCAAGGCAGAAGCAGCCGGTACTAATCAAAAGCCAACGAGTACTGACAGTGTGGCTAAAAATGCTATGCATATGCAAGGGAATTTGGTTGATGAGCCATGGGAGGGTGATCTTGAAGGAGAAGCCGACAATTGGATTCAGGAAGAACTTTATATCCATGGTAAAGTTTTAATCGTTGATGACAGAACAGTCATTTGCGGTAGTTCTAACCTTAACGATCGTTCACAACTTGGTATCCATGATAGTGAATTATCAATTGTCATGACAGATACGAAGACTATACCAAGCACTATGAATGGACAACCATACGAAGCAGGTTATCATGCAGCTACTTTGAGAAGATATCTCTGGCGTGAACATTTGGGATTGCTGTTACCGCAAGATTTAGATGCGGATGATGATCCTAATGCTCGACCTCCTAATGTTCCAAATGATATTCATGAGGGAGATACATATCAATTTGTGGAAGATCCATTGAGTGATGATGTCTGGGATATGTGGACTAGTAGGGCTACGAAGAATTCTCAAATGTTTAGACAATTGTTTCATGCTGATCCGGATAATTTTGGTATGTTCTTTTTTCCTTGGTCACTCTAACCAACTTGTTTTCTTCGTTACCTCTCGTTTCTCCCTCTTCTCTCGTTTCCCACCCACATCTTAGTTTATCATCCAACCACCTCGCTAACACCAAATAGTCAAAACCTTTGACGACTACGATAAATTCCTTCCACCCAAAGGGATTCGCTCAGGTCACATCTATGATCGTATGATTCCCCCACAGGAAATTAGAGAGAAGTTGGATCAGATCAAGGGACATCTTGTTTGGATGCCATTGGAGTTTTTGAAGGATGCACCGATGGCGGAGACGGGGTTGCAGGTTAATAGTTGGACGGAGAGTATTTATACTTAAGTTGAATGATGGTGAGGATTTGGGGAAAGGCGTGGGAAATGGAAGGGGAATGGAGGGAAGGAAAAGGGTAGGGAAAGGGGTGGGGAAAGGAAAGGAAGGAGGAGGGAGGGAGGGAGGGAACTTCTTTATGACATTTTCGCATAGCTGAGGATGATGAATGGATGCATGGGTGGAGTTAGGTTGGTAATGGAATGGGTATTTATGGGTAATGTGTGATCGAATTGAATGGAAGGGCCTGGATGATTTACTTATTTACTTGCTCTCTTCATTTACTATGATTTGTGTTGTTCATAAATAACGATAACGATATGATTAAACATGGTATCACGATCTGAATTTGCACATGGGGACAGGGACAGGGACAGGGACAGGTACAGGGATGAGAGCTGGAACCATTACACCTACCTAAAGATCCTAGGATCCCAATACAAAATACCAAGCTTCTGGATAATCTAATCTAATAATCTAATAATCTAATCGGATTGTAAACGATCCAGCAAAACATAAAGGGAAATGAGGTAAATTAGAAGAAAATTCAGATATCCTCTTGAGGAATTGTTGCATATCGCATTTCTTCGGTGTATCCATCCTATTCTGTATTGGATCCTTGAGTAGCTGATTTTATAATCTATGTTATGGAGTTTCTGAGATTATATTGCTAGGACCTAGCTACTGGTAGTACGGATAGTATGGTTCGTAAATGCAAAGGAAGTTTTGTTGCACATCTCATTTCTTCGGTATATCCGTCGCTATCTTACCTTGGATCCCTGACTAGCTGATTTTTTATGATACATGTATATGGAGGACCCTCCAAAATTCTACTGGTAGTAGATACGGTTAGTAGGGTTAGTCAATGTAAATGGAAAGGAAGTTTTGTTGCACATCGCATTTCTTCGGATAGTCCGATATGCGGGTTCTAGATTGGGTATGGAGATTGGGTATGGAGATTGGGTATGGAGATTGGGTATGGAGATTGGAGATTTTATTGCTTGAGTGGGGCGGGATTGGGAGAGGGGAGGTGGTTTGTTGCATATCTGGGGATTGCGGATAGTCCGATGTGCGGGTTCTAGATTGAAGGTTTGAGATTGGGTATGGAGATTGGAGATTTTATTGCTTGAATGGGGCGGGATTGGGAGAGGGGAGGTGGTTTGTTGTATATCTGGGGATTGCGGATAGTCCGATGTGCGGGTTCTAGATTGAAGGTTTGAGATTGGGTATGGAGATTGGAGATTTTATTGTTTGAGTGGGGCGGGATTGGGAGAGGGGAGGTGGTTTGTTGCATGTCTGAGGATTTCGGATAGTTCGATGTGCGGGTTCTAGATTGAAGGTTTGAGATTGGGTATGGAGATTGGAGATTTTATTGCTTGAATGGGGCGGGATTGGGAGAGGGGAGGTGGTTTGTTGCATGTCTGAGGATTTCGGATAGTCCGATGTGCGGGTTCTAGATTGTAGATTCTTTTGGGTATGAAGTTGAGGTTGGAGGTTGGAGGTTGGAGATGAATTGGAGCGGGGTAGGTTGCATGTCCGAGGATTTCGGGGTGTCCGTTTTTGAAATCTAGATTCTTTTGTTTGGAGTTGAGGTTGGGAGCTGTGAGACGGGTTTGTTGCATATCTGGAGCTTTCGGGGTGTCCGTCTTTGGAATCTGGAATCTTTGATTCTTTGGGTTGGGGAGTTGAGATTTGAAGTTGAGGTTTGAGGGGTGTGAGATGGGAGATGTGATTGGGTGGTCTGTGATTGTGTGTTTTACATGCTTTGCACGAGTCATTTCCGTGTGTCTAGATTGTGATTGTGATTGTGATTGTCTACCTAACATCTTGTCTTGTCTCAAGAAACAGTCCCGATATTTCCCTACTAGCTTCGCAAGAAGTACTTCACACCGATACATTACCAAGTAAAAAAGAGATGCGATCCACCCCACCTGAGCTGGGCAATTTCGGACGTCCCGAAACATAAGCGATGGATTTGCGGTTCAGAAATGTATAGTAGATTGAGTGGTTAATTCGGACGAACTAACTTCTGGGCAGTCGTCGCTAGCTAAGTTTTTATATTGATTGGATAGATTGGATATCTGTGTTTTGATATTGTTGATTGATTGTATTGTTATGGAGAGAGAGAGAGATTATTGATTTGGAAGTAAAGTTCAATTTTTGGTTGCATATCGTGATGTTTCGGTGGTTCCGATGTGGCGGGATTTTGCAGGGGTGGGAATAACACGTGAGGCGAATTAATGTGCCACTGTGGCGAGTAAGAGGTTTAAAGATCAGCTGTACTCTTATATCTCATCCCTTTATTATTAATTTTGATATTAAGACATTAGTCATCCACCTCTAACTTACTCTTAATCCTGACATCTAGACTTCAATACTGTGCTGATCTCAGGCGAAGCCTCCACTTTTTACTTTCCTCCTCCTAATAAGTTGACAGCGAGATTTATCGTAACGTTTGTCGCAATGTTGCATATCTGAATGTTGCGTGGCGTTAATTAGTGTAGGCGTGCGGAGTCGGTAGGTATATGTACATGCGCATGTGTTTGCCACGATGATTTCTCCACTTTTGGTGGAGAGGGAATATTAATGGTGAGTGAGTAAAAGGGAAGGTGAAAGGAGAATGTGAGGTTTGGAGAGCTTGCGAAGGAGGATGTGTGAAGTGGGGGTGGAGGATTTATGGTGGGAAGGTGGAAATATTAGAGGGTGATTGTGATGGTTGAGCGGATATGGGAGTGAGATGTTGTGGGCGGTGGTTGTATGAAGGGATGAGGAGTTCAGCTATTAGTGTAGTATGATTGGAAGTCATCTGAATGAAGTCGTCAGAGGTGATGCAGTCACGCAGTCGCGCGGTGATAAAGTTATCATTGAGGTTGTGGAATGGTATGGTACTTTAATGATTTTTAGGGGATTTTGTCCTCTTCTGTAACCCAGCATACATCTGTCATCAATCATCAACATCTCAAGACTACTGAGCGCGGTCGGATACACATATATCTCCATCTTTATGGCGATTATATGTATATCGATCTTTCGGTGTAGCAGTGTTGATAAATTTGATTTCGGCATCAGCGATGCTCCAGAGTGTTTGGCCCAAGAATTTTGAGAGGTAAGTGAGGAAGAAAAAAATGTATGAGGAAGTAGGATAAAATGATAAGCCTCATACCGGAATATCAAGCCTATCATTTGCATAATTGTGCACCGAAGAGACTCACTGCCAGAATGGTGCTTTTCTCGGGATTGTGCATGATGTGAGCATGATGGAGCATTCCTATATGTCCCGCTGGATAAAAAGCCCTGTCTGGAGCTGGAGCTGGAGCTGGAGCTGGAGTTGGATTTGGATTTGGGATACACATAGAAAGACACAGGTTGTGTTCTTGATTGCAGTATTTTGGGGGATGAATGATGTTGGGATGCATGACACAAAGGCATGAATTGTTGGATGGAGATTGTTGTGGTGTGTGATCTGCTATTCCGCTATCCCTATATCCGATTTCAGATATGCCACGGCTTGAAGAACGAGTTCCAGCATCTTGACGCACAGAAGAATATTGCTGTGTCGAATGGGACTCGATTTCTGTGCTATATGAATCTTGCAGAGGTATCCATGGTGGCGGCGAGGGAAAAAAGGAGGATATCTCTCTAGCTGTTCCGAATGTCCTCCTAGTATCCATCGTGCTTTCTGGCCAATAATGAGGACATCACAACTTAAGCCGGCAAATCTATCGCTATTATCATATTCTTCTTCGCCTGCTAATGTTTCGGTATCGGATCATTCCAATGCGGAATCCCGGGACCCAAGTATCTCCCTTGTCTCACGAGTGTATCCGTGGAATCATTCCGTGATCCAGCTGGTTCATGGTCTTCGGAGATCCCGTGCTGATTTGTGTTGTCATGGAGTGACATGATGATCTTCGATTTTGACTTTATTTTGAATACACACAAATATCAATAATAGTTTTTAAAAATTAAATTAGAAAGTTTGATGATTGAAAAGAATCAAAACCACAACCTAGGAAACTCTAGTAGTCCTTAAAGGGTAAAATCTGAGCAGATACGGCGTAGGAGGATTTGACTCGAAGAAAACACCTAGTACGAAATGAGTGAGTCCTTGAGTCCTTAAATAATCAAACAAAAAATAATGAATTAAATAATGATTAAGGTAAGATCTTACATTCTGATTTATCAATATTCATATCTGTCCGTCCATGTTCCAGATACACGAACAAGTCCCAACAAACGATACAAAATTAAAGACAGGCACCTAGTATATTCATGTATAAATCGACAACTATATTTATAAATACATCCTATAATTCACAAAGAAAAAATTCAAATCCGATTCGAAAATTACATATCAAGGACCCATAGCTTGCATTCTGTGGTTTGCAGATCCTTTCATCTCATTCGAGCCAGAGAGTATTTATCACGAAGGAAAGGCTTGTATGACAAGAGCATTTGGATAATCCGCATTCTATATTCGACTCTGCTAGAGATGCGATTTTTTTTTGGTAATTACTACAGTAAAGTGATATTACCCCTGGCACTAGACCTAGCATGACAATCCAGTATACACCGATTAGCCACTAGTATGCCCCAAACCGCAGAATGACATGCGAAAATCAAAAGGAGATGGAAAGTAAACCAAACACTGGATTCAACTCTCAATTATGTAGTTAGTCACTCAGGCTTCTCCACATGCATGGCTAAGCTAGCTATTCCGCCCTACCATATACCTATAACTACAGACACAGATACGCTTCCACTCCAAGCTACCACAAACCAGTATTCCTCTTCCCTCTACCAATATCCATATATTGAGTAATAGTTATGCCCCTCGCATATAATCATATCCACATGAGTAATGCCATTTTCCATTGCAACCCAAACGCCATCCATGCAAATTGACCGAATCCACAGTATACCCTAGATGCACTCTTCCCTCACGCCTTCCTACATTACTCCACTTTGTCCTTCCTCACTCTCAACTTCTGAACCTCATCAACCCCTTTAAACTCCCTCCACTCTCGTCAAAAATTCCCTAACCCGATTTAAGTCAACATCGCTCTCACTCTCCACGGCCCTAGCCAACCCCTCAATAACACCATCAACCTTTGAAATATCTACACCCGTACATAGGCTGATAATTTTCTTATACTTTGCTATCCTGCCCGTATCTTTACTTTTCAATTCTTGTACACTTCTTTCCAACGAATCGTTATTAGCTTTGTATGCATTAATTCTTGCTTGAAGTATATGCATCGAAGGTAATTGTTGTAATAACAGTTGTCTTTGAGCATGATCGTATTCAACATTTGAGTTTTGAGTAGGAGTAGTATTGATGTCGGCAGGAATAGGTGGAATCGCCAAGGATTTATCGGCATCACCAAGATGCATTTCGAGGTCTAGATCAGAAATTGGTTGGTTGAATTGTTGTTGAAGTTGAAGTAATTTTGTACTTTCTTCTTCTGCGGCGCGAGTAAGATTTGCGATTTTGAGGTCACGTTCTTCCCGTTGTCTGTTGCGTTCTTGTTTTGCTTCCAAAGCACGTCGTTCTTCACCTAGGCTGGCGGATGCTTCGCGCAGTTTGGCATGGATGGAGTCGATTTGAGCTTGTTTGGCTTCTACTTCTTTTCCAAAATCTTCAAGAGTTGATTGAAGCGTTGCATTTATGGCTGAAAGTATATTAGAACCGAATCAAAGAGGTACGAGGATATTATATATCTTACAGTCAATTATTTCACCACTGGTCTCCCGTGTGGCTTTATTTCCTCTCTTATCAGGACTTGCAAGACCTAAACGATCGCCAGGGTTCGTCAAGCCTCCAATGAAATCTGATGGACGTAGCTTGGAATTATTTTGGATTTCAGGATCTGCTCCAACTTCCATAAGTTGAGAGATGATGCTCTTGTTACCCACTCTAGCTGCAATGTTAAGAGCAGTGTCACCTGAATTATCCTGTGCATTTACCATTTCAGACATGAATCGACCAATATCCATGGCATGAGGATTCGAAGGTTCATTATTCTGTGATTGACCATTAAATGAACGACCTTTCCTAACGACAAATTCGAGAAGTGATTCAAGATAATACTTGCTGGCAGGACTACGACCTTTGACAGCCGATGTGACAGCTATGTGGTGTAGAACAGTCCGGCCGCGATTATCTTGGAAACCAATAGTGTTACCAAGTAGTTCAAGGAGATCAGGAAAACTGCCCTGATCTAAATTATTAGCCACACAACATGCTCTCATTAATGCAGTCTCTCCCCTAAGATTAACTCGATATATGCTTGCGCCGGATTGAATAAGCTTTTGTAGAACGGGCAATCGTGCAAGAGTAGCGGCCCAATGAACAGCAGTGTTGGCTGATTTATCTATAGGAATATCGAGCTCTACACCAGACATCGTGCGAAACGCCTCCTGGTCATTATGTTCGTTCGTGCCCAAGTACGAGTTCTCATTGTGGAAAAGTGATAATAAAGTCAAACCCTTTTTTCCATGATGCTGATTTTCGGGTAGAGGTGGTAATGGCATTGGAGCTTCTTCCTCTTGGGAGAGGTTTGGTTCTTGACGATAGAAGAATGAATCATTAGGTTCAGTCGGAGATGGCTCTCGCATTGACATATTATAATAACCGCCATTCATCGACTGCTGACTATCATTCGGGGGTTCTGGAGATTCTCTTCGTCTCTTTCGTGGTGGCTCCTGGAAATCTCCGTCCTCCCTACCGGTATGTGAGAATTGAAACTGGGATTGAGTTGCATAAGCCGAATCTCCATTTGTTAATCCTTCATTAGATACGAAACTTTGCATGCTTTGTTGCGAGTTACCTGGGAATGCAGTCTCCTGACTATTGGGTTGTTGTTGTGATGATTGCCTACTGAAAGTGGGAGGTCTTGCACTACCATTGCGATTCCTAGGAACAGGTGAATCAAATCGGGCTTTGCTAATAGCTGCAACTGCGAGTGAAGCTTGATTCGAAATATTCTTAAAGAATGTTCCGGATTGTCCATTATTACGGTTCTCAGCTCCCGAGTTATAAAGTCTCTTTCGTTGCGCGGCCATAGCTTGTTCCTTTGTTGGGGTATCAATTCCACCTTGTCCTGCAATACCTCCATCTTGACCCATATCATAGCTTAATAGTGGTCGCAGAAGTTCTTCCACACCATACTGTTTGCAAAATTCGACTCCTCTTTCAAATCTGATCCAGGTTCCTTGATATTTTCCATATCCACCTTGAACTTTCTCATGATCTCCAATCAAAATCTCCTTTTCAAGGACCTTTGTTCGCTTTCCTTTTTCGATCCCTGCTACCTTTAATATCTGGGTAGCATTAAGCCAACTATCTTTTCGTCGTCGCATAACCGCAATACGATTAACCTCCATTTCATATACATCAACACCGGAATATACAGCCTGTGAAAGATTAGTAACAGCTTGGCGCTCAATGGCCGAACGCAAGCTTACCGAGTAAATCTGAGGTGCCATATCTCTACGATTCATGGCATTGGGCGACTCGTATTGACGAAAAGATCCTCCTGGTTGCATCATCATACCACCAGACTGTGATCCTTGACTCATGCCGAGCGACATTTCGCGATGAAATCGAGCTGAGTCCTGACCACCTCCGTATGCGCTATTGCTTGTAGAATATGTATTTGGTGGTAGTTGATTTCGTTTCGATTCTGATGTAGTCGCAAGAGGTTGAGGGTTCGGTGCAATTGTCGTCGCTGCCATAGATTAAGGAAAAGTCTTCAATATCGAGAGGTGTTGAGGTGTTGCGACGTTAGGTATTGGTCAAAGCCAATCGCGTCACAGAGATCAGTTGGACCCTTAAAATAAAGAGCTCTATCAATTCCATAAGTCACTGAGCGCATTCATCTGCAATGATACTCAGATCAATGACGATAAGGGGACGCGCCGATATCCAGGCAGGGGTGAGGTCGACGT
Organism: Sclerotinia nivalis; assembly: GCA_029531795.1. Classification (NCBI taxonomy): domain Eukaryota; kingdom Fungi; phylum Ascomycota; class Leotiomycetes; order Helotiales; family Sclerotiniaceae; genus Sclerotinia; species Sclerotinia nivalis. The sequence continues at coordinate 260,781 of JAPEIS010000003.1, forward strand.
GTCTTTCGTGTCTCAAGCGCGAGGAAAGTAAAGTGGTTTTGGTTTTTGGTGTACCGATAATGTATGAAGTTAGTGTTGGTGTGGGGGTGGATTGATATGAGAAATTTAATTGGCTAATTGAAAGAAATTTGACGCGACACAGTTCGCGAGCTAGAATGACTTTTGGCTTTTGGTGGACAGTTTTATAAAATCCACACAAATGCAGTAAACAATAATAATTATGTAAGCTTTTATATATACAAGAAAATACCTATCTTGGCTATCAAGGTCCTAATATCTAATGTGTTCGTAACCTTCTAATATGCAATTACCTCGTCGTCGTCGAAATACATTTACTTACTTATACGAATCACCTGAGCAATATTAAGAAACAAAATCTTCTACACTAACAATATGAATTTGAGGTTCAATTTGAATGCGATTATATGACATTCATTCCTACAGTACATTTCCTTCAATACGCGACTTAATGCCTGTATATAAAGGCTACAATAATATTTTCTTGAACAACTTGCACTGGAAGATTTGTAGCTTCCTATCTCCATTATACCCATATTAAAGAAAGAAATCGTACTCTTTTCTTTCTATTTCATTCATATTTCTTTTTGATTGCTGGCTGATCCTAACAAACTTCAATGTCGTCTGTACCTAGAGCTGCGTACGAGGTTTCCCAAGAAGTAAGGCAATACCTCCCAAGTTTTCGACAACAATATCGAGCCCTACTGCGCGAAGCAACTTATCTTCCTGACTCCGCCGCTCGAACTTTCGTACACGATCACATCGTCAAACGATACAATCCTCCCAATCCCTTAAAACTCAATCCGAGATATTGGGGCACCGATTATTTTCGATCAAAAATCGATTTGGAGAAATTGAAATCAAGATCTAAAAAGACGTCACAAAAATTACATTTACTAGAGCGCGTAAATCTTGAAGGAAGTTCCAAGGATTTACAACATGTTTTACTGAGGACATATGGACGAGCTGGGCAAAGGAGGAGGGAATTACTTTCTCAATTGTTGAGACCTGGAGAGGAGGAGGTGCCGCAAGATGACACAGCATTATCGCATATCATTGATAGTCAAATTGCAAAAAACCTGGATGCGACAAAAGATGTCGATATAGACAAGGCAAGAGATGTATCCAAGAGGCAGCGCCGAGAGCACAAAGAAATAACATTATTTATCGCAAGTCAACAAGCAACCAATCCGATGGAATCGATGCGGGGAAGGATAAAAAATCTCAAACCAGATATACCATTAACGAATGCATGGGGACGCAAACTTCCAGTGAAGCGCAAAGCGAACATGCTACGTACATGGTGGGCTAATCTTCTGGAACGAGTTCTGCCCCCATTACCTGAACATGAATGGAATAGGTTGAGGGATTTAGCAGAAGGAAGACAACCCATTGAAGATCCACGTCCAAGACGAAAAGCAGCGATTCTTCGCAACTTGGATCAACTCGACAAGTCCATCGGAGGAGAAATGAATTCGCTATATAATGAACCAGCCAGACTGCATGCGAATGTTTGGGCCGAGTCAATGGAGAAAACACGTCTAGAGACTCCGGAGATCTCAGATGAGGTAAAACATAATTCGGTACGGGCGAGGCGAAGAATGTATAGCATGATTTGGAGTCTTTCATCGAAAATGGTGCAGGATGAAAATACCAGAGAATACACAATAACTTGGGGAGGACAACGTTCACCGGCTGCTGCAGGAGAAATCACCAAACCATCATTAAAAGATAATGAATTTTTCGAAATGCCAGAGGATGGGTTGGTTCAGGGTACCACGGACAGAAAAATTAGGAGATCAGTTGAGCGTGAAGCAAAACAACTGGCAAGGTAGAGTTTTTGTCACTGCCCAAAATGTAGCATACTTCCGATGCCAGGAGAAGCCTTATACCATAATCTTCATACAATTAATTGCTGGCTTGACTGACTCAAGTGATACCACGAGAGCTCAGAATATATGTACTATGCGCCGGGAAAACTACAAAACCGCCTCTTTTCCCCACAACCTACTCAGCCCTCTTAGCCAACTCCACCAACGCCTCATTATCAACCCTCATAATTTGCCAGCCTTCCATCGCCTTAGCCCCCACACTCGGCCCCTGATAAAACTTTATACTCGGCTCATTCCACTTAAGCACACTCCACTCCAATCTACCCCCCTTCATCTCCACAACCTCTTTCGCAAGAATCGACAACAATTTCCCTCCATATCCCCTCCCCCGAAAACTTTCCCGTACATATAAATCCTCGACATATATCCCCGCCGAAGCACGCCACGTACTGTAATTGTAGAAATATAGCGCCATTCCTGCGGGTTCACTGTCATTGGAGGATTCACTGGATGAAGGGAAGAGGAGGAGACAGCGCGCGGGTCGCGTGGGGGAAATAGAATCTCCTGTTGAGGGAGTGGTGCTTGATGGGGATATGAGTGGAGAGGGGGCGAAAGCGAGGGTTTTGGCTAGAGATTCCGGAGTAGCGAGTACGGAGGCCGATTCGTGCTCGTAGTCTGCTAGTTCATGGATGAGTTTGAGGATTCCGGGGATATCTGGGGCGGGAGATGTGTTAGTTTTTAGGTCTGGCGATTTAGGATTAAGAGGGGTAGAGAGGTGCTGGTTGCAGATGTAAATTAACTTTACCATCCCGACATGCATAGCGGACTGTTACTTGTGATGCCATTTCTTATATTGTTGTAAGATTTTATGGTTGTCTAGAAGAGAGAGAAGAGAAGATACTTGAATTGAACTAAACTGAATGTCAAATGGCAAATTGACATATGCGAAGGGCGTAATGCGGGGGAAGTGATGGGTGGGGTTTAACTTTATTCTGCCATTTTGAAAGGCGGTGGATTCTGGGGAGCGGTGAAATGTTAGGTAGGCGAGCACGTGGCGAGGTAGGACAAGATGGTTTTTGTTGCATGTCTGAAATTGAGTGAAGTGTAATGTTACCATGAAAAGGCCCTTTTCTATGGGTAGGGTTGTACAATCAGATTCCTAGCCCAAAAGAGAAGCTCATCACTTTCAGACGACACATCCTCCAATCCTCGATTCGAGTATGAATGCTGACCTTGATTCCCTGAAGGGTTTGAAATTGTCAAGCACATTGTTCAAATTGGCCCTTTGAAGAAGATAGTTTCCGCAGGGCGAGAAACAACACCTTCATGCTAGGCTATGAATGGTAGATGGTGGAAAACATATCAGCTCATATTGTTATGTACTTCCTGCTACTATGCACTACCTATTCAGCGCAAGAACGACTCTATCCTAGACCAGCTTTCCCATAACTTTGGCGTCTCGATTCATCACTGGATATCCTCTCATCTGCTCAAGGCAGTTATTCAAAGTCCCCGAAGAATGAGCTGTTGTGAAGAGAGTGTTGATGATCACTCCTTTTTGGTTCGCTAAATCATTTCTCTTCTTTAGTACCGCCAAGATATGATGACGCATCGCCTTCCCTTTAACAAAATCAATGTGTTCGAAATCATCAATAGCACAAAGGAGAATTCCAGGTGCTAAGTTCAGGGGTTCCGCAAGAAGTGATAATGCATCTTTCCGGTTTTCTGAAGGTTTATCAAGTTGAGAAAATTGAGCAGGACTTAGATTAATATCCCCATCAACTTCCGGCTCAAGAAGCCAATAGTTGACGAGTAAGTGCATACAAACTGATATTCCACAAGCTGAGTAGTTGATAGTTTGTGCTCAAACTAATGATATGGGGTATTTGAACTAAGTTAATGAAACATAATCTCTATCGGGGCTAATGAATACAGATATGCTTGATATGAATGCAATACACGACATATCTTTCAGTCCGGAGGTCACAATCACCTGTTGACCCCGAGGAAAACAAGTCTCTGCTTAAAGGTCTTACCAAACGACGTGCACAGAAACCCCATAATACTGATGTAGTGGCGGTTGTCAAAGATCGTATGACGGTTGTGTAGATTAGTTCGCAGAAGAACCGGGCCGATGATTTTGTGGAAGGGAAAGGAGAAGGGCAAATTATATTGTTACTTGGTAAGAAACCTGGTTTCTAGGTACCTTTAGACCTATTCACGTAACCCCTGATGATAACCGAGTATAGAACCTCCTAGGTGGGTAAAACACGTATAGCAGGTATGAAAACGATTTATCATGAATACAAAGACTTACAACATATCCAGAAAGTCGTAGCCGAATTTGCCGAAAGACCCATAATCTCACTTATTTATAGCCACATCGGCACTGATTCCGACACACTAGAGTGAAACCTACGAGGATGGATGGTGAAATCTCGACGATGGGGAGTCATTCTTCTATTTGACGAAGCAGATGTATATCTCGAAGAGCGTACCCCTCATGACTTTCAACGCAACAGTCTAGATGCAAGTTTGTTTTCCAGTTTTCATCGCCTATTTTTCCATAACCGATAACTATCCTACCATCATGAGACGTCCAGTTTTTCTTAAGTATCTGAAATAATATCAAGGAATAGCATTTCTCACCACCAACCGTGTCGGAGTCTTCGACGAAGCATTCGCAAGTCAAATCCACATCTCCATCTGGTACCCGGGTTTCGACGATGCAAAACGAACCAGGATTTGGAAAATGATGATTAGACGAATACAGCTATAAAGTAATAAGAACCAGAATCGATATATGGGGTCTTCATGATATTCATCGCGATAATGTTTTTGCAGCCTTTTTCTAAGTGATCTCTTAGCCATTCTATTTTGGAATTTCTTGTTCCATTCCAGCACAGCTTTGCTGTCGAGTTCAAGTGTACTCGGAAAAAGGGAAGTGGATCATCATCAGTCCACTTTCACGAATTGGCAGTCAAATTACCATATCTGGAAGGACTTCGAAGTTCTAGATGATCTCAATACCGTACCACCATCCTCATTAGGAAATAAATTGATTCATCTAAAGTGGGGAACCAACACCCATCAACTAATAATATCAGCATGGATTCCTGGCTCCAACGACTAGGTATGTATGATCCCGGTTAGAGGAGCGGGCCGTACCGACCTGTCGGTACGTACTATAGCCTGTTATATTATTTACCGGGTATATGATACGTTATAGATACACTAGATATATGAATGTGGAGACATTTGGAGATTATTGTTAATTAGTACGAGTCTATGAGAGGGTGATTTGTTGCGGATGTTTCATTTGCTATGCTACGTTATGCTGTCTCTTTAGTACTGTCAGGCGGCATATTGTTGTTGGTTGGGCAAATGGTTGGGCTTTCAATACTTTCCATCATCGGATCGGGTGAAGGGAATAGACTTACAAACAAACAATTTTTGTGGTTGGATATTTCTGTTGGCCTACTTTGCATTTTCAAAAAAAGAATCTGGAGGTCAGCATCAGAGATAAGACCTATTAAAAGGGAGCTGTAAGTGGACTATCCACTCTAATACTTGTTAAATTAATAAGGCCAATCTATCTTCTGACTCGATGATAGCAAGCGTATTAAGAAACAACAGGATATCATTACTTCACTCTAACAAATTGACCCTCAAACTCCCATATGGGACCTACATAGACTTTCCGACCATACAAAAGCCAGAAGATCATACTGAAGATAACCGCCCCTCCAAAAATCAAACAACTCCAGTTCATATCCGCTGCATCCACCGTTGAAAAAGCAGGCCAGAACGAAAATAAGAGCGCGATAACAGTGTAGATCATGGCCACAACAGTGATGGGTACACCAAATTTCCTAAGTCGAAAAGGACCCCATGGTATCTCGGACGCTGGCGTTGTTAATCTCTTTACCAACATCACACTTGCGGCTAGCAAGAAAGATGACTGGTAGGCGGCCAAAACAACAAAGTAAAAAGCCCCGAATGCGGTGTATGAGCCGACACTTATGAGTGCAAGTAGGACGTTGATTATAAGTGTTCCTATGATCGCGTTGATAGGTAAACGGGTTTTGGGATCGACCTAAATGGTTACCATTAGTTCGGGAAAAGTTTTGTGATATTGCAGTTAGTATCTTGACAAGAAGATTAGAAAATGGCAGTCCATTCTCTCTTGAAAAAGCCCATAATGTCCGCGAAGCTGTAGCCAAAACACTGCTGATGGAAAAGACATTCACTCCAGTGATCACAATAATCTGGTGAATTTAGAATGGTATCTTCAGTCATGAATCGAGACATACCAATGCATTGGCTCCTTTTTTTGATCCTAATGCTGTTTGAAAGATCTCCATGAACGGAAATCCAGTGGACGATTGGGTAGCAGCGAAGATATCTTGGATGCTGAACAATACTGTGATCAGCATGGAAAATCCTAGCATGCCATTGAACAAGGTTGAGAACCAGATACTGAAAGGTATGACCTTGGAGGCCTGATTAATTTCTTCGGCTGCACACGAGATGTTAATCCAAGTTTTGAACTATTTTTAGGAGGCTCTCCAACGAAGAAGAGGGAACTCATACCAATATGATCTGCGCCGTCGTTTCCCACAAAAGAACTGACAGATGTAATCCATCCAACAAAAAATGATAGGCCCATACTATTCCATCCCCCCAAATTTTGGAAAGTTGTGAAGACTTTTTCAACAGATGTATGTGGCGACAAATAGACTAATGGAATAAGTACGCCAATAAACCCCAAAATATACAGAATCAGCATCATAGCTTCAACACGCGGCAAAAGACGGCCAAGATAAGTATTGATGAAAGCCCCGAAGAGAGCGATGGCATAGAAAAGCAGAGTCGCTTGCCACAATTTGGGGTCATAATCTGGGTAGTTGAGAATGAGGAGGCCCTGGATCAAAGAAGCAACCGTATAGCATGTTTCTGCAACAAAAGCCTGCCAGCAAATGACGGTAAGCCATCCAGCTAAGTAGCTAAGAAACTTCTTGCACCAAGGGGGAGACAAGATAGCAACCCAATTAAAAGGTCCACCAGCCAAAGGAATCCTATCTTTGATGAGTACAATACATCTGAATTAGGTCGATCATTCCGGATCCTCGACTCACATTGATGACATCTCAGCCATGACTAAAGCTTGAAGCATAGATCCAGACCATGCTGCTAAATATCCGTAGATTAATCCAGCAGGACCACCGTTCTGTAGACCGAATTGAAGGGTACTTTATTCGTTAATTCATAACTTGCCTCTAGGTGAAGAAGAATATAGCGGAAGTCTTACAACAAGATAACTTCCCATGTTAACATTAAGCCACATGTTAAGCCCACTGAAGATAATGATTTAAATCGTCGCTAGAGATTCAGTGAGCGAAGATGTCGAGCAATGTGGTGGTCTAATCAATCGTACCTTGAGCTGTTGCTTTTTCCCAAACACAGCAAGTGTCGCCTCATCTTGAACTTGACTAGCGTAATCTTTCTCGGATATTTTCCCTCGTTCTGTTACGTTTGTATTGCCATTCTCCTGATCCAAATTAACGCCGGTAGTAGTGGTGACTTGGAATTCTTGCTGCACACCAGGCTTAACGTCGCCGAGCTTGTAGGAAGACATATTGCGTTGCAAGGTCACGGAACAAAAATAAGAAATGAGAAAGTGAATCGAGGTAGAGAAGCGAGGGAGCTGTCATTCAATAGCGAAGGTTTATTTTTCACGCCATGTCCTGTCCCTATCATGCTCATGTAGAACTAGACCAAACATTGAGCCTGCGTACTCGATCCACTACCAAACTACAAGAACGGCGGGTTGCATCACATTCTTTAAACACTACTTGTCCAAATTTAGCCCCCCTGTTGTAGACCTGCGGGGAAGGGGAGGTTAATTTGCAACATCAACAGGGGATGCAATACCTTATCAGTACTGTAACCGAGAGCGGAATATATAGCTCAGAATGTCGGATGTATTGAGCCATATGCACCTACTTTGTTAGAAGTAAGGTTCATGTTATCGTTCAGAGGATAAAGCAATTTCAACTCACCTCAAACATCCAGCACAAATTAGCGAAATGACACCTATCAACCCAGCAGCCGATTTTTATGACAATCTAGGTATTAGATACGATGAAGGGCTCATAGCGTTCGTTACCGAGAGTTTAAAACTTCTCCCTACAAGCCCCGATGCGAGGGTCCTCGATATCGGCAGCGGAACCGGGATTCCAACATCCAGTCTCGTTGTTCAAAACGGTCGCAAATTACACGGCATTGATTTCTCTCCCGTCATGATCGAATCGAGCACACGACAAGTTCCGGGTGGAACTTTCGAACTGACTAATATGCTCGAATTTTCCCCTGAATCTCCTTTCCAAGGAGCCTTTGCCATATTCTCCTTATTCCATTTCTCTCGCGAGGAAATGGACATAGCTGCTGGAAAGATGTCGCAGTGGATTGCTCCAGGAGGCTATCTTTTTATCGGGACCATGGTAGCAGAGGATTTCCCGACTGAGCCGCATATGTTTGATGAGGATGGAGAGTGCGCAAGAGGCATCGAGCACACATTCATGGGAAAACGGATTGGTAATCTTTTGTATACCAGAGAGGGCTGGGTCAACTTATTGCGAAAGGCCGGGTTTGAGGTGGTGAAGACAGAGATGGTACCATTCCAAGCACCTCCGGAGGCGGAATGTGATATTGAGCCACATTATTACATCACAGCGCGCAAAACCTCAGCTCAATAAACTCCAACAACGAGTGCAACTTCAAGCTCTACCGAGGGCTTGGATCAATGGAACTTGCCATGATGAGGAAAGATCTAGATTGTCAGGGATATATGCCACGAATTTACTTCCACAACTTTCAAGATTGATCCATGTCGCATTAATTTACAACGGCAGTACGTATCAGTAAACACGACGGATATGGATACAAAATGATTAAGTTGAAGTTGCGCATTTTATTCTAAACTAGGTTGAATCGGAGTGGTTATATAGACCTTTTTGGAGTCACGTTACTCGCCTTCTTTTTGGTACGGTAACTGTATCCGATGCAAAAAAAGTCCACCCGGATACAAATGAGTTCGAGCCTCATCCAAAATTGGCCAAAATTCAACATGTGTAGATCTGCTTAGTGCTTGAAACTACAAGTGTGGTGCTACTTTATTTACAGAATAATAAGTTCAATTGAATGCCACGCCCGGGATCTCACTTCCGTAAATCCGGTAAAGAATATGAAGTGAGGCACAGCACATACGTATACCCTAGACTCCTTGCGACCCAACTTCTCATGTCGACCATCGGAAATGGATTTTAATTTCACTCCCTGGGAACGATGATGTTTTGAAAGCCAATCCTAAAGTCTTGCTATCTTTGATTTCAGCGGTATATCTATTCCATGAATGATTTGTACCTTTCACTCATTAACAAGTCAAAGTCAGAGTTGAAGGGTAACCAGTCATCACGAAAAGATGGCTGTAGTGACGGCAGACAATCATGGCCCTCTCCTAAACGTCGCCATGTGGATTGTGCTGGTACCAATGGTTATTGTAGCTTTAACAAAAGTCTACATTAAATACGACACGCTTCGGAAAATCCAGCTCGATGATTATTTGGGGCTCCTTGCCATGGTATGTTCATTGCATTCTTACTTAGTCTCCAACGGGTGTCCCTTTCATGTTCCAGGCTTACCATTTGTCCGCCATAATAGCTGTCATCGGCAGCTCAATGCGTATGCACATCGGAACAAATTGCGCATGGACTTGGACAAAACCAAGACACTATCCTTCCAAATGAGCTGAATAATTTCTACATTGTAGGATAACTCCTACGATTTCGAGCATCAGCAGAGACTGACAACTCACAGGCTCAATATGTTGGTAATATCATGTATATTCTTGCAGTCTTCATGACCAAACTCTCAACTCTCTGTTCTTTAGTTTGTCTCACGAGAGAGGACAGTGCTAAACGACGGTTGATATATAGAAGCATCATTTGGGTCGGAATGTGGATTTTAATCAGTATAATTGTGGTTGCTCTGCAATGCCAATTTCCAGATCCTTGGCTCCCCCGGAAGGGGCAATGTATTGACGTTGTAAGGACAACTCCAATTCTCTTAGAGCACATTCTAACCTCAGCTTTTGTCTTCCAGGGAGCCTTTTGGACAGTTAATGCGGTAATGGATGCCTTAACCCAAGTGTTTATCGGTCTGCTTCCGATATATATTCTCCGCGCTCTAAAATTAGAGAAATCTAAGAAGCAGCTTACAATACTTTTGTTCTCGCCCAATCTTTTGTAAGACCTGCTGTTCTTTCTCGTTCTCTTGTCTCTGTTCCTTTAAATGCATAGCTAATTTCAATCTCAATAAAAGTACTTTACCTCTTCTCGCTCTCCGCTTGGTCTATCTTTATGATGCCATACATTCAACGAACTATACTTGGGATGCATTTAATCTAGCATTAGTGACAAATCTATACACTTCCTTTGCCATTATATTATCCTGCATTCCATTCTCTAAATCCATTGTCGACAGTCTCATTGTTTCACCACTCATCATCACGGAAAATACAAGAGGCACTATCCCAGATCGACTGAACAATTCGGAAAGAGGAAACAAATCCAACACTGGTGGTGGTTCTTCCCATTCCTTAAGCGGGGTTGCAGCTAGGACCGCCACAATTGTAAATGTGCCTGGAGGTGAAGCACGAGAATTGAATATGTATTTCAATTTTGCCGACAGTCAAGAACGAATGATTTCAGGGGAAACGATTTCGACAGCGAGCAAAGGGGAGTAGCAATCGGAAAGAAATACGATAATAGCCTTTGCGTTATGGGTACCTCAAGACCATAATGTATGGTTCGCAGCCTTATAATGCAATATCGTAGCGAGACGCTTTCAAGCTGAGCATTATTGTATCGATAAATGTATGGCAGCCTTTCGCGATGTCATCCTTCGTAATATTGATGGCATTCCTCGCTTCACTCGACGCGCTCCCAACAACCTTTTAACATTGGCCAGACACGAATATCTCGCGAGGGATGAAGTTAACATGCTCTCATCTCAAAGCCTCGCCCTCTTCTCCAATAAAGAGCCCCAGCTCAAAAATTAAAAGAGTCCCCAAACCCCGCTAACCCGCTCCGTTTACGAGCTACACCAAAAACTGGCCCAAAAAGAAAACACGATAGCAGAATGCAAATTATCACCAAAAAAATGCATGTGAGCATGAGATCCAAGGAATGCCGTTATTGCATTCTCTGACGGGCAGTCTACTCCTCGCAGATTTTGAACAGAGCGTGCGAATCTTCGGGATCAATATTATGGTTCTCTTCAAAGGAATGTTACTTGACATCTCCTTATGCAAACATACTCCATAGACGATTTCGGAACTGGCTTTATGATTGGCTTCATAACGAAGTCGTTGGTGGCTTGCACTCTGTTGTATGTACTGCGAGTGTTGACTCGAAAAAGCGCGCTGATGCGTACGAGCATGTTTTGTGCATGGGCTGGGACTTGTTTACGTTATGTGGCCAAACATGAGGAATTTGGAGGTTGTGCCAGCAAAATGAAACAGTCGACGAACCAGGCAGCGGACCTTCATCGTGTCCGAACGTGCTAAATGGGATGTGAAGGCATTGAGGTCTGTTTCGAGCGCATACATACACACCGACAGAAGTATCGGAAAATAGAATTAGGTCGAGATTCATGACTTTGTGTGCTTTGAAAAGTAAAGATGGGATCACATGGGGGTCCAACTTCGGCACTAACTCTTGTGAAGACCTAAATAGTGCCCATTAAAAGTTTAGGAGCATAAGGATTGGGCAACCACTCTTCTTTTTTCCGCCTTCAACTGTTGAAAAGGTGTAATTGGACATTGTCATTCCTTGATGTGGTTGACTGAATTTGAGAAGTTCGTCCTGTCTCCTGAATTGCTACACATTAACTGAGCTTTCAATATCCACCTTATCAACCCCGTATGTATTCAAGCCTACTCAATAAGAAATAGTGTTGACGTCAGAGAACGGTATAATTCATAGGCGCGGATGATCAACCACCAAATGTGGAGAGCTAAGAAAGATACCATATTCGGGAGTGAATGAAGCCATCTGAATAACCTGAAATGATCTGATGTTAATAAGGATTGATTGTCAAGTATAAATGTCAAAGACCAAAACATAAGAAATCAGATCAGATGGAGTCGACCTTGATTGGGCGGTGAAGCATTTGCCGGATCTATTTCTGCCCTTTTTGCCCTAGTATTCAGGGCGGTGTACGTACTAGATATAATTTTACCTACACATGGCGTGCTTAGATTCCTTGACAACCTCGAAACATCTTTACATCAGTTCAAATTTCCATTCTCAATGACTTTACATTTTTGGCAGCTGTGGCTACCTATTCAGAAATATTTCAACAGATGTTTCGCTGCCATTTATCCTAAAAATAAGACATGATCCACCAACAGATCAATGATACTATCCAAGAGAAACGGTATTAATCGTACCCATATGCCAATAATTTGCCCCTTCTTCTTGATGACAAAGGCAAACATTCATTTCTTTATCGCCGACCCCATCTGTTTTCGCATCCTCTCAACGCAAGCGCTGTTCATCCTCAACCAGATTTTCCATTTAATTCCCTTAATGTCAGGCTCCTCTCTATTCCATCCCATCAATCTCACCATCTCTTTTACGGAGACCATAGCATTTATTGCTTCTTTAATCACGTCGCTTGGGGTACCTTAGATATTCTCGATTTTAAACCCGAAGACTATGTCTTGATTCCCTTCGCGAAGCACTTCGTAAAAAATACTACAGCCTCGAAGGCCGTGAAGCAAGATCGATTCTCGTCGGACGTCATTCTTGTTAGTACATGTACTTCAATCTGGTGGAGGGGATGTTATTATCTCCGTATGGAAGATGTCGGCGGGCCTGGCGGGCTTGTGGGCATGCAATGTTTTGGGCGGTACTTTATGACAATCACGTTTGCTCTTGGTGATATGGTATTTACCTTTGATTTGGAAGGCTTCTGTGAGACATCATCAGCAGAAAACAACTTTAGCCTTGGATTCAAAAACTTACGTGTGCCTTTCTCTTGAACGGTTTTCCAATTGCCATATCGACTCCAATAGTTTGGTTGGGATTCTTACTCGGATTTCTGACATAATGAGATTATACGTATGCTCCTCGGACAATAAGACAGGGCCATGTCGGATCTTTTACATTCGAGGCTTATCTGCATTGTCCTCGAAGGGTTCGATAATCGTTACTCTTATGAAATTGTGCGGGTGAAGTGGCATCCAGGAGAACGTTCTTCGATCAATCCAAGTTTCGTCAGATCACGTCATAAATCCTGTTTTTATTCCAGAATGATCCTATGTCCAGTGAATCATGTTGACAAAACACATAGAATGGTCCCATTGCGGTTTCAGTTTTTACTTTATTATCTTACATGAATACATACAGCTCGATATAACCGCTGTTCTTGTTCTGGGTAGCCACGGCTCATCCATCTACAACAAATTCGTAGCTCCATCCCTCAAGGCATTTCCACTTTTGATGAACAATGCGCAAATGTGTCCTATGCCGACAAGAAAAGTCAAAGATCTGCTTGCTGCAGTCCCTTGACTCTCATTATTGATATAGATGAAAGTGTAGACCGCGCGACTAATCAAGTATCCTCCGCTAAGAGTATTGAGTGTGGAATGGGAAAGCCCTGCAACATTTCCTGCCACAACTGCCGAAGCAAAGAATCCTAGGTTTTCTAAGCCGTTCGCTCCGGCGGCGTGAGCTCGACAAATACGGTTCTTTTTCTGAGGGGATGTTAGCTTTTCTTGATGAGACAGAGATTTCGAGTAGGGGTGCATACCGCTTTGTCAAGGCTTTGATCGGACTCAAGGCTCTTTGGGAAGTCTCTGGGAGAACGATTATCGAAAGATTTAGTTGCGGAGACGGCGTAAACATGACAGGCGTGAGCAAAAAGCCATGCTACGGGGATCTGTATGGATGTGAGAACTCAGCGTGAATTGGAGTGTGAATTGCAATTCTTACAGCGTAGAGGGAAAAGTTGACAGTTGTGTCGAAAAGGCCAGACATTTTTATGAATGATTTCCGTTGATGTTTTGTTTGTGAATACGGAGTTGAGCTGGAGTGTGTTGTTGAGCGAGGTGGTCAACGATATATATAGTCCTAACTCGGCTACCATTATGGAGCTATTACAGTAGAACCTCGTTGTACTGCATCGCCAGATTCGGCCGATATACTCCGGTATACAACCCTTTTCTCAACAATTTTTTGGTTGGAATCATGAAAATTCACTCGGTGTTTGAAACACCGGATTTCCAGTACATGCGCACAAAAATGGTATAATTTCGGAAACGGGAAAACGCTCGGTATATACGGGATTCGGGTATAATTATATCCGTTGCAATGAGGCTCTAGGTATTATAGATCAATTTCCAAATAGCTTTATACTTTAGACGTCACTGTTGATTTTGGCAAGTAGAAAATCAGGCGGGTATTGGGTCAATGCTAGGCCATTTTATCAAAATCAAAATCACTATAGCAATTGTAATTTCTTATATAATTCCTTAATGATATTAAATAAATCAATTCTGAAAATACAGATTATGTTTTAAGATAATTCTATATATATTCACAAAGATTTATTTTTTAATTATTAATATTTTATTTTGATATCGAATTTGGGAGTGGAGGAGTTTGTGTTGATTTTCGTAAGGAAATTCGTTAAATTTGAAATGTGGTACTGACTCAATACCAGAGGTATTACTAATGATCGGTCGCTAAATGCTAGCTGTTCGGGAAAGGGGGCGGATCTTGGTGCTACCAAAGTCGGTTGTATATGTATAAGTTCAGGGGCGCGGCTTCGGACATTGGGATGAGTAATAACCTCCAGAGATTCGGACTTTTGTACGGCGGACGAATATCATATCCATTCTACCAAGTTGTAACTGTGTATAACTGATCAGGTACGGTGTATTCCAACAGTTTTGCTGTGTTCTATTCGAAGAATCATCTGGATAACTAGTCTATTGTATAATATTATTATATAATATGATATCATTATTCAATCCAAAAACCCAGCTCGCTTGGATTGCAATCTAACTTATTAGGGATTTATATTATCCTGAATAAAATATTCAACCTTCTTTCCAATAAATTCAAGGTCGACTATTTTGTTTAAAACATCTAATCCGTTCTGCAATCCGGATTATTAGCCATATTGATCATACAAAATCTTTAGTTACAATGATATCGTCAATCAATGAAGTTACAAAGGCGGTCTAACATTCATCTGATCGAATTTGAGCTGAATGTTAAGAGCCCGCATCTCTTGAGATTGTATAGTATGTACCACTTCTGCGATATAATATGAGGTAATGTTTCCTTGTATTATGAATATAGTTTTGTCCAATTATAAAGTTTCGAATTTTCACACAGATTCATGACTCCACAAGTGCTGTGGATTTGAAAAAGTGGCATGAGGCAGCAGTACTAGTGGCCAGATTTCTTCCTCAGTTGCATCATAAACACTTCAGGCCGAGATACGAGATTGTATCAATGAGGTGTTTTGAAATTCTTCCAGTGATATCCACAACGACCTATTTGGAAACAAGAGTTAGTACATACAAGACACACCATAAGCATGGAAACTAATTGGTACTTACATTTCGCCCTCCCACACCCGATCGGGTTCATAATAGTCGGTACTTTGCAGCTTGGACATTGTTTTGTGCCGGGAAGCTCCGTGTTGTCCATGACATCCTTACAGGCTTTGAACCGCATTATTCCTCTACCTAATGGGACTTGATGTCGAAAGCAGCTCTCGGATTTGCAAGCATGGCATATAACCCTGAGCTCATCAAACCCACCTTCGTGAACTTGGCCGGCCTCGCATCCGACATTCAAACACCATCGAAAGTTTGATAGATTGCGGATCTCAAGCATATCGATGTAGTTGTTATAACTGTGCCATCATCAGCTTTTATGTGACTGTGAGTATCTGGGTGTTTTATACTTCTTGAGTAGCTTGCCACGAATGTACTTCCTCACAATCTTCGGCTCCAACATGTTTTTGCATGTAGAGAAAGGACAGGGTATATTGTCCCATGGATTACTCTTCACGTTCGTAGTGATTGCTCGCTTTAGACACATCGTACAAATATGCGTCGTATGCTCGCATTTATTTGCAGCAACCGACTGCGGAAAGGTTTTCGAAGGTAAAACTTCCAAACAAATTTCGCACTCTAGATCTTGACCCTCGCTCATCCCTAGAAACTTTCCATCCCCATCTTCTTTTTGTGGACCCGCTTTAATAGCGGCTCTTGTGATGGGCATATCATGACGAAGTAGTTGAGTTGCTGCTTCTTGTTCATTTTTTGGGAGGGTTTGTTCTATCTGTGCTAGCTTATGCAGGAGACTAGTTCGTGATTCGCGTTTCTTGAAGGTGTTTTGTTGATGGAAAATGGAGAGGATGTGTTTTGCAAGAGGTATGTCGTATGCTGTGGGAGGAAGGGAAAAGATGGTTTGAGGAACTGCGGGCTTGTCAGCTTTGATTGGTGACTTTGTTGCTCGAGCTTTGCGACCCATTTTGATTTTTGTTGCTTGTTCTTGAGATGTTTGTGATTGAGTCGATGTGCAGATTGCTTTATAGAAGCCTGTTATCTCAAGTGGGAGACCCTATGTTTTGTTTAGACGAGTCTGTCGAGGACTCGCCGACTTTCTATAACCTCCTACTTTGTTCCCTCTCAGATTGTTTCATCGCCTACCGAGGACCAAAATGCCGCAAAAACATGTCTCTCACACCCAGACTCAGTGGTTCTAACACATTATTTTGTGCTCCTACTCAGTAGAGCATAATATAGCACGCTCATTAAGTCACCAAATTATAAATTTGACAACGGCCTCCTCGTCCTTGGTATCAGTATATAGGGGTCTTTCTATATGATTCGTTTCTGTAGTCTATCACTCTCTAGAAGCATCTTATACTGTTCGAACATCGCTAATTCGAAATGAAATGACATAATGAGCATATATACAATGAAGTGAGCGTATATGTAATGAAGCGAAGACCAAGGCAATACTATCGTTAATTTCTAGCAAACTTTTCTCATCTCCTACCACCGTTTTGCCTCTGACATATAACCCCTAATATATTCTTCATTCTTTCCCCTTCCCCACCCCTTCCCCCTCCTCCCTCTATTCACTCTTCCCTTCCCTTCCTTCACCAAATATACCTCTTCCACCCCATTCCACCCCATTCCACTCTAATACTTTCATATACTCTTATATACTCTTATATACTCTTATATCCTCTTATATCCTCTTATATACTCTTATATACTCTTATATCCCTTTATATACCCCCCCCCTCTCCTATCTCATTCCATCCCAACTCTTCTACCCCTCTTCCCCCAACTCCACCCCACCCCCAATTCTCCCTAATTCCCCTATACACAACCATAAACCACCAAAAAAAGAAATAATGCATCCCATTCACTCCACCCCAGACTCCAGCCATACAGAAACTTCGGATAAATGAACCACAAATTCCTAGTTGGGTTAGTGATTATTAGTGTGTTTTTATTGTTTGGGGTATGTATTTATTTTATGTTTAGATGATCGTGTTTAGATTGTTATTGGGATGAGATGAGAGGGATGAGAATAAATAGGATGAGAATAGATGAGAGGAGTAAGAAGGGATAAGGGATAAGGGATGAGAGGGATGAGATAATTGCGAAGTCGTTCGGTAAGATGAAAGCTGAGGCGAGATAGGGGAGTCACTAGGTAGTTCGTTAATGATGCCCGAAGTGAATGATATCATGAGTTATCCCTACGAAGATTAAACTACTAACAGTAAACATGTGAAGGGGTATTATATACTTATCTCATATGAGCGAAACATTTATATCATATCACATCACACCACAACACAAACACGACCCGTAAATATATTCAATTTTATTCCTACTAACATGACATTACATGCAAAAGCACCAAAACTTGCCCATTAAATATCAACATCCTACCCCATCTTAATTTACAATTGTTCATTAACAAACAAACCTGCCATTCCCTGTCCAGTACCAATACACATACTAGTCAACAAAATCTTCTTCTTCTGTCTCCTACACTCACTCAATCCAGTAACAATCTGTCTAGTACCAGTTGCACCTAATGGATGACCAAGTGCGATAGCACCACCTCTAATGTTCAATTTCTCATGAGGAATCTTGAGGAAATCTTTGCAGTATACGGCCATGGAAGCAAATGCTTCGTTGAGTTCGACGACGTCGCAATCGTCAATTGTGATGTTATATTTGCTGAGGAGTTTGGGGATGGCGATGGATGGGCCGATACCCATGATACGTGGAGCGACACCTGCTATGGTGGCTCCGACGAACTTGGCGAGAATTGGCTGACCAAGTTCGATGGCGCGGGAACGCTTCATGAGGAGAACGGCGGCGGCTGTAGAGTGACGTTAGTATGTATATTTGTCAAGGGTTTACGGACTATGTTACGTACCACCATCAGTGACCTGACTAGAATTTCCACCAGTTGATCTATCACCGAAATCCGGGAAAGCTGGTCTGATCTTATTCAGACTCTCAAAAGTAGTTCCATATCTTGGACCCTCATCTTTAGTCAAAGTAACCTTCTTGACTTCTCCAGTCTTTGGATCCTTAACTTCTGTAACAATTGGTACAATCTCATCATCGAACCATCCAGCCTTTTGAGCAAGTTCCGCACGGTTATAACTTTCCGCCGCATATCTATCTTGTTGTTCACGAGTAACATTGAAGTCATTTCCTACATTCTCTGATGTTTGTCCCATGGGTTGCATACAATCTGCAGCTTCTTGGCACTTAAGGACCTCAGGGTGGAAAGAACCCTCGAGTTTATCGCCTCCAACGGACATCATCTCCGCACCTATAGCAATACCAATGTCGATGCTACCTTCAGCAATTTGATTGGCGATATCTTGGGTAGCTTTAAGACCGGAGGAGCAGAATCGGTTGACAATGGAGGCGGCGGTGGTATTTGGGTATCCTGCTGCTAAGACAGCGGCACGGACTTTATAGGCGGCATTGCCATCGCTTACCTATCGAATTCCATTGTTAGCTTTGCCTTGCACGAGAGGAATGCTTGCTTACATTTCCACAGCAGACATCTTCCACGAGAGCTGGGTCGAGGTTGGACTTCTCCCGAACTTTTTGGAGAAGAGAGTACACAAGGTAATCGAGCTTTGTGTCCTTAAATCCTCCCTTATAAGCCTTTGCTAATGGTGTGCGAATTGCAAGTGTAATAACAATATCATCGGCATTTTTAGAGGTACTGTTGACACATGTGTAAGTGTGTGTGTGTGTGTTTGGTGATGAAGGGGTTGGAATGTTTACTTACATTGCAGACAATCCTGATGCACCAGGAGTTAAATGCTTAACAATTGAGCTGATTCTTTCAACGGCCATTTTGAATATATGATGTAAAGTGTTCTTTTAATGTTTGTATGGATGAAGAAGGAGAATAGAAGCGGTATTGAAGTTGTTTTTGAAGGAATCTGGGGACGCGGCAGTTCTGTGGTGAGAATACCGAGACATCTTCATTGAAGATACCTCGGCTCGGAAGTTCATAAAGAACTCTTGCCGAGCCTATCCAGTCTTGATTTGTCATCAACATCTCCAGAAACTAAGCACTCAACCGAATGATGAGGATATACTTAGGGATTTTTCAATTGTCGGAAAGAATATGATCTAATGTACTCTATGTACCTCATTTAGAAATGACAATCGATCATATCCCATTTCAGAATAAGCCTTCTTCAAAATTCCATTTAAATATACACATTCCAATCTTTGCCACAGCTTTGATGAAAAAAAGTTGACATCTGCATTTTACAATATTAGTCATCAACATTGTCGTACCACAATATGAGGGCCGGCAACCACCAGCTTTGTAGAAAAGTTCAAAGACATTCAGATTCCGAATTGTTTGCTTTAGCAAGGGGAATGCCTCATATTCCTGCCTGGCGTTGCGATATGCAACAAAACATCTCTTTGAGGAGATATATGCCTAAGATGCCTGACATTCGGACATATGGAATTTGCTCACCACAAGATTTCAAAATTCCAGATCCTCTTTGAATAAGCACAGCAACAAACTTTTATTAGATCACATCGTATGTATATAAATGCTACACCAATACTTTCCCCCAATCAAACCTTCTTTAACATAGCATTAGCATGACCTGTCCCAAGCGTAGCATACTCAGGAGTCTTGAAATAGATGGTATTAACATCACCCAAGGCCTCTGCTTGCACACTCGTCCCATTCGGTCCAAATTGCCAGATTTGGTCGGCCGCTATCCCCGATTTAAGTACTGTTGCTTGCCTGCAAAGATAATTTAGTTAGCCATATACTTCTATCCACTCACTCCTCCCTTTCTCTGGCTCAAAAGGGAATCAAAAAGAAACATAATCAGCATACCAAGGTGCCTCAGTCTCCGTATGATTATTTGGAAACGGTGTCCCATACTCCTCCAAAATAACTGGTTTTCCAATCTGCTTCCCAGCGTTATCGTGCTGTTCAATCCACTCATTTCCCCACGTATAGTTATACCCCCAACTATTTGGATATAAATGGAACACTCCATAATCCAATGTCTTGATTTTTAAATTCGCCACCCAATCAACGCCCTCCCCACCACCATACGCATAACTCCCATCGCCAATTCCATCAGCCGGTGCGAACCATCCCTCATCACCCAATGTAACCATATGTTGCGCATCGAGCGATTTGATATATCTTGATACATCTGTAGCCCATTGGGTAATAACGGAGGTATCGCAGCCGTTACAACGCGGTTCATTGGCAAGTTCCCAAGCGAAGATGGCCGTGGTGGAGCGGTAACGGGTGACGATTGTTTTGACATAGTTTTTGTAGACCTTTTGGCAGGTTGCATCAGTGTAGAAGGATGTCGACGAGCAATTGAAGGCATGAGTATAAGCAGCGATTCCACCATAATCACCCCAATTGTTAACGAAGTTCAGAACTAGCTTCAGGCCATATTTAGATGCTGCATGGACGACGTAGTCTAGTCTCTGAAGGCCGTCCGCTCCGAAATTGATATATGCTCCTGTAGAATTGAGGATTTGGAAGTAGACAAGGTTCGGATCCGTGTTGGTGGAAGGCGGAGGGGAATTCGCGTCGCCGAAGCCCCATACGCGTACAATTTTGTAACCCGTAGCAGCTATTTGTGAGAAAGAGATGTCGACATCGCTGTTGGATGAGAGATGTGCAAGCCACCAAGCATTTGTGCCTGCAAAATATCCAACCTTGCCATCAATGTTAAATAACCGACCAGCTACTTTAGCATTGCTCCCGCTAGATGAAAATGAATAGATTGAACTGGGCTGTGCAATGGAAGATTCTGATGAGATTAGGGGAAGAGCTGTCGATAGAGGAAGGAGGGAAACGAGAGCTGTGAGAAAGGACTTCATCTTGAAGATTGGAGATTTCCTTTGAGCAACAATACTCACAAAAGGGAAGCACCTTGGACTCTTTTAAAGGTGATGAGGAATCCCCTACCCCTCAGGATTAATTACAAGGGTTCCTGAATGGTCTTGGCTAACCTCCGCAAGAACGTTTTTGTGGAACGATTGACATATATAGTGTAAAAAGGCATCTAGGATTGTAGGTCATGAGGATATAACTCTGCACTTGGCTAGTTCCGAAAGTACACGGGAAAAGGTACAGGGAAATAAAATTTGTACCTCTCATTTTAGCCGGAGCGGAAAATGTGCCTCCGCATCTTAAGAGGTAAAATATCAACCAATAAGGTGGATTACACTATACAACCTGAAGTGAGAGGCGGATTCCATTGAAGTATTCCCTGATGAAAAGTGCATGCAAGTTTAAGCTATAAAGTGATGTGGAACTGAAAAAAGAGGGGTATAGGATATTACTCGCTCAATAATTTTTCCGGTGGAGATGGTAAAATGCCCCGGATATTCGGTTGCACGTCCGAACACAACATGAATTGTACATACATACTAACCTACATGAGCCTCTATGGACAAAACGAGGTCTGAGAATGGTTCTTGGTTGTGAAATGTATGGAGATTTGCATAATTGCATCATGCCTGTGAAGGCATGGTTTGAAGAACAAGGAGCAAAGATGCTTCTTGCAAGCTAAATAGCAGAGGGAGTACACCACTTGGTAGTATACGATACCAATTTGCAGAGATATTCAAAAAGGCGAACGAAGTCTGTGCAAAACAAGTATTTGCACCATCGCAGGAAAAGAGCCCCAAAGATCTGACCGAAACTCTTTCCCCAGAAATGAAAAAAGTCGACCTACCACTTATTTTCGGGAAATGTTCACATACTTTGAGCAGTATTAGCATCTTCAGATACGATCATAAAATTCATTGTGTGAGACCAACCCTTTGCTTTCCTCTGGATCTATCTTCCATCAGATTAATCCACCATTAACGCCCTTCCATGCGCCGCCGATTATTTATACTCAGAGGCCGACGACAGTTGCTTGCCGTAACGCCTTCATGAGAAGATCTCAGTATCGATATCTGGTAGAGTAATCTATCCCAAAATTAGCATTCTTCCTCAAACCTAACCTTTCGCAATTCCAAGCCTTGAAATCGAAGAAAAAAATACCACATACCCTTAGGACTAACAACCAAACCTCTGCCCTTTTTTGCGCCCTTATAAATCGTCTCAATAATATCAATCATCTCCTGCTTATCCTCCAGCACCCAGTTCAACTTATTATTATTACCCGTCCCAAAATCGCACATCATATGTTTATTGCGAAAGAAGAACATGGTCGTGACGGGATCATATAATTCGTACATAGTTTTGAAATCGGGGACTTGGTCGATGTCGCAGACGTAGATGACGGCGAAGTTTTTTACTAGTTCTGCGACCTCTATTGAACGTTCGTTAGCTTGTTAACCAGAAAGAAAAATATTCAAAGGAGAAGTGATATGAGGGAATAATCAAGCAAAATGGCACATACTATAGAGTACTTCATCCTGTCGCATACAATCAGGATCAATATCGCGCCCAAAGCGGATCACGACAAGTCTCTCTTCTTCAGACATGATAGCCTGGTCAACATGCCAGCCTGTGACGAGATGAGGAAGAACAACAGAACCCATGGTTGCGAAGGTTGTATTTTGGATATGGTGGTGTTGATAGACTTTTGTTGCGACAATGCGAAGATAATTTGATGGAAACCTAAAAGTGCTGATGGCGGGGCAGAACAACGCTAAACCCTAAATGCACGACCAGGCACGTGATTCTTTCAATATTCCACCACTTTCTATTGCACTTTTTCGCAACTTCCCCTGCTGGATGGGGAAAGTCTTACTGATTTCTATTATCTAGATACTAGATACTATCGAGTGACTAGTAGAGTACTAATAATTAGATACCAAGCCTAATAGTTGTCCTTGAAAGTTACAGTGCTCTTGTCAAACATGTGAGATTACGCCCTGCATATGACGAAATGGATCCCCAATGCTCGTGGTTGCCCTTTTTAGAATGCGGGGTACAATATAAGTTCAACCTCACAACAATTACTATCTACAATGAATTAATTTACAGAGAAATTTAACATTGCCAGTCCTAAAACAAACAGATATGCCTCAAACCCAGAGCCAGACGACTAGCTCAGAGATCACTTTCTACGATCTCGCTAGCAAGGGACATTGTGCCAGTTGGTCACACAATGCTTTGAAAGGTGTGTGAGATAAGTCTATTCATACTATCTTTCCCAAGCTAATAATCGCCAGCACGTCTAGTTCTAAATTACAAGGAGATTCCATATAAGACGATTTGGATTGAATATCCAGAGATAGCTCCAACTTTCAAGTCTCTGTCCGTAATTCCACACACATCTTTACTTCCCGCCATATCATTAACCACTTTCTTCACACAGTGGTATTACCCCAAACTCCACCGGCTTGCCATACACAATCCCCACAATTTGTCTCCTTGATTCCACCTATATCCAAGATTCCCGCTCCATCGCCTCCACCCTAGAGACAAATTACCCTACTCCACCTCTCAAAATCGACTCTCCTCATCTCTCTCAAGCCGAAGATTTAATTGCCAAGCTCCAACTCTCAACCCGTCCACTCTGGATGCCACTTCTTCCCACAAACATCTTAAATGACCATTCGCGTACTTATTTTGAAGAAACTCGAAAAGAAAGAGTTGGTATGCCTTTATCCGAGTATGGTGAGAAGGAAGGTGGAGAGAAATGCTGGGAAGCTGCTGAGCCAATTGTCCGGGAGTTGGGAAAATTGTTAAAGACTAATGGTGGTCCATTCATTGAGGGAGATACTCGTAAGTTGCACATCAAAATTTTGCGTATGAATTGAGAAAAGGAGAGATACTGACAAAGAGAAATTTGTAGCTTCGTATGCAGATTTCTTCATTGTTGCCACTCTGCAAATGTTAAACAGGATTGATGCAAAAATCTTTGCACGATTAGTAGAAATGGAGGACTCTTTGGGAAAGGTACATGAGGCCTGCACCCCTTGGTTGAAACGGGACGATTAGTGAGAGATCTACGGTATGCTCTCATGTATTTGTGATTCCAAATTAGACCATGCAACATATAATTCGATCTCTTGAGCTGCCACACACCATTTTTAATTGTTGCATAAATAGCGCAAAACAAGAGCCCACTCTCTCTCCGCATGTATCGTCTTCCCAGCACCCATTCCTAAAATACTCATATACACAAAGCCTTGTCTCATCACGACGATCGGTCTATTCAACCAAATCTCCCATTTGAAATTATAAAAGGATAAAAGTTCCATAACCATCTTTAAAATTCCGTCTAGCTAGGCTGAAGCAAAATCCAAACCCTCTGTAAGATCTCTGAGTGTCTTGTAATATCACGACAGCCCACTAAATCCTCAGAACCAATCTTGAATACTGGAGGTCCCGGTCGAATGATGCTGGACACTTGGTTCGGAAAGTCCTAAATGAGTGGCAAAGCCGGCATATCGGAGACTTTAACTCCTTCTTCGATCGCGCTTCTTGTAGGCGTAAAGACCAATTTACCCTGCGGTTTCCTTGTCGCACAAAGATGTTCAGTCCAGCGAAAATCCATCAATCTCCAGATCCTCGTGATAGTTCTCCAAATGCCCAACTATTTATTGCGCCAGAATGCGCAAGG
This sequence comes from Sclerotinia nivalis, assembly GCA_029531795.1. Taxonomy (NCBI): domain Eukaryota; kingdom Fungi; phylum Ascomycota; class Leotiomycetes; order Helotiales; family Sclerotiniaceae; genus Sclerotinia; species Sclerotinia nivalis. The sequence goes on from JAPEIS010000003.1 coordinate 285,866, forward strand.
TCTAATTTGCAACAACTATACGAATAAACAAATCTCTGCCGAAATTCCTTATATACCGCTAGAGTCTGGTCCCTTTTCGCGATTTTACGGGTTTTTGAAGCGTGATAAGTTCTGACGCTGCTTGGGGAGTTGTTTCGCGTACGAAGAAGCTTTGTTTGAAGATTCTCAAGTTCGGTAGATTTTACATTCATCCTCGGCGAAAATGAAGGTTTGATGCGTGTTCTCAGCGGTGTGATTGGCTTCGCTCACTTGGAAAATATGAGTTGTTGAGACGTCATCCCGGCTGCCATCTTGGAAAGGAATCTGTCCGTAATTATTACAGCACTTGTACGCCAGTTCGTTGTGCCGATTGACATCATAGAGAGTTGTCATCTGGGGAGATAAGCCAACAGTTGTCCGCCTAGAGCCTTAAATCTGTACATTTTCAAGTCCTGAAATATGGAAGTGGAGTATCTCGGAAGCAGACCAGAAGTCGAATCAGACGCGCGAAAGTCCATGATTCTTCGAGATTGCAGGAGATTCCGTGTGAATATGGTTTGTAGATAGCTTCGAATGATCCCGGAAGGTGTGCAAAAAAAGATGAAGATATCTTGATCAGTTTATCTATAACTCGAGTGGGCATAGCCTAAGCCTTGGAACGACTGCATCTATGTTTCAAAGATTTTCATTGAGAACACAAGCCAACATTCTTGCAAGTGGTGTAAGCATCAGTATATTCAAAACAGCCACGGACTGAGTGGTATTAATACGACTAATATCCCAATTACCACCAGTCCATTAACAATACGGTGGTGGCGAACCCCCCACGTTAGATCGCATGACGACTTGCATTTATCAAATAACCTTTTGCTCTTAGGCTTTTGGAGCTCTTTACGTAGATGCCTTGGCATCGACCAAATATGTAAGTTGGCTTCCATATTCTCCCCAATAACAACATCCTCTGTCGCCTTCAAACACTCCTTGCAAAAGCCGAATCGATTACACTTCAAGTCGACTGAGCGAGAATTATCAATACCTGCGGCGTTGGAACATTTCATAACTAATTTCTTGGAAAGAAGTAGTTCGTTTACCAACTCCTTGAACTCCCTTCTTCTTTCCATGCGAGATTCCTCAAGGGTGTTTCGTTCCATATGGATGATCAATGTCATTCTCTCCTTCCGCGACGATTCCTTACCACCCACAAAATCTTCAAGAATGAGTCGTTTATCAGATAAAAATTTATTGTATATTCCCGGAGTCATCAGTTGATGGAGAAACCCACTCATGAAATTCCGCAAGTCTTTGGATGATTTTGAAAGAGGGGTATGAACCTTCTTCTGATAGAAAAAAGATTCCCAGCACCACAAGTCATGGTTTTGAGAGATATACATTGCTTTCGATGAGCGCAAATTGTACTGCAATCTGCCTCTTTTTTGTAGACGGCTTTGAGGTAGGTAGTGTTCTCGGAGAATTACTTGCAACGATTTTTGAGCTTTATAATGGCGAAGCCCGATCTCTCTAGCATTCTTAGACACATGCAAAATTGCTGGTGTATGGCGACAGCCAGGAATCGTGATCCAATCGAAGACAACATCATCACTGTATTCACGAGGCCAAAATGGAAGTTCGTCAGATGGAGGATCGTCATAAAAGATTTCGGTATCATCAACTTCTTCCAGCTTCTTCTTCAAAACCCCCCATTTTCTATTCCTCTTTGATCTGATGTTCCATTCTCTATGAAAAACAGGTCGTGGCTCGATGGAAAATCCCCAAATAATGTTTTGTAACTCGATTGGGAGACGTTCAAAAGGGTGAAATGTGCTAGATTTGCCGCCGATATGAGCTTTAGCCAAGACATTCTTCATGGATTTGGGAGATCGATGCTTGACTTTCGGAGCTTGATCCTGCTTCTTAGAAGCATCTGATCAACATTAGTAAGTCTATATCCAGAAAGAAATGAGCGACAACGCAGCATTGGTGTAAATATTGGGTTGATGACGAATATTGGACGAGTGGTTAACTAAAACGTGGCGCAGATGGGGACGACGAAAGGCAGTATTCGATGTGTGAAAAATCCAAATAACAAAATTTTATACGCCAGATTGTGGAGAAGAATACGCAAATTACTTGAGATGGCGTTGGTTACTGAAAAAAATGAAAAGAGAAAGTATGATGGTAACATATACTCACTACCAGTTTTGGAGCCCATGAGGTTCTTCATCGTTCCCGCCCAAGCTTTATTGACAAATAAATTCGAGATGTTGAAGTAGAACGAAACAGAGAGATGAAAAGATATTTAGGAATAAGAAAAAAATATTGTGTGTGGGTTCAGAGTTTATTTCATAATGCAATGTGTTCATACCGTCATAACGCCATTCAGTACCGTAGTGTTGATTACGTCTGGACTTCCGAAGTGAAAAATCCACCGGTGTCCTCCTCACACCCCCTATTTTATACTAACAGCTTCCCTAACCCCAATCACATTAGACCTCTCGAAAAGTATGGAGCTAAAATCTTGAAAGCTCCTGCTGTATCCAATAGTCTGGACTGTAGTCCCATAGATTCTCTGATTTTTGCATGTTTGAAAATGTTTCAATCGATTCGATAACTTTATTGTTTCAGACAAATTCAACAATCAAAATGATTCCAATGTTTAAACGTCCCTTATTGTTGGTCTACAGTTTGGACTACTGCGTTTTGAAAGCTCCAGGCATAGTGTAAGTGGGACATTTAGCTTCCTCTTCCAATAATCGAAGTCGTTCGAGACGTTTTCTTTCCTCTTTTGGGATGTAAGGTGGAAAATTCGGCGGCTCAAAATTTTCGAATTCCCATGCCACACAAACTCCGTCTTCGCATTTCCTTGGACAGACTATACGGTAGGGCAGAGGATCTATAAAACCACTATTAGTAAAGTATTTATGAACATTGCGATCAAGTTGAACATTGAAATAAATTCAACCATTCATCAAATGGTGGAACCTCGATCTGCTTGTCAACCAAGACAGACTACTGGACACCCGGGGAGAACTTACCAAAAGAACTTTCCGCTCCATTCCCATTAGTGCGATCGATGATATCATACCTAACACCCATTGTCCCGACTAGTGCCGAACAATGATCCAAGATGTCCTGTGTCTTTCCTGTTCTAATCGACCGGAGTTTGCGTCGCCATTCAAGATCTACTTTATTCATATCAGATATATATGTAGGCTGTTGACATCTATCGCAAGAACGGCAACCCATTGGATTGGACGGTTTGGGGAGTTTTGGGAGCGTCAATTCTTGCTCGAACAATGCAAGAAGCGTCTGTTGAGTCCATCCATTACTTTCCCATGTCCCGACTTCTAGTTCCCGAGCGACAAAATCTGATATATCGAAGCCAAGCTCTTTCAGAAGTCTGCGCCAAACCAAGAACCCTTCCAAGTCATACATTGCCAACGACGTGGGTGTCTCTTTTCCGTAAATCTGTGATGGTGAGGGATCAATGTAAAGATGAAGATCGGCTGTTATGCTTTTATCAATAATGGTTTTCATCGTAAGAGGTTCTTGTATTAGAAGGAGCCTCCTAATTGCGCGCTGAATAACGGATCTATTTTCGTTACCGCACAGCTTGCCCGCAATATTGCGCAAAGACCACTGCAATACCGCGCCATCATATCCCATACTCAATAAATCAGAAAAAAGACCATTGAAATTGTAATTGGTGCGATGGAAAAAGGACGCCAAATACTGCAAAACTACCAGAACCGCCTTATTCCTGTTTGCGACGTCCAGATCCATTATTCTGTTTGGTCTATAAAACATAATCAGTCTCCCAATAGCCCAAAAGTTAGCATCATCGTCTAGAAAATCGTGATGAGCCAGCAGATTTGCTAGTGCCAATTTTAACTGAACGTTGTGGCAGTCACCAAAATAAAGATTCCATATCGGTTTCCTAGTTAGCTTGTTAGCATGAATTCAATAACTAGGCATCCGATAGAATAGTCCGAACTAGCAGGCTAGATATGAGAGCCTTTAATGCTCAAACACCTGAAAGTGGGTTGAATATTTTGAATGAACTTGATAATTCGATTAAATTTCAATCTCTCAAGCGAATTTAATCCCTCAAGTGAATTCAATCCCTGAAGTAAATCCAATCTCTCAAGTGAATAATTCAATCTCTCAAGTGAATCCAATGTCTCAAGATGTAATCATGAACGATCCTTCATCGCAGCACTATAATCCTGAATATTGGAAACACTGACAATAAAAAAATTCATTACCTTCGATCTACCCAATCCATCTCCTGTACGTCTGCACCCTCCGAAAGCAGCAGTGCAGATATGTCCAATTGGTGATGAAGCACAGCGTACTAAATAAGTCAGCAATTGCAGAAAGACCCGGCGTAGCCAGCATTACCCATAAAGGTGTCCTTCCTAAAGGATCCTTATCATAAGGAGAAGCATCTCCTCGACTTAGTAATGTTTTTATCCCCTCGACATTTCCTTCACGGCAAAATTCGAAAATCAAGGCATTTTCAGGCACGGCGCGAAAAGGCTGGAGTGAGTACTGCCATCCTCTTGATGCTAGGACCGATAATTTGACGCCATATGCCATGCCAAACTGGGCAAGCCACTTTGAAGGGTACAAGATTAGTTGAGATTCTGCCTGCACATTTTTCTTGGCCCCTGATGCATGGACAACACGCTCCCGAACCTCCTGAGACACAGTCCATATATTCGAGAATGGTCCCGTAATCTGACGCCCCTTTTTACCATATACATGCCGTTCGCGCGAGCTAACATCTGCAGACTGAGGGATATGTGCATATCCGGGCGATGATTGATCATGTTGTCTACCATGGCCTTGTTCAATGAAGCGCTGTCTCATTGTGGCAGGGTGAAATGGCACAAGGTTCTCATTGAGATATCCCGAACTCAGCAGATTCTGTTTTTCTGCCAAGCTCTTTGCCAGCTCTCGTTCTGTTATTTGCATACTTTGGAATATCTGAGTGTTGGCATGAGGCGTTTTTTGGTTGAATTGATAAACGTTAGATGTTGAGAATGGGTGCGCTCTATCAAAAATCAGTATCTGCCCAATGCATGCCTAGTTGAAATTCTTACAAAAGGCTATTGTTTTGTACTAGTAGTATGGTCAGTTTCGCGTCCGAGATAGATCTTTGTAAAGAGTCTATTTCAGCTTTTTGCAATACAATCTTCCACGCTGCCCATTTCCGTTTGCGTAGCTTTTCAGATTTGAGATTCTTTCTTGTGTCCTCAACCTTCGAATAAAGTTTGAAAATTTTGGAACTACAATCTCCCAGCGCTTCATCAAATATATCAGAAAACGAGTGGCATTGCGCTAGTTCGTGGCTTTGTGTTAAAATTTTGGACAGAAGTCCAAGTTCTTGGAAAATCCTCGAAATATTATCGGGAGCATCCTCGACTGCTTTCCAAAATTCGACTAACTTGTGAATAGTCTCTGCAAGCTGAACAGCAAGAGACACAACAGCAAACACAGCGGAAGCACTAGAAAGGCCATCCATGACGAATGCCACTGTTGGAAAGTAGCCGGGAGGATAAACTACATTGAAATAGGACAATTGTGCGCGAAGCCTCATATAAGGCATACATCTTGTGTACCCATTCTGTAGAGTTAGCACTGCCTCCTTAAACTAGGTCGATGTGGTAGGCGCGTAATGTATCCAGGGGGCATGTCGATCCAAGATGTCAGTAGCCCTGTCATGCATCTCGCTTCTGCACCGGACCACATCAAACAAATTGATTCGATGTCAGCAAACGACACGGGTTTCAGCTGCGAAACAAGAGGCAGATTTCAAAATTTAATGTTTCCGCAGATTTTTAACAATTCTCCTTGGTCATGAATATTCTTCGAATTCGGCCCATGTTCAAGACCTGGAAAAAAAAAACGAAAAAGCAAGATACAAATGCTAAAAGGTTACTTGATTGTCAAATCTGAAATGGAACTTTGCAAAGTGTTATGAGGCTTTGAAGCACAAGAGATCGTTTGATTGTCGAATCTGACATGCATTTAAATTTGAAGGACCATTCCTTCAGATGTGGCATGAGCCTTTGAAATCTTAGGGGTCATTTGATTGTCAGATCTATTTGAATTGGGACATTGAGGACTCGACTTTAGTCTTCGGCCTTTTCTCCCAGTCGCGAGCATATCAAAACGCCCCAGGCATCTTATAAGTGGGACATTTTGCTTCCTCCTCTGCCAAACGTAGTTGCTCAAGGCGTTCCTTTTCCTCCTTGGAGATATATGACGGAAATACTGGCAAATCCTCCGAATCATTTTCAAATACGTCGTGAACAGAAATGCCATCACGGCACCTGTCAGAACATACAAAGCGGTAGGGTAATGGTGGCCATGTCATCTGTTGACTGTATGACGTATGATGCTCATTTCCGTCAACACTTACGCTCACGGATGAGCCGTCACTGACATCTGTTGTATGCGAGTAAAGTGGTATTTGAGCACGACCAGTTCTGATCTCTCGGAGCTGTCTCCTAAACTCAAGATCTATCTTGAGGCGAAACATGCTAACGGAGATACTGAGATGATCGCATCTGTCACATACAGGGAAACCATGAAAGGGTCTTCTTCCCTTGTAGCTCGGCGTGTTGAACTGATGTCGGAACAAGGCTTTCAACGTTGCTTTGGTCCAACCAATGGAGGTTAATTGTTTCGCAACAATCTCCCGCTCGATGAAGGTATCCATATCCTGTTTAGATTCTTGTAGAAGCTGTCGCCATGGAATGAACAAATCCTGGTCGTACATCGCAAGAACTGTGGGTGTCTGTGGTTGATATCGACCCCAAGCCCCGTAACCGTGGCAACTATGTAAGTCTGTTGTTTTCTCCATAATCATTCTCACGGAAAGCAAATCCCTGTGAAGGAATCGGGCACCAATAAAATAGTGTAGTAATGAATCGGATGTGACACTGTCTTCATGTGTCTCGAGATTTCCTTTAATTCTGCTTATTAGCCAATGGATGAGGCTTCCATGATGACCGCTCGATATCATTTCCCGAAGATAACTAATCGCAGCAGTATTACCTGTGCGTAGAGATGGAGTTAATGCTTTAAACACACATAACATGCTATCTGAGATTTCTTCTTGGGTCATATCAAGTCGTTTGCTTGGGGTATAGAATATCGATAAGCGACCAATAGTGCCATATATACTGCCATCTTTGTACTTTGAGTAAACTTCTAAGGTCTCAATCATGGCAAATTTTCCGACGAGCATCAAGCACGACAGGGTTCCGCCATAGGTTGATTGTATAGGCTATATTCTTGGCTCCGGCGGCAATCAAAAATCTCGCGACATCGACTTGGCCATAGTTGACGGCAGTCTGCAACAATTGAGTGATTAGCTACAAGAAGCTGTAGGGAGCATGAGAAAACCTACCCACAACGGCGTTTTACCCTGAGGGTTTTCACATTCAAGGCAAGCATCGCCACGATCCAAAAGAATTGTGACACCGGCAACATTGCCTTGTCGGCAAAGATCAAAAATCAATGCATCTTCCGGAACGGCGCCAAAGGAGGAGAATGTAAACATCCAGCCGTTATCAACGGTTGCCGACATGCGAATCCCCATAGTTACGCCAAGGCGATACAGCCATTTCGCTGGGTAGAATACTATGCCAATTCTCGTCTCTACGGTTTCGTGAGAACTCAATTCATTTGCACCTGTAATTTTCGTCGAGGCGGAGCTGACTCGAAATGAGAAAATAGGTGTCTGGCCATCAGTCTCCCACAGTCTAGTTTTCGACGATGTATGACCAATGATCTGTTGCTTGATATCATCGACCGATCTCCCAACTTCTTCCAAAATTGTAGGCGAACTTTTTTCGAAGATCATGGCATCCCGTGCATTAATCGTTGCACCAGTAGACTGAGAATAACCATGACTCTCCTTATCTCGATGTAAATCTAGTAGGCTTAGTTTTGTGGTCATCTCTTCCTCCAAGAGCATGGAAGAAGCATATGTTGGAGACAGCGATTTAGACCTGTGCATAGGTTTGAGGTTTTGCGAATATTGTACAACAAACTCCTGTATGGCGCTTATGCCTTTCGAAGTTTCTTCTTGATGTCGGAGAGCCATTTCTGCCGTATCACTATTGAAAGTGGAAAATTGAGATTAGAAAGTCTCTCTACTTGACGGACATTGAAGAAGGTTAACATACGAGATAGCATCTTGCTGAATCATCTGTACAGCCACCAAAGATTCTCCTACCGACGTACGCATCTTCTTGATCTCTTCGTTTTTTAGAGTGACTTTGAGTGCGGCCCACTTCCTTTTACGAGAAGAAGACGACGTGAAGGCGACCATTGTGGGATGAAGTTTTGAATGAAGGTTTTCAATCCTTTCTTGACATTTGCTGAAGATTCGCTGGGCAATCAGATCATAGGGGCTATGTTGAGCAAACTTTTTCTGGTTCTTCACTAGAAAGGCTGACAGGAGTTCTAGGTCAGAAAAAAGTTCACTAACATCTCCTGGGGCATCTTCGATAGCTTGCCAAAACTCCACTAGCTTTTTGACACTTTCGGCTAACTGCACAGCGAGAGATATGACAGCGAAAGCAGCTGAAGCACTGGAAAGACCTTCCATATTGAAAAAAAGAAACACGATAGAAATAATAAAACCAAAAGATGATTGTGAGAGAGCGCGAGGCTTCATCAAAGGTTAACATACTGTTCGACATTGTTCCCAATGAAGCGCCCGGCGCCTAACCAGATGCAAGGGGATGTTTATCCACGTCAGTAGCCCTGTCAGCGAACTCCGCTTCCATAATTCTACCACACCTCAAATATTTATTTGGATGTGGGATAATGGTAATGGTTTCAGTTGACTGAAGATGGCAAATTTTGAAAAAGTTCATTTGCCGCCACTGCTATATTGTTTCACCCACGCCATGAGATCCTTAGCTTTTTGGCCTTCCAAGACCTTTGAGTCGTAGATAAACATCACAGCCCCATCCATAAAGTGACTGGATTTCAATGCCACCCCCAAAATATTCAGCATATGCTCTTCCCAGGGGCAGTCCGTATCCTAATCCAGCGATCGAGCTACTCTCGCCTCCAGCACCTGATAAAACATTCAATGCATCCATATTCCCATTGCTGTGGCTTTGTCCGGGTAATTCGTCTTCTTCCGAGAATGTTGTGAATGAATAGGACCATACGTTTGGTAATACCTCTGGGCTAATTCCTCCTCCTCGGTCTCGAATACGGATCGTAATCCCCGGGGCGGAATCCTCAAAAGGTTTGATCGAAAAGTTAGGATTGTCATCTAGAATTATACCTGAGCTAGACTTGTTCAGCGAATCATTTACCGCAGAGAGCTCTGGCTCTGCAGCTATCGTTATGACTACTGGTTCATTAGATCTACCAGACTCGACGGTCGCACGGAATGCGTTTTTCAGCAATTCAGTAATTATATATTCTAAGTGCACTGGCACAAATGCAAACGTTGTCTCCGGCTCCCCATCTATAATCCAACTTGGTCGGACGCCATACTTGAGCTCGCAGATTTCCGACACAAAATTGCCACACGAATTTACTATTGACGCTGGGTTAAGAGCTGTATCTATAACACCAATATAAGATGAAGAACTTCCAGGGTCGGGTTCGATATGGTTTCCTTGATGTGCTTGAGATGAAAGATGTAATGCGATGTGTTGCTCTGCGATCAATCGAGTGCCTATCCGGGCGCGAAGATGCTCGTCCAAAAATCGTGTTACTTCGGTCGGGCTTATATATTTCCTGCATTCAAGAAAACCTCTGGCGAGGGTTGGAATGGTATGTGAGTGTGTTTCGACAAGGTCTGCCAGTACCTCCGTGAATCTTATCTCATCTTCCAACGTAGATATGGTTTTGTATGGTAATAGTGTTGACAAGGAATGGAGATAATTGTTGTAAATCCTCGAAATATTCGGATTGGAGACGACTATGAAAGGCAGGTTCCGCAAAGCTTGTATTCGGTGCGCAAGACGATTCGGGAGGAGATCGAGGGTAAAGTTTGCAGATGAAAACAATGCTACCGTTGATAGTGGCGGTCGGCCATGTCTGCAAGTCAAGTAAGCATGTGTATATATATCAAGCAATGTCCAAATCCACACTTCACTAGATCTTCCAGGCTCAGTGTATGCAAGGGCTTGCTAGCAAGTCTTGCTATCTCATTATCTGCAATGATAGTTGAGCTTGGTGGATGTGACCATTTATGGGCTGATGGGGATGGGTAACGATTGAGGCTGGCATATCTAAAAAACGATCTTGAATGGCAGACATTCTGGCCACGATAAGACCGCGAAAGTGGAAGGTAACAATTCATGACAGCATTGGTGATGTGTGTGTTTCGTGTGGAAAATTTGGTGTACGGTCGAAATATTGTTGACACAAGAAAGTTGTTAAGAACCCCGAAAAAACCTTGTGACAAAAGAGCATAGTTCTGGTTCTAATTCCGTAAATGGCATCTTTCACAACAACGTATATATATATAAATCATCACAGCTTTGAGCAATGACATCAGAAGCATCCAAATAGTGCATTTAAAATTACTCTTTTTCTATATATATTTATATATCAAACAATTCAAGCTTCTCTTTCTAATCTTCTTGCGTTGTAACTTGGCCATTCCCATCCTCAATTGTTTTGAAAGTCTTATTTTTCATGATTGTAGATGCGGAAACAGAATCCTCAGGGAAGTCGATACTAATTCACCCGATCAGTAATGCAAGAGAGAGAGAGAGAGAGGAAGGAACAGCACTCTTACATAAATCCCCAATCAAAGTCATTGCCCTCTGCGATACTACCTCCATGGTCTTTGGCGGCTTTGATAGCCCTACTGTGTGTCAGTTACTAATATGCAGATAGTGATGTAAAATAGACTTGCTCTTCGTATTTCTCAGGAGCGTTAGACCTGGTTGAGTCCTCTTCCAGAGTGATCTAGGTGCTGAATCAGTACATTAGATGATAGGTATCTTGATCAATGTTAATTACAATGTATTGTGGCATTTTGACGTTTAGCTAGCAAGGTTCTTGGTAGTGATGTGATGTCGCAAAGGTAATGATGAAGCAGTCGGAATTCAATTTCAGCCTTTCAGATTGAGGTTCAGATGAAGGTGAAGATGGGATAGTAATGGCTGGAGGACAGTGACTTAGACTATATACTTACTCTGTTTAGCAAATGGCCGGGGAGGGGTCTTGGAGTGCGACTCATGATCATACGTCATCACTTGGGCTGACACGTCTGCGGGTAAGGAGGGGATAAGCTTTCGAGACCTATTGGCTCACAAGATTACCATGAGGTGTATAGCAAGCCGTGTGAGGCAATGTAGGAATGAGTAGATTGGTTGAGGAGGATTGGAGGCTTTCCAGCTTTTCGATGTATATCTTCCAAGGTTTACACTTTTGATATGAGATGCATGAAGTTCCTCGTCAGGTGTTATTGATTGCATTTCTTCATCTGTATTTGCTAGTCTAAGAGTTGGTCCAAACAGCCGTTCCAATAAAATAGCCTGTTATCTTAAAATCAACTTCAATCGCAATCCCAATCCCAATATCCGATGAAAGGGAAGGTAGGTTGCGCAATGTAGATATTTTTAGGTAGGTATTTATAACCTTATCGCGATGTGACGAGTTTCCATTGGCGCCACAAAGTAAGGTTACGCCACAATTTCACACCTTCCTCACTTTGATGATAAGGCTGGAAGGAGCACGAGTACAGCAGAATGTTCACCAATATATAGACCATATAACATTTTATTTTGAATAAAAAAAAAAAAGTAAAATATATTCGATGTATAAACAAATTCTACTTCGATGGAAGTCCTATACCTAATATACTTGCACCATATCTAGAACCAACCAGTTACTAGATGAGAACCTAACAGACTAGAGAAACTGAAAACCCAAATGTAATTTAAACACCATCCGCGAAAGCCCCACCACCAGCCGCAGTATCAATGACAATACTTTCTTGCAAACCACATACCTCAAACAGAGCCCTTGGTGTAACATTCTTTGGAGTTCCTACGACACCCTCCTTCTTCAGACGCAAGAAAGTCTCTTGAATAGCCAACATAGCTGGGGCGAGAGCAGCAAAAGAGAAAATCATGATACGGAATCCCATCTCTTGTGCTTCCTTGGTAGTGATAATGGGAGTAGCACCGTTCTCCACCATGTTCAAAAGAATTGGCCATGGGGCGAACTCTTTAACAGTCTTCGCAGCCATCTCCTTTGAAGTGTAACCCTCGAGCAAGCCAACATCTGCACCAAGCTCTCGAGCAACCTTCAAACGTTTGATACACTCATCGTAACCAAGCTGCTGTAGCGCATCCGTGCGTGCAATCAACACAATATCGGATCTCATAGCATCTTTGGCGCCTTTGGCGGCACGAATTCTCATGTAGTACTCTTCTTCGGGGACAACCTTCTTGCCTGCAAGATGGCCACAACGCTTGTTTTGAATCTGATCCTCGATATGGAATCCAGCGACACCGGCTCTGATATAGGCCTTGACTGCTTTGTCAACAATGAGAGGGCCTACAAGTTGAAAAGAAGATGTCAGCTTTTTCTTTGATTTTCTCGTCTGCGATTTTACTTACCACCGTATCCTGTGTCCATATCGGCAATCAAGGGTGGACCAAAAGGATCAAGGTTTGCAATCATCTCAGCATGGTCCTTCATGTCAGAAAGATGAGCAATGCCGAGATCTGCCATTCCTAGGCGGGAAGCAGTAGTGCCTGCTCCGGTCTGTTACTGAATGTTAGCAAAGTGTTCTTCTATTGGGTAGCTAGTCCTCCCAAGGAATCTAGAACGTACCATGTAAAGGGCTGGAAAGCCAACTTGAAGGGCAACTCGTGTTGAGATCCCATCATAGACACCGGGACAGACAATCAACTCATTCGAGTCTCTGAGCATATTCTTCAACTTTGTGGCACCGCTCACATAGCTTGTGCTAGGTGGCGCAACAACAGCTCCATCTTGGGGACTGGAGACCTGGGAAATCTTGATTAGCTATGAGCAATCACTTTGAGGAATCCTGCATACCGAATACTCAGTCACAGCCGCCGTAGGCTTGTCCTCGACGATTGGGAGTGCATCCATGATGGGAGCCATTATGATAAGTCGGGAATGAAGTAGTGGTAAGAGTTGATGTTGGATGTTGTTGATGATGATTGTGATGTGGATATGTCACTGTGTTATTGGTGTGCTTCTGGTCGAGGTGACTCTAAGCAGCGAACGAAGGGGTTTTATAGATTTCCACGACGCGAGTCTTCCCCGCATCAATCTACTTGTATCTATCTTCTTTGCCTCTTCACATCTACCTGTGGATTATTTTTCCGTCCAGTCAGCACCATCTAAAGACGAGATGCGCCCAAAGGACGAATCTCGACCCTCACTGATCGACACCCAATGTATCATCTCGCAGCGTGAGAACGATAATGCAACGTCTTGGTACTGTACTTTCAGTCGTATTCTACATCCACGAGGATATAGATGCAGAAAATCCCTCAATGTCACGTCCTTATCACATCTTCTAGATTGGCTATCACCGTTTGATGCGAGTGCTGCTGGGCGTCATCACTCCCGCTGAAACAATACCAAGGGGTACATGAAGAATCAGCATCAGAAGCGTATGTATCTACTAAGATTGTACTAAGATTTACTAAGATATGCAGGAAGAACATGACTCAATGACCCTACCTTGTCAAGCAATACCAAGGAATACATGAAGAATCGAAATCCAGTTGACTTTAAGACTAGTTATCCTGTAAAGCAATACCAAGCGATGCAGGCATTATTAAAAATTGCATCTCACTACCCTACAAAGTAATACCAAGGGCTACAGGAAATTTTAAAGCCGAATAATTCCTAAGTACCCAGCCCTTGGCGATAATCTCTCAAGCTTATTCTCTCGCTTGATAGTCATTTAGGCCCCCCCTCTTCAAACTCACGGGTTCGTGGAGGATTACAATATCAGTCCCACACAGAATAGAGTTTTCTATATCTTAAAAATTATGTTATCGATAATTCACTCGTATTTCGAGGCCTCGATCTGAATCACCAGGGTTTTGATAAGCCGGGCCGGTGTCACAATTTGTCTTTTTAGTATTATATTTTCCAGCCTTCAGCTGCATTTTCTTCTTATATGGTTACAGCGCTAAAAAGGCCCTTTTTAATTTGATCAAAGAGACGCTCCAAGAGCCAAGCTGGTCAAGCCAAGACTGACCTATCCACAACATTGATCTTACCCTACTGTACGAAAAAAAACATCACCAAACTAGGCTGTGATGTCCCCAGAAAAATGTGTCATTATTTGATCAAAAAGTGATACGTTGAGTTAAACTAAAGCGGTGTGTAGGGTTTGTTACACGATAGTTCAGCAGATGAAAAAGGGAGGCTACCTGTCTAATGCTCGCCCATTTTTTTTGCGGGAAGGCTAAAAGCTGAAAGGGGGCTCGCATAGTTCTCCACTGCTTTCAAACGGCTATTAGCGAAGATGGAGCACGCAGATTCCCAAGGGAAAGACAAGATAACGGACTGGCCCGAGTTTTTCTAATGCATGAGGGAGATTTAGGAGATAAGGTTTAGGTGTTAATTTTTTGCCTAGTCTTGTCAAGATACGGCATATTAAAATTCAGCAGTCATCACCAGTCATCACCAGTCATCACCAGTCATCACCAGTCTTGGAAATAGTTGGCGTGTGGCGATGTCGGTGTGGCCCCGCTATCTACGATATGTAGAAATAGTTCCGATCCCCTCTTCCTTCACGGGTAGCGGAAACAAAGTTATGGAAATTCCGGCTTGGCGGAAAACGATGTTACGCTGATAAACTAAAGTTTTTCGGATTAGGCAACGTGGGGGAGATGCCATTTATTTTATTTTTTCATGATGGATTTGGTTCTCCGGTCAACTGAAAAGAAAAAAACTCCGCTGATGCGCATTTCATAAAGGAGCGGGTTTGGCGCTTATCTAGTATCTAGTATCTACTAACTACTAAATGAATCTAAGTATCTCCGTTTTTCGCCCGCTTTCTTTAACCCTACTTCATTCGTACGCCCATCTTCAAAAACATTTTTGTCCAACTTCCCAATTGACTTCGGAACTCTTTTGACCGAGTCAGACGAATCAGATTATCAGACGAATCAATCAGTCGAATTAGTCGAATTAGTCGAATCAAGTTGACTCAAGTTGAATCAAATTGAATCAAGTCGAATCAATCCGAATCAATCCGAATCAACCGAATACTTTTCAAAATGAAGGAAACAGAAGACTCCCTGCCACGTACCAACAGTGTGGACATTGAAAGATCCGATGATGGGAGTGTAAAACCTTTTTCTGCAAGAATGAAGAAACATTTTGCACAGGAAGTAAGCAAAGATCATGCAGATATTCTCATGTTGATTTGTTGTCTCATCACTGGATTCTTGGATAGCACTCTGTATAATGGTATAGTTCTAAATTCCCGCAACGAGTGTGTTACACTTAGCTGACAATTGAATATAGCCTTCAAGACCTTCGTTTCTATGCAAACTGGTAAGTCATCATGAGTTAAATTCTTACAAAAACCACGCCACTCATACATTCATTTCTCCATTATTTTTCGCCAGCAATTCAACATTCAACATTCACCATTTATTAGTCTAATTGTCTAATAATTTTGTATAGGCAACACAATCTTCTTGGCTCTTGGCGCATCAGGACAAAACACCCGACCTTTTGGTTGGGCACGATCACTCATTTCCATCGGTTGCTTCTGCGCTGGTTCCTTCGTCTTCTCACGATTCCATCGCTTCCTTAATCCCCTTCAACGAAGTACTCTCGTCGCTTCGTATCTCCTCCAGAGTTGTTGTATCTTGCTGGCAGCCGCTCTAGTTCAAAGCGGTGTGATTGAAGGCGCGGTACCGGCGGGATTAATAAATTATTGGAATCAAATTGCTGCAATTGCTTTGTTGAGTTTCCGTACGTTAAATTTATCTTGCTTGTTTGCTCTTTTCATTCGTCGCGATTTGTGTGCTCTTGCATCTATCCATCAATCGTTGCATTTGTTACATTTCCTAGAATTCAAGAACCCCTTTCCTTAAAATCCACCCACGTCGACTCCACTTTTAACACTTTCACAGAAGCAGCAGGCCAAATCGTCTCCTCACGTCTTTTAGGCGTAGGAGAAGTTCCTACTATCGTCATCACCTCACTTCTCTGCGATCTCCTATCCGACCCGGCTCTCTTTGCTCGCCCGTCAGCAAACGCAAAGAGAAATCGACGAGCAATAGCTTTTGTGTTGACGCTCCTAGGTGCGATTGTTGGCGGTTGGGTGAGTAAGGTTACAAAGAGCGTCAGCCCTATGCTCTGGGTAGCCGGTGGTTGTAAAGTTTTAATGACGCTGGGCTGGGGATTCTGGAAGCAGAAGGCCTAGAGGAAGGAAGTGTTGAAGGTCGCATTTTGGATATAGAGGTTTAGAACTGTACATACTGATGAGAGATATGGGTAATATGATTAGATGGGTAGCATGAATAGAATAGAATTAATATATAGAGATATAGATGAATATAGACTGTCAGATTAATCGCTTTCCGCTAGAATGAATGTGCAAGTCGTCGTCTCTTCATAGTTTCATCACGATCTAATTATTTCTTCTGTATATCTAGCTAGGCTAGCAGCAGCTAGCTGTTGCTAGTCTATTGAATATAGCTGTTATATCAATTTCAATTCAAAACCATGAATTTATCATCTTTGTAATCTGATAAGTGATAAGAATGTGTATCGCTGCCAGGGTCTAACTATTATTGGCTTAGCCTCTGTGATCGGTGCTGAATTTTCCGATGGGCAGGGTAAAAAAAAATTATTTTGAATCTGGAGAAGAATTTCGATATTGTCGGCGCATTACGAAGTTAGCTTTCCAACTACTTCAGCTAATTAATCATGGAGGAACAAAAAAATAGGCCTCATAGGGCTCCCAAAGAGAAGAAGAAGCAGACTGGAGGTTAGTAATTGCTGTCTCAATTGATCCTTTTCGTATGCTAACATTACCAACAGACCGTAATCCAAAAGCATTCAGTTTCGCAAACTCAGGAAGATTAGCAAAAAGTGCTGCACGATCGCATGATGTATGTTCAAGCATTTAGAACTCAATGCGCCAGCTTATTAACTTTCGCAGATCAAAGAAAGACGTCTTCATGTTCCTCAAATTGATCGATTACCAGAAGAACCACCGCCACGACTCGTTA
This sequence comes from Sclerotinia nivalis, assembly GCA_029531795.1. Taxonomy (NCBI): domain Eukaryota; kingdom Fungi; phylum Ascomycota; class Leotiomycetes; order Helotiales; family Sclerotiniaceae; genus Sclerotinia; species Sclerotinia nivalis. The sequence goes on from JAPEIS010000003.1 coordinate 303,091, forward strand.
CAATTGTTGGACCACCAGGTGTTGGAAAGACGACTTTACTCAAATCCTTAGTTAAACGATATGCGAAAGAGACACTATCAGATCCTCAAGGACCAATTACCGTTGTTACCTCGAAACGTCAAAGACTTACATTTGTAGAATGTCCGAACGAACTCGAGGCTATGGTGGATATGTCAAAGGTGGCAGATATTGTATTATTAATGATTGACGGGAATTTTGGGTTTGAGATGGAGACTATGGAGTTTTTGAACATTTTATCTTCGAGTGGTATGCCGGGTAATGTTTTTGGAATTCTTACACATCTTGATCTCTTCAAGAAACCACAAACTTTGAAGGATGCGAAAAAACGACTCAAGAATCGATTCTGGAGCGAATTATACCAGGGTGCGCATCTATTCTACCTCTCTGGAGTTATCAATGGACGTTATCCGGATCGAGAAATCCATAATTTGTCAAGATTTATTTCCGTCATGAAGAATCCTCGACCTTTGATTTGGCGCAATACACATCCTTATACCATTATCGATAGTTTCAGGGATATCACTCATCCTACCAAGATTGAGGAAGACGAGAAGTGCGATCGAACGGTTGTGTTATCTGGATACTTACGAGGAACAAATTTTGCCGCACAGGGTCAAAGGGTTCATATACCGGGGCTTGGGGATTATTCAGTCTCTGCTATGGAGGCATTACCTGATCCTTGTCCTACACCATTTATGGACGCAGCAATTGCCAAAGCTTCTGGAAAGACTGGCAGGCGACGTTTAAACGAGAAGGAAAAGAAACTTCATGCACCCATGTCGGATAAAAGTGGATTGAAAATTGATGGAGACACTATCTGGATCACTCGTGATAAGGGATTTAATTTTGACGCGGATGCCGAGGATGAAGAACGTGGAGAGGGAGAAGAGATGATTGTTGGTTTGCAAGGGGAGAGAAGACTTTTAGGTGAAACTGAGGAGGGTGTGAGATTATTCAGTAAAGGTGAGACTATTAAGTCAGTTTCCCAGGAAGAAGACTCGGGAAGAAAACATCAAAGATCCGCAAGATTTGTCAGCAAAGATCAAGATTCGGATAACGAGGATTTTGAAGATGTTGCCAGTGATGAAGAATTTGATTCTGGTGATGAAGCAGAGATTACCGAAGACAAGTTAGGAAAGGCATTTAAGAAAGATAAAGACGAGGCTGGCGGTGATATTGAATTCGCTGACAGTGATTCGGATCTTGGTTCCATGTCTGGTGACGATTTAGATGATGACGAAGACGATTCAGATTCAGATGATGAAAATGGAGCAGCTCGTTGGAAGCAAAACATGTTGGAAACTGCGCGCAAGCTTCATGGACAAAGGAAATCTTACCGAACTGCAGATCTAGCGAAACTTATGTATGACGAGTCGCTCACACCTACAGAAGTACTTCAAAGATGGAGAGGAGAGATTGAAGAGGAAGAGGAGGATATTGAACAATTTGAAGATGAAGATGAATTCTTTAAAAAGACCGGTAAAGAAGATGAAGATGCAATCATGGATGACCGAGCAATTCCATTCCTCGATTATGAGAAGTTGGAGTCAAAATGGTCTGCAGAGGATAACATTGAAGCACTTCGAAAACGATTTGCCACAGCTGATTTATTGAAGGGCAAGGGTAATGGCAGTGGTAGTGAAGATGATGATGAAGATGAAGATGAAGATGATGAGGGTGATGGAGAGTTTAAGGATTTAGAAACTGGTGAAGAGCACAAAGCAGACGAACCTGAAGATATTGATGCCGAACGAGAGAAGAATGCCAGAAGGAAAGAAGAGCTTAAACTGCGGTTCGAAGAAGAAGACAGAGATGGATTCAACAATGATAAAGCAAACGCAAGGCGAGAAGCTGGTGGAGATGATGAATTTGGTGAAGATGAATGGTACGATGCACAGAAAGCACAAATCCAGAAACAACTCGATATCAACAAGGCCGAATTTGAGAATCTTGACGAAAGTCAAAGAATTAATGTTGAAGGTTATCGCGCTGGAATGTATGCGAAGATTGTTATCGAAGGGGTAGCATCTGAATTTGTTACTCGATTTAGTCCACGAATGCCAATCATCGTTGGAGGTTTGACACCAACCGAGGATCGTTTTGGATTTGTACAGGTCAAGATCAAGAGGCACAGATGGCATAAGAAAATTCTTAAAACCAATGATCCTCTCATCATTTCTCTTGGATGGAGAAGATTTCAAACTCTTCCAATTTACAGTACTTCGGACAATCGAACACGAAATCGTATGCTCAAGTATACTCCAGAGCATATGCATTGTTTTGGTACATTTTATGGACCATTCATCGCACCCAATACTGGATTTTCCTGTTATCAATCATTTTCCAATAAGAACCCTGGTTTTCGAATTGCAGCTACTGGAACTGTGATGACAGTTGATGAGACTTCCGAGACAGTCAAAAAACTCAAGCTTACTGGTACGCCATACAAAATCTACAAGAATACTGCTTTCATCAAGGACATGTTCAATACTTCATTGGAAATTGCCAAGTTTGAAGGAGCTTCTATCAAGACTGTCTCTGGTATTAGAGGTCAAATTAAACGTGCATTGTCCAAGCCGGAAGGTTACTTCCGTGCCACATTTGAAGATAAAATCCTCATGAGTGATATTGTCTTCTTACGGGCTTGGTATCCGATTAAACCTCATCGGTTCTACAATCCCGTCACCAACCTCATCGGATGGGAAGGTATGCGATTGACAGGGGAAGTTCGACGTGATCAAAATTTACCTACACCAGATCAAAAAAATAGTCACTACAAACCCGTGGAAAGAGTTACTCGTCATTTCAATCCTTTACGAGTTCCACGTGCTTTAGCAGCAGAACTCCCTTACAAAAGTCAAATTGTACAAATGAAGAAACAGAGCAAACCTACGTATATGCAGAAGAGAGCAGTGGTAGTAGGAGGCGAAGAAAAGAAAGCTAGAGATCTAATGCAGAAGTTGATGACGCTCCGAAATGACAAGGTGGCGAAGAGGAAAGTAGCAAATGAAAAGAGGAGAGAGGTGTATAGGAAGAAGGTGGCGGAAAATGAGGAAAAGAGGGGTGAGAGGGAGAAGAAGGAAAAACAGGAATATTGGAGGAAGGAGGGTAAGAAGAGAAGAGCTGATACGGATGGTGGTGGGGGTGGAAAGAGAAGACGATGATGAATGGGGAGGGAGAGTAAGCTTGCATTTTTTTTTAGGTGCATTGGTTGGAGTTTCCGGTTGGATGCCTTGTTGCTACTGTAGTCTGTATGCATAGATAGGTATTAGATATTAAAATGTAAGACTTACCTACCATTTAGCAATTTTCGTGATGAAAATCATTTCTATGATTTGAATTTTTTTTAATAATTTTTTGGGGGGGTATGATATCACATGTATATCATCATTTGTATGTCATCAATCACATCATGTATTTCAAATCGTATATTCCAAATATTAAGTTGCAGTTACAATTGTAAATCATCAATCACATCATATATTTCAAATCTTTAGCTAGGTATCTTATGTGCAGATTACATTTACAATCGTAAGGGTAGAGTAGAGTAGTATCGATAATCGATAAGATAGTAAGATAACGTTAGCGCGTGCATATATACGAGTACGGCATTAACTTAGCTGAGTTACCTCCAACCCTAGCTCAGCCTTCAGCCCTCAGCTCGCATTCAATTCTTAACTATTTACTATACTATCACATACTATCACGTAAATGGAAAGTCCTTACGTGGGGCTATGAGGTGCCGCGGTTTGCGCTGATTTTGTTGAGCTGGGTACTTGTCAGGTCCGTGATATCCTGGGGGATGTATGTACGGCGAGGACGGAGAGGCTAGATATTAGGGTTTAGGGTTTAGGTACTAGGGTCTAGGTGAGGATGGATAATAAGATAATAAAATAAATAAAGTTGACACTAATGGTGCGGGCCGAGAGTTTATGGTAATTTGTGAACTTGGCGCCAAAGGTTTATTGTAATTTGGGTGGACTTGGCGCGAAGGGGGTTTACTGAGGACTAGATTATCGTGTTAGATTATTAGATGGGTGGCTTGGAGGCTTGGTGGCTTGGAGTTGGAGGCTTGGTGGCTTGGAGTTGGAGGCTTGGTGCTTGGTGGCTCGAGGGTTTGGTGGCTGGTGACTTGAAAGTTTTTAGTGATGTGTAATGTTTAATGTGAAGTAGGGATGTAGGGATATAGGATTAGGCTTTAGGCTTTAGTGGGGTGGGTACAAATATACGAAGCACGGTACGGGTATTGTTACTCTACTTGTTCTGGTTTAAGATTTGAGATTTAAGATTTAAGATTTCAGATGGCGGCGGGAAAATTCTCCGATATAGGATCTACATTTGATATTTTATATTCTGGAGTTCGGAGTACTATCTATCGTAAGTTCGGGATTGTGGTTGCGGATGCTGTAAATTGTAGGGAGTAAGTTAATGTAGATCTACGGAGCTGATATGAGATATTTGATATTAGATATGTAGATATGTAGATATGTACCTAGTATGGATATTGAAGAAAGACGGAATAACTCCGTATATTGAATCTGGATGAAGAAGAAGATGATTTTTAGGTAATTTTTGGAATATGTACTCCGCAACCTTACCGGTGACTCCATATGTGTGGAGTATGGGCGGGAGGGAGGGATAAGGTGATTGTGGAACTTTATCTACCTAGTACTATCTTATCTAAGTACACAAATTCTCACTCCTTGTAGAAAAAACTTCTTACCCATCGATTTAGTATCTAGTATCTACCTAGTATCTACCTAGTATCTACCTATCCTTAAGGTCTAGTCTTGAACGATTTAAACTTTAACCCCTGATTCTTTTGACTACATACTACTACTCTGTACTACATACTGCAGTCTACATAGTCGATAAGGTGGGTATCTGTGACATGTGTTTCCATCTGCATGAAACTAAACGTACGTACATATTCCATTTGTATGTACGGTGTAACAGTGTAACAATGTAACCATATGTATATCTCACACCCGAATCTTCATTCGGAGAAAAGGAATGGATACCTATTAGATTATGATTACGCAGCAAGAATATGGATCACCGATGAGAAAAGTTCAGGGCTCCTTACGAACGACTCGACTCAATTCGACTCACGAGCATTCTTCATCCTGGTCTCCGATACCCGCCGATTGACGGTGTGGATTTCTAGGGCTTTACCGTACTCGTGCCGCTCGCTGCCCAGAAAGTTTAACTTTGTAAGGCTATCCACTTATTCATTGATTATGGTGGCTCGCTGGGTTGGCGTGTGCTAGAGTGGAGCGTGGGATATTTTGCTGGTTGGCGCCTGCAATATGAGAAGGTTTGTCGGCCGTCTGGAAGTCTTTGACACTGATAGATTTGATGGATTTGACAGTTTCTTGACATATGCATTCATGGTTTCCAACGCATATCGCATGGCATGGCACATGGCGCATATCGCGTGTCGAATTTTTGTGTAGCGTTTGGTGTGGTGGGTTGATACTTTTTGGGGGTTAGAGGGTTGGAATTGATTTTTATTTTTTGGGAGCGGGTGGGGAGGGGGGTTGGTTTGAAGGGGAAAGGAGTTTGAGAGATGTACCTACCCACCTAGTAAATTGGAATTGGATGGGGCTGAAAGTCTAAATGGGCTTTAATTGGATAAAGGGTCTTCAGAAAAGAAGGGCCTAGTAAAGATCTTCAAGAAAGATAGAAATTCGAAATTTTAGTATTCAATATGATATTGCGATATATAACAAGTAAATTTGCAATCCACAATCCACAATCTACAAACTAAAATCACGATATTTGCCATAAAAATCCAACAACCCCTGTTATAAAATACGTAAGGGTTAAGCCTAGTATACATACCCTTCTAAGTTCTCACCCACTATGGAGTACCCATACCAAGGATAAGATAGATTTGCCCGAGCCCGAGGTTTCACTACGGGCGGGCGGGCAACAGTGGGGCTTTATATGGAACTACATGGCAAAACATAGAACATGGATGGAATCTTGAACATCGGCGGCTGTCTGCACTCTGCACTCTACACACTGCACACTGCACAAAGGCTTATCAAATCTATGTACAGTACCTAGGTACTCTAGCTCCATGCCTAATATCAGATGAAGATAACCTTGCTTGATAATGTAATCCCGATAACCTTATCTTGTTGTCTATTGCGTTATTGCACAGAGGAGTATACCGACCGGTACTTAATCCGTACATCTACATTCTAAACTCTATTGATCCTGATCACCGAATCCATATTGATTAATCTTACATACCGGCGGCTAACGGGGAATCACTTCGGAAATATTAGGGATTCGTCATCATGCCCAAGGCGATAACGATGCAAAAGATTGAGGGGGGAAAACCGGGTCAGGTTTACTATCCGTGGGTTTCATTTCTCTTCAATTCTCTTCCTTTCCTCCATCCATCCTATCTCACCTCATCATCCCATCCTCCTCCCCACAATTGATACCCGTTCGTAAAACATCCAATCTAATAGGTATACCGACATGCTAACCACCCACCCAGCCTCAACCTCACAAACCATACCACTCCCCCCCTGACCCCTACCTCTCTCCTCATCCAAATCCACACCACGGCACTCAATCACCGGGATCTCTTTCTCCGCCAACATTTGTATCCGTCTCCATCTTTTACGACCCCCCTCCTAGCCGATGCCTGCGGTGTCGTATCACAGATCGGAAATAAAGCTGATGGGGGATGGCTCGGGAAACGCGTAATTCTTACCCCAGGTCGCGGATGGAGGGATGATCCGTTCGGTCCGGAAGATGTTGATGGGTATAAGATTTTAGGTGGGACGAGTGCGATTCCCATTGGGACGTTGATTGAAGAGGTGGTGATTGAGCAGGAGGAGGTTGAGGAGGCCCCTGCGCATTTGAGTGATGTGGAAGCGGCGGCTTTGCCGTTGGTGGGATTGACGGCTTGGAGGGCGTTGGTTGTTAAGGGGGGAGAGGGGAATATTGGGACGGGGAGGAATATTTTGGTGACGGGGATTGGGGGCGGAGTGGCGTTGAGTGTGTTGCTTTTTGCGGTGGGGTTGGGGAGTAATGTTTTTGTTACTAGTGGTGATGTTGAGAAGATTGAAAAAGCGAAGGCGTTAGGGGCGAAAGGGGGTGTTAGTTATAAGAGTGAGGGGTGGGAGAAGGAATTAAAAGGTTTGTTGAAGGGGTTCGGGATGGGGAAGTTGGATTTGATTATTGATGGGGCGGGAGGTGATATTGTTAGGAGAGCTACGAAATTGTTGAAGGTGTGTTAATGTTTCCTTTTCGTCTCTTTCTTCTTCAATCATTCTCATCCGAGTGATTCACCTCTCTACATATCCATCTCCATCCCCACTCACATCCAGAAAACCAACTAACCTTCCCCTCCACTCCCAGCTCGGTGGCACAATAGTCCAATACGGCATGACACTCTCCCCAAAAATGGACTGGTCCATGTCAGCCAACCTCATGAACCTCGAACTCAAAGGATCAACCATGGGATCACGAAAGGAATTCAAAGAAATGATTGCGTTTGTTAATGAGCAGAAGATTAAACCTGTGATTTCGAGGGTGGTGAAGGGAATTGATAATTTGAGGGAGATTGAAGAATTGTTTGGAGAGATAAAGGAGGGGAGGCAGTTTGGGAAATTGGTTATTGAGGTTAGGGGTGAGGGTGAGGGTGGGAATGGGAATGGGAATGGGAGTAAGGGGGGGGAAAGTAGGTTGTAGATCTAGGTTGCGGAGGCGGAGGGTTACTGCTTTGTAGGTAGGTATGTAAAGTGTTAGTTATGTATATATAACTAGGAGAGGTGATAGCAAGTCTGAGAATGGATACAGAAATACTCCACCATCATACACTATAGTATACAAATCACATATATATATATATATCAAATCATATTCCATCATCAGTATAAGTCCATAAGATATTAACAAGAATGAATAAAGCAATTCCATATCGATATAGATATTTCATGATTCACCAGCTCTCTAGATTAAACGAGTGCAAGAGACTCGGTAGATAGGAATCTCCTGCTTAGCTCTGCAGTTATAGTATAGAATATATCTTATGTTTTAATAGTGCTTTTGTTGTATGTGATTTGGTATGGTGTTGTATGTGATTTGATATTGGGTTGGGTTTGGATGAGATGTTGTATAGTTGTATAGTTAGATGGTAATTAGATTCTTGATGATGATGGGTATGTAGAATGGGATGTAGATGGGTATTGGATATTGGATATTGGATATTGGGTATTGGATATTGGATATTGGATATTGGATATTGGATTCTCATATTCATATTCATACTCTATTATATCAAACTCCTCTTTTTTGTAGGTTATTTTCGGGTGTATTGTTTTTAGTTGTATTGATTAACTTTAGTGCTAATCTACTATATCTTGCTTTATCTTTTATCTTTTTATTCCTTCTTCCTTCTTCTTCTTCTTCTTTCTTCATTCCTTATTTAACATTTATATTAGTGTATAAGGATTTATAAAATGTTGGATATAGATACTAGATAGCTAAATAGATATTCATCCGCATCGACAACCCTTCGAAACTCCTTATTGATAGCCAAACCAAGCAAACCAAACCAAATTAAATCAAGAAAACGAAAGAATCCTATTTCATCAATTCATCAAGTATATACACAACTAGGCATAGATAATTCAACAAAAAGATAAACCTTCTATGATTCAGAGATGGAATAAGATGGGATAGGATAGGATAGAAAATTCAAAATATGTAGTAGATGAACAGCGAACATCGTCTAACGTTAACCCGTTAATATACAGTGATTGATGAATTTGATGAGCTTGATGAGTTTAATGAGTATTAGATATATAAGTTGAATGGATTAGTGGTTTATGGGTATTAATGGGTACATAACTGGCGAGTTGGATTTTAAGGGATTGATGGATGTGGTGATGAATTGGGTGTATGTATGTATGTATGTATCCGGTGAGTTAGATCTCGGAGTTGGATCTTGGAGTTGGTCGGAGTTGGATGTAGATGAAGTGAATAGAAGAGAAGGTTATTGGGTTGAGGGGGTTGATGGATAAAATAGTAATGGATTTGAAAGAGTTGATGAGTGTTGATGAATAATAAGTATTGATGGATAGTGATGGATGATGATAGATGGTGATGAATAATGAATGATAAATAATAATGGATTGGATTTGTGTGTGTATATATATTTATAAATAAAAATAGATATTTGTGAATGAAGCAATTCAGTTGAAGAGCTGAAGGACTGAAGTTGAGGACTTGATTAGATTTAAAACTTAATTTTTACTGATAGCTGCAATACACACATCATTAAACGTAGCCAGGTAAACACAGGTTCATTATCAATATAGTGATAACTACCTAAAGAACTAAGGTCTGTGAAAGCCAGAGAATCCGTATAAGATCTCTAACTGACAATTCTGGCTAGCTATTTACTAGATAGGATATTAAACCAAGTTCTATGCATATAAGGCCTCTAACTAACTATTCTGGCTAGCTATTTACTAGATAGATAGGATGCTAAATCAAAGCATATTCGATGACATTCTTGAACTTTGTGGGTAAAAATCTTGTTGGGTATTATACTACTGTTAGCTCTATTATAATTTACACAGAGTTCACAGATTGGAGCTCTTGTGGGTATCCAATACGAATATTCATGAAGCAATGAGAAATAATGTAGCTGGCTAACGGATTGATTGAATCCAAAACTCATTTCTTCACACAATAGCAATATAGATAGACATTCTTGAACTTTGTGCTTCGAAATTTCATGGGGGTATTATTAGCTCTATCGTAATTCATATCTGAACGCCATTCCCATCCCAATCCTATTCCCATATGTACAATATAATCTCCCTATTTCCATCCTCAACCTCCACCCCAATATCTACGGACTCTCCACAACATCCACCCTCATCCCCCTTGTCTCATCCCTACTCTGCCTCAAAAAAGGAATCAATTGCGTCCCCCCCGTCCCCCTAAACTCCTTCCCTCCCTTCCTCGTCGTCGCAACCGCCAAATTCAAACCCGCATTTTCTTTTTCCGTACCTTGAGCCATGGCTTTTCGCGACGGGGTAATAATATATCGAGTGACGATTTGAATGTGGATATCGCGGAAACTGGTTAGGGTTTCGACGGCTTGGTTGTAGGCTTGGCTTGCTTCGGTTGAACAGGCGGTTTCGTGGATGTAGGTGTGGATGGGGGAGTTGGTGGTGATGTGTTGGAGGAAGGAACGGTGAGGTCCGGGCATGTAGTTGCGCATTTCCTGGGGGGTTGTTAGTAGAGCTCGTGGTGTGGTGTGGAGATAAATGAAGAGGGGCAACATACATCCAAATAACCATGACCACCTTTCTTCGGCGACACAATTTCACTCTGTGATTTCCCCGTAGTCCGCGTAGGTACATGTTTAACACCCAATACCGCATCCCAGAATTGTATCAAACTACTCTGCGCATTACTTCCCCCACTATACTGTCTCCATTCCCCATTCCCCTCTCCCTCATCATAAAACACACCTCTAGGTAAACCAGCCGCAGCCATATTTTTACTCCCTGCTAAAAATGGTCGAATGACGTGATAGAAGACCTCCGGATCACATCGCTCATACATGCGTTGAAGAAGAATACCACAATCATGTATACAGGATGAGAATTTTTCTAAACATGATATTAAGATGGATGGTTCGTCTGCTCGAATAGCATTCATTGCTTTAATCATGAGCGGAATGACTTCTGCGCCGCGAGCTTCGATAGCCACGGATACGAGATAAAACCAGGATTCATCGGGTGTATTGGTAAAGGTGTGTTGACAGGATAGATGGTCTAGATCAGTTAAATCCTGTGTGGGAGATGTACTTGTGAAGTTCCAGAGGTTGAGGGCGGCATATGTAGCGGTTGGTGGGAGGCCTAGATGAGATGATACGACTAGGAAGGGTTTGGATATTTGAAGAGGTAATATCTGGTTTAATTAGCATAGGAATATTTTTATTTGAGATGTTGGCTTTACCTCTGATGGAAGTTTTCCTCCCCAGATATATGAATGGGTCATGAAAGATAATAAATGATAGGCTCTTCGCCATTCATCTTCCTCTTGTAAATTCGAAGTATCTAATATTGGTAATGTATCGGCATGTTGTCTGAATAATCCTTCCTTGAGTAAAAATGGCATTTCATCGACTAAATCTTCCCATTCGGAATATGCACTCAATCGTGGAAGAGGATTAATATCTGGAAGAAATCCATTTTTTGTTGAAACTCCATATTCGGAGAGATTGATATTTAATGGACCAAGCATGATGGTGATGAATATATGTAATAAAAAAATAAAAGAATGGTATCTCAATGATGATTTTTGTTATACTGAGACTTTTGACTATTGCTTTTTCATGAAAGATCGGGATGAAGATGGAAAGACTAGTAAGAAACTCGACTGGAATCGAAGATACTAGTATTACTTTTCTACTTCCATCCCATACTCATAAAGTCCGTATATTATACGGCAACAAGGAATACCGCTTCGGCTATTTCCTCAAACCGGTATCCATTCATTCATTCAAACAACAGTGATACTGTGCGCATGATTATTATCGCGTAAGAATAGGAGGAGAAAGATTTCCTCTTCATCCGCTTCCGTATCCGCCGGAAGCGGATGAAGGGGAAATTTTCCATGAATGTTTTGAAGAGTGGGAGCGCATACAAAGTGATTAGAATTGACTTTGAATTAAATCAAATTCATTCATCTCATTTTTCTCTGATCAATTGTGTTGCAAAGTACTATTCAGAACGAAGTACTAGCTAGTCGTTGCATATCAATCATCATCAACATCATATCACCACCATCACAAAGTTTGCCATTCCTCATCAAAATGGGTTCCATAGCAAAAGAAGAACAACCATTAAACGTTGAAAAGCCAACATTCTCATCAAAAGCAAATACACTTGAATATGCTCAATCACTTGATGCAAAAGATCATATGCGAAGATTTCGCGATCAATTCATTATTCCATCAAAAGCCAATATCAAAGCAACCAAGTTGGAGAAACCAGGTTCGTTTGCACTCCTTCCATTTTCACCCCGCAATCACATGATTCAAAAATATAAACTGACCATCAACCAGGTCTTTCCGATGAATCTTCAATATATTTCTGTGGAAATAGTTTAGGTCTTCAACCTAAATGCGTGAAAGAGTATCTCCACGCACATCTAGATACATGGTCATCTATTGGTGTTCATGGACATTTCCGCGATTTGGAAGATTCTCCTTTAACACAATGGCAATTACTCGCCGAACATGCTTCCAAACAATGTGCACCAATTGTTGGAGCTCAAGCTTCCGAAGTAGCTATCATGGGTACTTTAACTACGAATTTACATTTATTAATGGCTTCATTCTACACACCTACTCCTGAAAAAAACAAGATTATTATGGAATGGAAAGCCTTCCCAAGTGATCACTATGCCATCGAATCACAAATCCGAGGTCATGGATATAATCCCGAAGAAGCCATGGTGATGATAGGACCTGAAGAAGGAAGCTACGAAATATCCACCGAGAAAATCCTCCGCACTATCGACGAACATGCTTCCACTACTGCACTCGTCCTTCTACCCGGTATCCAATATTACACGGGTCAACTTTTCGATATCAAGACTATTACCGCGTATGCTCAATCTAAGGGGTTAATAGTAGGATGGGATTTGGCACATGCGGCTGGAAATGTACCATTGCAACTTCATGATTGGAATGTCGATTTTGCAGTTTGGTGTACGTATAAGTATATGAATGCGGGTCCAGGAAGTATTGCGGGTGCATTTATTCACGAAAGACATGGAGAGGTGGATTATAGTGAAGGAGAGGAAAAACCAAAGTATAGGCATAGATTAATGGGATGGTATGGTGGTGATCAAAGTTGTCGATTTCTGATGAATAACAGTAAGTTTTTCCCGTCTCATTCCTTTGGATGAGTATTAACAATACCATAGAATTCCGTCCCTCACCAGGTGCTTCCGGTTACCAAGTCAGCAACCCCTCAGTCATAGATCTCACCTCTCTCTGCGCGGCCCTCTCCATCTTCAACCAAACCTCCATGGAAGAAATAAGTCAAAAAACCCTCCACCTAACCGCCTACCTCGAACATCTCCTCCTAACCTCCAATCCCTCCAACACATCACCCGCCTTCCGCATCATTACGCCTTCCGATCCCTCAGCAAGAGGAACTCAACTAAGCGTCCTATTAAAACCCGGTCGCTTAGAAACTCTCTCCGATATGTTGGAAGAAGCGGGTATTGTAGCCGATAAGAGAAAACCGGATGTTATTCGTGTGGCGCCTGTACCGTTGTATAATACGTATGAGGATGTGTGGAGGTTTGTACAAATTTTTAATGCTGCGTTGGAGAAATGTGAGGGGGCTTAATGTTTTGTGGGGATATTGATGATGGGGACATGTATTGGATATTTTGGGTGTTTCTTGTAGTACATATTTTAACGTGTAATATATCCAAATTATTTACCAATGTTCAATAGCTGGGAAAGATGTTTGAGTGTTCATTCTCATATGAGAATATAATTATTTTCTCCAAAAACATCGGACGAGTATCGCAAATGTCCCCGAGGAAAATCAAACATCAAATTACATTTCTCATATAACATCAGAGCAGATTCCAAATAAACCATAGGGAAACCAACCACCTCGAATCCCATCCTATCAGTCCCAGACTTTCAAGTAAACGACAATTGAATAACTCGCAATCAATTTTCAAAAATTTAGCAACCAAAAAAAATCCCAAGCTCTTTATTGAACCCCGAGTATTAATAAAGCTTTATTTCTCATCCCAACATATTGATTCAGAGGCCACCATATTACATAGTCATTATTGCATTCCTTGTTCTCCAGGTCGTTGGCAGCACGACTAGATGAAAGAATTTATTGTATTCCAAGTATAAATAACAATCATTAACAAATACCGCATCCTATCATCCTAACAAATCATCATCTGGATATCGATGCCAATATTGTGATACACGAGAGGCTGGAATGATCAGCAATTATTTTTTTCCATCCACTCGCGCTGATATCATCTCTCCTCTCCCGCAGTTCTTTTTATTTTTCCATCTCCGGCCGTAGCTCAAAGAAAACCTTGTGGGAATATAGCCGAGACCCGAAAGTGCCATGGCAAGGAACTCGAAGCGAGAAGGGAAAGAAGAAGACGGATAGAATAATCCTGCATACCAATAGTATAGCATATACCATATTGTCCAGTTTTAGGTTGAGAATCGATGGTTAATGTCCGAGAATATAGCGATTAGGGCCATGAGGATGAAATATTTGGTGGGCTTGGGGCCCGGGAGGAAAGAGAGGGAGCGGTGATGATAATCACCCCTCTGTGCATGATGCTCTTCCCATATAAATTTAAGGTCCTTCCAGGAAGAACTCGAAAGTTCGTATAGGAAGTATTTTGAAGTCCCTTAGGGCAGGAGAAATAGCATATATGACAAAATATACATTTTCCCCTTATGCACATTACCTAGCGAACCCCACTTTTTATATGCACCCGTCTTGGGACATGCTACCAATAACATCCTTTCATAAATCTCCTGTTCTGTCTCACCTCCTTCCACAATCCCAAGTTTCCAGCCTTCACTCCAATATTCATATGTATATATTTCACCGAACTCAACATGAATCCCCGATTGATCTTCCCATTCACCTTGGACTTCATAAATCCATTTACGCAAAGCTTCCCATATTCGTCCTGCTCCAAGAGCAACAGGTAATCCAAACAAAATAGGTAACAGGCTCCGTATATACCCATCTTTAAATCCGCCATATAAGCATTGCAAAACAACACTAATCATAACAGCGCGTCTGATACTCCCCATAAGTACCCATCGCTTGTGATAATCTTGTATCTCACCCTTTTCACCGTTGTTTATCGGCAGTCCTAACTCTATACCTTGTGCTAGTAATCCTATATATTCGATTTGTAGCTGATTTGTCCATTGCACCAACAAAGGGATATATCTCTCAGCATTTAACTTTTGTCTTTCATTCGAAGACCAAAGACGGATAATTTGGTAGAGAATGAAGACTTGGGCTCCAGAAAGCCAATCATGAGTGCCCCAATAATCTCTTTCGCTCGAGGAGATGAGACAAGAGAGTTTGGAATCGAGAATAGAGAAGGTTTGAAGAGAGTTAAGAGTGTGGAGTGCGCAGATGGAAAGACCGTCGGTATATGATGTGGGAAGAGGTAGATCAGGGTTGTGGAAAGTAAGTGGGTGAATAAAGGAATTGTGAGAATGGATGGCGAAAGCTGAGACGAATGACTTTAGTTGAGTCGCAAGATAGGTGACTTGAGCTGAGCTCAGCGTGGTACGGAGAGTATATTGAAGAGATGAGTAGGGTGATGGAAATGTATCAATTGGGATAGATAGGATATGAGGATTAAGTGATGTGATTGGATTGGTGTTTGGAAGTAATATATCAGGTGAAAAGACGTGATAGTGGTGGAGTTCCACGGTGTGAGATCCTGGCCAAGCTGTTGACTTTGGTAGTCCAAAACTGGTATGTTGGTATCATTGTGAGGTTGAAAATTGAGGCAGACTTCATGTGGGTTAGTGGAGAATTGTGTCACCGCCGTGCTCTTCACGGGACCAGGAATCGATGTACGACCTTTTGAAGATCTTGTTGATTTTTTCCGTGATGCATCATCTACCTACATCCACAAATTCAGCTTTGCATGCATCGCAAGCTTAAGGCTGTTGCGGGATGATGAAGTCAAGTGCTTTACTTACATAAATACAATCAAAGCTCTCTATCTTGCATCTAGAACATATTGGTAATAATCAATCGCATCCCCGTTTTGCTTTAACACAACCCTCACACGCCTTCCTTCGAGTCTTGCTTTGGTGGACTAAGACTGTAGCCATACTCATTGTCCTTAGTAGAACTTCCTACCAAGAATACAACAATTATTTAGTATTAAGGGGAATTCCACTTCAATGTGTCTAAATACCGTATAATTTGAGACCGAAATTGCTTTAAACCAAGTTGTTGTGCGGATTAGATGCTTATGGACATAAGCATGCCACACTTTACTCAGCGGAGTTCCACCAGTTCTACTATGAAGTAATATATAAGTGGAGTTCCGAGTGCTTACCTCATTTTCCCCATAAATGAACCACTATTGATTCATGAGTTTTGTATCACGAACGGAGTTAGGAAATAACTTGTGTGAGATGTTACATTTGTAATCGTGGGTAGTTGCATTGGACTATCGCAGCTAGAATATGTTAGGGTTATGAATAATGTGATGTATAAATACCATCCGATGGACTTTGAATCAACCTTATTATTTTTTCTATTCCAATCCACAAGGAAAATTCATATACTTCGTATTCAAATCTATAAATCAATTATCAAAATGCCTTTCACAGAACTCGTGATACCCCCATTAATTCAATCAGATGAAGCACGGGATGCTTCAACCAACACTGTTTTCCCAACTCTTGCGTCGATTCTTACTTCGGTTCCTGGCTTCATACTCAGCGCTAGTGGCCACATAATTACTGAAAATAATGTAACTGTACCGGAGTCTAACTTCCATCCGGTCCTAGGTATTGGTGAGTTGGTTTGATAAGTGGACTGGTGGAGAAAGTCGGGCTGATATAATATAGAATGGAAGGACCCGAAATACTTCCACGAGTTCGTCCAGAGCAAAGAATTTCAAGCTTTTCTTCCGGCAATAAAGCCCTATCTCTCTGGTCCACCGGATCCAGAGCTTTATGAGACTGATACCTCACCAAGAGATATTTTAGCATCGCCAATCATTGACGTCTTCAGAATCAACATTCGTGACGATCCTACGAAAGAAACCGCAGCAAAAACAGCATGGGAAGAATGGGTGAAAGCATTGGGAGATGCAAACTTTCTGAGTGGTGTTAGTGTAAACTTGCCTGAGAGATTGTTTATAGGAATGATTGGTTGGAGTGGAGTTCAAGTAAGTTCTCTGGAAGATTGTCAAGCAATATCTAACATGAATAGGAACGAGAAAGATCACTGGAGAAGACAGCACATTTGAAAGAGGTTCTTGAGAAATCGAATGACGTTCAATCATTGGTTGTCCAGCTCAGCACCGCTCCATAGATTTTTGGAGCAAGAATTGGCTGCTGAGAACACAAATCCGACACTGAGTTCCTATTGTCATATCAATTATTTTCCCATTTATCTTCTTGCATTGGGTCTATGAAGTGATTTACCTTGGGAGTAATGACTTGATTCGAATTCGTATAATGAATGGTGATCGAGTGGACATCAAGAGTGGCTGAAGCTATTCGCGTGTTAGATAATATTTCCCAAAATGGACTAGCTTATGTAATGGTGGCTGTTTGACTTCCCCTTCCCTTCTCTCCAATCGAGTTTTGACATGCAACACTGAACAACCAAATTAACTTCGAGATTCGTCTGTCACTCCTAGTAACTTAAACTAGATGCAGATTACTAATTGAATATGTCGACGTCCTTGCCACGATTAATACCAAACTCAATCATTCTATCCATTACCAGTACTTGTTTGCGAAGTACGTTTCACAATATTACCATAGTATCGCGTCGATATGGGTCAAACTCCATTTCAAGACCTTTGCGACCCGCTACCGATGACGACCGAAGGAGAATCTATATTTTGGGACTGAGTCCTTAAGCGAAGTTCATAGCATATGCTCTAGCATCTTTACCCAATCCTCCACCAATCACCTTTCTTGCATTTAAACTTGATCAGTTTAGGGAATTCGAACTTCAAGGTGGCAAGCTTACGGTGAGATATCAAGCCAGGAACTTTGAAAAAAGCGTGGTCTCTGGAGTAGGTATGGAGGTTGTTTCGGGCGTATCCTCTGATATTTCATTGAGTGAAGGAGGCTTAAGGCGCGTAATGAAACCTGGGGTACGATTTGTCACCACACTCGACCCATTGGACGAACGTGATCGCAAATGCCTCAATAACTCGCCAGACCGGATTGAATCTGATGTACATGACGGCCGAAGTCTTTCCGATGAATCTTTCCAAGGTCCAAATTATGATGGAAGACTTCGAAGATTACTTTTAGCTGATACGGAAATACGACCCATCTACAACCTAATATGTTTGGTTAGAGATCATCTATTGCTAAAATCTATTGAAGAAATTACCTATCGGTTGGCCCAAGATTCTACTATCATGATTGAATCTCGCAGTATTGGTCTAATGGAGGAGTTGATGAAGCGTTTCTCTAGAGAAGCATATCCACCAAGTTTCTTCACTATGTCTTTCAAACTATCACTCGCTAACCCCCCTGATCATTGGCATAACATCTCTTCTGTTGCATTGCCCATACGAGGTGAGCGCGTTAATAGATACCAGAGAGAGCTCATGGCAGGCTCTAAAGCTATCGATTCAAACGTCGAAGAGGAAACCCACTCCACAAAGCTATGCACCACGATAATTGGGGCTTTGATGAAAAAAGGTTCTGGACTTCATTACACCGACTACCCTATGGTGTCAGCCAGCGGAACTTCACGTCAATCTGCAGCTCGCCGACAGAATTGTTCCCATTATATGTTGCAACTTCTCGGAAATGCTTTCAACAATCAATCGCTTGAAGTTTATAGTTATCGCATACTCGCATGAATACATTGAGATCGGTAATATCTTTTGAAGTGTTGCTATTGGCCTCTATTGAATTTGAGTGCCAATGAACTGAATTGTTTGAAACAAAAGAACGGCGAACACTGATCATCAAGCTAATGATGGAAGCATTCAATGCCACTAAAAAAGACCTACCAATAGGTGTTGATCTTAATCTACTAGCAAAGTGGATATCGAATTATCACAAAACTTTTACTGCCGGATCATTTCCGTCCGCCCTCATAGATATTGCAAATGGCCATATAGAATTGTATGATGTGTTGTGGGTTATAAATCGAGGCAAGCGATCAACACCACCAGTGTACTGCCCAGAACACGAAAGAATTGTGCAGCTCGCCAAGGATAGAGCGAAGATCCAAAAGGAACGTGAAACAGAGCGTCTCGAGAAAGAATACGCAGATAGAATCCAGGAACAACGCAAAGCAAAATTCGGAATTCGATATCTCCACGTTAACACACCCGACCCATTTGGTGGTGTTGAGAGACTGAGTAAACTGGAATACAAGCGACAGAAAAAGGAAAGGCGTATCAAAGAGAGCCTTGGGAAACAAGAAATGCCTGTTAACTACGCTACTCCGCAGATCCAGAAGTTAGGATCTTCGGAACAAAAACCAGTCTCAGCAAGTGACAACAGCGATACGTCCTTCGTCAGAACATCACCTTAAACTTTTGATTTCCATATATATATATTTGTGTATATATAGTGTCAAGTAGCTTGACATCGGAAATTCATCAAGGACCTTGCGTAGCTATCCTCCGCGATTAGCTTTCGAAGAACTATCAATTAAGGTGCTAGATGTAATGGTACCTTGAGCAATTTGCGTTTCGGGATGAATGAAGAACCACTTCGCTCCGATGATGGCCTGGTGTTGGACACCCTATTTGAAACCACTATATTGCACGATTTTTTCCACACACTTTTCAAAAATGCATACTCATACCACGCAATTTTTCCTTTCCCCTTGAATGGCATTTTCATCACCACTAGACTTCAAGAATCCCAGCCAATTGAAAAATGATAGGAGATATCTAGATAATGGAAACATTACTCATATCTCCTTTCTGATTGACTCTTGCAACATAACAGTGACTCGTGATAAATCTTCATCAGGAAGGGTTAGCATTGACATGTATCGTTTAACTGGTTACTTTCCAGACCTGAAATTTATTCCATCCCGCGAAAATCATAACAAAATTCACCACAAATAATACAAGCAACAACAAGATTTTTGGTGATATATACAATTTTCAAGTGAAAGGCTATAAACATGAAACCGGGTATTTACGACTTCGGACAAAAAGTCCAATAAACAAAGAACATATTGCGGCGGATGAATCATCAAATTGCTAAGATGGGGATCTAGGCGAGAGCGCTGTAAGGAGCAATACCAGGGTAGTATGATGCTGGATGAGTTGGGATGGGGATACTTGTTGTGAGACCCAAGCCTGAGGTGATTTCTCCCGGCATCGTCGTGTAGGCGTATGAACTAGATGATGGGTTAGTTTTATGTCTTTATGATCTAGGAAGAAGAGTGAAAGAGAAGAGGGAAGAAGAACTTACGCAGTAGGAACAGAAGTAACAGTTCCAGTAGAAGTATACGTAGTATAAGTAGTACCCGTCTTAAGACAAGGACCGCTTCCATAAGCGTTATTACACTTATACAACACGGAACTTCCTGCATCGGTCCATATATAGAAAGCTGAGATGCTGATATCTTTGCAAGGAACACCTGAGGGACATAATAATTGGATGGGAGCTCTAGCTGCACCATTTGCGCAGGTTCCATGCCAGTGGGAAAATGAGAGGTCGCTGTACGTGACACCGTTGCCGGCAACAAGGGATTGGCCTGACCAGGCGGTGTCGATATCGAGGGTATAGGCGTTGCTGTGCCCCATGAAATTGTTGAATGTAGCGCCGGAGAATGTACCGGAGCCGCCGTTGGATTTGATCAACATCATTTGGTTGCAGTTTTGGGAGTAGACGTGGTTATATTCGACATTGGAGATTGCTTGGAAAAGTGTTAGGCAAAGAATGAAATCAAGGAGTGAAATCAAGCTTACCAGTGTCAGCACCAAGACTTCCGATCGCACTTCCCCCGCTCCAGTTACAGAAGATGTTCTCGACTAAGATATAGCTGGCGGGACTCTGCAAAGCAATTAGATAATGTAAGGTAGTGGTAGGGTGCTCAATAGTCCGGACTGGTATGGTCTAATTTTTGTCTCACCGCCTTGATTTTGCCACTAATTATTCCGCCTACACAAATTAATTGTTGCGAGTGAGGGCGGTGGGACGAAAATTAGACCATATACCTCCGTAAGTTTTCAATGATCGAAATTCTTTCAATATTCCAATTGATTTGAATATTCCAAATGAATTCAGGAATCCAAAAGTTTCTCATTGTTGGATTGCGGTCCGGACTATTGAATACCCTAGGCAGTGGGGACAATAAAGGATGTCGTACCTTGACTGTAACACATTCATCTTTGTTGGTGACTTCAATATCATGTGCCCAGATGTTGACTCCCCAAATATCAACACCGTCTAAACCACCTTCATTACCACCACGAATGACTAAGTTGTATAATTCTCCATCTGTGCAGGTATCGAGTGTCATGTGGAAGGCAGGAGCTAGCAGAAAGAAATTAGCATGAGGTACTATGATTTTGTCAACTTAGGAATACTTACAGTCGACCAAGACAATGCCATGCACAGAAAAGCTGGTAACCTGATAAAGACGCAAGATTCTTGGACCATATGTGCCCGCTATAGATATCGTTAGCATACGGAGGTATATCGTCTGATCCTTGTCTCGCCGCCTTGATCTTACCACCAGCCAAATTAATTGTTGCGAGCGAGGGGCGGTGAGACAAAATCAGGCCATATACCTTCGTAGATTCAAATGCTTGAATGTTGGGCTACTAACCTGAATGAAAGACATAGCCGTAACCCTGGATAGCACCCTTAGAGTTACCACTGTAAAATTCGAAATCGGTTGTGTGCTCGACGAAGATCATGTTCCCTCCAGCAGTTCTAGCAAGAATATATGTCAATAAGTGTCACGATTAGTTGATCAATGAGGCGATTTCGTACCCAGTTCGATAAATTGTTCCTTCCAAGTTAATAGAAACGCCAGTTCCTCCTGTGAGGGTGACCCAAGTGCCTAGACCATAACTTCCAGAAGGAATATAGACTTGAGATAGTCAGTCACCGCACAAATACTAAGAATATGGCAAATATCCTACCTTCACCTCCAGCTTTACATGCAGTCCAGGCACTCGAAATAGCAGGGCCGTTGTCGGTAGTAGCAGAAGCAACACCTCCATAGTCAAGAATATTACAAATCTTCTTCGCAGCTTTAGAAGCAGTGCTTGTGGTAGGACCAACGGTACCAGATAATTGTGCAGAAACAAGAGCTGGCAAAGCCAATAGAGAGGTGGCAATGAATGAAAGTACAGCAGACTTCATTTTGAAAAGGATGAGAGGTAAGGACGAAAACACAATGCAAAAGGAAGTATATATCAGCGTAATGGCGATATGGAATCGTTTAAATATTCCGAGGATCAAAAGTATGTAGCATTTTGGGCTCCCACTATCAAAGATATCTATCCAGTATTTTCGGGGTAGCTGCAACCGCGGATAGAGAACCATGAACGAACCTTATCGCAGGGTACCCAATAGTCTGGACTGCAATCCAACAATAATAAACCTTTCAATGCCCGAATTTATTTGGGATATTCAAATCAATTGAAATGTCAAACTATAATCCGGACTATTGAACACCCTGCCTTGTCATTCATCCTGTCAAGTGAGTTCGGGATAGACGGATCTAGCATTTTTGTGGTACCGTAAACAAACCTCATCATTCATCCTGTCAAGTGAGTTCGGGATAGACGGATCTAGCATTTTTGTGGTACCGTAAACAAACCTTATCATTCATCCCGTTGAATGAGTTTGGGATAGATGAGACCCAGCATTTTCAGGGTAGCATGCCGTCGTGTATAAAGAACCATGAACGAACTTTAATCGTTCATCCTATCAGATGAGTTTGGTGTGGATCTAGCATTTTCGGTATATCTGTCACCGACCCATGAACGACTGACTTTGTTCACCATCCTGCAAAGTGGTCCGAGATATAGAAACTGTATAGCACATGTTATTTCTTTCCAGCCAATTATCATCAGCTAGAGCGGAAGGATACTACCTTATGACTGCTTCAAAATAATAAGAATAGTACCGAACTGTGGGCCCATGGCCCGAGGTGGGTCCATGTTCATTCCAAGATGTATGAGGTAGAAAGAAAAAAACATCCGTTCTGTAAAAGAATACTTCCCGGAAAAATTCCACTTTTGCACCTTATCGTCCTTTCGGAGATTAACCCTTCTTTCGAATGATTGAAACGAAGGCGGGGTGTGTTGAGAATCTTTACTTCAAGAAATCTGTATTTATAATATAGTTTTACGAAAAGGGAAAATGAACCCGTCGATCCGTGATTTCGGACTCTCATTGTAGGTGGAGAAACTTTTCAACATTTCTCCGAACCCTTCAGCCAAGAGGTCACAATTGTGGGGAGAAACCTGGGGAAACTCTGGGGTAAATGACGATGGTTACGCAGCAGGTACCAAAGTACTTAATTATTAGTTATTCGCTGACTGTTGTAAACGTGGCTTCTAGCGTTAGCCACATGCAATGCAACCAAGTCAAGTACGCCAGCAGGCCATAACCAAAAAATTTGATTCATTTCTATCCCAAACCACAGGATAAGGAAACTCCAATGTTGATACCAATTGTAAATGGGATATGTCGCCGCAAATAGCGAAATATTTGAATACTACCCAGGAAACCCTTTCATTCAATTACCTAACCCGACCACAAAAAAGGACTCTAATCTTGAAATATGCTTAACCGGAATGCAGTGAAGTGCCTACAGGGTTACTTGCTAATATAAAGAACCACGACCTCGGTGAAATAAGTCAAAGTATGTGCCCGTGTGATTACTCCGCATTTATAATCTATAAGAGATCTCACCTCCGAGGCTTTCGAGTAGGTGACAAAGTCTGCTTTGGTAAACTCTCCTCTTGACGGCGCTTAGAAGCTGCTCCGATTGTCCTCGATGGGGGTGAAGATGACATTTGCCGGTACACATAACCTCCAACTCTTTCAACGCGCTTTGTGTTTGACGCTGAAACATTTTGTGGTGAGGATATATGCCGAAGACATATCACTAGGTTGAGGTTCTGAGTCCTCAAGAGCGTGTAGAAGGGCATCGAATTTTATCCCAGTACCGCATTCCAAACGGAAATGCATAAGATCATAATTAAAATTTGATCAAAGGGTTCTGAAAGACTAACACGGGTTGGAAGGTGAAAAGACTGGTCATAGAGGCAAGAAGATTTTAGAAGTTCGTGACTCCGCAGATGCTGTTTCAAACAGATGCTGGTGGTGGTACAGCTGTAAGTTCTCAATTCGCGTTAATACATGGTGACAACAAGCAGGATATGGTAAAGGGAGCGGTACGTCTGCGACTACAGGAACAGTTCGCCGAGAGCCGTTGTCTTAGGTTACTGCTGGTATAGTTACCAAAATGAAAGTGACTTCTGACATCCGGCGCAGGAATGGATACAGGCAAGAATATTCATGGGAGCATGAAATGGACCATATTCGCTACACTCTTGCGGTTACCTTTTTAGAAAAGAAGGATCAGCTAGTAGGCCCAAGAAGTCAGTTGAGATCTGAGGAACATAACAATGCTCGCACGAGGTACCGCAAGTTACTCGGCATCGATGATGTGAGATTCAATGGAGCCATCTACATCAACTACACGCCAAGAAAATAGGAAGATTTTGCGTTTCTGTGGCCGGGCGAAGGTTTGTTCAGCAGTAATCCCGGAAGAGCGATTCCAGCGCCCGAAAAATGCCTGACAATTGACTGGCATCCTGCTGCTGACTCAACAAAGCTCAAAATTGACGATCTTTTGTGATAAAGGGGAATCAACGATCAAGTCAAGATATGGAATATACGCGAACCTTACAGACCCCCGTTGCGATTATCATGTGAAGTATTCTTTAAGAAGAGCCTTAGTGGTCTATACTGCGGTTGTTTACTCGAAGAGTCAATCACGGATGTTCAAAAATCTCAGAAAATTTGCCACGAAGCTTCGAGTTTGAACAGCCAAGGAAAGTATCGACGAACTCAAAACGAGGCAACAAACAGTAAGCGTGATAACAAAGAACAAGGCGACTCCGAAAGACCTCGAATGATGGCAACACGCTCAGCAACCAAGTCGTCAAATCCTCTAAAGATCTCCGGAGCAACCTTTCCTAGGATGCGCCGCCAGCATCTGTGGCAGATATCAAAGGATCAGAGATTCAGGCTTAACATGACGATGAACTTTATGGAGCGTCTCCCCCAAGACGTTTTCCGCCATAAAAATCTCTTAATCGTCCATTGTCGCCCCGGAGAAAATGAAGAAATTCCATAGCATCCAAGAACATCATGATATTTAATGCTGATCACGTCGAAAATATTTCGTGCCTTCAACCCCTCAGACTTCACTTGCTTTCGATTTAGGTTGGATCATTTTCCCGTGCCACTTTCTCGAGCTTAATTCAATTCTGTATTTTCGGTTGGCGGATGGCATTGTATGTACCATCTAGACAATCCAGAGGCATTGAATGGTATTTAGAATATATGGATCAATCCCAACAACCACGTTGCAGTATTGACTTTTCCCGTATCAATTCATCCTCTTGGTGACATCTTCTTCGTGAATGTAGAGTTTAGTGTCGAAAGTATGTGCGAGTAAGTTGGAAGATCATTGCCTTAGTTTCCATGAAGATTCGATAATCTTCAAGGTCGATATCGTAATGAATGGCTTCGTTTGGGTTCAATCATTCGTTCGAGCGTGTTGGATGCAGTAAGATCTGTCTTTAGGGCTCTTTAGCACCAGATTCGGAAGTCAGTATGGAAAAGACTAAGGTTCTTTCAGAAATACATATAGGAAGTGAATACCTGGATGTGGTTGCGTACCTTTGGTACTTATGCGTGTTGTTTTCGGTGGAGTTGTCAAAGTCGTGTCTGGGCCTCGCACTTAAATTCTGCCCCTAGAATTGCCATTTGTGGTCACCGCCCTATTTAACATCAATTTCGAAAGGGCATCGAATATCGATATCAATTTTGCACAGAGCAAAGACTCTCTTCTGTTCTCTTATATCTATACATACCTGAAGAATTCTGCCTGATGTTTTCAGAGTCACCAAGTCCCCATGTCTCATTAAGCGGGGTAAATATGTACCTTTTCCTGATTTATAGCGGCTGAAATGAGTACGCACATGCTGTAACGGTTACAATGATTGATAATGAGTGAAAATGAGTCGAAATGTCACAACTACTAGGTATATGTAAGAAATGTTGGTTCACAAGGGCTTTCTCAACGCCATTTAGTGATATATATGATGCAAATATTCTACCTCTCATCAAGAGTATTAACCATTAGAGTTTTCAAACCTCATCATCATCTTTAGATTCCTACACAACCCTCAACCTGGACGGTCTAATCGCAAAGCTGGTCTCAGATTGTCACAGCCGTACATACGACTTTTTCGTTGCGATGGAAAACTCTCGAACGATATCATCAATTGTCTCTTCTTACTTGACTCTTGCCAATTTAATTTTGTTAGTACTTGGCTGGATAATTGTCCCTTTTCTCTATCAAATCATCTATTATCGTTTCTTCCACCCCCTTAAGCAATATCCAGGTCCATTTTGGGGCAGTGTTACCAGACTTTGGTATACTTTTCAGAGCTTTAATCAGACCGAATTGACGACATATCAGAATCTATTCGAAGAAACTAAAGGTAATTACTGTATTATCTCACATGTTTTTGGACATTAGGCGCTAAATATTGCCGATATAGCTCCTGTTCTGCGCATTTCACCAACAACCCTTCTCGTCAAATCAGCATTCGCTCTACCCCTCATATATCACCGCACTGCAGTCAAATCCAGGTTTTATAGTAATGGAGGTTTTTTCTCTGAACCTGTTATTTCTTTACGCGGCCATCAAGCACATTCAAATCGTCGAAGGCTCATCGGACCTCCTTACTCATACTCCAAGATAGTTAAAGCCGAGCCCCTCGTTGATAACATCATCTCGGCATGGCTTACGAAGTTGAGAACTATTTTCGGAGAAACAGGAAAACCGGTGAATATGGCAAGCTGGGCCACATATTTTGCTTTTGATACAATCAGCGAAGTGGGGTTTGGGCAAGCTCTAGGGTTCGTGGAAAAGGAAGAAGATGTGGGTGGATTGATTCAAAGTGTACATGATGGAATTGAGATTTTTGGTGTTTTGGCACATTTATACCCTTTCGTAGAACGATTGACATCAGGGCCACTAAAGTCATTTTTTACTGCAACACCAGATATGATGAATGGCATGGGTCAGTTGATGAGATGGAGGGATAAGATCATTAATGCTAGGATTACAGAAAAGGAGGAAGGAAAAGGAAGAGACCGACTCGACCTTCTAGAATCGTGAGTATCTTCATGTCACCGAAATTTGTCACTATTCAACTAACCTATGATATCCAAAGATTTCTCGAGGCCAGAACAACCGAAGGGAAACCATTAAGCAGAACCGAACTAGAAGCCGAAGTTTTAGTTGTCCTAGTCGCTGGAGCTGATACTACAGGCACATCCTTTAGCTCCATCTTAACCGATATTCTCTCATCCCCTAGCGATTATGCTCGAATGACGAAGGAGATAGATACTGGATTCACAAGTGGAAATCTTTCACAGCCAATTCCTAAAGCAGCAGAGGTATCAAAGCATTGCCCATTCTATGTAGCATGCGTAAAAGAATCTCTTCGACTTACTCCATCCTCACCAGCACTTTTCCCACGAGAAGTAACCGCCGATCAACCTCCTTTAGTAATTGAGGGTAAAATCATCCCAGTCGGCACGGAAATCACCTGTTGCTCATATATTACAAACCGAGACAAGGAGATATACGGCGAAGATGCCGATATATTTCGGCCCGAACGATGGCTTGAAGATGGTGAGAAAGCCAAGATGTTTGATAAGTACAATTTTACTTGGGGATATGGCTCGAGAGTATGCTTAGGCAAGGATCTCGCTTATATGGAATTGATGAAATCTCCGTTGATGGTACGTCTCATTCTATTCAACTATGCAATTCTCTTTACGCAATGCAACCAAGCAACTAATAATTGGACAATTCACTGACACTTACTCATTGGCTAGTTCTTTCGTAATTTTAACTTCGAATTGTGTGTGCCGAGCAAAGAAACACCTGGTCCTCCTAGACGTGTTATCCTTGGAGGTTTATTTCATTGGGAGGATATTTGGCTCAATTTACAAAAGCGCAAGATTTGAAATGTATCGCCTTGTTATGTTTTGGGTACCGGCTATCGTGCGGTTTGCCTAGTGTTGAATTTTTCTCTCTGGTTGAATGGGATGTTTGTGGAAGCTTTTATTCGGATGTTATCCGCGGGCCGCCCTCTTTGATCATGTACATGTATGCACGTCGCTATATGGACTCTTTAAAAATTTGCCATGATCCTGAATATATTCTAGATGAATATCCCAACCGTTTTCCTGTGTTACATTGCACACAAGGCTTCAGATGAACGCGTTTGCTTGACGTACTCAACCCAGATTCAATGCCCCGCATATGTGGACACAGAAAAATCTATCTTCCCAGCCACAATACTTCCTTCGAACCTTTCTGTAGAGAAATATCAAATTTTATCATCGATCGACAATGTCTAGCAAAAATTAGACATGGTTTAGGTAGTACGAAACTGCATGACGATGACTCAGGCCAAGGTATTGTAAATTTTGTAATTTTTCCCCTCGACCTTCTTTCCTTAATTTCACACCTTGCGACTACGACCAATCGTAAAGAAATTGAATCTCTACCGGTTGATGAGTTCAAGTCTCACAACCTTGTGTAGTGCAAGTGATGTTGAATATACCCATGAAAAGGGATGCTTTGGAACTTCCTACAGGCCTACATCTTCATCACTCAAATTTGGAACTATCCTTTACTTTCAGTATGACCCGCGGACTCCTTCACGCCCTCCTGCATCTAAAATTTCGGTCGGCAAGGAACTCGGTATTGCCGTCGACCAAGGATTGTTTGCAAGAAGCTCTAAAAGGCAACTCCTCAAAGTCAGTTAATAGCAGAGAGCAATCTGATATGCACAAGCCAGACTGGCTCAGATCTCTGCAGTCTTGTGATCTCCCATCTTCTCTACCTCGCTTGTATTACTTTCATCAAAACGACCCTTCTCTTCTTCCTCATGATACCCGTCCCTATATATTTCATACACTCCCATCTTCATCAAACCAAATATTAAAAGCTCCGTGTCAAGACCTGCTGCGATTTAGCTTTACCCACGCCCATCCAATATTTTATTCGTTTGGCGCTACCCGCATGCCTATCATTAATTTCCAAGAATTGCCTCAGCAGTCTTCCCCGACTGGTCTTACGCAAGACAATCGAGACATTTTCTGTCCATAGCAGCATGTGTCCGTTTTGGCTTAAATCTTTTCTTCCGTGACTAAGAATCCAGTTCAATTCACACTAAGTGTCGAATAATCGATTTATCTTGCAACTGCAGACATATACACCCAGTCTATCCACCTTCCCATCAACTCCAGGCTCCAGGCTCCAAGCTCCAATCTACTAATTTTTAAATTCCCACCCTCTGACTCTACCAATCGATTAGAGAAATCCATATGTTCACAGCATTGGAAGCCGAGCTCCCATCTTGGCTCGTGTATTGACATGCATGATGCTGTTACATATGTCTTTACTAGAAAGCTGGAAGTTAGTTGAAAACGTGAATTTTATGTGCTTAATTCCATACGTACGCATGTAAGAGGAGGTTACCAGTTTACGGTCTAAAGTGAAAGGTAAAAGGTAGGATTGGAAGGTTAGAGTCGAAGTTATAATTACTGAATTTGCGTATTATACAGACTAGCTAAGGATAAGATACCGTAACACTAATATGGAGGATATAAACAGATAGACATGAACATAGATATACATATACAAATGCAATACCTTCCAAACTCCCCGGCCGGCTCCCCTCCACTCCCCTTCCCATATCGTACATCATAAAACCCGTCACCCCTTCCGAATCCAATCCTCAACTCCGCATTCACCCTTTTCCTCTCTTATATAACTCCATTCACCCCATGCTCTACTCCAAGCATCCCCCTCCAAGCACCGCACCTCAATCCCCCAGTATCCCTCTCCCACATCTCCCAACTCTTTCACTTTCACTAACCTCTCTTCTTCTTTTCTTTTCCCCTCGCCTCCCTCCTGTCTTGCAAGCTCCCCGTTCCTTCTCTCTGCTTCGCTACTTCTTCATCGTTTCCTCAAAGATGCAAACCGAAAAAATCACTTCTCATCCCTCAGCAACGGTTCACCCTCCGCCACACCAACTCCCCTCGTAATACCACTCAAACCCATAAAACTACCAGTGTTTCCCCCTTTTTGCGTATAATAAGGATCCTCCTCATCACCATGTAATCTCCCCTTTTCAAAACTACTACTACTACTCCTATGTCCAGGTAATCCATACGCTGGACTAGGTAATCTTCCATCGCCATCTAGACTCTTTGGTAAGAAATCCGCATCGGTGTTTGGATCATAATCTACGTTCAAATTCGCATTTCCATTTCCATTTGCATTTGTATTTGTATGTGCATTTTCCGAAAGATGAAGACTCGATCTCTTAGACTCGCTCGCGCTACGCAAACTCGAGACCGAGAGACTGTGTGGACGACTTTGAGCAGGTGTAGAAGAGGGTGTTGAGCGAGATGGTGATGCGACATTGAATATGCTCATTCCAGATAAAGGTCTTTGTTTAGCGGATGTTGGATCACTGGATCCTGCTGATTCAAACAGTGAGCGTGTTCTGGCGAAGATGGAACTAACTGGTCTTGGATTACGTTGTGGAGACGCTGTTTCTTTTTCTTGGTTTGCGGCTTTATACGGATCTTCTATTTGTGTCCAGGGAACAGAATAGACATTTGCAGGGAGCTGAGAAGCTGACTTGTCTTCCGTTTGGGCGGGAGTTTGGGATGTAAATATCGCGCTAGAGACTGGTGCATTGGAACCTAAGATCTTTTCAGGTGATATAAGTGAGGGTGAATTCGATGATAAAGTTAGAGGATATTCCTGATCGACATGTACATTGCTTACGTGAAATGACGATGAGTGTTCTGGACTTGGTATCGGGGATTTATATTCTTGTGGATTGAAAGGATCGAATTCCGCTGTTTCTTGAGGATTTGGGGATTTAATCACTTCGTCATGATTTTGCTCTTGATTTGCTGAATCTTGGGTATCATCATTTGGAAGTGACCATCCTTCCGAAGATTGAAATTCTGACGCTATCATTTGACCGATATGCGGTTGCTGAGTAGCAGGATCAGAATACTGCAGTTTTTGAGGTGGAGTTGGAGGTCCCGAATCACCATCATCCGATGCATAATGTTCAAAAGAGGGAACTGTATCAACAGTATGAGAACGGTTACGACCATTATCATTGTTCAATTGAGTTCCGTAGTCGCTTTGAGACTGATCTTCATCTGAGGTAGGATATCCCCACCCATTGTATGCGCTGTTGATAGAAGCATCTAAGCAATTTCGATGTTCATCAGGTGGAAATCGCCCAGATGGTGATCTAGGACTCAGTGCATTATTTGATGATTGATGTGGTTCAGGCGAAAGAGTCAAGCTATTCCGAATCTCAGAAACCCTTGAGAACACTGCTTCATGTTCTGGACTCAAATCACTACTTCGGCGATAAAGTGGTGTTGGACGTCGAGAGATAGCTTCTGGGGTAAGGTTACTATTTTGGACTAGCGATTCCGGTTCCACCTGCTCAGAATTTTCAAAATTCTCCTCTAAAATAGGGCTTGGCTCTAATACTCGTGGTAGATCCGTAGCATTAGAGTGATCTATATTTTCCGTTGTTGCTTTCGATCCCTCATCATCGATTAATTCATCTGTATCGTTGATGATGTGAGGCAATTCCACTTCTTTATCATCGGAAACATTTGCAAAGAATGCCATTGGGGTTTGTGGGCGGATTGTTGATCGAGGCTTCGAAAATCCAAGATTGTTTTCACTCTGGTGCTCTAATCCATCTTCAAGAGTTTCTAGTGAGGTATCATTATCAGTTGAGTTTTCGGGCTCCAATACTAATGGGCTCTTTTCTGAATCCTCGACTTCTGGAATTATATTCTCAGAATATTGGCCTGCTTCATTGTGACCGATGACAGGTAAAACCAATGGCTCCACGTGATGTTGATCAACTTGCGGATTATGGAAAGATTCTTCGGCTGCGACATCCTGGGACTGTAAGCCGCGAGAGCTATTGTCTTCCATCGCAGCATGCTCAGATTTACTTTGCTCCTTTAAAAGATCATCATCTAAATCCTCATATTTCCAATGTGGATGGAAAAATCTACTCTTTGGCATTTCTTCATCTTCATCCTCATCCTTGTGATCCTCCTCAACATGAGAAACACCTTCATCATGTGATTCTTCGTGAATAGTCTCAAGGTAAGAAAGCGGTTCATCTTCATCCTCTACAGAACCTTCCCATTCATTCTCGCTTTCAGAATGAGGTTCAGTCTCTTCGCCTTGTTCCGTTTCTTCACCTTCCGAGCCGGAATCTTGAGGTTCGTGAAATTCATGGTCGTGCTGTGAAGCCTCAATTTCTTGGCCTGGTTCATTGATGGTTCGTTCAATTCCAGTTTCCGTATTCAAGATCGGGCCAGATTGATCGGGAGTCTTCGGGTTCTCGTGTTGCTGGACTGGTGAGGTGGGAATGTCATTGAGTTCCTGTTCTTCAATATGTTCACTTTGATGAACTTTACTCAAGTTGATTGATGGCTGTTCTGGTTCAAGCTTTTGAGGTCTACTATCCTCAGAAACTTCGTGACTTTCATCCTTTGCGCCTTCAGTTTCAGCAAGTTCATCCACATTCTGTCGTTGTTGATTGAGCAATCTCACTTGCTCGTTCAGTAGTGCAATCTCTTCTCCCGCTACAGTGTCCTCAGCACTTTCTCTTCTCGGTCTTTCTTGTTCCTCTTTCACGGTTTCATTTTCATCCACACTCTTGTCATCGTTCCCTATAATTGATTCGTCAGATTCATTTGCTTGTTCCTCCTCAATAGCCTTCAAAAATTCTGCGTTTAGACGAGCAACCTCCTCTCTAGCACGAACATCTTCGGGATCTTCGTGCTGTGTATGCTGAGATTGTGATGGAGTATCTTGGCTGATTGGTTTTACTTCCGGTACAGTTTTAACCTGTCCATCTTCAACAACGGCTGGATGTTCGTTTTCTTGAAGTAATGATTCGTTGTTGATGACTTCAGGAATTGTCGAGGTATTTGGGCTTGACTCTGGTATAATCGTTGTCTGGGTGGTCATTGGATGATCGAATTCTCCGGACTTTTCAGCGTGATGATCATCTTTTGCCTGGTCAATTTCTCCTTCTCCATGAACAGCATCAGTCTTTTCGCCATTCGCGCTGTCCTTGTCAATTTCAGGCTCGTCAAAGATCTCAGGTTGTACCTGTTCCACCACATTTGGCACTTCGGAAACTCCATCTATCGGATGTTCTAATGCAGAAGCCTCTGGAACCGAGGTGGTGTTTTCAAACTGAGGGCCAACACTCTTGCTTTCAGGTTGCATATCAATCTCCTGGGAGGTTTCATGATCCTGATCATTGTTGTCTTGAACAGAACCCTCCACAGAATTAGAATGGAGGTATTTTTCTTGATGAAGCTCTTGGTTCCCGAGTGGAGTGTCAACATCTGGCTGCTTGGAGACTTCTTCGACTTCTTTCTGTACTATTCTGTCATTTTCCGGAGTCGATTGCTCACTCTTGGCCAATTCCATATTTTCATCGTTTTTGGATGACATTGGACTTGGCGTCTCTGGTCCCACTTCATCATCTGGCTGGGTCGAGGAAGAGTCGCTAACCTCGGCGTGTCCTTCTTGGTAGTTTGTTGCCTCCAAGTCTATAACATGTTGAGCAACATCACCTTCCTCTCGGGTGCTTTCTCCATCATCACCAGCAGCATGTTGCCGGGTAGGCGAAGGAAGTGGAGACCCAACATCCAAAGTCAAGGTCGCCTCTCCAGTGCCTTCAAATTCTTGAGGACCAGGTGTGTTTACGTCCTCTATAAATGGAACATATTGTTGGATATCGGGATCAGACAGTGGTTCTATCATCTCCTCAACGATTTCTAAATCCTTGTTCTCAGTATCAGGAACGGAGGTCTCGGAAGTAGCTGCTTGTTCTTCATCATCGGGCTGAATCTTCAATACATCTTCGCCTTGCTGCATGGCCGCCTCCGGCTCGTTGATGCGATGCTTGATGTGACCTGGCAATTGAACAGTTTCATCAATGGCCTGTAGCGTTTCTTCTGAATTGCTATCAGCAGCTTCTCCACTACTAGGATTTTTATCCTTAGCTGTATCGTCATTGACTGGGCTGCTCAGCTCATGTGTGTTGATTTCCCAACTCTCCACCGTCTCCTGTGGACTTTCTTGAGCATGTTGAATATGTTCGGGGAGGGTAAGAACCGGCTCAAAAGCTACCTCGGTTTCTTCAGTGTTGTCATCCGAAGCGATATCACGAGTTTCTGGGAGCTCCGTTCTATCATCTGAATCGGCGTCGGCTGTAAAGTTTGTAAGAGGATCAATATCAATATCTTTGACACGAGGCTCTTCTTGTACCGGAACAGCATTCTCGTTGACGACAGCATTACTCTCGGTAGCAAGCTGAGAATCGGTAGATAATATATGATCTTCAAAAGCCTCATGGCTTTCAAAATCAGACTGCACCACTTCCGGAGTTGGCTCTGAGTGTAGAAAACTTTCATCTGAATTGCTTTTCATCTCTTCTGCATCGGACAAAATGACTTGAGAGGTTTCCTCCTGGCTGTCTTCAGTGTTCAACTCTCTGTTTGCAGCATCTCCACCGTCTTTCTCAGATTCTTCATTTCGCTCAATGAGGTCTTGTTCTGGAACTACTCCATCGGTTTTAGCTTCCACTTCCTTTTCTAATACGTTGGAATCGGACGTCTCCTCGCCAATAATGTTCTTCCCGGTCGTAGTCGGCGTCTCATCACTTACGGGCCCAGTAGTGTCAATCGATGCCGGTACAAGTTCCTGATTGATATCTTCAGTGCTCAATGATTCGATGATTTTCTCTTGGTTTTCGTCACTTTCCGATTGATCTATCGACAAGGACTTAGATTCTTGTGCTGGTTCCTCATTAAGCAGGGCAGCCTCTGTCTCATCTGGTTCTGGAAGTGGGATTTGAATTGCCTCTACTTCAGATTTCCCAAGAGTAGCAGGCTCTTTGCTTGTGGATTCCGGTTCGTGGACTATCTCTGTTTCTGTTGATGATTGATTCATGTCATGTTCCTTATCTGATATTGGAGACTCCTCGAGCATGATTTCATTCCCCATCTCTCCATTTCCATGATCTTCATTGCCAAATGTTGGCTCTTCAGCTGGAACAGGAGGTGAAATTGCCTTTTCCTTCAAATTTAGGAGTGTCTCTGCGATTGTGCTGTTTTCGGTCTCATTTGAAGATTCATGAATGGTCAATGTCTCATTATGTGACGGCTCATGATCTTCAGGAGTTTGATCAGCATTAAGTATTGGCTCTAACGGTGGCTCTTCAACTAGGAGTGGCACTTCGGTTGGTGTTTGAATGGCATCATGTGCTATGTTGTTCGCTTGCCCTTCTGATTCAAGGATTTCCTTATTCTCGGTATCATTGCCTGGGACATCTAGATTTTGTGGAGCACTCTCGACCTCATTTATTTCGGGCTTTGCATTTGTCTCCAAATTCCCATCTACAGTTGGAACATCGACGGCCTCAGTGACTACTGGCGTGCTCTCTACCTGAGGTAATGCATTTTCTTCGCTAAATTCTTTCTTTTCCGAAGAAGGTTCATTGGCGGAATCCTGGGTCATAACAGTTTCTGGAACATGTGGAGCTTCCGATTCAGTGAATTCCTTCTCCTGTAGATCCCCAGAAACATCCTTGGCTTCTTCATGAGGTATCATTGCTTCAGCAGCTTCCTCTTCCATAGCTCGTCGAATCTCCTCATTCAGCTTAGCTATTTCCTCCCTGGCTGCTCTGTCTTCCGGAGATTCATTTAAATCATGAACTGGAAAAGCTTCGGCTTCTTTAGCTATCTCTAGCGGGCTGTTCTCTGGCTTTGAGTCACCCTTGACATCTTCAGAAGGAATTTCAGCAGATTGGATCCCTTCGACGTGATCCTTGCCAATTTCCGGTTCTACTGATAGACTGTCTCGCTTTGAAGTATCATTGGTTTCATTTTGAGTCGCCTCGGTTGACTCATTCTCCTCGATTTGAGCCGTTGGAGTATTATCAGAAACTGGGAGTGTCTCTGCCCCGGAAGTTACAAGAGTTTCATGGTTTTCCTTTGGTATATCTTCAACAGTCTGTACCGTCTCTTGTTGATGCTGATTTGGTGGTTCTAACGCAATGTTCTCAAGCTTGGGTTCCTGCTCAGCAACTTGTGGTTCTTCAATCTCAATATGCTTCTCCTCGGCCACTGAGCTGTGAATTTCCTCGGCAGGCCGCGATACTTCTTCAACGTGTTCTATTTCTGGGAATTGCGTCTCTTGCTCCGAGTGAATGACCTCCTCGGCGGGTGCGAAATCTCGCTGTACCCCCAAATCCTTGACTGACTCTACCGCAAGGTCTCTTTCACTGTCTGCAACATTAGCCCCATCGTGCTGAGGGTATTCGTGTTTGTGCTCATTCACATCAAGCGTTAGGTCTGCGTTTGGTTCCGGATTGTTTTGTCCATTCTCCTCAATGTCCTCGACTTTCTGGTTTTCCAATGACAGATCTGGCTTTCGGTTATTCAATGAGATCTTTCTGCGACTCTTGTATTGAATTACAGGGAGTACAGTCGGAATATTGAGTTGCTCATCGATTTGTCTGTTGATTTTCTAATTTCACACGAGCATTAGCACAAAATCGAAATGAAACCAAGGCGAAGAATCAGGTCGCAAACGTACTCTTCTAGCAGCATCTAAATCCTCTAAAGCTTTCTGACCATACGTCATTCGCCTCTCCAATTCATCCTCCAATCTTTCCATCTCTTCATCGATTCCATCTTCAACTCCTTTATGTTGACTTTCGAATTCGGCCTTTCTCTTCTCTTCCTCCTCTTGTCTTACCTTTTCTCTCTCCTTCATCGCATTCTCAATTCTCAACTCCCTCTCCTCATCTTCACGTTTCCTTCTCTCCGCTATCTCTTGTTCCTCTTTCTGGATTTCTTCCTCGATTTCTTGTTCCAGCTTTAGTCGTGCGTCCTCCGCCTCTTTCGTTGCGGTCTCATGAGCCATCTTCAGTTGTTGAAGCTGTTCATCGCGTTCCTTCTCGAGTCGTGTAATTTCCGCATCATGATCTGAAGTATCATTTATTAAAGCGATAGTCTTATGAATTTCCTCAATATTGGAATGTAATTCTGTGACTAAATCTGCCACCGAAACCATTTTCCTTTAATTTGAGAGCTCAATCTCAAGCTTGCAGTGTCGTATAAGTATGTAAAGATGAACCTGTCAAATCAAATAGCTTGAAAATGGAACAAATGGAAACTTAAAGAACTTCAGATGAAATATTATGGATATAGAAACGACTGTAGAACACCACAGCAATCCAATCACGAAATAACGATTCCAGTCATTCAATGCGATCCAGTCGCCGTTGGGATTGCAGAAACAAAATCAAGAAACGAATTTTTTTTGGAAATGGCAACTCAACAATGACGCTTTTCGTTTCTTACTCAAAAGGTTAATAGATTAGAAATTGAAAGGGTGATGCCGGTTTCACTAAAAACCATCCCCATGGATACTTGTCTTCATCGAATGGTGATCGATTAGAAACATATGCATGAGATTCATCGTTTCGAGCATCATGCTTTGATCGCTCATGATTGCTCATACAATATCATTATACCTAGGGTAGTCCTGAATGCTCGAGGGTTCTCCAAAAATCGAAATGGCGAATTGAGGCTCAGCTTTATGAGGTGTATTTTGCATAAGCATATTGCCATCTTCCGATATATACATTCTCTCAGATGCTCTTGGCAATCGAGCAACTCCAAACAGAGTAAAGTATGCCATCAAAGATATCGTAGTGTTGTTCTTTGACACCCTTCTTCGAAAGCCAGGAGATGAAGCCAAGCTGAAGAAGTCCAAGCGTTCGGATCACATGATAAACAAGTCTTCTTGCGCACGTGCTCGACCTCCTCATCAGTGTCTGGTTTTTTTTTACTTCCTTTTTTCATATCCAATCCAATCCAATTGTAACATCATTCATCCATCTCCAAACAACTCAATCTAATCCCAATTCAACCCCTCCACCAATATCAAGAGCAACAAAAAGTTCCTTCAGCGACCTCGCTCTCGGCCCTCAACTCCAAACACAGGGGTCATCATCCCTGCCACACATTCCCGCTCGCACATTTCTCTTACACGTCGCATTTGTGAAACCCCAAATCCAGAAACTTACTTCAGGGGCCAAATTCCATAACACGGCAATGAATCTCATCCTTCAAAATCTGGTACGAATCCTTAGGCCTGAAATGCCGAACCTCGCGCATATTTTCGGCGGGAGGATTGTAGTTCGTGAGGTTGAGTAGGAAGTAAATTAACCATAAGGCTGTTCGCCAAGGTGATGGTTGTTGAGGCTGTTTTTACGACGTCTTGTATTTTGAGATTCATTGTGAGTTTCCACAGTTAATCTTACCTAGCTATGCATTTTTTTTTCCCTCGCTCATGTTGTAAATCAATCAATAGGTATCAAGTAATAATATAACATGTTCTCGGGAGAGAAATCAAACAGACTCAATTTTGCATTATTTTTGATTCGTATTGTTAACTCTAAACTGAGGTAATGATCGTGACTCGTTGCAATATCCATTCTCAAGCATAAATAAACTCAAAATAACACACGATAATGCCATGGCGCGTGGATTTGTAGCCCTTGGGACTAACCATATGTCCGGGCTACAGAAAGAACCTTTGGTTCAGAGAATCAAGCTCCGAGCTCATTACCCTGAGCGTGGTATCTTAACCCCAGTCTCAATATGACCTTCAGTCTGTTCCAAAACCACCGTTTCTCTATCATTCGTGCCAAAAAAAGAAAGAAAAAAATAGAATCTATAAATGATATAGTTCCCCTCCTAGAAAATAAACTTATACACTCCCTCCAATCCACATGATAGCCCTAAAGCCAATTAAATTCTTGACATATTTCCCTTCTGGGCTCTAGCAGTTCGTGATCTGAATTGGTCTCGGAACTGCATTCTACCGATGGTACCATAAGAAATGGTACCAATGAGTAAAATTGCCCATATACCTGTGATGACACCACCAATTGGGAAGATAAGAATGTTGAGACCAGGAACCACGAAAGGAGATTCGGACGCGACGACAAGAGTTTGGATAGGAGGTTGAGCGACAGTTTTTGTGACTCCAGCAGCTTGTGTAGAAAATGCACCATTGACGAAAGATGCTTGGTTGGTGTTGAGGGTTGTATTCACAGTTCCACCTTGAACATCTTTGCCAGTCAAGCTCACAGTTGGGGTCAAGAGTGCTTCCATGGTTGAGCTAAATCAAGTCAGATTGGAAGCATTGTAATTTTGTAAATTGTAACATACCTGTCCATGTCCATGCCAATATATTCCTTATTCATCTGACCAATGAAAGCATAAGATTGAACTAAAGTAAAGGTCCTCCCTGTGGAATTGTCTGGTGTTGATTGTCGCTTTGAAATTTCTCGTGGCCATGAAATTAAAGAGGTCTCGTCGCTTCGGGCCATCAATGTCGACATATTAACAGCCGATACTGTAGCCCCTTCGTAACTCAACGCAACCTCAACTTTCTGACTCGGAATATTGGCAAATGCTCCTGTTGGAGCCGAGACATTGTACAATCTAAGATCAGCCTTAAAAACACCAGTAGTGTTGTCGGCATACGGCAGATTATAACAGACTGCTAATCCAGATGGATTGGTATCCTTAGCATTTAATAACTCTAGTGCCTGACCGCATGCTGCCTCAGTTTGAGTATTCCAATCCGAAATATTCGTAGCTGCTGTGGTTGCTGGTGCATCTGTGATAGATCTTCGACGATCCTCAATGATATTGTCCATATATCGCCGTAACATCTCATCCTTATTATCTCGACGAACCACCGGCGCCATATCCATGAATCTACCTGCATTTACATGGCCGGCAAGGAGAAGCGATAGTGTTGCGACTGCGTGCCAAAACATGATGGACAGTGGTGATAGAACGACGAGACCGGCAAGTAAGAAGAAACCAAGATATGATTTAAAAATTAATAGAATTTAAATTGATTGATCCGGCCGGCGGAGAGAAAGAATTGCAAACAATATCTTGCCTCAAGTAAGAGGTAGAAACAATCTTGAAAGAAAAGAAGGTATAGAGAGAGAATGGGCCTGCCCGAAAATTGAAGTGGGAGAAGTGGCGATGATAGTTTAGTTTGCCAGAGCGTCAAAGTATAAATGGTGGGAGGCAGAAGAAAGGAATAGGAAGAAGGATGAGAATACAATAGGTGTCTTGCCACGGAGAAATGCCTAGCATGGAAAAACACGAGTCCGTTACAGAAAGTCGTAGACATTTGGTATCAAAAACTACAATGTGAAGCTCATACCAGGGAGTGATCTTGATCACTCGATACATGAGCATGTAAATACTCCAGACAAATTTTGTCGGACTTACGATTCTTGGTTGGAAGCTCGGCTTTAGCCCTGTCTGCTAAGAGACAATTCCATGGCCACAATCACTAGTTTCTCCAATTACGGAGGTGTGTAGCATGTACGAGACGTCTGAGGGTCAGTCTGTGGCGTTGTTGTGACAGTGGGACCATCGTATGATGCGTGATCAAATTTTTTATGAATAGCGTTGATTGGAAGATTCTTACTCAATGAATGATCGACACAAGGATATAACGGCCTGTCAGATGAGTGGCGGTCATGCATACCGGTACGGGACTCGAGGAACAGTTGCAGGGCAAAGCGCCTGGAGTAATTTCGTGTTCTCTACTGATAATCTGGGGACAGGAAATGTGAACCACGACAACAATGAATGCCCTACCCGTGTAGGATTTCGGCACGGAGATGCGATTGTATGTACAAGTATCAATGAAAAACATCTTTTCTGTACCCCTCAGGTTGAGGAGGCTCCAGCGTTTTCGACATGTTGTTGAGACATCAATGTTGTCTGGAAAATGAGGTGTGAAGCTTTCCGAGTCTCATCATCAAATCAATACCTTGTCAAACTTGACTGGCATAAATAAATGTCATCGCTAACCCGATCGGTGTATTTTATCCCGGTGCCAACCCTATTGGGTAATAGATGTTTCGCTCAGCGTGCTCGCTTGTGAACGGGTACATTCTGACATGCGAAGTAACCCGGTTGCTTATCACAGATTTGATCCTATTTCAACGAAACGTGAATAGCCTCATATTATTTCTATCGTCTCCATCAGATTTCAATAGTTATCGTCCAGTTGAATGATGGTATTCTAAATCATACTTTTTTCAATTATGATATGATGTTCACTTAATTTTATATATGGGAGGATACGACATCAATATTCTTCAATAAGATTTTAATAGATGCTAACTAAGTATGTATGTACGTCTTGCACGCACATATGTATAGCGACTGGCTGAGAATTGTCTTCAAGGGAAATTTGTTGAAGATACTTTTTTGGGCAGCGAACAAATGAGAGGTCGTTAGCTTCCCTCTAAGCGCCCATGTGAGATCATTCAAACTGTTGGTTAGATCAAATTTAGGTCTATCGGCGTCATCGTTCCGAGTTACAACATTTCCATGTTCTAATTATGCACATGCTTTGCCACCATCCGATATCAAACTTCCGTCCCAAATTTATTTATCGGTCAAGGCTCAAGAAGTCCCGTCAGATGTGTACCGCTGTATAACCTGATATAAATATATGGAGGATGAAATCAGAGGATGCAAACATTCTTTCGATTTTCATATCAATTTTACAGTGTCGGCAATACATTTTGAAGTCATCCTATCGAGGTGTTCTCAGACGCTTTAATGTTGGTTTTCAGCGTCAAATCCTGAAACGCCACTCGTCGTTTGATTCTTTCCGATGCAAGTCAGCTCGTGAAAAGTCTTTGCCGCAACAATGCCATTCCCTACAATTTATTTACTTAGCCTTCGTAGTGGGGTCGAATACTAGGCTATCACGGCATCTGTACTACAAGGCTAAATTTACAGAAGCATGTGAACACCAACCAGGACTTGCGAGCAAAGGAAATAAGCAGCTCTTTTTTTGCAGTGCATGAATACGGGTCTCCAAGCGGTCTCCCTGTTATAATCCTGCCTTTCCACTACTCTGAACGTATTTTCGTTGATAATAGTATATTCCTACTGCGCAATTTCGACGTGGACTCATCGCGATGCAAAATATATTCTTGTCTAGCGAATCCTCCCAAGGTCTTTATACTGGTCCTTAGGTTATTTGTCAATTTCGTCCGCTGTCGATGGAACAATATTGTAAGGTCTTGAATATCTTCCTCTTGCTATCGTTTTGTAGGCTTCATCTGCATGATCAGTGTAGACATTTCTGATATTAAA
Organism: Sclerotinia nivalis; assembly: GCA_029531795.1. NCBI lineage: Eukaryota > Fungi > Ascomycota > Leotiomycetes > Helotiales > Sclerotiniaceae > Sclerotinia > Sclerotinia nivalis. Next base: position 345,539 of record JAPEIS010000003.1, read on the forward strand.
AAGAGCATCTCCGGAGCTCGTCTGAAAGGCGGCATTCGTCTGGAATTTACCTTAGTAAGGAGTTCTAGTGATTTTTCTGCTTAGCAATACTCTTTCTTTGAAACGAGTAGATTCAATATTTACTAATTGAATCCGCCCATACATTATTGGGAGACTAATAGCCTTGTGTGTATTGATCTTCATATATTCCTTCAGCCCTGCGTTGATTAAACTAATCGCACATATCAGGATTCTATTTTTATCCATGAATATTATCAACATGGACATGTGCCTAATTTAAGCATTTGGGGAAGATTTTTGGGAATGAACCTCCTGGTCCTTAGTCGTTGATCTCTCCCCCTCCATATTGGTGTTGTACCGAAGTGGCAAAGCTTGAAATATGACTCCACTACCATTCAGTACTTACTCACGGTTGGGTGATTATTGTTCTACATCAAGCAGACTTCTGCTAAGTCAATTACATCGCATTGTCAAATATTTGCTCCCGAACATTAATGTTCAATCACAAATCATACTGGAGATATTCTCAATATGCGTTCTTAATACGCTATCTTTTGACGTGTTGTAGAGTACCTCATTCTCATTGGATGTTTGCCCGTTTAACTTTACTCAACTAAAAACAAAACCATGACTCCACGTGGAAAATTTCTGGTTCCGGTTTCCAGGTAGATTTGAGGGTTTCATTGTTTGTTATCTCTCTCGGAAAATATTTTTATATAAGAGTTCTGGACATCACTCACCGCACATTTAAGCGAGATCAACCCAGCCACCTTATTTCCAACCCCCCATTTTAAATAATCTATCATTATTCGAATCTTCAATATTTTCTTTTCAAATTCAAAATGGATATTCAATTTAATGATGGGGATGATAATCATCAATTTCATGAAAATTGGAAGACCCCTCGTCGCTCTAGAGTCATACAGGTTCGAGAGTTAGGAAGATCGTAGAGCTGGATCGCTCAAAATTTGGGTGTACCACGATCCACCGCAAGGGGAATAATTAAATCGAATTCTACTAAGAGAACTAGGAAAGGGAAAGTTTACCTTCCTAGTATAATGACAGTGAAAGAGATTCGTCGAATTATAAGGATTATAGCGAATAATTGGTCCAAAAGGAGAATGACTTTCGAGCAAATCAAAAACGTACTAGACATCAAAGCTTCGATATATACAATTCATCGAAAGCTATGTCGGCATAACTATAAAAGATGTATAATATGCCCTAGATTATTTATTTCAAAGGCCTAAACAAAAAAACGGTTAAATTTTGCATTATCGTATCGATGATGGGGGATTAGTAACGTCGCTACTGTTCGAGAAAGGGGGGGTAATTGGAGGAAAGTTATATAATCGGATGAGAGTACTTTTGAGTTAGGAAAGAGTGGTAGGATTTGGATTACTTGTAGGGTTGATGAAAAAAGATATACTAGTTGTATTAAATCAGTATACCATTCAGGAAGGGTGTCGATGATGATATGGGGTGCTTTAGGTTGGAATTATAAATCTTCATTAGTCTTTTTGGAGAAAAATATGGACGACAAGGGGATCACTTCGATGGCATATTGGGATCAGATCTTTATTCCAATCATTTTCCCTTTATTTGATAAATTAGGACCTGAATATATATTTATGGAGGATAATGCAAAGGTCTATTTGAAATATGCTAGAACAGCTCGATTGGAGTATGGAGTTAGAGGCTTTCAATGGCCCCCTTTCTCTCCAGATCTCAATCCAATTGAGAAGGTATGGTGCTGGATGAAGGAGGAATTGAAAAAACTATTATTTGTACCTACTTTTATTGAAGAATTAAAGCGAAAATTGAGAAGGTTATAGGAGATAGTAGATCCCTTAGATTTCAGGCCATATACTGAGAGATTGGTATATAAATTGGAAGATGTAATTAAAGTAAAGGGATTGGCCACTATTCATTAATATATCTTCAAAATTTCAATCAAAAATATTGTAAAGTTGATTTATTATTAAATTATTAAAAGTATATACGAAAAATGGATGGTGTGCGGTGAGTGATGTCCAGAACTCTTACTTTGTAAGAGGACAATTTGTTGTAAAGAAAATATAATATTTTGGTTTGTTTGATATGAGTCATGAACCAAGATTGCTGTTCTAGTGTAAGAATTTGTTAAATCTCGTTTTTTCATGGAGCTTCTGACGTATATTCATTTATTTCATCCTTGCGATAGGCGATTGGTACAGTTTGAACTCCTATTGATATGTTGATGATGTTTGGTGACATCTCGAAGATAACGGGGATAACTTCTGTTGGTAGTTGAAGCGCACTTTCTGTGTTTATCACACGTTCCTTCCTTTTTGATCTTCTCTCTCTCTCTTCCCTTCTTCGTGGCTTCCTTTTTCTTTCTTACATTGATTTAGACTTGATAAAATTGGTGTAATATTTCCAAAACCACCATAATTTTCTCTCCAGCTTTCGATTTGTCGTCCAGTACTCAGGACCTTATATCTCGATCTTCAGACTTTTCGGAGGCCTCGATAAATAGTGAGACTCTTACATACCATTGCAGAAAGCCCTTTTATTCAAGGGAAGATTTCATATCCAAATATGCCAACAAAATACTCGAAATCTCCAGATATAGACGAAAGTATCCCTGATACGTCGACAGCACCCACAACACCAGATGATAGTCTTACTTTCAGTCCCGTATTACAGGCTTTGAGCTTGGATGATGGGATTACATTGGAAAATTCTCCTGTGAATGAAACATATGCGCATCATCTCGTGGAAAATATCTGTTTTGTGGGTGCGGGGTATGTTGGTATGTACAATTTCTTAGTTGCCATCAATATAATTGCCTCCCATTAAACCAAAGAACTCTATTGAACCCGCTATCAGGTGGACCAACAGCAGCCATCCTCGCTCTTCAAAACCCACGCATCAGATTCACAGTCATCGATAAAGACTCTTCAAGGATCAAACAATGGAATTCAAAACACTTACCAATCCATGAACCTGGGCTATCAGAAATTATTCGTATTTGTCGTGATGGGTCGAGAGTCTTTTCATCCTCCAACAATTCTTCAAAAGATGTTGAATCCTTTTCTGGAGAATTCTCCGAGCGGAATCATCATATCCATATTCCTGCACGATCACCAAATTTATTCTTCTCTGATGACATTGAGACGAGTCTGCGTGAAGCAGATTTAATCATGATTGCAGTTAATACACCCACAAAAACCTATGGCATAGGAGCTGGTAAGGCAACGGATATGACGGCTGTAATATCTGCTGTGCAAGATATTGGGAAACATGCAAAGGCTGGCACTATTATTGTGGAGAAAAGTACCGTGCCGGGTAGAACTGGAGAGTTCATCAAAGATACCGTATAACATCATTTCACTCCACTCCCACAAAAATAATAGCTAATATCCCCTAGCTGGCGATTCACCGTCCCCATACCCACTTCCCCATTCTTTCCTCCCCCGAGTTCCTCTCCGCCGGCACCGCAATCCGCGATCTCCTATATCCAGACCGCATTCTCATCGGCTCCTCTCTCAGCTCTCGCTCGGCCACCAACTCCCTCGCATCCCTCTACCACTGGCTTCCCTCATCAAAAATAATCCGCACCTCGACCTCCTCCTCCGAACTCGCAAAACTCGTTTCCAACGCCATGTTAGCACAACGAATAAGTTCCATCAATAGTATTTCCGCGATATGCGAATGCATCGATGCAAACATCAATGAAGTAGCTACTGCTGTGGGTATGGATTCTAGAATTGGGAGTAAATACTTGAAAGCGGGCATAGGATTTGGAGGTAGTTGTTTTGGGAAGGATATTAGGATTTTGATGTTTTTAGCGGAGGAATTGGGGTTGCAGGAAGTGGTAAGGTATTGGGAGAGTGTTTTGGCGGTTAATGAGTGGCAGAGGAGGAGGTGGGTAGAGGGAATTGTGAAGGCTTTGGGAGGCGGGTTAAGGGGGAAGAAGATGGTGGTTTTGGGGTATGCTTTTAAGAAGGGAACAGGGGATGTGAGGGAGAGCTTAGCAGGGAATGTGGTGAAAATGTTGGGGGAGGAACGACCGGGATGTATTGTGGTTTGGGATGATGGGTGTGAGAGTGAGGTTTTGAAGGAGGAATTAAGAGGGCTTGAGGGAGCAAGGGTCGAAGAAAATTTGTATGCTGCGTGTGACGGAGCAGATGCGGTACTGGTTTGTAGAGAGCTGGAAACATCTTCGACAGACGCGAACCCGGAATTAGAAGATCCAAGGCCATTTTTAAATCATCCATCGGAAATTGATTTGCTAGATCTACAAAACTACCTATCATCGAAGTCTCACTCCAACTTAAATAAAGACGATCCTCTAGGAAGACTCTATCCCGAACCAGCCTGCGAGGACGAAGAAAATTGCGCGAAATGCGAGCGGAGCGAGCAGAGGCATAAAGGGAAGATAAACACAAAAGAAGCGCAAACTATCGACTGGAAAAGAATAATTATGGGATTGAAAGCTCCAAGATGGATATTCGACGGAAGAGGTGTTATTGATAGGGCTGAGATGGAGAAAATTGGGAAAGATATTGGGGTGGAGGCTAGGGTTGTGGAGGTCGGAAAGGTACCGCTGATATGATTACCGAATCCCTATTTGCGGTTATCTTATTCATTGTGTCTATTTTCATAAAACTCTGATTGAAACAACCCAAGTGGTGCGGATACTGTATGATTGGTTGTGTAATTTAGAAGTTAATGTCGTTTTGATCATTCTACTTCGCTTCATGTCCATTTTTCTGTTATTGTGGATATTGTGATGTCTTTCGTTTGTGGTTACATGTAGACAAATATGCCATTCAGCTCCTTATGTCCCACCATGAAGGACTTTAAGTTCCTTCTAATTTCCGCCACGAATGAAGAATAATATTATGCTATTGTGAAAGATGTGCATCAAAATAAATATAGAGGCATTAAGCCAACAGCAAAAGGTATTATATCAAGGATAGGAAAGGTATTACACCAATGTATGAAAGGTATTACACCAAAATATAAAGGTATTGAGCAAAAGCATTACGCCAACGATAGGGAAGGTATTACACCAATATATGAAGTGTGCGCTTGCAAGCTGCTTCAAAAATGGATTGCATGGCGGTCTGCAAGCAAGACTAGATCTGCTGAATGCTCTTCGTCTATGTGTCTGAAGAGCTGTTGATCTCCAAGCTGGACTTGGACTGTCCACGATATCTTCTCCTGTCTCGCTCATCACACTGATGACGTGCTCTACATTGGATAGATGTCCGTTTTCGCTTTCGTGGACAATAAGCGCTCGATGTGGTTGTAATTGTTACAACGCCAGCACTATCCGTAATGGAAGCGGCGGCAACTCCAGGATTGTATTATGGATTTGTTGTTGTGCCTTCTGTTTTTGGGACTGGCTCCGTTTGGTCTCGTATATCGTGGTTGAACCATCTTAAAGGGAGAAACACTCTGTGCATTGTGCTTTTTGTACCGGCTCCGTTTGGACCGGCTCCGCTTGGTCTCGTGGTTAGATCATCTCTTAAAGAGAGTCAAATGAACCAGTGTAAAATCGGTCATCATCAATTGGTCCGGATTGAAGAGAGCCAATTGTGAAAATGTAAACTCGTTTGCGTTCAATGGGCTTAGATCGTAGAGCCGAATGAGCGAGTGTAAGATCGTGCTGTTAAAAGTGAGTCAGCCTGCATTACCAAATTCACGTATGTTATTTGCATATTTGAATTGAGTGGGAATAATTCTTATCAGTATGGAATACAGATATAGAGAGAGATCTCGTATTTTTTGATTTTGAAGAAATGATGATGTTTGAAGTCAAGCCGCGTCATCAGGTCTTGATGACGCTGGGCTCTGGGGCCATCCTCTGGACAAAAGAATATCATCTACACTTTTAATAATTGTATGATATTTGTAAGATGTGTTATTGATAGGGCTGAAATGGAGAAAACTAAGAAAGATATAGGGGTGGAGGTTAGAGTTGTTGGGGTAGGGGCGGGGAGGAAAGGGTGGGTAGCTTGTGAGATTAGTTGGACTTGGGCATAGTGGAATTGGAGAGTAGGAAGGACTGAGTGGAGGAGTCATTCATATAATAAGAATCTTTGAATCTAAGTAATCGGCCTTAAATACTCGTAGTGAGTAAGACCAGTCGGTTGACATTGTGTGTTAACTATCTAGTATCTGGTATCTAGTATTTAGTACATACATGATTTAGCGGGGACCATAACCCACCAAGGATCTTCCATCCTTATAACATGGTATTCCACCGTTATAATCAAGAATTCCTCTTGCAGAGGATCTTACATCCACAGAATATAGTATTACACCATCAATCAAGAATTCCTCTTGCTACGGCATTCCGCCATATGAATAAGCATTACGCGAAGATGAAGAATTCCTCTTGTGAAGGACCTTACATCCAACAGAACAGTATTACACCATCAATTAAGAATTCCTCTTGCGTAGTATGGTCTTTGTGTAAGAAGCCCCCCGTAATTGTCAGCCAATCCGCCTCTTGATGATGACATAGTTGTACTAGGACCAGCCGCCCTGTGTCTCGTCCCTTCCTTCACTTCTTCGTCTTCATCTTATGGAAACCATATGCTTCCGAAGATGGCATTGTTGTTCTTTGTTGAGGATCCACGTCTTGTATGGGGTGGATTCGAGCATGCAACGTTGTCAATTATGATATGTCTGTGGTATAGCTTCATCCTGCGGCCATGGCATTCGTGCTACCGGGATATTTTTGCTTGATAAGGTATTCCAGGAGACTCTTGTTGGGACGACGATTCATCCATCTTTGTATGACATTCACGGCATTTTGAAGTTTCGCCGTGTCTTTTGGCTTCGAAAGGTCCGCGTGCTCTGGCTCAACGAGGATATAGTCTTTTTCCCTGCGGCAAAGATTCCGCACAAATCGTACGTGGACCCCGAGAATCTTACTTGATTCTACCACGGATTTCCCTCGTTCACCAATCAGAGCACCTGGCACGGATCTCTTGCCTGTGACATCAATCGAGAATGCGAGATCGTAAGTCGGTCCGGGGAATTCTGCTTCTGCTTCTGCTTCTGTTTCTACTTTTGCTTCTATTTTTGTTTTTATTTCTATTTCTGTTTCTATTTTTACTTCTATTTCTGTTTCTATTTCTGCTTCTACTTTTGCTTCTATTTCTACTTCTGCTTCTGCTTCTGCTTCTGCTTTTGCCTCTGCTTCTGCTTCTGCTTGTAGTCGATTGTGCTCATCCCGCATATCCGCGTATTGTTTGGTAGCATCTAGCGTTGCTTTGATGTATGCGTAACCTTTAGTGAGGTGTGTCATAATTGTGGGAATTTTCCCGAAGCCATCCCCTGGTACAACATTGCTTGCGATCATTGATCCCACAATCGTGCGAAAATATTGCCGTTCTAGTATTCTCTCATATCCTCTAAATCTCCCGATGTGAGCAAGATCATTATGAGCTACATCTGTTAGCATTTATTGATCATGTAAGATCGGCAGTTTGCAGACATACTAGGACTTAAGCTGTCGTACACAGTGTCTAACACACTCCAAATGATATACGCCTCGACAGTCTTGAACTCCTTGGAATATTTATCGGCCCATGTGTATGCTGAGTGAAGACTCTTATCGAGTCACGCTTTATCATTTTTGAGCAAGGCAAGAGATTCAATTTCTTGTAACTTTAAACCATAGAGAGCGAGGTCAGCGCTTGAGAGAGAGGTATCCTTGCCCTCCATCGGCTGTTGCTGAAACGCGAGATCGCGTCTTAGCACATGTATTGTTGCGGCGTGTAAAGTCTTTTGCATGCCGGCACAATTTCTGTCAAAGTATCCAGGGATTGCCGACGGTGCTACTATAGTACGGTCGAGGCTGTCACCTGGTTTTGCATTGTTGAATTCTGGAAAAGCAGCAGCAAACGCTGCATGGTCGTTGTCCACTAGATATCTATTAGTATTTTCTTATAATCAAGAGGTTTACTCGATGCGCACAGAGTGATGTGTATACTTTGCGTAATATTTCCCAAATTCTACGAGATTCTGGGAAATTCTTGTATCGTGAGTCGGTATAGAAGAGTTCGTATGATGAACGAAACTCATCATGGACCCTTGTTTTTTGACGTGGGCATTTAGAGGATATTGACTTAATCCTATGTAATACATCTTCGTAAAGGTCAAGTTTGACTTGCGTCAAGGACGTGTCTTTTTCTTCCATGGTAGCTGCAAATAATGTTGTCGCTGTGATGGTTGTGGATAGTTCAAGATTACGGAAAATTTCTCATACAAGAGGGAAATACAATATTGTGCGCCTTGCGGCAACCGAAAATTCCTAATTGGGTAGCCGGGTGAGATTGAAGGTGAAGTGAAGTCAGAATGAAGTGACGGCCATCCTCGCGCAACTAGCAGTCCTAGCTATTCATGCCCGCCTTCAACACTTTGATTTTTCAAAGGGGTCCCGAACTACAAATCTCTCTTACTTTGGAAGGTTCCCGAGCTGTCTTGTTTGTTATCTGATACAAGCAGCACATGTTGTCAGCTATTGACGTCTACTCATCTGCTTCAAGGCCTCCTACCACAATTGCACCATGTGCATTTATAATTTTCCCTTCGATTCTGGACTTCTCGATTGATAGAAATTCCAGAACATCTCGACGCACAGTCGGCCGGTGAACACTCCCTCATCATTCTAGCTTTGTGTAGTATAATAGTTCGCAATGAACTAGGTAGCTTGATGTCAAAACCAGGTCATGTGATATGAGCTTTTCACTCTCAAAATGACTTGAGCGTACAGAAGTCCTGTTACATTAACTACCATCCTTCAAAAAGTTCAAGAAATCCTAATACCGCTGTCCCACAAAGTAACAGATGTAGCTCATCAAGTGATGCTAGTGCACTAGTCATGTGACTAATAAATGGCCTTTTCGCGTTTGCAGAACGAGGTACTACCTTGGGCTTATACTACGTGTACTTCGAGAACCCTAAATTGCTCTGGCGACCTATCTATGCTAGGTTGGTTGTAATAGCTGCCAAGCTGCAATTTGCAGCCGCTCAGTGATGCAGAGTATACCGTGCAGAAGCTTATGGCTTGATAGACCCCTAACTTCTAGAGTCATGGAGCGTTGGTGAGACTGAAACTGCAAAGCTAGCTACGCTGAGATAGCATTGCTATACTCTCCCATCTGACCAAGGTACTACAGAAGCTGGATATGTGATATACTGGTTATCGAGGTAGTTTTTCTCGTTTGGCTTACATAACCTTAATAATGCACAGACAGCTTCGGGACAATGCAATCTCCCTCAAGTCTGCCAATCACCTCGATTTCCTTTGCTTCTTTTCGTCAGTTTCAAGAACTGTCATTTCATAAGGCTTGCGGTGACAGTGGAAGTAGTCACTAGATGAACCCTATTATCTAATTTAGGAAGTGTCAATTTGGAGTCCGTCGATTGCTCATTAATCAGCTCTACTTCTCAAGGAAAGTCAAAACATTGTCGGATGGATGAGCTCTGTTCAAATTCTATTTTCAACCATGTTTAGTTTATATGGCTAAAGAGAGTTTTCCCCTCCTACTGAAACCCTTCATTCAGACTACCCGAGCACTCGCACTTGCGAGCAATCTATGTCTCGACGGGTTTAGTATCCCGAATAACATCTGAGCGTTCGCACAGCCCCCTACCAGTAGATGAACTAATTTTCATCCTGCTATTGATAAACCCGTTCATCTGCGAATTTATCGTGAATTATCTCATCTTATCAACCGAAGATCCGATAAAACATGGTTCTCGACCTTCAAACGCAAAGTCGTAGATCTTTAAGATGCAAGACAATTTCACATATGGAGACTGGGTCCAAGCTATGATGTGAACTGCGCTGATATTAAGGTGAAGTTATTTCTCTTTTATTCTCGCTGTGTAGGTGGATTAGAATTACTTCATTGTTGGCCCAATAATCAACGATTCTTCAATATGCAAATTCCTTCGCCTCAAATCCTATCAACCTTTCCACAACCGAACTACATCGACCCGGTAACTAGAGGACCTGCACTTCTTATAATCACCGTTGTTTTTCTCCCCATTGTGTATATTGTGGTCGGTCTACGGACCTTTACTCGGCTTTATCTATCTAAACATTTTGGAGTCGATGATGTATTTCTATTAATCTCCCTCATTCCAACTTCAGTATGCGCTATTCTTGCACTTCTCGCCCAGGAACGTTGGAAATGGAATCGTCATATTTGGGATATCACACCAGATTATGCTGAGTTTGGACTTAAGTTGAATATGTTGTTAGAATGTTTATTTGGACTTGCTGTTGCATTCACAAAGATTTCTTTGCTCATCATGGTAATGCGGGTCATGTCTAGAAGAACAGGCCTACTCAAACATTTATCCATTGCGATGATTGCAATAGTGGCATGTGAAGCAATTGCTTTTGATGTGGTTATCATCAACAATTGCAGGTATGGTCATAATATCTGGATGATATCGAAACCTACTAATATAACAATAGCCCTATTTCAGACTACTGGAAATTATCCTACTCGCCTCAAAATTGTGTCAACGAACGAACTCATTTATTTGCGAGCGCAATAATTAATACTTGCACCGATTTCTGTGTTTTCTTTCTACCGATACCTACGGTTTTCAGCCTTCCAATACCCTTCCGCCAACAATTTATGCTCTGCCTCCTCTTCGCTGCTGGCTTGGTTGTCTGTGCTGCGGGTGTCGTCAGAATATATTACATACACGCAGTATTTGCATCCTATGATAGAACTTGGTTCTCGTATCCATTATGGATATCCAGTGTATTGAATCTATATATAGGGACAGTAAGAACCTCACCTTAGCTCTGCTATCGTCTCATACCCGGTAATCTATGGTACTAACCTTGGTAACCCTAGATATGCACCGCACTACCGGCGACGAAACCATTTTTCTCTACATTTCTCCCATCTCTGTTCTGCTCGCGACCTTCGGATGGGAATTTATACATATTATCAACTCACAACCCTACTACGGTTACAACACATCCATTTCAAGTAGAAACCAAACAACCTGAAGAATCTTTCAGCATTGGTGATATAACGGATCCGATGGCTGAAACAATAGAAATAACTGATGATATGAAAAAATCCAGACGGATGCTTCCGTTATCATATCTAAGTTTTCAATCATCAAATCAAAGATCATCACTTGGACAATCATCTAATCCACCCTCGTATTATCATCGATCTTACCATACTTATGATACTCGAGATATGGATTTCGATGAAGCAAGCTTGAGCATGGGATCATACTTAAAGCGAGGTTCAGCTCGCCTAACCCAGCAGTCGGATAGAACATATCAAACCAATCGAGTAAGTTCAAGTACTTTCATCACCGAAGAAGCTAGATCGCCACGATCATCACGATTCGCTAGCAGCTTAATGGAGGTTCCATATAGTTTCAATCAAATTGGGAGAGCACACGAACCACATCCATCTGAAAGTCAAGACGTCTTGATACATGCAACATGAGGAGTTTGCCGAGTCATACATATTTGTTTGTGAGACAAAAAACCGCTCAAAATCTGGAATTCCTGCAGAGGATCTAGATTCCGGATACTTCAGCAACTCGGTGAGGAGATATCGCTCACGTGACCGATCCATTTAATTCACGATCCTTCGATTCGGCGGCGTTCAAGGATATGAAAATATCCATGCGGGGTCGCAGTGCATTAGAAGCATTTGAACTGCATAAAATCGGTCAAGGTCAGATGTTGCGTTGTTTTCACGACAAACTCTTTTCTCTTTCACGCGAACTTGTCCACTTTAGTTTGGCAGGGAAAGGATTGAACATTGTCGGTGAACGGAACTTGCGGGTGCTGGGCGCAATTTATGAAGAAGTTTTTCAGGATTTTCATTCCAATGCCATGGCCACATGAGCTTGGAAAATCCACCTGGTACCTCCCGGCTGATGAGGTGTTCGAGTTGGCGAATGATAAACATCATGGGAAATATGTTCATGTTATATATCATCACTCGTGATGTAAGATTAGATGGTGTTGTGTAATATCATGTACGAATATCAGATGATTTATGATCTGGATCTATGTATCCAATTACGCTTCCAAGATTTGCCGATAAGATACTGATTAGATACTTGACTATGGAAGCTTATTTTTTTTGGATTCGTGTTCGTGGGCCTTTGTCAAACTCTCAGGGCTCAAACTACTTTTCTACTCCAATCCAATGCACCCCTGACAATCGGAGGTAAAAGAAAACTTCACTTCAACCCCTTCATGAACCGTGCAGCATCGGGGTAGAAGTTCGGTAAAGTATTTGGTGGCTGTAAACTTTTGAAGCGGAACCACACAACCCCTACGAACTCATTTCGAAGAAAAGCATCGACAGTGGAGATGAGATCTTTTATGGATTTCTCGATAATAAGACCGTACTCGATGCTTAGTCAAGTCGTCATCGTGAATTTTTATGCATGTTGGAAGCAGGGCTTAGATAGCGAAGAGGAGAACATGTTCATTGATACAAGTACCATAACGTGAAAAGAGAGTAAAGAGATTGATCATTTATACTCGGTGAGATTTGGAAAATGGACTTGAAAGGGCCTAAATCACTACAGTGAGCGTTGCGCGCATGCTTTTCTTTACATGACTTGCTTTTCTTCCCGAATAGATATTTGGGGAAACTATTGATATTACCGATCTTCATAGCTTTCAAATTCTTCAAATGAATGGCTCCTAATTTTTCAATACCCGCTTCATCTAAATGGCCCTCAATGGGCATGAGAAAGGTCTTGGTTTAAATAGGTTGGAAGTAGTCAGGTGTTCCATCATCCGGTAGGTCGGCGTCAATCATTCTCCTCGTGTTGGATTCGAATGATCGACAGCTAAATGGGAGTGAAAAAAAAACCCAACAATTACACATCTCAGTATGGAATATGGAACAAAGTCTCAATTTCTGTCTGCAGGTACTTCACCACATGCAATCATTGTACATACTTCACAATTGGATGCACTTGATCTTCTTACCTTCTTTTACACTTTTCCTTTCAAAAAATACGAAATACTTTCTCATAATAGGAGAGTATATGCACAAATCCAACCCAAGAGAACCTTTTACCGCTTCTTTCACCCACCTTTCCGACCAGCCTTTTAAGAAGGAATTGAAATACCCACTACGCCAACCGCCGATTAAATTTCACGAATAAAACGTATATCATCTTGAGAAAGTACTACAATACATTTACAAGTCTCGGAATATATACCTCGAAAGTTTCGGTATCGGCACATTACAAAAAATCTACGAACTACCATTACTCTTGACGTCAACGTTCCTGTGCGACCAATCTTTGTACGACATACGATATAGAACAACCTCGAAAGCATATATAAGATATCACGATAATGGTGTAAAACAACGCTGGTGATCATGTTGGAGGAATTTAGAAGTTGGAAGGAAAAGCCCGATCCATAAAATAAACGAAATTCCCCTCCATCCTCCCCCTCAATTTCAGACGAAAACCTAGATGCCATATTCTCAATGGCACCCCTTCCAGTACTCATAGCAAGAACTATGCTTCAAAGTTCCACCAGGAATATTGGGGATAATACGAATCAAGGACAAAATATATCGGAATCAGAAGAATACCTTTCCCAAAAACTTGCATTGACTTTTGCAACTGTCAGTGTTGCTTCTTCACTTCTAGCTTTTTATTGGTTTGTGAGAATGAGACGTTCATTCAGACATGAGTGAGGATAACCCCATTTACCCCTCCATTTATGTTCATGCACTGATAACCGGATTAGTCTTATCATGTTATTAATTCAAAGTGATATGTTCAAAGCTTTATGGTTTATGGTTTTTCCAATCGTTGTCTTTTTACATGGTCCTGTAGCAGATAATTCCAAATTTTGCCAAATTAGTGGATTTTTTCTGTCTGTAGGAATTGAAGCTTCAGGTTTGATATACTATTCCATGGGTATTTCAACATTCATTAACTTGAGTATAGATATTTCAGTCCTTATGGTTGCCGTACATACCGCATTATATATTTTTAAACCTAAATCCTCGGCTGGTGAAGGGGGTCTCTATCCATATCGTAGGATAGCATACACCATTTGGATATTGTTTCCATTATTAGCAGCATCTCTTGCTTTTGTTAATAATCGTGAAGCTTATGTTGCTCAAGGAACATACTGTTATTTACCAGTACGACCATTTTGGTATCAACTGGCTTTGAGTTGGATTCCTCGCTACATTATTTTCATCACAATTCTCACAGTATATGCTTCGATATATTATTATGTTCGATTTAGGTTCCGTGGATTTGAGAATAGTCATTCTCAAGATAGTTTTGATTCGACTGAAAGGACTCGACGAAACCATGTACGAAGGAGTATACCTCCTCCACCTCTTTCTCTCAATGGACTTACAAATGAACCAAGACGCCCTGCCGCTATATATATTGCTGAAGGAAGGAAACGATCGGCATCAACTTTAAGTTCGATTGCAAATATGAGGAACCACGCTCACCAATTCATGTGGACTTCAGTATTCCACTCTCATAATCGAGCTCACTCCACATCTCCTCCATCGGATATTTCTACTGATTCATATGCTGGAGCTTCAACATCACAACCTATATCAGAGATGATGACTACAGCTCTCGCCATGCCGCAACAAACACACAATCCACTGCCCGCACCTCAATTTCGAACCACTTGGCGAGATAGTTTTTCTCGACGATTATCTCTCGACTCGAATATTTCTTTTTATGTACCGCCAACTGTTCTTCAACACCAAATTCAATCAGGAGAACGAGGATCTTTTTACGATATGCATCTTTCTAATCCTCGTGGTCAAGGTTTAGCTGTATCAGAAATGATACGTACTCGGGAAAAAATCCGTCGCCAGCTCCGTTTTCTATTCATCTACCCCTTAGTTTACCTAGGAATGTGGCTCATACCATTTATCTTTCACATCCTTCAATTCAACGATCACTTTGCAGTTAATCCACCATTTGCACTCAGTGCTGTAAGCACCGTCTTTATTTGTGGACAGGGTGCAGTAGATTGTTGGTTATTCTCCACTCGAGAAAAGCCATGGAAACATATACCCGGAACCAGTGGGAGTTTTTTTGGGAGTCTAAAATTTTGGATTATCTTTGTGGGGAAAGGGAAGGAGAGACAGGGACATGGGCCAGGGAAGACGAGAAATGAAATGGCTAGGGAAGCGAGACAGGCGTATAAGAGAAGGGATGAGGAGCTGGCGCAGAGGAGATTCGAGGTGCAGGCGGGTAATGGGGTGACGGTGGATAGAGGGAGAAGTGATAGGAGTTGGTGGGATGTAGAGGGGGTCGATGGATTAGGAACTGTTGGTTTTGTGGCCGGAGTAACGGCCATGTCACCGGTGCAGGAGGAATTTTCAATTTCCATGGAGGAACTTGAACAAGTGAGAGTGTCTTCGGAAGAGAATCAGGAAAAGAGCAAGGCGCCTGATACGAATGCCGATGATTCCCGAAATAATGAGAAATGAAAGAGTGTTGATGTTTAGATGGCTGGATGGCTAAAAGGCACAAGTATATGATTAATTAACGACGGTACATAAATCGGTTTAGGCGGGGCATATGAGCATTACATAGCATGTGGGCATGGTATATGGGAAGGCATAGTCACGGGCATACATCCCGGCGTTCAAAATACAATTGGGCATTTGTAAGGAGTTATGGGATTGCACACATATAAGCATTGGGTAGGGCATGGATTATCGACCGGTGAGTCTACGGACCCGGCAATTTGGATAAGGGATGGCGTTCAGGTTATTTTGTATATAAGAATCGGAGCATCAATACATTGATGTAGGTAAATTTTAAATACTATTTAAGTTAATCGCATGAAGTAACCTCGTCCACCATTTCCATGTCCTTCCTTCCAATGCTTTGTTTCGAGTAAGGAAGGAACGTCCAAAATAGTGTACTATCCGAGCAACATTTTAGAGTTCGAGAACTTTTGATCTTGAATGAATCAACACCGTTCGATGTTCAATCATTGACCACACGATGAGCGGCAACGCAAGACTCGGAAAGGCGGAGAGGGAGAGACTTAACAGAGAAGTGCAACACTGGCAAGCATCCTATGAAAAAGAAAAGAAGCTGCGGGCGGAAAGCGAAGCAGCACTCAAAAAAGCACGATTAATGCTTGGACAAGAGAGTCAGCAGAGGGTAGATAGCCAAGTGGCTTTGCAAAATTCACGGATAATGGTTGAACAAGCGAATCGGCTGCGTGCAGATTGTCAAACGGAATTACGGAAATTGCATAGGGTGTATGATGCAGAATGTCAACGGCGGGATAGATGCGAAGCAAAGTTACAGAAATTACAGGGGGTGTATGGACGAGAGAAGCAGCAGCGGATACAAGGCAATGAGCAAAGCTCTCAAGAATATGATGATAATTCCCGACGATTGATCCATCGGGCTGAAGAAGCTATTCGAGGCCTTGAGCTGAGGAATCAACAGGTACTGTTAGAGGAATATGGAATATTCTATGATAGATGACTAATCGGGAACGAAGCAACGCGATGAAATTCAACATCTGGCCCAAGAACTTCAATTTCAGAAAGGGCTTCTCGAACGCTCTAATCAAATGGTGCACCACGGAGATATGGAGGAACCGCATACAGTTTTACCAGGAGGATCTGGGCATCGCA
Organism: Sclerotinia nivalis; assembly: GCA_029531795.1. Lineage (NCBI taxonomy): Eukaryota > Fungi > Ascomycota > Leotiomycetes > Helotiales > Sclerotiniaceae > Sclerotinia > Sclerotinia nivalis. The sequence goes on from JAPEIS010000003.1 coordinate 362,227, forward strand.
GTTCTGCGGACTTTCCTGCTGGCCCTTCGGGTGATGTGTCGAACCTACAGTCTTCGAGAGACTCACCACCGCATAGCGTACGAGAAGAACCTCCAAATCAACAGGTTAGGTTGAATATTGACAACATGAGCCGTAGCAAAATTACTAGCTGTACCACGCTTGCTGTGGAGAAACATATTATCTAAACTTGTACTGATCTTGACCTCTGGGCTTTCCAACCTAAAACTTATCAACTTCAGGATAAGCCGACCACTGAAAAATCAACATCATCCAATCAATCCTTAAAAATGAATATATCATCAAGTCAACTTATGCAAGAGCGCGATTTGTATCTGCAGAACGCAGAGGCAGCCCTCCAACGAAAGGAACAAAAATATTAGTTCTTCATGAGAAATCGCGATGTGCTTGCCCAGCGAAATGAGGATGATGCGCAGCAGCTAGAGCAGGAGACGAATGTAGTCCTTAATGCTCAGAGTAAAAATCCGGATCTTGAAGGAACAGCTTGAAGAATCGTTCATATAATGACAGATCATGGATCGGTAAATGCACATTTCCTCTTCGAAACATCGCGAATGTCTTAAGAATTTTGTGCAGAAGATTGGGATGGGGGAGAAAGTGCGCAGCAGGCTAATGTGAGAGCTCTTTCTACTCTTCCTTTACAGCCTGATGGTGAAGCAATGGAAAAGTATGAGGGGAGATGTTGAAAGAACATTGTATATTGAAAGAACATTGTATAGGGTGTTATGGTATATATAGTTGTATTTTCTCCCGCTTTCCTTGTTCTCGTTGCTCGATTTCGAATCTTGTTTACATAAAACACATCTCTTAATCCCGTGGAATTTAGCCTCAGTCCTATAGTTATGTGCACAACAATATCTTTTATTTTTTTGAATAGTTTTAATAGTTGAATTCACGAACACCACATGGCGGAACCATAGCTCTATTCAACAAGACACTTGAAGTTCGATATAAAAATGTCGGTTTGTCATGTGTAGATGAAGTTTGAAAGTGAAGTGAAGTGAAGGAGCCACATTTCTACCCTTGGCCTGTGTGTGGCTATCAAAGTCCATACTTAGCTACTTAAAGCCCGCCTGCATATTGAAGAACCATCAAAGTCCATAGCATAGTGAGGTACTATCAAAGCCCACAATGAGGAACCATCAAGGCCCATATTGATGAGCTATCAAAGTCGTCTCCATCTAACAATATTGGCCGCATTGCCATACTCTCTCATCCACTACCCCCCTTATCTCTCACTTTCCCTCTTAATCTTGACCTCCTTCTCGAGATCCTCCTTCTTCAAGATTCTGCCACGTCCTGTTGACGATTCATCCTTCACAGCACGCCAGGATGCACCAAACCCCACTTCAGGGCTGCCCCTAAGTCTGGATGTGAGGCGCGATGAAGTTGCACTATCCACATCCCTGGGGATCAAGCCCGACGAAGACGAACTCACTCCCGGTCTATCAGACCGGGCATCACGACGATTGCCTGGGTATCTGTTTTCGCGTCGATCTGGTGAACGAGAGCGACTGCGATTCCTGTTGTCTTGTCCATCAGTAGGATCTCCTTGGAACGATGGCATTCCATTCTCTTCATTCCACGAGGGATCCTTTATCACATTTTCGTAAATAAAGCTCTTCTCCCAATAATATGGGTTCTCTTTTTGATACTTTTTTGCGAACTCCACCGACCACGGGCGGGGTGGCTCTTTATTAGCCTTCTCAGCGCGGTCGAGTTCAAGCCGCCAAAATTGTTCTGTGCGAAAATCCTTCGGAAACCTCAGGGGTGGTGCATTATCCCTGCACTGGAGAAGAAAGTGCCGAAGCTCACCGTTATTAAACTCGGCTTTTGGATCGGTACATTGTACAAACGTATGCTGCGTCGTGTTGCATACTGGACATCCGTCGATATGACCAGACTGGGTCACTGGACCCATGCACTTCTTCAAAACGTGCCCAGTCAGCCCACAATTGCCGCATCTGCGTTCACGCAATTGTTGTTAATTTCTTCCCCGCCTGCGCGGCATCTCTTGATTTTGCAGCGGCGCGTGGAACTGTTGTTTTGTGGGAAATCGATCAACTGGAGGTGGTACTCCCTGATTTCGAGAAGCCGCATTGAACAGTCACGGTTCCGAATTCAGATAAACTGAAGATCGAACTCCTCCTTGCATAGCAAGATTCCGCACAGGCACGTTGAACTGCGGGCACTCCTGGGATTGATCAACCGGTGGTGGTTGAAATCCTCTTTGCATAGCAATATTCTGCCAGTATTCAGTCAGCGTAGTCTGCGCTCGTAACTGAGCCTGCAAATTCAAAATTTGCACCTCCATTTATTTGGCTCGATGATCTATTAGATCCATCATTTTTATCGTCATTTTCTCTTCTGTCTCTTCTTCCTCCTCCGCCAGGATCGCGCCGGTTGTTGAAACCACTCATCTTTGTTTGAAAAGTGATGGTGTTGTATTTTTTGGAGTTGAAAGGTTTGAGAAGTGCGGGACAATGGACATTGCGGAAATATGCTATTCCTTTTTGGGAATTAGAATTGAGATTTTCTAACTGGGTATCGGCTAATCTATTGGGTGTGAAATTGTGAGTGGACTTGGGAGTGAAGTTTGGGAGTGAAGTTTGGGGGTGAAGCTTGGGAGTGAAGTTTGGGAGTTGGAAGTTGGGAGTGAAATATTGAAAGTGAAGTGTGATGTCCCTTGTTTCCTCTTTATCATTCATCCTCCTCCATTCATCACTTTCCACATCCATCCATTTTATCTACCAATACTCGCCTCTTCCTCATCCTTAATATGTTTGAGCTTCTACTTCACTTACCCTACAATTGTCGCCCAAATCTTCTATTCGCGTTGTTCTTGGTTCCTTGGAACAATGACCATATTGAGGAGCTTACTTTTCATTTCCTCCGTCCTCCTTGTCCACAAATTTCTTCATCGACTCATTGTACTTCCAATACTGACTACTAGTGGACCACATGTTGGTTCCATATATCCTTCTGCTTGCATAGCAATTGACCTTTCAAATCTTAATTGACGCAGAATATCATACGTTTGCACGCACTTGATACTGTAATTCCGCACCCTTCTGTGTGAATTGGTTCAATTCTTCAATTCGCTAATCTTGCTGCTTAATTCGTTGATCTTGCTCCTCAATTATATGACCTTGATTGTTCAACTGCAGATCTTGCTCATCAGAAAGACGTCCCAGCATTTCAATCTTCTGTGTCATCTCCCGTGTAGATGAGAGCCAAAGTCTAGATAGCCCAGGGCAGTTCCTCGATTAAGACTCAAATTCAAATCTTCCTCGTTTCGATGTATGATTTAAGGATGGTGAAGGAGGGATGGTGAAGGAAAGATGGTAGAGGAGAGATAGTAAAGAAGAGAACAATAATGCAAACAATTCTTCACGTTGAAATACTCCAGAACCTGATTCAGAATGTGGACTTCAAAGTGCAAGATTCGCCAGTTTTTGTCCATTGCCATCGCCAGAAGGATCACAATCAAAGAATTGTTTTCCAATATTCCTGCCTCCGAGTGTCATTGGAGTTATAGGAAGGACTGAGAGATCGATGAACTTAGTGTAACAAACGTCGCATTGGCATTCCGGATATGTTATTTCTATTGAAGAAGAGAATGATTTTTGTATTTATCAAGAATCCTAAATCTTAATCATTCATTTTCTTCCATTCACGAACTCGGCGTTCCAATATATGGCATTTGCATACATTTCTTACTATTCACCAAGCACACAAAAACACAACACCAATTTTGCCCGAAATTCCATATTTGGTATACCCGCGACTCCAATAACATGCGTATACCCCTGAGGGGCGGATGTCCTAAAATAGCCCCATGATTTCCGGCCGAGACTCATACTATCAACCTATTATTTTTCAAACACATTAACCTTCAGCTATACTCCCCCTCGGACTTTCCTGCCTCGACGTATCACTCGCATTAGTCCCAATACTCATTTGCACACTAGGTCTCCTCCCAAGAATCGGCAAACTACTCCCTATCCCTGGTACCCGCTCCAACCTCATCGGTGTCGGACTACTATCCCTTCCATCTCTCGCCAAGATTCCCGGCGGTAGTCCTAATGTCGGGATATTCGAATCAAGATACATAGCAGGGTATGAGCTCCTAAGAGTTGGTGGCGTCGCATGAGGCGGTGTCACTTTTTCAAAAACTTCTTTGTAGAAAAGTTCTAACTTCCAGCTATTGTGACAGAATTCTTCGAGTTCAGCTTTAATGATGTCGGGGTTAATGTTACCAGTGGTAGCTAATTTTGAATTGGGGAGAGAAGGACCTAGTACATCAGCTGTCGCCCGTAAAGGAGGAGAGAAGGGGTGGGTCGCACGGAGAAGAGGAGAAGGGGCATGGGCCGCGCGTAGGATTGGTGATTGAAACGGACTGGATGTGCCTGCAGCAATGCCAGCATTGTTCGCTATTGGACTCGGTCCCATTCGACTGGCGCCGGGATGATCCACTTTCATATATTTGTCTGTCTCTCTGGCTGATGCCGTCCTATTATTGTATAGTCGATTCGCTAAAAGAAGAAAATTACCTTCATCTGTAATCTGAGCAAGTAATACTCCGGATCTATGAATGTACTGGGTATAGGTATAATCTGGTCGTCCCCATGAATATGTCACATCAATGTTGCTTGGAAAATTCTTCGCTGCCTCAATGTCAAGAACGAAATTAAACTTTTTCATGATCGCTTTCTGGTAATAATGTCGATTAGACTGGGTAGTTTGTACTTGTGGAGTGAACGAATTGACATCAAAGTATGTTCGCGGCTGTTGATCCGGAGGCTGCAACGATAATTCGATCAAGTAAGGGCTCCTGAATGGATGAAATGAAGCAATGGAACACGCCTCGCCAATTGGTGCTTCGACTAGTCGTAGGCCGTGTTGTTCTGCAGTTGTTGCCCACGTATGTATGGCATCTTCAATCAACTTAGCTGTAACATTGAGCCAGTCGATCCGAATGTGGTAACAATTGTCGGGATTATGAAGACGATCATAGTGAAGATTGATAAGTTCGGGACGATAGGAACGTTTTCGATGGTCGACATCATACTTCATAACTTTACTTAGAGAGACCTTGGGTCTTTTCCCACCATTAGTTGTTGGAGTTTGCACACCTGAGTCATTTGAACTATCGTCTTGCGTGGAGCTGGATCTCGCTCTATCTGGCCGTGGAGACTCTTTAGGCATGACATCTGACATTGGAGTCGAAGGCACAGAATTTTCACGTCTTCGAGAACTGAACCAACCACTACGACTATCTGGTCGCTGTTTGGCATATTCTCCAGTAACCTGATAGAAGTATTGTCCATCCCTGAAAGGATGACGTTTCTCAACATGGACAAATATTCCTGCATCTCTATCTCTCTCTTTGCCAAGATCTTTCTCTCTCAGCCTATGAGTCTCGTCGACCATAAGCAAATTGCCCAACTCAACCGCTTGATCACGATCTTCAATGTCCTCGAAGTTCTCAAGCAACCAGGTCGTCATATCCGAGCCAATGAAACAGTTGTAATGGAGGCGAAAATGCCATCTTCTATTTTGCATGCGAACCCCACCCTTTTCGACAGGGGCTTGAATAGCTTCGGCCAAAGCGGCAACATCAAGCTTTGATTTTCGAAAACGATCCGGTTCTAGTAATTGCCCACGTCTGCTGGTACTTTCACTACTCTCAACGAGAGGTAAAGTTTCGAGTTCTGCGCTAACAACGACGGATGGATCCTCGGTCTTGTACACGATATCGAGAGGATTGGAATCTTTTATTTTCCTAGAAGCAAGACTCTGGAAACGTCGCTCTGAAGATGGAACATATCTGTGGCTTTGCCACATTTGGGTGAGCTTCCTGATACCTTCTAGCCGAACCTCCTCCTCATTGTCCTCACCTCTCATATTGTCACGTCGAGATTGCGTTGGCCGTGCCACAGGAATCAGCACAAACCTTGCACGCCAGAATCGGAGATGTTCGGTCATGTCGTCTTCGAAACCCGCAATGAAGGAATCTACGTAATTCCAATTATATTCATCCTTCGATCGCCCTAACGTCATTCTGCGAGATTCATAGGTATCACTCAGAGTCGTCCGAATTGCCGGATAGTACCCGGACGGATCCAGAGTTCCTGGGCTAGGTGTAGTCAAAGCTGTTGGTTTTCGGACGAACATATTAACTTCAACCTCCGTACCATTCACGCATGATAATTGGTGAATTATGTTGCCCATTGACATGAATACGCTGGCTCCATCTTCGGCGATACGATCACGTTCAAACACATTCGCGATCTTCAAGGACTTTTGTCCAAATGCCTCAGCTACCGCTGGACCAATAACGATTTGAAAACCTTGGGAAAGTCGTAAGCTGATTAGCTCCCTCAAAAAGTCTTCCCTGTTGTTTGGATCTTCGCTGAGTTCATCCTCGAAATTTTGTGAGATATTGTATGGCTTTTGTTGATATTCATTTTCAAGTTGAAACTTTGTAGGAAATGACTCGGTCGTCAATGGTACAGATGCAGGAGAACAGAGGGATTTCCACTTCATTGTTCTAGTGCGGATTGGCTTAGGAAACACATGTTGCCATCTTCTGTAGACTGTTTTCCCCATTGCGTCATTATCTGTGGGATTGGAGGGATTCAGCACACTGAGCCATGGCGACAAAGCAGTAGTTGGAGATAAAGTAGATGGTAATTCGGGAACAGATTCTGCGAGCAGTTTCGAATTGAAGATTTTTTGATTGTCATTGGTTCTCAGCAGCTGCAAATTCCTGTGTTCATCTTCGTTACCCTTGGTGCCTTCATAGAAAGAGCTCAAGACGGATCTAGATTTGAACTGGTTTGTTGAATCTAGAGACTGAAGTGCGCTTTTGATGGTCATGGGGCGTATCGAAGGACTTTTCTCCACCTCCGGCTCACTTGTTCGTTTGCTTTCGATGGAACTGCTATCAGACCTCATCTTTGACCTTTCACTATTTGAAGACGGCGGTCGATCTTGGTTTAGTGGAGCGCTAAGCAGATGGTTCGTCATAGTAAAAGTAGTTTTCTTCCTTGAATCAGACTCTTTCGACGAAGTAGAAACTGGTTTCGCGGCACTGGCATTCTCGATATGTAATTCAGCTGCGACACCCTTAGGCGAGGCGATGCCAAACCCATACTTGCCAAGGCTTATTTGTCGATTCAGTTTTGTGGGCCGTACAGCAGGTGCTTTCGCTGCAGTCATGGCGCTACTTACACTGCTCTTGCGTGGTAGCACAGGATCATTTCTCTGCAAGCTTTGCTTCTCTTTGTCAAGCTTTTCTCCAGCGAGCAAGTTCATGCTTCTTGGGGTTGGACTATCATCGGTGAAAGAGGTACCAAACAATTTAGAATCATTTGCAAGAACCTTGCGCACAGTTTCCTCACTTCCTGGTTTGAAGGGTGACCTCGAACTTTTCTGTCGCGGGCCAATAAAATTTTCCATTATTTCAGAATGGTTAAGGTCGTATGTATCAAGTGCCCTCACGAATTTCTTTTCGGCTTGGGTAGCATGTCGATCAAGTATAGGTTTTGATGGCCCATTGATAAATTCCGAGAGGCTGAACTGCAACTTCACGCGTTCCCAAGCATAAGGATGCTTCTTTAGACCCGCAGTTTCACGGGATTCTGGAATTACCATTTGAGGGAAGACTACATCTAGTTGTAAAGGCGGAACGGCAATCTCAGTCATCGCATTTTCCATGACACTTGCCATTTCCATTTCGTACATCTTACAACGTATTGCAAAATCGCTAGAGGACTCGGCTATTCGCTTTTTGAACAAGTTCGAATCAGCTAGAGGATGCGTATATAGAAGATCTTGGGATGCCCCAGTCCAAAAAGATACGTCGATCCAGTGGGGTATTGCGTAGCTCCACTCACTAGGGTCTTGTCGATTATTGGACGATGAATTTTGGAAAGCTCTATCACGAATATTGGGCGGGGAAAGCGATTCGTTTAAGGATGAATAACTTCCAAATATAGGAGCTGTCTGACGCGGGGTGCTGTCCTCGCTGCGAAGAGCTTTGAAATGTAATGCCTCTTGAAATGGAGCATATCTAGGATTCCTGTATCGAAAAAGAGGCACAGAGTGCAGTGGCATTTTTGGGAGACAAACTAGGTCAATACCAATGCCATTACCAATGAGACTTTCAGTGGTTTTTCGGAGAGTTTCATAATCTACTTCAAAAAGCCCAGCACAGGGAGTTACAACAACGATGGATATTCCAGTCCTAACAAGATCTCGATCAATATAATCATGTGCGAATTGGGTTGATGCGAGATCGATTGCTTCGAGAACATTTCCATGCATGGCAAGCGAAGGCTCGGCCTCGATACGTGTTCCAAGAGTGCCTTTATTTGTGGCTGAGAACGGCGCCCCCGAGGCCGTGACTAACTCGATCCGATGCATAGAGATATCTTTTCGAAAGAATTTAAACTCGCGCTTCAACTGATAGAGAATTGTTGTCCATTCTCCACTGGCCATCTCACTGACTACAACTCGATAAAAGTCCTTATATGGCTTCTTACTACCATCAGTCTGCACGCCCGTGTGGTAAGCGGTATCGTGGGATGATCTTGCTAATTCTGAAGCCAATCCAGTGTCGTATTCGACTCTTGTAAATAAGACTATACTGACTAAATGCTTCACTTTGAGCTGTACCCACTTTTTGAACAATGCTGGTAGAAAGCCATTCACCACTTTGTTGAACATTATTTCTCCAGAACCTTCGGAGTCAAAATCCCACATTTCCCTTGACATCTGAATGAAAAGCACGTAACGCGCCGACTCGCTCCGGAAAACTGGTTTGGTGGTTGCCGAGAAGAACGCAGACTCCACCTTTCGACCACCAATGTAAACAGAAGTAACTTGTGCCTTGATGGTACCCATGAACAAAATCTTTTGCCCTTTGTAGACAGCCTTGTCCACCATTTCGCCTACAGTCAATCTCCACATGTCTGATCGAGCAAGGTATTGATCTTTGAACGACATCTCCACATGGGACGCAGAACTGGTAGCTGAATCGGCCTGTGGACCATTATTATTAGTAGTGAATTTGGGGCGAAATCTTTGTAGAACGTACTGTGCAAAGTAGTACATTTGAACGATGCTTCAAATTAAATACATCGGCAATTGGTTTAGCAAGGGATACCTCCAATGAGGGCTGTTTCAGCTTCAGCTCCTTTGGCATATCTTTTGCAAGGAACAAATAACGTTTACCAAAGCCCACTTCATGCTTAGAGCCTTTCCCACGATGTTCATGGCCAGCTTGATTCGAAATGTAACTTCCAAACCGCCCGGTAGCCGTTGCGCTATCGATGTCTGGTTTATTTAACGCTGGCTTGTCTTGAAAATCGCGAAATCCAGAGTCTGTTTTGAGGGCTACGATAGCCATGAGCTCCCCCGCCTTGACATCTGGGAATAAGTCCAGGTTTAGAATAACTTCGTCTTTCGAGAAAGTCTCATCGTGTGTCCAAAGGTTGCAGCGCCTCTCGACAGGAAGTTTTATAGGTATTGGGTCGTGCTGAATGGTTCCTGTGCTCGAGCACGAGGTGACTGGTCTGCTTGTAAACGCAGTCCCATTCTCAGAGCTGCCATTGCTAACTTGGCGGAGGTGAGAGACTCGTTGGTTCCCGCGTCGCGGGGTCAGTGGGAAAAGTGTTGACATTTGAAGACATTAGCTAATTTGGCTCAATAAAAGCCAATTACGAGATCGGTATTATTTATAGACCATGGCTGTCTGATTCAAGCTCGAATGTGCAAAGCATCAAATCATCAATACCATCAATGTTGAAGCTATTCCTTGGAAGTGCGAGGGTTGTAAAGTTAGGGTGTAGATTTATTGTGACTTGGGACATTACTAGCCACATTAGAGCCACCCTTTCAAGAGCGCCACAGCCTTAAATGTTTCGGTGATTATTTCTACCGATTATCAAAATTTCGATAAGGCTGTCGAGAAAATTATTCTTGAGAACGAAAAGGATTGTCCAGACCACGGACGATGCAATCGACAATTGAACTTACCAATCATAAATTTCAAGCATATAAACCTTGAGAATGAGCAAAAGATCTTCTGAGGTCGTTGCAGATGGAGACCAAGCTTACCAGAAGCGCCAAAGGATATCTACCGTTACCAAGACTACTTATACCTCAGTTGATATACAGTCTGCAAGGCAATTGAAGCAGACTCTAGCTTTCGATCAAGACTCTGGTCGTTCAAAACATGGTATATAACGCTTTGATATCTTGCACTTGCACCTTGCTAACAGAAACACAGGCATACAATCTTTGAAAGCATTTCTCGACAGCTTCTCTGTAGCAGACGCCGATAACTCAGCCCGAGTTATCATTCTTAAAGAATACCTCGAATCGCAAAAGCCCACCGATGATGAGGAAAAATCTGCTGTCTTCCTGTCTGATATTATGCAGACATGGAGCTTTGCATCGCAGGCAAACGATGAATCTCTTCTCTCCGCCGTTCCAGCTGTATTAGCACTGCTCTTGAAGACTTTATCTAATATACTGGAGATGGCTGAGCATGGATTGAGGTTAGGTAGAACGATACTTCAGAAGCGTCAACTAGAACTGATTGCACGGGGTCTTACTTCGAATAAGAGCAAAGAACACGTAATTTCCCCAGTTCTGCGACTCCTTCGAGAATTATCGATCTACGATGGAGGAGCTTTGGCGAAGCAGGTTTTCCGATCAAGAGACTACACTTTCAAGACCCTAGCACGAAATCTCAGCTTAAAATACACGGGAGATGCGGTTGAAAATCGCAGGAAACCTTCCGTGCGGACCAATGCGCTTCGATTCCTTCTTTCCATCATAAAGTTCCTTCCCACGGATGCGAAACGCGAACTGCTCAATCAAAGGGACATTGTTATGGGCTTGACGAGAGATATTAGAGACGATCCTCCCTTCGTAATACGTGATATATTGGAGACTCTGAAATCTAGTGTTTTACTGGACGATGCTCTACCGAGAGACGCCAAATCGAAAATCGTGAATGCAACTTCTCTCGGACGGATAGCAGCACTGTATGTTTACGACCAAGAGGATGAAGAAGCCGCCAAAGGGAAGAAAACGGTAGACGGGATAGCACATGACTTTCTTATGCTCGCATGCACATCCTCAAATCTAGGTGTTCTCAATCGTCAAAATGGATTCTATCCTAGAGGAGTCGATGCCGACGAAGGTCATGATGTCGACGTAGACGTTGGCCATATTGACCTAGGACTAGATAGTATTGAGTGGATGGAGCGCTTCACAGAAAAGGTTCCAGTGCGCAACACCATACTATCTGAATTTATCCAAAATCTCCGGCCTTGGTCGAGCTTGAAACAGAGCGAGCTATTACTGTCCATTCTCGAATCCGCCCCTGAGCTTGTCGCAAGTTACTTTTTTACCAAAAAATCCTTCTCACTCGATCCTAAGCTTACCGCGACCTGGATTGGATACTCCGCTTTCGTCTTTTCTACTCTGCAACTTCCGATTCCTCAATATTTTGGCCACCAAGAGCGGTATGCGAGACTTCCGCCACCTTCTTCTATTGTTCTAGAGAGTATATTGCCTCAGCCATTGACACAGAAGGTATTCACACGTTGTCTAAATCAACAATATAATCTCATTGCCTTTTTTGCTATACGAATTCTTTCAGTTGCATTCAACAAAATGCGCGAAATATTGAAAATGTATGAAGAAGCCGCGGCCACCTCATCATCGATATGGACTCAGGCTGCTGAGAGGTTGACGGATGAATTTTGTCAACGTATTCCTTCGATCAAGGATGTGATCAACACATTTCGAAAGTTGTCCGATACGGAGTTGATGCAAAGAGAGGCAGTCACTAAGTTGTTAGTTCTGTATTATGAAGTGGTTCCACGTGTTGCTTTGGACGCCAAGTTTGACGTATCAGAAACTCTCACGAAGGCATTACAAGCTGTCGAGAGTACCGGGTTATCTAAAGAAGATCGCGCATTGCGAATTATGGAATTAGAAAACTTGTTTCAATTCTCCCATTTTTCACCAGGAATGCGGTGGTTCGTCAAAGTGGAAGGGCTTTCAGTTTCTCCGTTCATGGCCATGCTGAAGTTGTCCGCCGAAGCACCTTCTGGTGTGCCTTTGCTCAAGCTGAGATCCGTCCTTAGCTCAGTTGTCCAAGAAAATCAAATTTTTCAAACTGAGACTACAGTCTCGGCGCTTGACACATTTATCGCCAGACTGAAGGATATTCAGGGTACACCTAACGAGAAAGCGATCCATGAATTCCTAGATGACTGCATCTCAAGATGTGCTGCGAAGCCAATCAAGTACATATTTTCTCTTGAAGAACTTACCTCAAAACCCCGCGACGCCGGAAAAGAGCAATCTGCTGTAAGTTTATTACTACTTTCTGTTGCTGAACAGTGGCCATTTCTTGTCAAAACTGGAACAGATGTTCTCAAAGATGTAGCAGATTTCATCGCACGATTTCTGGCAGCATCCATAAAGATTGGCGAGGACAAAAGGACCATAAAATCGATCACAAAAGCTATGGTCGACGAGACGCCAGAGACATCATCAGCCCGAAAGATTTTAGATAAATCTCGAAAATTGGTCGACGAAATAGAAATTCCACAGCCACCGCGAACAGCCACTGGGGAGCTCGGTGCTGAAACCACTGAGGGTGATATTTCGGCAAAAGAAAAAAATGAAGTAGATGCCACGATGCTAGAGGTATTGCCAGAGGAAGACCATAACGCTTTGGTGAAATGGGTGACGAAAGATGTAGAGGAAGTTATTGAAGGCGGTCATGCTGCGGCACTAATCATGCTTCTATCGTCGGAACATTTCAGTGTTCGCAAGGAGGCTTTAACCAATATATCAAAGGTTGGGGCCAAACTCAAGGAATCTTCATTCGAAGAAAAGGAACAAGTCTGGCTTCTCCTTTGTGAGCTAGTGGAGACATCGAAGAAGGTTATAAATGGAGAGCCACTTCCCACCATCATTTCATCTTTTGCATCGCATTCCGTGGCTGTACTATGCGACCCTCTCCACTGTCTTTACCCTAAACTCAACAAGTTTCTTGCTCAGGGGCCAACCTGGCAAATTGACAAGATACCTTTGATGTACAAGGTTCTCGATGAGTCGCCAAGTCTCGATGATCACCACTACTCGGAGGTCTCTTGGCTTCTTGATTTTATGCTTGTTGGTCTTCGAACGCCAATGGATATGGGTATATTCCGAAAACGCCGAGTTTTTGAGAAGTTATTCTCGTTATATAACAATCCATATATCGCACAAGGGCTACAAGAAAAAATTCTCAAGCTATTGTTTCGTGCAACCACGATTGAAGGAGGAAGTACCACACTTATTACCAGATTCAGTAGCATGACCTGGTTAGAGGTGCAGGTCGCTTTAGGTGGAGGTACGCCTTTGAAGGTGTTAATGCAAAGAATCATTGACTCAAGTGATAAGCAAAGAATTGAAGGCTGGAAGAAGGGGGAGAAGATGCAAAGGGCTGAATAGTCACAGGAGCAATACAAGTATAGCAAACAGCTAGTAAGGATGGATGTGACTGGAGATACCCTAAATATTGAATCTCATCTTATGATGCTCTTCATTTCCAACGTGCCAAACATTGCTTAGTCGTACCACATAACTGCTAGGAGAAAACACTAAATCCAGATATCATGAGTTTCCATATCACCTTACAACATTGACACCTCGAGAACACGAAATTTATATGATCAATGTTGTTTCCAACGTGATTTCGCAGTACAATAAAGTTTTAAGGCTGATGTCTAGCCTCTGCTACCTTATCATTAGGAACCGCCACGTGACGGCTGGCGAATGCCCCATAGGGGAGCCTGCGCCGCACCGAGGCTGAAGAACGCTAAGACAAACGGAACCTGCCTTTGTGGCACATCAACACTTCTAACGACTTGCAACGAGCAAACGAACGACCTTAAATCTCAACTTCAAACAGTCAAAACAAATAACGTAAAGTTATATTACTCCCACAAAAGAACCAGAAACACAGTACAGTAATTCAGGCAGACCTATTGCGCATACTTATTGAAAGAGCCAAAACCTTCCTGGAAAGTCTCATTTCAAACCCCTCCTCGCCGTACCAAACAAACAAATCACCACAACCCCTACCTTAACTTCTTTCTTACAACTACAAAATTAAAACAATCAGGGCCATAGAGCTTTGCGCCTACCTGGGTAGATGCGCTAAGCTCGTCTATTAAACCTTCTTGCTCATACTTACAACCTACAGCCTCCAATATAAAACATACAACAAGTCCACACCTGCCCACAACTAACACACTCTACAACATCGTCTGGGCTAAATATTGTCAATCGAATCAACAACAATCCAAGCACCAGAATAGTTCATAAGACGGTTGGAACAAGATAATAGAATGGCTCCCAATACAGGTGGAGGTCGTCAGTACACGAGGGACGAGTTGTTATTTCTGCGAGATTCACCATTGGTTGTGAAACCTGCTGGTTTACTGTCTACCGCAGAATGGATGGGGTTTGTCACAAGAAGCTCTAGCCATGATACTCGGTATATTGACTATTTTCAGACAAACGCCTGATGCGAATCGAAACAATTCTACCAGGATATCTGACAGAACTAGAGATCGTGATGCAAATCCGCTCCTAGAACACACAAATCGAAGAGCACGAAATAATGCAAGTATGTGTGCCAATGATCTAGCGTCTTCGCTTCAATGTTTGTTCTTTTGTACTGACATGCGACAGACCCTGAGAGTATTCAACTTGTGCCCACCAGAACTACCTTTTCGTCTGCCAACCCTGCACGCAATGCAATTAAAGGTATAGATTCCCCAGATCGACCCGCCCTCCGCGAGAGCGAGTCACAAAGCAAACTCAGCTATCGTACCAAGATCGATGATAGCGACGATCGTCCCCGCCGTGACATGCTGCGACCCAAGCCTGGTGATGGTGTTGACCCTGAGGGTTGGATGGAGGTAAAGCCTCGAAAGAGCTTTGGTACCGAAGGAGCTGAGCGTTTTACTGGGCGTATGGGTGGGGAGAGACATCGAGACGAGAAACGATTCAAGGATCGAGAGGAGCGGGATACGAAGGAAAGACCGAGGGGATTTGAAAATTTCTCCCGTGACAAGGATAAGAACCATGAACAAGAGAATAATCGCAGAACTGCAAATGGTAGGGGAAGAACAGAGCCTTCTTGGCTTCGAGAAAACAATGATGGGCCGCCGACATCCCGGGAGCGCAATGCGAATGCAGAGAGGTTCGATAATCGACATAAAAGCTGGCGAGAGAAGGATTTCGATAATCGCGGGGATAGAGATAAGGGCGACCGACGCTGGGCAGACAGGGACAGAGACCATGACGATCACAATCGCTCTATTCCAGAGTGGGCAGCAGAAGACAAAACTAGCCAAATCTCTCCACGGGATGACTTCCAGAAATCCCAAACATCGACTGGTAACAATAGTCGCAAACACACAGCAGAGGATATGCAGAAATGGAAAGAGGCAATGCATTCCAAGAACAAACCAGGTGTCAGTGATACAGTAGTGGAAGAAGTCACGCAGCCTAAAGTTGATGAGCATCCTTCTTTCCCTGACGTACAGAAGCCTAAAACTCTTGCACCACTTGATACTGGTACCAATGGAGATGAATTCTTCCGTCTGTGGGCTACGCCAAAGAATGATACCGGACTTCCTTCGCAGTTTGAGGCGGGTACGGAAAACATGACGAAATCTGCTGTGTCTGCAGCACCTGGTGGAAAAACTTCTAGGTTCAACAAATTTTTTCAGCAAGAGGAGCCTTCGCGCAAAGTCGAACCACAGACAGCTATACCAAAACCATCCTACAGACTTGAAAGTTTGAACAACAATGGTCAATCTCCGGCTGACAAGGAAGCAATGCCAATGATACTTGCAATGCTACAGTCGAGCGGAACTCCTCCCGCGAATCCCATGATGCAGTCCAAACCTCCCTCTCAAGAAAAGCAACCAGGGACACCTTTTGAAGGTCGCGATCTATCACTCCAACACCTCCCAGATCGTCATGATGAGTTGAGATCGAATGCTCACTCATATTCCCATAACCTACATGATGTAAGCGCCCAACGTGAACAGGCAGGTAGCCAACCGACTGTGCGCCCCGAAGAAATGTTACATCATTTGGTCAATCAGCGCCAACATGCTATCAGCCAATCCTCTTTCAGGGGTGAACAGCCTCGGTCTGAACAAACTGCATTTCTCATGAGCCTGATGAGAGACGCACAGGCAGCCCCAGAGCCTCAAAGAACGGAACAGATTATTCTTGGTCATCCGCCTAGACAGCAGCCTAGTCGTCAATTACAACATCAACAACAACAACTGGAGCGAGAGCAAGAATTGCAAGCTCAGCGCGAGCGAGGAAATCCCCAGCGTCGCCCACCCGGATTTTTTGACGAACCTATCTATCGAGGTGGACCTCCTCCTCAGCATGACAACCCTCGACCTCAACCTACACACATTCTTCCACGACCACCTCCGGGTCTCGAGCAATTACAACAAGGTTGGCCTGGACAACCTTCCTCTCAACACCCTCCCCCACAGCAATTTCGTCCAACGGCCCCTCCAGGTCTAGCCGGAAATGTCCCACGTCCTATGCAAATGCCCCAGCAAATACTCCCGCCGGGTTTTCAAATGGCTGGCTCAATGAACAATTTTCCGCCTCCAGAGGCACTAGCGGGCCCTCGAAATATGCCATTTAACCCTGCCTACTTCAATGGCCCGCCGCCAGGCTTCCTACCACCTGTTATGTCTCCATTCTCTACGGAAGGCATGCCGGCATTCCCTTTCGATGCTCGTGGGCCACCTCCTCCACAAGGTGCCTACAGACGCCAGTAATTCAGACACGTTTGGTAAAATGAAAGTCCCATGAAGCATAGGTCTCGAGGGTGGAGAGCGGCAACGAAAATGGATGGATACGAAGGGATAAGAACGAATGATTGTCGATGGTGGCCGTAAAACTGTGTTTGTAGAGTATCTCTTGACCTTTAGTATTGACCACCTGGACAATTAATGGAGGGGTAGCATTGGTATTTGTTAGTTGGATGCGTTTATGCGTTGAGAAGAGCACTGAGCGAGCAGACCGAATGCTTGGCGTCGAGCGTGTGCGCTGGTTTATTGCTCGATACCAAGGTCCCCCCCATATTAGCTAGCGATCTTTGTGGAGAGGTTTTACTCTCGCGTGAATGACAATTTCAAACACGTTGAACCACGGCGTGCTGTATCAGTCTTGTTTAACTCTGAATTTGCTGTGATAATGTGTGATAGCATGTGGTCTCTTTACGCAAGACCGATCTCATCTAAGCAGCGTATAATCACTTCATCTACATAGTATACAAAGTATGAATATATACACCGAGCAATGCAGCGATGAATGAACTAAAGAACGATATCTCAAGTCCTCAAGTCTCCAGCTAAGTATTTGAATCATTGTGAACCATATGATTTGTGTTGATCAAAGGCATTGATTGAGTGTGCTAGAATGAAAGTAGTGTAGCCCGTCTGTGATCTTGGTTTTGGTTTTGGTTTGGTTTCTTTCCTAAGGGAGGCTAAGATAGAGGGGTATTAGCGGGTCATTGTTGATTTGGTGGTGTATGTATGTGGAAGTCGGAGTTGGAGAGGGGATGGGGGGTGACAGGTCTATTGATGGTGTTTAATTTATGGATGGACTAAGGGAATGATATTGAGTTTAGATGGATAGGCAGGAAGGGGTATGGTTTATTAGGACATTATTGGAGGACTTCATTGAGATTACCGGTTTGGATGTTAAAATTAGGTTTGAGGTTGAGTACTAGGTTTTCGGGGCATTTGACCTCGTCAGCTAGTATAGATGTAAGTTAGGTATGATTTTGAGAAACTAGCTGTTAATCTACATTTATCGAATTCTTCCTTTCCATCGTATCCAATAGTCCGGATTGCAGTCTAGGTCGGGAGTTATCACTGTTTGAGAAGCTGTAAAGCCTTTCAAAACGATTGATCATGTCACGGACTGCATGATTCAGATGAGATCAATGTACTGAATAAATTTAACATTTCAAATAGATCCAACACATATAAAAGATCCGACATTTGAAATCGATCTAAAGAACCAAGAATTTTTTGCTGTCGAGCTCCAGTCTGCAAATGATCTCCGAACTTAGATTTGACGATTGAAGAGTTTTCCGGGTCTAGATAGGATATGATATCCTTCAATTTATAGATTCAACATTCGGATTGTCTCGTAGGATCAATGCCCATGACAGCATAAATGTGTGTGGATAGCTTCAATGTCGAGATGATATCTCGAGCCCAGAATTGGCAATTTTGTCTGTTCCTAAAAGCCTATTTGCTAACTATCATGATTATCACCAGAGTTATTTCCAATAGATAGGATGTAACTATATATGTACACTTGCACACTCGCAGTACCCAGGTTGCATTGTTCCCCTTCAATGTCTCCTGGATGTTCCTGGCACAGCTTGTGGATACCGTGCATTGATATTGAAGATCCGCCTCTCCTTCGACGAGAAAACAGACAGAAATTTACATGATGAGATCTTAAAATTCAGTAATTCCCAGGTATTCAGAAGAATGGAAGAGTAGTTATCATCCACCTTTTCCCCTGGCCGAGCGCTCATACATAAGGGCGAACGAACTTTAATGTAGCAATACTATGAGCACTTAAATCATAGAACTGACTCATAGGCAATAATAGACATAGATAGAGAAGCTCGAAACATTCATATTAGGTCGAAATTGTGATAATCACCTTGAGACATTTTGAATCTATATCAAACAGCATGTCGTCGTAGCTTGGACTGAGCTTGGGTCTCCTCGTGCTATTGCTGTCTTCACTCAGGAGCTAGCGCATAAGCGGCCGCTTCACGAAACAGCCATCATGTTTCTGTTTCCAATCTGAACATGACCCCGCCAATAATCAAACTCCCTTTCAACCAAATAACTACAAGAATACACAATCAATCACTTTGTGCTACTTATCCAATACTGAAGATAAATATTTGTTATTTTTACTACTTGAACTGCTCAACAATACTTCGAAAAGGTTTACACCAACTGTCATACACCGCCCATCATGGGGGTGTCGGCCATTGATGAACAGCGCCAGGGTAAGCTCAACTTTGCGAATGTTAGGAAACATGGAAAAGCTGACCATGATTTATAGCTATTTTGGATGCCATAAAATCTATCACTCGAGGCGACGTATGTTTTCTTACTCTGGGATCGAATATATGCTGAAACATTAGTAGTGGAAAGTACTGGTTATAGATGAGGCGACCAAGAAGATAGTGTTTAATGTCCTTAAGGAAGATGACATTCTCAACGAGAATATCGCCAGTATGTCGATTTATGCGGGTTGATTGGGCTCTACTAAAGATACCGCAGATGTGGAAATACTGGAAAGCAGGAGGGAAATGAACCCTGGCATGGATGCTATATATCTCCTATCACCAGAACCACATGTTGTCGACTGTTTGTTGGCAGACTTCGAACGTCGAAGATATCGCAAATCATTCCTAGTATGGGTTGCCCTTCTCGATCCAACGATGCGCCGGCGTATCGATTCCTCTAGACAAGCACAAGAACAATTAGCCGGCTGGGAAACTTTGTCCATAGATTATTACCCCCGCGAGTCGCATTTAATTACCTTCAGAGATCCTTGGAGTTTTCCTATTTTATTTCACCCAGCATGTGCCCCTTTGGTGCGCGATCATATGCAACTTCTAGCGCAAAAGGTAAGATTCATTGATTGGCATGAACTACAGGTTTGGAACTGATTTGATAAATAGATTACTGGAATTTGCGTATCCCTAGGGGAATCCCCAAAAATACGATATTACAGACCTAAAAATCCTACACATGAAGCAGCAGTCTTATGTTCTCATTTAGCTCGATTTGTTCAGGAGGAGCTCGATGCATACCAGCAATATAACCCCAGTTTCCCACCGCCATCTAATCGACCTCAAGGTGTTCTCCTCATAACCGATAGATCAATGGATATATTAGCACCATTACTACACGAATTTACATATCAAGCCATGGCACACGACCTCCTTCCAATCAAAGACCACGAGAAAGTTACATACACAACTATATTGAATGAAGGAACTGCACAAGAAGGACAGAAAGAAATGGAAATTGGTGAGAAGGACAAGATATGGGTAGAAAACAGGCATCAGCATATGAGTAAAACTATCGAAAAATTAATGAGCGATTTCAAAAAGTTTATCGCAGACAATCCACATTTTGCCAACCAAGATGCGGAAAATGTCAGTATAAATCAGATCAAGGATATGTTAGCAGGATTGCCACAATTTCAGGAGATGAAGGAAGCATACTCTTTACATTTGAATATGGCACAAGAATGTATGAATATCTTTCAACACCACGAGCTCCCCGATATTGCATTGGCGGAACAAACACTAGCCACAGGACTCGACGAAGATTACCGAAAGCCTAAGGAGATGGGTGCACAAGTCATTCGTTTATTAGATAATCCAGCAGTTGCTCCTAAGGAGAGGTTAAGGCTTATCATACTTTACGTCATATTCCGAGATGGATTAATTGTGGAAGATATAGAACGTCTTCTACATCACTCAGGACTTCCTCTCTCAGAAATGAACGAAATTCTTAACCTAGAATTACTAGGGGTACACACCACCAAGAAACTTACAGACAAAACCAAAGCTTCATCAGTCCCATTATTCCCACCAAAACCTATACCCACCGTCATCAACGAAGAGCTTGCTCTGTCCCGATATGAAACCAATCTCCAACGTAGTCTCGAAGAAATCACCAAGGGAACCCTGGATCCATCTACCTTCCCTTACACAAAACCTCCCACTGATCCATCCGAAGACATGGCTCTTCAATCACAAGCTTCACTTCGTAGTGCTAAGCCTACATGGGCTCGTGGACGTAGTACCACACCAGATAACATGCAAAGAATCATTGTTTTCATAGCTGGTGGAGCTACTTACTCCGAAGCAAGAGCTTGCTATGGAATTTCGAAAGATTGCAACAAAGATGTATTTTTAGCAACCTCTCACATGCTCAATCCAAACTTGTTCCTAAAACAGGTCGGTGATTTAACCGCCGGCAGGAAGCAACTAGATCTACCAATCGACAGACCAAAACCAAAAGCTCCAGCCTATCTTTTTATAGCCAATGATCCTCCTCCCGCTCCACCCGCTGTGCAAGTAGGACTCGGATTACCAAGTGGACCAGGTCATGCTCCTGGAGCTGTGAGACCCCCAAGAAGCCCAGGAGCTCCACCTCCGCCGATGAAGAGTCCAGATGGTGGGTCTTTGACTGCAGGAATGCAGCAGATGTCTCTAAACGGGACAGGAGATGGAGCAGGGCATTCTTCTGGGAAATTGGAGAAGAAGAAGGGTGAGGATGGGAAAGAGAAGAAGAAGAAAATGGGCTTCTTCAGGAGTAAAAAATAAATAGGGGTAATTGCTTTGGCTCCGGTGTCTTGTTGATGAACGGAGATGCGAAATAGGAAATTATCAGGATAGGGGTTGAAGAGTTTGTGTATCATATGCAAGAGTTGAGGCACACTAAACGCGCATGGAGTAAATATGTGAATTACAGATAATGTTCTGTGCCGATGGAGAACAAATGAAGAAATCGAAGGATATTAAACAATATTTACAGAAAGAAATATGCCGGAGATATTGAAGGGATTATTAATAGTCGAGAGATGAAGCATATAGGATGTACAAGAGAGGTGAAATTGGGCTGGGCAATAATAATAGTAGCATGAACGTGTAATATGAAATTGAAAAATTAATTGATATTATCT
Organism: Sclerotinia nivalis; assembly: GCA_029531795.1. Taxonomy (NCBI): domain Eukaryota; kingdom Fungi; phylum Ascomycota; class Leotiomycetes; order Helotiales; family Sclerotiniaceae; genus Sclerotinia; species Sclerotinia nivalis. Next base: position 384,115 of record JAPEIS010000003.1, read on the forward strand.
GTCTGGTTTGATGTGATGTGATGTTTATGGAAAAGTATCGTGTCTTTTTTTACACGCGACTGGCTTTGATTTGGAGATGTGATATATATGTTGGTGGCATCTGGAAAGCTCACCATGAGATATTATACAAGGCTTAAGCGCTGGTTCACAGGGCAGAACTTTAATACTCTTCTTAGTGATTTGAATAATTGGAAATATCTTCAAATTTCCGAGAAAATATTGTTCGTTGAACGGAAGTATTCATTTATTCATTCATTATCCGTACTCTCTTCTCTCTTCTCCCATCATTGAAAATGTAAGACTTAGAGGAATACTCAATAGGTACATAATATAAATCATGAATCGTCACGAAGGCAAGTTTGATGCATGCATGGATTTATGCAGGATCTTTTTGATTCATCGAAATGTATCAAATTTGTACATTTTGTAATTTTGTCTAGCTACTTCCGAAAACTGTGCTTTGTATGTAAGATACATTTTGTAATCTCGTTATCGTGTCATTAATACCCGATGTTGAAGAACTGAAAGGAGAGGAAAGTGCACTATTAGCTCGCCACGCTCAGGTCCCTCTAAAATCCCAGATCAATGTCAAACTCATCATTATCCTCAGAAAATACCTCGGAAATACAAGTTACTGTTACGCAGAAACCACAACATCCAGTCCAGAAATACCACGCACCCTACATCTCGAAAGCGACAGCATCCTCCAATGCCTTCAAAGCCGTGGCATTCCGCTTACAAAATACCTTGCACCACTCCTCAAGTCGTCTCGCATTGGAATCTCTAGCCTTTTCCTGGTATTCGACCACGTTGTCCAATCTGATGAAGAATCGTGATTGATCTAGTATCCTGCCTTCTACCTCGTTGGCTAGTGATGGCATGAGCCAATAATCTGCACCTTTGTGTAGATCGAGTAGTAGATAGAGTTTCTTGTCATTGGCGTTGTGAGCTGGAAGTGATTGCTTTTGGTCTACCTTCATCTCCTCCCAGTCGATTGGTTCCTCATAGGCGGTATCAATAAGAATTTTGAGCACTTCAGGTTGCATTTCCTCAATAGTGATCTCCCCGTTATGTGTCCATCTTCCGGATAGGGCGGCTTTCATGTAGTCAGAAGCACATGCCAAGACAACTTTGTGTGCAGAGAAACGAGTGTTTTCCGAGATGAGAACGATATCTATCATTTCGTTGTTTTTGCGGAAGGCGCGGAGTGTACTGATAAGTGGTTGTGCTAGTTGAGGGGCAGAACGTTCGATCGTGGGATGGTGAATTGACTCGCACCCAAGTTCTTTCAGCAACTTTTCGTATGGGTTGAGACATGGCCGAATGCACTCGAACGGGGGTGCATCAGTAGAGCTAATGAGCAAGAGATGATTGATTGGTTTCCACGAAGACCGCAAATCCTCAAGGGTGATAGTATTGGCATCCACACCCTGTGGATTCAGCCAGAGATTTGCTCGGTTCAAGGTGGGACCATAGTTTTGAAAGTATTTCTTGCTACGAGCGAGATGTTTTTGAAGGTGATCATATATCTCCCAGAGATCTGATAAGAAATCGGGAATATCTGCGCGCGAGATAATATTATTTGAAATCTCTACCATGTGCAGAAGGTGATTCCAAACCTCCCCAATCGATGGTTCTCCACGTCTCGGTACCTTGCTTAAAATCTCGGAAGTCGGCTCTAGAACTACAAAGGGGGTGTTGCTCCAGCAAATTGCTGCATGTTTATCAAGAACAAGAGCAGATAGTGAGATTGTTGGGTCGCATTCTGAGATTCGATTCATGTTTTCTCGTCGATATGATGGTTCGCGAGAATTATCCTTCCGAACTAAGAAGACTGACATGTCTGCAATTCTATTCCAATCCGTATCCCTAAACTGATGTGTAGCAGAACTTGGAGTTACCAATGGCGACAAAATCGTCTTCATTGTTCTATAAATACTTGAAACTGGGTGGACCAATGTGCCGTACTCATTAGATTCTATCAAATTTATCAATGACAGAAGACATTCTTGGTAATCGTCGATTTTGAGGCAGCCATTAACTTCCCGTCGGCGCAAACCAATCTTATTCCATAGCCAGGTAAATTCCCTGCCACAATCGTCCAGGAACTTGGATTTGTCGTGCTGGAACGCAGCTTTGAATATTTCATCATCGTGATCGAAAAGTTCAAGAGTTCGGTGCATTTTGCCAGTCGTATCCGCAGCGAGGGGAAAAGGAGTTAGTGTTTTGAACAGAGGAAAATTTTGTTCCTCCATGGTTAAAATTTTAGTCAAGGCTTTTAGGAACTGTACATAGATATCTGCACCTATCGTTTGTAGAGTGGACGGAAAATCCTTTTGGTCATATATTCGAATCAACTCTACGGCGGTGATGGAAGTGGCTTTCATTGCCTTGAGACATGCTTCAGCTCCGTCACAATCTACGGCCTTGAAATCAATGAAGTCCGGAAGTTTTTTGCTCCAAGGTGCCAAAAGCTCGGGTTGCTTGGTATACTTTGCACCTGATGCTGAGATGAATTTCTCCCTTGGGCTCGAAGGCATATATGCAGGCCAGATAGGCAACGATGGAAGATAATCGCGTAGGTTCTTGTGACCAGCCACTACATAATTTATGACAAGTTCTCGAAGAATCTATAGATTGAGTTAGCGAGGTAGGTTCAGCCAAAACTCGGATAATAGAAATTACCTTGATAAGATCTTGTTGAGTCACCAGTTGAGTGAACAGCCCCTTCTTGATCGAGCTCCCTTTCGACTCCAGGATTTGTAAAGCATTGATGAATCTGCCTAAAGCTTTTTTATCGGCAAAGGACTTCTCAGCATCAGCAGTGGGCCTGGGCATAAATTCTGGACTGAACCTATAGAGACCGGGGATACAATTACATAACTGTTGATGCGACGTCTCGGATGGCTCAATGATAGCTGGCAAGGTTTTCAATTCCGACATAGTATAATATTCCCAAGCACCATTACAGATTGCTTTGAACAACGGCAGAGAGCAAAAGCTTTTGTGGTTCTTGGACAAATTATCAGTTTCAGATGAGGAAAACTTATCCCAGTAACCCCAGAAGGATTTCAACCACTCGTCTGTCTCATCATTCACGACTCTAGATCCTTGAGACTTCATGGACAGCACTTCCGGGATATGGGCAATTGTCAGGTTCATGACATTGAACATTTTGGTTTTGACAATTTCACCTATGCGGTCGTGTGCATCGATCTCGGGTTTCAGTATAAGAACGCTCTTGGCAAAGTCAAAAAGTTTCAGTTCTGACTTTGTAACGAGGTAATAACATCGAGTGTTCTGAGGCATTGGTGATTGAATTGGCTTTAGCTGTCCCAATGTTCCATCCGCGAGAGGGAGCAATCTGCATCCGTCTAATTCCTTCAAGTCATCTGAAGAAACATCACCGACAGGTATAACTTCATTCAGGACATTGTGGATCAGAGGAGTATCATCGACCATCGCCTTTTGGAGAAGCTCACTAGCTCTCTTGGACTTCAAGAGTTTACGTAAACCAGGACAATCCATAGACTTAGCAACAGCAATCGATCTGATATTGGTCAACATGAGAGCAGGGAAATGTGGCGATAGATTTGGTTCCAGGATTTGCAAAAATGGAGAAATTTGCCTCGAAAACTTTGGCTGCAGAAAATCAAAGACCGTCTGAGACATGGTCATGTTAGCTGCATCAGGATTTTCAACGCGTCGGGGAAATAATCTAGCTGAACTGTTCGGAAGCCTCTCCCAAAACGATTTGCACAACAATTCCAAACGGCGGCTCTCTTTTGGTGGCCAGAATCTGAATGCATCCAAGCCAATCTTTTCAGTCAAACCTTCCAGAAACCTGAGGTAAGCATCTGGTAATTTTTCTTCCAGCAGCCATGAATTCCAGGCTAATCCGGCCTCATATGATTCACCTCCCGTAATGAGTGTATTCCTATCTCCAGAAAGAGAAAATGTAGCGTGTATGTGGACTGGTAACGTCGATTCTTCAGGCAAAGGGAGAGTACTAAACAACATTGGCGTAGGTAGATCCAAAGCTTTTGTGTCCTGTTTACTTTCCGATACTACCAACGCTGCAATGCCATACTCTAAATTCTTCCTAATTCTGGATTGGAATTCAACGCTAGGTGTCTCCTCAATCATTGAATAAACCCACCATTCATCTTTGGTCACAAGAATCTCCGTACCAACCATCTGCTTGGCAAAACAAATTGTGTAGTCAGATGTGGAATTTCTCTTCTTCATCCTCACCGACCAGAAGAGTTCTTTTGCTCCGGGTCCCTTGAAATTGACCACTTTGACTCCTTTCAAAAACAGCAGAGAAATTCGAGCTTGTGTAAAATATTGATTCAAGAGCAATCGGACTAAACTGATGCCTAGAGGCTCCTGCTTTGCTCTTAGAGGTGATTTATGTTTTCTTAATGGAAAACGGAAAATTGTCCCATCATAATGATCAGACTCAGTATCATAACCCCATAAATCCTGGAAAGGAACAAGTTGATTTAGATGCAATTGCTTGAGTTTAGAAAGCAATATCTTCACTCCCGGCTTTCGTGCCTGCCAATTATTATTGAGAGGGAGACACGTCTGTAAAGGATCCAAAATCAACAAGTAATCTCCAGAGAGCAAAGTCGGATTGTCTGTAAAATGAAACATGGTCTGGCTTCCTCGACCAAACATTCCGATAGCTGATTTGTCTTCTCGTTTGCTACCAAGACCAACATTCTTAAATCCGTTGAAGTCGATATCCCGAAACACTGCATCGTTATGAACTAGCAACGCTGGCCCTTGAAGATCTTTCATCTCTTCAGTAAGGAGATTATCAGTAGGATGTTGCCTGGGATCCAACATCCAGTTAACTGCTGATGCTTTGGCATCATCCGCATTTGCTAGATATTCTTTGAATGTACTTTCAATAGGATATCGATCCAGAGTAGTTGAAATGCTTGTAGTGATAGACTCACACTGTTGGAAATCCTCGTCATCGTCATCATCATCGGCCAATTGCAGTTCTCCTTTCTTCACTCGCTCACTGATTTTCTCTATGGACAAGTTTTGTGCTGTCTGTTGAGAGATTCGCGAATTGGTAAATCTGACTTTATCGACGATCCTGTCAGACAATAGCACTGCATCATTGTAAGCTATATCCTCCACCGGGCAGAGAACACCATCTTGATCCAGCACTTTCAAGCCTCCTAGAGATTTCCTGGAAAATCTACTGGCCATCTTAATTGTTTCCAACAGAATTTCAATATCGGAATCTTTATAAGGATGACCGGACCGCTCGATTTGAGCTTGAACATCGAGTATGTCTTTCACTCCTGGCCTCAACCCGACATTCATGGCTTTCAAGATATCTTCGTGTATTTTCGCGAATCCCGTATCGATATTTCCCAAGAATGGACCAAGAAGCGCGCAACCAGAGTAAAATGCCTTAGAAGCAGTAACGAATGTGCCGTTCTCCGTGAGAACAGATCGAAGTCGTTTCAATGATTCCGAGACAGCATCGATTCGAAAATTTTCTTTAAAATAGGTAAGCACGGCGTTGACAACGGCTATATCATCATTGATAATGCCATGGTTGAGTTGAGCAAGTAAGATATCGTCGGGTAGGATTGTATTCCATCCAAGGAACTTTTGCCAACGGTAAGTTATGATAAAAGAGACGATAGGGAGCCTATACCCTGCACGCAGACGATCTTCAATACCGCGGCATTGATTTGGGCTTACCATGTCGATAGTTCCATCGGGAAAAGTAGCCGGTAACCATTTGCGATTAAGGAATTGCTTGTGCTTTGTCGCTGTTGCTTCTGACGGGGACCAGGAGAAAGGAGTTTTCAATAGGCTCTTAGCACGGCTGTGGACTTCTTCGCGATCGACTAGGTGAGAACTATTTACGAATTTGCAGACTCGCTCGTAGATGAACGACTCATCGGCTTCCGTCCTTAACCCAAATTTCCTGAAAATATGACCATATCGCGCGTATGGTTTATCAGCAGGTAATACTTCCTCGCCACTGAAGAACACGCTCTTTAGCCATTTGTTCTCGGGATCCACCAGAGCAGAAGCGGTGGAAAACCTGCCGGTCAAATTTCCGTCGATACATTGAGTAGGTACAATTGGTAGGCTGATCATACCTGCTTGTGCTTGGGCAGACAAATCATGATAGCATTGAAGCATCAATTCCGCAGTTTGCTCCTTCAATGATGGTGACCAAGTGCACTTTTGAGGTGACCTCCAAGCTGGGATGATATGATCTTCCAACACTCCAATCTTCGATTTGCACACACAGAGATTCTGGTAGCTAAGGATCTTTTGGATAGGAATGGTCTGCGCATCCAAAAATTGGTAGTCTTTGAATTTAGGAAGAGGAAAAATTTTGTCAGTGACCCCAATTTGAGATTTAAAAGTCTCGATACGTACCCACGGGTACCTTTAAATACTGTCAGTTACTTTCAAGCAATAATGGTGAGTATATACATACCGACATTCTCCATCATTTCCGCACGTCAATTCTTGAAAAATTGGAAGTCTCCGCAGCTTTTGCAAATTATCATCTGTGTCTTTCGGATCAAGCTTTCCCTGAATAGCTCTCGCGATATGTTCAATGATGACAGTTTTGTCTTCATCGGATGCATTCTCAATAGCAACATGGGACTTCGCAAGCCATTGCAATAGGACATGAAACATTTCCCCATTACCAACCTGCAAAGTTGAACCGGCCTGTGTGGTTTTCAACGATTCCACGAGAACTGTGTCTAGGCCCGCACGATCTGAGAGAATTACTGGCGTACTCTGAGCTGTAGCATCTTTCCCAAGCTTTTGAATAGTATCGCCAAGTTGTCCAGGCGGTGGTATGATGGCCCAGCAATTGTGAGGTTTGACTTTTCGGTATTTGCCGTTTGCAAGAGGAAGCAACCATAGACTGGCAATGCTGTCATTTAGAACAGCCGAATTTTCTCGTACCCACGTCCAGGTCTTGGTGACAAATGATATTTGATCGGGATCCAAAGCCGTCACGTCAGCATCAACACGAAGCTTCTTGAAAAAATATGTCATAGCATACTTTGTGAGGTCACTGGCAGAACGATGGCGGATGTGAGGATGAAACTTTGAGGTCTTCAGGCGGTTTCGTAGAGTGCTCAAGGTCGGCAGAGAAAACTGTTTCACGTCGAGATTATGTTTGGGGTCGTGTCGGAATAGTTCTGCTTCAAACTCATCGCGATGCACAAAAGCAAGATGTTCATCGATTGCACGGCATGTGCCATCTTCGAATGGAAACAATGCTAGACCTTTTACAAAATCGGATGAGCCAAGAATGGGGAGAATATATTCCAGAATCTCTTGCCTCGTCGCTTGTGGCCAGGAGGCCACCAAATCGTTCTTGCCGCGAAGGTAAGTGCACAGAGTCCGAGGTTCAAGCGTGAGATTCAAGAAAAGCTCTTTGGCTTCCTCTCTCAATTTATCTGGTAGATAGACAACTGGAATTCGCGCGTTTGCCAATGTCAACTTTAGTGACTGTGGCTCGTTGCCGGTCGCCAACAGCCCAGAATCAGCGCCGACGTAGCCATTGACAGTGTGCCAAACCGGTAGACGCTGATTCCCAATCAAGGTCAGCACTTGAGTGAGTACGTCCTTAGATAAATTGTCAGGATCATCTGGCTTATGAGGCCAATACTTAAACGCTGGGTCAGGTGGAGGAGATAAGGCAAGGTGACTCAACAGCTTAGTCCAAGCATGTGGAATCGAGCTGTTGAATAGGTATTGATTCCATTGCGCCGGCAATTGGTCCTGTGAGCTATGGTCCTGGGATTTATACAATCGCGCTCGGTCTGGTGAGATACTGAACAAGCCGTGAATCAGAGCCGGCTGGTTTATGGAAATGTGCAACGGCATAACCAAAAACAAGGAACCGTTTATGGCTGGAACATTTTGTACCTGAAGGCTTGTCAGCAATGCTGCGTATGATAGTTTGATAATGACAACATATAGGTGCAGTATGTATGGCTTAGGGGAGGAAGATATGATTTTCCGTTTCTTTCTCTGGACCGCAGTGAATTGCGGATTTTCGGAAGGGTGAACTTACATACAAGGGCACAGCTACCGCAACCCAGGGCAAGGATTTCTGAGCTATACTCCATTTACGAATCTCCTCGCTCATTGAGTTACCTTGGATACTGTGGTGAAGTAGGAAGCGCATTTCGGTTGTGGTAGTCCGGCTCTTATATCTCAGTTCCATTTCAAAGGAACAATTGAAGTCTTGAGAAGGATTCTTCAATGTGCTGATGATTGCATTATTGACTCGAGATTTTTTTCTATAAAATGGACGATGAGCAAGAATTGCTTGAGATATAAGATAAGACTTACAGCTGAACGGCTTTTGAATTCACGACTTCGATCTCGATGTGTCCTGTGATAGTTGAAATCACACTGAGTTTGAGAACATGCTTCATGAAAAGCAAACCTTCTTTTCCGAAGTCTTCGGTAAATTTTTCAAGTACATGAGCCATCTCTTGGACCGTGATCTTGCGATCGGAGATCCCACTCTCTTTTGCTTGCTCGGCTGTGCGTAAGGGCAGCCGGACGATGGTGCCAGGAAAAGGTTGCTTTACGCTCTTCATAAGTGATTGATAAACAGTCATATGGGCTCTCAAACTTGGGTTCTCAGAGTGTTCTATGAAGTTGTAACCGTTCCCACCGCTTGACCAAGAATGATGAGGGTCCAGGATTTGCACGCGATGTCCTGATACTATAGATGGAGAGTCTGTCCAGTTGTAAACCTGCTTGTTGTTAGTGGCAGGAAACCCCAAATCTGCCATCATACATACAGAATTAAAACCTCGACCAAACTTTCCTGTGGTCGAACCATCGTCCATCTTGAGCGAGTTGCCCACTTGCGATAAGCTTTGAAAATGTTCCTTCTTGAATTTAGCATTATTGTAAGCAAGCAGGGCTGGGCCCTGATACTGAGCGAGCTTAGGATGAAGATTTTCTGTTTCGTAGGCATTCTCATCAAGAAAGAACTTCTGCAACTTGGATTAGAGAAAACTATTCAAAAGTTCTCGAATGAGAAAGGTAGATATACATACCACTTCTGATGCCTGGGCATCATCAGCATTTTGCAAAAGCTCTCTGAGAACAGAGCCACCGGCAGGATAATCGCGACATATATTCTTGAGCGCGTTCAATATTGTCTGAACCTGTGGCAAGTCGAATTCCGGAGGAATATCCATCCTGGACGTCGTTGCGATAATTAAATTATCCAACGGTCATGGACTGTGCTTGTTGAAGAGAAGGTAAGAAGAGGAAGTCGAGGTAAGAAAATGGAATGGGTGATGTAAATTGGTGGATTGTGTTGTTGTAAAGAGGAAGGAAGAGGGAAGAAGGTGAAGTCGTTGCAATCAATCTACACGTGAAGAAAGTGAGCAAAACAAAGGTGAATGATCGCATGGAAGAGTGAGTCGGACAGAATGGAGTTTATAAGTCAAAATTAGAATCAAAAAATTTATAAGTTATGAAAATAGGTAGCATGTAAACCAACAAATACGACCCTAAAATAGGGCGAATACTCGTTTGATGCAATGCAAGGCTGAGATGGAGTCTGCCTTGACAAACATTCGTTCGCTTCGGGATCTGCAAGCTTTCTAATCTACAAGGCCCCTGTACCTCAACTAAGGACTTCTATTGGATGTTCATATAGACATGGGTAGGTAGAGGTTGGCATAATCTTTTGAAGCAAACTTTGAAGAATGCCCATTGAGAAGTTCTTGACCACTTGATGGAATCGTACTATAAATTGTTCAGACATGAATACACACCCCCTTGGCTACTTTGGCCACCCAGTGAGTACATTATGCAGTCAGTTGATCGACATAAAGAAAAACTTTGAGTATCTAGGCCAAATCTGCGATACATATTGATAGCTTTGATGAGGTGGAGAAAGCTGTTACAAGCAGAGCGTCTTCCACTGTCAGCTGATTATACAAGATTTCAATCAAAAGCCACGAACCTTATATCCAAGCGGCTCGGGAGTCTACCACCGGGAACGCTTAAACATTCATGTTTGCTCTATTCTACAAGCCGGAAGAGCTTTTCACTTCTACTTCCTGGATTTGAGAGGTGTGTTGAGTGGAAAACGGCCCCTGTGAATCGTTCGACTTTGAGGAGCCGGGGATGAAAAAGAGGGTTTCGAATATACTAGGGCTGCCGTCCTGTCATCCACCTCCCAGGTATCGCTCCACATCATCATTCCTATAAAACATTTCCCTCAACTTCTCCTCCTTCCTCCTATCCTTTTCGTGCAACTTCCTAACCTTCCCAGCATCAAGCTTTTGTATTTTGACCTTCTCTCTGATCTCGCCCTCCTTCGGCAGCACTACACCGATACCCAGCTTATCATCTTTTGGTTTGGTCTTGATTGGAAATTGGATACCTTGACCCGATGCACCAAGTCCAAGGCGAGAATCGGGATCCCAACCATATGACGAGAGATAAGTGAGGCCTTTTCTATTTCAGTCGACGTTTGAAGGGGGATGTGAATGGTTTAGACACACTTGATGTGCTAAAGAAGCCTCATGAGGTCGAGGTCTGGTAGAAGATTTGGGATTTGATATATCTGTTGAGTCGACTGCATCCTTCATAGCCTCTGGGTCTGTGGATAGTGGTAGCTTACAGACTTCGCATACTTCCGAATCTCCTGGATCTATAGAGTCACCCGTTGAAGTACTTTCAGGGGCCGGTGAGTCTTTCGGAAGGACTAGTCTAAGATATAAATCGCTGATACTCTTCGCAGAACTCGCAGATGGCGTAGATTGAATTGTGGATAATGACGATGATGGAACAAATTTAACGCGTTTCCTCTTAATACCAGCTCCGAAAACTCTCTGATCTTGCAATGGAATTTCATAAGTATCTTCATCTGACATATTGTCCATATGAGAGTGGTAGATTGGGGTTTTGGGTTAGTTGTAGCAAAGTTTCATGTCATCGAACAATTGCAAGTGTCGGGTAGGGCTGATAGCCACAATGACGCTAACATAGCTTACGCCACAAGCGCCACAAAGCTCCGTCAGACCCAATTTTTGTCAATCTGAACAAATATGGAATTTTGTATCTCGTTGTCTTCTTCCAGCTTACCACCATTCATTCGCCCTTAGACAATTTACTTGTACATTTTTTTTCTTTTAGTCTGTTTTTTTCCTGTTGATCATAATGCCATACTGATTAACTCGCAATAACTTCACGAACAGCTCAAATCCTCCACGTCCACAGCTATGCCCGTAGATTTTGTCGCAAATGTAATATGGGGGGAGGTTACCTGGCTTCCTAGTCTTTGGACTATGGCCAAGGTAGTGCCAGTTGTTTGTGTCGTTGTTTTGGTGAAACTCTTCTCTGCGGGAGTGAAAAATACGTCAGAGAGGAAGATGCATGGGAAAGTGGTTCTGGTGACAGGAGGGACGTCTGGGATAGGAGCTGCAGCAGTTCTAGAACTAGCATCACGAGGAGCGCAGATAGTTCTCCTCACACGCCAATCTCCATCGGATATGTTCGTTGTCGACTATATCGAAGATTTGCGGGAAAGATCCGGGAACGAATTGATTTACGCTGAACAAGTCGATCTCTCATCTTTATATAGCATTCGGAAATTTGCTACGAAATGGATCAACAATGCACCACCACGACGACTGGACATGATCGTACTATGCGCTGCCACACTTACTCCTCCTGGCAAACCTCGTGTTACAACAAAAGAGGGCATTGAAGAAACCTGGATGGTTAATTACTTGGCAAATTTCCATCTTCTGAGTATTCTCAGTCCCGCAATTCGCGCTCAACCACCAGATCGAGATGTGCGAATTATATTTACAACGTGTTCGTCTTATAATAAGAGTCCCACTGTTGGAGATGGTAGTGATGCGATAAAGAAGAAAGATTGGAACCCCTCAACAGCATATGCCAGGAGTAAGATGGCATTGATGATATTTGGACAAGCCTTTCAGAAGCATCTGGAGTCATACAAACGACCCGATGAAGCGATTATGAACGCACGAGTTATATTTGTGGACCCCGGATATTGTCGCACACCAGGATTCAGAAGATGGTTCTCTCGGGGTACATTGTGGGGATTGGCATTATATGTCATGTTATGGCAAAATGTTTGGCTTCTGTTGAAGAGCTCTCAAGGAGGTGCGCAGGGTATCTGCTACGCCGCTATGGAAGCAGCATTAGGAAGAGGGCCTGGTGGAAAACTCATTAAAGAGTGCAGAGAAATAGATTTCGCTACTTCTGGTATCAAAGACGAAAATATTGCAAAGAAGTTATGGGAAGGTAGTGAGAAGTTGATCGAGAGAGTTGAAAGGGAAGAAGCCGTTAAAAGAGCTTTGGAGAAGAAAGAAAAAGAGGCGGCTGAAAAGGCAAATGGAGCAAGTGAGAAACCATCCGACAACTCCGGCACTACAGGAACAGCGCCCGATAATTCTAAAGGAAAATCTAGAAGGCAGCGTAAGGCGAAGTGAGAGGACGGGGAACGGAACATCATATAGCATTGCGGCGGAGTCTTCAATATAATATTTTCGGATACCAGGCTCAATATATCATCTTTCTGTGAAGCTCGACGACTTTTATCCATGTTGTTTCCATATTTTACATATATTCTGCAACCAGGCGAAATAGGGCAACTATCACCTCATCAATTTCAAGTAATGGACCATATTGATCATGCTAATTTACCACAGTAGCTGGATTGCCCACAGATCAGCGGACTATACTATGCATCATGCCAGGCACTTTTCAGGTGTATGGAGTTCCTTGCATTCTCATGTCCTATGTCTACAATGAATAATCCCATGTTTAAGAATGCCAAAGTTTGTGTTTGTACGTTAATGGAGCATCAGTTTGATATGGTAATGATCTGATTTTGGAACTGACCTTCCCACAACAAAATCTTGTGAGTTGGATATATTGGATGAGAATTACTTATTATATCATTTTACTCTGAGTATGAAGAGGCATTGTTCCATCCAATGTGGACGAGAAGTTTACAAAGTTTTCAAGGTAAGTCGAATGATGCATTTGCTTGATTTCGCAACAACATTTAACGCCCGGGTCGTGATTCGTACCAAGCTAACATGCCGTGAAATAGCAGTTCATTGCAAAGGATACATGGGAGATTTTCGAACGGGTCCTCTACGACATGTATCCACAGATTCATGAAGACCGTGTCACCTATTATCCACAGCGAAAGTAGGTGATAATGCGTGTCGTTCTCCGCTTTACAGCATCCTGGCGCTCTGCAGTCAACAAAGCAGATGATATAGCAGATTCTCGATTAAAGGGTTCGTTCTGCAGAAATTAGGTCAGTAATTTTTGTGGCTCTCACGAATCAAGCACGATCAATTATTGAGCTCTCAAGGCACCTTCGCTAACATTTCCATTTCTCTTCGATCGTGTGGGTCTGTCTTGGCAATATTGCTTGCTTCCGGGAACATCTGCAAGATGATATCAGAGTCTTTGATGACCGAAAATCTTTAATAAATCATTGTGGGTCTTCGATAAGCTTAATTGTCTTGGACTTGTCCAAGTTGTTTCGAGTCAGGGGTGACTCTAAGGCTCCGACACTCATGTACAACCTTCGCGAAAGAAACTCAAAGGCGAAATGTCGGACCTTGAAGATTGATGGAATACAGTTTTACTTGACTTCATTACAGAATCATTATTCCCGAGTTATTTCACAAAACCGCTAACATGACTCTGATCCCGATATGTAGTCACATGACCACGTTAGATCAGATACTTCATATGGATCGGCATTCAAAACTTCTAAAGGGGAGAGGCACCGCAATGCCACCGAACTACCCGGAGACGGTACATACACTATCCTGCAGCAGGAACCACAATATCATAACGTTGAAGGAGTGCGGCACCTTTTCGAGGTCTGATATCATACTTCCAGTTTTTACAACCACTTCCATTTGTTCATATATGAATCTACCCATATTTCTTGGACAACTAAGGTTCCACCTAGGACTAATTTCATCATCGCTATCAACGTTTTTTTGGGGGTTTTTTATGGACCTCTCCATGCCGACTTGAGGAGGAAATGTGCTCCCCGGACCCCATATAGTCCCCTTCTCCCATCTCATAATGAATTTTTAATCAGAACAACTTGACAATCCCACACAAAAGCATTTTTTTGGTTTTTTTTTGGCAATTATGGGCTTACTAAGTCATACGGGTTTCCTTGGGAACACAGTGCGAGGCAAGGCTCTTGAGACTCTTGTCTGCGCAACTGCTGCAAGTGGTTTCTTACTCTTTGGATATGATCGTATGTATGTCCTAGTCCATACCAGAGAGTCGAACTAATCTTTGTGTTCAGAGGGTATCATGTCCGGAATCATCACAGAAGATAATTTCCTCACATACTTCCCCAAAATGGAGCCACACAACAAATCGGGAGCAATTCAAGCTTTGGTTGTTGCCATCTACGAAATAGGTTGTTTATTCGGATCATTCTTTATTATTGGATTTGGTGATAAACTCGGAAGAAGGAGAGCTGTCTTATTGGGAACTGTTATCATGTTGATTGGTACTGCGATACAAGCTTCGAGTTTCGGGATGGCTCAATTGATAGTTGGAAGAATTGTTACGGGTGTAGGTAACGGAATGAATACTTCATCAATTCCCGTTTGGCAGAGTGAGATGGCTCCACCTAAGATTCGAGGATTCTTGGTTTTGTTCGAAGGTGCTTTGATCGCTGGAGGCAGTAAGTATTAATCATCCCTGCTCTTACAAACTTCATCTAATCGATCATAGTTATGTTGTCGTACTGGCTCAACTATGGATTCTTCTTCATCACCCAATATGGTTCCTTTCAATGGCGCTTCCCGATTGCTTTCCAAGCATTCTTCGGAGCTATCCTCCTTGTCGGTATCCTCGCATTACCGGAATCGCCCAAATGGCTTCTCAAAAAAGATAAAGATGAGCAAGCCATCGAAATTCTTTGCCGTCTACAAAAATGCGAGAGAGATGACCCACGTATCACGGAAGAAGTAAGAGAACTTAAGAGGGTTACCGCTATTACCAAGGGACAAAAGCTCACACTTAAGGAATTTTATGGAAATGGTCCTGAGATGAATAGATGGAGAGTTACTATCGCATATACTTCCCAACTTTTCCAGCAGATTGGAGGTACCAATCTTGTTACATACTATGCAACGTAAGTTCTATTGTTCACATCGCCCTCATTCATTTAATGCATATCCTTATGGCGTTATCACAGAACTGTCTTCGAAGATTCCCTTGGTTTCTCTCCCTCCCTCGCCCGTCTCCTAACCGCCTGTTACGGAACCCTCTATCTCGCTGCCGCCATTCTCGCACTGTTCATCGTCGACCGTTTTGGCCGTCGCAAAATGATGATTATTGGTGCTCTAGGAATGGGTTTTTCATCCATGGTCATCGGAGTCTGTCTTTCACAAACAACAGAAGATTATAAAGCTCCTGGCTATGTTGCCACCGCCTTTATCTTCATCTTCATTGCCTTCTTCGCATTAGGATGGTTAGGAATAACTTGGCTCTATCCAGCCGAGGTGACGCCACTTCGAATCAGAGCTGAAGCAAACGGTCTCTCGACTTCGTTCAACTGGATTGGTAATTATATCGTTGTTCAGTTGGCTCCGATTATGATTTACAGCATCAGTTGGAAGACATACTTCGTATTCATGTGTGTCAACCTTGCATTCGTACCAATTATTTGGTACACCTTCGTTGAGACCAAAGGATACCCACTTGAAAAACTCGATGAGATTTTCGAGGAAGCATATGAAAGAGGAGAGAATCCAGTGTGGACCGAAAGAAGAATCAGAAAAAATGCAAAAGCATTACTAAATGGTGGAAAGCACGCAGAAGAAGGTATTGCTAGCGGCACAGATATTAGGGATGAGGAAAAACTCAGAAGGGAAAGCAGAAATGAGGACATTTTTGCGGATTCAGGACATCTACATCATGTTCATGGCGAACACAGTGGAAAAACAAGTGGAGACGACACGCTTATTGAGCAGAGAGAGAAGATAGAAGAGGAGATTGATAGAACGGATAGATTTCCTTTTGAGGGGAACTAGTGTCCGGTGCTTTTCGTCGAAAATGGCTGTCAATCGCAGTTCATCAAATTGGGAAAATGTTGGGCGCCTGGCGCTCATCTGTCTGTATAATATTTGGTGATGAGGGGAAGGTCTGTGTTTCTTTGTTCTTTTTGGTTATGATATCCACGCTACGATGTAATGAGGTTATATTTAGATGATAGATGTAAATGATAAAATGAATGGAATAAAATACATTAAAAGGAGAACTATCTAGAAATGACAAGCTTGTGAGATGATGTGACATGTGGATGGTGAACCGAGTGGTTTGAAGGCAGTAGGCAGTAGGCAGGAATAAGAAATTTTCACGGCTCTTGGCTGGAATATCGGGCAGAAAATAATTCTCTTGGGAAGGTACAACTTACAAGTAAGGGGCAGTGTGCAGATATTAGGAGATGAAATGCAGATACTTATTCAGCCAAGTTTTAATAGATAGATTTTAGTTGATGAAAGAATAAGAACATAAAGGGGCTCGGTGAGTGCAGGTGCCACACGCGAGGTCAAGAACTATTAGGTCGTGGAGAATGGAGTTGAAATATAGATATGCTAACTTAGCAGTTACAACATTGCTACTCCCGCGCGATATCATCAATATACCGATTGAATTTGGTCCTCCTAATGCCTCACGTGTTTGGGCAGCTATTACATTATACTAGAACTTGGCAGGTACTTAAATTGTTCCTCATCCCGGGAAGAATGACTACTTACTCGGGAGACTGGTTCTGATCGTGAACTACCTGGGAAGCTCTAGTCGATGCGGTATCTGCGGGTCTAAAGTTTGTTGAGTGATCTGGAACAAGGGTTTGATTGTGAAGTTCAGTTCAAATTGTTACGCGGTGTATGGCTCGTAATTTAAATAAGGAAAGGATGTTGTATGTATATAGAGAGACTTAGAGTGTGGACTATTAGATCAATAGGGCGAATGCAATGAGGTAAGCTGTATGACAGAGATATCTTCTCGTCCGAGGTTGAGAGCAATGAGAGAGAGCTATACTATCGGAGATGAATGCAGGTTTCGCTCAACCATGCTGGAATTTTCACCTACGATCATTTTGTTACAAATCCTTTTTGCTTTGCCATTGTGAGGAGCAATGGAATGTTCGGTCCAAAGACTCAAAATATATAGCCTTCCATTGTCACTCTTTTTTGGTGTTAGCAAAACTCTGAAAGACTAAACTAACGTCCGATTTCTTCTTTGAGAGATCCAGTGTCTGGCTAATTTTGGTGCTGATATGTTGCATCGTGGCTACTTGATGTGTCCAATAACCCAGACTGCAGTGCCTACGCTTTGAATGTTTGGAGAATGGTTTTTTGTTTTTTGATTATTTAATGAATCCAATTTTCACAATCATTATGCAAAATTGTTTTAATATTTGAGAGTCTCTTATTATTAGATTTGAGTGCGGACTATTTGGGCACACTGAACCAGTTGTAGTCACTTTCGATCATTTGCTCGCTCCTTCCTTCCTTCTTTCTCTGCACTTTCCTTTACCACTCTTTGATAGGCGAGTATTGCAGCCATGTATTCTCTCTTTTCCTAATCTCCTTTTCATTCTCAACCTAGTTATTTGATACGTTTGATTTTAACAATTTCCGGATTCCATCACTTTTGAATATTTCCAACTTTCAACATGGATATAGACGACGACTCATTATCTTACATTAATCACACTTATTGGTTAGAAGTGATACAGCAAATAGTTGAATCACGATGGGGCAACAGAGTGTCGGTTTTGCAGCGAGACGCAATGTTCTCCAGTACTTTTCGATATATCAATACTCCATCGTATGATGATGGTGAGGCAAATGCAAGATTCGGAAAGCCTTACAAAGATTGCTCAGAGGCTGTGAGATTTAAAGTTATGATAGAAAAGCTATGGAATGACTGTGGTAAGGCACTAAAATTCCTTTTGGAGTACAAGGCTGATACATACAGTCGGTCGGGATCGTAAACGTCAATTATACCGCGAAGGATGGAAGCAAATGCCATGCGATTCAGCAGATGAAACTACTCCGGGAAGAGATTTCGGCAATACTATCTGTTCTATGCCGGCTGCATCCGAGGGTTTCTTTTTATACGTCATGGCAACATTGAAGGCTGCCCAAGAATACGCGGTCAATCGCAGTCAAAGACTAGCTCCTAGTCACTCACCTGTAACCTCTTCGGATGAAAAGCGATCAGAAGAAGCTCCTGTTCATTCACCACAAGAAGCTCCTGGTCACTCACCTGTAACCTCTTCGGATGAAAGGCGACCAGAAGAAACTTATTCATACAAGGGCAATGAAAGCCCGAGGAACAAGGAAGAATCAGACATTGATAAACCAATTTCGATTTCCTCAAACGAAAGGGAGCATTCTAATAAAGAACCCTCTCCTCCGTCACATTCTCCTTTATCATTCTCTCTACCAATGAGGGACAACGAAAGCCCAAGCAACCAGGAAGTATCAGATGTTGAAAAACCAATGTCAATTTCCTCAAACGAAACGGAACATTCTAATAGAGAGCCCTCTTCTCCGTCACATTCTCCCCCATTATTCTCTCTACCACCGCCTTCACTCCCTCCCCCACCACCCGCTTCTGAGCCACCATCTACTCCACAACCCCCTTCTCTATCATTACCTCCACGACCTCCTTCCCCCTTACTCCCTCCCCCACCATTCGCTTCTAATCCACTCCCTCCCCCACCACCCGCTTCTGAGCCACCATCTACTCCACAACCCCCTTCTCTATCATTACCTCCAAGACCTCCTTCCCCCTTACTCCCTCCCCCACCATTCGCTTCTAATCCACTGTCTTCTCCACCACAGCATCCGCCATTACCACATGGCATTGATGTAACAGGTCCAGGCGCTTCCTCAATAAAATCAGCGTTGATAGGCTCTCGACGAGGAACCCTAAAATATTTCCAGGACACCTTTGGAGTCTGGTTGGAAATATTTAGTGCAGAATCGGAGGACTACATTTTCTGCAGACGGCTAGATCCCTGGGGTCAATCGAAACATGTGGAGAATCAAATGGCTTTGGATATACTTGGTGTGTGGGTCAAGAAAGCCATGCATCAATCTCAATGTCAACATCTGAGGGCTTTTATAGAAGAATCCATGGCAGGACATGAGATGACCTTAGAGCAGCTGCACAAAGCCGCATGCGGAGATTCTCTACTGGTTGACAGAAGCATGTTCAAGGTGGTTCCAAAGGACGCAAAACAATCCAACCCCTTTTCTCAGTTGGCGTCGGTTAATGATTGGGCCCTCTTCGGGCAGAGGTATCGAATCGAAATCACAAATTTCCACCTTGCTGGGATATTTTTAGGCAGGGGCGGAACTCATACAAAAGAATGCATTCGCATACTAACAGTCTTTTTGGCAATTGAGAGGGTGGATAAGAGAGAGTACATTGTATGCAAGCCACACAAACATCAGATGATTGATCGATATTTGGAACTTCATCGGAAAAGGTGTCAAATGGCTTCTGAAATCGTCGGCATATGGGTTGAGAAAGCAAAGTATAACCAACAGTATATGACGGACTTTTTGGTTGAGCTCAAAGCATCAGAAGGTAATATGACATTAGAGGAAATCCACACAGCTGCAATGCAGTCGACCAAAGCAACCCCCATGAAGGAAACTCAGTCCAATCAGCGCAAATTTGAGGGAACTTGATTAATATTGGAAGTCCTAGATCTACCAGATGTCCAAGGTCAAGGTTCATGTTACTATACACTCGAGATTGGGATGAGAAAAAATATGGAAGTTTGAAACAGAAGAAGAAGTTCACCATCGACACATCTATAAGTGTGACAAGGAGATGGCAAGGAGTAACGAAGTTTACACATGAAACATATTTTAATGTTAGAATAAAATTGAACAACTGTGACAAGTACCTTCTAAAGATGTCCATGTAATTATCTGGACGTAGGATATGCAATAGTCCGCGCTAGCAGTGTGTTACAGAATGTATCGTTCTGAAAACAAGTTCCCCTTTCCCAAACACCACGCTAGAACGCTTCAAGAAATCCCCAACCCTGAATCCAGATACGAAACAAACCACAGCCTCAGCGCCTGCAAAGCAAAAAACATAGGTGCGTGCATCAAAAACCAAGGAAAGTAACACGTGGAGCATCTCCCTCCTTAGAACACATCTCGCGAATCAAAGACATATGGACCCTCGTTCCACTCAAATGCTGAATCTTCAACACCCTTTCCAAAACAATTTTGAACTTCCCAAATGAGAATTTCTCCAATATCCATTCCCGATGTATAGTATCCGAAGTTTCGATCCCTGCCATGAATAATGGCCAATGAAGTCTCTCGTAATGTTCTTCATCTCCCTTTGCGAAAATTCTTTGGACAATGTTCAAGAGTGATTTGAGGGCCCGTTTGACTACTTTTGGTCTTGTGTTGTGGTTTTCGTCTTGAATTGTATAGCGGAAGTGGTAGATGCGTATGGCGTAATAGTAACTGAGGATCCAATCGGCGTTGACGAGGAATCTTGGATGGGTTTCTAAGTCTATTGCTGCGAGTTGGAATATGTTTTTGTATGTTTGCTCGAGTTCACGGAATTGTTGTTCTATTGCTTCGGATGGAGGATTTTGGTCGAGATCGTTGACTAGCTGACACATTATTGCTGACTTCCATAATAAATCCAGTACTTCGAGGTTTTGATCATCATCGGCAGCCTGTTCGGGCGGATACTCCTGGTCCCAGTTTAGAGCAAGAACAGAGCGTCCCATGTCGACTATTTTAGATACATTCTTAGTGTCGGTGCAAAGATATCTAGCGAGATCCCCTCCACGGTAGCAGAAGCAAAAACCAACATCGGCGTAGAACATCCAAATCGTAACCCTGGCGAGCAGTGATTGGTCACGGAGGTGAAAAGATAATGGAGGATTTGGATTTTGCCTGTTGATTGGGTTTATATTTAAAAGATTTGTAATATGCTCTTGAATATAATCGCATACAACTCTGCTCAGGAGCATCATCGTACCGATTCCGGCATGTAGTTGACTTGATCCAAGCATATATAGAAACCAGAAAGCCACCATGATACTTAAATGATGCGGCGATTCTTCTTCGGAGATAGCTGTCAGTAAACGACCAATTCCAGCTCTAAAATGCTTCTGGGCGAGGTCGTGAAGTTCATTATTATCTTTATCTTTGAAGAATAAATCACGAAAGGATATTGCGAGTAATAAATGCATGATTAGAGGATCTTGCGCACCGAGACAAAGATATATCTGTTGAGTTGACCATGTTGGATTTTTCGTGGTGAATTTTAATGACAGTGTCTTTTCGTAGTGTTCTACGGCCCGTTTCTCTGATGGTGAGAGCTTCAATGGATTCGAATTACGTAGACTTGGGAAATGAAGTGTGACGCAATCCTTTGCATAATAATTATCCTGGAACACAACATTATCTCGCCCCACAAGGTCAAGAGCTCTCAAGGGCTGGAAGGGTGAATGATGGCTAATGGTGTCAGTACGCTCGTTGCCTGAAGCTACATCGTCGAATGTCTCGAGATTAAAGCAACCTTCGGGTAAAATGAATCCATGTTCCATAGTGGGTGACCAGTCATGCATGCTCCACATGTCGGGAAATCCTTCATCGCCAACAGCATGGAGGAGTTCGTCGGGATCAACTGGAGTTGAGAGTGGTAGCGATCCAAAGGTGTTTGGAACAATCTGAACAGGAGCTACTCGCTCGCTCGCTTCTCTATGCTGTCTCTCCCTTTCTCTTCTAGAGATAAATGGCTGATAGGAACAATCTAATCCTAAACGATGGCACCTTTCACATATCGGATGTTTTTCATCGCATCTCACTCTAGCACGTCTACAAGTCATACATCCTATAGCTGATTAGATGATGGCTTCCAACAATAGAAGGAAACCCACCTGATCTAGACCTGAGGCCCCTCTTAGCTTGTGTCATGGTAAAATTTGTGTCTCGAGCTGGTCCAAAATTCTAGGTGGGGTCCAAGTCTATCCCAAGTTGCCAAATGATTCTTGGAGGTTTTCCTTGAACATCATTGCAACTGTGGGGACATTTATGCATAGATTTAGGACCTTTTTGAGACAAAATCAGGGCCATGATCGTTGAGGGCTGAGTTGAGCTGATGAAGTGAGGTTCAGACGATGGCTGAATTGATTGGCTATTATAGGTATCACAAGTCAAAAGTGGATCAAACACGGCTGATCGTCTCGACGAACCAATCAAAATGGGAGCTCGTCAATCTTGATTTTACCCCGCGATATCAATCTTTTTGAATAGAAGAGACCATGACAGTTTAGTATCTGATCGCCTACTCGTCCATTGACATTGAATTGCTGGAGTTATCAAAATTTGAACCTGTTGCCTATAGATACCACCTTCATTCTCGCGATCTCTTTTCCGACTGATTTCATTCCTTCATTAGTAAGCGACCCTTTGCTCCTCCCTTTTCTCTCATTCACACATCACAACCAAGAATCAAGCAGTCTACCAGGACGCAAAAGAACCACCACCGAAAATGGAGGACACAGTTTCTAGAATTATCCAAAAAGCCATAGATGGCTACGAAGATGATTTGAAAGCAATCAATCAAAAGGTAACCCTCTCTTCCATACACACCCTTGTACTCAATCTTCTGGACTGCAGTCCGCTCTGAGATCTTCAAGCTTTGAATGATTGAATCTTTGAACGGATACTTTTATCGAAATGATCGAACTGTTTTTGAAGATTCAATAGTCAAAGTGATTTCAATATTCAAAAGTCCCTTATTGCTGGACTGCATTCCGGACTATTGCACAGACTCATATACTTATCCGTATCTCACAAATTTTAGATCCACGAAAATCCGGAGCTTGGATTCAATGAAATAAAAGCACATGAAAACATCACGTCTATGCTCAAGGAGCTAGGCTACTCTGTCACGACTGGCGCTTATGGTGTTCCGACTGCTTTCTCGGCAGAGTATGGTAGCGGAGGTCGCCTTGTGGTATACAATGCGGAGTATGATGCTCTACCCGACATTGGACACGCATGCGGTCATAATCTAATTGCTACCGCCTCAATTGCATCGTTCTTGGGCCTTGCATCAGCATTGAAGAAACAAAATGTTCCAGGTCGAGTCAGACTTTTGGGAACACCAGCTGAAGAAGGAGGTGGAGGAAAATTGAAGCTCATTGATGCAGGAGCTTACAAAGATGTTGATGCTTGCATGATGGTTCATCCTTGTATTAGAGAACCAAGTCATGGCCGTGTCGGTTCCGCATATAGCACCACGTTGGCAAATCACAAGTTTAAGATCCATTATACGGGAAAGCCTTCACATGCTGCTATGGCACCTTGGGAGGGTATCAATGCGCTTGATGCTGTTGTTCTTGCTTATAATGCTATCAGTGTCTTGAGACAGCAGATCAAACCTTATGAAAGAATCAATGTAAGTACGTCGATACATTTTGAGCCACATAAAAACTAATCTCCCGAAAAGGGAGTGATTGAATCTGGTGGTACAAGGCCAAATATCATCACGGCTAGTGCAGGATTAGTCTATTACATCCGAAGTGCTACTCTCAAAGAAGCCGATGAACTCAAAGCCAGAGCTGTCAAATGTTTTGAAGGAGCTGCTATCGCAACAGGCTGTACAGTTGAGTTTGAAGAGTGTGTCTGCACCACTTACTTTCCACTTCTAAGTATATACTAACCTTACCCAGAATAAATACATACGCCGACACACGACCCAACAAAACAATCTGCAGTCAATACGCAGAAGCCATGTCTAATCTTCAATACCCTGTTACATGTGACTTCAAACACATTGACAACGCACCTGGCTCAACTGATATGGGTAAGCTCCAGATACCCAATACTTCCACTCCACCTCTAACAATTCACCTAGGCAACGTAACCTACGAGTGTCCCGGGTTCCACGGCTGGTACGGAATCTCCGATACAGCTTTTAACCACACCCCTGAATTCACACAAGCAGCCGCCACCAAAGAAGCTCATGATATTACTATTGTGACGGCTAAAGCTATGGCGATCGTCGGTTGGAATGTACTTACTAATGATGGGGTTGCGAAGGCTGTGAGGGCGGATTTTGAAGAGGATAAGATTTTGAGAGAAAAACCTAAGGGTGTTGTATCTGTAGGCGGTGCTTGTTGAGGGGGGAGTGGTTGGTTTGATGTGGTGGAGTGATGAGGATGGTTTTGATATTGATTTATTCTAGAATTGCAAAGTCGATGCTCAAGAAATATAAATAGGTAGATATATACTGATCGAATAACACATGAAAACATGCAGACCTCAGATGCTGTGTACTCGGTTAATAGAAGTGTTCACCCGCCAACTCAATGCACCGGACAATTGAATGCCTAAGCCTAATTAAGCGATACATCAGCAGAATTTCATTGTTGGGGTTATAGACTATTGAGCTTCGGGTGTATTGAAACGGTAATCTAATTGGGTTAGACATTCGATTGGCTAATGCGTCAGTTGAGCCCTTACATATGTAATCTTACATAAACCATCATCGATAAGGAATGCCCAGCACAGCCGAGCCGAGTCTAGATAAGAAATCCCATCACGGAGCATTATCGGACCTCATATCAACAATCTAATCTATTAATCTATTTACCAAATAATAATTCAACAATTTTTTGTACATATTAAATTTCGAAAATATATCTCTCGTTCTCATCTCTCATCTCTCATTCTAACCTCTCCTCTCATTTCTCCAACTAGACATTCTACACACTCATCCCATCCACCACCTTTCCTCACCCATCAAAACCCAACCCACAATGCCCCAACCACCCCTCCGCATCGCAATCCTCGAATGCGACACCCCCCTCCCAAACACCGACGCCAAATACCACGGATACGGCGGCGTATTCTCGTCGCTCCTGGAGCGCGGGACCACCACTCTCACACCACCCCTCCCGGTATCCTCTCTACAAATAGGTTCCTACGACGTAACGCTCCAAGAATATCCCACACTCTCATCTATCGACGCGATATTAATTAGTGGATCGCGATTCACGGCCTTTGATTCGGAGCCGTGGATTGTGAAATTGGTGGAGTTTGTGAGGAGGGTTTTGGAGCAGGGGAGGGTGAGGGTGGTGGGGATTTGTTTTGGACATCAGATTGTGGGGAGGGCGATGGGGATGAGGGTTCTGAGGAATGAGAGGGGGTGGGAACTTAGTGTTACGGCTGTTGAGTTGACGGGCAGGGGGAAGGAGATTTTTGGTTTGGAGAGTTTGGTATATTTTCCTCTTCGATAAGAAATGAGGATTTGGAGCTAATCTTTTGACAGAATATATTTCAAATGCATAAAGATATGGTGTATGAATATCCTGAAGAGGTGGAACAATTAGCATATACGGATAAATGTGCAACGCAGGGAATGTATATTAAAGGGAGATTAATGACTGTCCAAGGACATCCGGAGTTTACTAAGGAAATTGTAAGGGAAGTGTTGGAGGCAAGACATGCTTCAGGTATTTTTGACGATGAGACTTTTGAGGATGCAATGAGTAGGGTTAATAAGGACCATGATGGTGTGAAAGTAGCTCAAGCTTTCTTGAAATTCATTATGGAAGATTAGGCGGGTATTCTCCTAAAAATTGTATATTTCTGCTAAATGGAAGCTTCCCGTGACACTCATGTGACAATAAATACTGATACAGGGCTCTTTTGAGTCTTGTAATTGGAATGAGTACAATGAACAATCTTTCCTAATGCTGCAACAAATTCTCACCAATTGCTAGTATTAAACATTCGAAGCCAGAACAATGATTACCACCACCCAATCTATCCAAATCTTCCTGAGCCTGACTCTACCTCAAAACTTCATCCATAGATCCTCGAAGTCTATATTCCACATATTCCGCAGCGTCTCATAATAGCCCGATACTCCACACCAAAATACTCCGCTTCAGCAAATGCTTTCCCGCTTCCAACATACTACACCAAGAAAAGATAGGGAAATTCCATCTCGTCTTCTCAGCACATTGATATAATTACCTAAATCCAGCAACATTTCAAAATAATCAAGTTTCCAAAGTGCAGTCCAAGGACAATCTTCGCATTGAACGAAATGGCTTTCAATATATCCATGATTGAAAGTTATAGACTCTGAAGGGCGGAAATCTCCTATGGTGTATTCTTGATGAAGGGTTGCTTGTGGTAAGATCGGTTTGAACAATTATTTATTCAAGAAACCATCGCCTTTTATACCGAGGAGAGAAATATAATCCTAATCGTCCCAGAATCATGGGAAAGAAACCGAGGGAAAAAAGAAAGAGAGGCGAAGCAGACACGAGGTAGGCTATAAAGATTGAGATATGTACGAGTAATCTTGCGGTAGAGGTGATTGAGCGGATATCTATCCACTGAGATTAAATGCATGTAGTATGTATTACTCGAATTTTTACCGGTATGGGAAAATTCTAGAGACTACTCCGAGTCTCAGAAAACAAATAGAAAGGCACATAACCTAATACAATAAGGACGAAGAGAAGAATCTGCAGATAATTGGAACACCAAGAAAGCTTTCGTGTATTGAACTATCCGATGTATAAAATGATTTAAAGCTCAAACTGGACTCGGATTGTATATAGATTCATCGCCGTGTTATTGCGGCCTTACACCTTTCATCTACAGCAATTTCCCAAGAAAAACCATATCATACTACATCTCGCACAACTCACTTCCTCAAACTCAAAGCCCATTTCACAGCCGGGACTTCTTCATCTTCCCTCAAGATAGGTGGTTCAGGTCCCAGAGGAGCGATACTGAATGGATTGATCTAGATTGAAATTAGTACACAGCATGGCCGTAAAAAAAAAGGGGGGGGGGTAACATACCTGAGTGTGACTCTTTGTATAATGGTTCTTAATATGAGTGAATTCGGTCGTCTCTCCGAATGCTGGAACATTCCAATACAAATTTCTCAACCATTTATGGATATACGGATATCCTGATCGAATGTCCCGGATGTTTGTCTTCAACACATTAGCTATCGTCATATCCACCCAAAGCGCTGAATCGAGTAGACACATACCTTAAAATGCTGGACATAGACGACATCGAATCTGACGATTGTGGTAAATAACCTGACATCCGCTTCGGTAATATTTTTTCCATAATAATACGGTCCCTCATTCTCACTCAAATGTTTCTCTACACGATCCAAGGAAGTGAAGAGTTGAGTAACAGCTTTCTCATAAGCTTCCTGCTTGGTAGCGAAACCAGATCTATAGACTCCATTGTTGATATCATTATATGTCCATTCATTCGTAGCTTCAATCTCTTTCTGTAAATTCGCAGGAAAGAGATCGACATTCTTGTATTCCGGGGCAATAACATCATCAAACTATTTGGATATCAG
Source organism: Sclerotinia nivalis (assembly GCA_029531795.1). Classification (NCBI taxonomy): domain Eukaryota; kingdom Fungi; phylum Ascomycota; class Leotiomycetes; order Helotiales; family Sclerotiniaceae; genus Sclerotinia; species Sclerotinia nivalis. Next base: position 411,619 of record JAPEIS010000003.1, read on the forward strand.
CACCTAATCCCAAATTTTGAGAGAATGACAGGAACAAGTAAATCCAAACTAACCTCGGTATAAAACATCCTAATAATCTCACTACTCTCATTACTAACAATCTTTCCCTGCTTCACATCATAAAGAGTCGGAACTGTGAATCTTCCAGTATATTCCGGATCAACCTGAAAGTATATATCTCTCAAATGCGTATAACCTTTATGGGCTTCAACGGGAGATGAAGTAACGTTATCACCCGGGATATCATCTTCAGCAGTCGCAAATCTCCATCCTTCTTCTTGCATATGCCAGTGTACACTGGTATATGGAATGATATCTTCGAGGCCTTTGAGTTTGCGTACGATCAATGTGCGATGTGCCCATGGACAAGCATAAGATACCTAATGGTGGTTCTGGTTAGTCGGGAGAGAAGCTTGACTTAGGGAAGGTGTGGTTACATAGAGATGGTATCTTCCTTTTTCCGGTGGGAATTCCCCTCCTTTCTTGATGAAATTTCGAAAGTGGGATTGACCTCGCTTGAATTCTCCAGATTTATCATTAAGTGCTACCCACCGTGTAATTTTTTGCTCGGACTGTATGTTTCGCATGTCAGCTATTATTTAAGTTGCTTATGTACCTCCTGAGAGCTGGCGAGCTGGCGAGCTGGCGAGCTTCCAGACATCAAGGAGCTTGGAGGCTAACGAACCATATTTGTAGATTTAATAGAACTGAAAGCTCGTATTGGTAATTTTGAAAGAGTTGGAAGCTGCGCAGATAATTGATGAAGTCGAGAAAGCATGAATTTACTGGAATGAAGAAAAAGAGGCGACGTTATTACCCTTTATATCATGTTACAAAGGAAGAATATGGAGCTCGAGGTGCCACTGATGGCGGGGTAGAATTGAGATTGGTCATCGATTAGAGCTGTGCTTTGATATCCCTGCCAATTGCTTACATTTCTCCTGCAAAGCACTTACTAAGTTTACATAACCCACGGAAAATTGAGCTTTTTGAAGCCCGAAACCGATTACTAGATAATCTCAAATCTCATAGTAATATATCATGGATATTTTCGCAGAATTAAAACGCGTTTGCTTGGTAAAATATTTATATTTCGCTGAATTCATAATCCACGTGCTGTTCTAATTTTCATAGTCCCATAAAAAAGGATGCCACTCCCACTTCATTGTATCGTTAATTGCCCAACTTCATCATGATGTAAGGAACTTCTACATCTTCTTCATTCTGATCCTCAACACAAATTTCGAAGATTACCGTCTTTTGGTGACTTGGAATAGGCTTCTTAGAGATGAGCTCAACAAGTTCACTAAGCTTCAAATGCATGCGATCCGCCAACTTTGCCTTGGAAAAGAAGCTGGCATACAGGAGACTGACACCTGAACTCAACATACTGATGCCGAGACCCTTGTTCTGTGAGAAATCATCGATGAGTTCTTTGAGTGTGATGTTTTCAACCTCAAATCGATCCCAAAGTTTGTCAATAGAGACATCTCCTGTGTGACCCTTGTATGTAGCTTTTGGACTAGCGATAGGCTCACTAAATCCAAAGAAAGGTAAAGCCAAGTTGACGAAACCATTCTTGTATTGTTCGATGTCATCCTTGCCATCAACGATCTTATAGAACTCCAGGATTACCAATCCAGTGGCAAGAGCAGTGGTTGTTGCAATCGCAGGAATAATCTTGCCAGCAATGAACTTTGTCTTATGTCTGTCGGCAAGCTCAATTTTGTAATTCTCGGCACGCAAGTTACTGGCAGCCGTGATGAAATCAATGTGGTGATTTGAATCATCATCCTTTTCAAACTCAACTGGCGATAGTCTCAATCCAGCCATTGATTTTGGTGATGGGAGCTTGTTGGTGAGGTTTTGAAGCTCCGCGCTGTCATCGAAGGATGAGTTATTGGCAGCATTTGGATCCTAAAAATATTAGAAATACTTCGTAGGGCAATGGAACGGAAATTAAACTTACAGGCTCACTATCATCAGCTTGAATCTTAACGGAAGAACTTGGAGAGAAATCGGGAATGATCATGTTATCAAGGACTTTTTGAATTGTGCTTGAGCCGAGTTCGCTAGTGTTGATGCCATAGTTGAAAGCGTGGAGACTAGCACCAGCGACAATGAAGCCCCAATGATATTGGTTCTTTGGATCAAACTTCAATGGATCTGGAGCACGTTTTGGTCCAGACCAAAATTGTGTACCGCTTGATGTGGTTGAATCTTTCGGGAAGTTGTACAGTAATTGCTGAATGTTATTGTTGTATTGCTTTTCGAACTGCAGACGAGCCCATTTAATACAATCCTCGACAGTCAATGGCTTATCCTCAACTAAGAAATCTAGAATCGTCTCTAGAGTTGCTTTTTCTTGACCACCTTGTTTCAGGGTACTTTCAAGATAATTTGGCTGCGTAAGGTATAGATTGACTGTTTCCGCTGGCTTGACGAAGTATGACTCAAACAACTCTCGGGACCAGGCAATGGTATGCTCAATCTTGTTGGGGAAACTTCGGAGCGTACACATTGGGAAAGATTGCTCAGGAGGATCTTGAGAGCTGGAATATGACTCGGTCAAGTGAGGGAGAACAACTTGTGTGTTACACTTGGTACCTAGAGTTCCACTCTCCAGCAAAGGCTTTCGGAAAAAGACACAACGACGGTCAACGTAAGTTCGAGCATCAACGTTGTCAAGGGCGTTAGTGACACCATCAAGCTGATGCCAAAATTTCTCATCGAAAATGTGTTCAGTATCCGGACCAACTCGATCACGCATAGTAACAATATGACCCTTAAGATCAGGGTTCATTGCTTGAACTGCCTCAGCAGCACAATCGCTCTTCAATTTCCCAACATCCTTAGGTCTGAAGAGGAATTGACGGTTGAGATTACTCTTCTCGATCGAATCCATATCGGTGACGAAGATTTTCCCCTTGGGACCAGTGGCCAAACCAATCATAGCCCAATTCTTCAACATCTCGCAACCAATGGCACCGGCACCCACCAAAAATTGGTTGATATTGGCCAGCTTATCTTGGTATTCTTTACCAAATACAGCAATCTGACCATCATATCGAGTATTGAGGGGTTTGCATGTTTCCTCGGTTCGTTGAAAGCTGGTGGGGAGGGACTCTAAAGAATCAAAGTACATCCATTGGCAGATCGGGTGGAATTTTCCGGAAACAGCCTTCAATACTTCTTGAGCTGCAAGACCACCGAAGAAAGCTGCCATTGGGTTCAAATCACCTTGAGCTTGGTAACTTAACTCGGCAATCAACTTCTCATCAACTTCGATATCCAACTTTTGCTTTTTGATGAAAGTCTTAGCAGACTCAATAATGACTATAGAGTCTTCTTTATTCATCGGTCTGGGAAGGCGGCCTTGAGATTCCTGGAACCCATGAAGAGCCTGGAAACCAACATGGAGCTGCTGAGGGCGATCGAATTTCGCATAATCGGAAATAAGGTGTTCTGGATCTTTCAAAGCAACTGACAATGGCTTGAAGTCGATGAATTTTGGCATCTTAACCTGATGATACATTCCACCCCTTTGGTATTGACCAAGTCCTGTGACATCCCCGATAGAGAAAGTGTATGGCCCCTTGACTGTTACTTTTCGAGGGTCCGCGCTGTTCAGAGCTTCTAATCCTTCCAATTCGGTGAAAGTAACGTAATCCCCATCTTCAAGGCCATGTCTTGTTTCATCCAAGGCGGAAACCAAACCTTCCTCATCGATTCCAGCAACAATGCCGCTTACTGGAGCTTCGCCTGTTGGGTCAAGAACAGTGAACTTTTCCCCAAAGTCGCAAAATATTGATCCAAAGAGACCAAAAGTATCCGCAACTACTAGATAAATTCCCTTCTTATGTAAATAATCACCGATAATTATTTGATCTTTGAGAGGGGTATTGGTTAGGACCACGACTTGGTATCGATCGAAATGAGTGAGGTCATCTGTCAAGCTGCGGGAGCTAATGTTAGCAAAGGTATAACCCCGCGCCAAAATGAACTACTAACCTTAAAGACTTGTGAACGGAAACCGGGGTATATGCGTTTAGTTCAGCAACGCGGGGTGCGGTCACTTCCGCTCTTGGATTCCCAACATCTTCAGGATGTAAGAAGAATTGAGATGAAAGGTCGGCGATGACTGCGGGCGCAGGGTCGTAAAGGGTAAGGCTTTTGACACCTGCCAAAGCGATATTCTTTGCGATTTCCACACCAAGTCCCTTAAGTCCTACAATGAGCACATTTGAAGCACCCATGCGCTTCATGGCCTCATGTCCTAAAACATAAAGTTGTCTACTGTAGAGGGACTCGTCGATTTCGGTATGCCCAACCACCGACTCATCCACCTGCATCTTAGTCTCCATGTCTGTATTTTTTGTATGTATAGCCTAAAGAGAAAGTAAATCTGTATTAGTTTATGCAAAGCTAAAATGAATGTTATGGCTTGGTAGAGATTGAAGCTTGAAGCTCTTGGTGTAGCTGTCGCTTTGGAGGGGTAGCTTTCACCTACCGTCATGATCTTTTTATCTGGCCTCTGAGAATCCGCGTCGGAGAGTTTACGCTTTCCCAGGTTGCCAGCACCGTTTAAATCTATTGTTGATGAAATATTGACGTTTGGTAAGTGTTCCAGAAAAGGGTGATTTTCTGGTTCACTAAATTGTACCAACTTTAAGGCTCGGGTCGTGAGTAGTTGGATATTGTGGGGTTTACCGCTGTGTGAGTTGGGGTAACGGTACAGTAAATTCACTGCGCTGATAACGTTCTCAAGAAGAAGTTGGGTTGTGTGATTCCAGATTTACTAGGATTTATCTGTTTATTTTATCTTTTGATTTAAAAATGAATGCGTGGATGAAATGTGAAGTGGTATTTAACAGAAGTTATTGATAGAAACACCAGAAGAATTGGAAACTGCTGGTTGCTTACAGTATCAAAAAGTCTTTCGCCTCGCACAATCTAAAGGTCCCCAGCCACTGAGGCTTTAAGATTGACAAATGGAAACATCTAGAGTTAGCCAAGCTAAAAATGAGACAACTAACATTTTCATTTCACTTCCACAGCGCCGCACAACTCGGTGTGAGAAGGTATAACAACGTGTGAGTATCAGTAACTGAGCAACGACATAGATAGATATGGACATGTTATGTCATTCTACGAGTGAGTAGCTCGTAACTCAGTCAGTTGTAGATTTGGTGCCATTTAATTAAAGGTTTGATGTAAAACAATAATGGTGCTTGTATGCGATGGAAATTATGTCATTTCAAAGGCCTGTGCTAATAATGATTTCGTGAGGTTTAATATGGATGTTTGCAGCAACTTGACCGAATTACTTGTCAATCTTGAGCCGTAAGACTAGACGGAGAAGTTCATTTACATTGTGTCTGTCTTCTTGATGTCGCTTGTAAATGACCGGCGGTATCATAGTTCAATACAAAGGCCCTCGTTATCCCGAATCAACCTTTTACGTGCTGTACGTGAGAAGCGGTATCTTAATCCTAGCTCTAGGGCGCCTTGGAGATTTAGTTTCATTGGTCATGTATCTCGTCTTTTCACTTCCGTATATACTCGAGTAATATTTATAGATTTAAAGTCCATCACAAAGGTCAAATGCGTAGTAATTTCAGAGAAACAATGTAGTATTCATTCTCAACTCAATGGGCGGTTCATGCATGCTTATATGCTTCCACCACTATGTATTCGTTCATTCATTCATTCATCGTGAGCCTGAGCTTCCTCGCCATTTGACGATCTATGGTTGAACACTTTTGAATATCGCGCATTTAGTTGATCTTCTGAAGCTCAACGTCACTGCAGATGTTGTTAGTGGAGAACTTTGTGGATCTGGTCTGTTAAATCTGAGACTTACAAGAGGAGAGTTGAGTTAGCTGGGATGACAGGGGGGAAACCGCTATAAAATGAAAGATCAGCAATTCCGGCCATCCATTGTATTGTAGCCGTTTTTTCCCGAAAGTCAAACCCATTGAGTCGACATATGGAAAGAGAAACGGTGGGGATGGGATTAGAAAGGTCTTACCGGGCACCATAGGCGTAGTCACTATGAAGATATTATTAGCTTGACCATTTAACAATGCATTGGCAGATGTCACTTACGGAGTAATATCCAAGGTAGCCTTCTCACCGACCTTCATGGTTGTGACGCCCTCGTCCCAGCCTAACAACCAGTCAATAAGCATCCAACATCACTTTTATTAGATAGCGGGATAAAATACCCTTGATGACTTGACCGACACCGATTTCAACAACGAAAGCACCACGGCCGACAGATGAATCGAATCTGCGAAGAAGTTTGTTAGTCACCGAATAGGGAAGAGTATGGCATTACAATGAAAAAAGGATTGGGGCTTTTGGATGGACTTACTGGTTACCCTTTTGCGTCTCAGGAGTGTTTCCCTTGGTATTCTTCAACCATCCAGTGTATTCAATGGTGACGGTATCTCCAGGCTTAGGAGTTTCACCAGCACCTTCCTTCAAGATAGTCTTTGTGACGCCCATGATGACGTTTGTGCGAGAGAAGTTTCTGTATTGAAATTTGGTTTGAATTGGAATTTTTGAAGAAGATAGTCTCAGACGTGAGATCAAATATGACATGTGGAAGAAATCGAAGAGAAGGAATCAGAAGTTTGGAAGGGGGAGAGTGAATGCTTTATGCAATTTTTTTAGAGTCAATGGCGTCGCGGGGGAATTTTGGGAAGATTCCGGTCTTGGTAATTTTGGAACGATAGTAGGTGGGGCTTAAAGCAGCTCACAAGCTTGTTCATGACAGCCTCGTAGGGTATATTTCTTCTCACCTAATAGTTTTCCGCCTTTTCGTACCTGGCCTACAACCCCCATTTCTTCTAGATAATTCCTCTGATAAGTCCAGCATACATCAATGCATATATTACTGGGCCTATTAAGAACTATTATGTACGTCTACTTATTTTCTTTTCTTTTTACCAGGGTTTGCCGTGTCCCTAGATAAAACCCACACAACCCGATCTTTGATATGATATGATATGATAAAACCCTTGAATCTGTATCCGGTATTCCGGTATTGGCCCTACCGATCTGTCCAGGCCTTGTCTAAAGGGTAATTCATTATGTTTATCGCATCTACCGCCGAAAATCAACTAACTCCACCTTAAGCTAGTACTTATTATTGCTTCTTTCTCCACGTATGGATGCTTGCTGTTCTATCACGAAATGCAAACTCAAATCTCCTATGAGACGCCCAACTTTACATCGGGAAACGTGGGGGGAAACAAGTCTGAAGCTCCTCCCCTGAGATCAGAAAACACTCGGCATCCCACGGGATATGCAAGGGAAGATATGGCAGAGAGACGGGCGGTTATTGGATCTCCGGATAATACCAATTGATGTTGCTATACCGTACCAAACGGAAAGGCAACAAACAAGCAGGAAAAGATCATCGATTTGCAATGAATGGTTTACCACCAAGTGTGGCAATTTTGATGGCTAATCAGTATCAAAGGAAAAGGATTGATCATTTACCTTGCGTCCATGATACTTGAGATGTGGTCGGTATGTCGGTATACCCTCTGTGGTACTTTAAATGCGGCCAGCACCCGTGTTTGTGCCACCTTGAAGTCAAGTTAGCCAGTCGGTATTCAGATATAACGCCTCTTATTCACAATGACCCCACGAAATTATAACGTCTAGCTTATGGCGGTTCTCTAACAATCTCAATATAAAGTCATACTATGCTTTTTATGATCTACAAATCGCTTCAACTTTGGAGACGAAAAGCCAAAAATCCTACTTTCATTCTCCGCATAGCAAGGCTATGATATTTTGCCAAAAGGCCACCTGCTTTCTTGTTCAAACTCCGCTGCTGACTGCATATCTATTTACTAATCGGATGCGTTGGTGTTTGTGCATATTAGCGGTTTAGCTTTTGATTCTATACAATCTGACATTCTGCATATTTTCGGTGTAACGATATGTCAGATTTGAGAAAATGACCGATCTAGAGGAAAGGTTATCCTAACGAGCACAAGTATACACTGAGCCGAAGTAAGGGTGATAAATAACGATATAAGAACGAGCAAGAATTTTTGGCTGAAATATCGGGTACAAGAAGATCGCCATCGGCAATCAAGTCGGCCCGGATAGACATATCCCTAGCATTAGCGCCTGGTGTCTCTGTATAAAATTATATCAAATATGATATGATTCTCGCAGGTTAGTAACTGCTGGCAATGCGGGATCTCAACTTAGTAGTAACAAAATACGCCCTAATTGCCGCTGTCACACTCGCATGAGGACGGAATCATGTGATTCCTTTGACATGGAGATACCATTTTGAGAAAGTCCTGCATCGGATCCACCAAAGTGCATTGTATTGTGATACACGGCAAACCCAAATTCTGTTAGGCGGGCTACCCGATTTCTCATTTTCATTGTGCGCATGGATGCTGTGTGATGATTCCTTGTTATTGTGGGTAGTCAACCCAATGTAGAAGTTCACGCAGAAATCTAAAGTTATATTGAACAAGCATACTGCTGATTTCACCCCCAAGGGTCTCGAGGGAAAAGTATTCTAGTAGACTAGCACCTGGAATGATCTACGATCTGAGATACTGACACCTTAGCTACGCTACTATGTCAAGCGGAGATATATCTGCATCATTCTTGTTCGGTACCAGCATGATGAATTTTGGGTTTTTACTAAGTAATTTGTAATTTGCCGGTGTCTTCTAGCTAATATTTATGTCAATAATTACTATGGTTAAGCATATCAAGCTCCAAGAATGTCGAATTGCATTTGAGGGTCACATTGAACCAAATGGGCCCCTAGTTCCCCTCAATCTTTGCGGATTCTAGATCCTGTCACCTACCTAAATGCATACCTACATTAAATACCCAGAGTCCTTCCATCTACATACTCGATTCTGCAAGTATTGCAACATCGAAACATATCAAGACGCATCACTGTTCCCTGCGCGCACATTACCAATCCCACCCTATTTCATAACCACTTCACATCCACTTCCTTTCTATCTTCAAACCGATTCTACACGCTTTATATCCTTAACGCATACATCTTCGTACATATTCCGACACCTATCAAACGTGCATGCCTAGAAATTCGTATATATCATTACTGGCACAAGACCATATCTCTCTCTAATCTACCATTTCTTATGATATTTCTGGATTGCAACCATATCATCCGGAAGTGATTGGATGGCAAATCGATGTAATTCTGGCCGGTCGAATCAGGACACGATATATCCATTTATCTAGAATGAAAAACCGAGCGGCATGAGAACCGGCCGATTCTGCAAACAAATGATCAACAATCACAGGTCGTCGTTGCGATTCAGGAGATAGAAAGGATCACCCTCTCGGATAGAAGAGGAATGGGAGCTGCGCCAAGATATGAATGGGGCAGGGTATTTACAGTGCTATACGTTGCTTTCTTTACCGATACTGTCTTTATCTATCGGTAGTCTTTACAAGCTCAGTTTCAATATACATATGAGGATGTAAAGTTCTCATGCAACGTGGGTTTGGGGGTTTTACTTCACTATATTGCACGTTCTTTATCAATAAAGTCGATAGAAGAAGAGTGCTGGGTACATACTATGTTGTTTATGTGATGTACTTGTACTAAGTACAATATGATGCAGACTCAGATGCAGCTTATTCCTGGCGCTTAAAACCCAGGAAGAAAAAAAGCAAGCGCTCCAATAAAATAACTGATAATCCGCAAAAGCAAACTTCAAGGACGGCATAGATACTGTGCCTTCCTCACATATCAATGTTTTTGATCCATCGTATCGTGACTGAAGAAAGGAAAATAGATGGGGAAGGAAAAGTGGGCCTGAGTTCAGCTCATTGTGTGATGGATGGATGCAGATGGAGAGTGTGAATGAGTCGTGAGGGGAGATGTTATGGGATGCGATGGATCATGTGAGGGGCATGTGGAGATGGGATGGGGTGTTTGAGAGGAGGAGAGGGTTGCGAATATGTGGGATGTTGTGAGTATGCAGGTATGCAGGTATGTATAGATGGTGTATTGAATAAAGAGAGTATGATGTATAATTTTCGATTTTCTATCTTTTCCGTCGGAACAGATTCATTGCTAAATAATAAAATTGCCCACTCATCCATCCATGTATCACAATATAAGGACGACAACTGCAAAGGATCAAATCACAAAATAGAACTTTTCCATTTTTCAACTCTTTTCACCCATGAAATCGCCTTCACATTTCACAATACAGAAGTAAAAGCGTATCATGAGTGGGTAAGTATCATCACATAACATCATTCAATATGTATATATATACTTCACACACAACCACAATGAAACGAATATGAAATCTGCGTTGAAACATACAAGGTGGATATGTAATATAATCATGGCATCATGGATTGGATGAACCTGTCTCATCTGAAGTCTTTTTTTTTTCTTTATGAAACAACGGGTGGTAGGTAGGTTGTCTGTGGGCTTTTTTGGGTAGGGGGAGGGAAGAAAGGTGTGGTTTGAGTTCGTATAGTGTTATTTGGTAGATCTGGGATAGGAGGGGTTGGGTTGGGTTGAGTTGAGTTTGGTTTGGTTTGGTTGGGTAGTTCGGATTGCGCGATATTTTGGTGGTTTGATTTGAGTTATTATCGGTATGGTAGATAGAAATCGGGAGAGATGGAAAATAATAGAAATCGAAATGGAATGGAGAACCATGTAATGATCAGTAGATCTTTCATATAATCATATTAATCTACAAGACTAAATAATCCAATTGTCCGAATGGCCCGAATTGTCCGAATGGCCCGAATTGTCCGAATGTAAACTATCTAAATTCTACCTATGATGTCTCAATATATCATGCTATATGCATGAAGAATACAGATCTTGAAGATTGAGAACAAGGAGTTTCCTTTCTTGTTTTGGAAATTGGAGAAGTTGTGCTTGGACTGAGGACGGGACGGAGGAGAGAAGGGGGGAGAGCTGAAAATAAAACGGGATGGGAAAGGAGGTATCTACTAGGTGGGTATGGAATGGAAAGGAATGTTTGATATCGGATAGGATCGGATAGATCGAAGGATTGAAGAATGTTCGGTTTGTATCACATCGCACACGGGATGCACATATATATTCTTCATTTGGCATTGTATTTGCGTTGCAGAATCCAGATACTACTGTAACTGTAGCTAGCTACCTGCCTAGGTATCAATGGATGGAATATGGAATGTGGAATGTGTCGTTACGAGTTAGTGTACGAACATGAAACGCAATGTATGACGCCATTCATTCCCATCTTAAGCTTCTCCTGAAGATTGAAACACGTAGAGTAGGAACGAAGAATGAAGTACGAGGAACGAAGAATGTAAAACGAAGAGAAGAATGCGAAGGTATACAAATTCGGTATTCTTTACGAATATCCTACTTACTGTATGTGTTGTAGCAAAATCCGCAATGCAACACGTTCTTAGAAATGGCAAAGTGGGAATTTGGAAAATAAGAAAGGAGGTTTTTCTTTTCTTTTTTCTGTTGCAGTGCTCAGACTCAAACAAATTTGTTCACTATAGCTCTAGACAGTTTCCAGTAGATTGCATTGCCATCGGCTACGAGTATAATAAATGAAATTAGACAATGTTTGCGCTTCGCGTGCTTCGCGGCTCCCGGATGTATAATATTGTGAAGCTTTGAATTATCTAAGACTAGATACCTAGCAGATATTGACATTTCCAGTAGTTTCTTTCGCATGCATGAAGGGTAGAGGTTCGTGGTAATTTTAAACTGTTGGTAGCGCCGAAAGTTACTCTTGGCAGCTTCTTGCCCTAAAAGTCTTGTAATTCTAGCTTTGCGAATTTGTGATCTAGGCTCGGGCTCGGGCGGTCCCTGATAAGTCGGGGCTGGACAATTTAGTCGTTTCCTTAAGCTGTTATATTGTCGGTTGTGAAATGTTTGTTTTAGTTGGTTCAATAGAGTTCTTGGGAGAGAAAATCTGGAGAGGGTTCATTTCCGTAATCATGGTAACTTTGCCAAATTCTGCGTGATTAATTATACGAGCCTCAGACGTTCTGGGCTATCGATTATATTATTTATCGATATAAATGTTTGTTGCTCGGATTGCTCAGATGTCAATATTTCCATTTGGGTATTAATTATCCAGTTATTCACTCCCACGGACTTTTTCTATGATTGGTTGGGCAAAGTATACTATAGACCCGTTAGAGTATTAATAGGAACACTATTACAGATGAACAAACCACGAGGTACCGAACCCACGAGGCACGATATCGAAAATGGCGTTAGATCTAGCGGTTAGACACAGGAACGAGAGTAAGATGGGGAATATGACCAACTGCAGCAGAGCAGCAGTGCAGCAAGTAGTGGGAAAGTGGATGAAGAAGTGGATTCTCGTGGGTTGTGATGATGTGTGTGTGTGGGGAGAACTTCTCATTTGGGAAGGGTCTTGGACTAAAACGATCTACGATATAATCTTTTTTCAGGGACCTGAGCGCCCAGTTTGACTAAGGTTGTTGTTAGTTTGTTGCAGCTAGACCCTATCAACTTTTCATTATTGGTGTTGCTCAGATGTTTATTCATGAATTTGTAACGATGGACTGATGGCTAAGTAAGTGTATCTAGGAAGAAGGGTTGGAAATTATGTTTATTGTTATGTACCGGTATATTGGTCGAAGTAAATGAAGAAGATATTGATGTTCTCATTAGAAATGAAGGGGAAAATTCGGCAGATAACGTACTAGGTATCCAGCAAGGCCACTGTCTATGCATAAAGCAGGAGATTTTCACCAAGCGTTGGATTGGCGCGTCTTGTTCATCACATTTCATTCATTTTGAAAGTGGTGGCTCAGCTGCGCATATCATTCTTCCGATGAACTCGTAGCCTTTTGTAAAACAATTTCTTTCTATCCCATCATCGATCAATTCCTTAATTACCATGCCATGCCATGTCATGAACCATTTTGCGTAAGGAAACAATTACTGGGTCATTATCCAGCCTTGTAAATGAATCAAATTTGATCGATACTACAGTACTATATGTATTCAAAACAATTGCCGAGCATTCTCCCTCTCCCAGCGTTCAAATTCATGGATTGCCCAGATTGAGGAAAAAATAACAATAATGAAAAGCCTCTTCGATATACATTTTTATCCCGGCCCCTTGTTTTCATAGTGCAGAGTAAGCCTAATTCATGAATTTCGGATATTAAAGTGTGATTAAAGGCTTATTCAAAACACGCTAGCTATGAATTGTCAGATACTATTGGATGATCTGAGTCTAAAAGAGTCAATTTACTGGGCTTATATTTAGGCGAGAGTAGCACGGGGTAAGGAAAAAGGGCTGAAAAGGTGATGATTTTCTTGTGGCTTGGTGGGAAAAGAAATGGATTAAAGGGAGAGAGAGAGGAAAGGAAAATATGCATAAAGTGAGGGCCAAGGGAAGACCAGAGACCAAAATATGAATGATCGAAAAAGTAAATGTATAAGTGATATTTGATTGATTTTATGCATTTAGTTTCATCTACTCTGTATATTCTTATTGTTTCCTTTTGTTTGCCGGCCATGCCACATTGTAAAGGAAGCTGTATGATTGTAACTACGGTACAGTTACAATAAGAATCTCATCCTAATTCATCTCATCGCATCCTTTTGATGTTATTGTGTACCTTCATCATACCCTTCACTCCGTAAGTACTATTCTGTACTCAAATCAATTCTACCGCTGGTTAGACAATACCATTTTAAATGTGCTCGTGCTCAATCTACTTGCATTTTACAATTACACCATCTCTCAACTTTCTCCCGTTTCTTTTCATCTCACGGCCCCCCTGGCTTACTATTATTTATTTTTTGGTTCCTGGTCTATACAACGGACGTTCCCCCTACCTAACCTTTATAATTCTAGTAAATTCACTCCCTGGTCCCTACGCCTACGTTCCACAACGTGAAAGTACCCACTGAAACCTCTCATCCTCGCCCTGAAAGCTTCACAAGGCCCCAAGGCAAAAGGTTCTCACGAATCGAGGCCACTTCAATTCATCCATTCATTCATTCCATCAAACCTCCTCCTTCTCCACCATCACCTCCTCCCCCGACCTCACCACTCTCTCTATATCTCCCACCCCGACACCTCATCAGGAAAATTAACCAACAAATCGAAATCGAAGTACAAGTTGCTGATCCGAAATCCCCTCAACGAAGATTGTCAACGCCTTTAATTTGTGATAGCCTCCGGAGGCTTATGGATAATGGTCGCTCGTAGATGATTTGGTTTCGATTCGAAGTTGTGCAAGGAGGATATACCCAACCAAAAAACAATTGACGACTTTTCGTCACGACACTCATTTAAGACTCGCTCTTTACTCATACACGATCTGGTACAATTAATTTTAAGATGTGAGTCGATATTCGTTCACCAAAAGATGAATTGTTTGTTTGAGGGGAAATGTTGGTTTGACTTGAATGATGACCGTTTTTCCCCTCAAAAATGGGGTTGCGATATCAATTCGATATTAATTCGTTCGCAAAGTCTCAATTATGCTGATCATTCATGCGATATTCACTATGTTGACATACTAATGGCAATCATCAATAGATACACTCTTTGACATTTATTGTCAAGTACACTCGTTATTACTTATTCGCCCTGACAGTTAGTCTTCAATCTTCAATCTTCAATTTTCAAGCTTGATGGCCGCGGCCATTCTTCATTAACCAACGCCATCAACATTGTCGTTCTTAACTTCGAACTTCAACTAATTTATGTTCAGATCGAACTAAACTTTCGTCCAATACTTTCAAATACTAATATCTCAATAATAAACTCGAATTAAATTGAGATAACTTCCAATTATGCATACACCTTCGTTATTCTTGGCCTCCGTGGTCATTCTTTCCTCATTTGCTTCCGCAGAGGGGGATCGACCAAAATATTACTTTCCACGAGAAATCAAAAGACAAATTTATTCGAACAACACGATTACAAGCAATGTTCCAGCTCAAACTTCAAATACAAAGGATGGCTCCACAATTACATCTTCATTCTCATCAACCACAAGTTCACAATCGGATGATATGGATCAAGATCCTACGACCAATAAAAGGGCATCTTCAAGTAATACATTCTTGGATTCACTTTCATCTATGTTCAGCTTAGGATCGACAACTACGACATCGACAACTTCATCGAGTTCATCTTCGAGCTTTACTTCTAGCACTACATCCTCGAGTACATCAGTCCCTAGCGATGCAGTATCTTCAAACGATGCAACATCTGTTCTGATTACTAGTTCGGCGAGTTTAGGAACTGGATCCAGTGATTCCCCTACGATTTTACCAACTACAAGTTCGAGTTTGAGTTCGAGTTTGAGTTCGAGTTCGACTTCAACTTCGACTTCAACTTCGACCTCATCTGTTGAATCACATTCCTTGCCAACTTCTTCATCCTCGAGCGATTCAAGTCCATCTATCGCAAGCACTTCAGTTTTGAGCGCTGCATCAAGTTCTAATGCTGGACTAACTGGGGTTTCCGGGGCATCGACAGGAACAGTCCAAACTACTGTATCTGTTCCTACAACTACTAGTTCTTCTAGCTCGACCCCGGAAGGAATTACTGGAGCACCAACTGGAGCATCTAGTTCCTCGGCCGCTTCCAAACCATCATCCAGTTCTTACGTTCTTGTGGGCCTCTCATCAGCCACCACAAAGTCAGTTGCCGAACCCAGCAGTTCCAGCGGTGTTGGAATCGATTTATCTCTTGGATTAGGTTTAACTGGAGCTTCTACTGGTGTATCTACAACCTCGAGCGCAACTAGTGCTCCGAGTTCCTCAAGTACATCTATTCCTGATAATTCTGGCGTTCCTGAATCATCGACAAGCACATCGGCAAAATCTAGTGAAACTAAAGCTGCTGAATCTTCAACCACAAAATCGAGCTCGAGTTCAGTAGCATCTATTGCCTCGAAAACTTCAATTTCAAACTCAGGCACTGTTGCAGGTATCACCGGAGCACCTACTGGATCCGGATCATCAGCGACTGTTCCAGTTTCAATTCCAACTTCCACGGACACTCCAATCCAAAGCTCAAGCACAGCAGGCATTTCCGGAGCACCTACTGGTAAAGCCCCGACTATTATTTCCAGTACTTCTCAATCCACGGAATCTTCAACAACCTCCGTAGCCCCAGGTGAATCATCTTCAACCTCCAGTGATGCCACCGGAACTGGTTCAGCCCCAAGTACAATTGTATCCCCATCATCTAGCGCATCGGCTGCTAGTTCTTCAAGTTCTAACCTTTTGGAACCAATTGTCGCTTCTACAGGCTTAATTCCATCTATTGTCATTCTTCCTACTATAACTTCAGAATCTAGTTCTCAAAGCGCATCAAAAACTTCAGCTGCTGCTTCATCATCTACTAGTGGAATTACATTTGGACCAGGTGGAGTTTTATCTGGATCAAGCTCTGTCTTTGCAAGTTCTACGGATACAAATGCATCGCCAGTATCTGTCCCAACTGCTTCATCTTCAGGAGTATCATTCTCAGGCTCAGCAGCTACCACTGCCCCTGCTTCTGATTCTACTAGTTCAACTGGTCTTTTGGGAGTTGTTGCTACCGCAGCAAGCAATTTGGTTGGTGATGTGACATCAGATGTAGGAACGGTGGTATCTCAAGTCACAAGTGCTATTTTACCATCGGATTCTTCAGCCTCAAGTTCAACTGCCAAAGTTACCGGATCATCTACTAGCGTATCAGATATTTCGGCATCAAACACTGCTTCTACAGGTAGTTCAGCACCTACAAGTGTGGCTAGAATTACTAGTGCCTCAACTGGTATCTCGGCACCTTCCAGCACAATTTCTGGAATCAGTGGAGCTCCTACAGGCACAAGTACAAATTCAGGCTCGGCTGCCACCTCATC
This sequence comes from Sclerotinia nivalis, assembly GCA_029531795.1. Lineage (NCBI taxonomy): Eukaryota > Fungi > Ascomycota > Leotiomycetes > Helotiales > Sclerotiniaceae > Sclerotinia > Sclerotinia nivalis. The sequence continues at coordinate 428,533 of JAPEIS010000003.1, forward strand.
ATCTTCTGGTGACTTACTTTCATCTTTGATTGGTGGCGTATCGTCTTTGGTATCTACCGCCACATCTGATCTTCTTCCAACTTCTGCAACTTCCCTCCCAGATTCTAGTGCATCGGCTTCAGCATCCTCGGCAGGTATTATTGGGGCTACTACGGGTGTTTCTAGTGGGTCTGCATCAACTACAACTCCAGCTGGTTTACTTCCATCTCTTGGATCTGCATCAACTACAACCCCAGCTGGTTTACTTCCATCTCTCATATCTGGTGTTACATCTGATTTACTTCCAACCAGTACTGCCTCGGTTTCTGGGACAGATGCTAGTGGTTCAGCATCCGCTACAGGCACTTTGAGCAGTGCTAGTGCCTCAAATACTGCTACTGCTACAAATCTTTTATCTGGGATCACTTCTGACCTTGGATCTGTTACATCTGGTTTATTACCAACCACTACTGCTACGGATTTGAGTGCTTCAGCATCCTCGGCAGGAATTACAGGCCCAGTCACAGGAATTAGTTCTACTACTACTGGGTCATCTGCCGCAACATCGACTGGCCTTCTTCCTGGTGTAAGTTCCCTTCTTGGATCGGTCACATCAGATATTGGATCCGCTACCTCAACAATTTTGAGCGGAACAGGTATATCTGCCTCGGCTACAATAACTTCTGAAAGTGCATCATCCACAGGATTGTTGACAACTGTTATTTCTGGTGTCACTTCTGTTATTGGTTCTTCCACAGGTCCCTCGTCCGCTGCAGCTAGTTCTACCACACCTTCTGCTTCCAGTTCGACCCCATTGGTCAGTTTAATTTCGAGTATTCTTGGATCTAGTACTAGCAGTGATTCGTCTGCCACGATTACGGGACATATCTCCAGTGCTACCGGTGCTTCAAATGCTACCGCTATCAATTCTGGAACAGACATCACATCAAGTACTTCAATCAGCCTTGGATCTTCGTCAACAATTTCAGGAACTGTCCTTCCAACAAGTGCGAGTGGTAATGCGACCTCTATTCCATTATCTGCAACTAGTTTCTCCACCAGTATTGAAACTGGATCTTCTACAATCAAATCCAGTTCAGGAACAGGGGTTGTTACTTTACCAACTCCATCCCTAACTTCTTCAACAAGTGGATTAGCCAATGTCACATATACCTCAATCTCAGCTTCTTCAGCTTCTTCCGGTTCAGCTTCAAGTCTATCAAGTATTGGAACATCAGTTTCTGCGACAACGACGCCAAAGACAACAATATCCGATATTTCTTCAACAGCAGCTTCATCAGCGACTGTTACATCTGGAGGTTCAGCTAGTACAGCTCGAATTACGTCTACATCCTCCTCAACTACCCCCACAATAATTGCCTCTCCCACTCAAGAAAGTACTACTGCAGTCGTAAAAACCGAAACACCTAGTGAGACAACCGCTCCTCTCACAATCTATCCAACAGCTACAAATAATGCTACATCAATGTGGCTTCCACAAACCATTATTGTTCAATCATCATCCACAAATCAAGCTACTCCCACCAATACTGCACTTGCGACAACTCTACCAAAGGTTATCACTCCCAGTGGTTCTATTCCATCAAGTCCAGAAAATGCCACATTAATTCAACTTGGTTTCCTCTTCCAACTTAACTACGCATTTGTTGTTGCCAACCCACTTTCATCCGCACAAATCTTTCAATATCTTCCCATTGGTATCGCAGATGGATTAGGAATTAAGCAGGAACAAGTTATCATGCACAGTCTCATTCCTTACAATACACAATCTCAATTGAAGTTTATTACAACTTTGGCACTCGCTTATATTCCAACCAATTTGGTCAGCACTCTCCAACTTGATTTACATACTCCAACAGCAGCTATCTACAACAATCCTGATCCATCAATTAACACACTTGTTAACTATATCAATCCTTCCATCCCATTAACACCTGGTTCAACTCTTGAAGGTGGATCTGGAACTGGAACTGATAGTTCTGGATCTGCAGCAACTACAAGTCCTTCTAGTGGAAACAGTGGTGTATTCAATACCGATGCTCAAAACACATCTCCAAAGGTTAAGAGTACTACTGCTGGTATCGTTGTTGGAGCTGCTGGTGCTGCCGCTGCCTATGGTGCTGCCATGTTCTTTATCGCTCGGAGATACAAGAAACGCAAGCTTAGCCATCGTCGATCAAACTCTATCATGAATCCTGCGGAGATGAGACAATCTAGTGCTTTTACTGGTGGTGCTTTCATGTCTGGTGGTCGTATGACTCCTGGTACTGCAGGAAATGATAGAAATAGTGGAGGAAGTGGAAGAAGTGCAGGAAATTCGGCTCGAACGCAACAAATCTCAGCACCGATGATGGCTGAAAATTCATTGGGATGGAATTGAAGATACTGATTTTAATATCTTTTTCACATGTACCCCAAAGTACATCAAGGCAATCTTACCTTATCTCGCTGTATCATATACATTCATCAAAAAGTCTCAGCAATGTCTGAATACGAGCATCGCGCTCATCATTTTCTTTCTTTTTTTCCAATCATAAATCCATTGGCGTTGGGTATCGCCTTTATACCCCCTTCCTGCATCAAACATAAAATCTATCTCAATTTTTCGGGTTTAGATTTTTGACACGGAAGGTTTTTCATTTACTTCATGTTGAGAGAAGGATAAAACTAGGGCGGGCGGATGGAGGGGTTTTGAATGGGATAAGTAAAGGAAGAAGGAATGAAAGAGAGAAAGACATAAAAATGGGTGGACTTGGCGAGAGGTCGAGAGGATTAAAGCTTTTGTGTATATTTACGATCCTACGAACGCGGATATTTCTTATAATCTTTGAAGATGTACTCGAGTAGTTGCACGCAAGATACCTGGTATGTTTATTATTTTGAGGTGATGTTTTTTTATATTTATTTATACGTATACGCGCTTCGTTGGGAATATATAGTAGTTTTGTAATAATTTTATAGGGAGGGGATAGGGATGGGGATGGGGATAGGGATAGGGATGGGGATGGGGATGGGGATGGGGATGGGGATAGGGATGGGGATGAAGATGAAGTTGCGTGGATGTAGGGACAGATGAGTAGGGAAGGAAGATCTGGTGACTCGGGAGATGTGTAATCTGTAGATATGAATAAGAGATTTTTGGTTTATTTTTATGTTTGAAGTGAGGAGGAGCGAATTAATGAATAGATAATAAAATAAATAACCGAGAATAATTTGAAGTGAGGGGTGAACCAGACCAGCATTTTCCTTGGTTAGGTACCTAGGTTTTCATTATCTGGTAAGGCTATGGATATACGAGTACTGTACCTAGTATATTTATCGCTAGATTTTAGCTCTAGGCATTTGCTATCTATCACTACCTAGGTATTGTTGTTTATCCATTGATTTCACGGGATTGTCGGCTTTTGTTTATTTGGAAGGACGTGAGTTATGGTTTTGTGTAGATGGTGCTTGTGAATAGGTAGGTATTTTGTGTAGGTAGTGTTTGTGAATAGGAAATTGGTGTCTAATTCATTATATATGCTAGGTAGGATGATTGTATATATACCTGCAATTTTAGAGGAATGTGAATGTGAATGTGAATGTTCATGAATAGTGAGTATGCATAGTGATTGTGAATAGTGAATAATTAATACATAAGGGCATATCTACCCTCACAAGCTGTATAATGTATTTTTAGAGACATCTAAATAGATTGGTCATATTCGTTCCCGAGGTCTCCATTTTCATGGCTGTGTACACTTGTACCTGCTGTACCTGGTTCATTGCTGGAGTTAGGAAAACGTGGCTGGGAAAAGGTTGATGATCGTTGGTTGCTATGCCAACTTATCCTCCCGCCATTCGATTCGTGGAGAGAGGGCGAGTGATGTGACCCATTTTCATGCTGCCCTGTCGAAAAATACTAGGTGAAATTCGTGCCGCCTGCGAGTACATCCCTCTCTCTCCACTTGTCTATTTCCTTCTGAAAATATTTCTGTAATCAATTGATTGATTGATTGATTTGAAAAAAAAAAGGATACCGATACGAATAATTGATAATTATACTCTCATTTTGAAATTGGATGAAAAGGGATGAAAAAGTAATTTTGAGACGACAATTCAAAAGAAATCAATATTTACACCAAGGCATTCGCTTCTCCTTCCAATATCAACAACGTCCATTTATGGAAGAATAAACATTCGCATTCCCCGAGAATTGGATTTGGCGCATTTTTGTCGCAAATTTACCCATCAACGTAATTAAAAATGGACCTGTCAAATACTCCATCGATGCCTCCAATGTATTCAGAAACATACCCAGAAGAATACGATCCCATACCTGCAGGACATAATCGCCATGGCTCCGAAATTCATCTGTTGACTTCCTACGATGATCCCGATACCCGTCCGTACGTAGCACCACTCGCACCGCGAGCTCTTAATTTATCTCCCAGGAAACCCCTCACAGCCGTAACTGTGACGACTCCCGAGCATCTAGCGTCTCTCAAGGAAGAAGGGGAAGCCATCTCATCTTGCAAGTTGCAAAAGGAAAAGAAGATACTGGATAGTTCAACGATGAATGCCAATGACCCCAACGATATCGCGCATCTGTTGCCAGTTCTTCCAGATGGTCCTTCGCGCAGAAGATCTCTCAGATACCCGGTTTCCTCTCCTTTGTCTACTCTGGAATCTCAATTGAAAAATAAAAATATAAATGGCTCACTTGTTAAAAATATTAGGACTTCCTCCGATCGCAGATCTTACCAAGCTTCCGTTATGTCCACTGATTCATACGATGATCATAGAAGAGCTCCGTCGATAAACACTTACGACGATCATAGGAGGCCTCCAACAGCAACCACATACGATGACCATAGAAGACCTCCGACAGCAACCACATACGATGACCATAGAAGACCTCCGACAGCAGCCACATATGACGACCATAGAAGACCTCCGACAGCAACTACATACGACGACCATAGAAGGCCTCCAACAGCAACCACATACGACGATCATCGAAGACCTCCGACAGCAACTACATACGACGACTATAGAAGGCCTCCAACAGCAACCACATACGACGATCATCGAAGAGCTCCTTCAATCATAGATAACGCCCCAGATTTACCTCCTCCCGAAAGCGCATACCGTCCATATTCCTCTCTACAATATTCACCATCAGGTCGAGCCTCCACAGCACGAACTTACTCTCCAAAGAGAGAAAGGAATTCTTCGGAATTCACTGCACCGCCGCCAATGGGTTACCATTACGAACCATCTGACCTAAATGGAAGTCCAAGGCCTGGTACACCTTCGACTGCTTATGGTGGAAGTCCAAGAAGACCATTACCTCTTGCTCCTCTATTTGCGCCTAATGGAGCTCGTTCGCCATTCGGAGATGACGCGACGATTCATATACCACTCGAGCACGAAGATGAAGAATATCTAGATGATGATGTTTTTGCGCCGGAAAATCCAGACTTTAAATTTAGAGGAACTATGGGATCAAGGCTATCATATTCTACTCTTGCGGATGATATGGCAAGTGTAAAGGATTATGAACATTATGGACCAGCACCTTCAGGAAAGCAAGAGCGAAGGGGTGCTAATAGGACGACTCAAATGACGAAACGAGAGGTTAAGCTCATTAACGGAGAGCTTATTTTGGAGTGTAAAATTCCTACTATTCTTTACAGTTTCTTACCTCGAAGAGATGAAGTCGAATTCACACACATGCGATATACAGCCGTTACATGTGATCCGGATGATTTTGTTTCGAGAGGATACAAATTACGTCAAAATATGGGAGCAACGGCAAGAGAAACCGAACTTTTTATATGTATTACCATGTACAATGAGACGGAGATTGATTTCACGAGAACCATGCATGCTGTTATGAAGAATATCTCTCATTTTTGTTCTAGATCTAAATCTAGAACTTGGGGAGAAAATGGATGGCAAAAAATTGTTGTGGCCATCATTTCGGATGGAAGACAAAAAATTCATCCACGAACACTTGATGCTCTTGCTGCTATGGGTGTATATCAAGATGGAATTGCCAAAAATTTGGTCAATGGTCGAGAAGTACAAGCTCACGTGTATGAATATACAACTCAAGTCTCCTTAGATTCAGACCTCAAGTTTAAAGGTGCTGAAAAAGGAATTGTTCCTTGTCAGATGCTATTTTGTCTCAAGGAGAAGAATGCAAAGAAGTTGAATTCTCATCGTTGGTTTTTTAATGCTTTTGGAAGAGCTCTCACACCGAATATTTGTATCATGTTGGATGTGGGTACAAAACCTGGAGGCAATTCATTGTACCATTTGTGGAAAGCTTTCGATACTGACTCTAATGTTGCTGGGGCTTGCGGAGAAATTAAAGCTATGAAAGGAAAGGGATGGTTAGGACTTCTTAATCCTTTGGTGGCTTCTCAAAATTTCGAATATAAGATGTCGAATATTCTTGATAAACCTATTGAGAGTGTGTTTGGTTATATTACTGTTTTACCTGGTGCATTGAGTGCATACAGATATCATGCTTTGCAGAATGACCATACGGGTCATGGTCCTTTAAGTCAGTATTTCAAGGGAGAGACTTTACATGGTCAAAATGCAGATGTCTTTACTGCGAATATGTATCTGGCTGAAGATCGTATTTTGTGTTGGGAACTGGTTGCTAAGAGAGATGAAAGATGGGTTTTAAAGTATGTGAAGGGATGTACTGGAGAGACTGATGTACCAGGTAAGTTTAACTGCTTTAATTTCTCTGGAGTTCGCTGACCACTTTCAGATACTGTTCCTGAATTCGTATCTCAAAGAAGAAGATGGCTCAATGGAGCTTTCTTTGCAGCTGTTTATTCTTTGGCCCATTTCAAACAAGTATGGCATACAGATCATACCCTCGGACGAAAGGTTCTTCTTCATATCGAATTCATCTATCAATTCATTCAACTTCTCTTCACATACTTCTCTCTGGCCAACTTCTATCTCACATTCTACTTCATTGCTGGTTCTCTGTCTGTTCCGGATATGGATCCATTCGGTCATAATATCGGAAAATATATATTCTACGTTTTAAAATATGTCTGTGTTCTACTTACGGCAACACAATTCATTTTATCCATGGGAAATCGACCACAAGGAGCTCGAAAGCTATATTATATGTCCATGATAATTTACTCGGTAATCATGGTATACACCCTTTTCTCAACCATTTATATCGTCTATCGGGAAGTTCATGATAACGCCAAAAGTCTCGTACTAGGCAATAATCTATTCACCAATCTTGTCGTTTCTCTTTGCTCAACACTTGGTCTCTACTTCCTCATGTCCTTCCTCTATCTAGATCCTTGGCATATGTTCACTAGTTCCGGTTCTTATTTCGCCCTCCTCCCAAGTTACATTTGTACGCTCCAAGTATACGCCTTTTGCAATACTCATGACGTTACATGGGGAACCAAAGGAGATAATGTCATGTCGACAGATCTTGGTGCCGCTTCTGGAAAAGGTCAAACGGTCGAACTCGAAATGCCATCCGAACAACTCGATATCGATTCCGGCTATGACGAAGCCCTCCGTAACTTACGTGATCGACTCGAAGTTCCCATTCCTCCTATCTCGGAGTCTCAACAACAGGAAGATTATTATAAATCTGTTCGTACATACATGGTTCTCGTTTGGATGATTGCGAATGGAATCCTGGCAATGGGAGTTAGTGAAGCGTATGGGGCGAATCATCTGGGTACGAATTATTACTTGACGTTTTTACTTTGGGCGGTTGCGGCTCTGGCACTCTTTAGAGCGATTGGTAGTAGTGCGTTTGGAGTAATTAATTGTATTGAGGCGATTGTGGAGGGGAGGATTAGATTGACGATGAAGGTTCCTAGGTGGATGGGGGGTTGGAGTAGTAAGATTAGTGATGGGATTAGTAGTGTTGGAAGTGCGGTTAAGAGGGGTTAGGGTGGGTTTTGGTTTCATTTGATTGATCTGGTCTGGTCTGGATGAGGAGATGGGAAACAAGGAAGAGGGAGGGAAAGAAAAGAGCAACTAATAAATAAACGGGGGTGTTGAAGACGGGAGGCAGATGATGAAGAGAAGAAGGAGAAAAGAAGAATTTTTTGATACCACGGGAAACCGATACCTTTATACCACGGCAGGAAATACCTCGGATTAGGAAAGGGATGGTTGGTTGGATGGGTTGGTTGGTTGACGGATGGCATGGTGGTTTTATGATATGTTTTGATTCGAATGATGTATGCTTGTTTGCTTCAAGCACTTGGTATATTGGGATGGAGGTGTTTCTGCTTCTTGTTTTATTTTAATGATGATTTGATGGTTTGGAGATGAGATGTGATGAGATGAGATAAAAATGAAAGAGATGTTATGATATTTACACATGTTTATGTTGGTATTGGTATTGGTGTTTCTTGAGGATTTGAGAGAAGAAGAAAGGAGGGAAAGAATACCCAGCCTGATTCAAAAGGGAGTTTTCAGAATAAATCGATGGTAGATAAATAGAAGTTTTAATGTATGATTATTTTTTAATAATTATCTAAGTTAGATACAATTGATTCTTTAATTCTTTATTTCTTTAATTCTTTAATTCTTTATTTTAGTTTAGTTTAGTTTCTTATATATATATATATGTGTGTGTGTAATGTCCTCGTAATATAATGTAATGTAATGTAATCGAGTTAATTAGTTCGTTCGTTGATTGTTGGGTAATATAAATAGATGGGTGTGAGAGTATAGATGGGATAGATAGATGAGTGTGAGAGTGTGAGAGTGTGAGAGTGTGAGAGTGTGGTTAATTGTTGTCGTAGATAATAAGACATAGATGGATTTTGTTATATCAGATCACAGTATAGCATAGCATATTGTAAAATATCATATTCATATCATAGGTATTATTCCTATCGCCGTTCTCATACTAGTTATTCCCATACTAGCTACTTGACTATCCATATCCATATCCATATCCATATCCATATCCATATCCATATCCTATGCCCCTCCCTTCCCCCCTTTACCCTTTATTCCCCATCAAATACGTATATCTGAACGAGCTAACAAGCAACTACCCACCAGTTCTCCTTTCCGTCATCTAAAATTCGGTTAAGCTAAACTTCCTGTATCCCCTCCCTAGCTCCTCAATCTCAACGTTTCCCATTCCCACCCACATTCTGTCCACTCAAACTCTCACCCACCCCCACCTTTCTCGAACTAGCACTTCTTCCAAATCCTACTACTTCCGGGGATACTCTTCCATTCCCATTTACGTTACCATTCCCATTTCCACTACCGCTACCTTGCCCAATCCCGTTTCCATTTCCACTACCATTCCCATTCCCTCCACTCATAAAAGTTCCATCTCCACCCCTCCCCTTCTCACTCCTACCCTCCCTATCACTCGATGACGCACTTCCACCCGGCGGACTATTTCCCCTCGTAATAGCCGCACCCCCATCACCACCCCCCACAATTAAATCCCCTCCTCCTCTAACCTTCCCAACCACCATTCCCTTCGCCACACTCTTTACAATAGCTCTTCTACTTACACCAGTGGCGTCAATATAGACCAGTCCTACATTTTTGAAGCCACCGCCGATATTACGAGATATGTCACCTGCTTCAGGACCATATTTGTGTTCGACGACTGTGGTTGCGGCTGTGGATGTGGAAGCGAGGAGATTACGACCTGCTTGGTCGATGCCGTCGGCTATGGTGGAGAATGCCATCATGGATTTATTGAGGAGACCAGGTTTATAATCATCAATTGGTTTACCATCTGGACCTATTCTCTTGGAGGATCTTTGTGCCGCATTACGTTTTGCGAGAGAGGCTCCAATGTTTTGCGCGTATTTTGTAACTTGACCTACGGTTTTCGCGGAAAGACCAGCGGCGCCTTCGGTAAAAGTATGTACTCTGCGAATGTGTGCATGAGTGGTAGGAGTAAAGGTCATGGGTTTAGTGGTGGGAGCAGATTTGGAAGTGTAGCTCTCGGCTTGGGATGTAAGGGTTTTAGAGACGTAACTGGAGGTTGTTACAATGAGACGCGAAGCCATGGCGGCTTTGGAAACGAGGGTAGAGGATTTATAGGCGGGATGCATGGCCATTTCGAGGTAGGCTGGAGAGGCTGGAGCTACGCCTATGTTGAGGGAGCCGTCCTGGGGGAGGGTAATTTCGACAGGATCTAAGGAGGGGTGTTTGTTAGAAATGTGGAAGGAGAGGTTAAGAGATAGAAAATCAAATACATACCTTTCGATCCCGGTTTCATTCTAGCATCTTCAACTACATGAAATCCTTCTCCCAATTCACCAACCACACTACCATTTTCTTCATCAATTAAAACGATTTGTCCACCTACATGAGAACTAGAACTTCCAGGAACATAAGCTTCTCCTGGAGCAAAATCCGACGGATTATATGCAGGTATAGGTTCCTTTGTAGATTTAAGTTTTTCTTTTCTCGGACGAGATGATTGTGGAGGCGGAGCGCGCTCAAGGAAAGCTGTACATTGTGCCAATATAGTTTCAAAAGTATCGATATCATCTTGATTAATTTTCGACGCTCCCACAATTGGAAATTCGATTCTAGTAAAGACACCACTTTCGGGCCCTAGGTCCCATCGCGGGATTAGGTAGCTACTGGGTGGTTGATGGTATATCTGGGTTGTGGCTGGGAGGGGAAGATCAAGCTCAGGAGGGAGATGGAGATGGAGATAGAAGTCTTCTTCTGGGGTTTGGGATTGTGGATCTGCGACTGAGAGACCTGAGAAGGGGGATGAGGTTGGGACCATTAGGAGAGAGAGGGTTTGAGGTCCATTAGGTGTGAGGGAATCTGCTTTGCCATTTTCGATATGATATGCATTGATACCATTGATGGCATAGAGGAGCTTAGGATCCTATACGATATTAGAATCTGCGAATGAGCAAATTAGGGAAATGGTCAAAGGGATATTACATTATGTCCTGACGCCATCCTGATTTCTAGTATGAGCGATACTGTATGATATCTAGATACTCTGTGCTGTTTGTGTGTAGACGATGAAGGATTTGGGCTGAAGGAGTGCGGTAAGTTTGCGATTACCTTGTACAGAGGGGTATTTTGCAGAAAAGAAGCAGATGAAGATGGAAATAAACACAGGAAAATCTCCCAAATCAAAGCAACTTAACTTTTCTTCTTCACAAACGACTCTTATCATAATTCTAAAAGGGCGGTAATTCATAATAGAGTTTCTTACCTACGCGCTTCAAACAATTGGTGGTCGCCAAGAAAGAGAAGATGCGATAGAACCAATTGACGATGACGTACAAGGAATATGAGAATCAGGGCGTTTACAAAATTGCCCCTCCTCTCATATGAGTGAACAGAAATGGTTTTTAGTGAAAGGTGGGTGGCTGAGCCGAGGAATTCATGAACATCATCATCAATCATCATTTTTTGATTCTTTCTTGGAAAGTTTCAAATTTCTCGTAAAGTATCGGATTCTTTTGAAGACGTTCAAATCCAAGTTTTATCATCGGTATTCACACTTTGCACCTTCCATCTCCCCTCTCACCAAATCTCCAAATCTCGATGAAGGGTTTTATGGCTGAAGAAGTGGCTGATTCCACTCCACAGAAAATGGAGAAAATGGAAAAAGAAACATCGGAAAATGCTCAATTTAGTAATTCATGAGGTTTTTGTATTCGTGATACTATGGGGTATGATGGTATTCCTATCTATGAAGGTATTCATTCCTTGATATTTATTGTCGTCATAATCCCATGTTTCTTTTTTCCAAAAGCCATATCAAAGCGTTTTCACCCCCCACCATCACCACCGATAACAAGAGTAATGTAGCAAGTGAACAGTAGATCCAAGCGCAAGCCTCAAGGTAGAGCAGGTAGGTAAATTCGTACTTTTCTTCTTCTATTCTTCTCCCGAAGAAACGGAATATAGGAGAGTTTCTGGTGAAGAGAACGGGGATCAACAATTTTTGGCTCTCGAGTAAATAAATCATTGGAGGACCATCAGACTCGAGATATCTTGTGGGTGGTTGAATCCCCGAATTGGGCATACAGCGACAACTTATTATACATGTAGGAGCACGGTGAAGTTACTCAATAGTCTTGGTATTCTACGATATTCTCGACGGTATTTCGACTCTGGCTTCCGATATGTATACTCTGTGGTTGGGATACTTGGATTGGCTCTTGAGGTGGTACGGCTATACAACTGGCATCGTTGCATGCTTGAATTAGAATCTAGAATGGTACCATATCATAGGACGTACCATACAAACTTGTTATACGTCTGAACATGGATTCTTGCCCTGTGATATTTTATCCAGAGGCAAGGAGTTCATATACTTACGCGTAAGACTCTAGGCTTACATATCATGTTCATTTGACAGCACCTTGGAAAATGTAACCAGATATCATATGCAAGAGAAGAGGTAAGGGTATGCTAGTTGGCTATCTATGCAGCACACTTTAATACTTCCGTTACCCGCTGTATGTGATACCAAACTTTTGAACACGACTCATCGAATCGAGTCGAGTCGTCAGCATTGACATTCTGGTGGGAGGGGGACTTTATTTGGCAGAGAATCCGGTGATTCGAATGAATACCTGGCTATTGTAAGGGTTGAAAGCGAACCCATTCGAATCCATGGTTCGATATGTATGTAAGAAATTGGAACGGTTATGGTGGTGTGCAATGAAAGGATGAGATTATTTGCATATTTATATAAACGTCTTGGATGAGAGCCAGGACTTTGAAGATTAGAATCTTGGGCACATATTTATCATGAGATTTTCTTCTAAGTGATAGCTCAAATTGTTCAAGATATTTCGATATCTCACGGGAATAGAAGTACATGATAGACTGATAAACAAACTGACATGAAGAAGTAACACATGGTGACAATATCGACTTTTCAAGTAACTCAAGGGCTCTTCTCAATCCCGAATCCTTTGATCAATATACGAGTCGAATATCTATTATTCGAGTACAAAGTACAAGTAGGGGATTTTGATGATCTGGATTCCCCCGCATCAAATTTTCTGTACAGTAATGATATTACCAAACAATTTAAGGGCAAGGGGTATTGACTCATGGGTGTACATGAATGATTCCGATGATTCGTCCGTGTTGACAAGTCCAAGATTCATCGTTCAGTCCGGACTTATGTATGAATATTTCTCATATTTCTGAGAATACAGAAAATAAGGTAGTAATAATATAATCAACCGACTACCACTCGAGCAATAAACCTTCTTTACACTTTGAAGATCCGAGAACCCAAATCAATATAGTTCACGCCCAGGCGGGTAACTTTTTGAGTACAACATAATGGGGATCAAGAAATCCTAGGTAATATATAATAAATGTACGATCGGTAGTGTGCACGTAGTCATTCTTCGTAGGAAAGTATCCAGATGGATGTATACGAAAGTCACCTAGCCAATGAATGATAGACGGGATTGTCTCCGAATATTTTCCCCAGATCAAAAAGCCATTGCCAGATCGGAAAGTGGAAAGAGTTTCATGTTGGCGTTTTTCTACTTTTTTGATGGAGGACGAGGGATGGAAATACTTCTTAATGGAGAGTAGGGAAGAAAAGAAAATGGAGATGCTTCTTTATGAAGAATAGCTTAGGAAGAAGGAATGAAAAGGAAAGGAAATACCTTCTTAATGAAGGGTACTTTAAGGGATAGAAGGAAAAGAAATAAGAAGGAGAATAAAGATATATGAATATAAAAGATAATCTAGATAGATATATTGTTAGTTCTACAGATAATGCAGATGTTCATGCAATGAAAGCAGAATTCCTACCCCCTTATATGTATTGGAGATGTTTGGCTTGAACGGCTGGTGATTATCGAACTGCATGTAAAGTACAGTATCCAAGCAACTCCCTAGGTACTCTTGTCGTGTTTGTATTATACAAGATGTAGGTAGGTTGATGTGTAGATGGATAGATACTCGTGTATCATGTTGACTTGATTGAATTATTAATAAATCATCAATCATTCAATTACGAGCATCTAATTCCAATACTGCCTAGGTATAGGTATGCTCCATAGTTCCAACCTATAGGAGACATCTTAAATCAAATCATCAATCTTTTCCATTATCTTATCCGACCTTCCTACCTTAGGACCGACACAACCTACCAAACCCATCCATTTTGATCAATAATCGGATGACAAAACGAGCACTCTAGCACTGTTTCCTCTTTTTCATCCGGCCGAGATCGCGCATTTGCTCGGATCTTTTTTTCTTCAACTGCACCCGCTCGATTCATTTCTTCTTTGATCCCTTCACACTGTGGTTTCCGATAGACATACCGGTAAATGTACCTACAACTAACTGTGAGGAAGATAGTGATAGTAATAGTAAAAGGGTAAGATAGCTAAGGAAATGTAAGGAAAAAGAATTGAAAGGATTGAAAGGATTGAAAAGATTGAAAAGATTGAAAAGATCCAAGGAAATTCGAACTACTGACCCACCATACCATACATTTCGGCTTCATCCCTTTCCCACCCGCACTGCAATTCTTCTAACCTGACTCGCACTCATCTTCGAATGAACACGATCGCTTCATTCATTCATTCATTCATTCAATAAACAAATTCAACAAACAATCCATCTATCAATCTGTCTATCGATCAAACAATCCGTCAATCTATCAATCATCTGTCTGTCTTACCTAAACAAAATATCATTACCTACTTAGGGTATCTAAGGACTTATTACTCGGTGTACTTATCAAAATAATTGCGAATTTGCCTTTTACTTCCCGGTATATAACCTTCCGCCTTTGTACCCCTACATTCTAATGAAGCCTTTCTCAGCAAAACTATCAATCCAATCACCCATTTTCCCCTTCCCGTTCCCGCAAAGCAAAGCAGCAAAGCAGCAAAGCAAACAGGATCCACATCCTTCAGTGAGAAAAGTTCCCTTGACTCCGACCATCCACACTTTCACACTTTCACACACCTTCCCACATCCACTCACCCACCGACCGAAAATTCCAAGCTTCTCTCGTTTCGCTCCATTACTCCATCCCGTCCTCATCCGTGAATTTCAAAAGATACGAGAACTCAACAAACTACTTACTACAACACAATACAATACTCACTCAGAGAAGTACCTCACTTGTATACATTACAAAAGTACCAAATTTCTCAACATTATCAATACTCGAGTATCAAATCAATTTTATTAAGATCAACATCAACAAATAAACCATCCCAAGTTTCAACAATCAACATCAACCAACCAACCAACTACCTGAACCATTATATCCCGAGGATCAAGATAACCATCACAATAATTCGTTATTTCTTGCCCAGAGTTCCAGAAAAAAATAAAGAAATCAAATAATTATATTCATTTCAAATTATTATTTCAAATCTTTTCAACTTTTCTTCATCTTCCAACAAATCAATCAAAATATCCCATCTATTACACCCATTCTTCCTTCTAATTGTCCAATCGTTTATGTCAAAGCTACTTTGTATTCCTTGAACCGGAAACTCGCATTGCATCTGCGGCATTATACTTATTACAGCGTGGACCATTACAGCTTGGAAGGGCTACCAAACACCCTCCCACCAAATCTGCAGCAACCCAGCCATCCCTCCAATATCTCTCTCCTGTATGAGAAAGTAACTTGATTTCTTAAAATCTTTCTAGACCATTTTAAGAAATAATAAAAATCTTCTACCAACAAGTTCAGGGTCTCAAAGAGGACCCCCCCAACCGCAAACATTCCTTCACCTCACTCTCTCGCCGCGATACTATCGCCTTCTGCACCACCTGATTCGGAATCGGCAGTTGGTGTTTCGCGATCATCTAGTCCAAAACGTTCACACGCCGAAGCTTTCTCTGCGACTGATCCAACTTATCTACATCCCGCTTCACCTAAGCAACATCGGCCCAATATAACTTCTGCCGGAGCTGCCAGCCCCGGCGCATTAGGCGCCAGCGGTCTAGGGGCTGATGATGGTAGTGGTGGTGGTCGAGGTGGGATAGAGGAGAAGAAGCCGACAAAAAGTGAGTTTATCGTGAACTTATCTTCCCACAAGTCATATGGTCATGCTGACATGTTCTGTGTAAAGTGGTACGATCTAGTATAGCTTGCGCACGATGTAGAAGGAGTAAGGTAAAGTGTAAGTAAGATGAACTTCAACCTCAAGGACTTTGACTAATTCCAAGCCCAGGTGTCAACAATGGTGTCAATTCTATATGTAGGGCTTGTGAGTCCTCAAACCGAGAGTGTACATATCCAAGCGCGGCGGCTTCTACACCCAAGAGAGCCGATCCACCCATGGGAATAAAGGTTGAAGGAGAAAGCGATAGCAAGAAGCGAGTTCGAAAGCATGAAGATTCTGGTCGCAGGAATAGTCAACGACAAGGAGAGGACCCTTTGGAGGCCACAATATTGACAAGGAAGGTGTGGGATGAGGTCTATGATATATTCAAGCTAAACTTCTCAACTGAGATGCCTTTCCTGCACCCTCCATCCTTTCGGAATCGCATGCGCCAAGCATCTCACCCACGAGACCTTTCAACACTCGCCGACGTTCCCGCTTTCCAAGATGCTAAGATTTTATTGTTAGGTGTACTTACACTCACCGCCCGATTCCATCCCGAATTAATCGCATACCATGCACCAGCAAATTCCCCTCGGCCAAATGATCCATTGGCTGCAAGCGATTACTATGCTACCGCTTTAACCTCAACCATATTCGGAGCTGGAGGCCGAGATCTAAGCACCCCTACAACTGAACGGATCCAGGCGCTCTTGATGCTTGGTCTTTACGAGTGGGGTCAAACTAGGGGCCTTAGCGCTTGGGTCTACGTTGGTATTGCGACTAGGCTAGCACAAGCAATGGGCCTACCTTACGAGGATGATCCATCAGCTAGAACTTTCAAGTCTGAAACTGTAATCACTGCTAGTTCATACAGACCCGAGGTGAACAAGCATCCAGCACGTGATACTGCGATTGAGAAGGAAGTAAGAAGACGTACCTTTTGGAGTTGTTTTATCATGGATCGTATGCTTTCCGCTGGGAAGGCCAGACCTACTATGGTTGAGTCTGAGACTCTACGAGTACAATTACCATGCTCTGACGATCAATTCTTATTCACTCAATCCGTCCAAACAGGCTACTTGAATCGAGAATTTGAGAAAGTTACCATGACAAATTCCAAAGTCCAAGAAGGTGGTGTACTCAGCAGATATTGTCGTTTGGTGGAAATTTGGGGTAAACTTTCAAAGTGGAGTCTTCATGGAGGTCGCCGAACGGAAACTTTACCTCCTTGGGATGAATCAACACAGTTCTATAAACTTTCCCATGAATTGGAAGAATTCTACAGTGGTTTACCAGAGAATCTTATCTTTTCTGAGGACAACTTAAATGCACATTTGGAAAAACGAAATGCGACCACATATGCAAGTTTGCATACTCTCGTCTCTTTGTGTCGAATCATGCTTCACAGGGAATATATACCTTTCATCCCTCTTCGGGCTGATAAACCTTCAGGTCCGTTGGATGAACCGACATTTCCAAAAGATAAATTCGACATACCGGAAGGATTTTGGGAACAGAGTGCCGACTCACTTTTCTCATCGGCAAGAGACATTGTTGATATCATGAGGACTTGCCAGGACAACAATGCTTTACCCGAATCACCATTGTTTGTTTTCGCCCTTTTCCATGCAGGGTTTACGGGTGTTTACTCGGTCCATTTCCCACAAATGGATCCTAATGATTATATGGGTGAAACTCGATCCACTTTACCTATCAAAATCCTACAAGATATGGTTCCGAGGTTGACCATGGCAAAAGCTTACCAAAAGAGAATTGACCAGATGATCAAATACTACAAGGTGGTAAAGATTGAATTTAAGAGGTATAAGAAAGATGTTTCATGGAAAGGTGGTGGATTGGATGAGTGGAAGGGATTCGAAAAAGATTTAAAGGAATTTGGTAGCCTTGAAGATACTGCTGGAGGTGACTCTCACTCCGACGATTATCCAAACAACCGCTCTCGATGTAGTACTAGCGATCTTGGTTCCACTACTACTAATCCTAATCCTAACGGAGAGCCAATGCAAGGTGTTGAAGGAACAGGATCAAGACCACCTTCTAATTGGGCACCAATCAATGCCTCGAACAACACCATTATGGAAATGCAACAGAATCCTGGTGCGCAATATATAGCAAACGGAGCTTATCAACCAAGTCCTAATCAAAACTCCAATCCACCTAGCTTGATTAGTCCAGGAAATGGCGATTCAGCATCAAGTATTAACTCTCCTTATAGTAATCAAGGACAAGCTCAAAATTATACTCAACTTCAACAAATGGGTCATTATCATCCTCCAATGGCTCATCAACCTCATAATATGGCACCACCAGGTACTCAAACTGGATGGAATAGAGATTCAACTGCTTCACTCTTACCTTTTGATGCATGGATTGATGATTTGGAAAGTATTTCAATGAATACTCATAACATGGAAAACTTTACCCAATCATTTGGTGATGCAGGTCAATCATGGAATGCTACACAATTTGGAGCACCATCTCAAAATACTTGGGTTCAAGTTATTGAAAGACATCCTGGTGCTAATTGGAATTAAGGATTTATGTTGAAGATTAAATTGAAAGTCCTGGAGATTGCATTTATTGATGATAAATGGATGAAGATATGTCGTCAATATTTCCTTATCTTGAAGGAATTGAGGAGTGGGAGTTTAAATGGAATGATTTAATTTCAATTCATTCATTGGGTCAGGTGGGATATCAGGGGGGCTCGATATGATTGTGTTGAGCATCTTCAAAATTACTAGTCAGGCTTTGATTTTTGTTATTTTGATTTTGGGTTATCTTGGAGCTTGTTATGACAATGATAATGATAGCTTTTGTTCAAGTTATCTTTTTCTCTCTTCTGGATTTTGTTGTGGGGGTGGGGAATGGGAGTAGGAATAGGGTTGGGAAGGGAAGTGAGAAGGGAAGATGAGAAAGTGGGAAATAGGGCATAAATGACTCTTGTTGTCGTTGCGTTGGGCGGGGTAGGCTTAGGTGTTTATTAATATGTCCTTTTTCAATAGCTATCTATATGTAGCTGGGGGAAAGGTATGGTAGGTGGAAAGGTAGATTGTGGAATTGTGGATGGGTGAATGGGTGAAGGGGGAGGGGAAGGGGAAGGGGGAGGTGGAGGTGGAGGTGGAGGTGGAGGGGGAGGTGGAAGGGTAAACGGGGAATTATGGGTGATATCAGATATATAATGCATTCAATCTTTCTTCCTTTGAATCTTGACTTTGTCTTGATTGACATTTGTATTTGACTATTGCATTTTGCCTTTGTATCCAAAATGATTTGTTTATTTCCCAAGTTCATATAAATATACATAACATACATATACTGTGTACTGCGTACCAACCCTATCGGATCCTATTCATTCATTCATTCATTCATTCATGCCATTTGTTTCCTTCGTTCCTTTCCTTTCCTTCCTTTTCCGATTGTTTCAGCCTGCGCTTGTACTTGTCTTGTATTTGTAGATAGATAAATCATGAATCATGAAAAATTAAATGAAGGAATGAATTACGACCAAGATATTAAAATATCATATCACATCATATCCCATTCCAATCCCATTCAATCCAATTTGCAATCAAACCTCCCATCCCAATCCCAAACACCTGCACCTGCACCCGCACCCCAAACCACCAAATAACCAACCCACCGACCTAACCAACCAAAACCACCCATAATGTCCTGTGATCCAAATCTGTATCTGTATCTGTATCTGTAATTGACCAAAAAATCTGTCGATATGAATTCCCCCCTCACTTCCAAACCCTACACTCTCCCCATATACCCAACCCTCTCCTCATATCTCAAGGGCGAATGTTTCTTCTTCTCCTCAGTCGGCGATTTATTCGAACCCCCTGAATTTCTCCGCTTAAACATGTGTTCGACCATTGCGCGGGGACCTACAAATTCCATGTCCATTTTGAGGGGGGTGAGAGGGACGATTGTTTGGGTGCGGGGAGAATGTGAGTTTGAATGTGATGAGTGGAATGAGTGGAATGAGTGGGATGAATGGGATGAGGCAGGTTTGGGGTGGGGTTTGGGGTGGAAATGTCGTTTGATGCTGTCGTCGACGAGGGCTATGAGGCCGGTGGAGATGATGACGCTAGACGGAGTGTTAGATTTGTTTCCGTAGGTAGGATTGGGAAGAAGGTGGATATGTACGAAAGAAAGAAAGGAAGAAAAGACTTACTCAGCAACATCTGTAACAGCTGTCAAAACACTCCTATCACTAATCCACATCTGACAAGGTGGTACCCAACCCCCAACCAATTCTTCCTCTCGTATTTGAGCCGGTGATCTCAATTCCGGTACAATATGCGCTACAGCTGCTCCGGAATCCCCTTTGAATAAATGATAGGAAATAGCTTTCCCTTCTCCATCTTTTTCCGTAACGCGTTTCCATGAATATGAATGACCCCAATATTCAAATTCATAACGTTTTGAAGCTTTAGCTCCACGACGTTTGACTTCTATTTGAGCGTAGTTGGAAAATTCTAGCTTGGTAGTATTGGTAGGGATCATAGAGGCGGCTGCTTTTTTAGAAGCCATGAATGCTTCGACATCGGAATCAGATTCGGAATTTGATGCATAACCACTATCATGTCTCTTGATTCCTCCCATGGCTTTAGGGGTAGAAGCGGTAGAATTCGTTCTTGACATAGCTGGTTTGCGGATACTTGCAAAAGCATTACTAACCGAACGAGTTAATGTAGAAGGTCTTCTTTCAGCAGCGGATTTTGCGTATTTCCTACTCGAATGGCAAACTTCTCGACCACTTGAGCGTTCGTATCGACGAAGACTGAATTCTCGGTTCTTCAGATCATGCATTCGGAGATGAAAGAGTTGAATTACTTCTTTATCTTGACCATGACCATCTTCGGTATCAACGCGAAGATTCATGTTTCCATCATAGGAAGTATCATCATGACGAATGTATAAACGTTTTGTGGAAGGAAAGAAATGTGCGAAATCTTGAGCAGTGGATGGTCTCAAGTTGTTTTCAACCACGGTTTTATATTCCGGTACTTCATATTCTGGATCATAATCTTCAGGTTCGTCAAAAAGATCTTCCTGAGATGGAGATGTTGAAGCGTATGTTTCTTGAGATGATCGAGGATAATGTGTTGCTGCTGTGGAGATGTCATATGGAGGCAAATCTATACTATCCTTTTGGTAATAGATAGGTTTGTCGGTGTAATATTGATGGATCGATGGTCGAGGACTACCATATATTGAGGTAGGTGCTGTACTTTGAGATTCTCGAGAAGATTCATCACTCTGACGTGAATCTCTACTACTCGTACTATGATCGGTAGTATATCTTCGCATGTATTGGGGCATCTTGAAATTGCTTTGCTTTACTTGCGAAAGGTATGATAGATTTGGTGTGGTATATTGATAGTTGAAGTATGTAATGTCGATTCGAAATAGTGAATTGAGAATTATATTTGAATATGAATATTGGGGGGTTGTTGATGTAGTATTCAAAACTACTACTGGTAAAAAAGTAATTAACTTATTGATGACGGTCGACTCCGGTAATAGACATTAACATGACAATTTTTTTGGTTCCTTGAATCCAAGTGGTACATCAATAACGTGGTATAAAACGTGGTGTTTCGAATTGTATGTATGATTTGGCATTCCAAGTCTCCGTATTGGTAATGCTAAGTATTCTAGAAAGATATGGAGTAAGATGTTGTTGCTGTTCCTAAGTGGGATGCTTTTGATGCTTGGACGTTTTGATGTTGATATGATTCGAGCGATAGAGGGGCATTCGGAAGTTTTGAGACACTTGGAACGACTAGGATAAAGACGTGGATACTTTTGGTAGAGTAGCTTTTGATATTTGATAGATCGATAATGGGATTTCGAAAATGTGGAGTGATAAATGGATAATAGATGAAGTCAAAGATTCCAAGTGGAACGGCGGTGGAGATGATATTTTTTTCTTCTTAAACCAAGTTTATTATTATATTAGGATGGGGGCGGGAATAAAAGGCGGAAAGCCTTGGGATGGTGGGTCAATAAAAAAAATAAGTGTGAGGCAGTGAGATGTAGTGAAGATGGATGTAATGAAGAGGCACAGAAAGAATATGATAGAAGGTGGAAGGGATGAAGGTAGAAGAGAAGGCAGAAGAGAAGGGAGAAGGGAGAAGGGAGAAGGGAGAAGGTAGAAGGTAGAAGGTAGAGAATTAGGTGAAGGCAGAAGAGAAGGCAAGGCAGAAGAGAAGGCAGAAGGTAGAAGGTAGAAGGTAGAGAATTGGATGAAGCCAACCTCAAGATTTCCAAGATTCCTTTCGGAGTTTAATATTAAAGTGCTTTCTTTCCCTACTTTCCCTACTTTACCATTTTACCATTTTACCACTTTACCACTTTACCATTTTACCCCTGTGGATAAATCTTACATGGAAACACAATTCTTACTCATCCATTATAATATTATTATATCTTCTTCCAGTAGAAAACCTGGTGCAAATGCCTAGATCAAGCCATCATGATAAAGGTTGCATCCATTACCAGTAATATGATTAATTCATAGCAAATCATTGTCGCTTCAAGTTCCAAAGTTCCCAAAGGACTTTTTACCTTGGGGCATTCTCGGGGCAGAGAAAGGTTCGCACTCCTCTCTTTCCATTTCTTCCATCCTTCTCATCCTTCTCATCCTTGATAATCCGAAGACAAGCGCAATCGTTTCCGATAGGATAAGATCTGAATATCACTTTCACCAACCATCATCAACCAACAATAAACCCAACCATAGAACCAACAATAAAACCAACGGCTATCACATTCTTTGAGCACACAGCGGGGCATGCATTCATGTTAAACGTTAACCCTGGGATCATGATCAATAACTAGTTTTGGCGTGATTTGCGCAATCATCCGATTAAAGAAATATAATATTTTACGGAGTACGGAGTCTTTCTTTTAAGCCACTCATGTGCCAATCCATTTTCCTACCGATTCTTTTTCGACTTTCGAAATATTCTCTCCACCGACAATAACCCATTCAATACCCCATTCATTATGCAAATTCAACACCCATTCAACACCCATTCAATACCCTTTCAATACCCCATTCATTATGCAAATTCAACAACCCCTTACCGATGGTTTTCGAGTTTCACATCTCTATTTCTCTCCACCGACAATTCCTTCGTGGCATATTGGTGTGCACGATGACATATCCAAAAGTACACAATAGTTGTCTGTGCATGTAAGAAGTAGCTGATCGTTACTCCGTACTCATCTTTTTAATGGCACAGACCCATACTCCATAGCAAACACACCCTTCTCACAGGAGACTTGAATCAGGCCTGCATCGCGCACAGCTCGTACAGCTCGATTGAAATACTTTGCGGTGAACCATTCATTCATTCATTTATTCATTCATTTATCCATTCATTCATTCAACCATTACAAGCAAATTCTGTCGGAATCAATCTTCTTCTTTCGATTCGCCCTCGATCATGTTACATAGCCTTGAATGTAACCTTACTCATTCAATTGACTGGATGACGAAGTTCTACATGTATTTCTATCAAATCTTATCACGAACGACCAGTTTCTTAACCGTTCTGCCTGCAAAAAGAATATCCGATGCCCGATCGTATCTCACTCACTTGTCATTTGGTTGGGTCATCTGAAAAAATAGGTTACTCCATTAAAACTATTTCCTGCCTACCGAGATAATCAGCCTCAACACGAATAGTAACAAAGGAAGCTGAGTTTAGTATGCGAAAGGAAGGCTTGGTTCAAGGTTGTGCTGACCCAAATGTGATTTAGTTGCCCTAAACAATGGTTATTGGATGAAGCATTTAGAAGTTGCTTCACGCGCCCTTATGCAAGACCAGTCACCCCACTCAAATTTACTCCATTTTCTGCCCTTCAAGTTTCCCAAAACCGTTTTCTTCCAATGAATCTCTATCAAAATTGAAAATGTTATCTTCACTCTCTTGTATGGTTCATTTCTATGGAAATGCCTACGTTTACATTTCATCTCAGCCATGATTTGTTTCGTATATGTCTTGAGAAGATTCAAAAGTCTTTGGAACACGAGGCCAACAAAGTTATGGGGCGAACGATCTAGACTTATGTTCTTATTTCTATTTCATCGTGAAATATGGCGGAAATCAGGGCAAATTCAATCTTCATCGAACTTTTGACTATCTTGATTCTGCCGTTATGGATGACAACGGCCATGCAATTTACAAGTGTGGCAGTTTACCATTTGTGTTTTTAATAGAAGCCACATTTTACCATCCATATCTGATTCGCTGTCAAGTGTCCGAATTTAAAGAAGTTCACCATCTTGCCCAATTTCCTGGGCCGTGTCGCTTCACTCGGAGAACCAATATTTTCAAATTTCCATGACTACATTTTTGGTGTAAAACAAATGAGCTTTCCGTTTTTTTTTAAGCAGGTTTTGTGCTTCACTGCTTTTCCAATCAAAGCCACGTTCTCGGTCTACCACATGTCTCACCGAAAAAAGGCGACCAGATCTTATGCAGCTGCCCTTTACTTGTGTGCCACTCTCAAGAATTACCGACACTGAGCTATTTAAAGGCCTTAAAGTCTAAGATGATGGTATTTACCATGGTTCGCCAAACTACACTACTAGTCATGCGAGAATGGTTGTTTTTGATTTTCCTGCGGGGTATTTCGTACAGCGAACCACATTTTTCAAAACTGTATTATATTGAAAAGATTTCCGAGTGGTATCAATTCTTGCCGATCCAAGTAGGTAATTTCATGGATTCTTTATGTTGTGATGACCATTATCAACCAAACAACTCTACTCGTGGCACAGTCCGGAAGTCATCCCATCCTTCGGTAATATATTAGGAAGTAATCCTTCCGACGGGTAAGAGACTTCAACAGGATATGTAACCCAACCTCGGAAAGGAGGCTCTGGCTTTCTCTTCGGCATATTTCTATAGAAATCATCCTATCATTTTTCTCCATCGCCACGTTTAGGCATTATTCCACCCCACATATATGTACAGAAGAGGTCCTGTAAGATCAGCGTGGAACATGTAACCGCCATTCGAATTCTCAATCCTCGATCCACTACCAAAAATTCTATTATTAAAAATCCAGCTTCGCATAAGAGGCTGTGAAATGTTACAACAAGATCTACTGGTCAAACTCAAACGTGTGATGCGAAGCACGTGTGAAAAACGTTTCCGTACGTGCAACTAAAGGTGTTGATCTTTGAATGTTAATATTGGGGATTGGATATCGGGATGTTTCACAAAATATGAAAGCCTTATTTTATTTTCCTGTGTTTTTCGCTTCGTTGTATTTATTGATTGATCGAAAGTCCTTCATCAGATGATGATGATGATGATGAGATTAGAATCATCGCGATTTCATGCTGATCAAAATCACATGGTCCAGAGTGTGGGGGATGTACGGAAAGATAGATGTAAGATTACATTATTGATTTCTATGAGGGTTTTTACTGAGACTACACATTCCTAATTCCTAGGGCATTGATTTATGATGACCCGAGATGCAAGTCAGCAAAACGCTTTTGTAAGATTACTTTGTGAGCGGGAGTTGACGGTCGCTGATCTCTAGGCTTATGCCTAGAACCTCTTACATATTTTTATATGATGATCCGAATGAATTCGGTGAATAACAACTCCTTTGGGTTCTTAATTGATAGACGTCGTTTTACTTGTATCACTTGCTTGTTTGGTTGTCTTATGCTCGGTATGTATCTTGGCATATACTCGTAGTCTCGTACCGAACACCTGGTTGGTAGATATTTGAGGTTATGTTTGAATTTTGGGCATCAATTGATGAGAGGATCTGGGGATGGGATGGTATTTGTTTGTTTACTTAATTTTATCCGGTTGGTGTCTGAAAGAGAGGTTTGGGTCTGTATCATTCATGATTGCTTGAGTTGAAGTTACTGATGCTGAGTTATAAACGGAATTTCGATGAGCTTTTGGGAATGATTTTTAAACCATATTGTCTTATCCTACTATATAAATGATATGGTAGAAATGATATAAATCCAAGCCCAATGATACAATAAAATCATATAAAAGCACCTACTTTATTGGTGAGAATCGTAAGGCGAAACTCGATACTCGGTTTGAGTTAAATCGAGACAGGGGGTTGAAATTGAGAATTTGACTTGCTGTGCTGATTTGAGGGTTTGAGATGTTTTGGTTTCTTTTGAGTTGCTGGATTAGAGAGGATGGGATGGAATGATATTTGATGATTTTATATTGGTTTTATATCGGGTTTTATATTGAAAAAGATATTATGATGATAATAATAATATAAGGAGTATACTTCACACTAAAAACTAGAACAGCGACTAGGATTTTTGGTTGTACTTTTGGGATGGATGCGAGAATGTTCAGTGAAATGATATCTTGGGATAGATTGAGGAGGTGAGGTGAGGTGAGGTGAGGTGGGGAGGTGAGGAGAAAAGAGTATGTTATATATATGAAGTATTTGATGGTTTAAAATCGGATTGGTGTGAATGGATGAATGATTTCCTATACATGGTTTTATAGGGATGGATATTATAGAGGTTTTTGAGATAGTAGATGGGTGGGTATGTTATATGGTTTGGTATTTGAGAGATAAGGTGATGGGTTTGATTTTTTGAGGATTTGGGATTGTTGGGTGGTGTGTGGATGGTGTGTGGATGGAGTTGAGATTGAAGTTGAGATTCAGGGATATGGGATATAGGATATAGGAGGAATAGATATATAAAGGGGTTGAGGTGGGAGTTGAGGTGGTGTTGGGATATTCATCATTCATCACGTGAATTCACTAGCGTTGACGCTAGTGCCTCGGTCGTACTTTATATAGTTCGACGTATGAGGGGATCGGGAGAGGGATCAAGAGTTAGTGATCCAGTAGACGAAGCGGACTACGAATGCATTTCAAGCTTTAAAAGCTTTGCTCAATTATACGACGGCAATCATGTAAACCCTGCCCTAGTACCCCTGAAAATGTATATAATCTAGCTAGCTAGCATACCACCTGGGGGCCTCCCCCGGGCGTCATTTGTCCAAAAACTGTAATAGATGGCAAAGGTTTACACGTGCAAGCACGTGTGGCCTACGGCCTATGACGATAAATATATCAAATCAAATCAAATTATATAGTTCGACGTTTCCATAGTTCTAGTTCTTTAGGCAAATCAATACAAGTAATACGAAACTAGTGTTGAAGCTTCACCTTCCCCGTACGCGTGCCTACCGACAGGTGGGAATTGAGGTGGGAATTGAGGTTGAGGAATATAGAATAGGAAAGACAAGAGAGGGAGGATAGAGATAGGGAGGGAATATAAGATAGAAGGTAGGTAGATGTGTTATTGGTTTGAATTTGAGAATGTTGGATTGTTGAAGGTTGAAATTGAGATGTTTGGGGATTTGGAATATGAGATTTGAGATGTAGGATATGGGATTTGAGATGTGGAAGATAGAGAGGGAATAGGGATGGGATATGGGATGGAGATAAAGATGGGGTATATGATATAAGATATAAGTATGGGATATGAGATATGGTATTATTTATTCTATATTAGATTTATTTGAATCTCGTTTAAAGAGGGCAAATAGATAGAGGAAGGTAGAAAGTAGTATAAGTAGAGGGAAGAGATTTGTTCCATTCCTTTTCATTCTTATCTTCCTTGCAATTGATACATAACATGAGCATAATATATTTTCAATTTCAGTGCTAATGAAGTTTAAACTAAAGGAAGATAATACAAAAAGGGAAAATCAGATTCAATTTGAAGATCTATAGGCTGATGGAGAACTAGTAGTTCTAATGAGGGATTCAGGCTTAGGTGTTATATAATTAGTTAGTCGAAACTTTGAACCTATTCTGATAAATTTGATATATGATTGTGAATATAGTATAGCAATGAAAATAGTAGCTTTGCTCTTCTTGGGATCGTAAATTATTGTTTCCTAGACGTCAATATTAACTGCTCCAAATATAGTGATTCGTTATTTTATACTTCTCGAGAGTGTTTGAAGACGAGCTGAGCGATGCATGTCTGAAGATTCAAAATTCTATTTTATATGAATGTGATAACTTATTTTGAGATAGATAAACTGCCTTAATATTTGAAAAAGCTCAACCTTTGGAACAAACATATTTCAGAATCCCAAAATATAAACAGTGATATAAGATCAATAATTTAACATCGAATTTCTTTGATCTTCATTCATTCATGATCAAAAATCGTCAAGTTCCCAAAATAGACTAGCGCAATCTCGAAAATTATCAAGAACCTCAAGATTGTGTCCCGCCATAATTATAATTTTTGAATGTGCCATTGCTTCCCACGAACAACAATTACGATAATTAAGGAAGGCAGGGCAGATTGAGGGGGCGAACCGTTTAAAGGGAGTGGTATACTAAATATTGCAATAATCCATCTCAGAGCTCAGAAGAGCTCGAATCCTCAATAATGGCATCAACTCGTATGTCGCCCGGCGGGGCACTTCTAAGAGCATCCAGAGTCTTCGCAATTCCTAACCCTCTCCCACGACCAACTGGTAATCTTTCCTCTCAAGCAACCTTCGATTCCGATACTGCGACCCTCCCCCATCCTATCCATCAATCAATTACCACGCCCCAATCCTCACTCGCCAAAGGAGATTGGGGATTCAAACGACCCTTACCATTGCGAGCTACCACGCGCACATCTACACCCATTATACGCGTGGAATCAATCGATACCTTCGAACACGTTACCGAGTTTGGTTCTGCCGCCGATCATAGTTTGACGTTGCGGAAATGGCAGGAAATGAATATTCCCATCTCGACTCCTAGACCTAGTAAATCGGTGGCGGTGACTACGAGGGATCAGAATATTCCTAAGCATAGGAGTGTGTTTGAGGATAATATCGATACGACCGTGAGGAATGATTCTCTTAATCCGGCTTTGATAGCTCATGGTAAAGATGATACGCGCTGGAAGTTTTCTGGACCATGGCTTGCGGGTCTTACGGAGGGAGAATTCCAAGCTTATGTTGCGAAAGAGGTGGGGAGGAAAAAGAGCGAATTCAGACAATTTCTTAAGGAATCTTGTGTCTTGTCTCTTACGAGTGATGCTCGTGCTAAAGCATATAAGAATGATGAGGATTTAGCAAATATCCCAATGATAACCGCGGATCAAATCACCGAAGAACAATTATCTACATACATCCGTCATCTCCGATATGATATTTCCACCCTCTATCAACAAATACGCGTCTTCCTCGATCTTGCACCCTCACCAGCTCCTAGACCCGAAGAAGATAGTCCCGATTATTATGATTTGGGATCGATTAGAAGACCCAAAGCTGTTGATATTCCCACCTCCCCATCTCCATACGCCGAATCTGGACCTCCTAAAACCCACCCTTCAGCTGGATTATCCTATTCACGAAGTAGTAGTTGGACATACAATCACGCACTCTATGGACCACAAGCACATCATCCTCCTATCGAAGCCCGTATCGTCATGCCTAAGAATGCATCTGGGGCGGTCCCCGTTCTAGGAGTCGGAGGAGTCGTCGTGGATATTCCAGCCGGCTTCACTCAATTTGATGTAAGACCCAGTCAAGGAATTAATGGACCTCGAGCGCAAGAACAAGTTGCCGGATTACTATATGTCGAGCCGGAAAAATATGGAGGTTCCAAAACGTGGGTCGAACCTAAACATGCATATATTGATGCAAAGGGTAAGATTGTATTATCGGTCTTACCGGCGGATAGGGATGCGGTTGCTGTTAAGGAGGACAAGGTGGATGAGATTCCCGAACCGTTGCAATGGAATTATACGCCACCCGTTAAGAAGACTAGTCATTTGAAACAGAATGGTAGTGGAGAGGGTTATGGTTTGAGTGGGTTTTAGGAATGGATGGTCGGTTGTATGTATATTATGTTGCATATGTACATTTTTATAAGAATTTATGAGAATGCTAGACGATATACGGACAGTATGTCAATCAAGTAGCATGAATATTTACAGGTGGATATCATCAGTCTTAGATCTTGTTCTTGATTTCTTATGATTTAGAGTCGATTCTTGACCTGACCCAACGTGATTCATTGGACTATTCATATGAGTGAGTACTTCAGGACTCATATCTCATAACTCAACATTACATTCATCATCCATCCATCCCATCCACTCCGAAACAAGGGAAAGGTACAAACCCGTAAGATTACTAGGAATCATTCTACCCCCCTAAAAATCCATCGTTCATTTTCAAATTTAATAATAGCACGCTCAAGGAAGCCATGAGGGTATCGTACCTTCCACGAAACTCATCCCTTCTCTTGCCTTGACCCTTTCCTTCTCTCACCCTCCAAACCCCTCTCACCCTCACAATTCCCCCTCCTCACAGCTTCCCCTGCGCAATCCAAACCACTCTGTTGTCATCATCAACCCCCACACTCGTCCCCAAAAACCAGGGCGCTCCAAACGTACACTGACCCCCCAGCGAAATACTCAATACACACATACCCTGCAGCGTGACACCACCGGGCCCCTCTGCTCCCCGTGCTAGATATCTATAAGGGAGTTTAACCGTCGTACTGGTGGTTGCATTCCCAAAGGTAAAATCCAACGTCAAGTCCCTGGGAATATCTTCACATTCGCTCGGATACACCACATCGCCTTGATAATTGCTCAATCCCGTCGTTTGAAAAAACTCAGTGTTGTCGCTTGAGTATGGTAGGGATAGTTGCAATGAGCCGGAATCAACTAGACATGTTTCGTCGGGATAATCGGCGACGATACTCGTATTCCCGCGCGCAATGGTTGGTTGAGTAACATAATATTCGCCGGCACCGGCGGGTGTTACGATGGGTACTGAGATGGATTTTCCGGTGTAGGAGGAAGAAGGTGGCAAGGAACCGAAGAGGAGGGTCCCGGTATAATTGTAGGATATGGAGGAATCAGCAGGAGGGGGGCCGAAATACATGGATACGATAGAAGAGGAAATGCGTCCTTGCTCCAATAAATTGGTTTTGACATTAGGACCCGGTTCTCCTTCTACAGGAGTTGCAAGACCCATGATTCCATAATCGTAGTAGAGTTCTGGACATGCTTCTCCGTCTGGAACATATTGACGCACGGTTCCGGATGAGATGAGTGCGACTTCGATGTTGGGGATCGAGGGGCCGGGAAGGGAGGAGGGGAAAAATAGTGTATCGTTGACGACTTTGGTCGCATCTAGGATCTTGGAATTCCCGCCGTAGGAATAGGCTCCGCTGAAATTGGAAATCTTGGAGTTATCGGTATGGTAGTAATATTGCGGTGTGGTGTTACATGCTCCTGGAAATCCGAGGTATTGAGATCCGTAGTTTAGGGTTGCGTTGGGACCGAATACCTGGGTTTGTTAGATTGTATTCATATATGCGTAGTATGTATATGTGCATGATGTGGGAGCCGTATGCTGCTTCGGTTTAAGGACATGAAATTAGAGGAGACTTTGGTCTTGAAACTTCCTTCTTTTGAAGGGACTTTTAAATCCGAAAGTTCCTCCTCGCTAGGCCTCTCCTAATGCAAAAACAATCCCACCCTTTTCTTAGACCAAAAAGCCCCCAAAGAAAAAAAAAACACATACCCAAAACCCCGAACTCCCATAATCAACCACAACCTCAATACTCTGACCAATCTTCTCATTCCCACTTCCCACCATAACCGACGTAGTGACTTTACTCAAATCTCCATGTAGAAGACGAATTGGCATCGATACTACTTGTGATGCCTGACCTTCCAATGCTTGTGCTATTTGGACATCGTTTAGAGCCAGGAGGCTGGTGAGGGCTGGAATTTTCATTTTGTGGTTTGTGGTGATGATGTGTGGATGGATGAAGGGTGATTAGGGGAAAGGAGAAACAGAGAAGTAATATGAGAGAATGATAATTTTGTATACAACACAATACAATACAATACAATACAATACAATACAATACAATACAATACAATACAATACAATACAATACAAGAAATAAAATAAAATACAATACTCTACGGAGTAATTATATCAAAGCACGACACGGTATAGAAAAAAACGCACGATACAATAATATACGACTAAGAATACGAAGACCCAAAAAAAAAAAAATCCGAAAATGCTTTCTCCATACCGTTTCTCCATAACATACGAAGTTAATCTCTCCCTGTACGGATGGATATTAGGCCGGCCGCCGTTGTGGCGGAAGTTTTTGACTTGCTCAGTTTATTCTTTATACTTCCGTACATAGCCACAACATCCAACCTAGTACACCGAAAACATCGCGCAGAATTGGTATCATATTCATCCATACAAGAATTCGACAAATACCTACTAAAAATCCGATTTTCTCGAGATTATACTTCGTACAATAGCTAGCTATAAGGACCTATCTCCTCAACACCCTACCTTATCACCCTTCTCACATCAGATCAAATGACGCTACGAGCACTCGTAGAGACATTATGATACATACTACGCTAATGCTATAATCAGGGGTAAAAACAAAATACGCAGCTACCTACTATCTACTATCTACTATCCACTATCCAGAAACTAGAAAACCTAGTAAAGTAAAGCGGGGAGAGGAAGCCCAACTCGGAGTACCCTTCGTATTATACTAATTTGCATTGCGCGTACTCCGTACTTCGCATATTAGTAGATGTGTACTCCCCATACTAGTACATGTATACTCCGTACTCGAGTATATGATCTGCCATATCTGCCATGGGAGTTTTATTAAGATGACCAGATGAGGAAAAAGAAATGTGGATTTTCCATGAATCAATCAATCAATCAATCATGCTATGCCTGCCTAATAAACTGTATACACAATACACACTCCAACCACTACAATCGATATCTTTTCATCAATTCAATTCAGTTTATCGCATTTCATCTCATGCCATTCCATTCGCATTCCCGTCTGATATGTAGAACACAATGCTCACAATGCGAAAAAACCACATCATCCCATCCTAATGTCACAACACACACTCCTTCTCGCCCCTCACCTACCCCCTCACAATCTAATCGCACACCTCCAACATCACGCATCTCGCACCTCACATCTCAATTTCCCTCACCCCAACCAACCCAACTTCTAGGCATAACCCTCCAAATCTTCACCTCACCACTCCTCAAATCATCCAACTTAAAACTCTCCAACTTAACCTTCTTACTCTCTCGCCCCTGTTCCCAAGCGCGTAGCTTTTTCTTCGTTCCATCCCATTCAGCTACTACTCCCATGTGATCAGGTTTACCAACTTCTACTGCATATTTCGTATGCATGGATCCATGTTTTCCTTGAAATCTAGTATTTCTGAACGTGACAATATCACCAGGCCGAATCTCATCAAATTGTTGAGTCGATGCATTTGCCATATTACTATAGACAAGAGCACCATATGCACGAGTTCCTACTGGCATAAGAACACCGGCCAATGGTTTTAACAATTCAAGAATTAATCCTTGAGGAGCACCATCACCAACAATAGTATTTTGTCTAACACTTACTGCTTCAATGACACGTTTACCAAAACGTTCATGAGCATCTTCCAATTGATCTTGACGTAAACGAGCAGGTGGTCCTTCATGTTTTTGTTCAAGTTGACATTCGGAAGGATCCTTTGGATTGTATTGAGCTGCGATAATTGTTTGAGAGTAATCATGAAATAAGACAAAAAGTTCTCTTGTGACAACAGGCTGATTCGTATCAGAAATTGATGACGTATCTTCCGATTCTGTCAAAATGTCTTTTCGAGCTTGAAAAACAGGTGGAAGACTTTTTTTAACAGTCCACCATTGACTACCAATTGCCAAATCAACATCATTGGCCATAAAACCAGAATCCATAGACATTCTATTTAAATCCACAGATCTTCTTGCACCAGTAACAGCAGCACGATTGAGATCCAAAGATTGCTTAATTGTAGGCTTATTGGGAGGTGGAGGTGGAGCTCGGCCTTGTTTAGGTGAGGCAAATGATCTTGGTGGAGAAGCTGAATATAAATCATCTTCAACAGGTTCTATTTTTGGTGTAGCTGGAGCAACATGGATTGGAGCGCTTGCCGCTGTTGAATGATTGTAAGGATCATATTCATTATCCTCAGGTTCCCATGGAGCTGGTGCCCTCCCAGGTGGTGGCGGTGGTGGAGCTGGCGGAGCAACTCTAGGAACGTCTGCTGATGGACGAGGAGGTGGTTGTGATGGCAATGGTGGTGGTACAGCTTTCGGAGCCGTAGGTGCAGGAAGGGGAGGAGGAGCAAAAGTTGGAGAAGCAAGTGGAGATCGAAGAGTAGTATCATCAACATTTGCTTCTTTAGTATGCTTTAAAGCTTCTTTATGGTGTACCGCAGAAGCAATATCGGTATCATAATCACCTTCATATTCGTCTTCTTTTTCATCATCCACAGGTACAGGAGGTGGATTTAAGTGAGGAACGACATCTTGATCACCAGTTGAAGATCGGCTTAATGTTGCCCCAGGCGGAGGTGGTGGAGGTGCTCGAGTATGAGATGAAGGAGTAGGAATACCTGCTGGAATAGGTGGGACTCTACTGCCACGCCTACCACCTAGAGTGTTTGGAGATTGTGGTGATTGATCAAAACTAAAGTATGAAGCTCTTCTAGTAGGCGGTGATCGTGGAGAACCTGGTGCCTCGGAAGGTCGAGGAGGAGCTTGAGGTGGTTCAGCACTTGTAGTGGTCAATGAAATCTTTTCAGTCATTTCATCATCAGATTCATAACCGGCACCTGGTGAGAATAAGGCTGAAGGAGGTGCAGGAACAGGTCGAGCTAGTGAATAATAAGTAAAGAGGATTCATTAAATTCATAGATATAACTTACAATCAGTTGGAACAGGCGGAGGAGCTGGTCGTCCACCTGGAATTGGGGGTGGCACGCCAATATCGTGAGATGGTACTGATAAAATATTAATTTTGAGATAAACAAAGTAGGTCATGGGATATACCTGGTGGTGGGGCCAATTCATCTTCCTTTTCAGGTACAACATCCTCAACATCCGGTACTACATCAGCAGGACGCGCAGATGAGACTGGCCTCTTCTCGTCTTCCGCATCTGCTTGTTTTCCTACCTCATCAGGGCTTTGAACTCTAAACATACCAGGCAGAGGAATCATTGGTACAGGTGGCGCGCTAGCTATTGGAGAAGTTATTGATTCTAATCCAGCTGTGCTTTCACGTTTTTGAATGGGTACTGATGGTTTCTTCTTTTTTGGTGGGAGAGGAGCTGCCATTGGCATTCCACCACCAAACATTCCATACATACCCATACCACCACTCATTTTTGCCATTCGCGCTCGTAATTCTTCTTTGCGTCTTACTTCGGGATCAATATCATCTTCCTCTTCCTCCTCTGCTTCAATAGGTGAAGGTTCCTCAACAGCTCCTTCTTCCTCACCAACATCTGGCTCTACAACTGGAGCCGCTGGGGCACGAAGGGGTGGCTGAGGAGGTTTGGCTCTAGATTTGTCGTCGCTATCATCCTTCCCAGTATCTTCCAATTCTTCCGCAGTTTCAGCTGCTCCAGACATATCCGCTTCATTACCATCATCAATTGAAGGAATAGGTCCGCGAGATGATTTGGTTCTTCGTGGTAGTGCACTTCCTTCTTCCCTTATGGAATCCATTGAAACGCTTCCTGGCCTATCCCCCGTGTCCGGTCGTTCTAAGCTAGCAGTATCACCCTCTTCTGTAGTTTCATGAGACTCTGTTCTCTTTTTCGGTGGGCGCTTAGGTTTTTCTTTCTTTTGTGCTGCATCCGCATGCCTAGAAGCTTGCTCCATTTGTTGTTTTTGCAAAAGAGCAATACGTTCCTTGAGACTTGTTGGCTTGGGTTGTTCCTCTTCATTATTGTTACCTGGAGAAGTTGGCGCCAATCCTGCTCGTTCAGCTTGTTCTTGATTCTCATTCTCCTTTGCTGCAATCTCGGGGTCCTCCTCACGTCTGTAAATCTTTTGTGGCGGCGGCTCACGAGGTGTAGGAACATAGGCATCTTTTCTTGGAGGTGGGGCAACAAATGGCTTTTTGATGAAATTATTCGAACTTCCAGAACTAAAACCCGTGGGTTTGAATGGAGCTGGCGGAGGAGCAGCTTTGTTGAAAGCTGCAATACGATCCCGAAACGACCCACCGCTTGGCTTTTCACTGACAGGAGGAGAAATTGGTTTTTGGCTTGGAGGTGGTCTTGTAGCTGCCGGTGTCGAAGGTGGGGGCGGGGAGGCGGGTTTTGGAGCTTTAGCCTGTGGAGCCGGTTGAGTAGGAGGAGGAGGTTGTCTCTCTTGTACAACAGGAGCTTCGGGAACCTCTTCAGGTTGTACTTCGGGCTCAGGCTGTGGTTCTGGTTCTCTCACTGGTTCGGGAGCGACAGCGGCAGAAGCTGGGTCCGGCTCCTTCTTTGCTCGATGGACACGCGTAGGTCTTGGAGGTGCAGTAGGTTCATACTTTTCCACAAAATTTCGTGGAAAGATACCTTCTTGTTTGACTCCTGATGTATCAACATATTCTCCAGCATACCAATCCGCATCTTCCTCCTCCGTCACCGTAATAATTTGACCATTCGGAAAATGAAGATCATCTTCATGCGGTGACGTATATTCAAATATAGCCTTCACTTTGAATGGTGGAATGGACATGTTGAAGGTAAAGGTTGTGGTTCAAAGTTATTGTTGATTGTTGTAACTCGGTCCCAACGAGTTACCAACCACCGACGTCCGATTTTGTAACGGATGATGTTCGTAACAACCTAGCGGGGGATTGAAGGAATGAAACTTTGCCAGATGGAATACAATTGACACAACTTTTCTTTTGTAATATTCACTGAATTGAAATGGTAGGTAAGGGGAGAAAAATGTCGGGAAATCTGAAAGAGGCGGGGCGGTGTTTGTATCTAAACTCTGCTAGTCTACGTCAGCGCATGAATGAAACGAAGTCATAAACGGGATGTATCTTGAAAGTTGACAACATATAACAGACTTACCAAGAGGGTGAGAATTCCTGGAGTAAAACTAAATATTAAGTATTGATTGAGTAAAGTTCAATCTGTAGTATATAGTTCTTTTTCTTCTGTAAACAAGCAGGTATCAATACATTAACTAGTAATTTATTGGAGGGGAACCAAGGTAGTGTGAAGGTTTGCAAGGCGGGCATATGCTGTATGGTTTGATTTGTGGTGCTTTGCGCGCTGCCTTGGGAGATTTCCTATATGACCTGTTGCATGATCTGGTGGGTAAAGAAAGCTTCCAAGTTATTCAATATTGCTGGAGTACTTTAGATGGATGTGGCACTTTGAGGCACAGGCACAAGGAGTGGCTCAAGAGTACAAGGGTTTTCTTAATCGGTTCACGGATTTGAAGCTTACTCTGTACAGCTTATTATTTACATTGGACCGGAGGACAAGAAATGGATTATTATTAATTCCTTTCCAATCAATAAATGATATGACATTTGATTTCTTGGAGCTACTTGAAACTAGAATGCCATACAAAGCTCCCTATATTTTAGGCTATTACCGTACCTACTGCCGTACCTACTAGCTGTTTAGATTACCCTATAATCAGACTAATTAATCGATTACTTGGATCTACGGGGTACGGATCATCCAAAACCATCAAATCTCATGTCTTATATCTTATCAAATAAAAGGCAAACCTCAAACCTTATCAAATAAAAACAAACCTCAAACCTACCCACAAACAAAAAAAAAACATAAATATGTCGACCCCTCAAAAGCCCAAATCAATCCTAAAGCAGACCTCCTACCCCGCCACCTCCAATACCACCAATTTGTCTCCCACCAAAACCAAAGCCGAGCGCGATCGCGAAGTAGCCCTCTACCACGCGCGACTCATCCAAGAACGCAAAGAAATCGAATTAGAAATCCTCACCTCGACCGAAGAACTCATCGATTTCCCTCTAGCATCCTCACCATACGATGCCTCCAACCCGTCGCCGTCAGACGCACAGGCATTCAAAGAGATGCTTCGTCCTTTTCAACCAAGCGATTATGATGCCCTAATCCTCGAGCGTAATCTCGATAGTCGCTGCGGATACACTTTATGTGCCAACCCTCGACCTCGAGATAGTAAAGGGGGACAATGGAGATTGTTGGGCATGTCGGGGAAAGCAAAGGATTTCAGAATTGCTAAGAAAGAGGATGCTGAGAAATGGTGCTCAGATACGTGTGCCAGGCGTGCCCTATATATTCGAGTTCAACTGAGCGAGTGCCCGGCCTGGGAAAGAAGTGGTGAAAGTTCTGCTACGAAAATAGATCTACTGGATGAACCTAAGACGGAGGAAGATTTGGTTATGGATGGAATTGGGAATTTGGACTTGAACAAACAAGAGGCCCAAGAGAAACAGAGAATATCTGGAAATCTTGCATTGGAGAGAGGAGAAACTGGTCAAGGGTCGTCGAGGCATGTTACGAATTTCTCTATAGTAGAGAAAGAGGTCAAGCAAGACGATGTCAAACCTCCGACGTTCGACTCAAATGATCTTTCTACAAGGATGGATACATTGCATTTGGATCTTGAGGGTCATACATCCACATTTAATCATGGAAGCAGATACGGAGATTTATTTGGAGATGATGACGATGATGACACTGAAATGGATACAGACTGGAAAATATAATTGTATCACTTGGAGTTATGGAGTTCAAGGCAGGAAGGAGTAAAATATGATACCCACACGTTTGTCAAAATCAATGGCATAGATTAACCAACAAATCCATCCTCATTGATGAACCTCAAGTTTCGACAGTGATTCGACTTCCGTCAGAGTGAGACCATTGTCAAATAGACCACGCAGAACTTACCGTTAACCAGGAAGAATCGCAAATAGAAACCGTAGCTCTGTCTACCTGTGTGCCACCGCATGCATCAAGCTCACAGCATGCACCATTAGAAGATCATCACATTCACAAAAAGCAAAAAGTTTTCCCGAAGGATGGCAATCAAGCCTCAACTCCAAGAAAGGAGCATCATGGGCGACACCGAGTTTGGGAGGAATTCTCTCACATTGATCTGTATACACTTCCTGTCCTTTTATACGCCAGTAGCCATCAGATCCATGTGCTTCCCAATAAAATCCCCCATACCCTTTGTAAATGCATAAATTTATTCTCTGCGGGCAGGTCTGTCGCCGAATCGTCTTGGTCCACGCTCGGTGGTTTGTGCTTGAGTAACTGCGGTGACGTTGCATGGGATAGAATCGAACTGTAATAAAATATTAGACATGAAATTAATTTCGCATTGCGCAAAATACATACACCAAGGCTCTTGAGGAGCTCCTTTGTCTCAACATCAACCTCGAGTTGTCCGCTCTCAGTGCTGGAAACATCGAGAGCAGAAACCTCTGGAACGTATTGATCCTTACGTTCTCTCTCCTCTTCTTGAAGCTTGAAGGAGATACCACGGACTGGTCCACGTTGAATACGCTTCATCAAATGGGTGGTGTAACCGGCGATCTAGTTATCAATTATTAGCTACTTGCTCGAAATTCGTTCAATTGAAGATTCTATTTACCTTGTTGCGGAGACGCTTGGAAGCAATGATGGCGATCTCATCACAGATTCTCTTGTTGGTCTCGAAATCGAGAGTCAACTTTGGGTAATATCTCTCGATAATGACCTTGGCGGACTTCTTAACTGTCTTGGTACGAACGCGACCCATGATTACGGTATTTGGGGAGTTGTTGGTGGTGGTTTGTCGAAAGTTCTTGCGGTTGTCGATTGAGAAGTGCAAAATCTTCAAAATTGTTTTGTGTGGAAAAAGTTCAGGATCTCGCTAGCTGGTGCACTAGCGCCTTTTTATATTCACGTGACAGACCCCGTCAGTTTTTGGGTGGAACACAACTCCGTATGTTTGAGGTTCTCGATCATGGTTTGTGACTTAGATAGTATGAAAAAAATTAATTCGGGAGAGCGTTTTTCGGGGAATTTATCACCAAGCAGTCTGCCCTTGGCTGAACTTAGGCTTGTTTTATAAATCCACCCGAGCATCCTCAAACAGACGAGACAGACACCGAAAATGACATTCACACGCCTAAAATACAACACATTGATAATTATAATTAATTGCTTTCTACTCGAAAGTCTTTATACTCATACAAATATCCTGGCAGACCTATTTCCCCAACCTTCCCCCTAAAACTTCCTTCTAAGGGGTATCATAAATAAATGGAGACTGTAAGCTTGGATAACCAACATGGAAATGAATGCTTCTTTACCAACGTCGACTGAATTTAATATGTATACAATTGAGATTTTCCTGGAAAGAATCTATTGATTTCGTGGTGTGACTGGGATATCCCAGATCGAAGGAGCTAATTGTGTAGATGCGGAAGGAGAATCTTGTTTGACGTGTGAGCTTGAAGGTTCCTTTTGATTGCCAACGACATTGGAGCTCGGGCCAAAAGGTATGGCGGAGTTGGATGTAAAGACCGGAAGATCATATTTCTTCGTCGCAGCTGGCGTATTGGTATTCGGAGGTAACCATCGAAGTGGCTCTTGTTGTGTCATTGTTCCCGGAATAGGACCTTGAGGTTGAAAGGGAATAAATTTGTCTGCGCTATATTCCGAGGAATGATCTGAAAAATTTCCGGTTTCATTTTGTTCCGCAGTAGGAGCTACGGGAGAACTACTTGGCAAAGAAACTTGTTCAGGTTCTTGCTTGTAAAGAAGAACATCTGGAGGAAGACATAATTGAGGAGTCGAAGGGCCTGGTGAGATACTCTTCATTGGCGTAGAGGTTTCGGATTGATTGTAGGTCATCTCAGACGCAACGCTCGTAGGTGATTTGTCATTTGACATAGCTGAGGATGTTGTACCATCTACCTGATTTTGCTCAACCTTTGCCTCAAGCTTTTCTTTTTCCTTGGCTTCTTTCTGGGCTTTAGTGAGGAGACTGATCTTGATCTTCCTCATACCAGAAGTTAAACTGTCTACGTCAGAAGAATGGTTCCTGCTTTCCGCAGCTGGGCCGGCCTCAATAGCATTATCCGTGTTAGTATCAGAGCCAGTCACTGGAGGAGACATCTTGCGAGGTCGACCTGGACCTGGTTTTGAGGTATCAGTTCGAGATTTGGCAGGTGCTCTTGTTTTCTTCACGACCACAGGTGGAACGGGAGGTGCACGAGAACTCATGGCAGATCCTGGTCGTGCACTCATTGCACTACCAGGTCTTTGAGAGAACGAGGGCGCCCTGTTAGCAGCAGGAGCTTGTCGAGGTTGAGGAAGAATTGGCCCAGTAGTGGACACAGAACTAAGCCGTCGAGTAGACTGCTGCGTTGACTGACTATGATTCGCATCAGATGCTTGAGTTGTGCCTGGGATGGGAGGAGCCTATTGACTGTTAGTTGAGGCTGTACAATGTAAAGCAACTACATACTTTGTGCACGAGTGAAGCAGTCGAGCCGGCAACGGTCTTTCGACGATTTGATTTTGCAGCAGGCTTTTTAACTTCATCCTTTTCAATACTCTCAACCAAATTCGGTGCTGGCTTTCTTGTTCGTAAAGACATTCTAGCATTAGTAGGTTCTGGAATTGCAGGTTGTTGACCGCCTTCGTCTTGTTCTAATATAGATTGGCGTTCCTTTCTTGCTTTAGTAGCTTCGGCTGCGAGATCTTCCCATTGACAACTCTTCGTCTGCCTATCAGTTGGAATAAGCAATTTGCTCAATTCGTGAGCTGCAACGGTCCAATGGACATCAGGCGGTGGTGGAGTAGGTGGCCTAGGAGCTGAAGCTCGTGGTGGTGGACCTCCATTTCTCATACCCATGGTTGATACACTGCGTTGTGCTGTAGGAGTGTTGACAACTTTAGCGATAAAAGATTGTGTAGGAGACGCAAAGTTTCCTGTAGGTCCGGCTGCTTTCTGGATTTTCGGCTCCTCGGGGAGTGGTGCACTATTCATAGCTGCATCAAGCTGCTCCAATCGACCTAAAGACCACCATAATGGGTCATATGGCATGAACCCGAAAGGAGATGCAGGTCCGGGGCTCAATGCGTCTCCACCAAGTTTCTGACCCACTTCAAAAATTTGACCTGTATATGCCTTCTCCGCATGAGTTACAGGATCACTTCCTGATAAACCACTAAGATGACTCAAAACCCCAGTACACAAAGCACGATCACTGTAACCACCTTCAAGAACACTAATGATCCTTCCGTCTACCCCTGTACCCTCCTCGGCTGCAAGTTTGACAACATCTCGTGTCAGGCGAGCATAAAATTCGGTCGGAACATTGACTTTGTGACGTTGCATACCAGAACTTTCCCACTCACTAGCGTCGAAACCAGCCGACAAGAAAATGGCAGCCTTTGGTTTGGGTCCATTAGGGGATGTTTGCAGGCGATCATATCGTGTACGTAGAAAGTTCCGGGTCTTCTCGAGAAGTACTGAATACTTTGATTCATATAGTTCCCAGAATTCTTCTTCACTTTTCCAAGGCTGTAAGTGAACATTCCAAATATTTTGACCATGCGCGTTTTCAATACAGAGACTAGCATTCTTGACTTTTTCTTCGTCGCCCATCTCACACGGGTATGAATTAATATCATGAAGACTGAAATATCCAATCGAAGTCTTTTTCCACGGTAATGCATTCTTGGCTAATCCATTCGCTCGAGCGTTATGTTCCCAAGCAATTGCTTGAGATCCATCTCCATGATGAAGATCAAAATCAATAATAGCAGCGTGAGTCAAACCATGATTAAGTGAAGCGTGCGAAATACCAACATGGACATTGTTTAACCAACAGAATCCAGAAGGATAACTAGCTGAACAATGATGTCCCGGAGGCCTAATTGCAATAAAAGTTCGGCGTGGTCCTAGTCCTGTTGAGGAGCCCTCGAAAACTGCGTCAACACCTTCACATACAGCACCCAATGCACCCTCCATGGCATTCAAGGACTCCGAGCACAAATAAAGATCACCCTCGTGAAATTTTGAAGGAGGTTCTTCATTTGGACCTCGGTTCATCTCAGGTCTAGCCAATTCTTTTCCGTTCATGGCAAGTTTTGCTTCTGCATTATCACACATAATCTTCAACTCCTCCATCCACTTGACCCCATGTACATTTGTGACCGCTTGAGAAGATAGAGGCATTAGTCGAGTAGTTTTGTGTATACGAAACGGCGTGCTAGGTACTTCAGAAGCCTCCATACCAGGACGGAGAGGATAACGACCTTCAGAGTGTCTTTCGCCCAGGCGAACGTATGCTACAGATAATCCGAGTATGCTAGCATGAATTCGTTCAGGTCTTTCGACGATTACACTCAAACCAGTTCTTGAAGTTTTAGGTCGGGAGTAACGATGTCCGTAGACCGAGTCGTGAAGTATAACAATAGTCTCTGCAGATCTTGAACCATTATTCATATCTTGTAAATCCAATTCCGACTTGAAATGCGAACTTGCGATAGATGCTGCAGTATGTCGTGGAGAAGGTTCACGCATATCTTCCTCCCTTTCGGAGAGGGGTGATCTGCTACGCATGACAGATGGCGATCTATGTGCAAATTGTGTAGATGATCTTCTGTTGAGTGTATTTTTATTTGCGGTTAATCCTCCACCGCTGAGGGAGTTTAAAGATGGCTTTCGAGAGAGATTTGAGGTAGATGAGCGACGTTGGTCGAAACTCGCAGAACTAGCACTTCGGCGTAAGGGGCTTGGGAGAACAGGGCTTCTACCGTTTGGTGATGGATAGAGATTTGAGTGACCACCATGCGATGTAGTTCTTTCAGAGGCAGTTTGCGGTGAAATCGGAAGAGTAGTTCTAGAAGCGTTACTGATTGAAAGGCGTCTCAGTGAATTTGATAACGGAGTATCGTTGTTGCTTGTAGACGGGGGCAACGGAATGGGTGAAATACTGGCTTTTCTGCCACTGTTTGACGATGAGTGCGCCATTGTAAACAAATATGTGAAATTTGTTGAGCTGAAAGCTCAACCTTCACTGAAATTCTTAATCCTTCACTCTGTTCACTCTCCTTGTCGCGAAGTTTCCAAATAGAGAAGCTATGACGATGGAATATGCAGCAAAGAAGTACGTAGGTCGCGTACTGGCGCAAATCGCGAACCCCTGTCAACAAACGGTTCAACCTCGTATTTATAATTTGTGATAATTCAAGAGAAGAAATGAAATAAGCTTCAATGTTCGTAGAAAATACTTCAAATTCATTTGAAGGACACAGTAAGATTTTGTATTTCACTCTCTTATGTTCGTAGAAGCGCCGTTGTTTCAAGTGATATCTCTAGTTAGGGAGGGATAGGCTTTGTTTCTTTTTTTTTTTATCAGGATATGATTGCATGCATTCTCTAGCAAGTTCTGTGTTCAAAATGTTCTAATAAGGGGTATCTATTCTTCTGTAATTAATCATGAAATCGTCTCTCATTATTCCATTAGATCGACACCAACTGTTCTCAATGCCTCCACTGCCCAATCTGGATACTTTGATTTCTCTCCACCATGAAGATCTGAAAAGAACTTCTTCACGAAAGCTGGATATCTATCTTCAATGATAGCTTTCCTAGCATTTCTCATCAACTCCAACTGATACCAAACATTATGCATGGTAAGTAAATGTGCTCCAACTGTCTCTTTGGCGGCTACGTGGTGAACAAATGCTCTGGTAGTACCCAAACCGCCATCTCCTGTTCTGCAGCATATGCATCCGCAACCTTCTTCGACAGGCCCAAAATCGTTCGCATAAGATGCGTGTCGCAGATTTATGACACCATGTTTGGTAATTGCGTTTCCGAATCGTGCTGTTCGAGTAGGCCATACACAATCGAACATGTCTGCACCTAAAGCCACAC
The DNA here is from genome assembly GCA_029531795.1 of Sclerotinia nivalis. NCBI lineage: Eukaryota > Fungi > Ascomycota > Leotiomycetes > Helotiales > Sclerotiniaceae > Sclerotinia > Sclerotinia nivalis. The sequence goes on from JAPEIS010000003.1 coordinate 473,448, forward strand.
TGACAATCAAATCCTCAGGATATCCAATTCCCATGACATATCTTGGCTTATTCTCAGGTAAGAGACTTGTACATGTATTTACTACACGACAATAATCTGACTTGGCTTCACCACCACTTAACCCACCTATTGCAATTCCTGGTGTTCCTCTTGCTACCATCTCTTCACAACATTTTCTTCTCAGATCTAGATCCAGCCCCCCTTGTATGATGCAGAATAGGTTTTGTGTCGTCGGATTCGCATGTGCAGTAATGCATCGATCGAGCCATCGAACGCTTCTTTCCATTGCTACTCGCATTCTTTCCGCATCAGGGGAGGTAGTGACTAACACATCATCGAGTTGCATAATAATGTCGCTTCCTATCGAATTTTGGAGAGACATGGAATGCTCAGGCGTGAGTAACATTGGGGATCCATCATGCGGACTCAAGAATCGTACACCTTCCTCTGTAATATTGGCCAACTTGAGGAGACTGACCATTTGAAAACTATATACACCATGTCAGATTTAATAAGGGGTGAGGAGAGTGGATTGATGCGTAGACAAGCTTACCCTCCACTATCCGTTAATATATTGTGATTCCATCCTTGTAGCTTATGCGCTCCCCCAACTTTGTCCAAAACTTCCTGTCCTGGTTTCAATCCTAAATGATAGGTGTTATTCAGGCATAATCGACAACCCGTATCTTCTAATTGTTGCGGTGTCAAGCCTTTTAATGATGCTTGTGTGGCCACTGGCATAAACATGGGTAATTGAACGGGGCCATGAGGTAAAGTCAAATTGGCGGCTCTTGCTTTCGTTGTCTGACATTTTCGTAGAAATTAGAGAGCGGTGATGAGAAATGAAAACGACGACAGCTTACAGAACAGCGGGCCAATAACTCAAAGGTCAAGGCCGAGGGCATAGGGGATTTTGAAGCCATCATCTGCGATACTTTTTTTTTTTTTTTTTTCCAAAATTCCCTCAATCTGATTGAAATGTCTCGGAATATTTTTCACGAAGGGATTACCATAAATTAAGGGTGGGGTTGATCACAGCCTTGTGTGTTCTCCATGCAATATGCACGAGGCTAAGGTTATACCCGGTTTGCGGGAGTGTATGCACTAAAAACTTCTAGACTGGGGTTTCTAGAATCCCTAGGTAGAAATCCCAAGTATGTACTAGGTAGGATACATACCCGGTACGAGTAATGAGAACTTCACAAGAATCATTCATCAATATATCGCAGGTCTTTCTATCTATCTATCTATCTATCTATCTATCTATCTTTCTTTCCTTCTTTTTCTTTCTATATTATTTTCATGGGACCAGATATGCTTTCCCTTATTATTCTTAAATTATGTTTCATGCCTTTCTTTCCTTTTCTTTAAAATATTCCGTGAATGTCACCCCATTTTGAAGTTTTACAAGAGGGTTTTCCCTGTTAATTTTCCCATCCGTCAACCGAATATTAACATCAACCAATCCTCGCTAAGTAAAAATAAGTTTATATCCACCCAGATCAGACCACTTTCTTCTACCCAACAAGGGTTCATCAGAATCATCACCAACAACAGAACGTCACCTACTTTTCTCACATACGCCGGTCCCCCCCAACCTTTACCTTTACTGAATATAGATCATTATGTGGCTAAATCAAGGGAAGATGTGGTTGATCTGGTTGATCTGGTTGATCTGGTTGATCTGGTTGCTTAATTGATCGGTTTATAAGTAACGATGCCTACCAATTTTCGTCTTGGCAACCCATGTACTGCGTATCGCTAGGATGAAACTTGTACACCTCTTTGACTTGGGCATCATTGATAAATCAAGTGAAGTCTAGATTGATTGATGTCAGCTCACATTATCCATATTTCATTTTGATATTCGGGTTTCGTCCGAAAGTGAGCCTTTTCCATATATATCTATTTATCTTCCTTAACCTTCCGAGGCCCCTTCTTTCATGTGTCAATTCCAAAAAGTTTTTAAGTAAAGCCTGTATAAATAAGTTCACTTCAACTTCAACTTCAACTCTTTAACCTCAACACTTCAATATCAACACTTCAATATCACTTCTAATACCTACGTTGACATCCCCAATCCCGCATGATATCTTCTTATTGGCGTTCAAGATTCGCCGTATAATTATTTAATAGTAGTCGTTTCTTTTTTAAATGCCTTTACATTCAGCGTTGAGAAACAGCTTTTTATAATTTCAAAATGTTCACATCCTATATCAAAAATAATCCATCAATGGATCCTCAAGTTCTACGATTGGTATTCAGACCCAAATCTACCATAATGTCACCAGCAGAAGAGCCACTCATCGATTTCCATCTCTTTCCAAACCTTCTACCTGAACTTCGAATCCTCGTCTGGCGATATGCCTGTACAAGTCGTACTGTCGAAGTTAGATATGATCCAACCATCGATCGATGTCGTTCTATTAGTCCACCTCCAGCAATCCTCCAAGCCAGTCACGAATCACGAACCGAAGCTTTACGTATATATACACTTTCTTTTGCTACAAAGACTTCCGATCCAAGAATATATTTCAATCCTTATATCGATGTTCTTTACCTTCCTCGGCATCGTGCTATGGGATACGATGAAACACTTCGCGACTTTCGTACATTTTTAAATACACCGGAACTCCTCGACGACGTTAAGGCTATCGCAATCGATCATGTGGATGTGGAGGTCAAGAGACCGTGGGAATCATACAACAAAGCAACATTATTACGATCTTTCCCGAGTCTCGATTTGGTCAAACTGATCATTAGGGAGGACCAAAGAGCATGTGGGAAAGTGGATGAAGATTTCGACTTTGTAGAACCGAGGATGGAACCGGAAGATATATTAAGAATGTGGGTGGATTTTAAGCAGCGTTTTATGAGGGAAGAGAGAACCTTGAAGGAGATCGCTGTGGGTTCTGAGAGGGAATATATGGGATGGGCTTTACCGACTGTGAGGGTTCAAACGAAGGTTAAGAAGGAAAGTGTATGAAGAGATGAGGATAAGGTTTCATTGGGATTTAAAAGGTGTATTATATGGTATACCCACATGGTCGGCGCATGCTTGGGATGGATTTTTGGGCGCAAAAATTACTCTTTTTCAATTACTCGTTTTTTCTTATAGTGATGGTTCTTGAAGGGCTTGGAAGCACAGGAGTGATGAATGTCTAGATACATTAATGATGAAGTGAGAAATATCACGGGGTGGTAGTGGATAAATTCACCAAGGCTTTCACTACACAAAGATAAAAGGTAATAAGGTTGGGACAGTTCCAAGACGAAAACTTATTTGTAAAGGTTGTGCATATCAAGAAACAGCTTAATCTGAGCTTTTCCATCCAGCAAGAAAGTCAGCCTCGTCTACATCATCGATGTCCATACGCTTGATCTGATAATCTTACATGCATAATAGATACCTAGCTGCACGTATAACTCAGCAAAATGACTTTCCCAGAAACCAAACCTGACATACAACAAGCACATTCAAGGAACATCTCCCCATAATATACTATATTTCTGCTCTCACTCGTCTTCAATTCCTCAATTTCCTCAAATATCACTCCTTATACCTACTAGATGGTCATTCATCCACCACATCCACATTTCTCAAATCTCCCACTACTAGTTGACTATTTGCACGTCTCTATCCATACCTCTAGATATCTCGGATTTTTCGACTGGTTTATTTGCATTTATTCCACTATCGTCAGGGAAAAAGTATGTTTGTTGTCTTGCAACCAGCGTATTGTGATTTGATCTCGAAAATTCTATGCGCTGCGGATACTGGAGAGGACTTGCATTTTTTTTTTTTTTTTTTTTTTGGCGAACGAAGAGTTTGTGAGAGAGGGAACATAGACTATGGATTGAGGATTGAGGAGTGAGGGTAGGTGATCGAGATAATTGAGATGATCATTTATTGATATAAATGTGCATAAGAACTGACTAGATCAGCATATTTATTGTCTGTATTGTAATTATGCAGATTTAGCAGATTTGCTCAAGTGCCAATTCAAAGGTTTCCATAAATTGAAGCTCTTTGAAGCTCATGATGGTATCAGACGATCAAATCTGGATAGCATATATATCCTCCCTGCTCTCCGATTTCGAAACTCCAGAAACATCAGCCCTAGCAGGTATTTAATCGTCTACCGTAATTATCTACTCATAATGAACGCAGCTCCATCGTTCTCATCTTCTGGAGTTCAAGATTCTCCAAGTGAAGATATCCAAGCGCAAAGTTCCCAGGCTCAAGATTGTCAGACCGAAGATTCTCAAGCCCAAGGTTCTCAAGCACAAGGTTCCCAAGCTCAAGGTTCCCAAGCTCAAGATCCTCAGACCGAAGACATTCCAGCCAATATAGCAGAATTTCTCTCTCCAATTCAAAATGTATGGAATAACATAATAGCAAAAATCAAAATTATCAAGGGAATCCTAGAAGATGTTGCAAGGGAAAAAGAGGATGTATTATTCGGATATTGGGTTTTGATTAGAGTCTCGTTGGATGGGCTGTGGGTTTTAGAGATACTTTTTGAGAATAGGGGAAGGACGGGGTGGTTGGTTTGGGGGTTTGTAGGCTGAGGCTGAGGTTGAGCTGAGGAAGGTATAGTATATAGTGTATAGTGTATGGAGATTGATGGGGTCTTTACGTGTTGTGTGGAGCCATATAATTGTGCAGTTGATCTGCTCAATTGCCAGAACCAAGTAGTTCTCCAAAATAATGTCTTCAATCATCTCATGACATTATCAAATATTCAAACTCAAAAAGTCCTAGGTATATATCCCTCCTCTCTTCCCACAGCTCCTCATCACCAAAACTAAATTCAATCAAACTGCCTACTTAACACAACATCGTTCCTCCTCCTGCTCTTCCTTCTCCATCTCAAACCCCCGAGGCGATCACCACTCTTCATTCCAACAAGCACAAACGGTCACCTCATCATCAACCAGCTCATAATGTGAGAAAGTTGGGTTGTTGAGGCCATATACGTAGCTAGTTCATAGACAATAGGTCACATGGTCATTCGTAGTTAGATATAAGGAAAGGACTTCACTCTTCCCTTCTTAAATAATCAATTGTTTTTCATTAGTCTTTTTACATATTCATTATATACAACCCAAATCCATTATTAATTTTATTAGTTATACTATTTGAAGCCTCTACAATGTAATCTAATCAATTCGTATTCCCATTCCCCCTCGCAACGCGCAATCGGGACGCACGTATCTCAACCTACCTCTTTCACAATAAAGCCAGAAATTCAAAGACACCTCAACAATAAAGAAACTCAGAATGCTCAAAGAAGTCGGGATTCATGGACGGATATGAGCCTACTAATTCAATGGATGAATGCACATCTGTGACATCTTAAAGGGGGAGCAAATCTGTCTGTGAGGTGCCGAGATTCAATTATATTGATTATTATAGATTTGGATTGTTTGGAGGATATGTGTTGAAGTGCTTTGGGAGCGTGAAGACTTGTTTGGGAGGATGGTTGGGTGTTTGGTATGGGGATTGGCTGGACCATTATATTATCGGTGATTTAGTTGTGGTTGATTCATCAGAGGTCAATTCATTCAACTCAAATGATTCCTTAAAATGATGACTCTAATGTTAAACTTATGATTTGCACCATCAAATAGTGAACATTGTAAAGCATATTAGGGATGAACGATGAGATTGCATGGTATATCGAATTCTCAGAATTGAAGCATTATGCGTGTGTTTTTAGCAATTAGCAAATGAGTCTGGTATTGTCATTCAAATGAATGTAGCAAACACATATGATTAAAGCATCAAACACCATACGCAATGTTTTAGCATCTATAATCACCAAGAGATTCTCTAAAAGTGAAGTGCATATATCCTCTCCTGCTCCCAACGCAAATCAAATATACTAAACAATGCATCAACACAAGCAAGCGAGACCGAAGCCTTCCGTCATAAACTGGGATAAAATTAAACGACTCTGACCGCGAATTTTTGCAATATATTGCACGCACCTTGCTAGACTGTAGATACAGGTTGGAGGAGGCGATTGATGATTTTTGGAGGTTGGAGGTTGATGTTGAACTTCACTTGGGCTAAGAGCTAGGAAAGAAAAGGTATCTAGATATCTGGGTTTGTCTTTTTGAATGTACAGCAGGATAATATACAGGTAAAATATTTGAATGGAAGAAGCTATTAAGCGAAAAACGGTTAGATATAACAAGGTAGGCCTTTTTCACATCTTACAGGTATTGTGAGTGATGAGGTGAAAAGGCGGATGAATTAGGTTAGTGGACTAAATAGCATGAAGAGTATAGCATGAAGAGCAAATGATTAGGTAGTGAAATTTTTAGGCGTGAAAGTAAATTATTAAAAGGTGGATGAGTGTAAGGATCGCATTGTAAAATATCGGAGTATTTCCGTTGGCTCTGCGGTTTTAGGGTTTAGGACAGGCTGAGTGGTAACGTGTTTGCTCGGCTGGAAGTTTGCTGTTAGAAAGTTCTAGACCTGCCATTTTATAGAAAATGACGATCGTGTAGAAGAGTGTAGACGGATACTGTATATCAAAGTGACCATCAGAGAATTTCGTGCGAAGCCCTCATGATCCATAGCAACCAAATACCAAGTTTGTCCATCTGGTATAAATTACCGCAGATATAAAAATCCCCTACTCTATGTCCTCAATGCAGACCCTCCTAAATCCAGAAATTAACTCGCAACCCCAGAAGAATTTCTCACTTAGAAACTTCATCCTCCAACCTCAAAAATGGAGCCAAAATCCAATCTCGAATCGAAAAATAAAGTACTCGGCTATCCCCCAAAATATATATCCCCAAAACGTGAGCCAAACGCAAATTTACGATCCACAATTCAACCGAGTCACAAGCTCACCATGCTCGTCGCAAATCATGAGGGGGAAAAGAGAAATCGAGTTCTATGGGAGGCTCTCGAAGAACAGCTCGAAAAAATAGAAACGATGGCTGGGGAGCTTAAGACGGCGTGTAGAATGATGTTGGATGAGGAGATTGACTGAGGGATGCTGAGCGAGGGGGAGGGCGAGGTTGATGTGTTTGGGAATTGGGTTGGAAGTGCTCTCCTCTAGGTTTTGATGTCTTGAGAAATGAAGGGTTCATTGTCTGAACATTCAATGGGGAGGAAAGGGAATGAAATAGGGAAGCGAGTAGGAGATTTGAGATTGGTATGGCACTGTACTTGGAGAGCTTCATGAAGTGGGAGTTTATGGACTCCAGTCTTTATACAGATAAGGGAGTGCCTCGCTCGCATTTCGTCTCTCCTACCTCCAAGTCCAAGATTGTAATGAAACATGCCATCTCAACTTCGGGGTCTATTGTGTGGTTCAGCTTCGAATATGTAAGATTGAGAGTTCACGTTACGGCTGTTATTTGATGTTGACTTATTTGGCTTTAAACCTACACCTTTGAGGTGAAAATATCAGTATCTCTCTTGATACAGATGGCAAAGATCACTTTTTGGCCCTCTAAAGGTAAGACAGGAAGCTTAACGTAAATTCAGACTTCATTGCTTCATTTTGAATTAGATAATAGTGATGGGTGAGACTTCTTATTATCGCTTTTGAATTAGAGAATTGCGTCTTAACTCGCTTAGGTTAATTCACGATACAACCATTAGATGAGATGATGAGAGACTAAGGGGCTGGAGGCTGGTGAAGGACATTTCGAGTAAAGCCTTGATGCTAGCATGATAGATATCGGGTATTTTTGTTAGAAATAACAAAAGTTGTTACACCAAGCCACTCTGCTTAGTATCATATATATCGTATTCCAACAATTTTGATGAACTATCAGGTGTTCACGGAATCCGCAAAACCAACCCTTCGAGATTTCCTTGAGTATCCAATTATCCGTGTTCGATCATTATACTATGAACACTACAATACGTATTTAGAAAGTACCTAAATGAGTGGAAGAAGTAATCATAACCTTTCTTATGCTCCGGTGTAGTTCACCCCAACCTACAAAACCAAGCCAAATCGACAACTTCATTACTAAAAAACACGGCAAGACTCCTCCCTAATATGTATGCCCTCTTCTATCTTCAGAACATTTACCTCGATGTGCTATTAGACCCCAATTTTACCGCGCCACCAGCTCCAACCGTAGGTCCAACACCTGGAAGTGTAAAATCAGGGAAATTAGGCCACTCGCCTAATCTCGCTGGATCTCCTCCAATCCTAACCCATTGCCCCACACTTGGCGTCCCATTATCCAACACAAAAAGCATGGCCCAGCTAGGTGGATACACATGTGCATTCGGTGGTGTCGTGATCGTACACTGTGTATTTGCCGCTGTGCCGGAGCAGGAAAAGGCCGGAAAGAATGTTCGTTGACCGAAGGAATTTCCATGGGTGGAACCTACGGCTGTCATGAGGGATATACGAACGGTATATGGACCGCCTTGATGAAGGATAGCGGATATGGTTATTGTGTCCCCATAGCCAAAATCATTGCCGTTTTTCAAGGTAAAATCTGGCTGGGTGACTCCACCTAATAAATACGGAGGTATGAATACCTCGACGCGATATTCTTGAGGGTATCGAGGATCTTCGGGGTCACTGCCTGAAACTAAAACCCTGCCATCGGGAACAAGTACAGCTTCGTTATGGTACATGCGAGCGATGGTTGTGTTGGCCAGAGAAGACATTCGAGAATTGAGGGGCTTGGATGGATCATAAAGAACGGCATTGAGGTTGGGATCGGTGGCAAGTCCGAAGCCAGCGAAACCTTGATGAGCACCATTTATAATGAGGAACGTCCCATCAGGCCTAAGAATTCTCACTTAACAATTGATTGAAGGAGAAGTTATGAAAAGAAAGCTTACAGTGCTACCATAGATGATATTACTCGTTTTGAAGGCTGTAGATTCTCGTTAATGAAACCGTTTGAGGAAGAAATAGGGAAGAAAGTATACCATGCGCTCAATAGTCCACTTTGCGCCAGCTACTTCTGGTTGGAGTGATACACAGTTGTCCAATGCAATCTCCGGACCCGGGGTTGAGCCTCCACAAATCATAACTACAAGTGGATCTGTATAAGGTGCACTCTGTGGCATTATTACAGCAGTACCTTCCATAGGATATGTTCTACCACCCAAGAAATTATTCACCGCAGCAGGAATGTTCGGTAACAACTTCTGAGTTTGCAAAGTAACCTCATCCAAAATTCTCGCCTCATTGTAATACGCAATGAAGATGCCACCAGAAGGAAGGACCACGAGATATGGATACAAATTAAACGGATCCGTGCGTTTCAGATAATCGCAATAGAGAACGCCTGCTCCGGGAGGTCGAGGAATGATTTCTAGTGAAGGAACAGGTGCTCCATTGGAGCCCACTTCGCCACCTACTACAAGGATACTTCCATTGGCCATAACCATTGCTGAAGGATACCATCGGCCAGTTTGCAGGCCAATCTCTTGATAGTTCTCTTCCCAATCATTTTTGCTCGGTACCCCTGGTGCGCCATCAGGAGTATAGAACCGTAAACCTAGAGTCGAGGGAAGTGACCAGCCCCCTATATTGATTTGACGACCAAGACGATCAGGGAGAACAATACTAGCGGAGCAGAAGACATCTGTTTTCACATGCATGGTACGCCATGCTGTCTCGAAGTTATTAATCAGAGTAAGATCAAGCTCATAAGCACCGGTGCTATTGTTATCAGGCGAGGTCCCGAACTTTTCTAAGAACGAAATCTTGCCGTTGATACCAACAGTAGATGTTAAAGGAACGATTGGTCCTGTAGATATTAGTCATGCGTTCAAATCCTGTTCGTATTGTGACCTACCTCCTATGAGAAACTCGTATCTTCCGGCAGCATTTCCAGTCTCAAATGTCCAGGTATTAAGTGGTGTGTCTGTCCAAACGTAGTAGGAGATCAAGGAAGGTCCGCCACAGTATGTGTCACGATCGCCGCTGCAAAGCATGACACATTTAGTATCATTGACCAATGCGGCACTATGATCGATAACATTTTGTACATCCCCACAGACTGTGAATGAAGTCAATATAAAATTCAACGTGTAGCTTCACACCAAAGAATGATAACCTTGGATGTCAACAGTAGGCGGGAATTGAAAAATTTCTGAGGTCCCAAGCAGCGTTTAGCCGCATGAGGTTCAATTTTACAGAGGATAGAACGCAAAATAAATGCGAACTTACAGCATTGGTTCGAATATTCCATCCCTCCAGCACCGTATCCATATTTAGAACACAGGCTAAGACAGTTCGCGGCTGTGTTATTATTCGGAAATATGGTTAGATAGGGAAAGACCCTATTCACAGCATTGTCTCTGCGCGATAATCAGCTCCGGCCGTTGTGTAACCATACCAGCACGTCATATACGACGAATTACCGAAATGTGGAAGTTGCACTTACGTGAGACAGCCCTTGTATTTCCAGTTGCCTGGTAACGCCCTATTCGCTATCACTGGTAATGGTAACACCGTCATATCCGTTTGATTGGAATAAACGCTCATCCTATCCCCTCCGCCACACATCCTGTAGTAGATTGAGTCAGCATTGCCATCGAAGACAAACTCTATAGGAAAACAAGAAGTCAAACTGTATTAGGTAAAAGAAGAGGATGCGTGCGAGGAAGAGAAACATCGGAAATTGAAATCGGCGAGCAAAGCTAGCTGTGAGAGACAGCAGAACTTGTGGATCCATCACGTACTGGTTTGAATTACCTCCGCACGGAGTGTTACACTGTGAATCTGAGGATGCCAAGGCACCCTGATTAATGACTGCAGAGTCGCAATAACATTGTGTATAGTATTCCATTCCAGCTATACTATATCCTGCCATGATACAGTTTTGTATGCAAGATTCCACAGTCATATTAGCATCGTTAGGCAGGTTATTTGCGAGAATACTACCAAGACCAAGAGCTCGGTCGACCCAACAACCCTTGTAGGTCCATCCTTCGGGAAGATCTGTGACCGTGGCCAAAGGGACAGTAACACTAACTGTAGTTGGCGTTGAAGTAGGTGGTAAGCTCGTTGCTGTGTAATTGTATACGTTTATCCGTCCGGCCCTAGAAGATTGAGTATTTAGTAATTGTCTATCACGAAGTACTTCGGAGAAAAAAATTGGGCAATTAAATGTACAAGACAAGGTCAATGTACAACAACGACATAGGCAATGCTCACCCTCCGCAAAATTGTGTCGAATTTCCTCCACATGCCATGGTACAACCTGTGGCTGGGGCGCCATAATTATTAATCTCGTGGTCGCAATAACATTCACTGCCATACTCGACTCCTGAAAGTCTGTAACCTCCGACAATGCAGACGGAAAGGCATGCATCGACACTCATGGATGTCCCGGCAATGGAATATATTTGCGTGTTGAGAGTACGCGCATTCACGCTATCATTGTAGCACCCAAGAGGTGCCCACCCAGTAGGTGCTCCCGTGTAAGTAGGGGCGGGAATAGAGCTCGTCGTGAGGGTAGGGAGCGAGATAATAGCATTGTTCAAATCATAGACACTGAGGCGACCAGAACCTCCACAGACTTGAGACGCGTTCCCATTACAAGGCATATTACAACCAATTTCGCCATCAGAAGCTTTGGTCCCGCCATTGTAGAAGTTATTCCCACAGTCTTGCGATTTGTCAAGTTTTAGGCTACACAATTGATGGGGCTTACAACTTACAACATTCTCCTGAATATTCAACCCCAGCAAGTACGTAGTTCAGACTTTGACAAGTAGACTGGCAAATTTCAACTGTTAAAGCTGCCTCTCCTCCAATAGTTGCCGCATTAGTAGTGAGGGTGCGAGCCCCCACGTTGTCGCTAACGACAGCGAATCAGCAAACTTCTACATGAGGTTGTTCAAGCAAGGTTATATGGGAATATGGGAAAAGGGAATGGTAAAAACGATATGCACTCGATATACCCGGCTACCAGTTTCTGCATTGCGACATGCCAGCAATCTGGAGCAGATTGATAGAAGGTATAGAATGCAAGCCATCAAATATTCTACCCCAGAGGAATCCCTTGTATCCTCATTGGAATCTTTATCTTCAAGAAATGGAAGATTCAACGAAAAGGAAAGTTGTGCTTGGCAATGTAACAATGTATATTTTACCTGTAGCAGCCCACATATGACCATGTATCTGCCCTTGGTAAGACAGAACGGCTCCCCGAATGCGCTTCGGAACAAGTAAACTATCGAACAAGAACACATTAGCAAATTGAATACAGAGCTGATCATTAACAGAGATTGTTTACATACAGATAGAGATATACCTAGCGCCGCAAAGGCAAGGCGAAGAAAAGAGTGTGCCATGATTGCAATTACAATCGCTGCTCCAATGTTCAAATATACGCTGGGACGGTTGTCGCTCAATGATATACAGGAGAAACAGAGAAAGGAAAAGGAAGATCAGCACTGGAGATAGAGAAGTCCATCGAGTTTCTTTACAGCCTTGCTTGGATTGCAGTGACAAGAATTGACAAGAATTGCCAGGACCTTGGACATGGTGAACCGCTGATCCTCCGACGCTTGAAGGCTGACAGGAACCAGGCTGAGTATGGGATTGTTCACTATGAGAAGGCAAAATCGTATAGTTCTCACCTGCTAACCCGTCCCAATTGCTCTCATGTGGTCTGAGGTTCACCTCGTGGAGTTCCCATGGCGATCTCCACATTTTCTAAAATGGTGTATGGTACAAAAAAGTTATTTCCAAACAATACGACCGCGCATGTCCCGCAACTTAGTGGTACAAATCCTCTGTTCTTTTCGCGGATCCTTGTCCGCGGCTTGACAGTTCCTGATGACCTGGAATTTGAATCTCATTCGGACATTTTCCACCGTTCGGCTTTCATACCGAAAGGGGGACAACGTCCGCCAATGACTTGGCTAGCAAATAAAAATTTGGAAGTATGACTGCTTGTGCAGATACGTAAAGTATTGACGGCTGAGGATGTCGCAACTCTCGCGGGGAACTTACGAAGTTACGAAGTGTGTAGCAACCATGATAGTGAGCGCCGCAGCAAATATGAAGTCTGATCATCTGGTTGGTAGGCACAAAGCTTATTCATTATTGTGTAACAATTGCATAGGTACCCTATTGTATATTGATGTACCACATGTCTCTGCAGCCTGATAGGGGTGGAACTGGTGAGTGAGATGATGTGCTGGAGATGCAATAGTCTAAAGTCGAAGAATATTTGCGAAGAACAATAAAATGTATATTCGATTAGGTTGAGAGCATGTAATGTCATTCCTAAATGTTCATGTGTAGCAAGTACTCGTAATTTTGACAGAAAACGTTCAATTAAGCTCCATAAGCTAGGGCAGAAAGCTTTGACAGCCTAAGATTAAGCTTAATATGGCGTAAATGGCGAGAAGCTTGGAGCATTATCAGACGAGAATCCCTTCCACTAAATTTCTCCCATTATATTTTCTCTGCAACCGAATGAGGAAACTCATTTGGTAGATCCGGCCTCGCAAAATAGGGAGATGGGAAATCAATTCTAAACTCGCGCGATAAGCTTTGGACCGTCCTATTCTTGAAAACGAGGTAGGGCATGCACGTAACGTAGCTTTTTTAATGAAGCTCAAGAAAAGTTCCCGTTAATCTGGGTGTTATGCCATATAAATATATACTAACCTTATTTACAATAGAACTTACCGAGATAATGATACTCAATAATGTGCATCTACTATCTCGTGAACGTGGGATCAGACCATTCCCAAATCATAAAGAGGCCAACCAAATTCGTTCGATGTGTAGAATTAGAACCCGCCCTCAGAGTTTCTGCTTGATCGGCCCGGAAATCATGGCATTCTCAAGGGTAGGTTACATTTACCTGGCCACTACATGCAAACAAAAGCACCATCTTAAGAACACCAATTCTGTATGCCTAGTCTTCGTGTATGCATTTCTTATCAGTAATCATTCCATCTGTTGTGGAATGTATAGGAGAGTATCAGAATGTACAGTGTCTTTTTGAAGTATTGATCACTATCAGAATTATAGAACACATAGGGCTAGTTCCTGAAATGTATATTTTATTATTGTGTTGACTTGAGAAGCTTATAGAAGGATCCACGGGCCAACTGAACGCCCGCCAGCTGAACGGTCTAACCTAATTAGATCACCGCGGCTCAATAGCCTATATTTAATTTTGAAGTACCATATGATGGAATTCTGCTGATATATCGCCTAATTAGACTTAGGCGTTCAGTTGGCCAGTGTTGGCCCGTGGATTCTTCTAATGAGGTTGAACCCTTGCAAGTGATATGATATGCCTCGTTTGGGATAAATAGCGATAACGCTAGTGTGGCTCTAGCTCCAGAACATACATACGGCTACTTTCAACATATATGGTCTATCAGAAAAAGAATATCCATTACCGATTACTTTTCTATCATTCTACGTGTATCATCACAGCATTTGATCTATGCAGTATTAGAACCTAATTAATACCTACTTTAGCTTATCCCACTTCTCCTTTCTTGCTTACTTCAAAGATGTTACCTCCCTGCGTTAATTTTCTCAGCTTCCGCTTCCGCAAGTCCCCTGTGAATACATCTTGACACTCTTAACAGTCATACCTCTCTCTTCGGGCGGGCCCCACGTCGGGCCCCACTGACTTGAAGCGTTCCAGAACTCTGCTGGGGCCGTAAGACTAGCATCTCCCCACGGTTTGTTGCCAACCTTGTCCCTATCACCGACATTAGCTTTTATTGTCTCCAGAAATCTGGCGCAATATGATAACTCACGGAAAGTATCCATTGGTTCCTCCCACTGCAACGCTGTTCAGTGTGTATTAGCAAGGTCCGAGTTATATCACTTGATGCTCAAGGTAATCTTACTTCAGGATGAGGTAGAAGGCCTGGTCAAACGGAGTGGCAGGATTACCAGTTTGACTCCATGGATCGTGTAGCGCCGAATTATTCACGATTGTCTTACCGAATTCTCCTCTATTCCACATGCTATTATACCCCTTGCTGAAAGAGAGGTAAAATACTTGCTGCACGAGAATCAGTTTTTTGATATGCCATAGGTAACAATTACCAGAATTATGAAGATCATACCAAGAGACGACTGTTGATATATGTGAAGATGTAGTCTTCACTCCACTCCAATCCATATGTGTAATAGCTTTCAGTGTAATCGGTGCGTCGAATGTTGTGCTTTCCATCTGTTTTCCAAAAAGCATCCACTTGAGGGATTGGGCCCCAATGCTTTTCATCATTGTCAGCTAAGGTTTGGGGTCAATTTAGAGAGGTCATACCAGAGCAGAAGTAATACTGTCTCGACCTCCGTCGTACGTAGCCCCATCATTACCTTTGCTTTCAGCAAGATCTATCTCACCACTGGCAGGCCATGGCCCGTATACAGAATCTTCGGGCATCATCCTATTCAAAGTAAGTACTTTGGATGCCGAGCGAGGGTAAAAACATACCATATGGCTGGCCATAACCAATCGCCCTTCGGCATCTTGGCAATGACTTCAATCTTACCATATTTGATAGTCTTTTTTCCTTTCGTGGACAATCTTGCGCTTCGAACAGGGTTGATAATGGTACCGGCGGTAATATTGCTGTACATAGAGCAAGCTGTGCCCGCATCATCAGAAGTGCATACCCCATCAGGTCTGTTGTCGGTAGTCAAGTTTAATGTATACCCATTCAGAATCTGAGCGGGTGTAATGTTGGTAGAATTGACTGTCAACGTTGGGACAATGTGGAGCCCTTCAGCATCAGTGTAGGCATTTTGGGGGTCGTTTGTGGTCCATTCAAAAGACCCAGTGCTAGGCTGATCAGCTAACAGATCTCCCTGAAAATGATTCTGTGACCTCACTTACCCAAATCCGCCTCGTTGGATCTCATAGCTCCATATGCTTGGTTCAATATCATGAAAGTTATCCTCGAACATGAGACAGTACGAATTTTTGGGGACTGATGTGAATCCTATATAGCACATAACCCCCCCTAGCCCAAAACCAATGGCAATACTTGTCCAAAAGATAATAGAATCCCCAGTTCGTCCTGACCATCTCTTGCGTTTTCCTTCAGTGGCAACCTTCTCTAGCCATGGCTTTTCGTAACTTTCTCTCAGTCAGTATCCATTGATTTGAGCTAGAGTTTTGCAACATACTCGCCAATAAGTCTAGCGCTTTTGAAACGGCGTTGTCTTGGAGGTACAATATCCAAGACATCTTCAACTGTCAGCAGTTGCTTCAACTAAAGCTCGATTTTAATACCTGAGATTGAAGAAGCTTCGACCGGTGATGAAAATCGATTACTTGGTGTACTTGGGTGAGAGGATCTGTGATTTGGTGTTCCTGGTTGAGACAATGGTTGAGGTGTTCCCGGTACAGACACACGGTGAGTTTGCGTTTGCGGTTCTTGTGCGGTCAGAGACACGCTGTATCTTGACATCTTAGAATCTTTACGTCGTCGCCAGTTTTGAGGAATTTGGGACAGTCGTTGGATAGCTTATTAAAGAACTATGGCCTCTTTTTCCACAACTGGCTCCTTCTATTCTACTGCCCACCCACTCAGATTTCCCAAGTAGGATATATGATATGATTAAAACTGATTCCGAGATAAGGAACGTCCGAAACAAAAGCTAAGAGCAATCGATCCATTTCAATAATGGTAATGTCAAATATCGCATAGGCGGTAGGGTACCTTGTAATTGCATCGACCCCTGAGGGTAGGAGTTGTAGTCTCCATGCAGTGGTAATCGCCGATAAAGGGGGATGCACGCGATATCGAGAACAACAATAACAATTCTGTTAATAGAGTCACAGAAAAGGGTTCAGCTATGTTCGGCCAACTATGCCAGCACCTGTCGCTATCCAGTGGCTGTGAACCATTTCCACCTAATGTTTAATAACTTAGGAGGCTCCAACATGAACGGATGTAACGTCAAAATCACAAAGGCGTCAATCCACGATAATAATTGAATTGCCCGAGCCAGATGATACGCTGGCGAAAATGATGATGCTACTGTAGCACTTACAAAAATACCTGTGATTATTGAAATTAAATACGAGTGAGTCTCATTCATCTATGTGGTAATGGGATGAAAGACAAACGGCTGAAGGTTGAGAGTAGGTTAGATCAAAAATGGTGTTGAGGGAAAGTTCAAATAGGAGCTCAAACCAATTCCCAAAACAACAAGTTCAGATAACCCATAAGGATAAATACATGCTGGAGTTTTGTTGTGTTACCAAGAAAATGAAGTGGTTGAGTTGTCGGGATATTAACATGGTCGATAAAAGAAGATGCCAACCAGTTTTCAGGGTGCGAAAGCGTTGAATTGCTTGAATTGCTCGTGTGAGTGGGGCAAAAGTGCGAATTCATCAGCCAACCAACTGGAGGAGTGCGTAACATGTAACATGGAGTAATTTGGAGGGGTAATAGTACAAGCGCCGGGGTATGTTGGCGATTGATTTAGGGTAAAGAAGCCTACAGTTGGTCCGTGTAACCACTAAAGCTATACTAGGATATCACTCCGGAGTCTGTACCTGAACTCTTTGGTATCAAAAGGTTCATAAATATACCCTGCTACACTCAAAGGCCAAGGATTGACAGCGTTTTGATCCGTCTCGTTCTATGGGGAACTAGTGAATTTCAATACATTTCGCTTATGTGCGTTACTATTAACCTCGAATTAGCCAAACATATCAGAGCAAACGACGGAGGGAAAAGTCTAGACAGTTGGATGGCCAATGCCTTGCTGCTATCTCCCCTGTACTCTTTTCACCATCATCTGGCTCTCGAGGAGATTTCAGATCAATGAAGGATCTCATCAGTTTTCGTATTCTGGCCTATCCGCGAGAACATGGTCGATATCTATCGTGTACCACACCCCCTGGTCAATAATGATTTCCAATACTTCCAAGCTTCGTATTGTGAATCCATTGAACGGGAAAGCTTTCCGACACACTTATCTATGCTATGGAAAGTCCCAAAGACACCACACGTTCCCCAAGCCTCCTGCCTTATCGTCGAACCAAAATCCTATTCTTAGGCCAATATTCGGCATCCTGCATGCGTTGAGATATTGATGGAAGCCACGACTTTCGTCCAAAGATACTCTACATCTGCGAAGCTGAGCCAATAGTATAGGCTTCCCGCAGAAGATGTGGCTACCGCGTGCTGAGACTATGAGCCACAAGCCCGATATTTTAGATGCATTGATTGAGCTACTTTCGTGATTTTCACTTCAGTAACCCTCTTTAGGATAGGCCCACTTTCGCTTTCCCGTCGCCATCACTCAACTAGCTCAAAAATTCCAAGGAGAAAAAGTTTATGGACTTTGAATTTCCCCTCCAGCCGCCATAGCGAATGTGTTGGCAAGTGAAATGTTGACTTCCGTTCTTGACAGACTTCGTTGATCGCCTTTAAGTTTAGTGAAATCTCACAGCCTCAAGTTTCCATTCGTTCGAACTGAACTTGCAGCTCTCTTCACACTCTTGATGGAAGTCGGTTTTTCCACGCCGGCCCACCTTTAACGCAATGTCTGAAGAATTCAACTTTCAATCGCCCTCTGGCGAACTGGCAGCAATACCACAAGATGCACGCCCTACGATGGCAGAACGACATCAAAGTGTGCCAGTCCCTCCAAGATCACGTCCAGAAAGTTTGATACCAGCCTCGCGGCCCCATAGCATCTTGAGTACAGGATCTGCAGGAAGCCGAGATCGTCATACTCTGGTACGTCTTTCAGTTCCACGGCCCACTTTTCTTTTCCCTCAAGCAAACCTCCAAATAATCTCAGGCTGTCACCTAACGTTGGTTTATAGGTTGCGAAATACCTTCAAAGACGATGCGCAGCTGCTAAATGGCTTCAACCTATCGAGGAGGAGGACGGCAGTATCAATGAATCGTCATGGGTCGGTGTCGCTATACGGCTTCCGGACGGGAGCTACTACACAGAGCCACCAAATGTCGACAACAACTTTTATACCGTGATGCAGTACCTCAATTGCAAAGTTGCCTTTACAATGTCATCTGACATCACTGCGGCATTGATGGATCAGATTGGCCCTTTCCAAACCGAACTTCAAGTGCATCCACGAGGCATTAGACTTCCCATTGTCCAAAATCTTTCAGAACTTGCATATGGAGGGAGTGGCGTGTCCAAAAAATCGTACTTGTGTGTGTTGAGAGAGGAGAGGCTCGTTCTTATATGGAATGAGTCTGTTGAAAGCATTATGACTCACGGCGCAGATGTTGAAAGTATCCTCGTTGGCATGGTAAGTCGAGTCAATCCAACAATCTTTTGAGCTGTACTTACTACGAATGAGTTAGATTTGGGGATCTCAAATTGGAACTATGACAGCTACATCTCCATTCGCATCCATGACCCCACCTATTGGACAAACGCCGGGCCAAACTCCGGGACGAACACCGTCGGCTATCAGTGAGGACCCCGAATTCAATGAGAAAATGGGCATTGTTCAAGCCGCCATTGAGCGCGAAGAAAACAAGGATTCACTTTTCAATCCAGATATTGAGGCCGCTGCGCCGCCAGAGAGACCCTTCCTATTATTACATGCTGGTGTCATTGGATTTGCCATGACTTTAGTGGTATTCGTAGAAATGCTTTGCGCATCACGACTTATAACAGAGTATGAGTGGGATGGTGGTGTACTGCGCTTTGCGTTGGTTGCTGTCATTCCCTTTTTCGTTTGCTTTTCTCTGGTAAGATGTCTCAAGCCACTTTGTATGTGGCGTTAGCCTCAAAACACAAGGGAACTACCGAAAATTATCCGAAAATGGCTAACACTTTATTGATCAGTTCTTCATGATTGTCATAGCTGGAAGTCTATTTCAATTATTTGGACCCTTGACTTATGTTCGAAAGAATTCTCGGTTCTACTCGGCCAAGCCGCCCAAGAGGGGTCGATACCCGGACTTGGAGCTTCCACACATCACTATTCAAATGCCTGTCTACAAAGAGGGTTTAAAAGGGTAAGAGCTTATTTGAATCTGATTGAAAAAAGGTCCTGATTTTATTTGATAGTGTTATTATTCCCACTGTAACTAGCATACTAGCTGCTATTCGATACTATGAAGCACAAGGAGGTTCCGCTTCAATCTACGTCAATGAAGATGGAATGCAAGCTGTAGATCCCGAGTTACGTGAAGCTAGAAGGACTTTTTATGAATTGAATAATATCGGATACTGCTCGCGCCCTAAACACACCCACAGCAAAAAGAAATGGTACCAAGGTAAGAAGGTACAAGACAACCCGGAAGGATTCGAGCGAAAAGGCCAATTCAAAAAAGCATCAAATATGAACTACTGCCTCAGTTTCTCTATTAGAGTTGAAGATGAACTACTAAGACTCATTGCCGCAAAATCTGCAGCTGAGAATCGACCTGAGGGTGATATCACTCCAGTAGAGGAGGATGTTCTTTATAAACAGGCTTTAGCGACATGCCTTGAGCAAGACGAAGGACGAACCATGGCTGGAGGCAATGTTCGTATAGGTGATATAATTCTGATCATAGATAGTGACACTCGGGTGGTAAGTATCATCCATCATAGAGTAGATCAATTGCTAATGGACTTAGCCCGAGGACTGTCTTCTCTTAGGCGCATTGGAAATGCACGAGAGTCCCGAAGTAGCTATTCTCCAACATGCCTCTGGTGTCATGCAGGTCGCTCATAACCCTTTCGAGAACGGAAGTATGTATTTATATCGGAAGTGATTTGGGATATACCACTAATAACCCATAGTTACCTATTTCACGAATCTCATTTACATGTCCATCACTTTCGCAGTAGGAAATGGGGATTGTGCTCCATTCGTGGGGCATAATGCTTTTTTGCGCTGGAAGGCAGTGCAAAGCGTAGCTTACGAAGAAGATGGACAGTTGAAATTTTGGTCCGACGGTATGTCAGCCCCATGCTCACTTTGCAAGATGAGACTAATGCCATCGCAGATCATGTATCCGAAGATTTCGACATGAGTCTGCGACTTCAAATGGCCAAATTTATTGTCAGATTAGCAACTTATCATGAAGGTGGTTTTAAAGAAGGTGTATCCCTCACCGTCTATGACGAACTTGCTCGATGGGAAAAGTACGCCTACGGATGTAATGAATTAGTCTTCAATCCCATTTACAAGTGGTGGCGAGGTCCTTTTACCAAGCTCTTTATGAGATTCCTTTGGAGTGATATCAAGCTCACCTCCAAAATCACAATTCTAGCCTACATCGGAACCTGTGAGTATTTATCACACCTCGCCCTTAAAGTTAAGAGCTAACCAATTATCAGACTACGCAATCGCCTGCGCCATTCCCCTCACCCTAGCAAATTACATAATGGTCGGCTGGTTCAATGACTCCCTCGACCAATTCTATCTCACCTCCTGGAAAATCTTCGTCGGCATGGCCGTAATCTTCAACGTCCTCTCACCCCTCGCCTTCGCCATGCTCCGTCACCGACTCGGCGAAAAAGTCTTCGTCTCCTCCATCGTCGAAACGGCAAAATGGACACCCATGTTCATCCTCTTCTTCGGTGGAATCTCTTTCCATCTCTTAACTGCTATATTATGCCATTTTTTCAGCATCAAGATGGAATGGACGGCCACGGCTAAAGAAGTCGAGGCCGGTGGGTTTAGAATCGGTTTAGATAAAATATTTAGAGACTTCAAGTGGATGTATTTGGCTATTGTTCCAGTCTTAGCGGGCATGGTGTACTTGGGTGCTTTCGCACCTCGTGGATACGAGGTCACTGATTTTACAGCCATAGTACCGCTTTCTAATCAAGTCGCTTGTCATATTTTGCTTCCTGTAAGTCTCCCCTCCCCTAACCACTACCCTTTTTCGGGTCATAGCTAACACCCCACAAGTTCGCGCTAGGACTTTTCTAGATCCATATCTGTGTCAGTCTTGCTTGCATATATCATTGTATATATACCCATCAACCATTATACACTCCTTAATTACACTCGTGATAGAACCAGACAGCATAGAGAAGATTCTTAACATTTCGCTCAAACACAGATCGGCTGGAAAGAAGGTGTTCTGCTCGCGTACTTGGACAGCGGTGGCGTGCTAATTTTTGAAAATATCATTATCATGACTTGGATGGATATATCATGAAAAAGCCATTGTTAAGGCAATTCTGGAACGTCTAATTCTGATGAAATAAGGAGAGGGCTATGGGTTGAGTTTGGAAATGATAGATATATTTATTGTTGGTTTCGAGTTTGCAGACTAAGGAGATCTTGCTTCCGGGTTTCCAGATAGTGGGATATAATATAGATTGGGTAGAGGATTATATGGCACCATGAGACGTAACGCGATGTATATAGTAATAATTTTTTTTCTCCAGTTTTTGTCAGAGAATGTGCAGCACAAACTTGTACTTTGAGGCAACAAACAGTTCCGTCATAAATATTATACAAGCCAGTCCATTTCAAACTGGCATTTCATCCCTGAAGTTCCTGGTGTATTAGGTTTCTAAGAGTGCCACGTTTCCCACAATAAATTTTATCATTTTAGATCGAACCTCTATCCATCTTGGCACCTGAAGATGACTCAGCATCGTCAAAAGCTCCTTCCAGCAGTGTTTCTGATTTCAAAGACTCTTCAACATCTTCTGAGACATCCTCCTCTAAACGAGTATCATTTGAGGCAGCATCCCTTGAACCTTCATCCTCGGAAACCCTAGTGGGATCTAAGGCCTTCAAGAGGTTTACATTTCGTCTCATTGCCTTCATTCTAGCTTTCTCTTGCCACTCGGCTTTAGCTAAACATAGGTCAATCTTCTCCTCCACCAACCTCTTAATATGGAATGCTAAGGCCTGGCTGTGGAATACACCTGTGAATCTGTAACTCAGCCAGAGATACAGCGTGATGTTTTTATGAAGTCCTTCAACTTTGCGCACGTAAATTTCCCTTTGTTCTTGGGTTGTAAAGGTATCGGGATCCTCGTCTAGAATTTCGATATCAAGCTCTGATATATTAAGTATGTGGCCACCAATATTGTCAGCTACACAACGAGCAAACGCTCTCAATACTCCAACAATCCCAGGATCGCGCACAGACACTGGAGCAGCGAGGAAGACAAGACGGTTTCGAATGGAAAGGTTAAATTCTTGAATGATGTCTGCAATGTCGACATGCTCCTTGAGTTTGCAGAGATGAAATTGGCTGCTTATAGAACCAATTTCGTGTAATCGCAGTATAATATAACTAAATGGTGTACTTTTGGAGAAATGCTCAGCAAAGCGTTCTATAACATTTGCAGGAGGAAAGATTCCAGCTGATGTCATTTGCGCGGCGTCTCTTGACATAGCGCTCGACAATATCTTGTGATCATCCTTAAAAAATGTTGTCACAAGGCCAACTGGAGGCTCTGTTGGTTTAGCTGGGATGCCGTCAGTTACATCAATAGGCCCTGCTTTGATGGCATCTCTTGCCGTCTTATATCTTCCAGCTCGACCAGCAATTTGTTTAATTTCTGAAAGAGGGAGATTTATGAGGTCTGTGCCATTAAACCTCTTGACAGATTCAAGAATGACACGTTTGATGCTCAGATTCAAACCCATGCCAATGGCATTGCTGGCAACCAAAAAATCGTAATTATTGTCAGGATCATTGAACAGAGCGGCCTGCAGAGCACGAGTCTCGGGGGGCAATGATCCATAAACAATAGCGCATCGTTTGCCTTTGTGCTGTGCCTCGATTGCGTTTTTCATGGCATGAATTCTCATCCTCGAGAATAAGATGATAGCATCACCTTTCTCCAACTTGCTGACAGGTCCCCCATCTTTCTCAGGCGGGCCGTCTCTTTCATGATTCCTTGTCGTAAGACTCTTACTCATTACTTGTAACTTCCCAAGTCTCTCGTAATTATGTATGACCAACTTGTCTCCCATCATTGCACATAACTTTTTGATCAAGTCAGTGGTTCGGACTTCGCCACAGAGATGGACTTCTTTGGCCTGCACGCCAAGTACTGCTTGAGTCCACGCCCAGCCACGTTCATCATCTCCGATCATCTGAATCTCGTCTATAACTGCTACATCGACTTTAGTATTCAGAGGTACCATCTCTACGGTACAACTCTTCATGAGATCTTTTCCATTGTCCGGAATACGTCGTTCCTCTCCCGTAATCAAAGAGCATGGCTTTCCTTTTGCATTGAGCCTTGTATAGACCTCGTGAGCTAATAATCGCAGGGGCCCGGCATATATACCACTGTTGGCTGCCTCGAGCTTTTGCAAAGCATGATATGTCTTGCCAGAGTTGGTTGGTCCAACGTGTAGATGGAACGTTCGTTGCATCGCTCGTGTGGCCGGAAACCATTCAATGGGATAACGAAAGTCTGCCAGTCTCTGGTGATTTGCAAGTTCCTCTTTTGAGAATTTGCCCGAAAGTGTAAAGTTCGTGAATGAATGTCTTATTTCATCTTCTAACCCTTTGAGATCCCTTGCGATGTATGCATCCTTAAATTTGCAAAAAAGAGGGTTTGAAGATCTATCGATTTCGCCCAGCTCAGTTGCTCTTCTGCCTGCTGCTGCTACCTCTTTCTCAAACTCTCGAAGCTTGGCTACCAATTCCTCCCTACCTGACACGCCCCACCCTGTCAAATCTTCGTCTCTTATAGAATTTCGAAATATTGTTCCATTGAGAAGTTTCTTTTTCAGCCCCCGGGCTTCTGCTACTATCGTGTCTTCAAATTTTCGAAACTCCGTCCTAGCCCGTCCCTGAGTATCCCTCGGCGGTCCATACCCTTTGTATGAACTTCCCGCATGTTGAACTGGTACTCCGTACGAATTTTCTGAAGGATGTTCTGGATACTGGAAAGTTTAGTGGTAAGCAAATGAAGATACTAAAGGTAGCAGCTCCCATGTGATATACCTTCTTGCGGATCTTTCGAACCGACCTCGCCACAGGGCTAGACTGATGGAAACTTCTACCGTTAGGTCGGAGAAATGAAGAGTTTAGCCATATCAAGCTGCGGAATGTACAGAACGCACATTTTCCAGACCTCCGGTTCACCAATGTCATCACAGCAGCGGACAGCGCGATTGTTTGTGAATATGAGCAGAATTATGTTGATATCGAATATGGCAATTTATTTTTTGTGATTAGGTAAGCATTGATGCATGAGAAGCCTAGCGTCGGCCGCGGTCGCGTTAGCTTTCGCGCCCTCGTCATTGTACTTCTCCAATCCTGTTACTTCATGTTCAATTGGATTCAAACTTTCACAATTGTCTTCTTTCAAAACGTCAGTTCTCAATCGCATGCGACTCTTGATATCAGTTCCATCAATTGTTACATTCATCCTCTGTTTGATTTATATCTAAGAAAATTGATAGTCTTCACACTTTGCGAAAGAGCTTTTGAATTCTAAAGTCAAATCCCAATAATGGCCTCCTCATCCTCATCCACACCACCAACTCCTCTTCTCTAGTAAGCATTTTTATTTCTCTCGGCTCTTTTTGGTCATTTCCTAACATACCCAGCTCATGTATCTCTCACAATACCACGATCCTCGCCGAGCATACCGCATCCGCGACCTCGCAAACTTCCTCTCTCGCCTCCCTTGTCCTCCCGAAAATCAAACATAACGAACCTCAAAAACTAACATATACGCACAACAACTCGTTCATCCATTATATGGCATCCGCGCCTTCCGAATATCCCGCTTCCGAATCTTCTGCCGGTGGACTCACATTTCTCGTAATCGCTGATGCTTCTCTCGGCCGTCGCATTCCATTTGGATTCCTTTTTGAGATCAAAAAGCGCTTCTTTAAGTCCTTCCCACCTTCTACTACAGAATTTTCCGATTTAGGAAGCTATGGTGCTGGATCCTTCAACTCGGAGCTCAAGAAGTTGATGGTGGAATACGGAACGACCCAAGGTGGTAAGGAGGATGCGATCAAGAATGCACAAGGAGAAATCGATAATGTACGAGGAATCATGAGTCAGAATATCGAGAGCCTTTTGGAGAGAGGCGAGAGAATTGATCTACTTGTCGACAAAACAGATAGACTAGGTGGAAGCGCATCGGAATTCAGGATCAAGAGCAGAGGATTGCGCAGACAGATGTGGTGGAAGAACGTCAAGTTGATGGTAATCTTGACTGTCGTCATTATATGTTTGCTCTACTTGTTTGTTGGGTTTGGTTGCGGATTGCCGGGCTGGCAGAAGTGTGTTGGATAAATGATTATGCGAAGGATGGCATAATGTGGATGGAGAAAGCCATGAATTGAATTCAAATTGACAGATGGGGAGGATATTATTAGGATTGGGGACTTTATACCACGGATTGGAGTTTTGGCATGCGGCTTTTTGGTATTCTAGTATACATATGTTGACGGGTTGTAATTTTGCAAGGACATTCAATTGGAATACTACTTATGAATGCGCATGCATAGAAGCCTCAAAAGTGACGTTGAACATATCGATGAGTACTCGTAACAATGTGAAGAAGGTTAGATCCTATATACACAATCCACAAAATCTCATCTCCTTTTTCCAACTAAACCTCTAATATACAAAACCGGTATAATAATAAGCCCCGAAAACCATCTTCAACCCGAACCTTAAGACGCCTCGTCACAACTTTGCTTCCCTCTCCTCAACCCCACCACTTTCATACACATACCCCCTCGCAACCGGACTCCCCGTCTTCCAATCCTCATACCCATATCCATTCGCGCCCACGCCTGCAGGCGCTTTCCTCAATTTATCTGTAAAGAATACTGGATGGCGTTTTGCAGAATCCAGGATGAATTTGCCGTTTTTATGGGATATGTAGAGGAAGGGGGAGGATGCTGGAAAGGTTGTTGAAGATGGGGTTGTGGTTGTGGTTATGGGTGTTGATATTGATGTGGGCGTTGTGTGTGGTGGAAGAGCCTCAATTTGGGTGCGGGGAAGAGTGGAGGCGGGGAATGTGAGGGCGGAGAAGGATGGAGATGGAGATGGGGATGAAAAAGAGAGGGGTGTTTGATCTGTCGGTGTGGAGATTGAGCTTGTAGGTGGATGTGGATTGGAAGGTGGAGCTGAGGATGCGGATGGTGTTGGGACCTAATGAATGGATACTAGTTAGCTAGCTACATTCTTCAATTACTCCGCGCCGGCTAAGCAAAGCTCGGTAAGATTCTACAACATACGGTAGGTATTTTTGGTTGTAATGAAGATATCATCTCCTCACTAGTTGGAGTCACAGATGGAGCTGTATATCGCGATTGTTCATGCAATTGAGGGGTTCGAAGTGCAAATGCTGGATGCGGTGCAAATAGCTGAGATATGGAATGGCGTAGGGCTGGCATCTCGGATAAGGCACTAGGTATGTGAAGGAGTAAGCTTCCTATTTGGGTCCTTTGTCCGGAAATCTTGATTTGTAAATAAGTGTGTGATGTTATGGTAAGCTTTCACTAAAGATGATGTCAATTCCAAGAAGCGATGATTGAGAAAGTAGAATTTTTGAAGATTTCAATGTTTAAAAAGACCAGAAGTGAGGGGCCGGAAAAATATACCGTAGATGGGAATTTTATGGAGTGTGGAGTAAGTCTAATCAAGCTCCAACTTTAAATGGACGTCTACCACAGGTGCCGAGGTATGCGAGTACTCCACAATGATACTATTCTCACATATGTATAACTTGTGAAGGTGCTTGTTGCTATCATTATGCAATTATACTGTGTGCACTGATTGTGTCTTTGTGGTATTCTGGATGTTGTGGAATATTTCAGTTGTTGTGTTCGTGATTGCTTATTGCTTGTCAGATGCTGCACACATGATGGTTTAAGTGACCTGGCTCTGCTCTGGAGATACCAAACTTGTTGAAGCTCCTTAGGACAGATTTGATTTCTTACATATAAGTACAAAGCTGTCGTCAGTCCTACATTTGTTCCATGCACCCACTACACTACACAAAGAACCACTTTCCCCTTGGAGCACTGTGCGCTCCAAAACTTCAAGGTGTACTGGGTGTCAGTGTATTGGAGAAGATTACCTACCATAAGAGATAGTTCTCAAGCTTGTTTGATTTCACAGTACCGTTTTTGTCTCCGAGTCAGCTTCACATAAAGAGCTTGAAGTGAAAATCCTAGTGAAACTTCCTCATCGGGTCTCAGAAACCTCATTTAGTAGCTGGAAAGCTGCTTGGAGAGAAGTTGAAGGTCTTTAAATGCTCCAGATTAGATTCCTGAACTAACAAGGATGCCAAAGGCCATAAGAGACGTTGCACCAATTGGCAGGAAATTGGGTATATACCTTAGTAATTCATGTTCTCTTGCCAAATCTCACGGCTGTTAAACATGATTGTTTCTGATTTAGTTCAACTGCCATCTGGCAATAGCTGGCTTGGCTCGAACATGATCGGGAAAAAACCATTTCTAGGGGTTTCTCCTTTCGTCCCTCGACGGCCGTAAGGTTTTGGCATTTTGAATGTTATTTTTGAGAATTCTCTCACGGTCTAATGCAATGGATGTAAAAGGAGTATTTCTGTTTGTCCATTCTTTTGATCTAGTTAGTGGGGCAGCGGAAAGCAATATGACATATATGGATGGTGCAAGTGATAGTGACGGTGACGGCTACGGCGACCCGACTGTGGAAGGTCAAGTGGATGATTTGTCTACATTTAAGGCAGTATATCAATGGAAGAAACTGGCAGGGTCAGGGAGGAAGTTCTATAGATAGTGAATACGACTTGGAAAATTCTGCTAATTTTGAAAAGTTTCCAAAAAACGTGATTGTTTTTTGATCAGGCAATCCACCCTTTTGGAGTCAGTTATTCATCTACCTAACAAATGCTTCCCCAATAAACTTCAAAGTAAATTCCATCTCACAGCAATCAGCGCGACAAGCTCCGTGGGATGATATTGATATCTGCACGTTTTAGCGGTCCTGTCTTGGGCGCAAAATCGAATTTTGACTGTAGGGCCACAACCAACTTTCTTTAACTTCACCCTTTGAAAGATTTGCAAGTGTATGACTCATTATAAATGAATTTATGGAGCCTCACCACATCAGTAGCCCATAGTTGAAATTACATCAATCACATTCTCCACTAGCGGCACAGAAATGGCGTTATGACATGAGCTACCAACTTTTCAGTAGGAATGGCTGGTTGCAAAAGATGGGACAACAACATGAGAGCCATACAATACTAATATTCACCTCCGATATACTGCGCCTCCTCACCAAAGCAAATTTGCCTTTGCCGAGCCTTGATTTCGCAATCTTAAATCTGGTAACCGAACTCACTTTGCCATCAAGGTACAGCGCTCAACGTCCATAAAAGAACTCTTCCCCCCATCTTCCTTCGAATTTTTCCTTCCCTCTTCAATCCATTGCCACGAACAAAAAAACACATATTTCTTCAACACCTTTGTACTTGCTTGCGAGTCCATCTAGGGTGAAAGATCTATGCTATTGCTGCTAGTGGTACGGGGTCGATCGTTGGATAACTTAAGTACTCTCATTGCACGATCCTCGAACTCTGTAGTGCACCACGGACAAGATTCTATACCCTTAACTGGGACTTAGATGACGGCCACACCATAGGGGGAGAGTGAGAGCGCCCAATGCTACGCCCACTCATATCTACTTTCGCTTCTATTGTCAGTTGATCATGTCATTTAGAGTGTTTGTATGAGAGAGGTTGGATTCAAACCTGTTCCTTGCCATACCGAATCTAGCGCTAGTGGTTGCATTTATGCGATCATCACGGTTCCTTTCCTGGAGAAAGAAAGTGTTCCCGCGCTATTGGTTCGAAACTTCCCTTTAACATTTCTTGTGTACCTTGGCCGAGATCTAAGTTATTGACGGGTGGTTAGGATTCGTCGCTGCTCATGAGGCGCGAATCCAGATCTTGAAGGTGGGTTCTGAAAAGAACTGTACTTGATGGGTCGCACTTGTGGGGAGTCTGGAGAGGTGATGACTTTCCTACGATTCATTGGCTTTTGATCTCTGATCATGTGGGTATGGGGCTTTTAAGACTGGGGTATTGTTGACAGGACGCTGTTGATATTTGTGGGCTATTATGGTATCACTTTCTGATCTATGATGATAAGTTTTAAGTCAACCTGGATCATTTCCCATGTCATCTTCGATTTGGATCTTGAACCTTTGACAAAATATACTATATTCTGAGATCACTTTCTTGAAAGTTCTTTGTTTGCAAGTTCTTGGACCATGTGGTCTGACTTTAGTTCCATGTTCTTCGCGGTTTTGAGGATGCGACGTTTCATTTTCTTCATTTTTTCTTTTCTTCATGTTTTCCTGTTTCCTTTTGATGGTAGCAAATCTTGGTGCTTGGTGGACTTGGTGCGTGTTTGAGTTGGAGGAAATCTCCGGGTCGGCTTTCAATACATATAATATCAAAAAGAATACCATGTACTCATTATAAGTGGAAATAAAACAGCAACATCATTCACTTTATTTTAGACTCAAATGTTCGTGACAATATCTCATTGTGAATCTATCTAATAAGCTTTTGATATCACCTCGAAACAGTAATATTCCATGTTTTAAAGGTGATTAATACAGCGCAGGAATGTCAACTCACTGCATCTCCATGTTTTGGGGTGATTTCCGCGCAGAATCCAGCGGCCTTAATGATACATAGAGCATGGGAGGACAGGAAGGAATGAAATGTATGACCCCATTTCATGTGTGATCATAGTGTCTCAACTAATAACAGGTTGAGCTTCAAGAGATAATGAAGATGTAAATGTCAAAATAGTCTAGATAACATCAAATAATTATGATCATTGTAAATAGATATTGCGAGGATACCAATTTATTCAGTATTGGTACCATTCCATGAATTCATAAACCCGCTGCCGGTACACCCAGTCTGCCATGATCATTGCAATTCCAAGACATACGAGTTATTGTGATCTAGTAACATTGCATTGATGGCGACTTTGTGATCAATCCCGGAAGATTGAAAAGGTTTATCGCCTCCCATCCAATTCTTCGGTGTATATTCCTCATTTTCCAACCCGGTCTAACTGCTTTGATTTATTCTCAGTAATAAGCCATGATTGTATCTGCAATTGGATACTTCTGGGGAACTTTGACTTTCCAAGCCCAACTTCCGATTTCAATGAATTTTATCGAAGATTCATCCGCAGTTATCATCTTGGCACAACGATGCGCAATACCTTTTGGTTCTTCGATGTATGTCTAGCGAGATGATTGAATTTCTTGAATAGGGATTATTATGTGATGATTATGGTGGCAGGGAGAGATAGGTAAGTCGTGGTGAATTGCAGACCTAGCGACAAAACCGTCCTAGACATTCATATTGTACGCGGGCAGTAATGGGGGTCGGATGGAGGACCTTACCCAAGACTCGTTGAAATCAAATTTGCTTGATAAAGACATGAGAGTCGATAAACGTGCACAGCCTGAAGTTTATCTAGTCTTGAAAGTGATATAAGGACAACTTGGAGGCCCAAGATGGCGGAAGTGCAAAGGCTGTTTCAAACCATTATAGGGGGAAGGGAAGAGCTACAACTTGGATCTTCCGAAAAAACCAACTCTATGTGCCGTTCTTCCCGGGCTGAATCAATCCACTGAATTAAAGCCAATGTGAAATGGCTAACCCACAATTGATGAAGTTATGGGCAGTGGATTGAAGATCTGAGCTCTCAATGACAACAATCCAAACTCAGTATTTTGGCCGCAAGGTAACGAATTGAACTGTAGTCGTGAAAACTAGACGAAATGCCCATCATGATGGAACATTTTCCTTCAATGGCATAACAGAGTGGAGAACAGCTGCGAAAATTAATGTCATGCGCCTATAGTAATATGTGATACTTGGCAAGAACTTTCGCTAACTACTTCTGGGGTATATTTAACTTCTGTCGCCTTTTCCTGACTTCCCCAATCGCCGCTTCAGCATCTGTAGAGTTCGGGTTTCTTAACTGCCACTCCATACATACATTCAAAGCCGGTCCCATCCACATGCCAGGTTTCACACCTAGTGCTTTCGAGAGGATCTTCCCATCTACAATTCCGCGGATTGCAGGAGCTTCCATCACATCGAGATCCTTCAGATGATCTATGAATTTTTGCCATTCCGAGAACAATGATTGGTATCCTAGAAGAAATTAGTACCAACTGGGAGAAATGTGAGTATCAATCATACCTTCAGCACTTTCTAGCTTTAAAGCCTCCACAAGCAATGTAAACAGAACTTGTAGTTTCCACTGTCCACCATGTGATTCCCATCTTCGAATCATCATCCCAACCGTATCTCGTTTGTGGATATATGAATCGTTTCTCTTGGTTGCATCCTTGAGCTCCGTGATCTCGGCGTATTGTTTAAATGCACCGGCAACCATACTGCATAACTTGCTTTCTGCCTTTAGTCCTTCCCGTGCAACCAAAGCTCCATATGGTGGGGGTATCTTGCCTCCAGGTTTTAATGCTTGTGCTGGTGGAACAGCTGTCCATGGCGTCAATGCAGCGAGAATCCAGGCAAGATATTTGGCATCGTCTGATCGCACTAGCGACTTGTAAATCGAGTCTGGTGTCTCATTTGACTTCATTTCTTCTAAACAATCGTAGACGACTCTCCAGTTAGATATATCTGGTACCGGGATATTGTCTGCTGTAGGATCTGTGAAGATTGTGGAGTAAAGACCTAGCCGATCAAAGAGGTGTAAAGATTGCCATGGGTTATTTCCTGAATATGGTCAGAAAACGTTCTAACTATGGAAAACCCAATTGATTGATATCTTACCCTTTAACATTTTTTCCACCTCAACCCCTACTCTTTCTCGACTTATCTTAAGTTTTAGAGCTTCCGTAATGGTTAGATTCCCCATACACTTCTCCGATTCCGAATCAATTTTGAAATCTAGTCGACTAGCAAATCTGATTAACCTCAAAACTCGCAATGGATCATCCTTGAAAGTAGTATATGGCTCAAGTGGTGTTTTGATGAGTTTAGCTTTCATATCCGCAAGTCCTCCAGTGAAATCTTCAACGATATCTGTATGAAGATTATAAAATAAAGCATTTATTGTAGCATCCCGTCTCAAAGCATCTTCCTCTGCGGTGCCGGGCTCCATTTGAGGGTTGCGACTATCTTCGGTGTAAGTTTCCTTGCGTAGATTGACAAAGTCTACATCGAATTGAAAAATATTGGTTGTAGCAGTTTCCAAATGTTTAGACTTCTCCGGATTCGCAGCAATTTTGTAGAGTTTTTTAACATCTTTAGCTTCCAGTGCATGCTTCTTGAGGTTTTCTGCATCTTCCAGGTATTCCCTCATTTTCAAACTGAAGTTGTACCCAGTCATAACATTAATTGCTGTGTCGATATCATGGCTCTCGATTCCGAGCAGTTTGTCCCGAACCCATCCCCCAGCCCATCGTAACTCAACTTTCTTCTCAATTTCTTTGGACTCATTGATGTAGTTCGCAACATCAAGCAAAAGATTTCGAAGTTGACTTTCTCGAGGAGTCAAAGCAATAGTAGTGCTAGCCATGATCGTTCCTCGCAACCTTTTTGCGAAGTAAATTTCTTCTTCGTTGTATCTTCGTTTCATGGACGAGAATTGGAATGTTTGTCGTTTGCCGGTAGTGACTCTTAGAATAGACTTAAGACTTATGACTCCACAACTCTGGACCAAAGATGTTAAATATGGAATCATAACATGAGTCAGAAATCCTTCTAATAAACGAATAAGTTGAATTTCCACTATCCATTAACGACGAATAAAGAAAAGTAGGAAGAATTAACCTGAAGTTTTGATATATTGTATTTAAGTCACGTGTTGGTGCGGATTTTGGTGGTGCCGGATTATTTTTAGCGCGAGGCCATTATCAATTGTTGGAGTGTGGAGTTCGCGCGATAGTAACTTTCGAGTACAACGTATACAGAACACAGAATACGGAGACAGAATACGGAGACAAAATAATTCCTGAAAGGCATATCGCGAACCTCTTCCAAGCTCCTTGTATATTTTATGCTCATGTCGATTATCCGGAGTTCCAGCATAGACTACTTAAGACGGATTGACGTTCGAGTATTATACAAGGCCATATCTGGATGAACAATCGCCCTAATTTTCGCAGTAGTCTACTTCCGATTGATTAGGCGCATGGTTCTGCGATTGTTGGCTAGTTGAGTTACGAGCGAATATCATTTTCTCCCGGCTGCTGACCCCTCGGTCTCCATGACACCTTCCAATCATGCATCTCCCTTCAGTCCCCCCGAACCGGTGACCAGTCCCACTCCGCTGAGGAGGCCCAAGACAAGAATTTCAGCGGATGCGCAATCAATGACTTCGTCTGTAGCTTCACTGCCATACAGAGCCTCGAATGCTTCCGTACAGTCACTATTTGCGTCGACGACAACACCTTCCAGTTCAAGACCAGTCTCCCCGACCGGGGGAACATCAACACCTTCGCGAATCGCAGGATCCGTGTTTGGCGGAAGTACCATCTCCGAAGCTTACCTTTTACCATCAGATAGAAAAGACGACCCACGAAATTTAATATTATCTGGATTCGTTCCTCATATTGCGGTACATACATCTGCCGATACACACGAGCTTGTACAAGACAAAGGGTTTAAGGGAGGACTTTGGGAGCTAATTAGACCATTCGGGGAGAAGATACAAGGAAAGGTCAACGTGCGAGATAGTATAGGAGCCGGTAGGACGTATGACGATTTCGGGGTACGATTTGTACAATTGGGTGATGGGCTCGAGATACCGGAAGGAATACCTGGGTCGCGAAGGAGTGGGGAGGGGAGAGTTTTGTCACCGAATGGCACCAAATCAATACCGGAGTCGATAGTAGCTCAGCGGCTGAGGACGGGGGGCGATATTCCTCAAATTGAGCGACTTGTCGATCGTCATTTAGCAAATGCTGAAGAATTCCCGGGTGTCAGTGCAGAGGATTTTTTGAATTTCAAGGATAGCTCTAAATCTTCCGGAGTACCTTCTCCATTTTACACACTTTATTTACGAAGATTGCTCTCAGGAATCCCCTTAGCCCCGCACGAAACTTTCTCTCATCCAGTGGCATGTATCATCGCCATAAGTTCGCGAAATAAAAATCCGATTGAAGCTTTAAGGAGGTTATATGAAGAATCAAGTCGTGGAGAAAAGCGGTTGCCGCTTTGGGTCAATGATGATTATCTCCGTTATTATGTTCTTGTACATGATGAAGAACGAGATGATATCACCAAATCTATTACATTATTTGAACAAATGAAACGTCATTTTGGACTTCATTGTCATCTCCTGAGGCTCCGAAGCAGCCAATGTGTGGCAACAGATGATGACAGTGTACAACTTCCACGGTGCGAATGGGTAGCTGCGTCGGAGGAAATGGCCGAGATACAGGCGCGAGAGTCCCAAGAAGATCCTGAAGATTCATTTCCGTGCATATATGAATCTGATACCACTGCTATCAAAACATTTATTCGAGAGATGGTAACTCAATCTGTTGTGCCATCAATGGAAAGATGTGTGGCAACGTGGAACGATCAGGTTGCTTCACGGCGAAGGGGTATAAGCGGAAAATTTATGAGTCTATCGAAGACTTTGAAGTGGGGAGCGTTTAGTTCCAGCTCACGAAGTACTTCGACAAACTCAGTAGGATCTGGTAGTAATTATGATGCCTTGCAAGGGTTTTATCGACCGGATTCGCCTGAAGCATTAATGCGAAAACTGGCAGACTATTCGTTCATGCTTCGAGATTGGAAATTGGCTCAGCAGATTTATGATTTCTTACGGTCAGATTTCACTAATGACAAAGCATGGAAATATCATGCAGCAGCGAATGAAATGGCTGCTATTAGTACTCTCATGATGCCTCATTCTATAAGCGCGAAAACACGTACGGAAACGATCGATTTGATGCTTGAGACTTCATCGTATTCATACATGACACGATGTAGTGCCCCATATGGAGCACTACGTTGCTTGACTCTTGGGATGGAGCTTCTTAGAGTGAGAGGTGGTTCAGCTACAGGCGATGCAGCAAGGTGGGGCGCTAGACTTCTTGAACACAAAATTGTGGGTCCTATTGGGGATTCATTGTTTAAGGAACGTGTTGCGGTGTGTTATGGTTCAAAGAAGGGGCATGGAGTTGGTCTTTGGGGTAGCAGAACTAGGAAATCCGCTATGTGGAGTATCATGGCCACTGAAGGATGGCTGAGCCTGGACAAGCCCCATCAATCGAAAAAGAGCCTGGATGATGCTCGTGCGAAATATGCCACATTGACGCATAAAGATGGCCTGTTGTATTTCTCGGAAGCGAATGAATTTGTCCAAAATCTTGAGACTGAGATCGAAAATACTTTATACCCAATTACTGAGTCACAGGCAACTATCATGCCAGACGACGATGGAATAGAAACAACAATCGGAGAAGAAAGTGAAGCTTTTAATTCCCGCCCACATCGAAGAAGTCTAATGGGCGGAGTAGCACCGCCACCTATTGCAAGTCTCGAATCAGCTCCTTTGCATGGGACTTTGATAGAAGCGGAAGAGAAAGATAAGGTTGTTACGAGCAACGATTTTGAACAAGAATAAGGGGAGAGTGATGTTACAATTACTTGTCAATGAAAGCGAGCGCACTTCCTGCATATACCATTTTATTTTGAGAGGTCCTTTTGACTGTGCTGGAAAGGAAAGCATTGCGAAACAGGCGTCCGAGGAGTTATAGATTTGGTTGAAGATAAGTCTGGGGATGGACATTGGAATCTTATGTATGAATATGCTACGAGATGAATTCAATGAACGATTTTATCTATTATTAAAAGTATGCAGCATCTATGTATTGAAAGTCTATCAATTATGGATCTCACAAAGTCTTTATTGACTGGTTTTTTGGTGAGCATGCTAAAGATATCCTCAAAAATTCATCTGCAAATGTGACTTCTTCCATTGCTGTTGCGGTCTTCATTTTATCGAACAGATTTTTTGCGAAAAGATGATTTGCGAATAGATTATGGCGACATTCTTCAAAGTCCAAAGTGACACTCTTCAAGATCATCAACTCCGCCTGCTAATACCTCTCAATACCTTGAGGGGTAAAGACTAATAACTAATATTGTGAAAGAGGTAGGTCGAGATACATGCGTCCCGATTGCATACTGCGAAGAGGAATAGGAATAAGAACTGATCAGATTATATTGTAAAGGTTTCAAACAATATAATTAATAGAATTAATAATGGTGTTAGAAATAACAAAAGTTGTTATACCAAGCCACTCTGCTTAGTATCATATATCGTATTCCAATAAATGGATTAGGTTATGTATAATTGGTATACAAAAAGATTAATGAAAAAACGATTGATTATTCAAAAAAAAAAAGAAAAGAAAACGAAGCTTTTTTTTTATATCTAATTACAAAGGATTATATGATTTTTTGATTATGAACTAGCTATATATTTGGCTTCAATATCTCGACTCTCTCACATACTTACAAACTTATTTACAAGACAAGCACTGGTATTCATATGGATAAATATAAAACAAAATATCACGAATATTCAATGCTGCCTGGTTGATTTAATTAATATCAAACCATCAAATCATCACCTACAATATCACCCCATGTGAAGTATATCTCGGCTAATATTGCTCTTACCCCTAAACTACCAGGTAGTAGCTTCAAAACGGAGGTCTGAATTAGATTGCAGTCCCTCATCGTAAGTCGTATTATTTATGATGTATTAAAGCACTGGAGGATTAGAGAAAGAAATTATAGGAATAAGAATAAAATCAATATTGCTGAAAAAGATGTGAGATATGAATGAGGGTTTATACTAGGTTGAAGATTCTTGGTGTGTGGTTTATTTGGGAGGTAACAGTGAGGGAACATGCGGGTTAAATGAATAAGTTAGACGAGTATGTGAGTTTTAACGCAGTAATACGAATGGCCAAAACATAGCTCCAGTGCCGCTCTCTTTTCCCGGCTCTTTCCTCTTGCTCTCCCCTTCCCAATTCCAACATCTGAGAAATAACCACAAAACTATTCGGATTTTGGTGTAGAAACAAAACTCCTTTTTTTTCTTACATCTAGATAATCCATCCTTCTAGAAAATACCAGATATTTAAACGGATATCCATAGATGTTTTGATCTTTGGTATACCCAAACGCCTTTTCCCTATAACAAAATATGCCGCTAAATGTGAGATCCCCCTTTTCCTGCTTCTGAATCATCCAATACCTAGATATCATACCAATCCCAATCGCAATCCCAACACCAAATCATTTAATATCAAATCCGAACACCATCCCTCTCTCCCTCCTCATCGTTGCCAGCCTCTCCAACAATAAACTCCAATACCTTACAAACCCTCTCATTTAAAATACCACCCTTTATCCACTCCTCTTCCGAGTCTAGCTCATAAGCTAATCCCTCCGCCTCTAACTCCACTTTTTTTGCCCTCCTCTCCTTTTCAACTCGTTCCCTCAGAGCTCTATCAACTCTAACCGGTACCGCCACCACAACTCTCACCAACAAAACCATCATCTTAGCCTTTCCCACTAAATCCCATCTCCCTAAACTCCTTAACCTCTTCTGAACCCTCCATATCCTTCCCATCTCAATATATATCAACAAAGCCCATACCCTCCCTCTCATCACCAATTCTCTTACTTTTATAAAAGCCAGTTCTATAGATGAAGTTACATCGGTATTGATGAGGTGAGGGTATTGTGAATTGAGGGAAGAGAGGAGAGAGCGAATGGTAATGAAGTCGCCGGTGAGAAAATCATGAATGAGTGATGAGACTGTGGTTCGGAATAGGTTGTCGGAGGCTAGGGAAGGAGAAGGATATTTGGTGGGTAAGGAGGTGGTGGTTGAAGAGGATACAAGAGACGTGGAATCGTATGCTTGACGAGAGGAAGGAGATTTGAGGATTTCAAATGCGAAGGCTAGGCGCTGGAATGCACTGGCGGTAGGTTGTTAGTTAATATTGGAACAATAGGAGGTTGGAAGGAAGATGGATTATTGAGGGGTAAAAATCACCGAGTAGAAAGTGGATGGAAAGGAATTTTATCTGGATGACATATTTTCGATCGTTCTAAATAACATCGTCGCAATTCCGCATATGAAGCAGATCTTTGTGCTCCAAGTATTTTGTATAACTGTGTGAGTTATGTTGTCAATCATCGGCTTCTTGTACTTGTACCCCTCTATCACAGCGCCGTACTCATTTGCCCCACGACCTTTCAATGCGTAGAGTGCAACGAGAATACATCAGAAACGCCAGACGGCAATCCCATATAATGAAGATAATAAGTATAATAAACATACATCTTCTTCAGCAAGAATATCTATTCATCGTAAAAACAAACCCCAAGTCAGCATTTCCCTATCTTAAATCCTTAATGCAAGACCTCCGAATTCAAACAGGAAAATCACATGTCAAAAGCCAGCCAAAAAACTCACTTTGAATTACATCATCCTTAGAACCCGAAAACTCTCCAAAATCCCTTTCAATCATTCTAATACTCTTTGTTCCACCGATATAATAGAATGAAAATGAAATAAATCGAGTATTAAAGAATCAATATAGGAAGCATTTTGCCCAAGAGAGTGAGATGTAGAATGAATGTTAGATGAAAAAAAGAATGTGGAAAAAGCATGGTAAGTGCTTCATAAGACGGGAGAATTTGCTGGACTTTCACATGGAAAAAATGAGGTGTGAGGTGACACTGGGGGGAGAGAATTAGTGGATCCGGTTGGTTGAAGAGAAGAGAGGTGATGAATGACTAAGGAATTATGCAAGTTAACAATGTAACATGAACAGGTAGATTGGTCGGTGTAGGGGTAAATTTAGGATCTTTGAAATGTTATTTGCAGAATGGATTTCATATTAGCCATAGCACTTGGGTCACGATAAGACAATGGATCGTACGAGCAGAGCACTGCAGCAGAAGAGAACTGAACATCAGATCAGCTGTAAATGTAACCGTTGATGTCCGTTTATCTACTTTCACACCAACATTAAACCCCCAATTCTACCACCATCAACTAACTGAAGTCCCGACCTTCAAGTAGTAATCTAACAATCTTATACCCTATTCCATACCCAGATCAATGTCGACACCATCGAAATTTCCTATCACTTTTCTTCCAACTTTCATCCAAAGCTGTACCTGCTCCCCTCTTCATTTCATATCAAGCCCTTTCTCGTCCAACAGAATAGTCTCCTTCAAGACCTCCTCGCTTCCCATTTTGTCCTGTTCAAACTTCTTGGTGCCAAATCCAAACCATACACCCATTCGAAATAGTCCTTAATAATCGTCAGAATCTTTGTGGAGAGTAATTTCAGGGAGCTTGTTTCTGTTGTACCTTTGAGTCGCTCTGCACTCACTTGGATCAGCGCCACTTTCTTCCTTCTCCTTCTCGTTTGTCATGATGAAGTTGAACGTACGTCCCCCGATTCTCAGCCAAAATCTCCCGCTCTCGTTCTCATAAGGAGCGTATGTGGCTTTTCGTGCAACCTGCATGGTTATATAAGGAGAAAGACTGGGGTGTTAGTTAAAAATGTGGCTGGAAATGTGTGATTGTTGAGTTCTGAAGTGTATGTACGGAACTGGAAATTCTTCGTTGTTGTATGAGTATCAAGTTCGTAAAGGATACCAAGCAATTAGTGTGCCTACCGAATCTCCAAACTCGATATTGGCCGTAATTGGTACAATAATCCAACATAACGAAAAAGTGTTTAGACAGGAATTGCAGCGCGGTAAGCATGAGAATTACAAAGGGGTTCAATATACGGACTGAGGTGTTCCATACATAGATGTGGGCGGCGGTAGTAGACCTTGGATAGAATCCAACTTATGAAGGTGCACAGGGGAGAATCAGGACAAGTAACATCATTCTGGACGACTAGCATGGTAAATTTAATCAGACTACCATACAAAGCAACAACAGACTGTGGGATTTAAGTCCTTTTTAAAGATCTTACCACTTGAAAAATCGTAGCTTTCCTCAGGTCAAACGCGCGGTTATGCGGGATCCATGAGTCCCGCCTCAATCCCCGAGTTTAGGCCATGAAAGCAACTACTTGGTATGCTTTTTCACGAACAGATTAAATCTCGGACATGAGATACGTATAAGCAGAATGTAAGAAGTAGATATTTTATGTGCAAGTTGAATGACTTGATTGAAGCCATCGCCCTGTGGCTGATAGAACGAGAAGTTTGTTAATAGCATGATGCCATTTATGTCCGACTTCAAAAGACTTCTTTGCGGAGATTTAAGATGAAAGTATTGACCA
Source organism: Sclerotinia nivalis (assembly GCA_029531795.1). Lineage (NCBI taxonomy): Eukaryota > Fungi > Ascomycota > Leotiomycetes > Helotiales > Sclerotiniaceae > Sclerotinia > Sclerotinia nivalis. The sequence goes on from JAPEIS010000003.1 coordinate 514,687, forward strand.
CTTTGCTGGATCAGAATTTCAATGGTTTTGTAGGTGTTTCAATTAGCCTGAGAAAATCATGAGAAGGAAGGAGAGAGGAAATAAAGATAAATGAATTATCAATAGTGGGAAATCTCGACTTCCCTTCAATGTTATTTTGAAGCGTTCAAAGCATCCGAATATACCAAATCAATCATGTCGATGATGAGTATTTTGTTGTTTACAGAGGCAAATAGTTCATCCGTGATTGTGTTTAGAAGTCGCGAAAGGAGATAACTTGATTACCTAATCCTCCTCTTCTCAGATATCCCCTTCAGGTCCCACCATCAATTCTTTCCAACAACGACAATTTGTACCACGGCGTACAATCATGTTCACGTTTGCTCGTAGTCCTGCCAGGGACAGGATTTATGATGTGACATCCCATAAAAATGGCATTACCTTATTGCCATCTAATTGTAAGCTCCCTTGGATTTCTAGCCAAGCATTTTCCTAACACGTGACTAGTTCTACCAGAATCTTACACTTTCGAAGATCTGTATCGAGAGCTTGTGAAGGAAAATGAAGCAGGAAAAGATGTAAGTATACATCTTTCGGTGGTTTTAATCATCTAGCTGCTTACTGCATATCAGGAAGAGCTAGTAAGCCTCCTCATACTTGCCAGTTGCCTGAAAGAAAAATCGAACATAGTCGAAGGACCAGATGATGAGAAATGGTACGAGAAGTTTGAGGATTACCTGTCGAACACAGCATTGCTCGATGGAAAAATATTCTCATTGGATAAAAGTGACGGCAAGCGTTTCCTTTCCAATCTACAGATTCGGAGCAAGAGCTCATATTTTTAAGAAGAGGAACAATCAGACGAAGCCCACAAATTTAAGCAATACAGAGACAAATACAGCCTTTGTATTCTCTCAATATCATACCTCCTCGAAATTTCTTCAAACCCATTTCAACCACCGAAGAATTCTACCCTACTTTCCCTCATCCCATTTACTAGCACCAAGAATCCATGGACGACTCCACAATCTCAACAAATCGCTACCACAATACTCGAAAAACACAGTCTTTACGTCCAATCTCCCAAATTTTTAGTGACTTATCTTCTTAAATCTTTCATTCGCCGCATTTTTTCGGAGGCTATCACTCCAAAATCCATCACTGCATCTTCCCGGAAAGCAGCACCATCATCTGCACCCCCTCGTCATCTCGATATCCGCGAATCTTCTCCTTCAAGACAACCGTGGAGATCAAATATTCCACACACTATACCAGTTCTTCAATGGATTATAGAATCTATCTCTGTATGTCTTCTTACTCTTATCTCACATCCCCATACTAATACGCACCACTAGCCGGACATCCTTCGCACGGACGAAGTATTTCCACAATTGGTACCTGCCATTCTCATTCTTTTAGATTCTCCCTCAAACTCAATTCGCATTCATGCTCTCCGACTCCTCCCCACTCTGTTCTCGAAAATGGGCGGAAAACTCCTCATACAAACAGGACTAGGTGATGTCTTCGAAGATGCTATTCACCCAGTTTTGTTATTCCTACCTTCCATAACGCCTGTTGAAGATACACTCAAATTATTACCAGCGGGATACGAAGCACTATATGCATTATGTGATGCAAAATGGCCTGAGAAGGAAGACGAACAAGCCAGTACCGGTGCCATAACCGCACCTACAAGCAGCATCTCAGGCCAGACAACAAACACTCCGGAGTCAACAGCTCGACTTCGTCTCGCCTTTCTTGACAGAATAATCCGCCGTGCTATCCTCCCTGCTTATACCCACTGCCAAGAAATACCTTCAGTAGTCGAAATACTCATTTCACAAATCGGTATTATTATTCCGAAGATGAAGATTTTTGGCGTGAGACATCTTAAAGATATTTTACCTATGATGTCAAACACCCTAATCAATCCCTTCTTCCCGGACACATCTCCATCACTTGTTATAAAGACACTGCAGACACTGAGAGAAGTAATTCTTGTACTCTGGCCACGTATTAGTGTTAAAGAGCATCGACTACTTATCCTACAGGCTTTAGGACTTCTCTACTGCAACACTCGTTCGAATTCAGTGGGGAAATTCGAGGAACAGAAGAGACTAGAGGGAGAGATCATGAAGGAACTCCAGGAAACAGGAAAAGTTTTCGTAGCAGCGGTTCGAATGGGGGAAGATGAGGTGGAACAAGCTTTTAAGCAGGAATTGGACAAAATTATCCAGGCTGAAGGGGAACTGGCTATTATTTTCCATGTCTGAGTATTGTGGAGGTTTACGGAATTTGGTGTGAAACACGAATATTGTCACGTATGGTTTTAAGAGTCTTGTTTGATTAATGGATATCAATAGAACTATAGTATTATCGATAATACTCTTTCTTTACAGCCGATTGAAGAGATTGTTCCTACCCTGGTATACTAAATATGTTTCTAACGCTGTTTGAAAAAGTCTCAAGGACAATACTCATTGGTACTCACAAAAAGGTTTTTCTATATATTGAATATATGAGATCATTGCAATTGTTTTGTAACTTGTGTATGCAAGGTAGATCTAAATAATCATGAATGAGTATAGTTGCAAGAGCTGAGGTATCGATTTAGTATTTCATATTCAAATAGTTGGGATTAATCATAATAGTAGTTTTCTTCGAGAGCTATCCTTTCTTTTTGTGGCCTCCTCATCTTTTCTTTCTTTCTTCCCTCTCAGTTTAAGTTAATTAGTTACTTAGAAGTAAGATATATTCTTCTTGGCTGTCCACTGCGCAGCCGGAGATACTCGATACTTTTAGAAGAAAGAGTACTTACATCGAATCTTAAGCTCTAAAATCTTACGGAATTCTGCTACGCCATATATTTACATTTACATTCACACTCAAATTGAGATGAGCGGTTTGGTAGCACCACTTTATACGCTCTCGGTGCTTTTTATGAGCGCCGTCTTATTGGAGGGTTTGATTAGTGGCATTCTTCCCACGTATGTGGTGAGAATATATTTTAGCTTCACCATTCCAACCTTGAAGTTTTGTCTTTGCCGATCACTAAGTAGAAAGTCGAAGAATAGCATACCTAATATCTTTGTCATGGCTCTTTGAGGTGGCTGGATTATGGCCATTCCATAACTGATGTTTTGGTGATTGCTAGTAAAATGGATCGGCGGAGCCGAACTTTCTTGATAGCATTGCGAATGCATGGCAGGCCCGAAGTAACTTCTCACCTGCTCGAAAAAGAGTAGATTCCAATTGAAGACGGCATTAAACCGAGTTAAATGGCATTAGAAAGCTCTCCCAAGTTCCTCTCACGAAACCTGAAATTCCACAATCTCAAGCTCATTTCTCCTCAAACTCTCCATCGCTTCCCCATACATAACACCATCCACATAACATTCCCCCATAACTCGATAGCTCAGCGCATCATTCCTTCTAAAACAATTGGACCAGAACATCCGAATGGTATAAATATAATGTCTCCTTCTATTGCTTCTTGAGGTGCTAGTCCCATCTGATTACGATCGGCCAAAAAGAATCTCCGATCCTAAAGTTTTTCTTGCGCATGTAGAGCCATCAGTTGGGCGTATCCAAGTTGCCTATCTTTTTTTGGCTTTGATAAAATTTCATCATGATAGTGATTCTTGAGAACGTCTGAGAGGTTCGAGTCGGAATGTAGTTCGAAAATGAGCTAGGTGATTGCGCCGAGTAACTTATTCAAGAAACCTGCATGGGTGTCTTTGATGGTAGCATGACCACACATCAGAGTTCTTGCAAATTTTTTTAATGATTGATGGGTCCAAGGCTCTTCCCCGCGTTTTTGGGCCAACGTCCCAAGGAGGGCACCTTATGATCTTATGGCTACAACCCCGTTTTTCCAGTCTTCGGGGCTTTGCATGCTTGTCGGCATACCGAGATATGTGATCACACCTACTTGAAGACCTTTCATCCGAATATGGCCAGTTCCTGGGACGAATGATACATTTGCTTGGCTATTTAAGGAAGCGCTATACCGATGCTCTGGGCGTCGAATATTCTGCAGGCGAACATGACCTCTTTTGTTGAAAGTCCAATCAGGGACCCAGGATGGGAGGTTGAATCGATTACGATTATCATGCTGAACTTTCGTGATAAGGTCGAGACGCAGGGAGATTTTAATCTCGCAAACGGCAAATTCATGGTAAACCTCTGCCACGTATTTTGAGTAATCAATTTTCAACATGTGGAGCTCGACGTCGTTGGCTAATCCCATCAAAGCAAAGATTTTATCACGGGGATTGGATGCCAGTTTTTGATAGTGATATTGGATTGCGTCGTATAATCTGAGGTCTTTAGAGAGAAACCCTTGCCGTGATGCTTCTATAGAGGATGGGCCTTTCCATTTGATCTGTGACCAGATATCTTCTTCAAGAGGCTATAAAGCTAAAGCCCTCTGACCTTGGTCTGATTTCATAACCTCTTGAGCTTCGATTAAAACGTAGAGAGGGATAGTTTTGTTACCGCAAAGTACTAGACAATCTTTCGCCACGGTAACCTCTTGCACCACCCATATGCGTTTCCAGTAATGACGAGAAAACAAAAGTTTAAGAGCTGTGAAATATGCCGCAATTTGCGGGTTTTCAAAAACATATTCGGTAAGATTTTTCTCGGAGTGGCGGTACTGATATAGATAATTTGCAAGTAGAAGGGCTTGTTGACTGTCTTCACCTTCCCTTCCGAGCCACACCAATACCTTCTCTGCACGTTCATAGAATTTTCTCATGTTTCCAACTTGGTGATTTCGTTCAACTCCCTCTTTCTGGTTAATGCACACTGCGTCTATCCAGATATAGGTATCGTGAAAATCTGTTCGCAATTGGTGTAGGGCATGATATAGATTTTCTTTGACTTCGAAGGCTTTATCGGCGAGATTTATCGAATACTAATTGTCATCTGGATGACCCCATGTATAGGAGATGGCGAGATAAGGCGGATGGTCTTTGAAGGAGGCATGGATGATGTCACAACTGATTTTGTCGTCACCGTCCTGGTTTAGATATATGTGACTAAGAAGGTCTTGACGCTTGGGCCGGATTCGCAGTAATCGAATTTGTGTTTCAGTATTTTCCAGATTGGTATATACGAATGAACCTTGGCGAGGCGACATGTGAAGGAAGTTTGCAAATGCATCTTCCTCGCTAGAATTCCTATGAATGACGTACTCCGTAGCCAAATTCTTGTTAGAGGCAGTATGCCTGAAGAGGTGAGAAACCGGCACTTCATTAAAAGATCGACTTGTAGAGAGCAACCTTGTTTTAAGGCGATTGCTTTTCACTTTATCGGGGGACCACGCATTGTCGAAGTGCGATTGCGGCTCAGGTGGTCGCAACAGAAATTTGTTAGCTAGAGTTGAATTATCTTGATTTTTATGGGAATGGTGCTGTTTATGTAGACTTTCACGGGGTTGAATCTTGATGAGGCGATTGGATATTTGATTCCAAATTAATTAGCGAAAGCGATGACTTAAGATTGTACAACTTTTGGGCAGAAATCGAAACACAAGGACGATCGGTGTCTTGAAATGAATTGGAACACTACTGCTTACCATATTTCGCCTTTCGCTCGGATTCGTGTCAGAAATGACCATAAGATCGTTCGAAGTTGTCCGAGTAAACTCTTTATGATGTGCAGAGTCATGCCGATGGCGATGGCGCATCTTCCGACCTTCACTGGTCTGTTTCGTGATTGGTGGATGTGCATTGACAGAGGGACCAGAAAAAGCAGAATGTAAGAGTATCGGAGCATTATAGGAAACAGCTGCTGCTGGCTCGTTAGGCACGGCTTCTGAGGCTGGAATAGCGGGGCTATCAAACCTTGTAGGGCAATTTTTTAATATGATCTGTGGCCCTTTACTGGTTTTAAAGTTGGACGTTGTTCGTTTTGACTTTCTCGTTGACTCAAGCTTGACCGACCGTGTTGGCGACTGGACTGCACAGAATTGGTTACCAGGAGCATTGCATATAGGAGCCTTGAAATTACTCCCTTACATAGCAACCGTCAGCATCAACCAAGACCGGTATTGGCTGGTCTGGGCTGGCCAATCTGGTTTCGAAAACTTTTTCTCCTTCATGCCATAACATCATATTCCAATATTTTACGTCAAAAGTGATATCCGGCTTTTGATTTTGATTGGTTATCTTGTGTGCCAGCTCCGAGGGCTGTGACGGCGGGTGCATGCCAGCAGTTTGTGTTTGAAGGTCTTCCGATGAATGCCACAGTATCGTTACGTTATTAGATTGGTTAGACGGCGAGACTGGTAATATACGTCTCGGTAGTGATGGTGGGAGGTTCATGCCAGTGTTTTGTATTTGAATGTCCTCTGATGATGAAGATTGCGGTTTCCTCGCATTATCAGACCCGTTAGATGGCAAGACTGATAATATCCGTCTCGGTGGCATTCTGCGCAGCTCAAGGGGCCGCGTCAACAAAGGCATGGCAGTCCTTTGTATCTGAAGATGTTCCGACGAAGGTCGCGGTATTATGACATTGTTCGGCTGGACAGACGGTGAAACTGGTAATGTTGATTTTGATGCCTTTTGGCCTAACTCGACCGGTTGCTGGTGTAGAACAGGCATGGCAACCCTCGATGACTGGATTTCACACGAAGTTCTTTTCAAGGAAGCTTGGTCGCCCGAAATCAAGCAATATATCAACAATACCAAGTCTGACTTGTAAAATCAACATACAATGATGGGAGAATTGCGGTAACAGGGTGACATAGAATACAATCTAGAAAGAGAAATGCTTCCTTTACATATGGTTCCGCATCGCGTTACGGAGAATGACGCAGTCATCCTACTCAGCGGCTCGCTGTATGCTTACTAGAGAATTCAAGGGCAAGGGGCAACGTCTGCTTTTTGTGGCTGACCACAATGTCTGGGATCCTAACCAATCATAAGCCTGACGTCGATACGACGTGACCTTGACTCCAAGGCAGTGCAGTGCAGCGACCACAATCCAAGGTGGCTTGAACAGAGGCGTTTTTGAGTGCGCGAAAGGGAAGCACTGTGTAAAGTAAAGGCTCTAAATGGTTTGGGGTAATCACTCATCTCTGTGAGGTCCAAATACACCATGCCTTCGCACTATCATGCCCTAGGATGAGTAATTGTAAATGTCCAATGCGGGTAACTCAAAATTTTGATTGAAGTTTCCAATGAACTGACCAAAAAGATCAGATAGTTGACTATCATTCCAACTAGGAAAATGATGTATTCTCATCCGAGTTAAAAATTTATATGCACACATAAAGCGTGTAACTCATACTGTGGTATCAAATCGGTACTATGCCGTCTGATACTGAATTGGAGCCGCAATTATCTCGGTGCTTGCTTTTGTTTGATTTGGTTTTGACATTGAGTATAATAGATATACTACTGTACCACTTAGCCAGGCGACATGTTTCTCCTATGCATTCTAAATCTAGGCGAAAAGTTAATGCTTATAATAAGTCCCAGCATGCAGATATCAAGGCTTGTTGGTTGAGGCACGTATTGCAGGAAGATCTTGAAGCATTGCGTCTAACCAGGCCTGGACCGAAGACGCAGAAAAGTATCAATATCGCAAAAGCAACGACCCGACATATCAAGATGCCATTCAAACCAGGCATAGGGTTGACATTTTGGTTGTTTTAGTTAAAATATTTCGTTTTTGTTTTTGAACGCGGGGACCAAATTAACGAACGTTGTGCAGGAAAGCGGAAACATCCCACCGCCAAGACATCGGTTTCATGTTCCTCCGAGGTATTACCTCGAGGCACAAAGTATCTCATTTCATAATCATTGATATCAAACCTCACTCGGCACGATATTGCTCCAACATTGAAATTTTCAGTGGGCATCATTAATGTAGCCCTTTGACTTCTAGGTCATTCAGGCGAAACAACCAGGACCTGTTCCCATCACAAAAAGTCAATCATTGCTTGGACCCCCAGGATTTCATCGCAACAACCTTGAGTGTGGAAAGCAATAGCTACCCACTTTATTTTAATGTCAAGATAGTTTCATCCTCCCGAGAACGCTCGATAAAGCTTTAGTAGCTCTGGCACATCTTTAAATCCACCACAATGGGCCATTTTCCCATCCAGACATGCCTCCTGTGGCTGGGAGCTTTGGGCGCAATAGCTCAATCACCCTATCGACCCCAAGAACCAATAAACGATCATTATAAGTACGCGAAAGCATGTCCAGATTATAAGAAATATTCTACCTTCAGACATGGGCCAGTGTCTACTGGACCTATGGAATTGCCTTTCCAAAGGCCTGTCGAGCAATGTCGAACATTCTCCTCTCCTTTGGTGGAGAAGGTTATCGATGATATGTCACTGAAGATGGTTAACAAGGATCTGGCGCGACTATTCGAAAATGCTTTTCCCAATACTCTCGATACGACTGTACGATGGCATGTAGATGGAACTAGAAAACATACGGAATTGAAAGCTAGGGATGTTCGGGACAGTCAAAAATGGCAGGGAGCCCAGTCGTTTGTGGTTACTGGAGACATCAACGCAGAATGGCTCAGAGATTCTACAAATCAATTGCTTCAATATCAGCCTTTGTCAAAGAAGGACCCAGCTATCTTCAATTTAATCTTGGGAGCTATCAATACACAGGCAGAATATGTCGTTCAATCACCATATTGCAACGCATTTCAACCTCCGCCGCCCTCGAAGCTTGCCGCAACGGAAAATGGACAAGATGATAATGTCCACCCTGCATACGAACCTTCTTTTGTCTTCGAATGCAAATACGAGCTAGATTCCCTTGCCAATTTTCTGGCTATAGGAAACTCCTTCTATAACCACACTAAATCGATCGACTTTATCACCCCGCGGTGGTTAACTGCACTCGAGACACTTCTCATGGTTCTCGAACAACAATCCGAATCTAGCTTTGATTCAAAGACTGGTCGTTTCCAACGTAATGCTTACACTTTCAGCCGCCGAACAGAGCAGGGAACTGAAACTTTACCATTATCCGGTGTTGGCAACCCATTGAACTACGGAACTGGTCTGATACGAAGCGCATTTCGCCCTTCAGACGATACTACGATCCTAGGTTTCTTCATCCCCGCCAACGCGATGATGTCCGTTGAACTGAAGCGTACCGCCGAAGTCCTCAAAGCAGCCAAACGCTCCGATTTAGCTCAGACCCTCGAGAAGCGCGCACAAAGTATCAAAGATGGCATTATGAAGCACGCCGTCGTACAACACAAAAAATGGGGCAAAGTATTTGCCTACGAAGTTGATGGTTATGGCGGTCAAATCCTCATGGACGACGCCAACGTTCCTAGTCTCCTGGCTCTCCCAATCCTTGGTTTCCTCAAACATGACGATGAAATCTACAAAAACACTCGAAAGATGCTTTTATCTAAGGATGGTAATCCATATTACCTCGAAGGAAGAGCTTTTAAAGGGATAGGAGGTCCACATATCGGCCCTGAAAATGCATGGCCTATGTCTTTACTCTTACAAGCCATGACTACCGATGATGATGACGAGATCATGGAGTGTTTAAATTTAGTCCTGAGAGCGAGCCGGTTGGGATTGATTCATGAAAGTATTAATGTAAATCGTATACATGAATATACGAGGAGTTGGTTTGCATGTATGTCATCCTTTTTCCTTCATTTTTTCCCCAGCCCCCTCTCCCCCACGCCCCAGTTGTATTTCTATAGATGAATCACCTTTCATAGACACTAACAAATCAAAAGGGGCAAATTCGGTTTTCGCCCAGACAATTCTCGATCTCGCGAAACGGAAACCACATCTTTTGTTTGGGGAGGGCGCTGATCCTTATGAGATTGAAACTTGAGATTTTTGATCGTTAAAAAGCGTGCATGTGTATAAAATATGGAAGTGATGTTTATGATTGGAGTTATAGTTATGGGTGTATTTGTTGGGCGACTTCTGAATCGTCCTGGGCGGATTTTGCTTTTTGAAAATGTTTGGGATTGATTGTAAGGAAGGAGGATTATATGCATTCGATATTATAGTAATGAGTGCCATCTAGAAGCAATATATACTATCTTTGCATATCTTGTATTTGAAGGCGTGGAGGTTAATTTTATTACATGTCGTGTCCTACCAATATATCTCGATAGAAGATAAGCGCTTTAATGTAGCCCCTATAATCTTCAACTCAACTCGCTACCAAGATGTACCGATATTTATTCCCCTGCCCCAACCCATCCCCCAAGAGACTTCATTTCTTCCCAAAGAATGACATGATATTTCCCTGTCCTTTTTTGGGTGCATCTTTCTTTGACTTTGAAGTAGTTGGAACTGAAGCTTTTGCTTTGGGCGCCAGAGGCGGCTCGTCTTCGGAGAAGGACTCCCAAGCTTGTTCTTGTTTTGTGACTGAGAGTGGGATTAGTTACTGTTGTGCTAGGTAGATAATGAAATAGGATAATGGGAAGAGTTGGATAATATACCTAAATAACCATCTTCATCCTTCACGGTTCTCTTTTTCATAACTCTTCTTCTACCTCTTCTGCGTCCATTACTAGTCGTTGTAACAGGTTCTTCCTCCTTAGCTTTCTCTTCTTCTGATTCCTCGATTGGTGTTTCAGGGGCCGGAGATGGTGCGGCTTCTTCTTCTTCCTCTTCTTCGTCATCGTCTTCCATCATTTTTCTTAATCTTTCTTGTGTCTCTTTCCTGGACTTTCGGTCGTTGGCTTTGGTTTCTTTGCTGACGGGAGCTGGCATCCATGTATCTTCATCATCATCATCCGAGGCATCTTTCATAGGAGTATCTTCCTCTTTTGCACTCGAATCTGTCTCCTCAATTTTTGCCTTCTTGGGTTGAGTTTTTGCAAATGCCTTGAAAATGCTACTTGATTCGCGCTTCAGATTTGCGGGAGGTGCTGGCGTTGATTCTTTGCTTGAAGGCGCGGTTGTAGATTCCGCTTTTGTGGATTCTGATTGTGTATTGATCTTGGTCTTTTCTTTTCCCTTGTTGCCGAAGAAATCTTTGGCGTTGGAGGGTTGTGATTTGGGTTCCGGCTTCTTAGAGGATGAGGAGGAGGATTTGGAAGCTTCTTGAACTTCATTGAGCTTAGATTTCGTAGCCGCGGGTCTGGTTGGAACAGCTGTTGGTGCATTAGCTGCAATAGGCGGTGCTTTTCGCGTACGGCGTTTGGCATTGGGATTGGTTATTATTCCGTATTTATGGTAGGATTCAAAGGGATCTTCGGATTTTAATAGGGTTTGAATTTCTCGGGTTGAGTCTGAGAGCAGTTGGATCTCCTAGGGTATGTTAGTACTTTGAAACAGTTAGAAGCAGAACGTATATGTACCTTTAATGGATGAGGTCCTAAACTGTAGATATGTATCGAGGAAATGTGTTCGAATTGTGACCGTATGGCTACTTTGTGTTAGCTACTGGATATGGCCTCCAAAGGCGGGGTTCAAACTGTCCAAATCCTCCTCTCGTGCCAGTGTTATACTCAATATAGAGCCTTGACCAGTACCACCATCAGGTTGTGGCATTGAGCTACCAACAAATGGACTGCTCGGCATGTAGTAATCTTCACCATCCTTCTCAACTTCAATCGCTGTGGGAGCTTGCTTCCTCTTTGTGCCAGCAATCAGATAGGTCGCATGGATTGTTCCCGGTTTCTTTGCATTTTGGACTCGATGAAACTCAAATAGCATTCTACCAGATTGTTAGCGGAAAGTACTATTGGGCCGCGAAATGACATACTCTTTTGCTGCATTCACATGAACCTTGAGCACCCGACTAAGCAGTCGATAAGTTACCTAAGAAACTTTTAGCTAAAGTGAAGTGAACTCACAAAGAATTAACTTACTACTTTATCCTCTGTCAAGATACTCGCTGCAAGATAACTTCTAAAATCTGCCATTTTGTTGAATTTTATCGTTTCCCCCAAAAAGCTGCTGGAGCTGTTATCTATATTTATTTTCGAGGTTACGGTCAGAAGTCGCGACGCGTCTACCAACCACTTTACGCGAAATTTCTAGGATGTCATCTCAGTACAGAAGAAAGAATGCGACAGGCAAGACAATTGTCACAAAAAAGTCAACAAAAACTCTTATCGAAGAAGCTATGAATATGAGAGGAACGAAGGATGATTCTTTTGATATAGCGGACTCAACGGATTGGTTAGGAACGCCACTTTCTCAACTCGCAGATGTTGATTCTTTGTTACGATGTCAAGTCTGTAAGGACTTCTTTACAACACCGATGATTACTTCCTGCTCGCATACATTCTGCTCACTTTGTATAAGGAGATGCTTAAATAATGACTCGAAATGTCCGACATGTAGATCGAACGACCAAGAAATTAAGTTGAAACCCAATGCCGCTATTGAGGATTTGGTGGAAGCCTTCAAAAGGGCTAGACCCGCGGCGTTAGAACTTGCGAGGAAACCTGCCGTAGAATATACTGTTATATCTCCTAAAAGGAAGCGTGAAATATCAGATTTAAATGGGCTGGATGAGCAGGCAAATAAAAGGACGAGAGCTTCAACTCGGCAAGCAGCGAGACGACTCGAGAGCGCTGACGCGGTGGAAGCATCAAAGGATGTAATAGTTATTGACGATGGGGAGAATGATGCAGATTTCATACCTGGTATGTAGCATGAAGTGCATTATGTTGTTTTGCCAATGACTAATTAGTCACACAGATGATGGAATGACTGCATGTCCGGTATGCAATCGACGGATGACAGCGAAAAGTGTTGAAGCTCATATTGGGAGATGCCTTGCCGAATCCGAAACTCCTGCTCAATCTACAAATATACTATTGAAACCCTCATTTCCATCTTCCGGGCCAGTCAAACGGCCGGACCGATTACCTGTCGTCAATTTTAGTTTAATCAAAGACCAGGCTTTGAAGAAAAAGCTTATAGATCTAGGAATATCTGCTGCTGGCGGAAGGGAGATGATGAGGAAGAGATTAACGGAGTATACGACTATATGGAATGCCAATTGTGATGCGAAACATCCCAGAGGCACCGCGCAGTTGAAGAGGGACCTTGAATCTTGGGAGAGGACATTGGGTTCACGAGCCCCACAACCAAGCGCATTATCAGCTCATATCAAGGATAAAGATTTTGATGGGCTGGCTTGGGGAGAAGAGCACAAGAAGAGTTTCAATGAGTTGATCGCTAAAGCTCGTCAAAAGATTACAAACAAGCCACCTAAAATGGCAGAGGGGAACTCCTCAGCGTCTACAACAACGCCTCCAGTATCCAGCCAAAATCTCCAGGGTGTCGCGTCTAACGAAAATTCCGTGAAGGAGCAGAAAGACCCGATGATAGAGAATCAGGGAGACCTAGCAAATACTGAAAATAACTCAATAACACCACTGCAAGCACTACCAGAGAACTCGGAAGCCAGCAATCCACCACCCCCAAGGCGGTTTTTTGAAGAAAGTTTAGAGCGAATGCCAGACCATTCTATGGCCGCCCTACCATCATCACAACATGAGAAGGAGTTGCCTATAATGCAGGTACAAGAAGCGCAGGATGGCGTTGCCGGTACAGATTCGAACACGAAAAGACCGTTGCAGCCATTATAGATGAAAGTAATATGTAATATACCTTTCTAAACACCCAATTCGTTTAATTATCTGATTCACTTTACGTGGATATATATATCGGTTTGTGTTTCCATGTGCAAAAGATTTGCAGTCGAAAGAGGCGCGAAATACTATTTCCATTCAGATTCCACAAAGCATCTTCTTCGACTCTCATATTTCTAGATTATTTGATTATTTCTCTTATGCAAAAACCATATTCTTTGCTCAAATGTTCTTTTGTCATGTAATTTTCATACGCACAAATCAATATCGAAATGCACGAAGAGCAATGCGGCGGTAATGATGCCACTTCATTGGTAATGTTTAGGCTTTGAAATTTCTCGTATTAAAGGATCTCCAGAGGCTGGAGAGTTCGCATCCTTCATATTTAATCCCCTTGGGATTCTTGTGTCTTTTTCTTTTTGTTTTTCTTGTCATCGAATCAGTCCTGTGATAGGATTACCTAAGCGTGACCAAAAGTAATGATTCGCCGCATCACATCTCACTCCTGCCTTTTTCAACACTCCTTCCTCCCATTTCCAGCAGGCAACCACCTCCTTTATAATCTTCAATAACATCATGTTTCCCACCAACTACCACTGTGCCGGAGTGGTAGTTGGGATACTTCGGATTTGATCTCCGACGACACCTGGTTTAAATAAATCCACGGATCTCTTCATAGCGATCGTCCAATGTTTAACTCATGATTTTTCAGAGTTTATCTACATGGTTTCAGTCCATGAATAATAACAATTGTTAGGTGGTTTGATGGCTCAATTTGGCTCAGCCTTCATGGCTCATTCATAGACCGAATATATCTAGATTCTCTATGTAAACCCCCTCGGATGAGAGTGTGTGGTACCCCAGACTGGATTGTCTTGCGGAAACTCAAGATTCTTGAGTATAGGTCCGAGGATGTACACTGCTAAGCGCGTGGAACCTCGTTTTGATGGTTTGGGTCTTCTTTTGTTTTATGGGGAGGATGGTGGGGGTTCGGATGTGAAAAGAAATTTGGATGGAGCATTTGCATGAATGATTGACTTGTCGATTTACAGGCTCTGTTCCCAAGTTCCTACGAATTTGGACAACAGAAATGCCAATTCGAAACAGAGAGCGTGATCCATCTGTCTCAATTCATTGCAAGAGAGATGTCTCTTTTGTTTCGGGGGAGGGGCGGCGAGGGGGATATCACCGCTACGAGATACTTGAACGTAGACTAGCTTTTTCCTGACGTGACATAGTTTGTCAAAGTGAAAGTCTTGATCCAATATGGCTCTACTACTTGATCTGATATTCATACTGTAGCTACATCAGTCTCTGTCAATCAGATATACTCGAGATCTCTCAAAGATTTCAGGACGCAATGGTTTGATATCGCAGCTCGACAAGAATTTTAATCCCTTACCGTGAGCTTTTCTTCTGGAATTAAGGCCAAGGAGAATTAATTTGTGGTAGTGAGAGCGGGAGTGGACTGATGGATTCAGAAGTAAAAAAAACAGTCGGGTAACTTGCGTAGGAGGAAAAGACGTGCATATGAACATGATATTCGGAACGATGGAAATGAAGGATGGTTGCTGGTTAAGCAATGGACAACGAGATCGAAAAGCTGTATCTTCAACAATCTCGAAACCTTTGAAAGTCTGAGGAACTTCACAATTTATTTATCTCGGCGCGCGCTCATGTGTAAGTCCAAGTTGAATCATTCAGTATTTTCACAGTGCATACGAAATACAATTTATTAATGATGATGAACGAGGTAATGTGGAGTATTGATACTTTACGATGTCATGCGTGATTGCAAACCGATGCAAAGGAATATTAAGTCCGGATATGAGCAAGCTGTAAGGAATGAAGCGGAGTCTTGGGCGGCTCAGAGAATCTTCAGGCAGGAGTGATAATCACGCTGTGGGAGCTCACCGGGGACTGCCAAGCTGCACTATCACGTTTACACCCAGCAAAGTCCGCGTTCGTGTTGAACATATTTTGAAATGGATTCATGCCAAAAGTGCCGATCAGATCCGGAGTCGTTTCCCATAATGAAGCCTGGATGAATACTTCATTATTGTTTAGATTCGCTTGAGAGATTTTGGGATACATGCTAGCTTACCAATTTCAAGTAGACAATCGAGATTGGTAGTTGATAGATCTAGTATGAACTTTCATATGACACATAGCTCGGGAATCCATGATCCCTATCTAATGACAAAATTCATATTTCCTTGCGGCAATCGATAGTTGCGCGAAATATAACCCCGTACTTCTCTTACATAAGACGATTGGGGGATATCTGGAATGCTTCTGTTGCCTGTTGCTTCGAAGACTCAAACCCACAACTGGAGGTTGCGAGTGAGGTTAGAATCATTATTCCCCAGCTTTTAACGTGCAATTAACAACTTGGGTGATACGAGAGAACAGCCTTTCACTTTGAAACTTACCGTGACGAGCACAACTTCGTCAATCTGTTGCTATTTCCATACCGTGAGGATTCAAGCCCACCATAGACTAAAAACCTTGCGGAAAATATAGATAACCCAATTTCGGGATAGCTCTACCATCTACCAATGTTCATCATCTATGGACTATCTTGACTTCAACATTTGGGTCACACTTGGAATGAATACGCCTCTGAGGTCTAACTCACACATAAAAAGGAAACACATCTGATCTCAACTTTTGAAGAGTACTTCATAAATCTTAATATGCCATTCAAAAACCCGATCTACAGGAAAATTATTACAAATACCTCAAGCGTGCTCAGGTATCGGCTCTGGCTCTGGAGACATCCCTCGTATACCTTGTGTGCTCTCTTCAACAACTTCTTCTTCCTTCTTCGCTTCTCTTGCCTTTCGTTCCAATTCCTCCAATTCATCCAACTTGTGTTTTGTGTCTGCAGCCTCCTTCCTTTCTTTCTCTTCTTTGATCAAACTTTCTTTCTCCTCGGTCTTTCTCATTTCTTCACTCTCCATAGCCTCCAGTTCATCATCCACCTCAGCTTCGTCTATATTGTTCTGTGCCGGCTCCGCAATAATATTTCCGACCTCATCAACCTGTCCCATTTGCTCCCTCAATTGATCAACTACATCATCTACTCTTTCCACACCACCGACCTCCTTATTGAGACTTGATAGTACCTTCGTACTAGATTCCATGATTCTGACAAGATCCACTTGATCCGCAGCTTGCTCTATCTTGGAAAGTACCTCTTCTAATTGTGATAGCGTAGCGTGACGATTTGCAAGAGTGGTTTCGGCACTTTTCTTCGACCTCAAAGCTGCTAGTGCCGATACGCGGTTCTTCTTTGCAACAGCTTGTTTGGCTGCGCAATCCATGGTCTCGACTCTATCAGTGAACAGCTTTGTTTGGATCTCGAGATCTGCGATCAAGGATTTTAACGATGCTATCGAGGTATCCTCCTGAGTAATGGTTGGATTCTTGGAGTCTGTCGGCGCTTTCAGCTTGATGGTTTCGCCATCATAGGCTATGATCTTTTTATCCCTTGCGAGGAACTTCAGGAAAGCATCCATATCGACTTCTGAAAGAGTGTGCTCCCCTAGTACATTGCCAAACTCCTCCTTGAACATCCTTCTGGAATATATCCTTCCCACTCTGCCTGTTTTTGTTATACTTTTTCCTGCAAAGACTTTGGCAGCTTCTTCAACATTCCCAAGAATGACCAATTTCCCTCCCGGCAATTTACTCCCTCCAAATGATATGCCAAACTGTTTCAGTCCCCATGCTACTATATCCCACGGCTTTATAGTCCATGATGTCGTATAAATACTATCGCTTGCATCCATGAATTCCTTCAAGGGTATTAACTCCTTCTTCGCGATAGCTTCCTGTACAACTGCTCCTAGAGATAAGGGTCTTCCCCATTCGTTCGTATCCAATGCGCGCAATAGTTCGTCGTCGGCTCTTAGAATCAGTAAATCAGGGCTCGACCCTTGAGATGGCATAACTCCTGCTCGTGCCGCATTTGCCAGTGCCTTCCGCCATGCCTCAATATTTGCCTGGTAACCATCCGGATTCAAAGTCTGTTGTTGACGGAAGTCCGAGTACAAGGCTGCAAGACGCGCTCTAGATGGTTGTGGTTAGTTTAGTATAGTTGTGCAGAGGGATCAAGGCAACATCGTGGGAATTGAGGGCTTACCGACGGAACTGGGGTTCATTGTTGAGGAGATAGTTGAATAGCTCACTCATGGTGAGCGAAAGATGCCTCTATTTGCATGAAGCTGCGATGATGTAAATTTTGCGATTGTTGCTGTGGAAGGTTGTTGACTTCTTATCGCAAATCCTTATCAGTCACGGCTGTGAGGTGACGAAATAAATATGGTTATCCTTGTTTGCTTGTTTGAATGGCTGTCGTGAATGTGCAACGTCGATATGTAACTTCAACAAACAAAGAAGAAACCACGATTTTTTCGAAATCTCATAACTAATTCTAGCTAAGATGATGAATTTACGGTGATAGCAACTGCCAGGTCAATATGGCGGAGCAAGCAGATGGTCCCGCACGAGGGCACTCACCGGGCCCCGCTGATCTCAATGATGGACATGTTCATTTCGACGATGAAAGCACAGTTACCTCTACCATCTCACGATCAACATCTGCAATGACCTCTCCCTTGACTTCAGAATTCAGAGACCCAGAAAAGAACGAACAAGATGTACCACGATTACCAACTCTGTCCTACAGCATAACGCCCAGCGAGGAGGGCTCAAGAAGAGATTCAATTGGTGGCTATGGCACAGATGAAGAAACTTCAGTCTGCAAACCCTTCTTGAGAACCTTGAGTCCAAACTCTGATCTGAAAAGAAATAAAGGAGCGGAATACGAGAAGGTGGGAGACTTGGGTGTTTGCACAATGCAGAAGTTCTCGTTGTATGAGACAGCTACCAGGTATTATGTTGTAGGAGCGGATATTCTCGACTCTCGATTCCGAATTCTGAAGATCGATCGTACGGCAGAGATAGGGACTTTGAATATCACTGAAGATGAGATCGTTTACACGAAGAAGGAAATGACCCAATTACTTAATGCTATTGATGATGGCAACAAGATTTCGGGAGGTATGAAACTAAAGAGTGCTGTTTGGGGTATACTTGGGTTTATCCGATTCACTGGTTGCTATTATATGCATATGATCACCAAAAGGAACCAAACTGCTATGATCGGTGGCCATTTCGTATACACTATCGAGGCTACGGAGCTTATACCACTGACTACGTCCACTAACTCTAGGTTCAAGTCATCGGATACTCGTAATACCGAGGAGTCGAGGTTTCTGAGTATTTTGAATGGACTTGACTTGAATAAGTCTTTCTATTTCAGTTATTCCTATGATATCACGAGGACTTTGCAACACAATATTATGACCGAACGAGCTGCTCTAGCTGTAGGAAAACCGTCCCCTCACCCCAAAGATTACAATTCTATGTTCGTTTGGAACAGCCACCTACTCAAGCCTGCAGAAAATGTCTTAAAGAATACTTATGACTGGTGTGTACCTGTCATCCACGGATATTTTGCACAAGCGGCTTTACCAGTATGGGGACGGATTGTCTACATCACAATTATAGCAAGACGTTCAAGATACTTTGCGGGTGCTCGGTTTCTGAAACGTGGTGCTAATGATATGGTATTGTGGCCCGATTTATTTGCTTCGAGCAATTGCTGATCCTTACAGGGATACGTTGCAAATGATGTCGAGACTGAACAGATTGTCTCGGAAAACACGACGACCTCGTTACATGCTCCTGGGCCGAAGCTTTATGCTAGTCCCAATTACACTTCTTATGTGCAGCATCGCGGAAGTATCCCACTACACTGGACTCAGGATAATAACGGTGTCACACCCAAACCTCCTATCGAGTTGAATTTGGTCGATCCATTCTACAGTGCAGCTGCGCTACATTTTGATAACCTGTTTGAAAGATATGGAGCCCCTGTCTTTGTATTGAATTTGGTGAAATCTAAAGAAAGGACTCCGAGGGAGTCAAAGCTATTATACGAATTCACAGATGCAATCAATTACTTAAACCAGTTCCTTCCGGCAGACAAGAAAATTATTCACAAACCATGGGATATGAGCCGAGCTTCAAAGAGTCGAGACCAGGATGTGATCGGTACGCTTGAGAGTATGGGTAATGAAGTTGTCACTCGCACTGGAATTTTCCACAATGGAGACGGTAAAACAACAATACCAACGGTGCAAAATGGCGTTGCTAGGACGAATTGCATTGATTGCTTGGACCGAACTAATGCTGCTCAATTCGTCATCGGCAAAAGAGCTCTTGGTCATCAACTCCATGCTCTAGGCGTTATTAGTGAACCTTCCATCAACTATGACACTGATGCAGTAAATCTCTTTACATCCATGTATCACGGACATGGTGACACTATTGCAATTCAATATGGAGGCTCACAACTAGTCAACACTATGGAAACTTATCGAAAGATTAATCAATGGACTAGTCAATCTCGAGATATGGTAGAAAGTTTTCGAAGATACTATAATAACTCCTTTCTTGATGGTCAAAGACAAGAAGCCTACAATCTTTTCCTCGGCAATTATGTCTACGAACAAGGACAGCCTATGCTATGGGATTTAGCAACCGACTATCATCTCCATCACACCGATCCACGTGTTTGGTCCCCGCGTACTCGCCGAAGTTATATAAATTGGTACACACCCTCCTTTCTTGAAAAGAAGACTCTACCGCCTTATTCCGATCCACAAGGCGCCCTGGCGAACAAACCTCTCAACTACTTCGATGACTATTGGATCGAATATTATAAACCACTCTCCATCTCTTCTATCGTTAAAATCTTCACCTACCCAGGAAAAATGTCCTCCACCGCCCGCCTTATGCCCCGCACCCAGCATCGTGACGAGTCTCGCATCGGTTACGACCCCTCACCATTTAAAGTTCGCGCTGATGCTACTGCGCATGTAGAAGAACAGCCTATTCAGCATGTATCACCGAATACAAAGGGCAAGAAGAAAGAAGTCTCTTTTCCGGAAAGTAAGGAAATAATTGCTGAGGATGAGGTGCCGGAGGATTCATCGATTAAATCTGGTGCTACGGGTGCTACGGGTTCGAAACGTATCAGTCTTCAAAAATGGCTTCAGCCGATTCAGGAGTCCCATCCTCTTTCTGACAATGAACCATATCATACACCAACATCGCAAAATTATCATCATAATCCTCCCGGTATTATGAATGAGACATCCTCTCATTCGCAATCACATTCAACCGAAGACTCGTTTCATAATTACAGTTCTGCTTTAAATAATAACTCTTCAAATGTCAACTTGAGCAGGAATATAGGTGGATTAGACAAGAAAAAGATGACACCATTAGATAAAACTAAGGCCGCTCAATGGACATTCACTCAAGTCGTCAGCGAGTCCCTCAACCCAAGCGTCAATCTAGGCGAAGAAGAAGATTACGAGCGCTACGTTGAGTATCCCCAACTACTATCCCTAGTAGTAGGAGATGACGACCATGACATTGAAGGCGTAGAAGAATATGAGGAATGGGTCAGAGGTGTGGGCTGGGATGGTGGTTCTGGACAAGGAGGATATAA
The DNA here is from genome assembly GCA_029531795.1 of Sclerotinia nivalis. Taxonomy (NCBI): domain Eukaryota; kingdom Fungi; phylum Ascomycota; class Leotiomycetes; order Helotiales; family Sclerotiniaceae; genus Sclerotinia; species Sclerotinia nivalis. Next base: position 535,832 of record JAPEIS010000003.1, read on the forward strand.
TGGTGGAATTAATGGAGGTTGGGGTAGAGAAGAAGATCATGAGGAGATTGAGGAATATAGGAGCTTTTTGAGGGTGGCGGAAAATCCATTGACGGTGCTCGAAGAGGATGGGCAGAAGAAGAGGTATAAGGCTTACAGGAAGTGGTTGGCCGGGAAGAGTTTGTTTAAACAACAACCTATTGATTAAGGAGTGGATGACGGGGGGTAGGAGATTTTAAGTTAGCATGGTGTTTTGAGGGTATCTAGCGATGGAGTTATTTTGGAGTACTGTTATGTTAGATACCAATTCATTCATTCCTCATCGATGATTTGACTTCATGAAGACTCATAAATAGTCAATATGCCGGTTTTTGGGAGTCAAGGAGAATTCGGTTAGGCCGAAAATCTCAACATGGCACAATAAGCAAATGTAGAACGAGCAACAACTCGGATCGATCGAAATAAAGAAAGTGCCGAAAGTGCAGTCAGGGGATCTACAATTTACAGGGAAAAATGGCGGGAAAGATCTATGTAGGTCCTTGCAGTGGTAAAACTTCATAGATTCCGATCTGCACACAAAGAGGAGTATCTTATAACGGTCCATGGAATGCCAGGGGATCTCTTAGGAATTGTGGTGGTGTGTATTTTTCGATATTAGAGTACAGTCATACAACTAACATTAGTGCGATTAGTAAACATCTATTGTAAGATCTACAAACATTTGTTGTATATGGATAACTAGGTTATTCTAGCCGGTTATCATAAAAGTAGTGCTCTACAGTATACTTGTAAAGCGAAAAGAAGATGTTATCTGAGATATACGGAGTAGAGTATACGAGATGCAAGCCATGTACGTCATATTCTTCTACCCTGAGGGGTTGAATTTTGCCGGAGCTTTTAGATGTTACTAGAGAAGCGCAAAGATGTATGTTTTGATATGATTTGCTGATTGTGAGTATGATACTTAATGGTTAATCGTGATGTATTTCTAATGTCATGACTACTGCTACTCACTATTACTCTATATGCCAGGCTTGCATTAGACAACCTCAACTCTAGGCTCAATCTTCTTGCTAGGGAATATTGCTACCAGTCTGATTGTGATATACTCCCCGTCGCGCGGAATATGATTCTCACCATAGCATAAGGGCCATTCAGTCCTTCGAGTAGTATCTGCGTCATATATACTGACATATCCTTTCAACTAAATCCTAGATCTATATTATTCATACGCTTCATACGAGTACCGCGTAAACGTATTTTTGCTTACTACAAATATTGTAAGAAAGTTGAGTTATTGAAGCCAAATACATAGTTAGTTTATAATTAAAAGATTATATAATCCTTTGTAATTAAATATTAAAAGAAGGCTTCCTTTTTCCTTTTTTGAATAATCAATCATTTTTCATTAATCTTTTTGTATATCAATTATATATAATCCAATCCATTATTAATTCTATTAATTACATTATTTGAAATCTTTACAATGTAATCTAATCAGTTTTTATTCCCATTCCCCTTCACAGTGTGCAATCGGGACGCACATATCTCGACCTATCCTTCCCAGCGAACCTAGGAAGCCTTTGCTAAAGATCGCGGCTATAAAAAAGTTCAGCAGGTACCTCTTTCATAATATGTCACTCAAAATGACAAGCGTAAGTACGACGGTAACCGCGATATATACACGTTACCTTTCCAGATAGTACATTCCCACGCTTGCAAAATGATTACTTTGTTTGTTCAGAGAGAAAGCTTCAAGCAACCGACCTTCTTTCAGAGGTTAAGCCTATCCCAAAAGCCCATACCGATGAAGTATCCTCAATCTCTCATGCAGCTCCGCTCAGTCTGCCACACCAAAATCGACGCCAATCTTTTTGAAATGAACGAAAAATCACCAATCTATTTTATTCCAGTTATCTGTTATTGATCTGACAACTTAGGATATACGGTTTAATGGTTTTCGATATCAGTACATTTTGACATGTTTTGAAAGTGTGCCATGAATAAACGAAGCCGCATGCCTCTTACCCCTTAAATGCTGGAATTTGTCGCGTACGCTGAGGAGGGAATATTAAGCAAACAATCTTTGTTGTGCAAGGAGGATATCACAGGGAGCCACGATAGCTGGCTGTGTGTCTCTTGTCGTCGGAATGTCAAATAGTCTAGATGACGGTCCACCATTCAAATGATAAAAACATTCTTGAAAGTCTATAGATTTTCGGACCTTGTTAGCTTAGATCTGCTTTGACAAGTGTATGGACTACAGAATACTTTGCTTTTTCGCCGTGTTGGCTCAAGTAGCTTACACCCTCACCTTACTGACTTCATCCCCCAAGTTCTCACAATCTTGATTAACAAACGAAAAAACTCATTAAGAGCAAAGCCATTTGAACTTGTACGACCATACAGTCCCCGAGGAGCAACTCAAACAGTATTTTGAGAATTGCTGAGGATAAGCACCGCTGCCATGGGCTAGGAAAGAGAGAGTGTGATGTACCGCATGAATGTTATCATGGTGCGACGGATATTTTGACAGGGTTACTCAGGGCTACTCGAGTCATGTTCATCCTCACTCCCGTCCCCTGCAATCAGATGGTAGATGGAGATTTCATGGGGGTAAGTTTGTTAACCAAACACTATTTCCCCAGCTCGGCATTGTCTAGATGATGAATAGATCACATCCTCTTTGGAACAAGCCCTAAAGTACCGGTATAGAAAGAAGATCATAATAGCAATAGTTGCACTCTGTAGAATTCTGTAGACGAAAGTACCTAGATCTTACCTACTACTCCGTACTAGGTAGGTAGATCAAGCCGATCTAACCGTCTGCGATTACTCACCATTGCTTTCACTTCCGATAACACGGAGTTACATTTTCATAATGTTGTACTCCACAACTCTGAGACCCTTCAGGCATAAAGATTACCCATAAATTAAGCAGTACATTGACGTCAGGCGCGTAACCCTCCACTAATTATATTGTTTCCGTGCGGGAAATGGCGCTATAAAATGCAATTTTACGCGCTACCGAATCCCTATCAAGCCTTTCCGATAGCCCACAGCGTGAAGACCAAAGCCCCATTTAATAATACAACAAAAAAATACGCCTCGAAATATTTCAAAACAAATCCAAATCTACGAATTCCACAAGTTAACTAAAGCTATTAGACATCGGAGAGAGTAAAGGCATGAAGGATCTCTGACGTTGAGCCTGGTGGTTTTCTTTGACCATGGTGGTCTCAGACAGCAAGAGTAAGGGGAGTGTCAAGCCAACCATTCAAGACATTCCAGGCGTTGAGGTTCGCATTCAGGACATTCGTATCGCAGATATGGACCAGAGTTCCATATCAAATTCTGCGAATTCGCACTCGTCTCACTCGTCGCACACAGTAACCGCATCTGTTGCACAGTCAGGCTCATATTCAGTCATAAACCGCTCACCAATCTCAAAGCCAGCAGATTGGACCCTAGATCTCCCCGACTCCAAACATGCACAATTCTTCAGAAGCACAGATTGGGCTGCAACTCCCCTTGGTCCATTGGAATCGTGGGGACTTGCACTTCGAATTCACACTTTCACGACGTTTTCGGATTCGAGACCTGCGTGTTTATACTGGTATGATGCAACGACGAATCTTCTCTACCCAAAATTGGACGCTCTGACAATATCACGCTAGGGGAAAGCATAGAGTGGCTATATACAACGAACATTTTATCACTATGGCCGGCAAAACTCATCCAACATTGATGGGCAAACCTTTTGAAGTGGCCTTTCCAGAGATCTGGAACGACATAAAAGGCGTTTTCATCTATGCAGAGACCAGCAAGGTTGCGGCGGACGTCAATGAGATACCTTTAATGGTAGAAAGGTGTGGTTACAAGGAGGAGTCGTATTTTACTGGAAGCTTTAATCCCGTTCGACGCGAAGATGGAGGAGTTGGAGGCTTTTACAATTCTGTAGGTTCGTAATTGGTCCACAAATTTCACTGTCTTCCAAGCCCAATTCTGTTCCTGATTTCAGCCCCCACTTGTCTCCTCATGGAAAATATTCTTTCGCCCTGAGCGAAATGAATCGCATGTTAAAACATCTTTCAAGGCATCCAAGTCTGAGGGATAATTGGATTGTCAAATCTAGATTGAGATTTTGAAGAGCGTTCTAAGGTATCTAAGCTCAAGAGGCTATTTGATTGTCGGATTTCAGCTTAGATATTGAAGAAGGTACTTCAATATATTTCGAGTCTAATATGCGATTCATTTCGTAGGTCCTGGGTCTTTCAATTCTGAATTCAGCGTTACTCCGTTATTTCTCTCCCGAATCTTCTCCCCCATGGGCAATTACTGAAGTCTGGATGCAGTTGAAGTTACTACTCAAAAGCTTAACGAGAGAAGACTTTCAATGTTAAGTTCGTTAGAAATTCCTACGGGGTTGCAACAAGGAACGCTTGCTAGTCACGTAATGCCTCATCTAAGGTCTAACCCGCTAGACATTCCCATGGCGATGCTATACCAGGTTGACGAACAAAGCTCTTCTGGGTCTACGATTTATTTGCGGGATCAAATTGGTTTCCCTGCTCACCATCCACTTGCTGTGGAAAAAGCAGAGCTCAGCAGCTGCCTCGCACTCTTCCCACTGTTGTGTGAGACAGGCAATGAGATCTCAACTCATTCTGTCGACGAAAAATTTGCCGGAGTTGAATGGCACGGTCATAAGGATGAGTTGACTGGAATTCACGAACCATCAACAGATTTTAGTATACTTCCAATTTCGAGTGCTGATCGTGTCTTCGGTTATCTCATAGTTGGCGCGAACTCTCGCCGGCCGATTGATAAAGACTATAATCAGTTTATGAAATCTATCGCCTCCAGGGTCTCATCAATTGCATCTGCTTTGGCTAGCGCTGAGGAAACAAGGCAAAGAGCCGACCGTTTAGAGAAGGAACTGGCCGAAAGTGAGAGACAAATTAGATATATGGCGCAGAATGCTCCAGTAGGTATGTTGCAAGTGTCGACTGAAGGGAAAATCCTCTGGGTAAACCACATGTACTATCAAATTACCGGTCATCCAGGCCCCGAGACTGTGCCATATAATTTTTCCTTCTTGGATATGCTGGTTGATGAGGATAGGACTCAAATATTAGGGTATTGGCAACAACTTCACGAAGGGGCATCCCGTATTGAGGCTACGTCGCGGCTCAAGCGTATGTTTGTGTCACCGAATGGGGAACCTGATCACGCTTTTATGTTATCACTGGCATTCCCATATGTCGTTAATGGTAAAGTGCAATCGATTATGGCTTGCTTCACGGATATTTCTGAACTCAAATGGGCCGAAGCATCAGAAGCAAGAAATGCCGCGGAAGCACGGGCGGCAAAACGTCAACAAGAAGAATTTATTGACATTGTCTCCCACGAGATGCGAAATCCACTTTCTGCTATATTCCAGTGTGCTGATATGATCTCAAATTCCTACAAGGATGTATCACATATGGATGCCGCTGAAATCTTGAAAAGCAATGTCGAAGCGGCAAATACCATAGCCATGTGCGCTAGTCATCAAAAACGCATAGTGGATGATGTCCTAACACTTTCAAAGCTCAAATATATGCTGCTGTCCATTTCACCACGTCCTGCTCGCCCGGCAGCTCTTTTTGGGCAGCAAGTTGTCAAAATGTTCGAAGCCGATTTAATGTCTCACGAAATTTCAATCAAAACACTAGCTCAACCTTCATTCGCCTCAAATAATATTGATTGGGTCGCATTTGACTCTTCGCGTGTCACCCAAATATTGATAAATTTGTTGACTAACGCGATCAAGTTCACCCGAGGGGAAGCAAAAAGGAATATCACCATCACTTATGGTGCCACGCTGACTGAGCCGGAGAAGAATTTTGATAAGGAATTTTACTGGGTACCTTGTGATAACAACTTCGAAGATTTGACCCTCAATCCTGAATGGGGCTCCGGGGAACAAGTGTTCCTCACATGCGCAGTCACCGATACGGGAGTTGGCATGCATGCCGAAGAAATCCCTCGTCTCTTTACACGTTTCGAACAAGCCAATGCGAAAACCTCTATAAAGTATGGCGGATCTGGTTTAGGCTTATTCATTTCTCAACAACTTGCCGAGAAGCAAGGCGGGAGGATTGGTCTATCTTCAAAATTAGGCCAGGGAAGTACGTTCGGGTTTTATGTCAAAGCACGGCGTAGTATTGGACCGCCAAAAGAGATCAGGCCAGATTTGGCTCCCGCATCGTCCGGAGGATCTTTTTACGATAAATCGAAAGCAATGCAAGTTCTACTAGTCGAAGACAACCTTGTCAACCAAAGATTATTGAAAAAGCAATTAACAAGAGCCGGATGCGTGGTCTACGTGGCCAACCATGGGCTAGAGGCTCTAGAAATATTAAGACAGTGTTCCTGCTGGCATGAGCCGGTGGAAGATGCAAAAGGTCTGGATATTATACTCATGGATTGGGAAATGCCTGTAATGGACGGCCTCACCTGTAGTCGTGAGATTCGAGCATTGCAACAATCTGGAAAGATCGTGAGACATCTTGAAATCATTGCAATTACTGCTAATGCCCGAGAAGAGCAGACCCAGTTGGCACTGCACAACGGGATTGTAAGTCTTATAAATGATGATTTGAATTGAAATGTTTTGCTGATAGGTACTGCTACAGAATTTTGTCATGTCGAAACCTTTTTTGGTCTCGGATTTGCTTTCTAAGATGAGAGAAAGACTTAGTGGGACAGATGATGGAATGAATTTTCAGTGAAAGAATAATTTCCAGCGTCTTCCCATAGTGACAAGAAGCGTATCATGAACTGATGATCAATCATCCCGCCTAGTTTTCGATTGGCTCTTGGATATCTCCGATTATCAAAGTCAGTATGAATAATTAAGAGAGGTGGCGGAGAGATTTTGGGAAAGGGGCTGTGGGCATATCTGCCCAGCTTCCTATAAAAACAAGGTCGTTAATGTTCCGGTACTTTTGGCAGGAGGAAAAATATGATAGATGGGAAATCAGTCAGCATAAAGCCTAGAATGGCAATTTTGCAGCTCTCACTTCGAAGTGGTGGGTATTTGGTTAGATGAAATACTCAGACTGGATTACGAGATGTGTGGAATATAAATCATTAGGGCAGGCAAAGCCAAAAAGAAGGCTGAGAATGAGGCTTAAGTGCCAGAATGTGAAAGGGCTGCTCACCCCTTATTTTCCGTCCATCGGATAAGGTTAGCGCTGAAGTAGGAAAAACGGAAATCATAACCAAAAACCATCAATTTTTCATTCTTGCCTTCACGTGAATTAATTGGCCAATCATAGGAAGCATCGAACTGCAAAAAGTGTGAACACATTGTACTCAGCACTTCGGTACGTTCTCTTTGCCCAAGATATTTGGCTTCGTGTAGCGACCGAGTAGCCTGGGAAGGAGCTAGAGATGTTCTTTACCAACGCACCCCTAGCCTCGTTTAGTTTGATGAAGAAAGAGACACGACTATTCGATTTTCTCTCATATTCTACATTGAACATGTTTCAGAGAAGTGGCATTTCGTGCGTTTTCCAAGGATTTACTACATCCAAGGAATCAAGGTAAATGTAACTGGCCGTCCATATGCATGCCTTTATGCAGCGACCCGTCAGCAGCGGCATTGTGATCATAAAAACTCTCCGGTTCGTATGTTTGGTTCGTCGATGATATGTATGCAGAAATTTGTGGAACTACATTGCCTGATCACACAGCGGCAGTGCAGTCGGCGGAGCTTCGATGCCTATGCAGAGCCACAAACAAGGCTGTACCATGCAGACATAAGAGTCTACGTTTTCGCACATTTACAGACACAAAAATTCATTCTGCCATGGTGAAATGGCACTTTCAAGGCTCCAAGCTTCACTAGCCGCCGTCACGAACGAAGTGACAGTTGCTGCCGCAAATATAAATTTTGATTTTACGCTCGTAAGATGTGAGGCGCCGAAGGAATATCAAAATTTGGGCAATGCTCTTTCGAGGAAGCGCAAAGAGGAGGCAGAGTCAGGATCTCCTCATATCACTGCAAGGAGGCTGGGTGCGCTATTCGAAGGGATCTGTCCGCCTACACCAAATTTAATCAAAGCATATGGAGTGAGGGTATCGGAAATTGCTGATCTGGCGAAGGAGCAAACGAGCGAGCCGAGCAACAGCATGTTTGCAGCGCATACTGGAGTAGATGGAACCTCAATTTGGGCGGCTGCGACATCTTCGTCTACCGCACTACATGTACAGCTTTCAGCATGCATGCTGGTTAGTGTCTGGACTGCGCCGCAAGCAATTTCAATTTGGTTTGAACTTGTCAAAGAACGACGAAGATATGTTCAATCGAGCTTCTATACTGGGGAAAAGGTTCGTTACACTACCCTTACCGCCGCCGCTCAAGCCGATATATCTCGATTACACTTGGCGGAATGGGATGCAAGTGCACGATCCTGGTTGCGAACTACGAATGAGATGAAAAGGCGAGAACAAAGACAATTAATGCTTATACTCGACAATGTCAGCATACCCATTAATCAAGATATGGTGGTACACTCGAGTGTACTTTCAGCTTGGAAGTCTGCACTTGAATCGATGGAGAAGCTCGTAACTGGCATGCCTCAAGCGGTGAACAGCGGGCCAACGCTTCTTGCACTGAGCACTTGGCACCTCTACCCGGACCTATTGCTGCCCGCACACGATAACAAAGTAGTACGGTTTCTTGATCCATTGGTCCAATCTGGTGGCATGCTCACCGTCGGCCTCGAAAATGCTGGCAAGGATGATTTGTGTGGTGTCTACTGGTCACTATCTTTGGCTCACATAAACTACTATGGTCATCCGGTTCCTACCAGTACATGCCCAGCCCATAACTTCGCCAGAATATCTTTTCCTCAGTTTAATCAAGCTGTGTTTGGCTGCTTAGCTGGAAAGTGGGCATCCAATGGAATAGATCTAAACTCTTCCGCCCAGGTGTCTGCTCTTATTCAAGGATATATTAGCATACTCGCTCGCAATGAAACACTACCCCTTCCAAGAATCGCGGCAATTAAGTTTCTGAATGATTCAGATCATTGGTTCAATTTGATGGCGACAGCAGCATGGGCCCACTTGGACGAATCTAGTACCTATAAAGATCGGGAAATGGATCAAAAGCTTTTGAATTATGGTCTTCGAAGATCGTCCGACTTTTTTCCAGAAGAAATCACCGAGCCACTATTTGGCCTTCTCAACACCCAGACACTTCTAGACTGAATGAAAGGACCCGAAGAGAGAATAGCTTACCTTCGTAGAATAACCATTGAGGCAAACGGTGTTCACGGACCAGATTTTGTGTTGCATCCCATCCTCATTCGATATTATGAGATTGAACAAGATCGTAGTGAACTGGGGCATTTTGCATCAGCGGTACCGATTCTAGCGACTGCTCACAAAAGACGTATATCTCATACCCTTGACACCGTTGAGTCTGTGCCGCAATACCGCCATCGACGCCGGGTCACATTACCACATACATATCGTGGCGGCCCTTCAGAAGAAATAATGAATCTATCATCCAAAGAGACATTTGAACGTTCCGACTGTTTATATCCAAGTTTCTTTTACAAAGATGCAGAAGATGCTTTCCGCCATGAATACAAATTAGTCTGGGGTGATTCCAAAAATGCAGGGATCTACCAAGCGGAGCGCACTCATGACATATGTTTCCGAAATCCAACGATATGGGACTTAATATGGTGTCTGAGACAAGATATGTTTGATACGATGGCACTACTTTGCCATATTAAAACAAGAATGAATTCGTTCTCACAGTTTACTTCATCTATGCAAGCACTATCAGTAGCGTCGAAAATATATAGAGTTCTACCAAACGCAACATTCTCAATCGAGATGCTCAACAAACCGATTTCGGCGACCAAATGGGCCCTCAAATCATTGACATGTCCCGTGTCGCGGAACATAGCTCTTGCTTGTGTGGCATATATGGAACCCAGATTTGATATTGATCCAGACTTGCTGTCTGGTGTTTTAGCTTTAGCTTTCGAGAACTCGCTCTACATAGCTATGGCGGTATGCGTTTCTTCTCCTTTAATGTTACAAAACCACTGGGTATCATCTTTCAACATCCGCGTCATCAGTGCCTTCTTGATGCGATTTTCTCCAATGCTCCTTTTCATTGTTTGATATTAGGTTAATAACTTGCAAAGTCTTGTCCAATCTTATTAGCTTTATAGGAGTATTCAAAGAAAGCTGTATTTTCATATTGAACGTTGGATGTGGATGGTATCTTTAAAGTTCACACTTAAAAGAATACCTACTGATGAGAAATGTAGCTCGTTTGCGATCCTATGCAACAGCCAAAACCATATGAATTAAAACGAATACTGGGTAACGTCGGCAGACCAGGTATCACAATGTTAGTATCGCCAAAAGACTGTATCACCAGATCAAAAGATCCCTTGGCATGGAGCGTTGTCACCAACCACGCGTTTAATGGCGTTGCTGAGGACCATTTCGGAAAGACCAGTCTCCACCTTTCTTTCACAGAATATTATGTCCCCCTCATACAAAACGTCGTACACGGTCAAGACAATCAAGTTTTCTTCCTCGAATCTGTGGTTTCTGTGCATGACTCGGGAGCTTGGGTGGGTGATGTCAATATACTTGATGCTTTAGAGGGCGGCAAGATCCGCGTGGTATTGAGGACAATGAATCGTCCTCTAAAGCTTGCGATCATAGTAACGAGAAATCCAAGGGTTATATTGAAAGCCTGAGGTCTGTGGAGACCTGGAACGATATTCTTGACCCTCCGTTAGGAGTATTCGTGGTGAGGGCAAATGGCAATTCGCTTGCCAGGTTAGCGGCGGCCGCCAGCCTGGCGAATTCAAGCAGGTGGGGGCCAATAATTATTTATCCAAGTAATTTTTGCTGGAAATGTTATGCCAGGAACGCCGGGCCTGTCGCCATTGATGTGGGTGCAAACCGAGCATTCGTGTACTGACATTTTTTCTGTCTTTTTCGAAAATGTGAAAATTCTAAGTTCTTTGTATTCTTTCATGAAATAGCAAATCATTCTGGCACTGTGCAATGGCATTAAATGCAGCAACTTTGATTAGTAACCTCAGATATAAATTAGGTTTCAGTTGACTGCATTTATGGAAATATAGACTATACTACTCAGCGTAGCAAGTATCCTATCAACATCTTACCCGCCGTATCCTATCCTTTTCTTCCTATGCTCAAACCTACTCACTCTCCAAGACATCTGATGTATTTTGCTTCCAAGGCCAACTTTTGCTTTGAAATTCACTTCTCTCCTTACTTTGGAGTAGATGTGCGCTGGCAGAGAGTACTATGCTCTATTTAAGGCCCAATAAAGACCTTATCCTATTCATCCGTTTTCTCTTCCCACAAAGATGTCTTACATAATCGACCGATCAAACTTAAAATGATGTTATAGATAGTGCAGAAGGGAACAGTAACTTCATTTTCTATGAGATAAGTCGTTTTTTGTTTACGTCTTTTCCTTGGGTGTTTACTCCCGTCTCTATTGCTCGCTTTTTAATAGTGTTATGTGATTACTGGTTTGATGTTGGATAGGGGGTGATTGTGGGGAGGCAAAGACTCGGAGGACTACGAGGGAAAAGAAAAGAGGGCGAGGAACGAAAGGTAATCCAAAGAGAGAGGAAGGAGAAATTGAATGGAAGGGAAGGAAAAGAAGTCGCTAGAGGTACCCCTGCGCTATACAGCGCAAATGTACAAAATGGAATATTGGAAATCGATCTAGATGATTTACAAGATCCTTATTTACAATGTAGATGCCCCGATTCAATAGATCTAGTGCACTTCAATTGAACTTCGTTCCAGGCTATAGTCGAAGCATTCCGATCTTTTGGGGGGTTTTGAGATCTGTTATTGAGACCTAAGTTTGTGTCGGTTAATTCTCGGTTAATTTTAGGCAATGGACTATATTCAAAAAGTATAGAAGAATACTATACTGTACCAAACTTAATTAAAAATACTCAGACTATTATCCGATGTGAATTTAGATGACCAGGAAGCCGGGACCAATTATCATGTTGCTAGAACTAATGCTAAAAATGGCAACAGTTTGTTGTTAAGATCAAGCCCCATATTTCACGTGCCCTCGTGTCTGGAACGCGACTTCCTCACCCCCTCCTTGCTAGAGAATCCACTGAATATTGTTTGCTTTTTTGATTGCATTATATGATAGCTCAACATTTGAAACTCCTTCTTTCCTTAACATTTCTTTGAAAGATCATCATTTTATTTATCAACCCTTCGTTGAATACACATTTTTGCTCATCATGTCGGCGGCGTCGGGCAAAGAGAACGCAGCAACAGTTGCAGCTGTGGAGAAGCTCAATGATGAAGGCAACGTTTTGTATAAATCGGGAAAACTTCTTGAAGGTATGTAATTTTTACAAGTAGCTTCCTATTTGCAGTCTTTATCTTCTATCCTGTCATCAAACTGATCGACACATAGCCGTCAAAAAATATCAAGAAGCCATGGTAGTCGACGACGATGCCGGCCCATGTACTCTGAAGCCTTGTCGCAATATGACTGCTACTTACTTTGAGCTCGGTAGATATACTTCATGTCGCGAAATGACTGAGCGGGTAATCGAAATAATCAAAGAGAATATGCCAGAGGACAAGGTAATCCTTGCAAAACTTGCACAACGAGTACAGAGATCTATAGAACACATTCCTCAGGTTTCCGAGCAGGAAAAGCTCAAGAGGCGTCTCAAAATATCTGCTTCTTTACCACGCTACCGTGCTTCTATGTGAGCCCTTGGAACTTTTCCTTCATTGGTATTTTTGGCTAACTACTGTTCAGGTACACAACGATGGATTATTTCACTGTCGGACACGACATCGCCGAGAGCGTCTTCAATGATCTCCCCCAGAATTTCCCTCGGGAGGATGATAAAACAATGTCATTTTTTCTCGGTGGCATTGGGGATGCTCGCCATTTTTATGCAACCATGATCGATCTCCATGCATCAGAGAAGAAAGGAATCGCTCCTCGCCGAAAATATCATTTCGTCGCAAATGATCTCAACAAATGTGCTCTCACCAGGGATCTTATCATCTGGAAGTTATTAGACGAGCTGTCAACATTGGCACACGACTCTGATCAGGGACTGATGGCTTTAGCTACCATCTTTTTCATCTATGAATCATACCTAATACCCAAGTACATCCATGAGAACCTGCGCGCGATAATGGAGAACATTCTTGTCATTTTAGAAAAGGTATGCGAATCTTTCAAATTCTGGTTGGCTATGGTGGTCTTTTCTTTCCTTCCCCTTGCGAGACTCTTTTCACTCTCCTCGGTCTTCCAAGCCTACCTTAACCTGCCGAATGGTTGTCTTCAAATTCAACGGGAACATTCATCTCGATCCCTTGCAGACATCTGATATATGGTTGACCTACATCCACTAACATTCGGTTTTAGGGCGATTCACCACTCCCATGGGTCTCACTTCATGCACACGATATTCCAAAATACATAGAAGTCCTGAAGCATTGGATCTGCGGGGACTTCGAGAATTTTACAACCTCGAAGGTCATGCAGGGCATACAGATTGCATTGTCCCAACGCCCACTTTTTCCTGATCAAAACTGCAAGAAGGAGAAGCAAATGTACGCTAAATACGGATTTCTCCGACCTCCGGAAAAGACCCTTCTTTCTCTTGAGCCAATATTGTGGGAGCTTATCAAAACTCCATCTAAATATAACGGGCTTCGTGGGTATATTCAAAAAAACTGGATATTCAATCCAACCATGATGGATCTTGATTGGTACAAAGATTTACAAAGAAGGGATCGCTCTGAAGCATTTGATTTTGGTAATGATCCTTTCGATGCTCTTGGCCAGTTTGAATCTTTTTACAAGGGACAGAAGCCGTCAAGCTTGTTTGATCATGTAGCCCCGTTGTTCAAAGGTGCAGCAGATGCAATCAAAAAAATGAAGCAAAGACTCCACGTTGAAGTCCTGTGTGGAGATGTTATTGAAATTGCCGAATGGCTTCGTTATAATATTTCGCCCACCAGAGTTCCACGATCAGAGAAGTTCCCTACAGAGTTTGACCTCATTCACCTAAGTAATATCCCGTAAGTCAGCTCTGATCCTCAGATCAGCCTCATTGCTGATTCTTTTCTTCTGTCAAACCATCACGTTTCTTCTGCTCATACCTTTCCTTGGCCACATATATAGTCAAAGTTGCAACATGAAAGCTGACCTCAATTGACAGTGATTATATTGGCGGTCACTTATCTACATTTCTTTATATCACACCAATCATGAAATTCGTGCCATCCAGTATTTTGCAATCCAATTGTTTGCGCAATGCAGGAAGCTGGGACTCCATTGAGGCATTCTTAGCAGATTATCAATGTATCACAGACAAAGAAATGCTAAGACAGCTCACTGGTGTTAGCGTGGTTAACGAACCTCTCAAGGACACGATTTTCCCTTTGATCGGATACAATTGGTATACCCCTGCTCTACCAATTTTTCAAGGCGACTGGTCGGTCATGTTGCCCCGGAATGATTTCCAGAAGTGGTTTTACGCGCTGTTCTTCAGACTCGCCTTGCCGTACAACGTTGACATCATCGACATTCCCAAAATTATTTTCTCTCCTCTCAATCTCACCATTCTTTTCCGTCTAATAGATCAATTACGCTCTCTTCATTATCCATCTCATTGGATGTCAGAGATCCTTTTGAATATCATCGAGAACAAAGTCGTCACTAACTGTCGTCCCCCAAGAATATCACCGAATCCCGTGTCAGCATTGAAGCAACAGCACAAGACCAGAAGCTTGTGCACAGTTCCGTTCTCCCACGAAATGGCAACTCTCACGCGATTATTCATACCTCTTCTTCCTTTCACTCTGAAATCATCGGCTATTCCAGCCCAAAGCGATATTTTCAGGTATACATTTCCACTACCCAGCTTTATGAGTGACCAAGAATGGCCAAGTAACCTTACCCTCGTCTTCTGGAGTCACACGTGTTTAGAAGATTTAGGCGATCTGGGATTCAAATCATTTGCGATTGATATTCGTCCTTTTTTGGATCCAACCTGGGGTGACGAAATGGACAGCAAATTCAAAGGTTCTAAATTCGATGCGTTCAGAAACAATGGATTGGTTGTATGGAGTACTGTGGAGTGGGATATTGAAGCACGTGAAGCAAGTGCTTGGATGCCCAGTGCCCTAGTGGATAAGATGATCAGAGAGATAGACTGGACTTGTGGTTTGTTTAGGACTGATACATGGGAGAGATGTTGGGCGTTACCGTGTATGGTGATTGATGCGAGGAAAGGCGAAGCGTGGAGAGATGATATCACTTCAGCTGCAGATCGACAACTTGTGGACTTTGCCAAGCAAGTGTTAGACCTTGAGAGCCAGGAATAGTGGTAATGATGCTATAGACGAGTGAGCCTTTTGCATTAGCATCTGATTCTTGAGTGAATCATAAGTGAGCCGAGAATTGTAACGATAGTCGTTAGATCTCTTAGGATTCATGGAAAAAGTTAACGATGCATCTGAAGTACCACTTACGCCCCAGCGATTACTATACGAGGGCAAGCTACCGTATTTCGAACACTTCGATCCCTGGAGTTCAGCAGCTAGACTATAGAACTACATAATCATTTCTGCTTTAATATCTTGCATCCTCTTATGCTTCCAGCATCATGGGCAAAATCGTGTATTCGACGACTGCTTCCCAAATGTATGTCGACTAACTCCTAAAGAAGCCATCAAGCAAATAACAAAACGCAAATAGTATAGCATCATAGGCTGTTTCTTATCATGGAAGTCTGGAAGCATCTTCCATCTAGGTCGGATACGTCCAGTAAGGCTTACATTTCGGAGTTTTGTTATATGGCATATATCAATTACCAAGAGAGAAAAATTAGCGGTCGGCTTTTAGCATAGTGGGATTGGATTTCTTCGACCCCTCTCGAAACTTGAACCTCCAGTGTCCGAACCAAATTCGACATTTACATTTCAAAAACTTGTATCAAAGTAAAGCATGGTATGAATAAATTATCATTGAAACACTATATAAGATTACTAGTAGTGTCTCTACTTATAGGATCTCCTCATCCCACTTAATTATTAACGCTAGAAAACGAATGATGGACAACTCGTGGAGTCGGTTTCAAAAGGGTCATTACTGTTGAATGATTGATTGATTGATTTAATTAACGTCCACACTGAGTCAAAGACTATCTAGGACGGTTAAGAGCTCAATCGAGCTCTTAACAGATGGCTATGGGTAGTGCTATCTAAATAGCATACAGGTTTGTATATATTTTTGATGGGGGAAGTGAAAATTAATACTGGGGAGCAAAGCCCGACCTCTATACAGCATCGCATATAAAGATAAAAATACCAATCAAAGCATTACACTCATAATTTTCCAAATCCGATCCCTCTATCAATCAAATCCAAACAACCTTCCTTCACATCAACTCTTTGCCCTATTCGTAACTTCCCAGCAATCATGCCTTGCCTAATATCGACTTCATAGAACCCTCTAAACCATAGGGATATTGATCCTACAAGGTGCCCCAATCCTGTATGTAGTATATCCTCCACCGAATTCTATAGCAGATACATCATTAGCTCGGGTCGTTCTACGCAGCTCCTCCAAGTATATGAATTGTTGTTGTTTTGATTCGAATCGAAGGAGGTAAAGCCTAAACCTTAAAACCGAATTTGATAAATCGCGCCCGATGCCCCAGAGGGATCTTGGAGATGATTTTGTAGTATATTATCGTAGATAATAGTGTTGTCCTTTGTTTCGTAATAAAAGTAGTATTGTAGAAAGCACAATCCGATAATGCGATTGTCAAAAAACCGAGATCTGGTTTTTACCATCAACCAACTCGGAGGCAAAAAACATCGCGATCGAGTGCCTCTTCCTCTTCCAATCACTACGACTCCATCAAATGATTCAAACTTAGCTCTGCAGACTCTAATAATTAAATAAAAGAGCTGGAGGTTCGTAGAGGACACCGCGTACAGGTGTTGAGTCTTGTCCTCCTCATTACTGTTGAAGTCGACTCGCTATGATCGTCATCAATACTAAAACTTGTAGTTAGCAGGGATCGAAGAGCGCCATCAGCTCAATAACTCCATTGAAGAAGACTCACCATCATAGCCAAATTGATCTCTTTCTGCCTGAGATGTTGTGTCTAGTTCAGGAGGGTTGGTGGTACCTGTCTCTTCTTCACCACCATCTGCAGGGACATCATCTTTATCGAACCATGGGCTCGGACCAAAACCTCTTTTGAAATACGTGTATGGGTATGCAGGTTGTGGGTTCTGCGGATAAAAACTCCAGTAAACGCCCGTCTCACCAGATTTCTCAGCCAGACGCATCTCGGCACCGTCAAAATTCTCACCATTATGCCATTTTCCAGTTCCAATCTTGAGGACGCGAAGTTTAGGGAGATCACTTTGCATCCTCAGGTAATAGTCGGACCATTTTGTTCGGTAGTGCCATGTTTTCCTTTCATCTTATGGATCGTTAGCATAATTAAATGTTTCAGTGATGGGGAATTCTGACCCAAACCGGCGGTAGGCTGGACAGCATAGTTCTCCTCGTCGAGGTTTCCAAATTGCCTAACAACTGAAAGCATAGGACAGGCGTCGAGCGTTAAGACCTCCAACGTCTTTCCATGAGATATAATCCAATCTAATTGCCAGTCGTGAGAGAAACTATAGTTTCCCAATTCCAACTTTTCCAATCTTGGGAAGTGGACACCTCTCCAATCACATCTTGGGAAATATCCCCATAATTGATCGCAGTGAATAGTGAGAAACTTCAAATTCTCAGCACAGGGTGCTAACCACGTAGAAGGCAATTCAGCAAAGAAATTATGCATTTCGGGGAAAAACCATGAGCTTCCCGGAAACGCTTCATCGTATTCAGTAACCACTCTAAGACGTAAATTCGTGATTCGTTTTAAGACTGCAAGGAAATCTTCTGATGTGGTCAAACTCGAATCATTGACATTCTGTAAGTTCTTCAGGGAAATTGTGTTGAGACAGGGTGTAGGATATTGGGAGCTATTTAGAGAAGCAAATAACTTTTTCAGAAAAGCAGTACGGTATTCATGGCTATCTGGTACTCGGACAGCATAAAAACTCCTTTCGTCGCCTTCATCGCAATGGTAACACATCTGGGCGAATTCGACTTCAACCGTGGTGAGTTTGGGGAATCTGTTGCACTTTCCGACGAGTTTTCTCCTCGGGGCGGTAAATTCGTTTTCGAAGTGCCCATACTCATTCCATTCTTCTATCGATAAATTGGGAGTACGATTTGTGATGTAGCGAATGGTCCGAATGGCTTGTTTGAGATGCGGTACATCTAAGATCCTCTCCAGCCTGGTTTGTGGAATTGTAGAGACCGTTTCGTCAGCTGCTCCATCCCCTTCTTTTCCATCGACATTTTTCCGTTCATCATCATCCTCTTCTGAACCTATATCTTCAAGGTTCACACTACAGTATGAGAAGAGTTCTCGAGTGGCCTGGATCGAGAGGAATTTCGAAACAAGACGAAGATTTTCGAGATCAGAAGTGTCCTCCACCTTTTCGATGATCAAACGAACGAGTTCCACTTGAATTTTGTTCATTTTGATGGCTGTTGATGGAAATAGATGTCTTTGGATCTGTTACTCAATTGATATTTGAATATTAGGAAGAAATCTTTGAAACTGTAATGGATTGAAAATTATGGATAACTTTCTCTTTTGAAAAAGACATCTGGAAGTACTAATAAGAGTACATAGACTTCTTTCAAATCGTTGTTAGGTTCAATATGGCAAGTACGATTGTGGGGAAGGAATCGTAGCTCCAATAACAAGACAACCCTCTTCACACCCACAACTATGATCCTTTTATCGTGTATTCATTAGTAGAGTAGACTTCGGAAAATTATCCGACCCCTTTTAATTTTACCCACAAGAGAAGACGAGGAATTAACCGTTGGACACTAAGCAGGCAGCTCAAGGTAGCATACTCAATGCAAAGACAATTCGTACTCGCGAACAAATCATGTATCTATCTCATAGCATCACACTGACCCATGGTTGCCTGCCTACATTTCGAAAAAGAATATCTCCATTTACTTATAATATTGGATGCAACGAGATCAACTTCCTCATCTCGACATTTATATTTATGAATCTCGCTTGTGATTGAACTTCAATCTTCAAATGACGTAATTAAGCTTAGCGATAGTTTCTCCACCCCGAATAAGTCCAACATGGGATTTACATCGAAGGAAGGTCTCTACCGTCCAGTAAAACAACAACCTTAGCGGAAACTTTACGGTCTATGATGATGAGAAGTAACGGAAAGAGCCATAGTATTTCGCTACATATCGGGAGGTTTCGATAATTATCGCGGAAGATGTTCGTACCGATGACTTATATTCAGCAGAACTAGTGGCATGTGTTCTCCCCTTATCTTTGGATAAACCCAGCTTTATGTCTTGAAACAAATAGCGATGCTATTTATCTTGAGTGTTTGATTTGCGATTTGAATCAAGTCTTCTTTTTAGTCATGTGATCATGTATCTCATGTGGTCACGGTTTCACTGAGTGGGTTCCAAAATGGACTCAAGACAGCTTGTCTTGAGGCTAGAACCTTAGCCCGTACCTTAACTTTAAATTTACGGCCAGTGGAAACCAAATTCTATGGTGGCCCTCAAGAAGGATGGTTGCGAGATCTTTGGGATCAT
This sequence comes from Sclerotinia nivalis, assembly GCA_029531795.1. Lineage (NCBI taxonomy): Eukaryota > Fungi > Ascomycota > Leotiomycetes > Helotiales > Sclerotiniaceae > Sclerotinia > Sclerotinia nivalis. Next base: position 555,612 of record JAPEIS010000003.1, read on the forward strand.
TACCTTTACTCCAAGCTCTGATAATGTCGAGACTCCCATTTTTTGACCATCAGTCGCGAGCCATCACGGTTTCAGCCATCCTTGCTACCAAACTTGAAGAAACTTACTCTGACAGATGTTCCCACCCAAACCAGGAATCGTCAAAAAGTCGATACGATTCTCTTATTTCTGCAAGAATGTGCCGAGAAAGGAGAAATAGCAAGACTAAAAGCATCTCAAGAGTTCTCGGCTAAGAAACTTTCGGTTTCAAACGATCTCAACAGAATTCAGAAAATGATATTTGAGATTAGTCCACATATTGAGCCGGATTTGCCATCTTCGTTCGGTCGAAGCCCAAGTTGAACGCTGAAAAGACAACCGTCTACCCAAGGTGAAAGTTGTGAGAACTTCATGACGGCTAGCGAGAGTGGTGAGGGTGATGGTGGAATATCAATCAGTGGAGGAAGAATGAAAATTAGGTACGGGAGACCCAGTAATGACCTAGTTTCGGATGGGATGAGAACTGTATATGCTACTGGTGAGGGAAAGATAGCAGCGGAGGCACGAATATGGTGTTTGATGCACGAGATCGGGGACTGGAGGAGAGAAATAAAAGAAGCATATAAGCTGGCTATGGAGGCGCAGAAGCCGATCGAAGCTACATCACTGCTAGGGTACTAGAGAGGCGAAGTGGGTTTTGTGAGGAGTAAGATGTGATTGAGTTTCTATTCCGTTTCTTCAGTAGCCTGTTGCTTTTCTCTATCTTGTCATTGGATTAGATCTATCTTGAAGGGTTTAGGCTTAGTTGCGATGCATACTATGTAGCCATCAAAGGCCCGGCGTCTGCATATACCAAAACATCACCTTCCAAATCGAACTTTAAATCAAATTCGGTATTTTGAAGAAAACGACATTAATTTGTGCTTCTATTACTTGAAGACACAACAAATTATACCATTTTAAAATGTAGCATAACCTTACATGAAACTTCACGAAGTTGTTGATCTCTATATAGGGTTAAAAATATGAATAAAGTGTGAGGGTGCACGGACTTCATTGTAGAGATATAGGGTTTAGGTTTAGGTAATGATATTATTCTTCACGCTCTCAATATCATTAAGATTATGTCTATGATATCTGCATCAATTTAATTGTTCTCATCTGGTATTTAACATTGGGGGGGGGTAACATATCAAAGATTTTTATAAGGGGATGCCCGGCTTATACAGGGCGTTATTTTAGTAAGTGGTTTATGCGTGGCTGTGGGAACTAAAATGAAGATTGGTATAAATACAGACGCTGAGATCTTTTCCTCCAGTCTTTTTTTTTTCCTTTTTAGCTACATCGTGGTCTATAGTTTCTATTTATTGACTGTCTATTCATGTATTCTGAATTTCGCCAGATCTTGTTCGGGATAACTATTGTCATAAATAAACACCACTATCTTATAAACTACCTCATAGCACTACCTCCACTTGTACAATCATCTACTCTAATTTTGGTGTCGAATTTGGATATTGAGGAACTCGAACTTTTTATATTAGATCTAGATATTGATCTATTCAGAGTTTGTGGACTTTAGTTGGACATTCGTCATTTCAGGTTTCGATCTGAGTTAGACATTGAGATACTCCAAGTTGCTGAATTTAATTTAGACTTTGATGCCTTCGAAGTTCCTTAGTATATTTGAAAATTAAGATAATTAAGGGTTCTGGGTCTGGCTTAGTTATTCATCATTTCATAATTTTTCAATCTGAATTAGACATTGAGAGGCTCAAAGTTTCTGATTTGAATTTAGATTTTCATCAAGCCCATTTAATTGAAACAAAAGGTTCTGAATAACTTAGATATTGACCCGCTCAATATCCCTCAACCAGATAGACATTGTGTCACGGAGAACCACGTGATTCCTAATAGCCTGCCGGCTACCATACATTCACTTCTCCACTGGTTTAAGGGCTCTTCTAGATCTTGTCGATCCTTACGATTGACTAGAAGATACTGATATACTACTACTCAAAACTTGGCCTAATCAAGGCAATCCTCGGCTAGATAACTACCAATTTAGTCTATATATACCACCCTTGATTCATATGATCGAGGGCAAGTCATTCAATTCTACTTTACTCTACCAATCACGTATACCACCTCTTCCCCGATCCCTGAAAGTGCTCTGTAATCATACTATCCCGTGATACATTGATAAGTATATTTATATTTATGTCAAAAAAAAGAATTCAAGTTGTCTTAAGTTAGTATTCAAGGATTTGAAGATAGACCACCCCATTTCGATAATTGAGCACCATAAATCATTGCAGGATCAAGAGCATCTATTGATCTTGAAGCGGAAAAGGGAGTATGAGACTAAAGAGATAGCTAAAGCGCTAGTAAAGAGCTACCTGAAGAGCCACCAAAAAACAGCATAAGTTCAGAGAATGAAGGAATCAGCTCCCAAAAGAATGAATATTGCGAATAAACCACTATCTCGGTATCTCATATTTAAGAGAGAGCTTGAAAGCATATTTGTCAAGGATTGACGAAAAATAAAGAGAGACTTCAACGCCTTTCACGTGGTACTCCTCACCGCCGCTACTGGATGGCTTACGAACATGCATTTGCTTGGAATGATACGACTACTGAGTAAAAGCTTGCAAAGTTGGAGAGAGCTGAAATTCAAGGATCTCAATAAGTCATGGAACATTGCAAATTTGCAATTTGTGATCGGATTCGCGGGATGTTGTGCTTGTATAATAACGACGAAGGGTTATATTAAGCCTCTCTGATGGAGAGCCATGGCGCAAAATGTTCATAAACATATATTTGGTCTGGTATGAAAAGCTCAGATGTCATAGTCTAATTAATCGTGGGATCATTGATGGGTTGGTACCACAACTTCATGAGACTTGGAAGGTGCAATAATCCCAGAATTTGTTCTCACTCGACGCTAAACCATCATCTGGGAGTGGTATGGGAACTTGGTCATGTGCTGGAGTCAAGGCCTTGGACGTCGCATTTGCTGAGCCGTCTACAAACAATGGGATTCAACAGCGAGTGAATAATTTGTTGCTCCGGCCAACCGCCCTATTCAAAAGAAAATTGGCGGAGATGTGTACGGGGGATATACCAGGTCCACCTAAGAACGCACGGAAGGATGATTTATCGGGCAATGATTTGCGACAACATCCATCTGTAATTGTTCCAGATCATCCGGTCTCTTCTTCGGTAGACCCTGTCCTGGCACCATATAATGAGCCATCAGATGTTGAGCTTGAAGAGCTTCAGCTAGCCATTGCACTTTCTCTTCAGCCATCTAATCGAGGAGGTTCAAGTAAAAGGATGTCAGACCCTTCTCCCTTCGAAGAGGCTTTCTTTGCACCAGATGCCGAATCATCGGATAATGAAGGTGAGCAAATGAAGATGGCTATGGCATTATCACTCGAGCCAGCTAATTAGAAGGCTCCAAATGAAAGTCCAAAAAAGAACAAGCTTCGCCATCTACAATGTCCCATGCCCATTCGAAGAACTTCGGTCTCCACACGCAAAGATAGATGCAATTTCAATCCATATCAATCTCTATACTAGCAAATTAGAATCTATGTTCATAGGTAAAGCCCTGCCGTTTGAAGAGGATACATATCGAGGGTTTGCCAAATACATAATCTTACCGAAGAACTTTTCGAAGATGAGTTATAGCCAAAGTAGACAATCTATCCTAGAGCTTATCAACAATGGAACTGGTTACGAGGACCCGTTCCACATTGAGCATACAGATGAAGGTGAGATGCATGCGTTTTTACGATTATTTGCAGGATTCCCCAGTGTTGATGGCCACGAGATTCAACCGCGCTCACATGGAGTGGCACGGAATTGGTATTCCATAAATACGATGTATCTTACATAGAGTTGAAAGATTATCTATAATCTATAGTACATGAGTTTCCAGCAATCTTTCTAATCACGAAAATATATTGGAATACATGAAGTACTGAGCAGAACACTGGATCATTGAATCAAGGACTACTAAGCAAGTTGAGTGGATTTCTATGATAGACGTAGGATTAGAGTATTTTCCTTTTGGTTCCACAGGAAATACGGCTCACAAAGTAGATATAATCCCAAGATCTGTGACTAATGGCCACTCCGACGACAAGTGGATGATAGGCGTCTTAATTTAGGGCATCTAGGACTTTATCTGACTAAGCTAGGTCTAACAAAAGTATCTAAAACGCTGCCATATCTCATCCAGATTCCAACAAATGAGAAGGCGACAATACGGGAATGTTAGAACAATGAAATGTGAGCTGTTCCACATCTAGTACTCTAGTATCGTGGTTGTTTGGAACTTTTGAGATGTATAAACAAAGCTGTAAGCGAGAAAATTCTTCTTGGTAGCTCTAAATTTGGCTTTGTCAGATGAAAACAGATAAACTTATGAGACTTTTGATACTCCAAGTATAGAAACTCCTCGAATAATTTGGTCCAGACTTTTAGAGTTTCTGGAAAAAATAGAAGGAAAGGGAAATTCGGGTGCAAGAGCGTTGGAAGGATAAGATGTTTCAGGAGGGCTCGAACTAGAATCACTCAGAACCTCTAAGCTTCTGCTAGCATAATGCAGCTTTCAAGTACCGAAGCTAGAAGGTGGCAGAATTTATAGTTAACACTATCAGATGGCATTGAATGAAGTAGTAACATATATAAATTAAACTTCGCAAGTTTATCATTTACAGTTATTTCATAATATTTGTCTCAACTAAAATCGAAAGTCCTACAATCACTAACAACACATATTAATACATTAATAGTGAATGATTTGTCCCCGCATATCCTCTAAGCTCAGTCTAATATATCGGTCAGAGTAAATTGCACCCTTTGCTCCTTCCTAATTTGTACCTTATATGACCCTGCTAAATAATAACAAATCAAAAGCAACACCAAAACCTTAATCACAAACCGTATTCCAGAACAACCCAGAACAACCTGACACACACAGAGAGAGAGACTGCAATTTTAAATCATTAAGGAGTATATTTAAATCACTGCCAAGATGAGTCAATCATCATCTACCTCCAGCGATGTCGGCAGCGATACCTCTGGCGACCGTCCTCCAAGCAAGATCTTTGGTCAACTAATAGAAAAATTTACGCTAGAAACCACCAAGCACATCCTTGCCATCTTCAAAAAGCAAGGGAGTATCCGCAAAACATCAACTCTAGAAAGCCTTTTGCCGAAATTAATCGATCTTGAATCCAGAGTAACCTTCCACGAACGGAGCGCCGTCGCAATATTGCTACTGCACAAGCAACCTATCACCCGCGCGGCACTCTCGAAAGAATACGATGAATCTGGACAAGAGGTCTTTACTTTAGGGCATCGAACTTGCCAAATTTGCTATGAGGATTTACCCGCGACGATGTTCAGAAAGGGTTATGCTGGGTATGAAGTAGGGGAATTTTCGGAACTGTGCCTTTTTCATGGCTCTCACATGGTTTGTACGACTTGTGTGACAGCTCATGTGGCGGTTCAATTTGAAAGTACTCATTGGGATAATATCAAATGTCCGATTTGTCCGGGAAAATTGAAGATGGACACTGTGTTGACGTATTTGAGTGGGGAGATGCTTGTCAAGTGAGTTCTTTTTTGATTCATTCTGTACTCATACTTTTTTGGTCCTATACATCAAGTCCAAGAACTAACAACCCAAAAGCTACAAAGAGTATATGAGCACCTATGTCCTGCGCAACCTACCCGGATTTTGTTGGTGTCTGTCATCTAGCTGTCGCTCTGGACAAGTCCATCTTCCGGGCGACGAGTCTCCAAAGATGACTTGCCAAAAATGCGGATTCGATACTTGTTACTCTCACCAGCTACCTTGGCACGACGGCAAAACATGTGAGGAAGCTGGCGGTTTGAAGTCAAAGGAGGATAGGGAGTCAGAAGCGTGGATAAAATCACAGACTAAGCCTTGTCCTAATTGTGGTGTTGCTACTGTGAAGGCGGGAGGATGTGGTGGGATTTATTGTAAGTTTTGCTAGTCTTGCTAGTCTTGCTTGGAAGCTTGCTAATTCATCATATTTTCATGCGAGTTGATTGACTAACTATGTATAGGTCGCTGTGGCGTATTTTGGGATTGGGAGGCGGGGATTATCATCGCTTGAACCATGTACGGAGTTCGAATGTGTAAGCAGCTCCACTGTGCTGCGAGTGTGCTACGGATGGATCGAACGAGGCAAATAATGGAGTGGAAGTCCCATTGCGAATCTAGACAAGTAGATTCATCAGCGAATGTCGATTGACAGCTGCGCTGAAATCCTTTCATACTCCGCAATTCTGGTATTTACGGTATGCGCTAAAATTTAGAACGGTCGTCTGTGCCCTTAAAATGTTTTTGTGCAAGAATTCACCGACCATTGGCATGGAGGATGGTGTTTAGCAATGCGAAGGATCTTCAGTGTTTGGACATGATCAGTTACCTTACCGGCTTCGATAGTGTGAAAGAGGTAGGTCGAGATACGTGCGTCCCGATAGCACGCTGCGAGGGGGAATAGGATACTAACTGATCAAACTACATTGTATAAACTTCGAATAGTAGAACTAATGTGAATAATAATAGGTTAGAATTGTATACAATGGATATACAAAAAGACTAATGAAAACGATTGATTATTCTAGAAGGGAAAACGAAGTCTTCTTTTTATATTTAACTACAACGGATCATATAATCTAATGCCTATGAACTAGCTATGTATATGGCCCTAACAATCCAACTTTCTCACAATAGCAATGCTGTTTTAAAAATGGGAAATAACTACAAGGTTCACGAAGTAGATAGCTCAATCAGTAGTCTGCAGACAAAGTCAGTGATCACGCATCATAACATTGAAAGACTTCCAATATTCTACTGAAGTTGAATCTCGCAATGTGAGTGTTGCTCGACCTTGAAATCATGGGATTTTATCATATAAATAAGGAGATTCTCGATCAGCATTCATAGGTATGTACCGCTTGACATCTGCACGATAGATCGTCGGCTATGTGTGAGTTCAAAACTCTAGCTAGCCTAATTGCACCCGTTGCACAATGAATTTATATCTACGCAGCAAAATTCTTCAATACTGATGTAATACCACTTTTAACATGTATACATGCAATGCCAAAAGTCAAATGAAAATATCGCTAGCTAGGCTACCCAGAATAACGTTTCTCGCTGTTCTTTAATGGGAATCTTCTCTTGCACCCTTATTTTTCTTAGGAGATACCGGAACTTCCTTCCTGTATTTCCTTCTTCTACCGCGGGACAACTGAGACTGTAGAAATCACCGCCATCTACATCCCCAGAAGTATCATCTCTGTAAGAATATGGAACCTGTAGCTCTTGAGATATAACTGGCTATAGAATGTTGCTAAGTTGAGGAAAAATGGACTATTAAGACATTTTGGAATGGAGTGATCAGGTGGTGTAAAGTAGGAATCTGACAGGATCTAAAAGGGTGTACCGACAGCAAAGGGAATTTGATATGAAGTAGCTCAAGTATAGTCTACTGTGATATTGAAGTTGAGATTATGGCCCGCTGCTACATGACAATACTTTTCATCGGGGTATTAAGAAGACTGCATTATTCAGATTGGTAGCATTATACCTAGGAGCTATCACACCGCCTCATAAGGATATCAATATCACCCACCTTACTAGCTCGTTGAAATCATATATTTTCGAATATGAAGCTTGATTTATTGGGTAAAGAGAAGAAATTAATAAGTTCTACTAGTGAATCGTTATTGGAAAAAGGTACTTCTGATGAATTCGATAGGTCTAAAGACTTCAATCTTCTTTGATTGACAACAATGTATGTGAGTACTGTGAATGATTTGGATGATTTGAATGTGTAAAATCAAGCAAGGATATCAGGAATCTCCCATTTTTAAACCAAAGTCCAAGCTATTGGAGACACTGTCATATCAGATATTGTGGAGAAAGTATTTCTATTATTCAAGTCTTCTTATAGATACCGTATTCATTGACAACCCAACAAAACTTTCATCCTTAAGCCAAATTTCCTATAGTAATCTTCAGTATCCCAATAGTTCGACCGTCTCTTTTGAAAGCCGAGCCCGCCTAAAAATCATCACTTCGTCGATGTTCCAGTTCTTCTTGTGCAATTAATACGTTTTATCCAGCTTCAGCATTTACTGCTCCGATTTCATCTCCTTATCCTTCTCTTGTCTTTCTACCACTTCTTGGGCAAACGTATCCATCTTTTCTGATTCTTCCTCACTAGTCATTATTTTATCGCTTCCATCATCCTTCCCAAGTTTGGTGATCATTCTCCATCTCGACGTTTATCAATGTTTTATCCTCCGTCGAAAATTGATAAGATCCCCTCGTGGATTTTTCCATCTTGGCTCCCTTTTCTGCTAGGTGTAGCGTCATAATGTAAAACCGAGCTTCAGCAACATTATCATTCTTACAGACAAGCTCAAGTTGGCAAGTCTAGCTTTGTTAAGTGTGATAGCCTTTTCGACGACGGAACTTTTACATGCTTTTCTGGTCCATGGTGAACGAAGGCAAGGATTTTGACTGTCCGAGTCTTGGACCGACAATAATGGTCATTCTGGTTCAGTATCGAGACAAATGGAAGGATCAATAGTGATTGTTGTTGTTGCTACTGTTGGAAGAAAGAGACTGAGATGAAAACAATTCTTGAATGTTATTACCCTTATAGAAGAAGTAAATGAGAAATGGAAGGTGTAATACAGATGAACAACCATATGAGAGAGGACGTTGATCGCAAATGGGAGGAGCAAAAAGGTTCCTTCCAGTTTTCACAGAGAACCGGCCAATGAGAAGTCTTTTCACCATTTCTCTGCACGAATTTTAATCCATTTGAATGGCAACACAATAATTTTTTGGCACTCTCCAAATTTCCGACTTCTGACACTTTCCTTGTGGAATATATCTCAATCCAGAACTGGAGCAGTCTCCACAATCTTCATATTCGTTGTGATCTGAATGCCACATTTCCCAATAGCTCCTGCCGTTCCCGCAACATCGATCATCTACCGTCCCACGTTCTTCTCTGCTAAAAACCCCACTTCCTTCCCTTGCACCTTATCAGACAACTGATCTTTCAATCCCCTCCACTTATCCGTCAATTCTTTAGCTTTCTTTTCCATCTCTCCTACTGGATTTACCTCGTCTATCACGCTATTCCTCATATCGACCAAAGTCAAAATGTCGCGGTCGCGGTCGAGCTCGTCATCTTTCATCATTCGGCTTATCCCCGCAGCGGCCATTCTAGCTTTCCTCGCGGCTTGATAACTCTTCAACCATCTCACATACCAAGTAATATTCCTGATTTCATCTCCCCTGGCATAGGGGAAAGACTCAAACTTGGTGGGATAGTTGGTAGGCGCAGATCTTTGGTCCATGGTTGAGATAGAGTATGGTGTAAATACTCGCCGAAACTTGAGTCTGAGGGGTGGGACTTGAGATTAGAATCATGCTGGTGACTATCGAAGAGTGGATGATTCATGACATTTGGAGGTCCATATATATAGAGCTCTTGATTCTCATCGAATGCAAAGGAAGAAAACCATAACCTATGTGGGCTTCTGTTTGCGACAAGTACTATTTGTTGATATCTTCTAGAATTAACGGTCTGTTCGACTCCCTTTATTCGGTATCATAAGTTGGTCTCTGTCAGGGTTTCCGATAGTCTGTGGTGTACTGAATGTGAGTTTTTAATATGTAAAATGTTTCAATTGGATCTAACAATCCAAAGCTTCTCATTGTTAGATTACAGTCCGACTATTGAATACCCCTGGTCTGTCTTCGCGGAACATTGTGTTTCATTTCTGTCCCGTGTTTCTCTTTCAGTATAGTTTTGCGAGAAGCTTCTCGGAGTCTTTTTGATCCTATTTTTCTCATTTTGACTTGAGACTTCACATAATTTTGCCTCAATCATGCTCTCCAGACAAATCAGCTTGATTGTGGCGGTATCAAGCATATGAGCACCTATTTTGATTACATCTGAATCAGTTAAATTAGTCTTCAGCCCTTTTTGCTGATGTGAGAAATGAATTCTTTCATTCTGAGAAGGTACTTCCTCCTTCACCATATTTCCAGCAGTGCGCACGACAGTCTTAAGATGAGAGCTTCCTTCCTGAATATCTTTTTTTTTTGTCAAAACTGTTCGAATATCGAATCATGTGGAACAATATGTTCATGAAAGGAAGTAGAATATTGTCAAAGTTTCACAACTTTGCAAACACCAAAAGGGTTCAAAGCCAGATTGCGGTTCGTGCTATTGGAAACCTGTTCTTAAAAAGGTACTTCATCTCTCACGAAGTCCTCAATGTCCACTTAAGCAAATCTTTTTCGACAAAATCTTTCTTTCTTCCAAGTAACTCGTCAACATCCCACCTAGCATCTAGAAATCTCCCATTGAGCCATTTCAAATCTTTGATGTTCCTACTCAACCATACACAGAATCCACCGCAAAGATCCACACTATCAACCAAATCTTTACCTCCGTTAGCACTTCTGCAGTCTTAAAGAATAAATGAAAAGTACTCACAAGGAAGGAAAACCTCCGGTGTATTCCCAGCAGCCATCGGTGTTGCAACCGCCCCAGGATGCACTGTAACAGCAACCAAGCCCTCCTCCCCAAACTGCGACCCTACCATCTCCACAAATCTACTTTGTGCAAATTTACTCACGCAATACCCTGTATTAGCAATCGGTCCATCCGTTAAATTTGCAGCCAATGATCCAATTTGTATGAATCCCTTTGCTCCATTCTCAGTCTCCAACAGCAGCGGTATCAAGTAATGCGCGCAATTATATGTCCCAATCATATTAATATCAAAGTTTCCCTGGAACCATGCTGGATCTCCTTCTGTGACACGCAGAGTCACGGGACCTGCATATCCGGAATTGGGAATACAGACATCGAGGCGGCCAAACGTCTCCTTGGTGTATTTTGCAAGAGAAGAAATATTGCTAGACGATGAGATATCACAAGAAAATATCTCAACGCGTGTTGTTGGGGAGAGGAAACGGGCTTTTTCGGCGACGCGGGTAAGTTCGGAGGTGTTGCGGGATGCTAGAATGATACCGGATGCTCCTGCTTGTGCAAAGGAGTAAGCGATATGTTCGCCTATGCCGGAGCTAGCCCCTATTATGCAGACGACAAATGGACTGGGAAGCGTGTTGTTGGCTGGAGTAGTGGCAGGTGTGAGGGTTTTGTGTCGGGTGACTGTTATGGTGTTCATTGTTTCGGTTGTTCATGGATTGTTTGTCGAGGTTAAACGTTTGAGCAAATATATGTTGAGGCAGCTAGGTTATATTACGTGAACTTCCAATCTCCATATTTCCTGTAAATAATGCCACCAATCTTTCGACTCATAATGAGCAAGTGAGATTGATATTTGATTGGCTGAGCCGCCGTGGGCAGTGGGGGTTAGGTGCCCAGTGAGTCAGTGCAGCAGTGCTTTAGTGTGTCTAGGCTTGTAAGTACCCTGTAATTAGCAACGCTTAAGGGCTATTTTCACCGTTGTGAATACGACGGATGACTGCAATACACGATCAAATTTAGAAGATATGAAGCCGGGTCAGTCATTAAAGTCGAAACCGTGTCATCAATAAGACCTCAACAGTCCAATTTTCGGCTTCTACTGCTTCCTCTAAAGACGCCATTAGTTTTGCCTTCCGACAGCGATCATCTCGGAAACGCTTACGATAGACGGATTGTAATGTAGTCTCTCTTCATGAGTGTAAAGTCATCTCCCCAGGATATTCCCTTGGCCTCGCATGAGTAGGAGGTAAAGCAAGCATATATTGGAAAGTTCTCTTGTTTTCCAGCATACCAGGACGCAATTGTTCTTGCGTCTGTACCGTACAGATCTTTCACTCTCGAGCTTCTGACATGTTGGCACATATCCATGTGCTCTCCTATTCTCCAGGTCATTGAAGTTTTGCCATCTGAGACACAACCTGTTGGATTCACTGGCGATTCTTTATGAACACAGAGAGGCTGGGAGTCGGACAATCTACTTGACAACGTGAGCGAGAAACGGTATATAACTTATCTGGTCTGGAGCGGGTGGGCTTTTGTTTTCGCAACAGATCCAGGCTCCAGATACGGTATGCAACAGTATAAAGAAGGCGATCAAGGATGCGGTATACGTAGCAGCAGAACATCTTTGGATTATGAACCACCATGTGCAATTATTATGTCAGGATGTATGATGTTATGTCTCCAATAACCAAGAAAATATTAGCAAGCTGAGCTTGAAATTCTGCTTGTGTTTCGAGCCGGCAGCAAGCAGATCTAGAGAAAAATGAGCGGTGGTCTCTTGGGTGCTCAGATTTCGGTTTCCTGTTCGGAGTTGCCAGTGAATTTGGAGAGGGGAGTCGTCATGAGTGAATATGGAGGGGTATGTATTTATTAAAACCAGGCTGCTACTGCCAGAATCTCCATCTTCTGCATCTCCTTCCAGTATGATGAAAACACTTCCATGCAAGGTTTGTCTCGAGTATAGGTCTGTAGATGGTGACTTCAAATTCAAGGATAAAACTTTGGACTTGTCAGCAGTCAGAATGTCTAAACAGAAAAGCGCAGCTTGATCTTTGCTATACACCAAGTCATATCGATGATGAAGGTTTGTCCAATGCGTCTGGTACACCAAGTTTGATCCAGTAAAGTAGCCTCATAGCAATTGACTAGATTTTTAATCGCTTGGTGCAAGCATTTTATTGCCTGGAAAGAATCTTGGTGCCAGTCTACCAATGGCGGTATCAGTCACATGACACCCAAATTTCCGCTTTACGCGACTTTTTCTCCAGTCGCGGTCAACGCGTCTTCCATCTCATCCTCCATCAAGGCATCAAACATCCAAACTCCACACCCAAACATCAATCATGTGTAAGTCTCACCCATACATCTCTTCAAAATCCCAAACTCACTTGTCTCTAGCAAACAATTACGCATACCAAAATAATTATTCAACCACCACTTACGGCGCACAAGGCGGGGCTGATGGCGGCGGATTTGTTCAAGGAGGATATGGTGGATCGCAGGGAGGAAGTCAAGATAGTCCTGGAGGAACAAAGGTACAATTGGCCGCTCATGAAGTTTATTGGGCTATACTGATGAGATGTCTAGACATATGGCAAAGATACTTTGCGACCGGTAACCATCAAGCAAATCCTCGATGCCGTGCAGCCACATCCTGATGCAGATTTCAAAATTGATGGATCGGAAGTAACTCAAGTAGGCGCGCCTCTTTCTCTCATACTCTTTTGCATTGTTATCCTTTATAGTGAATCAAACACACTAACTTCGTATACCACAGCTCTCATTCGTCGGCCAAGTCCACTCCATCTCCACGCAAGCTACAAACAATACCTACAAAGTTGACGATGGCACCGGCCTCATCGAAGTAAAACAATGGATCGACAACGACGCCGAGCCCGATAACGCAAAACCTGTTCCGCAAGAAGGTCAATATATACACGTATGGGGTCGTCTCAAATCATTCCACGATAAACGTCATGTAGGAGCTCATATTATCCGACCCGTCACCGACATGAACGAAGTCACATTCCACGGATTAGAAGCTACATTGGTACATTTACATTTCACACGGGGTCCTATTCCCACCGCAGGTGCGATGAAGACAGAGAGCGGTGATGGAATGTTTGTTGATTCATATGGTGGCAATAATGTCAGCACAGCTACTGGTGGTAGAGTATTAGCCGCGCATGTAACGCCTAACTCGAGAGCGGTATTCAATTTATTACAATCAGAGCCTCAAAACAACGAGGGTCTCAATGTAAATATAATTGCAACCAAGCTTGGTATGCCAGTTGCAGAGGTCTATAAATGTGGAGATCAGTTATTAGCGGAGGGTTGCATCTATACAACGGTCGACGATGAGACATGGGCTATATTGGAGTACTAGGGGATGGGCAGATCAAAGCATAATTGGCGTTGCAGGATGGGATTATGGCATTTGCACAAATGCAATGGCTGCATATGGATGATGTATGAGCTTATGAGAAAATATACCAGATGAGATTGCAAGATTGCTAAAGCTAAAGACTAATGGTGAAATCGCTATATCATCCAATATTCGAGGGATAACATCCCAGATTAAAGCCTCTTTGATCTCGAAAACGGAACTTTGTTCGTACTAAAAGCACTAATTGCCGGCTCCAATAAAAGCCCGAAATATTGAGAATAATTCCGAAACTTCAAAAATGTCAATTTCATAAGAAAATCCAATACTCAAAGCGAAGTTACCAGATCACTCAATCATCCTAATCTCCACATCCTCCTTTCCGTTGGAGCTCTCCCCGGCAAACCTCGGCTCTCTAACCATAATCTGCATCTTAACAGGCTTGATGCCCCTCTCCATCAAAATATCCGTCTTCCACTCAAAACCCAGCTTGCGGTAATAGCTCAAATTGATCTCGGCGCTCGACTCTAGATACGTAGGACGATTTTCGCGGTCCGCTCGATCAGTCATATGCTGAATTAATTTCTTCGCGTATCCTTTTCCTCTGGCGCTGGGTTTACTGCCGAGATAGACGAGGTAGTAAAAGTTGTTGTTGCGCTCGCCCATGACATGGTCGATGGTGTGGTGAAGGAGGGGCATGAATTCATCGTAGAAACGTTTTCGGCCTTCGGCGGAGAGTTTGAAGTAGAGTTTCCAGAGGCCGCTACGGAAAAAGGTAAGCCAGTCGTCCATGTCTTGACCGGGGGGCATCCTGTTAATTTTGTTAGTTTGTCATTCCTAAGAGTTTGGATGGTGGTTGGGCGTACCATAGAGCGACTGCATCATAGTTTGGACCAATGGTCGTCGCTATGCCTTTGTAGCAATGGGCAGCGGTCATGTACTTGAGAATATCGCAATGAAGTTTCCATTTGTATTTCTCGGAATAAGAACTCAAGTCGTCAGTATCAATGAAGTACCTTGCTACTTCGTCTGTAGCGAAAGCTTCAGCGAGACACTGAGCCGCTCCCTCGTACTCAGAGATACCTACTACACGGACCTCCTCCGTCGTAGCCGGAGAAAGGCTGCGCTTCTTCTCAAGAATTAGTGTCGAATTATTATTAATAACATGCGCCATAATTGCGGTTTATTGATAAAATCTCTTGAGATATTGGGGTAATTCTGCAAGTATAGTATGTTAACATGGCAAACTCGGAGCACCCGGGAAGATCGAAAACGAACAAGAATCCGGTTTATTAGCTGGCCTATTTAAATCGCCTGTATGGACTATCGAGAGCTGAGTTCTCGACACCGTTATGTATCGAGATGGGAAACGTAGACAATTGAGACTTTGGCGGAAATCAACCGACATCAATGTAGATGTATTTCAAACACGGGGTACTCTTCAACTAAGGAGATATATGATTCTTGAAGAATCACGTTTCACCTGCAGGTAAGATAGTTGTTGGCTGTTGCTTGTGCAGTGATGGAATCTTGAGGCGGGCAGGTATTGTCCTTGCTAGATCAAGGGGCACTGGTTGATACGAGATGAATTGAGAGGAATTGAGATTGTGATTGTGTTTATTTGGCGTTCATTGATTTATGTTAAAGAAAACCTGTGATTGCAATCTTCTGCAGAGTTTAGTGAATTGGAATTAAGGAATTCGGGAAAAGGCGATTGGGTCGGGGTTTATGTAGTGACGACGGTAGACGTACAATGATAACCATGCCATGGTAAAACAGTTGCGTAACCCCACTTGTATTGCTAGCACGAGGTAAGCCCGCAGGCTCAGCGCGACCAACGAGGTTAAGTTTGGTGAAGGCATTTAATGCCAATGTAAGCTGCCGCATATTTTTTGGGAATTCCATAAGCCGATTGGATTGATTGCAACTTTGTGAATTGATGTCAACCTTAAAAGAACCAATACCTGAATACTTTACTTGTCAAGTTTGACAGGGGCCGCCATGTGCAATCATCTGGTCCCAAAGCGTCTGTGGCTGGACCTCCTAAATCTGGTTAGATATCGGAGTGGCCTTTGAGGGTTCAGAGGTCCGGTCCACCGACTTTGATGTTAGCTTTCCCCACTTCACTAGAGGGAGATAAGATGAAAGTGTGAATGGCGAGATAAAGAGTTATGAAAGATAGCATTAGATCAAGAAAATAACCATAATCAAAAGCAGTGTAGAGATAGAAAAGAAATTGGTAACAACATGCACATAAGAGCATGTTTGTGTTGCATATTTTTGAGTACCAAAAGTTCAATTGGAAGGAAAGATGCTCGGAATTGGCCCGCGTTGATCGTACTGGATGATATTAATTAGGCGTAATAAAGTGATTCGCTTTTCTGTTGGGTATCAACTTTGGTATCGCAGCAAACCTCAATGCCAATATGCAATATGCATTGGCGAGACTCTCAGCATCTCAATAACTCCTCCATGACTCATCAATCCATTCCGCTCCCCCTCTGGAAAATCGTCCTCACATTCTTCTAATATCTTGCTCATTCATGTATTTCTCAAGATCGGTATCCTTGTGTTCCCACCATTCGAAAAGGAGAGAGTTGCAAATAAGCTTAAACCAAGGGGTAAATTTCAAAGAAGGATCGTTGAACATAGTCTTAAGTCCATCGGCAGTAACGTAGCGAGTATCGCGAACTTCGTTCATGTTTGGATCGAGGTCGACATCGGCGGTAATGAAGAGAATATAATCAACTGTGAAAGTTGGCAAATGTTAGTAATATTCCCATCAAATGTTCATAGTAATAGATGGCCATACTTTCATGCTCTCCCCATTTTCCGTCGCTGGGTGCCTTGTAATGAATTCTTGTCAAAAACTTAAAGTTCTCGATAGGTACTTGCGCAGCCTTGATTCCGAGTTCGTGGTCAAGCTTTCTTTGTGCTGCCCTCTTTACTCCCATGACAGCCTCAGTCAATTCGGATCCTCCTTCGCCTGGTATGCCGAGGGGATGGGAGCAGCAGGTGTTGGTCCACATATCAGGGAAAGTGATCTTTTCGGTCGCACGTTGCTGGAGGAGTAGTTCATTCTTGGAGTTGAAAAGAAAGACAGAGAATGCGCGGTGAAGGAGGCCTTTGTCGATGTTCGTCATGAGATGACCTGGAATAATCAGTAAATGTAAACGCGACGAATAATCATATTTTCTTACATATCTTTTTGCTAAAGTTTCCAATAGGCTTGTCATTTTCGTCTAGAACAATGCAGACTTCATCCATCAATCTGATCTGCTCTTCATCGTGTCCGTCAAGTTCTGCAGAGCTGGTGTCGATATCGGGGAAGAGTCGAAGAATACTTTGAGCAGTAATAGGCTCAGCCTGTGTGATTGTAGTTGTAGTAGACATCGTAAAAGAGGGTGGGTGGTAGTCTTGTCCTAAAGGATTGGATTTATTCAGAAATGGCTCAAAAGGATATGGGATAGGGACAAAATGCCTCAAATAATTAAATTGCGGGTGCTAGTCCCGCGTGAATTGGCATTGGCAATAAAGGTTAATAACAAGTTGGCGGGGAAAATTACTAGGTAGTGTTAATGGTTCCAGCTGTTTCAAATTGCCACCTCAGGCATCATGGAGGGGCAGAAAAAAAAAGTTTGGTTCCATTATGAATTAATTTTTATTTTTGGTTCGGTCCAAGAAATCCGTAGATATATCGTACATAATCTTATTTTTTTCATTTTTCAACACAATTCATACAACTCTACCCTTAATCAACCTTCAATATGGGAAAAGCTTCTAGGAATAGGACGAAGCATCGCGCTGATCCTACAGCAAAAACTATTAAACCTCCCACCGATCCAGAGCTTGCAGCGATTCGAGTTAACAAAATTCTGCCAATTCTCCAAGATTTACAAAGTGCAGATCAATCAAAGAGATCAACTGCTGCAACTGCCATTGCGAACCTCGTTGACGATACAAAATGTCGAAAGTTATTCTTGAGAGAGCAAATTGTTCGTATACTATTCGAACAAACCCTTACAGACTCAAGCATGGAAAGTAGAATCGCAGGATGGGGGATAATGAGGAATTTGGCATTGGAAGAGGAAGCGGACTTCTGTGTTCATTTATACAGACAGGATATATTGACTGCAATTGAAGGAGCTGTGAAATCGGTAAGGAGCTATAGTTACCACAGTCTTTCACTAAATATTCTAACAAAAGTAGATCATTGAAACGATCGACTCAAAAGACATTCCGTTATCGAAACTCCCAAAACCTCAACAAGATCTCCTATGGAATCTTACAAGTTCTGTAATAACACTTTTGACCTCTCTATCCGAAGCAGATATCGAAATTGTCGAAGCTATTTCTAAAATATCTACAATTGTCAACTTTCTGTTCGGATTATTGTCGCTCGATACTACCCCGTTGGAAATTAACAACGAAGCACTATCATGTTTGGCAGCTTTAACGGAAGACAACAAAACCTTGGTCGAATTTATCACGGAGCAAAATGATTGGTTTAAGCTACTTATGCGACTGAAGAACTCTGGTGGATTCAAGGGTGTTGCTACTTGTGGGGTGCTTCACAATATTTTTACTGTCATGAACTGGGCTGATGACAATACTCCCATGGACGGTGCCTCAGATGCTATTCTTCTTCCTACCTTGATCGAGTCGATGCAACAAGCACAACAGACGAATAGCACCAATGGTACAAACGGTCACACGACACATTCTAGTCCAGAACGAGTGTTGCAAATGGCCTTAGAAATTACCGCATCGATTGCGACTAGCCTTCAAGAAGCCCTTGAACTCGGCAATGGAAAGGAGGAGGTGTTTGAAGGATTCGGAGATGATGAGGAAGTGGATGAAGATCAGATGGTTGACGGCGATGCGGATCTGTCTGAAGGCGACTTGAGTGATGGAGAGAACGAAATGACACAAGAAGATATCGAGGCCGACATGGATATGGTCCTGGGAGATGATTCGGAAGAAGAGGAGACATCTAATGATCAGGACACACTCCATCAGCTTATCCAGATCGCTTGTCCTGTCGTTATAGCACTTGCACAGCCGTCCGAGGATTCAAAAATGGAGGATGATGCAGTACAAACCCCTGCCTTGGCAGCTCTGAACAATATTGCATGGACCGTCTCATCAATTGACTTTTCCAAAAGTCATCTCGGTAGTCTGCAGAAGGCATGGGCTAGCCTTGCCCAACGTATATGGGATGAAGTGGTATGTCGCGTACTTGCGTCCAATACGGCGAACATTGAATTGGCTGCTTCTATTACAAGCATTGCCTGGGCTGTTTGCAAGAGTGTTCAAGGTCGTGTTCAGATACGAGCGGATGAGCACAGAAAGTTTATGGCTCTCTACCATGCTTCAAAAGGCTTTGAAACTCCAACCGATTCCAAGACTGGCAAGACAGATGCAACAGATCTTGACGACTCAGCTTTCCAGTCTTTAGGTGTCAAATGTATCGGTGTACTAGGTAGTCTCGCCCTCGAGCCTGCACCCACCGAACTTAATCGAGAAATTGGCGTCTTCCTCGTCACTCTCCTTGCTGGTGTTCCCGAAACGCCTGCGGCGCACGCAGTAGAAGCACTTAACGAAATCTTTGACATTTATGCGGATAAAAGTTATTCATTTGACCAGTCGGTTTTCTGGGGAAATGGTTTTGACAAACATCTAGAGGAAACTTTACCTAAATGTAAAAAGATGGCCAAAACGATCGACAAGAGAAAGTCTCCGGAACTACGTTCGAGAGTTGATGAAGCAGTATTGAATTTAGCGAGATTCTTGAAGTACAAGAGAACAGAAAAGTCAAGCTAGGGTATAGAAGTCGAGATATGAGAGCCAGGATATTCATGTTATTCACATACAGGCTTTGTTTCCATAAGTAAGATAGATTAATTCGAGAATAACACAAGTCACCATTATTCAATTTCTTCGAGTTGTTTGGTTCCATGAGACAGGGTTTAGTATACAACAACGTACGATTTTCCTCGTTTCTTCAATCAGGGAAATCCGATTTTGATTTTGACGTTAAAAATTCATTAGTGAGTCATCTGCATATTAAGAAGCCGGAATTGAGGCACATTAATGAGGAAACGAATTAGGCACAGGGCTTTCTCAGTCAACATTCTGTGGGCGGGCTGTGCAGTAATGCACCATTTCCGTTCACTCCACCTGGCCTGCCATCTCGGCATTCTTACAACTTCGCACTGTACCAACACGTCCATGGACCATGGAAATTTCTTTCTCAACTCACATCTCAATAATACTAATTATCGAAATAGGAATATGCTCATTGCATGGTATCCCGAAGATGCGCCTCATTCGGCGGCTCAGCAAATCCCATCTCACCCCTGTCAGAATGGGGGCCAAAGTTGAAGAATACACAATAACAACATAATCACCCACAATCATCAATCTCCACCAAGCCACTGTCAGCCTCACGATGGGTAGAAGATCGAAGCCCTTGTGTGATGCTTGGCTTAAATGTGATCAGCCACATTTAGTCCCGTGTAAGAAATCCTCAAGACTCCGTCGTTCTACATAGGATTTCCCAACTTCCCAGCCTGGGTGGCAAATACGGTAATTGTTGGAGATGAATATGTGATGAAATTTCTATGTGATGAAACGAGAAAGCAACGGGTAAAAGGCATATTGAGCCCGAGCAAGCCTAACGCTGTCCCTGTCCGGCTGGACTGAACACAATATGACGGCACCAGGTCCAACATGCATATGGGAAATACGTTCCGATTTATCGGTAAACAGGGGCGTTGCATTGTTGGTGGTAGGGCGATGCTGTGTGTTGAGCATTTTTTCAACCGGTTCTCTCCTAGGTGTGGAAAAATGTTGTGTGAAGAATTATGCCGTATATGTATATATGTATTAGTTGCTAGTCTAAGTATAAGTAAGATCGTTTTCTCGCCTATTGGAATCTATACTTTCTTGTCTTGTGTTTCAGTAGCTGAGCATTCGAGGTACTTGAATACGTATATACATACATGCGTTTACGAAGCGGATCACATTTGCGAGGTAGCGACTCTAGCGAGCGAGAGAGTCGGAGCCAGGCTGCTGGTCGTGCAAGTCAAAGTATGGAAGCACACAATGTTACAGACTTTGGTTCGAATCGCGCCGATGTTGGTTCATCGAGCCGGAGGTTAGTTGTGTGCTTTCTTTTTGTGATTTGGTTATTAGGGGATAATAAGCTGATTGATGCATTGTGAAGTAGTGGATCTTCACCTCGATCTCAAAATCAAACTTCCCACACTTCGAACGGAGAGGCTACGCAGCTTATTGTTCCATCTAGTCAATACGAAGGGCCTCAAGAAACCCATTACTCAACAATAACATCATCACCTTATACCCAAAGACCTTACTCAGCACCGCCATCATCTTCTCGTCAAGCTTTTTACTCCGAGTCCTCAGTTCCTGCGTCATATCCTCTCACATCCTCTCAACAACCTTATACGACTACATCACCACCTGAATCTACATACCCCTCCTATATAGAACCCTATACGACTACATTCCAGCCTGAGTCTATACACTCTCACACCTCTACCTCTTACCCTGATCCTCCACCACCAGCAGTCCCTACACCTCCGCCGCTTCCATCGCACTATACTCCCTACCATCCTTCCCAATCTGATCACCAAACTCTCCCACGAAGCCACGCAACTCAATTCCAGCAGTTTCCTCTCGCTGTCTCTCATCCCCATATCAACACTACGACCAACTTACCAATTCTCTCCATCCCTATCCCTCAAATCCAAATCCAACATCACCACCACCACCAACAACAACAACAACAACAACAACAACAACCAGAAGAGCCAGGCCCCTGGTCCCCTCTCTCCCCCCATGAATCCCGCAAACGCCGCACTTCAGAAACTTTAAGTACTGCGGCGTTGGGTTTAGGCGGTACGGATTTGGATTGGGGATATAAGGATAAGATGAGACAGGAGCTCGATTCTCTGGAAATGGAGAGTAGGAAGAAAAGGAAAAGGGGTGAAAGGGGATGGGAAACTGGGAATGAGGGAGGAAGAGATGAGGATGATGATGACGATGAGGATAAGCGGGCGTTGGTGGGTATGAATCTTCACGGTAACCATGATTCTAGATCTTAACAGGAAGAATTTAGTCGATTAACTACAATCTTCCCCATTTTACACCCCCACAGACTCAAGCACGCGGTTAGATAACGATGCGGCCAGACCAGCGACATTTCTGCGGAATTTTTATAAATTTTTCTTATGAGGTCAATTGTATGTTGTGGTTGCTGTTTTGTGTTGTGTTGTGCAATAGTTAAGGTTATTTTCCAAGGTTATTTTTGTCTAAGGCTATTAGTTTTTTATTTGTTTTGATAAATTTTGTTAGTATGTAGTGCAATTGCTTTAAAATAAATGGAAGAAATAGGATGAAGATTCATGTTTATATATATCTATGTGATTTAGATGATAGATATACTTGATCGTTCAAAGAGCGGCGGCCAGTCTCTTATCCCGCCTGTTGGGATGAATGAGAAGGTCTAATGTTCAAGTCAATTTTGTACTATCAGAACGACGTTCAACCATCGATATCATAGTGTAAAAATGCGGTGTTGACAGCTAGCTAATTCCATCCTGGAAACTGCTGTATTACGAATTCCACGAACCGCTCGCTTATTGTAGTACAAGCTTTTCACACGGCTGCCCGCTGGACTGCATGGCGCCCTTAATGAGGATGCAAATCCTTCTGCCATCATTGACGCCCAAATGACCAAACCATCATGTCACATTCATGCATATATATATCTATAGTCCGAGAGCCTCATCAAGTAGTACAACAGGGCGGAGAATACCCATCTCATATTCCTCAACACAATACACGGCAGACGCCATATTACTAATATTTACCTTTCTTTGAAGGTCTCGCATTCTTTGCCTTTTTTCTCTCCTGCAACTTCCTATCCTTTCGAATATCTTCCGTACTTTTAATTTCCGATTTTCCACTTCCATCCTTAAACGAACCAATTCTCTTTTCCTTTGCTTCGGCAACCCTCTTCTTTCTCACATGGTAGTCATCCCGATATTTATCGGCTTCCTTTGGCGCCCTTTCTTGCTTATGCTTATATCGTGTTCCGAAACCTCGTCCTACCCCACCAGCACTTGCAGGGCCCTCACGTTCTGCTTCACCAGTTCGTGGCATGCGATCGACCTTGTGTGCTTTGCGCCATCTGTCAAATCGACCACTTTGGAAACTTGCTGCAATCTTTTGACCGCTCTCTCCACGAATGTATTTGGTTCCTTTAGATCCGTCTTCGTCGTTGGCTCGAGCAACATATTTGCTGTTCTTTTTATCCCATCTCATGCCCTTTGCCCTGGAAGGCTCGGCAAAGGATTTCGCCCCGTCATCATTAGTAAGATCCATGGTTACACCCCTGGCTGCCTCAACGAAATTTGAATTTTGAGATGCTGTGTTATATGAACCAGAATGAACGCCGTATCCGCGTTCTTCTGCTGTGTTGATAGTTTTTGGTGTGTATGACATGAAGTTTTCGGAGTCTTTCCAGGATAGTGTTCGACCTTTGCCTTTTTGCGCTGCTTTCGAGAAGGTAACTTCAAGCTCACCGTCAGATGCTTCGGCCATATCGTCATCTCCTCCAGTGACTGTGACCTCAAGATCGTCATTATCATCATCATTTTCCTCCGCTGGAGAGTCATAGTTATCTTCTTCTTCTGCTGCGGCGGCAGCCTTTTCGTCTTCCTCCTTCTGTCTTCGTGGAATGATCTTCTCCCTTCGATGTCGCATAATTTCGGCAGCCTCGCTGTGAGCGGCTTTCCCCTTTTGCCCGATCTCAAAGACAGTCTCATTGGGCCGGAAACCACTAATTTTTGCGAGCATCTCTAATCGAGCTTGTTCAGCACCATTAGTAACATCCTTGAAAAGTGGATGTAACTCCATCCATCCTTTTGATGCTACGACTTCTTTGGCTCTCTTCGCACTCTCGCTGGATGCCGAGTTACGAGTTTTGACGTAAAGTTTTTCTCCTTTGCCCGCTACGTTTCGAAGGGCAGTAAGGTCATCGTCGTCATATAAAAGTTTCGTAATCCATTCTGATTTGCTTTCTATCTCATTCCTTTGTAAAGCTCCAACAATTACATCTTCAGCATAGTTCGGCGAGTCACCACAATCGCGTCCGAGAAGTAATCTCCTTCCAAGAAATAGATGTAGATCAAGAAGATATGGCGCATCAGTATCTCTAACCAAACTGTAACTCCAACCCCGTTGACCAGCTCTTGCGGTACGACCAACTCGATGAACAAAAACTTTAGGTTGCGGTGGAAAGTCATAATTAATGACATTTGCTAATACAGGAATATCAATACCTCTAGCAGCGACATCGGTAACTACTAATATATTTGATTTTCCAGTACGGAAATCTTCAACTTGGATATTTCTAGCGGTTTGATCAAGCGAACCATAAGCATGAGAAACAGCGAATCCAGACATACGTAGGAGAGAAGCGAGATAGTCGACATGATGCTTAGTAGCTGCGAATATGATAGTCGAATGCTCTGTAGGCTTTAATTTCTTAGTTGGTCCATCAGGACCTCTCTTGCGCTTTTTGCTAAAGTTATCTGTTGCATTCAGTGCATTCTCTGGTAAGCCGGTAGGCATTTTGACCAAATCTTGAAGGATATGCAATAAAGCACCTTCTTTTTCGGCACCCTTAACACTGAAAAATGCGCTCTGGAGATCGGGGGAAACTTTGCTTTCTGCATCGAGACGAACCAAACTTGGCTCTTGAAGACCAGCTCTGGCGAATTCTACCAAAGACTTTGGTAAGGTCGCCGAGAATAACAAAGTCTGTCTCGAGATTGGCAACGCGTGAAGAATTTCGCCAAGTTGAGCAGCAAATCCCATCTCGAATAGACGATCGGCTTCATCAAAAACAACATATTTCATCGATGATAAGTCCAAAGACATTTCCACCTTCAAATGTAAAAATCGACCAGGTGTAGCAATAACAATATCAGGATTGGCGGCCATAAATCCGAATTGTTCTTCGAGACTATCACCTCCAACAAGTAGAACACATTTAAGGTCAGTTCCTCGCCCGAATTCCTTGACAACCTTCAATGTTTGCAATGCCAATTCTCGAGATGGCGACATAATCAAAGCTCTTGCACCAACACGTACACTATGAGCTCTCAATTTTTCAATCATTGGAATGACGAAGGCAGCAGTTTTTCCGGAACCAGTTCTAGCCATACCAACAACATCTTGATTATCGAGGACTAAAGGTATCGTTTTTCGCTGAATTGGTGTAGGTACATTAAATCCTTTTCTACTAATTGCCTTTAACAAATGAGGGTTCAATCCTGGACTGAGAATTAGCATAGTTGCGCAGAAAACCAACAGGGGAGAATATCATACCCATTGCTTGAAATCCACCACCCTTCTTGACACTCTGCCCTTTTAAATTTGACGCTTTCCGGTTCGCAGCTGCTTGCTGTGCCGATATGAAAGCTCCATCTCCATCTCCATCACTCTCAAGCCCCAAGTCCAGTATACCATTAGCATCCAAAGGTTCTACATTTTTAGTAGTTGTGTTTCCGAAATCGTCGTCGTCTCCATCTATATCGTCATTGAAGAGGGATTTTGTGATATCAAAATCGTTCTCTGAAAGCGCGGGGGATGCTGCACGACGAGGCATTTTGATTGTGGTAATTTTCCACAGCACGCGCAAATTAGCAGCATTCAGAGCATTGAAGATATCCAAAATCTTATCAGTTCAACTTTTTTTCTGATATGGCTCGTGCGTCAACTCACCGCCTTCGTTAGCGCAGAACCTTAAATTTTGAAGGCAGATTAGAAAAATGTATGTGAAATATTTTGCGATCAATTGACATTGTACGGATTTGAAAACATGGCACCACCAGCTGTTGGACGCAAGTCTAAGAATATAAGCAAGGGCAAAGTTGATGCGCGAACTCTTAAAAGGAAAAGAGTTGAAGAAGATCTGGAAACACTTCAAAAATCGGTTGATGAGCTTGTAGGTGCAGTTATACCTCTCTTGTCAGCATTCGCTCACTCTCTCGTAGGATGCGAAAGCAGAAATAAAAAACTTCTCCGAACTCCCCCTATCTGAACCGACCTTATCTGGACTCGAAGCATCTCACTTCAAGACTCTGACGGATATTCAATTGAAAGCTGTACCTCTTGCGCTGAAAGGAAAAGATATTCTAGGTGCAGCGAAAACTGGTAGTGGAAAGACTCTTGCGTTTTTAGTACCAGTTTTAGAGAATCTTTATAGACAGAAATGGACCGAATTGGATGGCCTCGGTGCTCTCATTATATCGCCAACTCGAGAATTGGCAATACAAATATTCGAGGTTTTACGAAAAATCGGACGATACCATACCTTCTCAGCAGGACTAATTATTGGAGGTCGAAGTCTACAAGAGGAAAGGGAACGCTTAGGCAGGATGAATATACTTGTGTGTACACCTGGGCGCATGTTACAACATATGGATCAAACGGCAGCATTCGATGTCGATAACCTACAAATGCTAGTCCTAGATGAAGCGGATCGAATTATGGACATGGGATTTCAAACATCCGTCGATGCGATACTGGAACATTTACCAAAACAAAGGCAGACGATGCTGTTTAGTGCCACTCAGACGAAAAAAGTATCAGACCTAGCAAGATTGAGTTTGAAGGAACCCGAATATGTTGCAGTGCACGAAGCTGCATCCTCTGCCACTCCCACAACGTTACAACAACACTATTGCGTGGTGCCTCTGCCTGAAAAGCTAAACACTCTTTTTGGCTTCATTAGAGCTAATCTGAAAGCTAAAATAATAGTATTTATGTCTTCAGGCAAGCAAGTGCGTTTTGTCTACGAGAGTTTAAGACACTTACAGCCTGGTATTCCATTGCTTCATTTACACGGTAGGCAAAAGCAAACTGCGAGGCTTGACATAACTTCGAAATTCTCTTCATCCAAGAACTCTTGTATATTTGCTACCGATGTTGTTGCAAGAGGTCTTGACTTTCCTGCAGTCGATTGGGTCATTCAATTAGATTGCCCTGAGGATGCTGATACCTACATTCACAGGGTTGGTCGAACTGCACGTTATGGGAAAGTAGGCCGGGCAGTTTTATTCCTGGACCCTTCAGAGGAAGAAGGCATGTTGAAACGATTGGAACATAAAAAGGTACCGATACAAAAGATCAATATCCGACCTAATAAGACCCAAGATATCAAAAACCAACTACAAAATATGTGTTTTCAAGATCCCGAGTTGAAATACCTAGGTCAGAAGGCATTTGTCAGTTATGCCAAATCGATTTTCTTACACAAGGACAAGGAGATATTCAATATCAATGATGTTGATTTGGAAGGATATGCCTCGAGTATGGGTCTTCCCGGTGCGCCGAAAATCAAATTTCAAAAAGGAAATGATGCGAAGAACGTTAAAAATGCACCAAGAGCTGCTATTGAGTCTAGTGATGAGGATAGTGAAACCGAGAAGAAACCTAAGAAGAAGGATGAGGTACGAACGAAATACGATAGAATGTTTGAGCGCCGTAACCAGGATGTTTTGTCTGGTCATTACTCGAAGATGATCGCAGATGATACTCCTATGAAGGATGTGGATGGTACAGCGGATGCCGATGAGGACAATGATTTCTTGTCAGTCAAGAGAGTACTACCTGTGGATAATGACGATAGTTCCGACTATGAAGATGACGATGACGACGATGTTGCCGCGACTGGGCCATTAGGAAAGGTTATTGAGGGTATTTCCAAGGAGCCTATTGTGATAGACTCGAAACGAAAAGAGAAACTCCTGAAATCCAAGAAAAAGCTATTGAAGCTCAAAGATAGAGGAACTAAATTGGTATTTGATGAAGAAGGCAATCCTCATCAAGTATATGAATTACAGGACGAAGAAGATTTCCGAGCCAAGGGCACAGCCGAGGAACAACGAGCCAAATTCTTGGAAGAAGAGGCTGAAAGAGTTCGTGAAGCAGATCTTCTCGATAAACAAACTGCAAAGGATAAGAAACGAGAAAAGCGTGAAAAACGTAAAGCAAGAGAAGCAGCATTGGATGATGATGAGGAGGCACCAGAATTGGCTGATGCTGGAGATGATGAAGATCCTATGGCTCTTCTTAGATCATTACCTCTTCCAGAAGATGAGGAGGATGAGGATAGTACAGCGAGACCTGCGAAGAGACCTAAGAAATGGTTTGAGGATGATTCAGATGATGAGAGGAAGGTTGCCAAGAGAAAGAGTCGTGTTATCGAAGCGGCGGATGAGCCTGAGACATTGGAAGATCTTGAGGCTTTGGCTGCTGGTCTTCTTAATTAATTTCGGCATTGGGATAAGCACAAAATATATAGATAGCGTCGATAATCAGATCAGAATGGAGACTCCATATACCCCCTTATATTTTTCACTCTACTCAAAATATTTATTTAGTTCCATTACCTTGCAAAGCATGACCCCTAAATTGTGCAATTGAACCTAAAACTACCCCTCCAACCTAACCCCCACATTCCAAGCCATCCATAATCGCTTAAAAAGCACAATCACACGCAACGATTGGTCCATTGGTCGGTCCATCACTCATCAAAGCTTACCTCATGTCCTCAACTGGATCCAGACTTTTATGGGGACAAACTCGGAGGTAATCGACGGCACGGCAAACCCACCCTTACACATGTTCTTGTACAAAACTTCCCTTTCTCTTCTTACTTCTCACTTCTTACTTTGCTTTGCTTATTTTTCTTGCAGATGAATGTATACTAGCAGTTTAATTTGAAATGTTACTGATACGAAAGAATATGCAAGAAAGAGATGATAGTCATATTGAGAAGCAATGGCAGGCAGCTTGCGCTCAGAGGGGTTTGGGATTTGCGGACCCGGATACGGATGCGAATTTGAAGATTGAGAATGGGGATGAGGGTATGGATGTGGATGTCGATGGGTTGAAGAATTTACAAGAGAGATGTGATGAGGTGGCGGGAAAAGTAAATGGGTTTTTAAAAGAGGAATTTGGGGATGAGGAGGAGGTATTGAGGGGGGTACAGGAACAGACGAGGATTGCGCTGGGGGTTATTGAGGAGTGTTTGCAGAGATATAGGTATGTTATATGCGACGAGAGGGCCTGCGATTTTACGCGATGAGTTTGGGGAAGTATTGAGGGAATTGTGTACTATATTGGAGATATGCTAACATTGGGTACAAACAGTTTAGAAGAAATATCGTTCTCATACAACGGAGGAAAAGACTGTCTAGTCCTCCTAATCCTCTTGCTCACCGCGATTTCCAACCACCAATCCACCACCTCCTCCTCCTCCCCATCCAACCCCCTGACCTCCAAAAACCCCCCGAAACCACTCCCCAACAAACTCCCCTCCGTCTACATCCTCTCACCGCACCCCTTCCCCGAAGTCGACACCTTTGTCACCACTTCCTCCTCCCACTACCATCTCCAACTCTCCCGCTATGCATCACCCATGAAAGAAGCATTCACCCAATATCTAGACGATCATACACATGTAAAGGCGATTTTGGTAGGGACTAGAAGGACGGATCCGCACGGTGCTGATCTTACGCATTTTGATATGACGGATGGGGGATGGCCGAGGTTTATGAGGGTTCATCCGGTGATTGATTGGCATTATAGGGAGATTTGGGGGGTGAGTTTTTATTTTCTCGCCATTTAATTTGTATCGTACGACTTGGGGTGCCTGTGACGATTTTGGGAGATATTATATCATGAACAAAGCTAACAAATATCATTTTAAATAGTTCATCCGTCACCTCCAAATCCCCTACTGTCTACTTTACGATCAAGGATATACATCTTTAGGCGGCACAACAGATACACATCCTAACCCGGTATTAGTAGCCGATAATGGAAAGGGAGGAGAGGAAAAGAAATTTAGACCGGCTTATGAGTTGGTGGAGGATGAGGAGGAAAGATTAGGGAGGGATTATTGAGGTTTTTGTGGGGTAGGATGGGGTAGATGGTCTAGTATTGGATTGGGAGTTGGAGATGGGGATTTGAGTACGTTAGGTGGATGGGAAGAGAAAGTTGAAAGTTTGAGGAAGAAAGGAGTAGTAGGTGATAGAGTAAATGCGAAAGGAGAATGGAAGAGAAATACGAGGGGAAAGAAGATGGATGATGGAGAATGGATAATAGATGCATATGCACGATACCACTAGACAGGAGATCAATCCATTCAGAAGAATGCAGAATACAGAACATTGAATACTATAGTATAGTTAGAAGAGTAGAGTATAGAAAGCTGGATTTCATTCATATACATGTATATATTTATATATTTTTCATTTACCACCTAGCTCAAGGACGTATATATGTATTGAAGATATACACTGTCGTTTTAAGTGTTTTTCTTTTTATGAAAATTAAACGGATTTTATCACAGTCGACTTATATACACTTGAGCGGATATATTCATTCGGGTTTCTTGTAACTCTCGCCACTGATAATATATCACACATGACCCAACAATCATTCATATGAAAGAGAGAGACCAAGGTAAAATAATTCAAAAAGAACCCACATTTCATTTCTCATATACCCGAGTACTCAACACCAGGTACGAGCTTCTATGTAGAGTAAGTATAGTAAGTAACAAACCCCAGTAAGAGGTATCCGGTCACGCCACGCCAGTCCAATCCATTGCATTCCCGTACAATCCAGCTACATTCATATAAGAAGTGATCTTAAATAAGTACAACCACCCACCTGACCCAATCCATTTCCCATTTCCCATTTCCCATTTCCAAATGCTCCATACCATATAAAAACCCCCCACCAAGTAACCGCGAACCAAGCCCAACAATTCCAAAAAGGAAAAACGCCATTGATTTACTTATATACCTCAAACCTTTGAAGCACCAAGAGTATAAAAGGATTCCTCATCAGGTTGAACATCCCCATGTAACCTAATGCGATAAAGACATGTATAAGGCACTGCACCCCTTCCATGATTTCCTTTACTTCTAATCAAAAACTTGTTAGTGGGTGAGGTATCATTCTTGAGATTATTTTCCGGTTCCGCTATAAAATCCTTGAGCTCAATTTGTAAGGGGAAAGCTTGTTGAGAGTGACCAAAAGCGTCGAATGACCATGCGCCCACTTGTACCCAACCAGATTCGAGATCACGGTAATTAGCTTCGGGGAAGATATGATCGGATAGAGATTTAACCTTGAGGTAGGTGGGTTTGTGAGAGATGTAGACCAGTAGCTCCATTTGTTTGGGTGCTGAGAGAGGCGAGAGACCAGAACCGACGTAGCCGGATTGCGGGTAATGTTCCACAACGACTTGGTCGGGCCAAATATAGTTAGCTGTAATGACACCAAGTGTAGGACCATTGCCATTTTGTTGTGCTGAGCACCAACAATCGCCGATGTCTTCCCATGAGGTGAGAGCTGCATCAGCGGGATTGGGGAGAGGGATGGGGTGGCTGGCGAGGAGAGCGATACTCCTGCGGATGAAGCCAAAGTCCATATGTGGGAAACGATAAGATGGTGAGGTGAGACGGGGAATAACCGCAGAATGGGAACGTTTGGCAAAGTGATCCATGCGTTGAAGGGATTGAACGGTTTTTCTGTTGACATTTGCTTTTGAGATAGCTTCAACCTGAGCGATGACGACTTCGTTGGCAAGTTCTCTGACTTGTTCCACAGTAAGCGCTTGTTTTCCAAGGCTTGCCACCTTGTCTTCTAAGACTTTGGTGACTTTTTGGAGTTCTGATTTGACTTCTCGCGCCTCATCTTTGTAACTCTTTTTGATTAATTCGACAACATTCTCTTTTGTGGCGATCTTGCCATCTTTGATAAGTTGTTGCAATCGAGTTTGATGGAGAACATCAAACTCAGAGCCGGCCCAACTTTGAATCTTGGCTCTGTTGCTCTCAAGATATCGATCAAACTGTTTGGAGTTGAACACTTCATTGTTGCGATTATCGGATTTAGTGGAAGTATCAGAAGGACGCTCAGGAGTCCTATAGACAGGGGCTGGAATAAGGGATGGATCAGCCCGAATCTTTTCTCGCATGGCTTGCCAAAGATTTGCTGGCAGAGTTGGTTCGCCCTTAGAGTCCTTGTCAAGAGCAATGAAATCAGGAAGGATTTTCTGAATTTCTGCAAGAGCATTTTTGTCGATAGTAGAACGATGTCTGAGGAACGTGATGTCGGATTCGGCAATATCCAACCGACGGTAAACATCTTTAAGATCTTCCGGGGCGAAAATCCGAGAGGGATGTCTAATCTGCGACGGGATAAATTGTTTGATGTTTGCCGAGATGTCGGAGCCATACCAATGTTTGCTAGGACCCCCACTATTTAAATAGGCAATCCATGAGATGAACATAATAGAGCTAAGGAGAAGTAACGGCAAAAAAGATTTTGTGATGTTGCTAAAAAGGCTGAAGAAGCTCTTTCCCAACTTTTTGAACCTATAAATACCAAGTCAGCTCCATTGCTCGAATAACAGTATCAAATTTACTCACAAGCTAAGTGGTGATCTTAGAACTTGTCTGAAGTCGAAAGTAGTTTCATCACCAAGATCCGAAAAATTCCAACCTTGAGCACCACCACGCATGTATTGTTGCTCCTCGGCAATGCCTCGTAACGCAGTACGGCGGTTTAGCTCGCCTTCATCGTAGGAAGGGCCTGAAACACGAAGTTCGTCTTGTTGGTAGGAACCGGACATAATGCTAGCATTGTCATATAATTGACTTTCGTTTTGAAAATTTCGATCAACAGTATGAGGAGGAACTCGTTGCTTGGTAGGTCTAGACCTCGAACGCATAGTAGGGATATGAGCGGGGGCGCTAGGTTTTGGTAGAGCAGCAGGAGCATCAACTTACAAAGTTAACGAAAATCCATAGAAGTAAAAGTCGAATTGAAAAAACTTACTATCGGGAACTGGTGCTTGAGGAGAAACTGGTCTAGGTCTGGTTCCCCTGTTAAAAGGTTCCGGCTCTAGAAGACCTTCGATGACGGAAGAGATATCATTGGCCAAAGGTGCACCCCTTGGGGCATAATTTGGAAGGGCAAGTGTATTTGTACCGTATGCAGTACTAGTAGAAGCTGCCATAGGAGGAAGACCAGTGCCACGTTCAGAACCAGCTACTGAGCCACCTGATTTTCTCGGACGACCTCTACCTGGTGTTCGGGCGGCTGGAATATCTTCAGGACCGACGGCATGGGCTCCGCCAACACTGCTAGCAGCGCGACTGCCTGCTCGTGTGGTTCGTCTTGTAGACATTTTCTTTATTTTTCTTGTTGAATTTGCTATCTTAGCAGCTGTATCGTGAGGGAATTGAGAGCTTCGAGAGACTCGAGATTAGGGATGGGTATCTGCAGATGTATGAATTAGTATGAAATGTTCAATATTTCGAGAGATGCAGCTCAACGAGTGTGCATAAGTCCAACCAACCCACGAAGCTATTGTAACCTGAAAGAATGGAAAACAATAGCAGAGTCGTACCTTTGAAGTTGTCGTAAATCGTAGTACTAGCTTTCATATAATCTCGTCTTGCGGATGTTGAAAGAAGTAGGAAGCCGGAAGCAAGATGATATATGAAAAAGTTTTATAAGCAGTACCGCTTCTCGATTATGAAAAACCGTAGTAGCTCTTGTGAAGCTATCCGGATAATTTTGACAATAAGAACAATAGGAAGCCAATTCACTTTTCAAGCAAAACGACACGCCAATTTTTTGGGGGTCTACGCGTCTCAATAAGAAGCGAGATCAAAAATGTATATCGTGAAGCATTTGAATTGTATGTGCGACAATTATTATGGTTGATTATACTCTTTGGCGCTCGTTGATATATTGAGGTTCACGATATCGCGGAACACATTGAACGACACAATAGCTTCAAAGGCCATTTAAGTTAAGGATGCAAACAGAGTTTCTCGCTAGGAAAGTTGAATAAGGTTTGATCGAGTACAAAGTAATGATGGATTCGGTCAAATGAAATATAGAAGGTTTCTTTGATTTTTGATAAGAAGTTGCTTTTCTTTTCTTCATTCCCAGCTTTGATTTCTTTGAATGTTGGAGAAGTTCTATGAAGTAAGTATAAAGCTTGGGAACAAAGCAATCAATCAGCCCAAACCTGCAAGCTTGAAGCCTCGTTACTTCGGATGATTTGACCGCATATTTTCTTAATTAGCTAGGATTAATTCATTGTCGGGTCTATCAATTTGCAAAGTACCGACAGATGCTAGGGCGGTGAAGAACATCAGCCACAGTCCATTCACGACCTAGGTATAACTTCATGTACAGATGCAATAACAATCATGCTAGTGGTGTCTGTTAATTCAATTGATGACGCTCCGCTAGGCCACTACCGTAGAGGCTTTTTCGCTTCGCTCTAGTAGAAGAGGAGAATCATACGTGAGAGTCTGCAGTTATCTACTTTGTGCGAGGTAGCTATGACATGATACGTACCGTCAGCCACTGCTACATAGATATATTGCATGTGATTTGTGTCACCAGCCACAAAGACTCATAACTGATAAGGCCCAATCAAAATGAAATGAAGAGGATCAAAAAAGATCACCGGGCTCATTTCTCCATTGTTCCACCTTTACTCCGTACAATTTGGCAGAGATCAAAGTCTAAAACATATCAACGACGTCAGCTAATTCTGAATCATTAGTTTCCAAATTTCAGATATATGTTTTTCCTTACTCTTTTCCATAAATAGACATGAATCTTCATGGAGTCGGTCAGTGGCTTTTAAATCTGATATCTTTTTTATGTCACTACTCTCATTCTCCCTTTACCTACTAGATAAATAACAAGTACGCTTCGTATTTGCAGTTAGGCGCCCGCCGGTAAAACTATTCCCCCGACCTCTCCATTAGCTGGCTGTCAAAGACGCCTAAATCGATATTGTTCTCGTACGGGTCTTCTTAGTACGATGTATCTCATTCGAGCGGATATGGGAGTATAGATTTTCTGGTGGCATGAGTATACTCCACTAGGTATTTTTGTGACCATTTTATACTCCCGTACCATACACTGTGTTATGGTTCTGCGTAACCTTACAATTAAATTGAAAAGGCTGGCTGGGTACTCAATCCTCAATATAGTATCACCAATGTAAATCTGCCCTTTGTACTCATCAGTAGGTACGTACCTACATGCCTATCCGCAAATTAAATATGATTATCATTACTTAGGTGACTTGCTGCTCAATATATCATAATTTATTAGCAACTTAGATTTTAACTTAGATTTTATGAGGTAATCCTCGTCAGCCCCTGTACATCCCATCTCGACCCAGTCGAACCTGGGCATTCATTGTTAGACCAGTTTCGAATCCAATAATACACAAACCTTGAAGTTGCTTGCCCCACATTGATCTGCAGGCCCCCGATGACCCGATAATCCTACATTGACTTATTATTCCGCTCTCCCGCTGTTTGTAAACTTTCTCTCCATTACAATCTAAATAATTCAAATCAATCAGCAATCATGTCAGTTGGAACAGTCTTGATCACCGGGTGAGTTTATTCCTTTCGTTTGCACTGCGACCTCTCAAAAGTGGTCAACGGTCGAGTTAGTCTTTGCATCTTATCTGTTGGAGAAACTGGGGAAATCTTGAGATTTAACCCCGCCATCAATTAAATCATTCAACCGCCAACGCTGAACTATTTACTGATGACTTTTTTCACAGAGGTACTGGATACATCGGTTCATTCACAACTTTGGCCTTACTTGAACATGGCTATAAAGTTGTGATTGTTGATAGTCTATACAATTCTTCAGAGGCCGCATTGGATCGTATAGAATTATTATGCGGCAAGCGACCAGATTTTTACAAAGTCGACATCACAGACGAAAGAGAGTTAGAAAAAGTCTTTGCTGCTCATCCTAAGATTGACAGCGTTATTCACTTCGCTGCTTTGAAGGTGGGAGATTCCCTATCTCATGATCAACTTCCATCAACTAACTAACACTTGTGCAACAGGCAGTTGGAGAATCTTCCGAAATTCCACTCGAATACTATCGCGTCAATGTTGGTGGAACAATCACTCTTTTACGATGCTTGACCAAATTTGATGTTCCCAACATTGTCTTCTCTTCATCTGCCACCGTTTACGGTGATGCGACTCGAGTTCCAAATATGATTCCGATCCCAGAACATTGCCCAATTGGACCCACAAATCCATACGGACGTACCAAGAGCATGATTGAAGATGTCATCATTGATCATATCAATGCGCAAAGAAATAATTTGAAGAAGAAGGGAAAGAAATATGAGCAATGGAATGGTGCTTTACTGAGATATTTCAACCCAGCTGGTGCTCACCCAAGTGGTATTATGGGTGAGGATCCTCTAGGTGTTCCATTCAACCTCTTGCCATTGTTGGGCCAGGTTGCTACTGGAAAACGAGAGAAATTGCTCGTATATGGTGAAGGTAAGGAATTCCCCAATCTGCCCAGTCTCACACGACAATTCTCCACCTCCCACTCTCCATTCCCCAACCTCGGTTCGGCCGTCTCCAGATCGAGAAGAAGCTAACAAAAATTTTCTCGTCAGACTATTCTTCTCGCGACGGTACAGCTATACGCGATTATATCCACGTTGTCGACTTGGCAAAGGGTCATCTCGCCGCTCTAAATCATCTCCGCAATAAACAACCTGGTGTTCGTGCATGGAATCTGGGATCTGGTCGTGGATCCACCGTCTTCGAAATGATCAAAGCATTTAGTGATGTTGTAGGACGGGACCTTCCATATGAAGTAGCTGATCGCCGAGCCGGTGATGTTCTAGATTTGACCGCAAACCCTACTCGCGCAAATGAGGAATTGAACTGGAAGACCGAATTAACACTCGAGGATGCTTGTAAGGATTTGTGGAAATGGGTTAGTAATAATCCGCAAGGATATCGTCAAGATCCGCCCGAGGAATTATTAAAGGATCTCAAGGAGAGTTTGAAGAAGAATACTTAATGTAAGGCAGGGAGGTTGTTAAAACACCATTGCGGTTTGGGAGATTGGCTGGAGAAGAGCTTTCACGATTCATTTTGAGCATTTGCATGAGGTTACATTAGTTATAGATATCAAATAAGTCCATTCACGACCAATTAGAAAATAAAATAAAAACTGTTTTCATACTAGAGGATTGATATAAGTAATTTTCTCAGATAAAATGAATGATGATGAGCGAGGTAAAGAGTATACTAAGTTAGTATATGCATAAAATAAAAACCCCTGAATATAAATAGAACGTAAAGCGCCGGGTGCTAGTTTTTAAATGGTACGAACAAGGCAGAACGAAGAATCTAAGCTCACCGGGTACTAAGAGTAAGACGACCAAGGATAATCAGGGAAATGGTTAGGAGCTCACCGGGAGCTTGTTAAGAGAAAATTTTAATTGTACCTAGTAGCTGGATGCTTTAATTAGGTAATTGTAGAAGGAGCGAATTTATCAAGTCACATGGGCCCTAGCTTAGCTTATTCTTAGTGCCAAAGGTGGCTTATCTACCCTGGCTATTCTTTCAATCAGAGCACGTCCTTTCTCTCTTAAATCCACCTATTTTCTGTAATTGGATTATTGGATTTTTGGATTTTTGGATTATTGGATTATTAATTGAAGGCTTTGATGAGAATGTTGTCGACCCAGTTTCTTGCTTAGTAAGGAATTCGTCATATTACGACAACTTGAGTAGTAGGGAGGATAACCCCGCCTCACCCCTGTGAAGTGAAATTGGAAATCGAAAATAACCCCGCACTTGCGTGATACCAATATTTTCGTAAGCAAACACGAGTAGTTCCAGTATCTATTCCGATTCTTGATAAAGTTACTCGTTTTGTTTAAAGAAAGATAAGATCCTGTTCTAGACAACATCATACTATTTCATTCCTATTTCATTCCTATTTCTATTTCTATTTCTTTGTTTTTGGTTTCATTCTGAATCCCCCCAAACTTCCGAGAGTCGATCGAAGATTTGATTTGAGAGAATCTACGAATGTCTAGTTCTACACGGCTTCTTGAATGACCTTTTCGCGGAACTTTCACGGCTTGTAATCTTACAGGTTTCAAAAGAACGGAGAATTTTAAGTACATGAGGAGACTATCCTCACGTTTACCCTCCCAATCTAAGGTGCAAGTTCGATCTTTAAGCGTCTCGCAGCTTCAATCTCGTATTCGTCCGCTTTATACCTCATTGTCGATTATTCGCAACAAACCAGTCAAACAAGCCAAATCAACAATCCAAACTTACAAAATGTCTTCAACTTCAATCCCCCAAACAATGAAAGGTGTTTTGATTGAAAAAACCGGTGGTGTAGAGGTATTGGATTATAGGACGGATTTACCGGTTCCAGTACCGAAGGAGGGAGAGGTTTTGGTGAAGAATGAGTTTGTGGGGATTAATTATATTGATACGTAGGTTTTTTCTTTTTTGAGAGGCTTGAGTTGTGTTATGGGTTATGGAGTAATGGATTTATTGATGTTGAAGATGCGGATGTCTTGGATCAAGATGCCTTGTTATCCCATCCCATCCATCTCCACCTTCACACTTATTCACAAATCCCAACTAACGCCCTCCCTCTCAGTTATTTCCGCACCGGTCTCTACCCCTCCCCCAAACCCGAAATCCTCGGCCGCGAAGCCGAAGGTACCATCGTCTCCCTCGGACCCTCCACAACCACCAACCTCAAGCCCAACGACCGAGTAGTCTACATGGGAACCTCAACCTACGCAGAATACACCGTGATCCCCACATCTAAAGTACACATTATCCCCTCTGAACTCTCTCCCGGTATCGCAGCCGCCTCCTTCCTCCAAGGTCTTACAGCTCTAACCCTTATCCGCGAAGCCTACCATGTTCAACCCAATGATTGGATTCTAGTTCATGCGGCTGCTGGTGGTGTGGGTTTGTGGTTATGTCAATTGTTGAGGGTTGTAGGAGCGAGAGTTATAGGAACGGCTAGTTCGAAGGAGAAATTGGAGTTGGCGAAGGAAAATGGGGCGGAGGTGGGTATTAATAATAAGGAAGAGAATATTGTGAAGAGGGTTCTTGAGATTACGGGGGGTGAGGGGGTTCAAGCGGTTTTTGATAGTGTGGGGAAGGATACTTTTGAGGGGGATTTGGAGGTTACAGCTAGGAAGGGGACCGTGGTTAGTTTTGGTAATGCGGTGAGCTATTTGTTTCCTTTCCTGTCTTTTCTTTGCTTCCCTCTTCGTCTTTCCCATTTCATCCCGTCTGTCCCATCAAAAAACAAAACAAACTAACACCCTCACCTAGTCCGGTGCAGTACCCCCATTCCCAATCTCCAAACTGGCAGCAAAAAACCTCAAGGTCCTCCGTCCAACACTCTTCAACTACATAGCCACTCGTGAAGAATTTGAACGATACGCAGCTGAATTATTTGATTTTATTATTAAGGATAAGTTGAATGTGAGGATTCATGAAATTTATCCGTTGGAGGAGGTCAGGAGGGCGCATACGGATATTGAGGGAAGGGGGACGACGGGGAAATTGTTGTTGAGGGTTTAGGTTAGGGTTAGGGTGAGGGTGTAGGAGGAAGAAGGAGGAGGGAGAAGAGGTATTGCTGGCTAAGGGAAAGAGATATTACAGGATGATATGCAAATTTCCCATTTTCTTCATGCTTTATATTCAAAACAGAACAGAATACAAATTAAAGCACATGAAGCACCTACCTACCTACCTATTTACTATAAAATAATCTCGAATTTACCATCAGCAAAATCAAATTTTATTTACCCCCAGACTACACGGTCTACCTATCTAGTTCCAGCAGATGTGAATCCATTATATGTTCATATATCATACCTTATCTAGATAGATATTTTACTTCTTCGAATATGAGTAATAAATATATATTGTTGATATTGTTGGGGATGTAAGCGGTTCTATATAATAGTGAGAAGTGAGGAATAAGGAGTAGATGAGGAGTGAGGAGTGACAAATAGATAGAGATAAAGGGGGGAGGAATAATGAGAGGAGAGGATGAGGGAAAGCGGAGGAGAAGGGGTAAGGGAAAGAGGATGAAGAAAAGGGGATTAAAAAAAAAGGGGGATATAGAAGATGGGATGAGGAAAAGGGGATGAGGGAGAGGATGATGAGGAGATGGAGGGTATGAGGTAGAGGGGGTGAGGGGATGAGGATATGTAGTGGATATCTTGGTAGAGGGGGAGGGGGAGGGGAGCAGACGGAACGGGGAGCAAAGTGTGCATCATATGAGGTTTCTTGAAATGTTTGGATTGGAGTTTTTAACTTTTAATATGATCATGGTGAAAATGAGAAGATAGGTATTGGTAGTAAGTAGAGGAAGGAGAGGCGAGAGCTGATACGATGCGTGTGATGAGGATATAATGAGAGTTTGAGATGGATGGCTAAGGACTTTGGGTTTATGATTTGCAGAGGTTCGTTTGAGAGAAATTGGTAAAGAGAGATTGTTTATAAAAAGATGTTTAGAGCTTTAGATTTCTAGATAGCTGAATACTAGATATTGAATAGATACTAAGATCTTATATTATAATACAAATAGTAGAAAAGATAAATATAAAAAGAAGGAAGGAAAGAGAAAAAGAAAGGCATGTAATAAATATTTTTGAATATTAGCAAGGAAAAACTATATGTACTATATATGTTAGATATAGATATCTGACTGAAAGAAAAAAAAACAGTTTAAAATAGGTGGATGTACAATCGTAAGATGATGGATCGATCGTATTCATATATCAAGAATAAATGAGTAGGTGCTCAATGTATATATGTGTGTGTGTATGTATCTGGAAGAAATCTATTTCTCTATTCCATTTCATATCGTGGTATCGTGTTGTAATTATCCTTCTGCTCATCCATCCATTCATCCATCCATTCATCCATCGAATCTCATCTAACAAAGAGACGGATAGAGAAACCCATGCAAATGCAAGTAAAAGAACCTATATACAGTAAACGGCAAGTTTCATCCTCATCATGAATGATATCCCTATTCCATCCCAAACACCATTAAAGTAAACCCATTCCATCCATCATTCGCAGCTCATTAAAGTGAGAGAAAAGATTAAATAGTTTCCTTCTGCTCAACACTCATATTCTTATCCCCATCATAATGAACATTCTCCACCACACCCCCCAAAGCACTCCCCTCAAACCGAGCAGAAACCACATTCTTAACCCTCATAATATATCTCCCGTGTCTAACCCAATGAAAAGTAACATAGCCCAACACGTAAACAAACCCCACCAACGGAACCACATACGAGATTCTCGTACCCGCCGAATCGGCAATGGCTCCTTGGATAGGAGGAAATACCGCGCCGCCAGATACACCCATGACGAGAATCCCCGCTCCGCGACGAGTATGTCGGCCGAGATTGGCCGTTCCGAGTGTGAAGAGTGTGGGATACATAGGAGCCTCGAAGAAAAAGAGAAGGATGAGTATCACCACCGACCCTTTTCCATGCCACGCAGAAACAACGGCGGTAAAAGCGATAGCGAAAACCGCATAAATCATCATGAGGAAATCGGCTTGGAAAACCGTCGCGAGAGCGGTGGCGATAAATCGTCCAACGGTAAACGTAATCAAGGCGTATGAAAGCATATTGGAAGCTTGAGAGGAAGAATATGATGCATTTTCCGTAGCGTAATTAATGAAAAATGAAGCAACCGTGACTTGAGCACCAACATAGCAAAATTGAGCAATGAAGGCGAAAATCATGTTGTATTGCTTATAAATTGGTCCTTGACCGATTTCATGCCCAAATTCATCGATAGCGAAGTTTTCGGGTTTGACAGTACTGGATTCGAGCATTTCTTCGGAAACTTCAGGAAGTTTGGCGACGAGGAAGAGCACGGCGATGGCGGCACCGGCACATGCAACGGCTAGGTAGACGAATTGAACATTGGTTAAATTGTGAGCATTTTCGCCGGTGAAGAAATATTTTCCGGCGATTAAAGGACCGATGAAGGAAGCGACTCCGTTCCATGATTGACAGAATTGAAGACGAGCGGATGCAGATGCTGGGTCACCGATTACAACGGCGTAGGAGTTGGCTGCCGTTTCGAGAGTAGCGAGTCCACATGCGATGACCAATGTGCAAGCGCAAAACCCACCAAATGAGGCGATTCGATTTTGATATGTGGAGAAATGAGCAGTTGGCCTTGGAATTGTTAGTTACGATTTGGATATTATCGAATTGTGAAGAAATGTATAAACCTACCAGAACATAATAGCACCAAGTGAATAAAGTGAAAGACCCATCAAGATAGTTATCTTATAACCCTTGCGCTTCATGACTTCGGCG
The DNA here is from genome assembly GCA_029531795.1 of Sclerotinia nivalis. Classification (NCBI taxonomy): domain Eukaryota; kingdom Fungi; phylum Ascomycota; class Leotiomycetes; order Helotiales; family Sclerotiniaceae; genus Sclerotinia; species Sclerotinia nivalis. The sequence goes on from JAPEIS010000003.1 coordinate 597,892, forward strand.
GCAATAGGTGAGAAGAGTAGATACCCACCACCAAAGTAAACTACTTGAAGACCGGTAGATTGAAGTTTTGTAATATCGAGAACGGTTTGGAAATGTTTGTTGAGAACATCGAGTAATCCGTAGGAGAAACCCCATAGAAAGAATAGGGAGATGACGAGGGAGAGTGGAAAGATGAGGGCTCTTCCTCTGAGGAAACCTGCTGAGAGGGGTGTAGTGGAAATTGGAATTCCACCGGCCATCTTGAGGTATTGATCGGAAGTGCGATTATTGAGAAGAGGAGAGGAGAGGAGGGGAAAGAAGATGATAGAAATCAAATCCTTCTATATAGAAAAGACAGAAGACCAAGTTCTTATTATAAAAAGAGAAGAAGATGATGTTGTTATTGATAATGTTACATTGAAAAGCTAGGTTACTCCATCTTTATAGGATTTCCCCATGATGAAGTTCCCCAAACCCCCGTCTCCATTTCTCTCCATACAATCAATCTTACCCCAGACCCATACAAATCGTCAATCATCCACAATCCACCCATACAGATTAGTACTCTGGACTTTTAACCCCCTTGACCTTGAATGATATGTAGGATTTGAACCAGGCGTTGACGATGAGATTGAGATTATCTGATTGGTTATTTAGATTCTTATTCTTCATTTTCACAGACACTCCGAGTATATGACCGAAGGAGGAAAGTCCCGCAGTTGATCTATTGAAGAAACGTGAAAGCTAAGAAGAGAATTAATACATCTGCAGATAAGCTTCATGCATAGCTCATGCAAAGCTTAACCATTTTAGCATGATTTCCTCAATCAATTTATCCGGACCAATCCTTAAATGGTTAAAGTACCTTTCTCCAGACTTATTATCCATCCATGAATTGAAGGAAATCTTGATCAAGTGACCTTAATTTTGCACTATGGAAAGTATATCCACTATCTCACATATATGCATGGAGGAGACACTTGCTACATTTTCCTCCTTTCCGCATGAGTTGTATCCGTGTGAGAGATACAGACAAACTTAGCGGGGAAGACAAGGGAATGATATGGTGCGGGGGATTGGTGTTGCTTTCAACCCTTTCTAGTCTGCTTCTAGTTCAATTCTAGCGCTATCTTCAGCACCAATATCACTCTGGCGTTAATCTAGTGCAGCATTAAAGCATTATTCAACGCTAAATACGGCGCCTCGTCTGTCAAAGTTAGAGCACAAGTACAACGTAGTGGAACCTTATCGGCTTAATTATTGAGGTATTATAATGGAGGAGTCAATATGTGTGTATATTCTATATATATGAAAACTCTGATCTGGTCTATATACAGCTTGCTTATTCAGCATAATCCCTGACATCGTCGGCAAAAAGCTTTGGGATCTTAATAAGCTTCGAATCTTTGCTTCAGCTGAACTTTAGTCTCCCTTCACCAGGTTCACATTAACTAAGAACAAGCTTCACCCAAGATCAAAACAAGCTCTCGTCGCTTATTGTTAATTCATTGACCGAAAAGCTTCTAGAAGCTTATCAAAACTTCAAAACGCTTCATGTGCTGAAACCTTCATTTTTGTCACAAGGTGAATGTGGCTTGGAAATTGTGTCAAGGGAAAATTCTATTGGGAATGGATGCAAATATTAGGCGATGAGGCGCTTTGAGGCTCTCGATCTTATAAGGTACTGCGTATATGCCGTGGGTTGATTATTTTCATTGGAATGACATCCCCTTGACTACATTACTACACCTTATCAAATTCATCAACGCCGGTGATGTACCAACAAGGATATAAGCGCAGCTACTCGTCAGTCATACCATACTTTGGGCATACTCAAGTATCCATTACATAGAAACCTGGAACCAAGTCTAGACTCTTCTCCATCAACATCAAGATCCACTACCTCCAACTACCCAGTTTCCTCATATTCACTAAATACCTCTATATCTTCACAACCGCACTTCTTTCAGCTTCGTCCCTCTTTCATCTCCAGATGGGGTAATAAGTATACTCCACGAATCCACATACCTGATGCTTGCTCAGTGCTCACGGTACCTCGCTCCATAGTTGGTTAAGCATTTGACCATTTGATCTGTGCTGAAGAGCGGGAGCCTCAGGATCCATAATAGGTCCGATTCCTCCACACTCACCGTGTTTAGTTCTAGGGAAATACCCATGAAGCATCAGATTATCGAAGTGGACATGTCCCAATAAGACCTCTAGCCTTGTACTGGAGTCTGGAGGAGTGCTCCGAGTTCGCTTCACTCCGCTGCATGGTCCATCTTCTTGAGCACGTGGTGTGACTCGATGGAAGCTTCATGTCATCTTGAGAAGATGAGAGATTTGGTACATACATATCTTCATGTACCCGTTTACATTGCATAACACTCATAATCTTCCACATTGAGTACACAGGCTATTATGATATTTGCATTCATTTCTTTTTTCGGGAAAATCAAGTGAAGTGTCATTTCCCTCTTATACGAAAACATTTTAAAGTCATAATGATAGCATAATTATACTTGTTTTAAAATCAACACGTTACTGAAAATCCTTCCTACTTTCTACGTTCTAATAAGGCTATCTAAACTTCAACTTCGATGAAGGCATGGAACATCCTAGCAAGACGCACTATATATGAGATCTTATCACATCTGGCCCGGCTTATTGCCCAGTTATATGGGCATTCTCCGGTCTACAAATCCTGAGTGATACTTTAAAGTCAAATCGCGACATATCTATCACATGTCGTCCTGTCATGAGGATATCTCGAACCCCAATTTTTATCCATTGTCAATTCAAGGACGGACAGAACTTTCATCATCTATATATTTGCATTTGTGTTTGTTTGATCACTCAGACTATGAATAGATAACATAGATCCATTAAGCATACATATTCTAGACTCTTAAGTAGAAATTTGATCAAGGTTCCATTCCTCTAATTATTTACAATTCTTGGAATCATCATAACTGCAGCAAGTAAAATTTCTAGCAGAATATAGGCTATCATTCAAGAAACAAAATGTCCCTTTAAATCTTTCTTTTCCGCACAAGCTTTACTAGAAAGATAGAAAGATATATAGTAGTTCAATTTAATCTCGAGATTGATTACTTGTTACGAGCTTCATATGTTTATGTAAGACATTGAAGCCTTCCAAATGATAGTTCATCACAAGCAGAGAAATCCTTATGAATACTGGAAATTTTTGTGAGAAATGTGTTTCTGGATGCGATACTCTATTGAGTTCATCCACTACAATCGTTCCATCTATTTATCCGTTCTATTCCACACATTTTTTCATCCATCTCTTGCTTCCGATTTCTATCTTCCCAAGCAGAAATTGAAGAAAATATCACTTCACTTCACCCCTATCTATTCATACCATCCATCAATATTCATAAGAGAAACTATCATTTCGAGCTAAACATAAAATAAGTATACATATTATTTTCAATTTCTACTCATCTACAACTTCACACCCCAACCTCATTCTCCCTATCGCCACTCAAGGACTAGATACACTAATCTTCGCCTCCTCCAAAAGCTCCTTATAAAACTCCGGAGTATCTCTAATCATCTCCTTCAAAAAATTTGTATGATCTTCATCATCACCCTCCTCCCACTCCTCCAACTTCACTCCAAATCTCATTTTTCTATCCTTCTCAACCCACATCAACGCAGCCTCTCTATCCTGTACCTCCATCTCCTTCTTTTCTTCTGCCTCATATTTCTCATTCTCTTTTTCAAATGCCCCCGCTACCAAATTCGCAATCCTTCCTTTAGGAAACTTATGCTTCAAAATCCTCTTCCCCGATAAAGACCACTCAGGCAATGTTCTAAACATAAGCGGTTTACGCATCCGATAAGAAGTTTCAATATGCTTACACAAAACTCCCGAACTAGGTCTTTTATCCCTCTCAATTCTCAACGCTGCTCTCACCGCTTTATTCAACGTCGAACTATACATTCCCTCCAACTCACCCACTCTTTCCGGGTTGATTTTCTGTCTGGCTTCTCTTTCCTCCTGTTCCTTTTTAGTTTCCCGTTTTTTTGTTCCATCCGCTTTTACTCCCTCTTCTTTATACTCACACGTCTTCGTTTGAGTTCCTAACATATACATCATAGCCCCTACACACCATAAATCAGTCTTCCCATCATAAGCATCAAATTCAGGCGGATCGCCCCACACAAAATCCAGCTTCTCCCCACCCATAACCAAGCGACCTCCCTTTGGCAAAAAATTGGCACCCCCAAAATCCCCTACCTTAACATCCGGATACATTCTCCTTCTCTCGGTCAAATTCCCCGTCTTCCACTTCAAAAAAGTATTCGCGGGCGCCAAATCCGCCGTCATGATCATGACTCTCGTACGATGTTCCTCCATATCCATATAATCCGGATGTTCATTATGAAGAAAGGCTATCGCGCCCATTAACTGCGCATAGATATGCCAAATAAATAATTCCGGAGGATGTCTCCGAGAAGGCACATCTTGAATTTCCTTCCTCTTGGATTCATCCAAGACCGTCCGGTTGAAGAGCACCGCAACGCGATTTTCCTCTATGATTTTCACACACTTTTGATACCCGGCTTCATAGCGCGAAATTATATCCTGTAGGGTTCCCCCATCACAGAACTCATAATAACTCGCGAGGATCACGAGACCCTGTTCACTCGGATCACTGATCTCGGAAGTGAAATCGAGAAAGGCTTCCAGGGCGCAGATGTTCGGATGCCCGCTCTTGATGTATTGTAAATAACACCGGTTTTCGCGATATCGTTTGGAAATCAGGTTTCGAAGGGATGTTTCGCGTAAGTAGTGGATGCTGGCTTCGGAGGAGGGCGTGAGGGGTGGTTTGTGGGTTTGTGGGTTTGTGGGTCGGTGTCTGGCGGTGGAGTGGCGGGTGCGGTTGCGCGTTTTGGTCGCGAGAGACGCTGTTCGGCGGTTTCGGATTGGATTTTTACGGCGTAGTGTTTTTGGGTTTTTTGGTTGAGGACGAGATCTAGGGAATGGAGAGGGGGGAAGGAGTTAGCTGTTTGTTCTTCTGTCTTCTTTTATTGTGCAGTAGAAGATCTGGTGTATTGAGTAGCGAGTATCTCCCACTCATAAATCCTTCACTAGTCCTCTTCCCCATCTCCCGCCTCCCAATTCCCCATTCTCCAAACCCAAATCTTCCCCAAGCTCAAGACCAAAAAAATAAAATAAAATACATACAAACACTCCCAAAACCCCCAGCACCCCAAGATCCCCTCAAAAATCTGTTCTTCCAATGCCCCAAATTTTGGGTCTGGCCGCCATTTATTTCGCCGTATTGTTTTGCGCGTTTTGCTTAGTGAGCGGTGGTAGTTTACTAGGCGGGTTTCGGCTTCGCTTATGTCCCAGGATGGGAGGGTCATTTTTGGGGGGGGGGGGGGTGGTGGTTGTGGTTGTGGTTGTGGTTGGAGATTTGGGCTTGGTATGAGGAATGGTGAATAGAGGGGAAAATAGAGAGGAGGTTGAAGAGTGGGGAGAATTCGGAGAAAGGGGGAAGAGTTAAAGATGGAGAATGTATAAGTGGTGCAGAAGAGAAATGATAGATATTGCAGCCAAGTATTAAGTTGATATTCCTCGTATTCCTTATTACGAATAGCAATTAAAGTAAGTAGGTTAAAAGACATCTTCCCTACATCGGAATTAAAATAGGTAAAAATATGTTATATAGAATATTGAAAGCGCAATCTATCATTTACTTCATTTACCTCACTCTACCTCTTCTCTTCCTTTCCTCAAGCTTCATCACCTAGCTTAAAAATCAAAACAGGGAATCGCAAAAGAAAAGCAAAAGCTTTGACAATCCCCCAAATCCTGAAAGAAACATCATCAAAATGTCTCTCATCTTTGTTAAGTAAGCCGTTTCGCGAACCTGCGTTCGCTACTGTTAGCATTGGTAACTTCTTTGGCTTTCTTGGTCTCTTCATTCCCTTCAACTACATTCCCCTCTCCGCCATCAGTATCGGGATGTCCAAGAGCCTGTCCAACTATCTCATCTCAATTCTCAACATCGGATCGATCTTTGGCTGTATTTTCCCTGGATGGGCAGCAGACAAGCTGGGCCGATACAATATTCAGATATTCATGTGCACGGTTAGCTTCGTTGTCAACTTGGCTTTGTGGCTTCCAGCGCGTGGAAATGCACCAATTGTTATCTTCGCTCTCCTCTACGGTTTTGCTTCAGGCACCTTCGGGTCATTGGCTCCCGCCATTGTCGCTCAGATAACCAGCGATATGCGACAAATTGGCACCAGGACGGGCAGTATGTTTGCACTTGCCAGTGTTGCATCACTTATTGGCAACCCAATTGCTGGAGCACTTGCTGCACTAGGCCCAGGGAACGATCAGTACATGTATTTGCCAATCTTTACAGCTGTCGCTATTGCTATTGGAACTGCCATTTTGGTGTTCAGTAAAAGCCTGACGAAGGGAAATCTGTTAAGAGCGCTTTTAGATTTAGGAGAGTAAGTTGACTTGAAGTCACAGCATTACGACCCAATCATCTTAGCATATTCCTTTCGGCTACTGTAACCATCACAATATGTCTAAAGTAACAGTAGACTCGTTATTGACCAGGAAATTGATCCATAAAAACGAGGATAATTAAACACGCAATCTTTGCGCTTTCCAATTGTTATTTTCTTTTTCCTCAGCCATTGTAGTCTTTTCCCTCCTTTGGTCTTATCCCAACCCAGTATTAGATTTAATGTGTTTTTTTTGATTCTAAACCAACTACCTTCTCTTGAACACAATTGTAAGTACTAGCCAACTTTAATCTTACCCAAATGGTTCTCTCATGATCATGATCATGGAATCACAATTTCACATCTATTCCAACGTCAGATTACCACAGTCAACGGATGATCCAGCAGACCCTCTCAACTGGAGCTGGGCGAAGAAACATGCCGTTCTGGAAGAGAGTGGACATGAGAGAACTAGGCCACATATCTGCTATATAATTTGACTCAAACCTAGAATGGGAAATTCACATAAAAGGATACAAGGATGTGGATATAAATATGTATGTATTGTTCAGCTCTCTAGGGTATAGTGTATAAATCCCTTATAAAAAAATCTGCAGACAAACAAAAACCCTTCGTCCTATAAAAGAGTCCACCCACATCTTAAAATCCATCATATCATATCACATCACATCATACCATATCCCTACCCATATAACTTATCCTCTGCTCATCGTACCCCACCCGAATATCCGTCCTCCTCACAATCTTCCCATCCGGCCTCGGAACCAATTCGAACTCCTCATTTTCCCTTTCCCGTCTACCCTCATTCGCACCTCCATCTGCGCTACCATTTCCCGCATAATCTTCATTCGCTCCTCGCAGAATTCCCTCTTCACTTTTCCTACTCCAACTCGGCGTTATTTCTAAATTCGAACATTGTATGTTATCCTGTGGACTTTGCAGGCCATCCGATCGAGGGCTCCCATTCGGCTTATTTGGGCTGCAAGGCTGTTTCTTATATCCTCCCCAAGAACCTGATCGTGGTCCCCCGGGTGCAGGATCGGAACTGCGATTGCTAGAGAAACCGAGGATGTGCCATCTGCATAGAAGGGGTCGGAGTGTAGAGATTGACGCGGCAATTATGGCCAGGGCGATCTCGATCGTGGAACAAAGAAAAACAGGAGTAATATAGTCTTTTGAACGAAGATGAGAGGTTAGTTGAGGAAGCAAAAATGAGAGTGGATTGTCAAACTGAAGGGATTTTCAGAAAGAATTAACTTACACAATGAATCTCTGACATTTACAAGAGCTACCAAATACTTAAAACGAACGATCGTAGCAGAACTTGCACTATTGAGGGAAATTCCCCGTGTCAGCTCTCGATGCTTGAAGACGACAAATTGATTCCTTACATGATTCCCAAACCTAGGATAATCACAATCGACACCTTTAACTGAGAAGTCATCCTGAGACCCCACAGCATTGGTATTGGCAAGAGGGCAAAAAGCCAATCGAAGAAAATCGTCTCGGCGGAAATAGCATATGCGAAATTTGTAATGATGCGAGGCTCCAAACATTTTCCTGTGACCAATGGATCCCATGCCGCTTTCAATGGTCTGCACTGTATACATCCAATGATGAATGTTACGATGGTCCATATCCAGATTATAGCAAGACTGGCCCAGATGAGATACTTGTAGAAGGGTCTGAAAGAGGTAATGCGAAAGAGGAGGAGCCCGACGCTTGTTTTTATTATGGCTGTACAAAGAATGTAGGCAAGTTCGACGATAATTGTGCACTGAATCTCGTTAATATCTTTCTATTCATTGTAAATCAAGATGGAGCACAGTTCGTAATATATACCTTTACACCATTGACTAACCCATCAAAATTAAGTTCATTGGTATGTAACCCGACTCCATAACGAAGACTAATATATACAAAAATTGATGTGATAGTATACCCAACCTGCAAGTTCCATTAGCCAAGACTTACTTGGGGTTAACAAATTATCATCAGTGTATTCAAATACACTCACCAAAGCAAGAATAACCCAATAATCATCAGCTCCAAAAGTCCTCGATACAAATAGCCTCGTATAACATCTCAATCCAACACTTAACCATGTAAGAACCAAACCTACAGTCACCACGGCGACAAGCTGAATTTGACGGTCCTCCATGATTTGCCTCGTCGTAATCGGTGGCTTCTCAAACTTTCAAGAAATCAATAATCATGGGATGCAGATGGAGAAGTCTATTTAATGTATATGATCTACCAAATGCCTACTTTAGACCCCAAGAGTTCTACTTCTTTCTGGGGAATGGGAAACTGTCAATCCGAAATTCGCACAAATATTCAAATGCATTTACTGGATTGAATATTCTAAAGCTAGTAATACTAGACTTTTGCATTTGACGACATTTTCATGGTTGAACCTACTACATTTCACGTTCCTAGGGAGATAGGGCTGTGGAATGAACCATGCTTGCTATGGTTCACGCAATAGCAAGACTAGTATCTTGGGTTTGTAGTTAAAGGTCTGGGATTGTGCCGGGAAACCTCTGGATTTTGTGTACCAAGGTCTGCTGTGTGGTCCATTCATCTCCCGATATCATCAACTTTGGCTCCCGGTCCCACTGAGTTCTTCATACTAGTGTTTTCTAGCCAACACCAATGCAGGCGCCTCCGGCTTGCTTTTCCTTGAATCCTTATATGTATATAGATGCCGAATGTAATTATTGTCTAGAGGTCTATGATTTGGAATGAACGGAGACGTTGTAGGTTGCTGCTTGCAGCGTTGCTTTCGCTGGCAGGCTGGACATAACGTTGTGTAGTTTTGCACAGATCAATGGTTGGTCTGACTTTCGATGTCTGATAAATCTAGAAACGTAGAAAATGATATTTTGACATTGAGTCATGGGTAATGGACGGTGCCCTAACGGATGACGATCTGTTCTTGGGAAGTGGGAAGTAGCCGTTTTAGAACGAACAGAGGTCCATCTAGTCTTCTCCAAAACTTTCGTTCAAAATGTGTCAAAGCTTCAATAAGGTTACAATAATTACCAATGTATTTCGTTTCCGCGGAGTAGAGACTCTGTTTGATATATATATATATATATTACGATGAATAAATTATCTCACCGATGCCTCAACTGTTCGATTTCCAGGAGATACAGTAATGACCGAGGTTTTCCTGTCAACTGTCAGGCCAGAGCGTCGCGGGTCAATAGGTATTGACACATTTTATTTCCATTTGCGGTTGGGTATGGAGGGGCATAATGGAGAGAGGGTATGTATTCCTATCTGGTCAGACCTATTTGGATCCAGTCCGAGGCACAGATGTAATGGAAATATCCCACGAAACAGGAGACGAACACCACATACCGGTATTTTTATTTTTGGTCGCATCGTGCACGGCAGTAGCGGATCGACGGATCGACTACTAGGCTGTATTTTAAGTTGATGTATCGGTTATTTATTGGTTAATGGGATGTTCGAGACTAGATGTGGGCGATCTGTGTTCTTAGCGTCAGTGAAGCTCGTAGAGAACCTCGTAGATTCGCGATTTTAGCGAGGAAAGAATAGAGAGGAGGTTTTATAAGAGAGAACTAGATCCTTAGCTATAAATGGACAGTATCCGAATTCCGGATTTGGAATTCCCCGTACATACATTATCACTCCTATTACTCATCTCTACAAGTACACAACCAATAACTCCACTTAGCCAAAGACCATGCATCCACTAAATTCCAGACTCCAGACTCCAGACTCCAAATATCAAAATCTCGAATCCACCTCCGAAACTCCACAAATACCTCAAGATAGTAAACAATAGAAGGAATAACCTGGTTCCTTAACCTCGGATTTCATACCCTCCGCAGCACTATAAACGATTCAATATAACACCGGCAATGAATTTTCAAAAAAGCTTTTCAAGCTCCCATCACCACTTCTGCTTCCCGCAAATATGAATTGTTAAATATTTCTTTCTATTAATACTATTTACTAATGTATATGATTGATTGAATCAATCAAAGATCTCTCTCTATTGATACTATGTAGCCAAGCCATCTCAGCATTAAGCTAGATGTTGTCATTTCGACATACCGGGTAAACCCATTTTTATATTCCCGCCACGCACTGCCTTTTAGATAACACTTCCCGCATCAATTATCCATCCCAGCGAAAATGAATCCAGCAAATAAGCAAACCATTCAACAGGATGAATGTTCAGGTATCTCGAATGATAAAATATAACTTTCCCCACGTCCCAGATCCGCCAGTGTACTCACTTTAGTAACCAAGCAAACGCCACAAGCCAACCCACTCCAAAACCATGCGTAGATAATTGAACCTACTTATTCCCATTCGCCCTCATTATCATTACGCTCAACGGAAGCTCTTTTCCCGGTACTGGAACTCGTCCCCTTTGGTCTACCTCTTCCCCTAGGAATAGAACTAGACCTAGCTCTCTTCTTTCGGCCTCCTACAGCTCCATTGGCACACGCCTTCCTCTTGCGCCCTCTCCCGCTGCCACCTGGTGGACCAGGTGTACCATCTTCATCATCACTTGGCGTACTCATTCTCCCTCTCTCATCAACCTCTTCAGCTTCTGCCGAGACTTTGAAGTCGTGATCTACATTAAGTAATTCAACGAACGCTCGACATTGCTCTTCCATTTTGTCCTCGGAATCATAGCTAGTCATCCTACCACAAACCTCACCCCAAAATTTGTCACCAGTAACGCTTGTGACTTTAACTGGAGCTCGACTAAGATCTTTATTTACGCCTTTAACTTTCCCATCTCTGTTCATCAATCCAAATTGTCGACGAAGATATGTTCGAGCCTCCCATAGATTTGTAAGCATGATTGAAATTGCAGTGAGCTGTTGTAGGCGCATCGAATCTCGCTTTGGTACTTCAGGACGAACATGTCCATTTGCGTCAGTTTCATTCACTGGTTGGTCGAGGCTGATGTGAAGGACCTCTGTTTCAATTGCATGAGCAATACCAGTTCCTGTAGCTGACACCAATTTTTCCATTGAATTAATGGTTGACAATAATTCATCCACAGTTTGGTATTCGAAGAAGGCTAGGTTCTCGATGATGAATTGCGCAAAATCCAAATGATGTGGTAGATCTTCAATAGTGTCGAGCTTTGCAGGATCAAAATTGATTCGAGAGCATAAGCTATCAAACAACTTCTTTCGATTCTTGACCTTACTGATCTTCATAATTTCAATCATCATCCAGAGTTTTGAAGTAAAGGGATTGAGTGTGGCGCCATGGGTGTCCTTGACTACGTCCCTTTGATATGCATATGCAGCTAGTACAGCCCGCACATATTCCTTTTCAAGAATAGTCTCATGCTTCTCGTGGAGAGCCTTGTGCTCCCGGAATGCAATATCGGCAATCTTGCTGGTAGGTGAAGTTTCAAGAGCGATGAGAGTACAGGCAGTCTCCTTGGGATGGACAAGACCTTGCCTATTGATGCTGGCCACAACTTCTGCCGCAAGAAGTGCTTCTTTATCTTGGCCACCAAGCGCAATACGAGCAATGTCCTTCAAGAATCTTTGCGCAATGTCCAATGCAACGCCATCACCTTGACTACCACCCATAACACCCAACTTTGCCTTGGAATCAGTACCAGTGCCAACAGCGCCGTCGACGCTTTCCTCTGATCGCTTCTCTTCGATTGAAAGATATTCTTTGAAAGCTCTCATGACGATTGACTCGAGCTCCAAATCCTGGTCGCTGAATACTTGGACAAAAGTGGTATACACGTTGGCCGCAGAAAAGTTCTTTGGCCAAGATTGACAAACCATACCCATTGCATCAAGTGCATGCTTTCGAACTTCCATAGGTTGAGAGGGTGTGGCAAATGGAGCAAATGTATCGACCATCAATTTCGAAACCGATGTACCTTTCATATTTGGGAATTCCTTATCCTTAAAGACTTGGTGCTGAGGATCAAGGTCGCAGTGCTTACCACACATGCCACAAATAAGTAGAAGCTTTGTTAACTTCTTAACAAAATCAGCTCGCTTCGGATCGTTCAAGTCGATGGTTTTCATCTTCTGAATACCAGCTAAGCTAGATAACACAACTCTGGTTAAGTTGTGATAATCGTCAAGGACGCTGCTGATAATCCACAAACAAGCAACGATATCGTCCAAAATAGATTTGGGACTGCGTGTCATAGTTGGCAAAAGATCCTTTCTAATCGTGGTGAGAAAACCATGTTGAACTTTGGGTAAGCTAGGAAGAACATAGCGAAATATCACAACAGCTGAACGATAAATAGCAGCCTCATCACCACTGCCGACATTTGAAACATATGGCTGCAATAGTTGAATCTGTTCGGCCGTGAATAGATTAGGATTGGATTTGGCAAATATGGTGAGTACTTCCAAAGCATCCCGAGCAGTTGGTGCATCGGAATCCTCGGAAGCTGGATTGTCAATAATTGTTTCGAACATTGCCGCAACAAGCGCCTTGCAGACCTTAAAATTTGCATCAGGGTATTTCGACTTTGGTGAGAGTAGATTCTGGAGGACTTTGTCTAGAACAGTAGACGTCCCATTTTGTCGCTGAGCCGTCTTGATGATTAAAGTTACGTGGTCTGAAATAGCAAGTTTTGCTTGGACGGATGTATCTTCGGATCCAGTCACTTTGTAGAAAGGTAACATCCAGACTTCCTCGATTGTCGACCTGGCCAATTCCTGAACACCATCATCAAGATCGGTGACTCTGTATAAAATGGCATCAGCGATAGAAGCCTTGACATCCTTGTTCGTATTATTCAGGTAGATGTCTTTCAAGAGTTTCATAGCTCGCTTTCGGACACCAACTCCACTATCGTTAACTCGTTGAAGAATACTGGGTGTCATCTCCACCTCGAGAGCTGGCACTAATGATATGCACTTTCCAATGAGGCCTAATGCCGAATCCCTTACACCCACTGAAGGATCGTTTGAACACCGTAAAATCATTTGCTTAGCGGCAGGCTCTCGGTCAAGAATGGTTGGATCTGTTTCCAGAACCTGATTGACACTTTTCAGACTCTTGCTTCTGACAGTAGCTTGTTCACTGAACATCGAGCGAAGCAAGATATCAAGCACACGGCTGAAAGATTTGCAAAAATTCGAGTGTAATAATGTCAAAGAGTAGGCCAGACGGGCGTGATTAGGATCAACTGAGCCGTAACCATGCTCTGTAGAAAACCATCTCTTATCAGTGATCATCATCCTCAATCGATATGCCACTTTACCATAGTTCTCCTCGATGCGCTCGTGATCAGGATCATCATCAGAAATATTGTCATATTCTGTGATCAATTGTGAGGCCCATTCAACGATTAAGAGAGAAACACTGCTTGTTAGTTGAGGATCGGAAAAGGAACGGTCTTCCATGAAGTCTAGGCACATTAAGTAAGGTCCACCCCATGTCAAGATCTCGTGAATGTTTGCTTCGTGCCTGAGCGTGTCCTCAGCCATCCTTGAGAGAGCCTGTCCCATACGACCATCTCGATTTTCTAGTGAAGCAGCAGTCTTTCGAACATGAGAGTGTAGTTCAGATATTGCTGCGCCCATTGACCCTAGTAAATCAAGAGCCATGTTCTTGGCAGGAGCAGGCGTTTTGTCTGCTTCAGCAAGTTGCACCATCTTGAATAGGAAGAGGCGTAAAAGTAGTTCGGCGGCAGGCCAGTCCGTAGAATTTAGACACGTAATGAAGTCTTCAACAAACAGATCAAGGAGATTTCGGTATGGGGTATCGCCATTTTTCGTGGATTTGATCGCTCTGCTAACAATGAAGTTAACCACATATCCAGTGTTTTGTGTCGCACTTTCTAGTAATGAAGCTCCGCAGTCCTTAAGTTCTTGAATCGCTGTGACGTTCTGTTCAATTGATCGATTTTCCGTGTCATATCGACGACGACTATCGGCATCATTGATTCCATCCTCTTGGACCTCATCAATTCCTGTGAGAGCATCGTTGGCCTTGCGCCTTCGCTTTTCTTTTGCATCATCCGACTTGCTGGCGCTTGTCTGAATCAACTTCATGATTAGTGCCGAGACAAGTTGGATGCTTCCGCCATCCGCTAATTTGAATTGACGAGCGCTTTGTTTAGAGACAGGGAGCTTCTCCAAGGATGTTAGAATCTCATTGAAAATCTCCGCTCTTTCCTTTGGATTATTATTGAAGACTTGCGCAAGCACATCCATCGCTACTACACGTAGATTGTCAAATTTCGAGATACCAAGTATGGAGTCCTTCTCGGCGTGAGCATTCTCGACAAATATCAACTTGGAAGCTGCAAATTCAAGACTGTTGATGACCGTTTCAGACAGTTCAATATTGGCCACGAGAACTGCCATGAGTGACAAAAGGCGTCGACATTGGGCAAGTAGATTAAGAATAACTTTTTTCTGAGCGGATAGTAACTTGAACAATGTTGAAGTGGATCCCGTACTGCGCAGTTCCACAATCGGAATTATGAAAGTCTCCATAATATTTTTGAAGGCGTTCAAGGCCGATTGAATTAGATCTTCCGAGTACAACTGCTTTTCGTCACGCCCGCCAGTCATAACTCTGAGTGAGGTGCGAGCAGATTTGAGTCCAAGTTCTGCATTCGCAATTTGTAAAAATAGGGTTTCCACATCCGACTCTCCCATATCCTCGTCAATCTTCAAATCAAGTGTCTCGGCCTCTTTCAAAGCAGCCTCAGACAGTTTTTGGATCCGAATCAAATCCTCCAGGGGTACCTGTTTGAATCTACCAACCTCAATAATCCTATTCAGGAGGGCCTCAAGTCGCATTTGAGGATTAGCCGCAAGACTAATTCCTTCATTCGTCGAAATAAAGAAATTGTTAGAAACATCAGTATCCGGCTGAAATTGATTTTCAGCTTCAAAAATATCTTGAAGATATTCTCGTAGATTTCGCGCAGCAATTTCGGCCTTCTCTCTTTGGTCGATCACCCCAGATACATTTTCTTCGTATTCATCGGAGCCCACTCGTCTTCTTTTTCTGGCAGGACTGTCAGGCGAGTCTGGAAGACCTTCCACAACCTTGTACTCTTCTGGTCGTATTTGGGATTGTGGTATTACGACGGATATGCTTGGTTGTGGCGAAGATGGTGGATTATTTTGGCTTTGCTGGGCATCTTGAATAGCGACCGGTGCAACTCGTGGAGGTGGAGGAATGGGTAATTGGACATGCGTTGTTTGAGGACTGATTTTTGTGGCATGTGAAGTTGCAGGAATTGGGCTTTGTTTGTGAACAAATGTAGGTGCGTTTGGCAAAGGAATTTCGACCGCGATTCGCGACTTTGGTCTAGGTGTAACATTCGCATACTCGACAACAGGCTTCGTAGTAATAGCTTCGGGAAATATGGTAGCATTTGCATTCGCATTATGGGCCTGCAAGTTCGCATTCACAAAACTACCACTTGGAGTTCTCGATTTCGTCTGAGACTTAGTTCTCTGCTTCTGAATTTTTTGCCTCATGGCTGGCGCTTCTGAACGTTCCGCAGTTCTATATTCCACCTTTGTTGAGTCATATAGCATTTGCGCAAACGGGGAAAGATTTGGTTTCAAAGGGGTAGAATCGGGGAGTGATGCAATCTTTGGTCCGATCTTGAAGTTGCTTTTTTTTGTATGTTAGTCAGATCAAACTGTTTGCTGGACTCTAACCTTACTATTTTGTATGCTCTTTTGGATTAAGCAACTTTTCAAGGTCCTTCAAAGTTCTTTGTAGGCGCTGAGAGGTCTGATATGGGTTTGTTGCGTCGGCGTTCAGACTTTCCAGACTTTGTCTGCCCTGTTGAGTTTCTGCTGCATTTGGAAATAATGAGGAGGAAGAACCAAGTCCAATTGTAGGTAAGGGGATAATATCTGCAAATTGAGTGTTATTAGTAAAAATTGATAATGGTGTTTGAGGATATCTTTCAAAGGTGAAAGGAAAGGTGAGGTACCAGAATTGAACGGCACAACCGAGGAAAAAGGTGAATAGGGAAGAGCTTCGTCGACAGTGAATGGGCGTGGCCTCATGTTCCGAGTTTCTCTTGAAGAAGACGCGCCATTTGTCCCATTATGACCATTGTGGTAGCCATACCCATTACTATTTGAATCCATGGTGAGGGTACGTGAGGGTACTCGGTATGGTGTGGTCGCAAGGCCGAAAGCTCGCTCGTAAAGGTAGGTGTGATGAGAGAAAAAAGTCCTAATAGAATTAATTTACATGATCAATTTGTTGTACAATCCCGAATTGTTATCCGCAACGTATATCTGTCTTTCGTGAAAGCGCTACAAAGCTGTCGACAAAACAACCTTTCAACTTCACCATTAGTTAGTAGCCCGTCTGTAGGTAGGCAGCCTTGCGCTATCTTTGGATTGGATGGCTCTGGATGGGGTCTTTTACTAGCGCGACTTCTTTCCTTTTGGCTTCGGCCTTGCATGAATGCACAGTATTTTATTTTCGAAGAACAACCACACACAATCAAAGTGAACTTCAAAATGTCTTCGGTAGATTCTCTTGTATTCTGTACAGATTGTGGTAATATTTTTGGAAAGTTGGAAAGTTCTACTGGTAATAAGAATATCAATTTAATATACGATTGTTGTGGAGTAGAAAATGAAGGTAAGGTAAGGTTAAGGTTATTCCATTCGTATTTTGTTTCCTACGCATTGTCTAGATCCCCGATCAAACTTTGCTTCTGGATACTATCTTCAAAACAATCGAAACAAGAACAAAATAAGCATTCTTCCCCTCGATTTTGCGACCAAAAAAAGATCAGTTTTTCAGGCCGTAGAGAAGGCTGATTATGAGAATCAAGTAATGAGATGAGTAAACCCCCATGCCCAGAATGCGGCGCAAAGGAGGTTAGGTTTCAGACGGTACAATTGAGAGGTGCGGATGAAGTATCATTCTCTACAACTGTACTTGGATATGATTGTCTCTTTAATACTGACATATTTTAAGTGGGCCGAGAACAATTGATCCGTGACATATAGCATAACGGAGGTTACTTCACGATTCACGAATTGTATAACATGTGACAGGACTGGACTTCATATCTGGTGTTTGGTAGGAAAATTTGCAACATGTTAATGGCCCAAGCACTTTGGCACCAGCCATCATTTGAATTAAATACAGGCGACGAATTTTTGGAGAATATAAACAACTAGGCTGCAGCAACAGCCTCCTGCTCTGGGATGAACGCATACTCAGTCTCCCCATTCTTCTCAAACTCCGCCATATCCAACGCAACGATAACACTATCCCGCACAACCTTGTCCTTATCATCCAAGAACTTCTTTAGTGTGTCCTCAACACCTTTCTCGTCACCTAAGCTTCCCAAAGCCTCAGCCGCCTCATGTCTAACCATGCTAGCCTCCTCCAAATTACTGAGAGATCCAATAAGAGCAGGGATGGATGCTGGATGAGATAATTGTCCAAAAACAAAGGCAATTTCGTGTCTGAAAAGTGCGGACGGATCATGGAGACCTTTTGCGAGGGCAAGAACAGCAGGAACGGCGGTGGGAAGATCAGGAGGTGACGCAAGATCTCGAAGAGCAAACATGGCTCTGTATCGTTTAAATAAAGAGTTTTTGGTATCTAACAATGTTTCCTCGAGTTTCTCGATTGACAATGATTCTGAGTTTGCTTCTGCGGTTGGTGGAGCTGGGTCAATTGATGCGAAATCCCTATAATCGCAAGAATTGTTAGTATTGCGATACAAAATATATCTCAGGCGATCATTAAAAAACTCTCTGCTGCATGGGAACAAAGAGCGCATCGTCCCATCAGCTGTGCGCAAATGACCGTTCTTCTAAAACAATAAAAATTCCACTTACGATTGTCGTAGCTTTTCTGCCTTGCCCGCATCTGAATGCTCCCACTCGATTCTCTCCACACTCAACTCACACGTCTGGCTCACCTCAACCGGCTCAGTAGTATCATCCCTTCTCTCCTTAAGCAACTGCAAAGAATCCTTATCACCCAACGCACCCAATGCCTCCGCAGCCTCATGTCTAACCATACTGTTCTCCTCGCGATCCTCCAACACAGCTCTCAAATATTTCGAGCACTCAAGATTCCTCGTCTGACCCAAGCAATAAGCAAGTTCATGTTTCAAAAGTGCGGAAGGAGAAGTAAATGCAGCGGCGATGGCTTCAATGGCGGGAATGTGGGAGGGTGAAGATGAGATAGAGGCGAGATGTTTGAGGGAGAAAAGGGCGCGGATACGGAAATCGAGTGGTGTGCTTTCCGAGCAGAGGGTTTTTCGTAAAGTGAGGACGGTGGCATCTGCCGTCTCTTCTGGAGCAGGAGAGGTTGCTGATGGAGCCATATCGATAAAATTTGTTGTGTATGATTTTAAATGGTGTTGTAGTAGAAATTTTGTGGATTTTTGAAGAAAAAATTAAGTAGATGGGACAAATAAATTACGAAATGATACAGCATCCGGCCCTATACGAAATAAAAGTTCGGTGCCCTTAACTGCCCGCACTAAAAAAAATGCGGCCGATGCGCGGGGTTCTGCATGGATTACATAATGTGACACTTGCATCAGATCCGTGCGTGTAAAAGTGGGGAGAGGCTAGTATTCAGAAAATCAAAATCAAAATCAAGATCCAGTAGGTACGTGGGGAACCTCCAAAAAAAAATAAGAAAAAATCTGAAAACCCCCAAAATAAATTCAAAAAATGCGGTTGAAATTCAGAATCAAACTGAATTAGCAAACAACCTTCAAATGAGAAGGTCGTAATAGGAATCGAACCAATATCTCCGGAATCAGAATCCGACGTGCTGACCATTACACCATACAACCTTTTTGCGAACTTGTTATGGTCAGCACGTCGGACCTTGCTATATAAATCAATCCCAAAATTTCGTTCTATCCAGAATCCATCATCAAGGCCAAATTCACAACAAGTTCAAACAAGAAGTAATGGTTATTAAAGGTAGAGATATCTTACATGCTGGTTATTATATTCTATATGTGATATCATTCAGGGTATCCAATAGTCCGGATTGCAGTCCACCGATGAGAAACTTTTGGATTCCTGAATCTATTCAAGATATTCAAATCAATTGAAATAATAAATTATATTTCAATATTTCTAATCTTTTTAAATATTAAATATAACTAAAATATTCAAATTATTTGAAACATTGAACTATATTCAAATATTCAAATCATTTGAAACATTGAACTATATTCAAACATTCAAATATTTCGATGAAACATTGAACTATATTCAAATATTCAAATCATTTGAAACATTGAACTATATTCAAACATTTAAATATTTCGATCATTGAAATCTTAAATCTAGTCTGTCGGTCCGGACTATTGGACACCTGATTTCATTTCCGTTCATGATTTTGGGTTTCTAATCCGGCTCTTTATATTCGAGCCTCTATCTCTACAAAACCGAGCATATCCTTCTTCCATGGAGCAGGAGTATAAACCCGCCAGCTGACAGTCACTCCGTGTTTCGCATGACTGAAGTTTATCTTTATCTTCTCCTTGTGCAATCGATAACCACAAGTTGGCAATTAGGCAGATAAGTTTTAGGAGGCACATGGTCTAGTTATTTGGAACATGGAGAAGTAGCTTCATAACCCTCTACAAGTGTAGACATGAGGAGTAATCCTTATAATAGACGCATCTTCTCAAATTTTACTTCATATACAATGCTGCCTCACTGCTTCCATCACCACTACTTACCACTATAAGTACACCGACAAATATCTCATCTTGTCCCCTCTTCCAACCACGCCGTTCATCCAGCACGCTTCCATCTTACAATATCACTCTGATCGTTGAACGTTAAGTACCATGTAATGAAGTATGTTTACACTGTGAAATCCATCGCTACTGCTCGAATCCAATTCATCCTTAAGAAAATCCCTCATTTCCTTCAGAACACCATTTCAGATTCTATCATCAACGTCAGACCTGATGGCGTGTAGTCTATATGAAGATGCATGGATTGTGCCAGGTCCAATACTTCAAATGGTACTATTATCTACTTCTTCGAGCACGACTCCCTATTTTAACCACAAATTTGGCAAGAGGACTTCAGAAATATTCTTCTACGAAATTACTCGTAATCCTCCTGTTAGGCAGAATATACCTGTGAGCGCTGCATATATTCGGCGACGTCCAAGAATATTTTAGGACTTCATACATCAGACTGCCCAAATCTACTATCCTCCAAATCCTGCAAACTCTCCTCTCACAAATCATGACTTTAAGTGATGCAAGAATAGTGGCCATCATACTTCTGAAAAACAATAACCCCAATACCTTGAATGCAGAAGACGCCAGTGCTGACGCCGAAACGTAAATCAACAATATCGGTAATGCATTGTAACCAAGTCAAAAGACACAGCAGTCGATATAATTGACTTCAGAAGAGATGGGGACTATTTTGTCATAATTGCGGCACTCGCCTACTCCGAATCACAAACATGAATAGGATTCGAAGCAACAATCCCATCCATGAACTTCCCATATCACCACGAACCTTTGCGATGGCGAGCTCTTCCTTTATATGGTTATCAAAAGATACTATTTAACTCAGGATACAGCTCTCTCACCACCAAATATAACATCCCCGTCTTTATCAAGCACCCACAAGTAACCCACAGAACTGCATTTCCACCAATATTCAAACAGTTATCAGAATTAATAGTCAGCAAGAGCTTATAATCTCCATGACGCAGCGTTCACCACAGGTAGTAGTCCTCTGAGTCGACGTCGTGGAGGTGCGACCAGCTAGCATCGAAATCCCGAGTGCCAGACAACAAATTCAAGACACCGGCGCCGGTAGAATCAAGATTATTACGGATGGTATCCATCCGCTAAGAGAACGATGCAGCTTAAGATACTCAGGTATCATATTTGATATTATAGTTCTCGGTATACGTACAGCACACCGCTCTCTCTTCGAGGGCTAATTGCTCAACACACATTGTGGTGTTGGTATTTTGTCTAAATATACCAATTGGTGAATAGCGTTGCTCAACTTATTTCTATTCCTCCGGCTCAAATCGGATGATAGGTGAAAATACATGATGAGGCTGAAACGTACGTATCGACTCGCTTGGGAACGTCATTTGCGTCTCACAATTGTCTCTGTTCTCACGATAAATCCTCACTTGTCTGCCTCTTTGACGCACCGGGAAATGGAACCTAGGCCTAAATTTTCCAATCACAATGATTGAACCTCCGAGTGGAATACCAACAATATAATGCAAGAACTGGACGGACTAACTCGGCGGACCCACTACCGTTGATTGTGTAGATCGTACTGTTGGCATATAGAAAAGTACGAATAGCTCGCACTTTCTTCATGTTACGAAGACTCTGAAGCACGCGAATGAAATGACAGTTTAGATGCGTAAGTACTCACTGCATACAGGCTTCGGTACCGTGGATGTGCTCAATTGTAAATATATTCGCATTTATCACTTATCTATATATATAGAGACATCCACACACAACAAATTTCGAAGAACAAAATTTCTTCGAAATACAACCAGTTCTTCCCTTTATTTAATAAAGAAATACTCCCAAAATCTATTCCAATTGTTCCCAAATGAATCGGCCCAGTAATTATTGTGATACTATCGTCGCTGCTCAAAACACGAAACTTACACGAAAATTCGCGTAAAAACTCTCCCATTATAGACGAAAAGACCATTATAATCAATACTATCCCATCCAGCTTTCCAAGAATCATCTTAAATATTTCAACTCAAAAGGAAGTTGTATTATTCCTTTATAAAGAAAACCTCAACAATCCCCTATTTATCCTTTCTAACCCAACCCCCTTCCAATCCTTCAACTCCCAAGCTCAACACAACATTCTTAGCTCTAATGATCCTTTCAAATCATCTACTATCTCTTCTACATTCCAATTCAATAATAAGTGAAAAAGACAATTTAACTATTCAAAACCTAACCCTACAAAACCAAAGGAATCCATCCAAAAAACGAAAAACCTTCTCATTCTAATTATCTTTATAGAAAAGGATATCGAAGAACAATCGAAGATCCTAGATCTAATCGAAATATTCCACGAATATCTTGAAAAAGAGAAACTTATTAGAGTTTCAAATATTATCACTTTACAGATCTCCCATCTCGAAAACGCAACCAAAAGAATTGAAAAACAGACTAATCATCTTTTCAATCTTTTTAATTATTCAACTACTCCTCCAACAAATCCTTCAACAACAAACAAAGAAAACTATACTTCAATTACCAAAACAATAAAGAAATAGAAAGTAATTACAAAGGGAAACTCTACAAAACAAAAGTCTATAGAACAAAAGAAAGATACTCTTAGTAAACGATTGATTCTTATCAATCCATTTCTTCATCAATTTATTTCCTTTATATTATTATATACAAGAAACAAAATCAATGAAGCTTTCAGAAAAACTGATATCAATGGATCTATTATTTCAATCATTACTACAACTAAAAACAACAATATTATTTTAATTATTAATAACCTTTTCAATATACAATTCCTAATCGAAAAGAAAGAAATCTGGAATCAAATCATCCGATCAAAAAGAATACAAATCGATAAACTATAGTATAAAATCATTATTCATAAAATTCCAATCAAGGAATTCTCAGGCCCGAAAGGTATGGATCTAATTAAAGAGGAAATTAAGATCTTTAATTCAGGTTTTGTTCTTATGGGTATTCCCTATTGGCTTACCAATACCTCCAAAAGAGTTAATCAACAAGAAGGAGCAATAATTATTGTATTCGCTATACAAAAGGAAGCAGAGATAGCTATTCGAAAAAGGCTATATATTGCTGGTATTAGCATCAAAATCGAATGATTCTATCCTTCCTATCACAGAGGCAACAGATAGGACAACAGGAATCACTTTTATTAATAAGACGTAGCTCGAAGAGCTACGTTTCTATAGAAGGAACGGTTCCTTAAATACATTTATGTGTAGCGCTAGCCCCGACCGGGGCTAGCCTACACTTATCCGAGGTCCGACTCCTATGGGTCGGAACCCGAGCGGTCTCCGTATACCATATACGGGGACCCCGTGACACTTCCACCCCTTCCTCTCAATGCAATAAATATCAAGGATTCGATCATAACGAATCATTTTGCAAAAAACCTTCAGTCTGTAATCTCTATAGCAACAATTATACTACAGCCAATCACTTTTGCTTAATTTGTCAAGTTAAAGGCAAACTCTGTCAGCATTTAATGATTAAATACACTAATTGCAAAGAAGAACACAAAGCTAATTCCAAAGCATACGAAATATACCAAGCAACTATAAAGAAATCCTTCTAAATGCTATACAACAATATACACATTCTTCAAATCAATTTAAACAAAAGTTTTCAAACTACCAAAAGCGCTTTTCAACTTACCTTAAAACTCAATATCGATCTTATAATCATTCAAGAACCCTGGATCCTCTCGAATCCCGAAAAAGACTACTCTTCAATTAAATCGATCGCTCACTCCAGCTACTCTCAACTCCTTCCCAATAATCCTTCGAACCTTCGCCCTCGTACAATGATCTACATTTCGAAAGGTTACAAATCACTAATAACCCTAATATCCAATTCTCCAAAAGACCCAGATATCCAAATCATTGATATCACTCAGGGAAATCATACAATCCAATTATTCAACATATACAACGAAACCGATCAAGCTCAAAAGAAAGGCTACACTATCGAAAGATGCCTCTTCAATATCCCTCTCACTCATCATACCATTTTCACAGGAGATTTTAATTCTCACCACCCTTGATGGGATCCCTTTTCTAATAAAAACCCCAATACCGACCAATTAACCGAATAATTTGAAGATCACAACCTCACCCTTCTTAATGAAACAAGGATTAATACCTTCTATCGAACAAATATAACAAATCCAAACGTTCTTGATCTTACTTTAACTACTGAAGCGATATCCTCCAATATTATTGATTGGCAAGTTCTTCCTGATCTTGGATCAGATCATTTAGGGATCTTATTTGAAGTTCAAGATACCGGAATTCGTTCAACAAATATCGTTCCGTTAACAAGATTCAATACAAAACAAGCGGATTGGAACAAATTCACAAACACCCTCGAATCAAAGCTATCGTCTTCAACTATCCTGAATTCTAATGATTACCTCAATATCACTACTTTAGAATCCAATTCACTTGATTCTCTTCTCGACAAAAACCAGCAAATGCAAACACTGGATAAAACTGCAATAGAATTCACCCGAATAATCACCAATTCGACTGAAATCAGTATACCGAGAATCAAATCAACCAAAAAGGCAAAGTCCTGGTGATCTCCAAAGCTGAAAGCTCTTCAAAAACGATTTGCAAATGAATATAAAAATACTAAACGATACCCTGAAGATAATATATTCAAGAAAATATATCAATCAGTAAGGAATCATTACTTTCAAACTATCAAAACAGTGAAAAAGAATTATTGAAACGAATTCCTAGAAAAAGAGGATACCCAAACGATCTTTAAGACAATATCATATACGAAAAATCTTCAAACCGAAAGGATTCCGAATATCCGATCCAATTCCTCTCAACTCGAAAGCTCTTTCGAAGGGAAATGCTCAGTTTTCAGATTTGTTCTATTCCCTCCCCTTTCAAGTATTACAGTATCCAAATGGGAAGGATACAAACAATCGAAAAAGTGGGATTGGTCTAAATTTACAGAAAATGAATTCTTTAATGCTTATTCAACTAAAATCAAAGGAAAGAGTCCGGGTCTAGATGGAATCATTCAGGAAATCATTATTCGAGTTTATAAAGCAATCTCAAAAGCTTTCTTTACCTTTTTCAGTAATCTGATTAATCTTGGTTACCATTCTTCTTGTTGGAAACAAATTACAAAAGCGATACTCAAGAAACTTTCGAAACCAGATTATACTATTCCAAAAACTTATAGGGTTATTGTTTTTCTTAATTGTTTAGACAAAATTAGTGAAAGAATTCTAGTTTAAAGGCTTAGCTTTCTAACCGAAACTACGAATTTATTGCATCATTCCCAAATGGACAGAAGACAAAAGAAATCAGCTATCGATACAGCAATCTTGCTCATCATCGAAATCGAAAGAAATACAAGAATCAAAAAGAAAACCTCAACCCTTTTCCTAGATGTTAAAGGGGCCTTCGATTATATATCCAAGAATCGACTTTTAGATATCTACAAGAACCTCAATCTCCCAATTAGTCTTATTGTGTGGATCTCGTCATTTTTGGAAGAAAGATTATTCAAACTTTCGTTTGATAATCAAACCAAAACCTTTAAACTAATCAATATCGGAATCCCTCAAGGAAGTCCAATCTCATCAATTCTTTTCCTAATCTATATTCGAAATCTTTTTCAATCGAATTCAATTGAATATCTTTTGTATATTGATGATATAACCTTGATCATTCATTTCTCAAATTGGAAAAAGAATATCATTTCCTTCGAAAGAGCAGCGAAATAGATCTATGTTTTTGATAAGAAAAACACTATTCAATTTGATTTAGCAAAAACGGAGCTAATGTATTTCTCTATCTCCAAATATACAAAAGATGCTTCAATCAAGCTTTCAAATTCTGAGATTATATAACCTTTAGTACTAGTTAGATGACTAGGTATTTGATTCGACCCCGACCTCAATTTCAAACAATATATTATAATCCGAACACACACAACAAATTTCGAAGAATAAAATTTCTTCGAAATACGACCAGTTCTTCCCTTTATTTAATAAAGAAATACTCCCAAAATCCATTCCAATTGTTCCCAAGTGAATCGGCCCAGTAGTTGTTGTGATACTGTCGTCGCCGCTCAAAACACGAAACTTATACAAAAATTCGTGTAAAAATTCTTTCCAATTTCCCTCAACTCTTCTTCTTATTGAGTGTATAAGGTTCTGATAGGTTTATCAAATCTAATAATGGACTCTTCGATGGAAGGATCCTTTGGATCATCTCCTGAATCTACTTTTCTATGAGTAATAGTGATGCTAGGCTTTTCAATATCCAGCTTCTCTATTATGGACTCAATCTCCCCATTCAGAAACCCCTTCACAATACAAAAATCACCCAATCTCTTGAGTCCCATTCCAGCCCAATCCTTCAATTCGCAAAGGCAGCTAGATATTTTCAGTTCAGATGATCCTTTTCGATCCTTTGATAAATCTATCCTCTTCAAAATTAATAACAAACGATGCCGACAATCAATCAATTCCGGAATCAAGCTATCATCTGTTAAACAAGCGATTGAAGGAGCTAGAGATCTTTTAGTTCTAGTAGTATCATTAGAGAAATCCTTTGAAGAACAATTTAAGGTTCTAGATCTAATCGAAATCTTCAGAGAATACCTTGAAAAAGGGAAACTTTCGAAGGCTTTCAATATTATTACTTCTCAAATCAACTATTTCGAAACCACCACCAGAAAAATCGAAATACAAGCAAATCACTTAGCCGATCTTTTTAATCAATCTACTCCTTTCATTATTGGGAAAAAACCTTCTGCACCCAACAATACTAGTTATACTTCAGTTGTAAAAGCCAACGAATGGAATGTTGTTTTCAAAGGCAAAACCAATAAACAAAATCCTCTGGAAAAATCACAAAAGAAGGAAGATGGTTCAAACAAACGTTTAATTCTTATCAATCTCCTTATTCCCAATCCAGATTCCTTTTCTCCTTTTATGGTGAGAAACCAAATGAACGAAGCATTCATGAAAGCCGGAATCAAAGGTTCTGTTATCTTAGCTATTACTATTTCCGTCAATAACAATATTATTATAACTACTAATGATCTATTCACCTCTCAATTCCTTTTGGAAAAGATATCAATTTGGAACCAGTTCTTAAAATTCGAAAGGATTCAAAAAGATCAAATCTGGCACAAAGTGATTATTCACAAAATCCCTATAAAGGAATTCTCAGGGTTTAAAGGCATGGATCTTATCAAAGATGAGATCAAGATTTTCAATATTGGTCTTTCCTTAATAGGAATTCCTTATTAGCTTACTTCAATAACCAAACGATCGATTCAGAAAGAGGGAGTAATAATTATTGCTTTTGCTACCGAAAGAGAAGCTGAGTTAGCTATCCGAAAAAGACTATATGTCGCAGGGATCAGTGTGAGAGTAGAAAAATTCTACTCCTCTTCTTCAAGCTCTCAATGTCAAAAATGCCAAGGATTTGGCCATCAAGAATCACATTGCAGAAAGCCCCCTGTTTGCGGGCTTTGTAGCAACAAATACTCTACAGCCGGTCACTTTTGTATAATCTGCCAAACAAAAGGCAAACTATGCCAACATCTTGTAATTAAATGCGCCAATTGTTAAGGAGAGTATAAAGCAAACTCGAAAATCTGTGAAATATATTAAGCAACTACGAAGAAACCTAATTAATGTTATACAACGATATTCGCATTCTTCAAATTAACTTAAATAAAAGTCTTCAAGCTACCGAAAGTGCTCTTCAATTGGTCTTGGAACTTAATATCGATCTGATACTCATTCAAGAACCGTGGATCCTCTCAAATCCTAAGAAAGATTATTCGTCTACTAGATCGATTGCACATTCCAGTTTTACTCAACTCTTCCCAAATCACTCTTCAAACCTCCGTCCCCGCACCTTAACTTATATCTCGAAAAGCTTCAAGCCATTAGTCGCTTTAGCTCCCGATTCCCCAAAAGACCCTGATATGCAAATTATCGATATTTCAGAGGGAAATCATACAGTCCAACTCCTAAATATCTACAATGAAGCCGATCAAGCGAAAGAAAAAGGACATACCATTGAACGATGCCTTTTCAATACCTCTCTTTCTCATTATACTATCCTTATCGGAGATTTCAATTCCCATCACCCATGGTGGGACCCTTTTTCGAACAAAAGTTCAAACGCTGATCAATTAGCTGAATGGTTTGAAGACCATAACCTTACAATTATGAATGAACCGGGTATTAGCACATTTTATCGAACGAATATAACAAACCCAAGTGTGCTAGATCTCACTTTAGCTACAGAAGCTATATCACTTAATATACTTGATTGGCAAGTTCTCTCTGATCTTGGATCAGATCATTTAGGGATTATGTTCGAAGTGAAAGGTATATCGCCTTCTATACAACAAGTCCCGTTGTCAAGATACAATACAAAGCGAGCAGATTGGGATAAATTCACCTCAATACTCAAAACAGAAATTTCGACATCCATAATCCTGAACTCCAAGGATTACCTCGATCTTTCTATTCTAGAATCCGATTCCCTTGATGCCCTGAATGATCAAAGCCAACTAGTAAAAACACTCGACGAAGCTGCTAAAGAATTCATTCAAATTATCACTAGATCAGCGAAAGCCAGTATTCCGAAACTCAAAACAACCAAGAAAGCGAAGCCTTGGTGATCCACTAAGTTGAAAGCCCTTCGGAAACATCTCGCATCGGCTTACAATACCTCCAAACAATACTCCGAGAACGATATATTCAAGAAGATCTATCAATCGGCAAGAAATCATTACTTTCAAACTATCAAAACAGCTAAAAAGAATCATTGGAATGAATTTCTTGAAAAGGAAAATACTCAAACGATTTTCAAAGCAATATCCTACACAAAAGATCTTCAAACTAAAAGGATCCCGAATATCCGTTCCAGCCCTTCTCAACTCGAAAACTCATTCGAAAGAAAATGTTCAGCATTCAGATCAACCTTGTTCCCTCCCCCCCCAATTACTCCAGCACCCATATAGAAAGGGTACAAACAATCGAACAAATGGGATTGGCCCAAACTCACCGAAAATGAACTTTTTAATGCTTGCTTAACCAAGATAAAAGAAAAAACTCCTAGTCCAAACGGAATTACTCAGGAAATCATCATCCAAGCTTACAAAGCAATCCCCACAACTTTCTTCACCTTATTCAGCAATTTAATCAATCTCGGGTATCACCCTTCTTGTTGGAAACAAGCTACAGGAGCTATACTCAAGAAACCCTCAAAACCAGATTATTCTATTCCAAAAGCATACAGAGTTATTGTTCTTCTCAACTGTTTAGGCAAGATAAACGAAAGAATCCTAGCTCAAAGACTTAGTTATCTAGCTGAAACGACGAAATTGCTTCACTACTCCCAAATGGGTAACAAACAAAAGAAATCAGCAATTGATACAGTTCTTCTACTTACTACAGAAATCGAAAGAAACTTAAGGATTCAAAAGAAAACCTCAGCTCTTTTTTTGGATGTTAAAGGAGCTTTCGATTATGTATCCAAAAACCGACTTTTAGATATCTGCAAGAAGTTACATCTTCCAACTAGTCTCATAGCTTGAATCTCATCATTTCTGAAAGAAAAACTACTCAAACTCGCATTCGATACTCAAACAGAATCGTTCAAACCAATCAATACTGGAATCCCCTAAGGAAGCCTTATATCACCAATCCTCTTCTTAATCTATATTCGAGATCTCTTTCAATCGAACTCAATTGGATTTCTTTCATATATTGATAATATAGCCTTGATCACTCACTCTACCAGCTAGAAAAAGAATATTCTCACTCTCGAAAAAGCAGCTACAAACATCTATACTCTTGGTGAGAAAAACGCCATCCAATTCGATTTAGCAAAAACAAAGCTAATACATTTCTCCACATCCAAATACACAAAAGACACTCCGATCAAGCTACCCAATCTCGAGATTATTCAACCTTCGACACTAATCAGATAGTTGAATATATAGTTCGATCCTGGCCTTAGCTTCAAACAACACGTTACAATCAGAGCTACTCAAGCCAAAGTCTTGTTCTATCGAATGGCTAGGCTAGCTAATACTGAGAAAGGATTTAGTCCCAAAGCCATGAGATAATTATATATGGCTTGCGTAACCAGTATAGCCGATTACGGTTCTATCATTTGATAGAAAGGTTAAATTCAATTCAAGAAAACTCTTCAATCAATTCAGAACCTAGCTTTTCGCAAGATTCTAGGGGTTTTCAAAACTTCATTTATCAAACCAATGGAAGTAGAAGCAGCTTTTTGCTTTCCAGAAGTTAGATTAAATGCTGGAATAAAGCAATATACTTTCAGATTATTAAAAATCTCCCGGTTATATCCAATCAATCAAATTATATCGAAGCTAATTGCTGAAAAGGAGAATCAGGATGCGATTTCTACTCCACAAAGAAAGTATTCAAAACCCACTCAATTCGAAAGAATCAATAATTCAATCAGAGAAGAATACGATTCTTTTGTTTTAGAAAAAATTGATCACTTCCACTTCCCCCCTTGGAAAAGGGATATTCCATACAAAGTCAATATCAGCAAATTACCCAAGGAAGATGCTGCAATCATACACAATCTAGCTTTCAAATATAGAAGCAAAAACACCATCGTTATATATACAAATGCTTCATCAACCTTGGAAAAGATAGGAGTAAGAATCGGGATCATCGCTATTTCGGCCAGCGATCAAGTTCTTCACAAAGAAACATTCAATATTGATGTAAATCAATTAGTATATAATGGTGAACTTCTTGGAGTCACAAGAGCAATCGAATACGCAAGTTCCATAGCTCAATCAGGCCAGAAATTCAAGATCTACTCTGATAATCAGGCCGGACTTTACCGATTGAAAATACCTTCGGATGCTCCTAGTCAAACATACCAAATCAGAGCAATCAAGGCCACAGAAACTCTCATAAGGAAAGGAGCCGAGATCTCCCTCAATTGGGTCCCTGGGTATACCTCGGTGGAAGGAAACGAACTAGCCGATGCCCTTGCAAAAGAAGCTACAAGACTAAGATCATCGTCGAACGAAACTAGCTTTGCCTCATTAGGAATGGATATCAAAAGAACGAAATCTGAAGATTGGATTATCCTTCTCAATACAAACAACCCCCGACAATCATCATCATCATATGCAAAAACTTACCCTTGGAAAACCAGCTCAAAAATCGGTATCCCAGGGAATATCAAAAGAAATATCATCAGTGCCCTTTTCCAATTAAAGATTGGTCACGGATACTTCAAATCATATTTACAACGCTTTGGAATCTCGGCAAATGATAAATGTAGATGTGGAAAAAAAGAAACTCCTGATCATTTATTACTCAGTTGCTCTTTATATAAGAAAGCAAGAAGAAAACTCAAAGAAAATAACCCATTATCTAGACTCACTATGAAATACCTACTTCATACCAAAGCAGGAACAATCAAAACCCTCGAGTTCATCGATACAACAAGAATAGCTACTAGATCATGGTATCTCAAACGAATACAAGGAGAAGAAGAAGAGGTAGAAGCAAGAGGAGCAAAAGGAGCAAAAGGAGCAGGGGAAGAGACGAATGATGAAATTGAAAGAAGGGTGTAAATCCTTCTACAATTTTAAATAAATATTATTTCTTTTGTTATCTCTATAATATGCTTCAGCGTTTGTAGGGCGGGATTATTCCTCAGGATTAGTTTTCACTTCCCCCATTCAACTCAAAAGATTGAGTTTATCTCAATCATTTAAATCATGTACTTAGCCAGGCCTATAAGCCAGCTTACCTTCATTATGTTATCTGTTAGGGGTTCGTAAGAGCCTCTAGCCGTCTTAGATAGTCTTAGACTCAGTGTAGACGTTAATTTAATCAATCAATCAATTATAATCCGAACTATTCAAGCTAAAGCTTTTTTCTATCGAATGACCAGATTAGCCAATATTGAGAAAGGATTTAATTCCAAAACTTTAAAACAACTTTATATAGTATGTGTTATCAGTATAGTTGATTACAAATCAATCATTTGATAAAAAGATCAAGCCCAATTCAAAAAGATTCTTCAATTACTTCAGAATCTTGTTCTTCGAAAGATATTGGAAGTATTCAAAATTTCTTCAATAAAATTAATGGAAATGGAAACTGCTTTGTACCCTTTGGAAATCAGATTAAATACTGGAATTAAATAATATGCTTTCAGATTATTGAAAATCTTATCTTTCTATTCTATTAATCTAATTTCCAAAAGATTGATTGCCGAAAAAGGAGATCAGAGTTCGATAATAACTCCTCGAAGAAAACTACCTAAACCTACTCAGTTTGAAAAGATCACAAATTCAATCGAAGAAAATATCGATCCTTTGACTTTAGAGAAAATCGATCATTTTCATTTCCCTTTTTGGAAAAGAGATACTTTATACAAAATCAATATCAACAAACTAGCAAAGAAGGATACTGCAATTGTTTATAATCTTATATTCAAATACAGATACAAGAATACCATTACAATATATATTGATGCTTTATTTACTTTAGATAGAATTAGAATTGGAATCGGGATTGCAATTATTCTATCGAATAATCAGGTTTCATATCAGGAAATCATCAATATTGGGGTGAATCAGCTTGTCTATAATGGTGAACTTCTTGGAGTTATTAAAACAATCGAATATACTAGCTCCATTGCTCAACTAGGCGAAAAATTCAAAATCTACTCAGACAATCAAGCCGGATTATACCGATTGAAAACACCCTCTGATGCTCCTGGCCAGATATACCAAATTAGAGTAATCAAAGCTATAGAAACTCTCCTTAAAAAAAAAGCTGAAATCTCCCTTAATTGGGTTCCAAGATATACTTCTATTGAAGGAAACGAATTAACTAATGTTTTGGCAAAAGAAGTTACAAAACAAAGATTATTATTAAACGAAACCAATTTTGTTTTATTGGGAATGGATATCAAAAGAACAAAATCCAAGGAATGGAAATCCCTTCTTAATTCATCCAAATCAGCTTATTCGAAAATATACTTCTGGAAAATTAACTCAAAGATCAGAATTCCAAAAAACACCAAAAGAAGTTCTATTAATGTTTTGTTTCAATTTAAAATCGATTATGGATACTTCAAATCCTACTTACAACGATTCGGAATTTCATCAAATAATAATTGTAGATGTGGAAAGAAAGAATCCCTAAATCATCTTCTTTTCAATTACTTTTTATATAAATCAACTAAAAGAATATTCAAAACAAACAATCCTATTTTATAACTTTCTATAAAATATCTACTTTATATTAAAATAGGAATCATTAAAATCTTCGAATTTATCGAAATAACAAAAATAGCCACCAAACCATAACATCTTGCTAGAATGCAAAAAGATATAGAACAAGAAAGCGAAGAAGAAAAGAATGAATTAGGAGAAAATAGTTAATTGGATCAATTTGATCAATTTATCCTTTTATATAGGGTAAATCGTTTCAATTTCGAATTATATTATATTTCATTTATTACTTTCTTTATTATATATAAAAGTATTTGTAAAGTGGGCTTTGTTTTTCAGGATTAGTTTTTATTTCCTTTATTCAAAATTAGTAGATTGAGACTATCTCAATTTCTTCAAATTGTACTAGCTACAATCTAATACGGCCAGTATTTCACTAATTGTTATTTGTTAGGAGTCTACAAAGCTTCTAACCGTCTTAGATAATCTTAGACTCAGTGTAGACGTTAATTCAATCAATCAATCAATCATATATATATAGAGAGAAACATAGGCGTACTTGAAGTCTCTTCTAGAGGATTGAATCGAATCATGAGATGAAGAATAGATAGAAATATTACCAAATCAAATTTCAGAGTACCATATGTAAGTATATATTTATACATGAGTAATCATTATATCATTAGAATTATATATTCATCCATCATCCGTCATCCATTCATTTTCCGTCGATTCCCCAGTCCTCCCCCAAAAATCATTACTTGGCTCCAGCTAACTTCAAAAGCTCAGGGAAATTAGGAGTACCAAACCCAGTCGCTGGATCCCAACCCTTTGTAACCGGGAATCCAGCACCATCACATCCTACTGCACTTCCGCCAAGGATATCAGTGAATCCCTTGTATCCCTTAGAATATAACCATGGGTTCAAGAATCCGAGAACTGGTTTACCCTTGGTAATCAAAGCATCGTTTACGAGAGAGATGATACCGGACGTGAGGGGCGTGGAGGCTGATGTGCCGGAAATGGAGCCGTAGGTTTGGTTCCAGACGTACGCGAAGTAGAAACCTTGGGCTGAGATATCGGGGTAGGCGCGGCCAGCTGAAGAAGGTTAGTAAATGTTGATGAAGAAATGGGGGTTGATAGTGGGAAAGGGGAAGGGGACGTACATTTATTATAAAGACCGTCGAAAGATCCATTGAGGTTCTTGACGTAAGCAGAAACAATCTTATCCTGATAACTAGGTCTAGCAAAGTAATTACTGAACCCACCACCAGTAGACCAACCACCATGATAAACACCATTAATGGGATCAATACCAGTAGCACGATAAGCCGCGACTTCTGGCTCAAAGAATTTGGTTGCTCCAACGGAAGTAACGTAAGGGCAACTGGTTGGGAATTCCGGAATAAACATTGTGGTGTTCTTTCCATCGTTGCTGAAGCAGGTACCATTACTTCCTACTCCAGAGTCTCCACTGGAGAATAGGACGGAGACACCACGTGCACCGAGTTGAGCAAGTTGTTCGCAAACACGCTTGGCGTAAAATTCGGGGACAGTTTGCTCATCATCACCATAGGATGTACTGATGACTTGAGGAATCTCTGAATCGGGTTGGGCCAGGATATAGTTTAACCAATCGGCGTATGGCTCGTTAGTGTTAGAATCCTCAGCAGCTGAGGCATTGAATGGTGGTTCTCCACTTGTTGAGTAGGCGGTAATTGGTGTTGGGTAACTGATTCCAGTAATGGCTGTAAGATCAAGATTGGCCTCCTTGCCTAAACCATTTTCCAATTGCTCAGCGGTAAGAGTGGTGTTTTGAACTGGGCCACCATTGATTGAAACGTATTTAAATTCATAGGCAGAGGCTACCGCTTCTGGACGGTATTTGAGTAAGAACAAAGCGTCATCTGGTCGAATTGGGACTTCTCCAAGGAAATTGTTGAACCCAATCTTGTTCTTGCCGGCTGATTTTACTTTGTAATCTCCGGTTCCGTAAAGAGCTTGGAAGCATTGAGGTGAAACTGCAGCAACGTCACATAATTTTGAGAGTGTGGTATTTGATGGTGGTGTATAGCCAGCTGGTGTATGATCTGCACTAAGTTGACCTTCGATAATGTTGTTGTGTCTTGGCATGACCTTGGTCTTTCTTGGGTTATAGCTAGACTTTGGCGCAGCACGCATGAATGAAGTTGTTGGCTGGATAGCATCAATGTGCTTATGAAGATGCATAGGAAGTGACCAATTGGGTGTGCGAACAATTTGACCACCTGCTTCATGTTCATAAACGTGATATTCGGTGTTGAGCAAACGCTCAGCATCCTTAACTGGTATGGAGAGATGAATCCAATCCTTTGCGCTACTATAGCTTAGGCTTGAAGCATCAATTCCATTGTCAAGAAGCCATTCGTGAGTGGAGTCGAGAGTCTGAGATGATGGTCGAATCAATTCATTGACTTCATCGGAGGTCAAATGGTTACCGTATTTTTGATGAGAAGGATCGGAAACTGCAAAGGATAATATATTAGTCATGTTGATTCTAATGCAATAACTTTGAAAGTTTGCTAACCCTGATACAATTGTCGCTCAAGTTCATCGAATTGACTCTGCTTTAATGCGATATTCAAGTTAATGGTACCTTCAGCAGGGGCACGAGCTACTCTCTTCCATTGTTTAGGAACGTAATGTCTTTCCTTAACTGCATATTTAGTTCTCGAGCGAATGACTGAACTCGCGAGAGCTGTTTGAGCAGCCAAAGCTGTAGAAATGAGAATTGAAAACCCAACCATGATCACAACTTCAAAGAATGGTGTGAATTGATGAATGAGAAGTATAATGGGATGAAGGATATCAAAATATGAGAATTCGAGGGTTATGTAGTAAAAGTAAATGCCATTAAGCTTTTCATTTTCAGGTACTTCGAACCCCACAAGCTAAACCTAGCTGCAGAAGGATGTCATGTAACTTTTAGCATTAGTGTATCCTAAATAGGAA
Organism: Sclerotinia nivalis; assembly: GCA_029531795.1. Taxonomy (NCBI): domain Eukaryota; kingdom Fungi; phylum Ascomycota; class Leotiomycetes; order Helotiales; family Sclerotiniaceae; genus Sclerotinia; species Sclerotinia nivalis. Next base: position 634,382 of record JAPEIS010000003.1, read on the forward strand.
GGTGAATATATGTTATACGACCCTCGCGATAAGACGGAAACTAATTCATTAAGTAATGAAAGTCTTGGGAATGTTGAAATGAAAGTAAATCGGGATCATAGTATTATGTTTTGGAGTAGATCAATACTTTCTTCCGACTTCCATAGTCTTGGTAAAAAGGTTGTCCCCGGTTGTACAGATTGGTTGTTGAATGTTGTGATGGGATGGGAAAATGATGATGCATATCCGAGCTGACGGGAATTCTACCGAATAGGAAGGTGGGGTCAGGGGTGTTTGCTGTCATCCATGGCTAATCCATAATAATCCATGATTCAAGCCGTTATTTGATAACATTTATATCCTCAATTGATAAAAGTTGATGAAATGATTGGTCAATAAGTCGGAAATCCCCGAATATCTGCGATGCTTGGGATGCTTGGTACCTTAAACAAATCCCAGCCACTGTCTGTACTTAGCAACTTAGTCAGGACGATGCAACTTTCTAGAGTCTAGATGTCCCATGAAAGTGGTGTTACCATGTGGCGAGAAAGGTTATGAGCGGGAACAGAAATCGGAAAGAGATCCGGTGGTTAAAGAAAGTAAGATGTGATAATGTGATGATATCGTGTAATATGTATGAGACATGTCGTGTCGGTGAGTTCAAGTTGAAGGATTTCTCGTGGGGATTCCATTCGTATCATCCGGTCGTCAATCAAACGGAATATTACCGTTCTCACGTCCTTTTGGTATTTGACAATCAATGTCCCACTCGATATCTTTCCCCAAGTTGAGTGGTAACCGTAGTATTGATCCTTTGGAAAATGCCAAGTTTTTCTCTGCCTTAAGATGCGAAGGTTATCAGCAAATTGCACAATTTCAGTCATTAAGCTGTATCATGAGTGAACGGACTCAACTAATTAATCCTCGAAGCTTATCAAAGAATACTTCGAGAAACTAGAAAGTATCTGATAAGTATTGATGATATACAACATTTTTCCGGGTTTTAAGATTTAAAAATCAAATTGATACCAACGATATGGAAACCCGGATTCCCATTTGATTTCACCGCTTTCTTGGCAGAAATTTATCCTGCCAAAATCATTATGCCAAGTGTTCACCGACTATCACGTGAGCGGTGAAAAATTGGGCAAAACCTAATTTTGTTGCACATCTAAAAAATGTGTTCCTCTAAACAACGAACCTGAGATTGAGGAGGGCCAGTTCAAGTCTTTCTTGACACTTCTGTATAATCTGAGGCGAGACTTTACAAGAAACCCACCGGTAGCTTTGCCCAAAAAACAAGCAATAACATTGATTAACTAAAATAAGGACTCGTCACCCGGAAAAGACTTCGAGACAACGAAGCAGTCGCCTTCTCACCTTGCGAGTGGAATCTTAGATCGTCAATTCCCACCAAACACGAATCCGAATCCGAATGAGAAATCTGATTACGCAATTGTTCGAGACGGAGGATTCAACAGTATGAAGCATTTCATGGAGCCTTACGGACCTAAGGGTTTGGGAATTTGACGACTTCAGAAAGGCAAAACAAATCGTCCAAAACATGAAAACCTACGACAAAACAGACGGCAATCAAACGAGGTCAAGTATATCTGCTATTGCTGCCACTGGTTCTGTAGTCGATACTCCTTATTCCAACTCGAGCTTGTTGGAGTTGAATTCCACCAACATAGTTTCTGTGAGTTCTTCCCAGCCAAACAAAAGCTTTGAGCTACTCTGATCATGAGCAAACGACAAGACCCATTGCAGTACATCCAGTGGTCAAGCATGAGCGAAAAAACAGTCTCAAACTTTTTCCTTCGCAAGAATTTTAATGAGAGATATGCATGCTCCGAGATAATCGGTCTATTCGGTAACGAAGAAACTCTTAAAAGAATAATGTAACGCTAATATATGGGGAGATTGAAGTCGATCAAGACGGTGGTCGTATCTTTGGACCTGGAGTTTGTAAAGATGGCCCTCTCAGTTACGACCAGGATGGTATATCCATTAGAGGTGTGTATAACTTTGATCAGGTATCGATTGCTGTATTTTTCAATAAATATAGAGTGTTTCAGCAAATTCATAGCAATCAAGGAGATGTGTTGGTAACAAGAAGACCAGTCTCTCGGCCTGAATTGCATATTTGATGGTTCATGAAAAGGCTATGCCTATCCAGATGGAAATAAACTTTAATGGGAATCCATGGCTGCACTGGCATTGCTCGTGGCGGAGGATGCTAAATGCAAGAGGGATAAACAGTTGATAGTCTGAGTATGAACAAAACTCTATGATTGCGAGACCTTGATTGAAATCTGAGCTCCTGCGCAGTTGACCCAAGAGAACGGAATAGAAGATGAAAAATCAACATATACAAAATTGATAAAATTTTTAAATAATTCCGACTGCAAATAACCGACCATGGAAATCGTGTCTCCCAGAACCACTATTAAAGCGGGAACCAAGAATCCATGGATCAAAGCACGACAATTATTTACAGACAATCGCCTCTTGCCTATCGAGTCACATTTTATTGGATGGAAGTACATCGAATGCCCTGGTCTGAGATTTCTTGTTGAAGACAATTGAGGAAAGAGGCACCTTCCTTATTCTGTGCTGTTGAATTTCATATCACTCACCGGGAAACCTCCTATGTGTCTAACATCTATTTTAAAGATCTTGACATTTGAAGAGCTGTTGACCTCTATCAATAAATACATCTAACCCCTTGAATTAAATAATCGAAATGGTGACATCTTGAAAAGAAGGAAGTTCATTATCACACATTTTGGAAAAGAATATCCGATTAGCCTCTGCCATATTCTCGGTTAAATCGTGCCTTCCCCTTTTGTGGTACAACGTCAAATACCAATGTTTTCACTTCACAGTTCCGAATTCTCCATCTTTTAACACCAAATAGAGATATTCAACCCTCATTAAATAATATCAAACAGAAAATATTGGATTATCATTAGAAAAACCTCAAAAAGACAACATGGCGCCCTCATTGAACGAAAATCCCGCAGACAATGCAGCACCACGGCCACAAGCCTACTTCAAGAATCTAACTTGGCTTCTAATGAAGAACTCAGGACTTCCAGGCCACAAATTCAGAGCAAAGTTTCTTGAGCTTGCTCGGGATGCTCAAATCTCACAAAAAGACTGGTGTCATGATATTTTGCAGAATATTGATTCGAAGACGATGTTCAAACTTGCACCCATGAACGTTTCCGCAGAAGAATATTCGAAATTTATTGGACTTTGTGAGAGTCAACTCCGGCCATTGTATCCTCGCGATAAATTGCCCGATCAAAGTACGGCCCAGGGTGAAAAATTGGGAAGTAGTAGCCTCTTGGATTCATCAACCCCACTTCCGGAGGTCTCCAAACCGAATGCTAGGGTAATGAAGCATAGCGGTAGGTCGTCTAATCAAAATATGGTAAATGGGTATGATGGGGTCCCGGCAAATAGCAATGACTTGGATTTTTCAGTCAGATTTACGGCGCTCTCGAAAACGGATTCTGAGTCTCTGGGATTTTTGGATTATTCCAGTTATGCAATATTGATGAACCGACAACTGTTGATGACTGCAAGACCAAACGTAGTCGTGGGTTCCGAAAACAGGAGAGCTATCCGCATGCCTGACGGCAGCAAATTAATGGAAGTTGGCGCTACTGTTGGACGCGATACCATGGATAAACCTGTTCGTGTAGCGGGTTTCGAAGCAGATGGCAGGCCATTTTTCGAAACCTTTCCAGAGTTTGTAGTCCGCGGTGAAGATGGCAAGCGGGTTTTTAGGATAGGATATGATGCCAATGGAAAGCCAATTCATGGCCTTTTTGACAAGGATGAAAACTTTGAGGGCATTTATGAAAAGGGTTATATTTGGAGCAAGCCGACTGAAAGATTCGATGGTTATATTAAAATTGGTGACCTTGTGGACAATGATAAGGGCTTGCCTGTCGATGACATGAGATAAGTCAGCGGGGATTGGTAGGCCGCTGAAGAGGAGAGAACGTAACGTGCGTAAGTTGGTGCAGATATTGGAAGTCAGCGTAAGGTACATAAAGCGGGTTGCTTTTAGTATTAGTCCAAACAAAACATTAGCTTAATTTCAACCAATACCGTATAGATTCATATATGGCGTCCTGTTAGGACAATTTTTGACATATGCATGATTTTTAAGATTTAAATCGTGTATTTAGATACTAATACGCCATATCATGATATCGCATTTTGTCATTGAACATCTAAATCAAGAGACCATTTGATTTTGTAAATCCAATTTGGATATTGAAGAATGTTGAGAGGCATTTACGGAAATAGACTATGTGATTGAACATTAGATGAGGTATATTTATGGATTCGCGAAAAACAATGTATTGCTTGTTAAGGGCAAGGGGCAAACAAGTGATATTAATGAGATAAACTACAGTGAAGAACACGATGACAAAAGAATCAAACATGCTGAATAATAGCCAAACGAAGTATTTGTGGTGATGTGATATAGTGACTAGAGAGTACCAAAGATTTCTTTCCAATTCTACTTGGATCCACAACCCTTGCTGATAGCGAAAAGTACCTTTCAATATCTTAAGAACGAACGAAAGACCATAAGAGAAAGGTTTTCTTTGTGTAGAAGATACAAACGAGATGAGTTAATTTTTGCAGCCTAGAATCCAAAATCCTATTAAGACCTTTCCTGCCCTCCAAAAAACAAGAACATCTGACTCTTCCCTACACACACAACTAAAACGCAGCTGCTCTGGATCGATAATACAGTCATAAAGATGGCTTTCGATATAGGCACCAACCCGGCATTTAGTGGTAGCTTGTTGCCAAATTTTGAAGATGAAGAACCTGTGGCTACAGATGCAACTTCTTCAGCACCTAACACGCAGACTGTGAAGTCCAACTATGCAATCGTTCGTAAAGGAATGGAAGATCTCATAAAATTGCACGGGTTGAGCCCAAGAGACGAAAAAGATTATGAGCTAGTAGAGAAGAATATCGACGATATGCAAAAACATGAACGGAGGGGCACGATTGTTGATGAGAAATCCGAATTAGTTGACAGTTCTCCCCCGAGTGACGAAGAAAACGAAACCCAGAAAAGGGATAACCAACAGCCTCTTAATTTAACTCCAAATTCTCTGCGTCCACTGCCTCCAATTCATCCCATCTCACCTCCTTTGAATTCCAGAAGGAGGGATGCCGCGACACTTTTCTCCAGTGATACAACTTATCGTTGGCACAGAAATAATCAGGGTGAGCTTGTTAACAGTTTAAGAGACGGAGCTCCTGTGGTGGCTGTGGATACGAACAAAGACGCGGGTGGGGATGAGGGAGACATGGAGAAGGACGAAGACAAGGAGAAAGCTATGGTGGGAAGCTCGGTGATTTTAAATCCTAGGAATGACCTCCCTTCTGGGTTAGAAGTTATGAGTCTTACTGATGAAAACGATACTAGTAGCTCAGTGATTACATTGGACTTGGTCTGACGAGGTTTAAGAAGGTAAATCTTTTGGGAATCATGATGGAAAATAATGGAACTAGGAAATAATTCTGGAGATCGCGACAAGAGCCTTCATTTGATTTAATAGAGACGGATTCAAAGTCTGTCTCCGGCAGTCATCGTGCTAAGAATATGATCTAAATGATTCTATTAACATGATAAATATGCTCAACGGGCGGGTATAATAATGATTGTTCGGGTTGCTGGAAATGTAATGTGCTTGTGCACAAATGACTAGAAAGGAAAATACACCCAGGGGATTTCCTGTCCAGCAAACAAACGAAAAAAAAAGCTAACTAGCCAGCTTGCAACAGAAATTTGTGACATAGGAAGAAATAAAAAATTGTACAAGATCTATGCACGTGTGTATGGCAGTCTTGCATTAGTTTACCCGAAATGAGGACAAACGGTGTTCCTTCCCAAACAAGCGAAATGCCGAGGGACTCTACTTCAGCTTTCTCATAACGAATCCGCGACTTGCACCCACGGCGGCTTGCAACCGCGCAATAGATCGCAAATGGCATCTAGAGATTCGCCATTGGCGAGGTCGATGCAGCCACAGCAGACCTCCTCGGGCTATTCCATTCTACACGAGCATGGCTTTCGCAGTATGTAAGGATCCATGCAGACCTATGGGCTCACACCTAGGAATGATGAAGCCGTTGATAAGGCACACCGGATTATTGATAAAATACGAGCAAACGATATTCAAGCATCTGACAGAGGCGCCTCCGTAGGTGCTGGAGATATCTCGGATTATGCCATGATGCACGAACAAGGCTTCGATGGGATGAAGGACTTCATGGAGTCTCACGGCCTTAGGCTTTGGAATGATGAAGATGTACAAGCAGCACACGAAATTATCCAAAAGATGAGAGAGTTTGACGAGAAATATGACCATCTTCCAACATCCGCCGAAGAATCTGACAGCGACGTCGCTCGTGAAGAAATCATCGAAGACGATTTGAGGCGTGAAACTTGGGTAGACAACACGTACGCGGTGTCAGGTTACGAGATCGAGAGAAACGTAGTGGAAAGTACAGGCTTTACTGATCCGCAAGATGAGGAATTCTTTGATGGAATAGATTATTTACCAGAAGGATTGGAGAGCGGCGGAATTGACGGTAGTGATGGGTACTTTGAAGATGTCGAGGAAGGTTTCAATACCTTTGATTTCGAAGGTGAAGGTGGCTACATTGATAATGAATTTGGCGAAGGAGGATACGGGGGATATGATGATGATGTTGGTGATGATGCATATGATGGGTACGACGATGGATATGATTATGATGGTGATTACGGTTGAGGGAGTTGTCAGCTTGAGGCTCGAAAGACATAATTGTATTGATAGTTTATAGGAGAGTCAACATTAATTAATGGTGGAAACATAACGAGCGACAATTCGCTTCTGAATCAGGGGATTACCAGGATAACATTCATGGTTAAGGTTGGCTCTATTGACAGTTCGTCTATCATTGACATTAATGCTGCTATTTTGTGCATTGGTTGCCCAGATTACATAAATGATAAATCAACAATTCTTCTTTAACCTGCCAACATCATAGGGATTCCGGGAGCAGCGGAATTCAACAATAACACAGAATCATCATCTTATCCTTCTATGATTGGGACGCTAATTTTTATCCGCTATCGTCCGGATATCAGAAGCAGTTTTCCCGCTATGAGAGGCTTCAAACAAACAAGTTTACGAATAAGCATTACTTTGGGACCTTAATATGTGGAGGGGTTTCCAAATAGCCCTGCAAGCCAAGTCACGAGCTGCCATGTAGTCTCGAACAATCCAAGAGGGAGACAGACAGCGCTGGCAAAGACGAGAAGAATACATGAAATGGTTAAAAGCCCGAGGATTGAGAAGATTACAGGAAGTGGCTGCGAAACACACGATATCGGCAGGAGAGCGATCGCTGTAGTAGAAAAATGGGTTTAAGAGCTTCAGGAACTATGCGCGTGAGTTTGGGGTCCATTCCACAATGAAAAGTAGAATGCGGAGTCTATGACTATTCTCGCGGTTCTCAAAGATCAATAAAGGCGGAGAACACCTTACTAACGCAAAACCAGAGCACGGTTTAATGAGAATTACAGGTCCTTAAAGCAACAAGAACCATGTCGGTGTCGAATGCTGAGAGAATTTTGAAGCTAATCTAACTAGTGCAATTGCTAATTTGAAGACAAATTAGGTAAGACCTATACAAGGCAGTAAGTGCGAAACGGGCGGTTTCTACTCTTGACTAGACAAACATTTTGCATTATTCACTAACAGACAAATGCGAACTTTGCGCTCCGGGGCATTCGTCCAAGTAGGGGTGGGCGCTTTATAAAGCAGAGCTAGATTACAATAAAGCATAATAAAATAAGGGCTAGCTTCATTAAAAGATATTAGTCATAATAAATGACTAGTTAATGTATTCAGATTTTCTAATATTCAAAATTATTCCTCCTTGATTTGCCCATTAAAAAATATAAATAATAAAGAGTGGTAGATTATTATTAAAGCAAAATGAGCAAGATTATTATACTTTATGGAACTATAAATATCACATCTCTACGTCCAAGTATGCTCTCATCTTTTCCTTTGCAGCTGCGTTAAAGCCATGCTATTGTTTCCATGCCTAGTCAACGAAGTGATGCTTGCTCCTGCGAAAATGAATATCTTAAAATGCGAAGATTTTAGAAGACCTCTTATGAAAAAATTGCTACATTCTAAATCTTAGACCGAACATTAAACCCTTGAGTTTTTTTAGGGGGCGGTGGTAGCAGGACACAAAAGGCACTGTTGATTATCTCGGTTGCAAAGGAATTTATTGTAGTTTGAAAAAATAATCAATCTTTTCATTCAATACTGATAAAGAAATTGGATGAGGTTTTAATTAAATGATTAATGAATGTAGAAAGATGGCTACCCCGCCTCGCCACGCACCTTCCTGTCTATTTCCATTGACCTGCTTCCTCGAAAACTTTTCTCTTCCAAAACCTCTATCCATCCCCAAACCAAAAACACCCCGCACAGGTTATCTTGAATTTTCTTGCGGTGTCTCCTAAGATTTCTCCAGAACAGCTTCAGTTGCGCAACGATGAGTTCTTCAAACAATACGCCCAGACTGACCGATTCTGCTTGGCTCAAGAAGAAGGGCTGGGAGTCGATGCATCACTTCATGCTCTCTTATGAGCTTAAAACCCACAATCTCGACGATTACAAAGAGGGTAAGAGTATCTTGGCGGCCTTTAGAAAAGCCGACGACGAGGAGAAAGCAGCAGCTAGCGGAGGGCAATCCGGCAATGTTCAGAACTCCTACCAACAGGCGCAAACAAACGGTGCAATGGGTCGTGGTGCGGGAGGTCATATGTGCGGCGATGGTGCTCTAGAGGGAAACAAACCTTTTGATAGTGCCAATATCCGGAAGGAGGAAAGAGCTGGTGATAAGAAGCCGGTCGCGTTTATGGGCACTTTGCAGGTATGTTTTGCCATGACATTAAAAGGAATTTGTTGTGACTAACTCATGGCATAGTCATATCCATCCTATGGTAATGGCGGATCAGCGAAAGATTGAAGGTGTACCATTGTTGAATCGTGATGATGGTACGGGTCGGGTATGCTCTTCTGGGAGATCACACTTCGGAGCATAATTACAAGAACATAACGTGAGCTACGAAAATGGTGTTGGAATCAGTACCATGAACTTAGTCATAGAGTTTAATGGTCGCTGAAGCAAAGAAAGTGATCCGAATAATCAACTCCTTCCTCTTTGACACACCTGATCGTGACTGCCCTACCTATTCGACATACTTAACAACGAACCATTTTTCCCCCTCTCTGCTCACATTAATACTATCACTACAGTCTTATGGCCCAACCAAATTTTTTCCTTCTTCTCAAATTGATATTATCACTACAGTCTTAGCAACACATTTCATTAGAATTTTTGCAACAATCAAGACAAACGCATCTTCACATCTTGAAAGTCTCATCACAACATGCTCCCTAGCAAACATGTGAAATCTGATGCTGAGGTATGGCCTTCTACCTCATTGGCAGAGCTTTCCCTTCCGCCTCTATCATTGAAAGAACAAACCTGGTTGGAAGATTATGGTTGGAATGAATTCAAAGCATTGCTGGTAGAGAATGGCTTGGATCCCCACAATATTGAACACGCTACAAAAGCGGTCCGTGTAATGCGAGAGAATGGAGATAAGTTCGGAAAATTAATCCCTAGGTTGTCTGAAGAGCTAGCTGAGAATAATATTGCTCGTCAGTCACCTAGAGTACAAGACAGGAAAGAGAAAGAGGTTCTGAGAGAAACTCCGAGGAACGACGACCACGCTCAGCAGCCGATTGATTCAGCCAAGGACAGACAATCTGGTCTCGGAAAATATGCCCAAAATGGAGAGGAGACTCAGAAGCCCGAGAGAAAAGTTGGACTAAGCGTATTCGTTGGAAATGATTACAAAACACCTTACTTTGTCATCGCGCCCGATAAGGAAGAACAAAAGAAGCTGTTTGTTAAAATGGTGAACCACTCCTGAAACTCTATTTTCATTGAGTATGAGGAAGATGGCGAGAATGAGCAAATTCAACAGGGGGCTGAAGCTGGTATTTTTACTGTACAAGACGTGAATAATGGAAAAGTCCATTCGGTCCGGGCGCCTGGAGGATTATGGAGGCTGTATCGTCTGAAGTCAACAATCGTGGGAAATACTTTTTTGTATCACTAAAAAGGCACAAAAAGAGGGTGGTCTTCTATAGAGAACACGGGAAAAAACAGATTAAGGAGGAAATCCAGGCCACTCAAGAGGGCCTTCGAGACGGTAATCAACTTGTGAGTGTTCCCAAAACACTCCAAGATGGCCAACAACAAGAGAGCGAGCAACACGAAAAGTCGCAAGAGAAGCAAAAAGCTCAGTCACAAGCTGCACTTGTAACAGCCATCCAGTTCGAATCATCAGGAAATGAAGACCGGGATGGAGATGCAGAGGATCCACTCCCTCGTGAACGTACTAACGAAAAAGCAAGACTGATCATAGAAAAAGCGATAGAGGTTGCAAGAGTAGAACGACAGAAGACTTCGAAGAACGGAAGCGTTGCACTTCCTCGTCAATACCATTCGGGGTAGAAGCGGGTTTTTTGTATGGAACAACATTTCATGATGTACGGAACTCAAAAGAATTCTTAGTCAGCATAGCAGAGTTATGAATCGAATTCAGCGTAAAAATATGAATATTCAAGAGTGCGTGTGAGGGCCCGTGGGTAAGTGCGAAAGTTGAAGTTGATAATGTTTCTTCGCTGCTATCAGTGATTCATGTTTGGCCAATGGCCATTGGGAAGGAAATTGAAATGAAGAAAGCATAAAGAGTGATGGCAATAACAGTGGGATTACACCTCTACACCCAGGAAACATGGAATGACAAAATTAATTAGTCTCTCCTGTTTATAAACTTCTTCAAGCTCCATCAAAACCTTCACAATCTCCGTGAAACCCGACAAGGAAAATAATCAGCTGGATGCGCCCCGCCTTTCTCAACCTGGTATGCTCTCTCCCCCTCGACCATCTTTATCCCCTTCCTCCTATGTATTGTATCAAACTCTTCATAGGCATCTTTCACATCAAATTCCCTAATCGTCAACCCTAGAATTACTTTCAACTCATTCATCACCAATCCCTGCCCGATGCAGTTCCTGAGACCGAATTCGAAAGGTCTCCATGCCCACTTAACCGGGTATAATGGATACCCTGGCTCTACCAGCCAGCGATCTGGTATGAAAGAGTTTGGCTCCAATATTTTGGGTCACGATGAATAGCTTGGTGGAGTATCCAGATGGTGGTATTGTTCGCAGTTGGGTATTTGTGGCCTTCGTCATCTGTTATCTCTACCCCATCCATACCTTGGCGCACCGATGAAGCGGGTGGAAATAATCGCAGTGTTTCTTTTATGACGGCAGTGGTGTATGTGAGCTTGTTTAAAGTTTTTGGGTTATTAATCATAGTACTTGCAGCCATTTCCCGGTCGCTCCCTAGAACTAAGTCATGTTCTGTACGGAGTTTCGCCAGAATATCATGGTTCTTGTTTAGAAGATAGAAGATGCGGCAAATAGTGCTGCTAGTTGTGTCGTGACCAGCAAACAAGAATGTGCGGATTTGAAAGGTGGCATATGATTTGGAGGTCCGGTCCAGTGATCTGGCGTATGGCTTTATTCTGTTTGAGATAACCTTCAAGTACAAGACTGATGACAGATTTATTGTCTGGCTTCTCACCATTTTCAAGGCTTGTTTTGTAGCCTTCATATCACTTATCCAGTTCTTTTCCGATATAAGAATTCATTTGATGGGAGTTCCATCATTGCAAGGCTAGACGGATTGGACTGTATCGAATAAAAGGATTTAATATTTGGTCCCCAACATGCCATCTAATTTGACTGAGTAGTGCAACAGCTAATGGGTTTTGGGTTCTTTTCGAGTTTAGGTTGTTTTCACTTCATTTAAATCAGCACAATGCGCTTTCAAAAAGGAAGGAATCCCACACAGGACAAGACATCCAGTCATATCCATAGTAAACCACAAGGTCTCCTCATCAAGGCAAAACATAACTTCCCGTTCTGCATACTCCGAAAGCAGATTTTTATAAGCAAGGGCCTGCTAGGGTAAGTTTGAAGATATGTGCTTGACTAAAGCCAGGGTTGAAGATGTTCCGCCAAATCAAAAAGGTTGGGCCCACCAGAGATTATGTAAAACCAAGGAATTAGATGATCAGGCTTTTTGATAGCTAGTGTGGTCCTTTGAGTTGTATCAACAGCCATATTTACGGATGTACAGATCAAAAGAGGTCCAAAGAATGGCCACATGTCCAGGACGTAGTATCCGTTCGGAAAATGGCTAGTTGACCGAAGTAGATAAAAGGGTGTACATCAGAGGGAAGTCGATCAATGATGGGCTTCATGCTGAGCAAATGGCCAAATATCGTGTTATGTTTTGGCATAGGCTATAAACTTCAGCCAGACTATATGATGCGATAATTAGGTGTACACATCTTACCAAGCCTTGTCTTTTCAAGTTTGTGCAATTTCTTCGAGCTCTCCAACCTTTAACGGCAACATTTTCAATCCATGAAAATATCAAAATATAAAAGCTGGAGCTAATGATTCTGGGAGCCTGGTCAAATAACCACTCCATGACTTGTTAATGCAAATGTGCCTTCAGGCCTAAGGATGCAAAGAATTTCGATTGGTGTTGGGTAGCTGGTGGAGATTCTTGGGTAGTCTGTCCCCTTGTTTACCTATTTCCAAAGATTATATCAGGATTTCCTCGAGTTTCAAGTGCCCTCAGATGATGGGTGTTGAAGTTGCTTTTGTCACTCACTGGTATGGCAGTGAGGAAAGCAGTTTGCTCACACGAAACCACGGGCAGCCAGGACCCATGCTTACGTTTATATTCGACGATTTCACTCGGTCTGTAGAGCCACATCCAAAATGGTGATATTGAAATCTAGTTGTGGTGTGGGGTAAACGGCTATGATTTGGCAGAAGTGAGGGGTAAGCATGATCGTATTCTACTTGAAACGGAGAAACAAATTTATACTTGGAAATTACCTACGGAGTAGTGAGGTAGTACAGTATGTATGTCGTCCCAATTTTTTTTTTTTTGCATGAGCAGGTGGCAGAATGGGGCACAGAACATTTATTCCGGGACACATCGAGGAGTACGTTACCTATATAATGGTATCTATCATTCCCTTCAGCACACTTTTTGTTACGGTTGCGTCCCGCTCGCTGCGCGAAAAGCGGAAGGGCCCTTTATCGTCCCTGATTTACTTTTGGAAACAACGAAAAAACAGTCTCCGGAATGGAAATTGGGTTGAGATGAGCAGCGGTGGAGATAATTTGTTCAAACCACCTAACCCAATTCTTTCGGGTATGAGAATGTTCATTAGGAGGAATAATCGAGATAATTTAAGAGATTCCAGTGTTATTGATTCTACGGCTTTGGTTTCCAAGAGTTCTGGTACTCTATTCGTGGAACCCGAACAAGATTACCAGAAATATCTTCGATACGCTGCAGATAGCGGCAAACCTCAGGTATGGTGTATCTTCTTCTCCGAAGTAGTTTTCTGAGGCTAAAATTTATAATCTTTAGGGCTATTTACAATATGCCAATCAAAAGCAGAGTGCAGAAAATATTGTGTAGATAAAACGCAGAGGTTGAACTTTAAGGATTGTCGACAATTGATGAGCCGGTGTGGCTTTTGTACATTGCTTACTGGGCTCCTGTATATAATTACGAAGCCGGTCTTGTGTAGCTTTTGAATCTTTCCTTCATTTTGAACGAATAATTATGAGTCTTTGATATTAGACCAGCTTCGAGATATTGTTCTTTGGGATTTCTGGGAAGCTTTAGATCTAGCATGAATTCCACACCGCGAAATTCCCCTTAAAATGACATAGCCTGTTTGTGAGAATCAATATGACCGTCCGTACTTCCGTACGGCTCATCGTTTCTATAGCGAACAGTGTACGGTGATGAAGTTCTCTTGTCAGCCGTACCAGTTCACATAGACTTGCTCTAAACAAGAGCGTCTAATTCCTCACTCATATAGCCAAGTCAATACAAATAGAATCTCACCTAACAACAAAGTCATAAACAATCAAAGTCTCTCTCAAAGCACATCTTCTAAAAAAAACAGATGATCATCAAAATGCCTACCTTACGGCAACAAGAACATCAAAATAGACAGAACTGGATTCAGCGTACATATCTAGGCAATGCCATGACCCAACACGCCCATGAACTCACTCAAGAACGACAAGCTCGAAATGGACAAGCCATCAGAAATAATCAACCCGAAATGCTCCTTCTAAACTTCATCCGAACCCCCGGCTCCCTAATCCTCACAGTCACCGAAGACCACTTGAACACACTCTACGATCTCGGTTTCATAGTATTTGTCTTATTCTTAGGACCTCTATGGATAACCCTTTTTCATCTACTAGGCGCTTACTTATTGGGATCGATGGAGAGATTGGTGGCGGCGGAAGTTTTGTTTTTTGGGAGGCTTTATTTGTGGATGGCGTGTGATGTATTGATGATGTGGTATATGAGGATTTACAATTTGAGGCTTAGGATTCAGGTGACGGGGTTTTATATGGGGTCGGCACTATTGATCTGGTTTATAGCTTGGTGGTTTGGCGTGAGGATGTTTTGAGTATGTGTTGCGCCTATCTATCATAATAAAGGAGCAAAATATTTCTCCGGGCCTAGAGATACTTTTGAATGAAAGTTGATGCACCATCTTTTGTTCAGTCAAAATTAACGTGGGCTGTGAATGAAATCGTATGGTTGCCGGCTCTGGGGTTTAGGGCTTCCAATATTGCAGTGCTGAGTGGCGTTACTGACTGAGTGAAAGAGAGGAACAGAGGAAGAATGTGTGGTCGGAGTGCGATTAGTTTAAATTTGGCTGATGTTTACTAAAGATCATGCTGGGTGTGGTTTAGTAGACTAAGGCATAAGGTCAGATTTAGCAGCTAGTCATATACGATCTATCAACTAGCTATTCAACTAAAGTTCTTGGCAAATCTGTGATTCCTGATGACTTTGAATGAGCAAATATTTAAGGCTACACTGGACATATATGGTTCAGAACGTGAAATGGCCCGGTACATGAATCAGCATTCACTTGTCTCATGCTTTCCAGGACTCTTTGAAATTCTTCGAGATGAGATAACATAAGGATGGGAAATGAAGTGGGAAATGAAGTGAATTCCAGGAATTCAATGACATTGCAAAAACTTTGAAGACTTCTATATTTTAAGTTTGCCATTGTAATTCACTTAGGCCATAGAAGACTTTCTGATATTGGTTCTCGCACATTTGTGATCTATGATTCTATTGCTTGATGGAAGTAGCCAAATCCGTCCTCCGTTCACCTCCCACAGTGTCTTACTATACAGACCTCTCCATACCAAATAGTCATTCTTCCTCCAATACACCTCCGACGCTCCTGGAATTATACCGAGAAAGCCCGTCGCTTGTCTCCCATCCAGAAAACTTCCACACCAATTCCAAAAAACAAACAAACAAACCCAGACGCCGAAAGGAATCCAGAACACAAACCACCAATCCTCTCTGCAACAATGCTTTGCACACCCAGATTTGAACTCCCAAGGCTCGAATGGCTTAACAAAAGAGGATGGAAAACCTTTCAAGATTTCATGGTGACTTATGATTACGATCCTAAAAGTGTAGCGGACTACATGAAAGCAGAAGAATTGTTGTGTGATTATAGGAGTAGTGATCCATTTGCGAATAAGGAAGAGATTGATGAGGGAAATGATGGGGATGAGGAATTGGAGGAACTTGAGGAGCTGGAAGATGGTAGTGATGAATTGAATGGGATGGATGGGCTAGATGAGGGAAAGGACGGAGAGCAGGGAGAGACACTTAGTGATGCGATGATATATGTCAAGGATGTCTTGGAGGGCTATCATGATGATGGCAATGGAATGGAGGGTAATAATGAGTGGGAAAACGAAGAAGAAGAGAGAGACGAGATCCTTGATTTAATGACCGACGACGACCATGATGACAGCTGGGAAGACTGCGATGAAGACGAATGCCACAATGGTACAAAAGAGGACGTTGTAGAGCTCCATATCGCAGCTTGCGAACAAGAAAGGCTCGAATCAATCTATAGAATCCGCTGCGAAGACGAAGGAATCCACGAGTGGCTTATCGGCCACGGATGGTCTTGCCTTGAAGACTATATGGAGTATCTTGGGACGAATCACGGGAATGATAAAGACGTGGAAGCGGTGGGGAATTTAATTAAAGTGGATATGAGACTTAAAGCAGGAAGATTTCGTACTGAAATCGAGGAGGATACTGAAGAAATGGACACGGAAGATGATGCGAGATACGAGAATGAGCGCAGAGCGGAAAGAGAAGCTTTTATCGGCGAAGGAATGATCGACGAAAAGGACTTTCCACGACAAACGCAACCTGCCAATTTTGAAGGAGAAAAACCTACAGCAAACCTTTTCATGACGGATATTGCAGGGCAAATTAGGAATAGTCGGGAAATCGAAGGTTGGCTTATTGAGCAAGGGTATCCTAATTTGTATTGGTTTATGCTGGGTCATGGGTTGAATTTCTATGATGACGAACTTATTTGTGTGGTGGGTAATCAGGTTAAGACGATTATTGAGGACGGGATTCAAAATGGGTTGGAAGTTTTGGAAGAGGGTTTCAAAGGGTTGAGTATGGGTGATAAGCAAAATTGGAAATGAAACATGAAACAAGACTCTGAAAGTGCGCTGCGATGCAGCCAGGAGCAGACGACGAAGAAGCGAATCGAAAAATACGAAAGAAGCGTGGCGAGGAGATGCTCTGGAATGAATGGTGGACTTGCTTAGCATTAGGGTGTTACTTTGGAACGCTGTTGTGCGTCTTCTCTTCGAATTTGGCATCTTTGTATGATAATTGTGGTATGGGACATTGGCTGAATGTGGCCGTAAAATTAAGGGGGGAATTGGGGGAGTAGAGGAAAATGACAAAGTATTCCGAAGCAACATATCCAAAGAAAATGTAGCATTGGTGTTGCTATGAATGAAGGACTACTACAGAGTTTCTGGCCTGAGGGGAGGTAAACACACTAATACAAAAATATTATTTACAAGAGAGAAGGTCGTCTATTATCAAGTCATGATACGAAAACTTGCATTGTAACACTGATCTATGATCATAATGCAACGGCGCCTGGCCGCTATCTCCAGCTTTTATATGCTAACGATCGACTACCATGGCTTGATAACTGTAGGTACCAAACCAGACAAATAGCAGTCCACAATAGCAAGATCCGCAAAGACGCACACAAAAAAGCCAGATCATGAAATACCATCTTGTCATTATTCGTCATTATACCAGCCGTTGCTTGGTAGCCCACGTTCGATAACAGGAGGATACAGAGTCTTGGCGGGCGGATGCAAACTAGCACGTTTCCTAGATGCACTTGCCGAGGCCTTTGTTTCCAAGGTGGTCTTCCGCACAGATATAGAAGCAGGCGGAGATATGGAAAATCTTGTTTGAGGAGGTGAGATCCAGGTAAACATTGGTTTGGATGTATGCGACTCAGTTTTCAATGGCTTTGTTTTTCTTTCCCACCTTTCTATTTGTGCTTGAACTGGTAACGGATGAGGATGTACTGATGCATATTGCATTGCTTTAGAAGTCTTTGAAAGGCGGTGATGTGTGTGTGTCATTTTAGGCAACTTCGTCAAACGAGGTTGAGGTTCTATGATAATGGTAGGTGGAGGCATTGTTTCCAACGTACGATGATGTGTATGGAGCTTCCTTGCTTCTATGGAAGTATCCGTCAAGGCAGACGTGCTGGCGCCCGACGATTTAGGGATCGAAGAAGCTATCGCTGTTATAGGACCTATAAAATCGGACGATGTGTTGATTGAAGTGAACATTGTTGCGGTTGACCAACTTGGGATGGATGAATCTATAGCTGTCATAGGACCCATGGTATTTGACGATATTGTTGTGACTGCATCCACAGCCGAAGTGGGTAGAGGTATGAAGCTCTGCCCGTTGATGGATCTTGATAACAAGAGAGGAACCGCACGTTTGATATTCAGACTTCTGCCGCTTAACGGCAGTTTTACGCCCCTTTCTTGAAATGATTTCTGGATATAGGGACAAGAGATCAAGGGCAGATGAATGGATTTGACATCAACATCCGCAACATTGTCACCGCAACCGACATTTCCTACTATGTCTAGCCTCGGTGAAATTTGGAGATTAATGTCAACTAAAATGTATTAGTGTTTTATTTATTAAACAGATCGAGAGATTTTTACAAAGTTTTCCTTTCTCGGGCTTAGATATAGGTCTCGAAAGTGATGGCTTTGTGAGGCAGAGAATGGCCAACGCGAATGTAGTAGTAAAACGAAACATGATGGAAATAATGGTTGTATGGGAAGGAACTTAGTGTGGTGTACATATTCAATATATAGAGCCCCATTTTGCCTCCCAGCTTCATCGTTTCACTTTTATGTTGATCAATCGGCAAGGTCGTGAAAGATTCGAGGTAAGAGGAATGCATTGCGCTTATAGTGCGCGTACATTTAATAAAAAAAGTACGCTTGGCAGGATCTGTAACTCTAGACGCCATACTACGAAACAGAAAGCCACCTGGATAGATTATGATTGAGGCTTGTAAAGGGTTATTGTAGTTGGGTGGCGGGTGCGAGGAGAGGGCTGCCTTCGTGTATCATACATGTAAGGGCTGAAAGGAGAGGAATGTTGGCACGGGATCGTCCGTCATGCTTTTATTTCAGCCTTTGCAAAGCTTGAATGGCGTAATTGTTCTATCCTAGGGTATCGTATTTCAAGCGTCGCGTCCCAGCTTTTTGGCTAGTTTCTTTTGATCTTCCGGTGACAGACACTTTTCGTCCGTTTCTTTCAGGGCCTTCCCTATGGCCAAGGTAGTCTTTACCGACTTACTATCCACCCAAACTTTTCCATTCCTTCCTACGGCAATCTCAAATGAAACGCCAGCCTCCCCTAACTCCTCAAGTATCGTCAAGCCACCTTGATCGGCTGGGCGAGACATCATCATCCGTCTTGCCATACCGAGCGAAACGTCGAAAAGCATCCCTCCTTCCAATGGCCCCAAACCTTCCGATTTACCAGTTGATGCTGATACACATTCTAATTCCGGATCCATATGTTTGTTGGCAAGGGTAACTCGTGCATAGACCAATGAGCCTTTTTCAAGCTGCGGGCGGGTTTTCTTCGTAGCTCCCTCGAACGAGAGCACTGGTAGACTGGCATCCGACGTGAAATCGCTAAGATTTGCGTAATAAACGTCTCCTGCTGACTTTTTAATGGAAGCAATTACGAGATCTCCTACTGTTGGAATGTACTATGGAAAATATTAGCTCTTGAGGAAGAAGGAGTTGTGATTTGGTCTCTTACTCTGCCAGCAGTGAATTCAACCCATATCGCGTTCTTCCTCGAGTCTGTCTGTAATTGTCCTGCCACAGTTGAAGTAATTGTATTTGGAGGAATATGTCTTAACCCTGGGCCGAGCTTCAAAGGTAAACTTGGGTGAGAAGGTAATAATTCTGGAGCAATATGATCGCCCGGAAGGACGAAGGTTTCTGTTGACATTATGTTGTTGTGAACAAATGATTATCTTGACTTGTACAACCCTATGACCAGTATGTTTCTATAAATATCGTCGTTGCCTTTGATATTCTTGAGTTTGTTGTATATTGACTGTATATTTCCATTCCGACAAATAAATGTTGCAGTTTTCTCAGCCTTGCGTCTGTCAATGTGGGGGCTTAAGATGTGGCGCTAGCGAAATTCTCTAAGTTATGCGATTTTGAAAAAGTAAAAAAGTTCTGGATCTAATTTACGTTTGACATTTACACAGAAAAATATCACCACTTTGATTTTGAGTCAAAGTCTTCCCCTTGCTTCACTCTATTTCTAATTTTCTCCCGTATTCCTTTGTATTTTCAAAAATGGCCGCTGAAGTCCCTGCATCAAACGGCACTGCTGGAGAGAGAAATGTCATTGGTATCTCTTTCGGAAACTCCAACAGCTCAATTGCCTACACTACCGTTGAGGATAAAGCTGAAGTTATTGCCAATGAGGACGGTGGTAAGTATTCATGCCACAAGAATAGACAGACCGAAATGAAGGGGGTAGATTGATTGACTTCGACTGCAGATCGTCAAATTCCTTCCATTTTGTCTTATATCCACGGGGACGAATACTACGGCCAACAGGCCAAGCAACAACTCATTAGAAATAGCGGAAACACCGTTGCTTATTTCAGAGATTTCCTCGGTCAAGAGTACGTAACGAATCATACATGCCCCTTTGGATTTCGGCTGTGTTTTCAGAAATGGTGAAAGATGGCTAACATTTTGCCCCGCACCCGCACAGCTTCAAATCGATAGATCCTACACATTGCCATGCTTCAGCACATCCTTTTGACCACGAGGGCACGATCGCATTCAAGATTCAAGATAAAGAGGAAGGTGAACCATCGATTGTCTCTGTCTCCGAGGTAGCAACCAGAGTAATCCGTCGTCTCGCACAATCCGCATCAGATTTTTCTGGAAAGCAAATCAACTCAGCCGTTATCACAGTCCCGACAAATTTCTCCGATAGCCAAAAGACAGCATTGACAAAGGCTGCAAATGACGCTGGTCTTGAAGTTCTACAACTCATCAACGAGCCTGTAGCTGCTTTATTGGCCTATGACGCAAGGCCAGAGAGCAAGGTCGCGGATAAAAATGTGATCGTCGCTGATCTTGGAGGAACTCGTTCTGATGTCGCAGTTATCGCATCAAGAGGGGGCATGTATACCATTTTGGCAACTGCACACGATTATGAATTCGCTGGTGTTCACCTTGATAAGGTCCTGATGGACCATTTCTCCAAGGAATTTATCAAATGGAACTCAATTGATCCCCGTGAGAATGCTCGAAGTCTCGCAAAACTCAAGTTGGAAGCCGAGGCTACTAAGAAAGCACTTAGTATCGGAACAAACTCCAACTTCAGCGTTGAGAGCTTGGCAGAGGGTATTGATTTCTCTTCTACCATTAACAGACTTAGATATGAGACTATCGCACGCAAGGTCTTCGATGGGTTCAACAGATTAATTGAAGGCGTTGTTAAGAAGGCTGGATTGGATGCACTGGAAATTGACGAGGTCATCCTTTCTGGAGGTACATCGCACACCCCAAAAATCGCATCCAACGTCCAATATATATACCCCAACGCCACAGTTCTCGCCCCATCCACTAGCCCCACTGCGATCAACCCATCTGAATTGCAAGCCCGTGGAGCTGCTCTTCAAGCATCTCTCATCCAAGAATTTGATGCCCAGGATATTGAGCAATCTACTCACGCTGCCGTCACCACTGTTCAACATATCACAAATGCCATTGGTGTTCTTTCCATCTCTGGCGAGAGTGATAAGGGTGTCTTTACACCAATTGTTACTGCCGAAACTGCTCTCCCAGCCCGCCGAACCGTCGAAATTGCCGCTCCTAAAGAAGGTGGTGATGTTCTAGTCAAGATTGTCGAGGGTGGATCGCACATCAAGGTCACCAAACCAGAGCCAAAACCTAAATCTAACGGAGCCAAGGTAGAGGACGCAAACTCTGATGATTCAGAGGAGGATGAGAGCGAAGAGGAAGAAGAGGAGCAACGTGAGAGAATCTGGAAGGTGGGAAATGTTCTTGCCGAGGCCGCAATCAAGGGTGTCAAGAAGGGTAGCAAGGTCGAAGTCATGATCAACATTAGCAAGGATTTGTCAGTCACCGTGACTGCACGGGAAGTTGGACAGAAAGGAGGTGTTAAAGGAGTCCTCCCAGCTCCTTCAAGCTAATTTTTCTAAAGGTTATTATGATGCCAAGATATTACATAGATCGTTTATAAGGACTATAGAAGTACGCTATTCTCTGGTTTTTGCAACTGGTAGATAAAATTAAAATAAGAAAAGTTTTCAATCTTAGGCGTTCGCCACTTCTGGATGGTACTAAAGACTTTTTGGAGTCTAACTCGAAAAGATTGAACATGTACATGTGTGTGTGTGTGTGTGTGATATTTTTCGTCCGAGGCTCTGTGCGAAGCACAGGCCTCAAATTCCCAATTGGGACAAAGGTGTGACGATGGTCTTAATTCAAGGCATGATAGAATGAATCAATTAATCTATACTAGAGAATAACAAACTACCGTACCAAATACAATAGAGTTGAGCCTTTTATGGTCCCCTCGGAGGGGACCAAAGCCCTAAACGAATACAGGATGAAATAAATGAAATAATAACCTGAGGCATTTTGGTCCCTTCGGAGGGGACCAAAAGCCGAAAGAATGGCCTAAGGCATTTATGGCATAATAGAATAACAGGATCGTCACAAAAGGACGTTAGGGGAGGAAGGCCTCTGGGTTTCTAATTAGCTAATCTAAATTTACTAGTATTATATATACTAAATGCTTTAGCAGGGTTTATATGATTGCTGTTGCGTATTGAGTTAATCTTTTGGATAGATATTTCAGCTATCCTTTACAATATAGTTAGATCCCTCGATTCCTGATCTTCTCTTTTTCGTTATCGTAATCGAGCTTTTTTAATATGATTTTGTTAATATAAAGATTTTTTTTTTTTTTTTAAAAATTTATACAAACTCAATTTTTCCGGACCAAAACCTAACGCCTTATACAAAGAAAATCCAAAAATAATATAAAATAAAAATAAAAATAAAAATCAAAGCAATCCTTCAATCAATAAATTGTATAGGGAATCGAGGATATATATCCTAATAGAACCTTATAGATTTGAATCAAATTGCTAGTTTCGTTGTTTCTTTTATACTTCCCAAAAGATAAGAGATAGCTTCAGATAGTAATAACTTTGAAAGGGTTTTTTGAGCATTTCCAATTTTACAAAAGTAAAAATGAAAAGAGGATTTTCTTTTCTCATATAAATATAACATATAAGCATCTTCGTAATTGAAACAATCATAATACACTGCGAAATCGCTGTGTTGAGATCTGACTGCTAGAATATATCCTAGTATCGTTCGATTAAAAGAAAGCATAATCGATTTATTATTATAAATTATAAAAAGATCATTGTAGCTTTATAATGCTATAATTGTCTATAATTTAACTCTTGTTGATTTGGTATTCGTTTTAACAATTCTTTTTAAAAAAGCGAGAATACAAATAGAATCAAATAAAGATAGAAATACTGTTCCCTCTTTAGCTACTTTATCCGCTACTTCGTTTCCGGAGATATCTAAATACCCAAGAACCCATCAAATTCGAATTGAGTTAGGGCAAGTATATAGCAAACGGAGCCTGAAAGACCAAGCTATAACTAGTTCGCAGAATTCTTCAAATACAGATTGAAAGGATCCAATGGAATGAAAGCCTAATCGCATAACAACCTCTAAATTATCCAAGAAAACCCAAAGGTCTGTAACAAACTTAACTGAAAATAACTGTATTGCTGTTTGAACATCTTTCAAAACTATAATTGCTTCGATATCGAAGACTTCAACATTACAGCCTAATAAGAAAACCTATCGATCCATTTACAGATTGTATTGATAAATTACTAATCCACCTCCTATAATACCATCCAAAACTTCGCTTTTCGAATCATCGAAGAAGACTTGCAAATCACTTTTTGGAATCGTAAATATAAACCTTTCGAAATCTTTAGCTATTTGTTCCTTCGAACAACCAAGAGGATCACCGATCCGGGTTTCTGTAATAATACACAATTCTTTGTTCCTTCAAAAAAGAAAAACAATTGAATTGATATATTCAGCTTTTAGAAAAGCTAAAATAATTCTTGAGAACCTTGATTCAGCAGTTCTAACCCCAGCTTTAGCTAGGATATTTTTGGTTCGAATTCGAAAGGGATGTTTAGGATCTAGCCGAGCCGTTCGGACAGCAAAGCTCTGGGATATCAAATTTAGCTCAATCTCAGGAAGCATCAGATTTGATTCCTTATATAAAGCAGCAGTATTAGTTGTACAAAATACAAAAAGGATTACTCGAATATTAGTTAGTATAATCTTATTCAAAAACTTCAAATATCCATTCATTTGATTCGAGATTGTGAAGTTTAGACCTCGTTTCCTAGTTCAGCTAGACCACCAGGTTTCGATTACAAAGTAACATTTCTTCAGGACACAAACTATAACTACTCTTTGAAACAAAATTAATGAGATACCTCGAGTTGTCCTTCCAAACGAATACAATGCATTCACAATAGTAAAAACCTTAGCTGAAAGAATCTAAATATAAAATTTGAAACTCAATTCTCTATCGAAATAAACCTCTAATCATTTCAATAGATCTGGTTTTTTCATTATTAAAAGATTTTCTATATAAATAATAGGACTTTCGATATCTTTCTTGGAATCTTTAAAGAAATGTATCAATTCAGACTTTATAAAATCGAAAGTGATCCCTTCAGATTTACCTCAATCCAAAGCCTTCAGCATTTCGAATTGTAATTGATTACAATTAAATTGTAAACTTGAAGAAAAAGTTACTAATATAATATCGTCTATATATCCAAATCTTCGAATAAGATTATTTAATCAAAACAAAGAAGTTATATAAAGTATAAAAAGAATAAATGAAATTAAAAAACCTTATAGCAAACCACATTCAATACTAATACTAAATCCTATTTCGCTATCAAACCAAATACGAATTGATCGATTTGTAGAGAACGATTATATTTATCGAACTAGATTATCAAGCTATCTTTGTTCTCTGAATCAGCAAACCAAACATCCTGAAAGAACAACATCAAAAGTACCTTTGATATCCATAGTTAATAAAATAACTTTAGAATCTAAATTCAAAATCATTTCCAAATCATATGTAAGGCAAATTGTGAAATCGATTGATGAACGTAAGGGAAGCACTCCGAACTATTATTTGACTAATACTTTGAGGGTTATAGCAATCCAGGATATCTTCTTTGTAATCAAACATTCGAAATCTTTTCCTAATACTGAAAGCAGGATTATTGATCTATAGGATCTAGGATTTGTACAATTTGATTTGTTCGGTTTCGGAACGATGGCTACAATCGCTGATCGGAAGTATTTAGGGTGGTGACCTATTTCGAGGCATTTTTGAAAGAGTTGTAAAATATATGATTCGATCAATGGCCATGCTAATTGTAGGATCTTGATAGGGATCTCGTCTATTCCTGAAACTGTATTACCCATACGAAGAATAGCAATTTGAATATCCTAAATTGTAATAGCAGGAAAAACAATTGAACGAATAAAAGTTGAAAACAAATCAAATAGGATATTGTTAACTTTAGTTGTATTAATCAACAGATTATTGATGAATAAATCTCTTTTAGTTTGAATTATTATAGCAAAAGAATAATTTAAAGGATCTACTAAAAAAAGAATTCGATATGTTCCAATTGATTGATATCATTTTGTTATTTTAAAAACATCTTTTATTTCTTTGACTGAATCAAGCTTAAAAAGCCAAAATTCCTTTTTCGCTTTTTTGACAACTTTTCGAAAATTTTGTTTTGATTCTGAAAAGTTGTTCATTCAGTTTTCTTGAACAGCTATCCGGCAGATCTCGTTCTACTATAGTTGATCTGTATTTCGGTCGAATGATCTTTGAGCTGATCCTGTATATACTGATTGTAGAACTTGAGTGATATCTAAAGCTAATTTATCAAGATCTGTAGTTGTGTTCAAAACTAGTAGATCTAGATTCAATAGATTCTCTATTAATAAAATAGAGAAGAGTTTTTTGTTTAATATATTGATTCGGAGTTTTTGAATCGGGTTCTGAAATCTTGTATTCCAATTCAAAGTTGTCAATAAGGATCGATAATCAGAAATTGTGTCACGGGGTCCCCGTATATGGTATACGGAGACCGCTCGGGTTCCGACCCGTAGGAGTCGGACCTCGGATAAGTGTAGACTAGCCTCGGTCGGGGCTAACGCTACATATAAATGTATTTAAGGAACCGTTCCTTCTATAGAAATATAATTCTTCGAGCTACATCTTATCAATAAAAATGATTTCTGTTATCCTATCTGCTGCCTTCATAATACTACATAGCTCCTTTCTATCTGTATCGATACTTCTACAATATCGTCCCATCCGTACCCGCCTAACCAACCCGGTTCCCCTGAAGAATTCGCTACCGCTATAACCAGTGATATTGCAATCTGGTATCGTTACCTTACCTTTTTTTACGAATTCAATATAAGAATAGAAACAAAAGTGATCGATCTGTAATCCGCAATTCAAAAGCTTACTCTCGATCTGTAAATCGAGAAAACTATATTTATACGATAAAAAAAGAAAAACGATAAATTGATTACCCATCTGATTTAACTCCATCCCATCCCCATTACCCCGTCTGTTTCAATCCCTATCAACCTAACCGACCCCTCGCTTTTGATTCCTGTTACAATCCCAACTACTGCTTCTATTCTATCGAAACCTCAATTGAATGAGAAGGTATTTGATCCTGCACCGTTTAATAAAACGAAAATCGATCTTAATCGATTTGTCGATCAAATATAGAATAAAATGTATACCAATTCCGATCGCTTCATTTTCTTACATTCCTGTCTGATTTATGTAACTAGAAAATTAACTGGACCCACTGTTGTGCAAATTCGATTGTATAATATCAAAGGACAATTTGTTAAACTTACCGATTATGAAAATCTATTGCAAATACTAGAAAGAACTTATGGAAACCAGAACAAACGAACCGAGACCCGGAAACTCTTGATCAATCTGAAACAGAGAAACCAATCGTTCTATATCTTCTATACTGAGTTTCAAAGATTAGTATTGGAAACCGGGATGGCCGACAATAATAGTACCCTGGTTATCCTATTAGAACAAGTTCTATCAAATGAACTAAAAAACCAAATTGTTATCGTTGAACCCCCTACAGATAGTACCAACGCATTCGCCGCTTTCGTACAGACATTAAAAAATCGCCATCTGTACCTGATAAAACCGACCAACTCCGGTCGTAGCTTAATCGTCCCGCTACTCTATATTATTATTCAAAATCTAAATCCTGTTAACCGTATCCTTACTCTGTCCCCGAATCCTACTATCCGATCTGTTACTCTCATTACGATTATACCTGTTGAAGATCCAATGGATTTCAATTCCCAAAGATGTACTAATAGACATGAACAAGGGGAATGCTTCCATTGTAGATCTACCGATCATTGTGTGAAAGATTACCCATTCCCAGATAATCATCCTATACAAGCTAGAGCTAACCTTACCAGTTTTGCCTTACTATCCTCTATTCCATCTTCTGTCCAGATTCAATTGTATGCTATGTCATTGTACAGTTTGTTTCTTTCTGGCTTCTCGAGTTCGGGAAACGGAACCCGCTTGGTATAAATCGTTATCAAACGAAAACCCTACACACACTATATCTATCCGCCGCCGCAACTTAAGGTTTATCTTTCGTTGAAGAAACAAACAATCGAACAAATCTGATGATATTGTTTGTTATTGTTCTATCGATGTTTAATCGATCCTGTTCTATTTATACTATGGTGGATAGCAGATACAAAGGATATATTTTCGCGGATCGAAGTTGGATGGAAGCTACCAAACTTTCAATATACAAATTATCTATCCTGTTCGAAATCATTGGATTCAACGGAAAAATACTGCCCGAAAACCAAATGGATTGTTATATTCTAATTGATCTGCAAATCAATGATCATTATGAGAAAAGATCGAAAATCTATATTACTAAACTAATTCATTATCCGATTGTCCTGGGGTTGGTTTGGTTAAAGAAGTATAATCCCTATATCGGATTCGCATTTAATACCTTTCGCTTTGATAACAAGTTCTGCCGAAAGTCCTATAATACATCTATGCAACCATCGAGTGTCCGAACCCTATCCGATATCCCTATCAAAGCCTATTCTGTTTATTTATCGCTTCGTCCTGAAGTATTAAAGAAAAGAAATATAGCAAACATTTCAATCCGAACTTGCTCGATATACACCCGTCGAGGCTACAAGATATTCCAAGCTAGTATCGATTTGATAGACCGAATCCTAAAGGAAAAAGAAAATCCTGCTTTCGAAGATCTGCCTTCTGAATTCCGTTCATGGATCGATATATTTTCTTCACATAACACTAACAAACTACCTCCGCACCGCCTATACAATCATAATATCCGATTGTAAGATAAAACTAAATTACTATTTGAAGCCCTGTATTCAATATCTCGGGACGAATTGAAAGCTTTGCAAAAATGGTTAAAGGAAAACCTAACAAAAGAATTTATCCAACCAAATTCTTTCACTTCTGTTTTGTTTATCTTATTTATTAAGAAACTCAATAATAGTCTTCGATTCTATATAGATTATTATATATTGAATAATCTATTTGTAAAAAACCAATACCCATTACCTTTAATCAAAGAATCCTTGAATAATCTGAAAGGGATAAAGTATTTTACAAAAATAGATATCATCTCAATCTTTAATAATATCCGAATCAAAAAAGGACAAGAATACCTAATTGTATTCTGTATCCGATTCAGCTTGTTCGAAACCTTGATCATACTGTTCGAGCTGATCGAAGCCCCAACAATGTTCCAACGATTTATCAACAATACTCTAAAAGAATACCTGAATATATTCTATACTGCTTATCTAAATGATATTCTGATTTATAGCAAAATCCATTCTGAACATATAAAGTATATACAAAAAGTATTAAACGCCTTACGGAAAACCGGATTATATACCAATCTATCGAAATACGAATTCCTGAAATCTAAAACGAAATTTCTGGGCCTAATTGTAGGCCGAAAAGGGATCCGAATGGACCCAGCCAAGATTAAGACGATAATTGATTAGAAAACGCTAAAGAATCTAACAGATATACAAATATTTATAAGGTTTAGCAATTTCTATCGACGCTTTATTCACGACTTCTCCTCGATCATTCGCTCGATAATAAACTTGACCAAGAAGGATATAGCCTTCCAATAAGATCCTAATTGTAAAAAATCGTTTTCGAATCTGAAAACTGCATTTACAATAGTACCTATATTAACCTCTTTCAATTAAAAGAAAGATATAATTCTAGAGATAAACATATCGGATTATATATCTGCTAGAATCCTTTCCTAATATAATAACGATAGGATTCTGAAACCTATTATATATTTCTCAAAGAAGTATTCGATTGCAAAATATAATTACAAGATTTATAATAAAGAATTATTGGCAATTATTCGCTGTTTCGAAAAATAGCAACCCGAATTAGAAAATGCCTTTTCCTTGATCAAGATTATTACAGATTATAAGAATCTGGAATACTTTACGATAACAAAACTATTGAATCGTTATCAAATCCGTTAATCTGAATTTCTATTCTGTTTCAATTTCAAGATTATATATCATCCCAGAAAGTAAGGAGCGAAATTTGATATTCTAATCAAAAGATCAAAGGATTTGCCTAAAGAGGGGGATAAACACTTTCTTCATCAAAATCAAACTATTCTGAAAACCGAAAATCTAAATACAAATCTGTTTCCTATTATTAAATCAAAGAAAAAAATCCGTTTCGTAATTACAATCCATAACCAAATCTATACCGATATCCCGTTGTCTATCCGCAATCCCGAATTATCTATCCGCGAACCTGGATTACCTATCTATAAACCTGAACCACCTACGATACCCGATAACCCAATCCCTATCCAATTACCTAAATCTATATAATTGGAACCCCCTGAAAAACTGAAACCCCTACTCACTGAAGCTTACCTGTCCGACCCGCTTCCGTTATCGATCTTAAAAACTTTAAAAAAGAATACTACTAGATACCCGTATATCACATTATCTGAATATACTATGAATAATAACCTATTATATTATCGTAAAAAGCTTTATATTCCTAACTACGATCCTTTAAAAGCAAAGCTCCTCCAAATGATCCACGATTCCCCTATTGCCGGATACCCACATCGTACCCATACTTTCGAACTGCTTTCCCGAAACTACTATTGATCTGGATATTACAATTACATCTCCCGTTAAATACACAATTGTTATAATTGCCACCGAACCGCCCCGAACCATAAAGGACAAAAAGAAGTCTTACACTCTCTCCCAATCCCGCAACAAACCTGAAGAGATATCTCAATCGATTTCATCACCCATCTTCCGAAAAGCTCTGAGTACAATACGATATTTGTTGTAATCGATCGATTGACCAAAATGAAGCATTTCCTGCCCTACCAAAAAACCTGTAACTCCGAAAAAATCTCCCGTCTGTTCCTGAAGCATATATAAAAGCTCCACAACCTACCACAAACCATTATATCCGATCATAAAACTCAATTTATCTCTAATTTCTAAAAGCATATCTATAAACAATTAGATACTGTTTCGAAACTATCGACAACTTATCATCCTAAAACCGATGGACAAACAAAAAGGACGAACACAATACTCAAACAATACCTTCACTCGTATATATCCTACCTACAAAACAACTAATCCGAATAACTACCGATCACCGAATTCTCAATTAACTCTACCTAATCCGAAAGCTCCCGCCTATCGTCGTTCTTTGCCAATTACAGTTTCCATCCCCGAATGGGTTTCGAACCCGCCACACTCTCCGATCGCCTTGAAATCCTGAACATTGAGAAATTCGTCAAAAAGATAAAATCGATCATCAATCACCTGAAGACCGAACTGACCGCTAATCAAATCCGCTATTCGAAGAATACCGATTCCCACCATTCGCCTACCCATCGATACCAACCTAGAGATCTAATCTAACTTAATACTAAGAATATCCGAACTCTTCATTCCTAAAAGAAACTAAATTGGAAAAACTTAGATCCCTTTCGAATTCTAAAGAACATAAGTTCATACACTTACGAACTAAAACTCCCTACCTTTATAAGAAATCACCCGATCTTTTATATTAACCTATTATATCCCGCCAATGATAACCCTATCCCCAATCAACACAATCCACCTCTTCCTCCTATCAAAGTTGAAAGCATTGAGCAATTCGATATAGAGGAAATCCTGAATTCCCAATAAGAACATCAAGACCATAATAACCCCCACCTAAAGTATACTATCCGATGGGTAGGCTATGATACGTCTACCGAAGAACCTACGGAGTATTTGGAGAATGCTCAAAAACTGATCCGTAATTATCACCATCGTTATCCAGATAAACCTGATCCCCCTAGTCGTCTCAACGAAGCTCGACCCTAAGAAGAGAAGTACTATCACAGAGTCCCCGTATATAATATACAGAGACCGCTCGGATTCCGACCCATAGGAGTCGGACCTCGGATAAGTATAGACTAGCCCTGGTCGGGGCTAGCGCTACACATAAATGTATTTAAGGAACCGTTCCTTCTATAGAAACGTAGCTCTTCGAGCTACGTCTTATCAATAAAAGTGATTTCTGTTATCCTGTCTGCTGCCTTCGTGATAACACTAATTACAAAGGAAAACATAAAGCTAGCTCTAAAGCATACGAAATATACCAAACAACCGTTCGGAAATCCAATTAATATTATACAACAATATTCACATTCTTCAAATCAATCTAAACAAAAGTCTTTAAACTACCGAAAATGCTTTTCAATTTGCTTTAGAATTCGATATCGATCTTATAATCATTCAAGAACCTTAGGTTCTTTCAAACCCTAAAAAAGATTACTCTTCAACTAAATCGATTGCTCATTCTAGCTTTTCCCAACTCCTTCCAAATTATCCTTCGAACCTTCATCCCCATACAATGACCTACATCTCGAAAGAATTCAAATCGCTAATAGCCCTAACCCCCAACTCTCCCAAAGATACAGATATTCAAATTATCGATATCACTCAGAGAAATCACACGATTCAATTATTCAATATATACAACGAAGCTGATCAAATTAAAAAGAAAGGTTATACTATCGAAAGATGCCTTTTCAATACTCCTCTCTCTCATCATACTATTCTTACAAAAGACTTCAACTCTCACTATCCTTGATAGAATCCTTTTTCAAACAAAAATTCGAATGTTAATCAATTAACCAAATAATTCGAAAACCAAAACCTTACCCTTCTCAATGAATCAAGGACTAGTACTTTCTATCGAACTAATATAACAAATCCAAGTATATTAGATCTTATATTAGCTACTGAAACAATATCCTCCAATATTATTGATTGGCAAGTTCTTTCTAATCTTGATTCAGATCATTTAGGGATCCTGTTTAAAATGAAAGATATTTCATCTCATACTACGAATATTGCTTTATTAACAAAATTCAATACAAAACTAACAGATTGAAACAAATTTGTATTAACCCTCGAAATTGAAATAACTACATCAACAATCGTCAACTCGAACAAATACCTCAATCTCCTCACTCTAAAATCCGATTCTCTCGATTCTTTTCTTAACAAAAATCTGCATATATAAATACTAGATAAAACCGCAATAGAATTCATTCGAATTATCATCAATTCAGCAAACACTAATATACCTAGATCCAAATCGATTAAAAAAGCAAAGCCTTAATAGTCTCCAAAATTGAAAGTCTTTTGTAAACAATTCTTATCAATATATAAGAATACTAAATAATACTCTGAAAATAATATATTCAAGAAAATCTATCAATCAATAAAGAATCATTACTTTCAAACTATTAAAACAGTAAAAAAGAATCATTAAAACGAATTTCTTGAAAAAAAAAATACTCAAACGATCTTCAAAACAATATCATATACGAAAAATCTTCGAACCGAAAAGATCCCGAATATTCAATCTAGCCCCTCTCAACTTGAAAGCTTATTCAAAGAAAAATATTCAGTTTTCAGATCTACCCTTTTCCCTCCCCCCTTATATACAACTGCACCTGAATAAAAAGAGTATAAACAATCGAAAAAATGAAAATAACCTGATCTCACTGAAAATGAATTTCTTAATACCTGCTCAATTAAAATCAAAGGAAAGACCTCTAGTCCAAACAGAATTACTCAGGAAATTATTATTCGAGTTTACAAAACGATCTTAAAAGCTTTCTTTATTTTTTTCAACAATTTGATTAATCTCGATTATCATCCTTTTTACTAAAAACAAACTACTAAAGCTATACTCAAAAAACCTTCGAAATCAAATTATTCTATTCCAAAAGTATATAGAATTACCGCTCTTCTGAACTATCTAAACAAGATAAATGAAAGAATACTAATTCAAAGGTTTAGCTACCTTACTGAAATAACAAAACTACTTTATTATTTCCAAATGAATGAAAGACAAAAGAAATCAACCATCGATACAACAATCCTGTTTACCATTGAAATCAAAAGGAATTCAAAAAACAAAAAGAAAACCTCAGTTTTTTTTTTAGATATTAAAAAGGCCTTCGATTATATATCCAAGAATCGACTCTTAAATATCTACAAAAACCTCAATCTTCCAATTAATCTTATTATATAGATTTCGTCATTTTTGAAAAAAAGATTACTCAAACTTTCGTTCGATAATCAAATCGAAGCTTTTAAACCAATCAATACCGGAATCCTTCAAGGAAATCCAATCTCATCAATCCTTTTCCTAATCTATATTCGAGATCTCTTTCAATCGAATTCGATTGAATATCTTTCGTATATTAATAATATAACCATAATCACTCATTCTTCAAACTGAAAAAATAATATTCTTTCCCTCGAAAAAACAATCAAATAAATTTATATTTTCGATGAAAAAAAAACGTTATCCAATTCGATTTAGCAAAGACGGAATTAATATATTTCTTTACATCCAAATACGCTAAAGATACTTCAA
Organism: Sclerotinia nivalis; assembly: GCA_029531795.1. Lineage (NCBI taxonomy): Eukaryota > Fungi > Ascomycota > Leotiomycetes > Helotiales > Sclerotiniaceae > Sclerotinia > Sclerotinia nivalis. The sequence goes on from JAPEIS010000003.1 coordinate 668,303, forward strand.
TCAAGTTCCCAAATTCTGAGATTGTACAACCTTCATCATTGATCAGATAGTTAGGAATATAATTCGATCCCGGCCTCAACTTCAAACAGCATATTGCTATTCGAGCAACTCAAACTAAGGCTTCATTCTATCGAATGGCCAGGTTAACCAATACTGAGAAAGGGCTAAACCCTAAAGCACTAAAACAGTTCTATATAGCATATATCACTAGCATAACTGATTACGAATCAATCATCTGATGGAAAGATCAAACCTCATTCAAAAAGACTCTTCAATTACTTCAGAATCTTATTCTACATAAGATTCTAGAAGTCTTCAAAACCTTACCAATAAAGCCAATAGAAGTGAAAGCTGCTTTATACCCTCCGGAAATCAGATTAAACACTGGAATCAGACAATATACTTTCAGATTGTTGAAAATTTTGTCTTCTCATTTTGTCAATACAATTATAGACAAGCTAACTACCAAAAGGGAAACTCTAAATACAATAGCAACCCCTCAAAGAAAACTATCGAAACTTACTCAGTTTGAAAAGATCATAAAATCAATCGAAGAAGATTTCGATCCTTTAACCCTAGAAAAGATCGATCATTTTCACTTTCCTCTTTGGAAAAGGAATACTCTATACAAAGTCAATATCAGCAAGCTAGCAAAAGAGGATACTGCAATTGTCCATAACCTTGTATTCAAATACAGATACAAGAATACTATTACAATATATACTGATGCTTCATCCACTTTGAATGAAATCGAAATTGATATCGGGATTGCAATTATTCTATCGAATGATTAGGTTTCATACTAGGAAACCATCAATATTGAAGTGAATCAACTTATCTACAATAATGAACTTCTTGAAATCACTAAAGCAATCGAATATACTAGCTCCATTGCTCAACCAAACGAAAAATTCAAAATCTACTCAGATAATCAAACTGGATTATATCGATTGAAAATACCCTTTAATGCTTCTGGTTAGATATGCTAAATTAGAATAATCAAGGTTATAGAAATTCTTCTTAGAAAAGGAGTTGAAATCTCCCTTAATTGGGTTTTAGAGTATATCTTTATTAAAGGAAACGAATTGGCCGATACTTTGACAAAAGAAATTACAAAACAAAGATTATTATCAAACGAAATCAGTTTTGCCTCCTTAAAAATGAATATCAAAAGGATGAAATCCGAAAAATGGAATACTCTTCTCTATTCATCTAATTCGGCCTATTCGAAAATATACCCCTGGAAGACTAGCTCAAAGATCGGAATTCCAGAAAACATCAAGAGAAGTTTTATTAGTACTTTGTTTCAACTTAAAATCGGTTATGGATATTTCAAATCTTATCTACAACGATTCGGAATCTCAACAAATGATAATTGTAGATATAGAAAGAAAGAATCTCCTAATCATTTTTTGCTCAATTGTCTGTTTGTTACGCCGCTACAATCCTTTATCATTAAGAAGTGATCAAGGGACTTATAGAAAGGCCGTGGTGATTTCTACTAAAGATCAAACAGGGGCTTGGTGAGAATGAAGATATGACGATTGTATTGTATGGTAACTATAGTGTTTAAACTAATGATTGTTCTTGAGCACGAAGCTCTACAAATAAAGGAATCCATCCTGCTTATATAGACCTTCGTACTTGGGAGCCCTAGGAGCCCTCGAAGCTCCAATGCTCCAGGAGCGTCGGGAGCCTTCGAAGCTCCAATGCTTCATCATATGATCTGATATTAATATAGTCTGTGCTCGTTTGTTTTTATGACCATCTTATACGACTATCTTAAAACGAAGAATTGAATTTTTCGAAAAACGCGTTTATTATCGCGTTTTATTGATCAATCGATCGTTCTTATCATCTATAGGATTTAAAAACGAAACTTTTCAGCCCCGGCAGGCGCTGTACGGACGCGTTTCCGCCACCATGCCTCCCATCCCTTCGACCCTTTCTCTCTCCCAAGCCTTTATTAATACAATTAATATTGCTACTAATAGAGCAAATGAAGGTCAACAGATTTTTAGCTTTATCGCTTCGCTATGGGACGATTATCTCAATACCGAAGCAGTTCGGACTCTTCCTGTTCGATTTCGAAAACCCTTGATTGCGTTATATACCGATATCTTTTTTATAGCAAACAAGTACTTCGATGTGTTTATCAATGGATCTCATTCTCCTCGATCTACCAAACCTTTTACCAAAACTTCTATCAATCCCTTTGGTCTTGATATACAAACCTTTCAATTAGTATTTGTATCTGAAATCGTTAAACCTATAAAAGCCTTTACTACAATTCAATATCTCAAAGATTCCATTTATGTTCAAAAAGTTGCGATTCCTTTATTACCAATTATACAATCTACAAATCCAAAAACTGGGAACCGAACCGAATCTCAACCCAAAACTCAATCTCAAATCTCATACAAAACTGATATTTGTTTTTTTGTTCGAATTGAATTCGATTATCTAATTCGAAAAACCAATTCCTTCGTTATACTTAGTACATTGAAAAAACAATTAAGAAACGATACTAAATTTTTGAAAAAAATCCAAACAATAAATACTGAATTCGTATTATATACAAATTCTTTAACAAATTTAACAGTTTTAGAAAACCTTTCAAATATAATCGAAAAAGTATTCGAAACCTACAAAATCGAATGACAACAATCATGGATTACCTATCGATTGAATTACATTCTATAAACCATCACAACTCTAAAAGACTTACAACAATTAATCATCATCCCAATCGAATCGGAAACTATATTTGACGTTATCATCGATAATATAGAACAACAAACGATCTAAACAATTGAATCTATACAAAACAAAGAATCCGGATTGTATAATTCTACTTGGTTCTTAAGTTTTCCAACTTTGCAATATACAACCCTTCCCAAAAACCTTCAAATTCTAGAAACTACAATTAACATTTCCCAAGTCGTTTTCAAACCCAAGATAATCCAATATACTCGATACTTTCAATGACACAATACTCGAGCTTGCTTTCGTCCAGAAAAATACCAAATCTATAATATAATCGAATATACAGAAAAGAATCATTCAACCCGATACAATACAACCCATACTTGTCCAACGAAATGTTTATATTATAAAAACCTCTATTCTGCAGATGATCTACATTGCCCCCTTTATCTTACTCACAAAAACCCCAAAAGCAAATCGGAAAAACAAACTACCTAGAAAACTTCAAAAGAAATTAAAATTAGAGTTTATACTAATACAAAATGCTTTCGAATTTCAAAAACCGATTCCTTTATAAAAAAACCTATTGCTCCTTCAACTCCAATCCGAATTCCTTCGATATTATCTTCATTGATACCATCCTCTTCTAATCTTTCTAATTGTTTTATAATATTAAAAGCTCCTCCTCTTCCGATTCCTTTTAATATATAATCCTAAATTATCTTCTAAACCATTGACCATTTTACAAACTAATATAACTAAAAACGCTACTTCACACAAATTAGCATTTTCCTTAACCAATAATTCTTGTATTAATATAATTCTGATTCAAGAACCTTATATATTCTCAAATATCTCACACCGAATCACTAAATCTCATCCTGCTTATAAAACTTTCACATCATTCAATAATTGGAAAACCCGGTTTCGTATAATGTCTTATACCTGTAAAAATACAGATATTCGAGCTAATCAACTCCGGCCTGTATCCTCCCGGGATTTATTATTTTTACAAATTCAATCTTTAACTAGTTCTATTCTTACAATCATTAATATTTATAATACTCTTAAAGGTTGTACAAATGAAAATTAAACAATATAAACTCTCTTTGATTTACCTTTGAATATTTTAAATTCTATATTTCTTATAAGGGATCTAAACTTTTATTATTCGAGATAAAATCCCTTTTGTTCTTCATATTCAAATTTTGCAGAATCTTTTATAATCTGGTTAGATACAAATTCTTTCAATTTTCTTTTTACAATCGATAAACCTATCCACAATTTGGGCAACATTTTCGATCTAGCTTTTCTTTCAGGATTATATACAGCCAATACAATTTCTGTATTGCATTTGGATACAATTTCCAATCATCGATCCTTATTGACAACTTTGAATTGGAATACAAGATTTCAGGATTCGATCCAAAGATTTCGAATCAATATATTAAACAAAAAACTCTTCTTTATTTTATTAATAGAGAATCTATTGAATCTAGATCTATTAGCTTTGAATACAATTACAGATCTTAATAAATTAGCTTTAGATATCACTCAAGCTCTATAATCAGTATATACAGGATCAGCTCAAAGATCACTCGGCCGAAATACAGATCAACCATAATGGAACGAGACCTATCGGACAGCTGTTCAAGAAAACCAAACGAACAATTCTTCAGAATCAAAACAAAATCTTCGAAAAGTTATCAAAAAAGCGAAAAAGGAATTCTAGCTCTCTAAACTTGATTCAATCAAGGAAATAAAAGATGTCTTTAAAATAACAAAATGATATCAATCAATTAGAATATATCGAATTCCTTCTCTAATAGATTCTTTAGATCATTCTTTTGCTACAATAATTCAAACTAAAAGAGATCTACTCATCAATAATCTGCTGATCAATACAGCTGAAGTTAACGATATCCCATTTGATTCGCCTTCAACTTCCATTCGTTCAATTTCCTTTCCTGCTATCACAATTCAGGATATTCAAACTGCTATCCTTCGTACAGGTAATACAGCTCCAGGAATAGACGAGATCCCTACCAAGATCCTACAATTAGCATAACCACTGATCGAATCATATATCTTACAATTCTTTCAAAAATGCTTCGAAATAGATTATCACTCTAAATACTTCCGATCAGCGATTGTAACCATCGTTCCGAAACCAAACAAATCAGATTGTACAAACCCTAAATCCTATAGATCAATAGCCTTACTCTCAGTATTAGGAAAAGATCTCGAATATTTGATTGTAAAAAAGATATCCTGGATTGTTATAATCCTCAAAGTATTAGTCAAACAATAGTTCGGAGCGTTTCCTCTGTGTTCATCAGTCGATCTTACAATTTGTTTTATATATGATTTGGAAATAGCTTTGAATTCAGGTTCTAAAGTTACCTTATTAATTATAGATATCAAAGGTGCTTTTGATATTGTTCTCTCAGAATGTTTGGTTCGCCGATTCAGGGAACAAGGATGGCTTGATAATCTAGTTCGATGGATATAATCGTTCTCTACAAATCGATCAATTCGTATTCGGTTTGATAGCAAAACAGAGTTCAGTATTAATATTGGATATGGTTTGCTATAAGACTCTTCAATTTCATCTATTCTTTTTATACTTTATATAGCTCCTTTGTTTTGGTTAGACAATCCTATTCGAAGATTTGGATATACAGACGATATTGTATTAGTAGCTTTTTCTTCAAGTTTACAATTTAATTGTGTTCAATTACAATCCGAAATGCTGAAGGTTTTGGATTGGGGTAAATCTGAAGGGATCATTTTCGATTCTATGAAGTCTGAATTGATATATTTCTTTAGAGGCTTTAAGAAAGATATCGAAAGCCTTATTATTCATATAGAAAATCTTTTAATAATAAAGAAACTAGATCTATTAAAATGATTAAAGGTTTACTTCGATAAAGAATTGAGTTTCAAACCTTATATCCAAATCCTTTCAGTTAAGATTCTTACTATTATGAACGCATTGCATTCGTTTGGAAGGATAACTCGAAATATCTCATCAATTTTGCTTCAAAGAGTAGTTACAATTTATATTCTGAAGAAATGTTATTTTGCAGCCGAAACCTGATGGCCTGGCCGAACTAGGAAACGAGGTTTAAACTTCACAATCTCGAATCAAGTAGATAAACATTTGAAGCTTTTGAATAAGATTGTATTAGCTAACATTCGAGCAATCCTTTTTATATTCTGTACAACTAATACTGCTATTTTATACAAGGAATCAAATCTGATACCTTCTGAAATTGAGCTAAATTTGATATCCCAGAGCTTCGCTATCCGAACGGCTCGACTAGATCCTAAACATCCCCTTCGAATTCGAATCAAAAATATCCTAGCTAAAGCTGGGGCTAAAACTGCTGAATCAAGGTTCTCAAGAATTATCCTAGCTCTTCCAAAAGCTGAATATATCAATCCAATTGTTCTTTCTTCTTGAAGAAACAAAGAACCACATATTATCACAGAAACCCGGATCGGTAACCCTTTCGATCATTCGAAGGAACGAACAGTTAAGGATTTCGAAAGGTTTATATCTACGATTCCAAAAAGTGATTTGCAAGTCTTCTCCGATGATTCGAAAAACGAAGCTCTGGATAGTACTACAGAAGATAGATCAATGATTTATCAATACAATCTACAAATAGATCGACAGGCTTTCTCATTAAACTATAATACTGAAATCTTCGATACCGAAGCAGCTGCAACTTTGGAAGATGTTCAAACAGCAATACAACTACCCTCAACTAGATTCGTTACAGACCTCTAGGTTTTCTTGGATAATCTAGAGGTTGCTATACGATTAAGCTCTCATTCCACTAGATCCTCTCAATCTGTATTTAAAGAATTCTGCGAACTAACTACAGCTTGACCTCTCAGGCCCCGCTTGCCACATACTCGCCCTAGCTCAATTCGAATTCGATAAATTTCTAAACACCTAGATATCCCCGGAAACGAAGCAGCGAATAAAACAGCTAAAAAGGAAGCAGCACTTCCATCCCTATTTGATCCTATCTACACTCTCACCTCCTTGAAAAGAATCGCTAAAACGAATATCAAATCAACAAGAGCTAAATTATGGATAACTATAGTATTACAAAGCTACAATGATCTTTTTATAATTTATAACAATAAATCGATTATACTTTCTTTTGATCAAACGATACTAGAATATATCCTAACAGTTAGATCTCAATATAGCGATTTTGTAATATATTACAATCGTTTCAATTACAAAGATGCTTATATGCTATATTCATATAAGAAAAGAAAATCCCCTCTTCATTTTTACTTTTGTAAAATTAGAAATGCTCAAAAAACCCTTTCAAAGTTATCATTATCTGAAGCTATCTCTTATCTTTTGAGAAGCATAAAAGGAACAACGAAATTAATAGTTTGGTTTAAATCTATAAGATTCTATTAGGATATATATCTTCGATTCCCTATACAATTTATTGATTGAAGGATTGTTTTGATTTTTATTTTTATTTTTATTTTATTTTATTTTATTTTTGGATTTTCTTTATATAAAGCATTGAGTTTTGATTCGGAAAGATTGAATTTGTATAAATTTAAAAAAAAAAAAAAAAAATCTTTATATTAACAAAATCATATTAAAAAAGCTCGATTGTAATAACAAAAAAAAAAAGATCAGGAATCGAAGGATCTAACTGTATTATAAAGAACAGCTGAAATATCTACCCAAGGGATTAACTCAATACACAATGGTAATTATATAAACCCTATTAAAGCATTTAGTATATATAATACTAGTAAATTTAGATTAGCTAATTAGAAACCCAGAGGCCTTTTTTCCCTGACGTCCTTTATCCCAATTGGGAATTTGAGGCCTATGCTTCGCACAGAGCCTCGGACGAAAAATATCACACACATACAAATTATAACCATCTTAATCTCATACTAATTCGATCAAATCATAACGTGTATTCACACGATCGGTAACTGTAAGATCCGTGATCGTAACACTGTTATACAAATCAACAAGAAGAATATTCAAGAAAAACAATCCTACCTTCCGACTTATTATGAAATACCTACTTTACACCAAAACAGGAATCATTAAAACCCTTGAATTTATCGAGAAAACAAAAATAGCCATCAGATTATAACATCTAATTAGGATGCAAAAGGATATAGAACAAAAAGGTGAAGATGAAGAAAATGAACTAAAAGAAAATAGTTAATTTGGTCAATTTTATCACGGAGGCAGTAGACAGGATAACAGAAATCACTTTTATTGATAAGATATAGCTCGAAGAACTACATTTCTATAGAAGAAATGGTTCTTTAAATACATTTATGTGTAGCGCTAGTCCCGATCGAGGCTAGTCTATACTTATCTGAGGTCCGATTCCTATGGGTTGGAACTTGAGTAGTCTTTGTATATTATATATAGAGATTCTATGATAATACTCTTCTTTTTAGAATCGAGTTCCGTTGAAACGATTAAAGGGATCAGGTTTATTCGGATAACGATAATGATAATTACGGATCAATTCTTGAGTATTCTTTAAATATTCTGTAAGTTCTTCGGTAGGCGTATTATAGTCTATCCATTGGATAGTATACTTCAAATGAGGGCTATTACAACCTCGACGTTCCTATTGGGAATCCAGGATTTTCTCTACATCGAATTGTTCAATGCTTTCAACTTCGATAGGAGGGGGAGGTAGGTTGTGTTGATTAGGGATAGGGTCATCATTGACGAGATACAATAAGTTAATATAAAAGATCGAGTGATTCTTTATAGAGGTAGGGAGCTTTAGTTCGTAAGTATACGAATCTATGCTCTTCAGAATTCGAAAGGGATTTAAGTTTTTCTAATTTAGCTTCTTCTAGAGACGAAGAGTTTGAATATTCTTAGTATTAAGTTAGATTAGATTTCTAGATTGATATCGATAGGTAAGCGAACGGTGGGAATCGGTATTCTTCGAATAGCGGGCTTGATTAACGGTCAGTTCGGTCTTCAGGTGATCGACGATCGATTTTATCTTTTTGACGAATTCCTCAGCGTCCAGAACTCCAGGGCGATCGGAGAGTGCGGCGGGTTCGAAACTTATTCGGGGATGGAAACCGTAATTGGCAAAGAACGACGATAGGCAGGAGTTTTCGGATTAGGCAGAGTTAATCGAGAATTCGGTGATCGGTAGTTATTTGGATCAGTCGTTTTGCAAGTAGGATATATACGAGCGAAGGTATTATTCGAGTATTGTGTTTGCCTTTTCCGTTTGTCTATCGGTTTCAGAATGATAAGTTGTTGATAGTTTCGAAATAGTATCTAATTGTTTATAGATATGCTTTTAGAAATCAAAGATAAATTGAGTTTTACGATTGGATATAATGATTTGTAATAGATTGTAGAGCTTCTATATATGCTTCAGGAATAGACAAAAGATTTCTTCGGAGTTACAGATTTCTCGATAGGGCAGGAAATGCTTCATTTTGATCAATCGATCGATTACAATAAATATCGTATCGTACTTAGAGCTTTTCGGAAGATGAGTAATGAAATCGATTGAGATATCTCTTCAAATTTGTTGTAGGATTGGAAGAGGGTATAAGATTCCTTTTTGTTTTTTACGATTCGGAATGGCTCGGTAGTAATTATAACAATTGTATATCCAATAGAAGATGTAATTGTAATATCTAGATCAATAGTAGTTTCGGGAAAGCAGTTCGAAGGTATAGATATGGTGCAGGTGTCTGATAATAGAGGAATTATGGATCATTCGGAGGAGTTTTGCTTTCAGAGGATTGTAGTTAGGAATATAAAGCTTTTTATGATAATATAATAAATCATTATTCATAGTATATTCAGATAATATGATATGCGGATGTTTAACAGTATTCTTTTTTAAAGCTTTTAAGATTGATAGCAGAAGCGGATTGAATAGATAAGCTTTAGCAAATAAGGATTTCAATTCTTCAGAGGGTTCCAATTATATAGATTCAAACAATTGAATAGGGATTGAATTATTGGATATCACAAATGGTTCAAATTCATAAACAGATAATCTAGATTCGCGAATAGATGGTTTGGGATTGTAAATAGACGATAAAGTATCGATATGGATTTAATTATAGATTGTAATTGCGAAACGGATTTTCTTCTTTGATTTAACAATAGAAAACAGATTTGTATCTAGATTTTCGGTTTTCAGAACAGTTTGATTTTGATGAAGAAGGCGTTCATCCCCCTCTTTAAGCAAATCCTTTGATCTTCTAATCAGAATATCGGATTTCGCTTTTTGCTTTCCGGAACGATACATAATCTTGAAATTGAAACAGAACAGAAATTCAGATCAACGGGCTTGACGATGATTCAATAGCTTTGTTGTCGTAAAGTACTCCAGATTCTTATGGTCCGTGATAACCTTGATCGGGAAAGAGACACCTTCTAATTCGGGTTGCCACTCTTCGAAACAACAGATAATTGTTAGTAATTCTTTATCATAAATCTCATAACGTGGTTTATCAGTGTGCGGGTCATATCAGTGTGTGGGTCACTTTCACCTCAATTCACTCTTTCAAACCCATATTATTCAACAACAATTAAATCAATTGATTAAAACTATAAAGATTCTAATAATCTAGGATCTATTACATTATTTTGACAAGTCCTTGTATTATGCTTAGTCTTTCTACACTTACTACAATATCGATTAGAAGATGCTTCCTCATTAGAATTCCTTCCTTTTTGACGCTCATCGTATTGAATCTGAATATCAATCTCTTACTGAGATAATATATCGGTAGCCTCTTGTCCAATAAGCACTCCTCCTTGATATAATTGAGTTTTTTTTACGCGTCGACGTTTGCTTAATGCCTCATTTGCTACTCGAAGTATACGAATCTCTACATTTAAAAGTGTATTTTCATATGCTAATCTCTCTATACCCTTAGCTAAAGCTAATACAATTTCGAATATAGATGTAGAAAAGTTTGATTGATAACGAGCCATTCAAGATCTTACTAAAATCGATTATGAAAGAGCTTCAGTTGGATTGTAAAAGGTTTGAGAAGTCTATAAATCTTGATCGAAAGAGGGGGGAGTAGGTATGCGAATTCGAATATCTAGTTTCGAAAGTACAGCTTCAGGATCAAATGGTATTAAACCTGTTCCTCGAAATCCTGATTTCATATTTTGAATCGTAATTGATTCTTGATATGTAGCTTTGAAAACTATAAAGAATTCAACTTTCGAAATATAATTGATATATACTTTGATAAACCCATCAATTTGAGTACCATATGAACGTTTCAGATTGCTAAAACAGCCAACATCAAATGATTGAGTTAAATGATTTGAATATGGTAGTAATTTTAAACAGATAATATCATTCTCTTTGCAATACAACTGAAAAGATACTGATTCATAGCTTTCATGCCCATCTAATACCAATATTCGATATTTACCCTTTCTTCGATTCTTAATATACTTATCAAAGTATTTCAATTATTCTAAACCTGTCTCATTATTTGTCCATCCATTAGATATAGATTTAATAGCCCATTCCACAGGAAAGTCGGTTTCGATATACCAATTGGAAAGATGAACCTATCCTTGAACCACTAAAAATAAAAATATGATTTCACCCTCCCTATTTCCACATATTATTACTATAACCCATTCTCGATTACCTGATTATACTGATTTACTTCTACCGCATCTCTCAACACTAATGACAACCATTACAACACATATAATCCCCATCATAAAGCCTATTTCGTCGAAATTGTAAAAATCGCTATCGAGAATACCATATTTCGCTCGTATATTCGAAACCAATCGAAACCACTCTTCAATAAGCTTAAAATCTTCGCAAAAAGCTCTTTGAAAGTCATAAACACAACTAAAACACATCTTTAATTCGATTCAACACTTTACAAATCGATACACCCAAAGCTTCCCAACACACTTTGCACCCCTCGATTCAAAAATATGATTCGCCATATCTTCCACATTTCTAAGTTTAGATGGAAATCCTCTCATATCCATATCGAGTATATACTCAGAAATGATATTCTCTTCTAATTCTGAAAGATTATAAGATTTAGGTCGATATTCGGAGCGAAAAGTAAAACTATTAATTCTACACTATAATATTGTATTCGAGATATTATACATCTTCGCAACTTTTCGAATACTTATTTTTTTGTCTTTTTGAATAGCTTCGATAGCAAGGAGTATACAGGCTTCTTGGTTATTCGAATTCATTGTAGATTGTTGATAAAACGCGTGTTGAAAGAGAAGAGATTGAATTGAGGTGAAAGTGACCCACACACTGATATAACCCGCACACTGATAAACCACGTTAAATGTAATATATGCAGGGTTTTCGTCTAACAACGACTTATACCAAGCGAGCTTCGTTTCCCGAATTCGGGGAGTCGGGAGGGGACAGACTGTATAGTAATATAGCATACAGTTGAATCTGGGCGGAAAACGGAATAGGGGATAGCGGGGCAAGACTGGTAAGGCTAGCTCTAGTTTGTACAAAACGATTATCTAGGAACGGGCAATTTTTCATACAATGATCGGCAGACCCACAATAGAAGTATTCCCTTCGTTTGTGTTTATTAATACATTTTTGGGAATTGAGATCCATTGGATCTCCAGCAGGCATAATCGTAGCGGGAGCAGCAAATCGGACAATGGGATTCGGGGACAGAGCGGAAATACGATTAACAGGATTCAGGTTTTGAATAGTAGTACGGGGTAGCGGAACGATTGAGCTACGATCGGAGCCGGTCGGTCCCATCAGGTACAAACAGCGATTCTCCAATGTCTGCACGAAAACGGCGAATACATCGATACTATCCGTAGGAAGTTCAACGGTAACAATCTGGTTCTTCAATTCACTCGACAAGATTTGTTCTAATAGGATAACTAAAATACTATTATCGTCGACCATCCCAGCTTCCAATATTAGTTTTTGGAACTCAGTATAGAAAACATAAAACAATTGATTCCTCTATTTCAAATTGATCAGGAGTTTCCAGGCCTCGATTTGTTTGTTCTGATTTCCATAAGCTCTTTCCAGTATTTACAATAGATCCTTATAATCGATAAGTTTAACAAATTGTCCTTTGATATTATACAATCGAATTTGTACAACAGTAGGTCCAATTAATCTTTCAGTTACGTAAGTCAAGTAAGAATGCAGAGAAATGAAACGGTCGGAATTAGTATACATTTTATTCTGTATTTGATCGACAAATCGATCAAGATCGATTTTCGTTCCATCAAACGGTGCAGAATTAGATACCTTCTTACTCAATTGAGGTTTCGACAGAACAAAAACAGTAATTGGAATTGTAACAGAAGTCAAAAACGAAAAGTCGATCAAATCGGTAAAGATTGAAACAAACAAAACAACAGAAACGGAATGAAATTGAATCAGATAGGTAATCAATCTATCGTTCTCCTCTTTCCATCATATAAATACAGTTTTCTCGATTTGCAGATCGAAAGTAAGCTTTTGAATTGCGAATTGCAAATCGATCACTTCTATTTCCATTCTTATACTGAATTCGTAAAAAGAAGTAAAATAACGATACCAGATCGCAATATCACTGACTACAACAGTAGCAAATTCTTCGAAGGAGCCAAACTGGCTAGGCAAATGCAAACAGGACAACATTGTAGAAATGTCGGTACAGATAGAAAGGAACTACATAGTATCACAGAAACAACAAACAGGATAACAGAAATCACTTTTATTGATAAAACGTAACTCAAAGAACTACATTTCTATAAAAGGAACAGTTCCTTAAATACATTTATATATAACACTAGCCCCGACCAGAGCTAGCCTACACTTATCCAAGGTTCGACTCCTATGGGTCGGAACCCGAGCGGTCTCCGTATACCATATACGGGGACCCCGTGACAAATTTGGTCAATTTACCCCTTTATGTAAGATAAATCGTTCTAATTTCGAATTATATCATATTTCATTTGTTATTTTTCTTATTATATACGAGAGTATTTGTAAAATGGGCTTTGTTCTCCAAGATTAGTTTTCACTTTTTTCATTCAAAAATTAGTAGATTAAGGCCACTTCAATCTTCCCAAATTGTATTAACTACAGCCGAATATGGCCAGCAATTCTCCATTTGTTACTTGTTAGAAGTCTATAAAGCTCCTAGCCGTCTTAGATAGTCTTAGACTCAGTGTAGACGTTAATTTAATCAATCAATCAATCAACATCACACGAGGCCGGGTTTCCCAGTTGTCGAGTGGTGTGAAAGTTTCATAAGCAGGATGAGATTTAGTGATTCGGTGTGAGATGTCTGAGAATGTATAAGGTTCTTGAATCAGAATTATATTAATACAAGAATCATTGGTTAAGGAAAGTGCTAATTCGTGTAAAGTAGCGTTTTTGGCTATATTAGCTTGTAAAATGATTAATGGTTTAAAAGATAATCTAGGATTATATATTAAAAGGAATCGGAAGAGAAGGAGTTTTTAATGTAATGAAACGATTAGAAAGATTAGAAAGGGGTGGTATCAATGAAGATAATATTGAAGGAGTTCGGATTGGAGTTGAAAGAGCAATAGATTTCTTTATAGGGGAATCGGCTTTTGGGGTTCGAGAGCATTTTGTATTAGTACAAGTTCTAATCTTAGCTTTTTTTGAGGTTTTCTGGATAGCTTGTTTTTCCGATTTGTTTTTGGGGCTTTTGTTAGTCAAACGAAGGGGGCAATGTAGATCGTCTGCAGGATGGGGGTTTCTACAATGTAGGCATTTCGTTGGGCAAGTATGGGTTGTATTGTATCAAATTGAATGATTCTTTTTTGTATGTTTGGTTGTATTACAGATTCGGTATCTTTCTGGATGAGAGCAAACTCGAGTATTGTGTTATTGAAAGTATCGAATATATTGGATTATCTTGGGTTTGAAAACGATTTGGGAAGTATTAATTGTAGTTCCTAAAATCCGAAGGTTCTTGGGAAAAGCTGTATATTGTAAAGCTGGAAAACTCAAAAACCAAATAGAATTATATAATCCGGATTCTTTGCTTTATATAGATTCAATTGTTTGGATTGCTTGTTATCCTATATTATCGTTGATAACATCAAGTATAATTTCCAATTCGATTAAAACGATAATCAATTGTTATGAATCTCCTAGAGTTGTAATGGTTCGTGGAATGTAATTCAATCGATATGTAATCTATGATTGTTATCGTTCGATTTTGTAGGTTTCGAATACTTTTTCGATTATATTTGAAAGGTTTTCTAAAGCTGTTAAATTCGCTAAAGAGTTCGTATATAATGCAAATTCAGTATTTATTACTTAAACTTCTTTCAAAAGTTTAGTATCATTTTCTAATTATCCTTTCAATGTATTAAGTATAGCGAAGGAATCAGCTTTTCGAGTTGGATAATCGAATCTAATTCGAATAAAAAAGCGAATATCAATTTTGTATAAGATTTGAGATTGAATTTTGGGTTGAGATCCGGTTCGGTTTCTAGTTTTTGGGTTTGTAGATTGTATAATTGGTGGTAAAAAAATCGTAGCCTTTTGAGTATAGGTGGAATTTTTGAGATATTGAATTGTAGAAGGGCCTTTTATAGGTTTAGCAATTTCAGGTGTAAATACTGATTGAAAGGTTTGTATATCAGGGTTAGGGAGATTGATAGAAGTTTTGGTAGAAAATTTAATAGATCGAGAAGGATGAGATTTATTGATAAATACATCGAAATGCTTGTTTGCTGTAAGAGAGATATCGGTATATAATGCAATCAAGGGTTTTCGAAATCGGGTAGGGAGAGCCCGAATTGTTTCGGTATTGAGATAATTGTTCTATAACGAAACGATGGGGTTAAAAATCTGTTGACCTTTATTTGCTCTATTAGTAGCAGTATTAATTGTATTAATGAGGGCTTAGGAGAGGGAGGGGGTCGAGGGGGTGGGAGGTATAATAGCAGAAACGCGTCCGTACAGCGCTTGCCGGGGCTGAAAAGTTTCGTTTTTAAATCCTATAGATGATAAGAACGATCGATTGATCAATAAAACGCGATAATAAACGCGTTTTTGAACATGTACATGGAACGCATGTATTCAGCTGTGATATAGTTCGGATCTGATGACTTGAGATACTGGCCCAGGTAGTAACTTTGAACGCAATTAGCGCAAACAATCTCATGGCTAGAGAATAAACTAAGCAAAGGTTTCACATGATATCAGAAGTCGAGCGCACGGGATCCGTATCAAGGATAAAGACCAGTTACAGGCTATCGAAGGTGCCACAGGAAGCTTACTGACCTCTGCGCTATGTTTGGAAGGCCTGTGGAAGTGGGTATAAAGCATAGTCAGTTCTCCATTTGAACATCGTTAGAACATATTGTAGTAGGAGATTGGCTACTACTTCACGTATAGACACGACTGATTTACTCTGTGCGACGGGAACAGCTCGGTATGGCCGATGTTGAGAATCAGATGTATTGCGATTATTTCGACCCGAGTTGTCGGTTTCTTTGGTAGTGCGGGAATGGAATGTTAACTGGGGAGTTGAGAATATTTTCATTTACTGGAATTTTGCTCGAAAGTATAGAAAAGTGTGGTTGTTACACTCATTGTTTCGAATGCGCAATAGAAGTTTTGAAAGGTTTCGATATTTGCTTTAATTAGTCAACTATACTTTGATTTCTGAGTTCCTTCGGAAGAGCATCCGCCGCAAGGCCGACCTTGGAATGGGAAGGAAACAATGGATTCAGACCTTGGTAGATCATATGGCTAAATTGTGTGCCTGTCTATATTGCTGATTCTACCTATGGCTCCATTTAATACGGCTGGAATGTCAAATTGTGGCATCATGAATGATTGCATGGCTGCGGTAGCTATGGTAACTATGGTAGCTAATGGTCAAGACTACGGCCGTTCAGTGACGGTAATTACTATATCTACCAGCATACGCATACGTGCCGAGTAGAACACGTTTTCTTAACTTCTTGTCATCAGAAAATCTCATACAACACTTTACTCGAAAATTGCCAATACATTATTAACAGAGCGCACGCGATGGGTCAAGCACCTTCAAAGATTTCAACTCATGTCAGAAGAGAATCAGCTGTATCAGAAAGTCTCGCCGAAATCCTTTGTGGAAATCGATCTGCACTAGATGAATTCTCTCAGCAAGAAGAGCATTACTATCCACATGCTCTGATCCTTCAAGGACCCGACCCAAAGGCAAATAAACTCTCGACCAGATTATTTTTCCGTCGACCTTTGACTTTGAACAACCTAAAGCTCTTCAAACATCGACCCGCAAGTCTCGTTGGCGCTGCCTGGAGGTATATCGAGCCCACTGGTCCACATTTAAGCGATATCCAAAAAGAAGCCATTATGAGGTGGAAAGAGATAGATATTCTCAATTCAATCAATCCATATCAGCTTTCACCAATCCAAAAAGTTCTGGAAAAATACTTTCACATATTCGATGACTTATTCTTCGGAGGTACCTTGGAGAAGCACGTCATTCTTATCACTTCCAAAACATGTGCTGCTACGATACCTGGTTGTAAGGGTAACACGTCTGAAGACTCCAATATTGTTTTCAAAAGGGCTAAAAATGATCAGCTGCAATGTCGCTTTAACCCGATGAGCACAATCACTATCTACATTGACGAGGAGCTCGAGCCCATCTCTGGAAAAGTACTGAAAGGTATATTTGGTGTGTTAGTCCATGAGATGTGCCATGCATTTTTCCATATTTATGGTTGTGTCGGAAAATGCTGCAACGACGGATCTTTAGACCTGGGAACACGAGGCCATGGAATCATGTTCCAGGAAATAACATTCAATATCCAAACTATGGCGGCAAGTAAGAGTGTTCTAGGCTTTAACCTCAATATGGGTAGATATTTTAGTTTACTGCATGAACTGCGCGATAGACCGGGTTGGAAGGAGCAGATGGATGTGAGTAGGTGGGGTTTCGACGAGAAGAAATTGATCAATGATTTGGTTAAAATCAATACTTAAGGGTATGATTTAATCCCATATGAGGAGAAAACACCCGAGGAGAAAGGGCCATGGCAAGCTGGTTGCACAGATTCAATGTTCAGCAAAATAAATACTCTCAGAAGTCATATTTATTTACAATTCAAAATCAATCTAATAAAAAAAGGTTGTATACTTGATGATATATCGTGAATGGTTTCAGTTTTGCTTTGCTGGGATTCCCATGTATTTGGTTAAAATCCTTTTTTCCATAGAAAACTTCAACTTTTATTACGTCGCCAGACCAGTGTCTTTTATAATTTATAAAGAGTCAGATGAATAATCTCTCGTGATCAAAATATATCCAACATATGATATTTAAAATTCTTCTACTTCTTCCTGCTTTAATGATAACTTTAAATTCAACCATTTGGTTTGGGGAGGAATTCTACGCAAATGTTTAAGCGAAAGTCCTCTACAAACAATAGATCTTCGTCTACAGTATTAGGCAGCCTATCTACTGCCCGTTAAATCGCGCTGTACTATCATTGTTTCTATCAATTGAAGTATCTCTCCGTAATTCCAGTCAATCATTCCATCGGAATTGAAGCCACATCCCAGGATCTTTTTGCTTAGGGTCATCCACAGCACGGTATCCAACAATCCGAATCAGCAGATTAGCTTTAGATGTAAGCTTTCAATGTTTGAGAATTTTAAGTGTTCAATATTAGAGGTAAACGTACTCTCGATTCGCTTGTTCTTTGACGCCAAAAGCGTCCCGATTTTATACAATAACAATGGAAGCTCCTCACATTTCCTTGGAATGTTCGTCAATTCTCACAAAGGATTTCGATAACCTCGC
The DNA here is from genome assembly GCA_029531795.1 of Sclerotinia nivalis. Taxonomy (NCBI): domain Eukaryota; kingdom Fungi; phylum Ascomycota; class Leotiomycetes; order Helotiales; family Sclerotiniaceae; genus Sclerotinia; species Sclerotinia nivalis. The sequence goes on from JAPEIS010000003.1 coordinate 686,867, forward strand.
ACTTTTCAAAGGAAACCTACACACAAAGAAGCGAGTAAAGTTCGACGACCAAACCTTTGACTGGAAATCAATATCATCAGGCAAACAAAAATCTTCGGGCTCATTACCAAGCAGCTGCTCACTTCTTGAAGATTCATACCACGATCCATTAGGCTCGGATCAATACCATCAACTTGAAGGTAGCCGCAAGACCACAACCTCCAATCTATCATACTCGCATTCTACTGCTTCTCTATGGCCACCATAATCCATAGTCGTCGAGGAACTGTCACTCGATTGAGGCGAGACAGCCAGAGTACAAGTGACTCTGATGAAAATATATACACAGCTCCCCTTACGCCACCCGTTTCGCCTCAATATCCCTTTGGCCGATATCCTGGGCAATGGAGTCTACGCCTTCAACTCGAAAAATGGCTATGGTCGAGATTCAGCCTCTTTATACTAGGCTCGATGTTGACGTATTTTGCCTTATTTTACCAACGCGAGAGTGGCCTCAGATTCACTGGAGACATTGCAGGAATCAATCGCGAAAGGATATCTGCAATTCCGCTGTTGTATAAGGATGTCATATACAATGCGACAAAAATGGAAGGGAACATATTCAAAGGACAGCTAGATACATTTCCGGGCGACACGCTTTCGGTGACCCGGCGTTTTGCTAAGGAGATGCCAGACTATCCACAAGTACGCAACATCTCAGGCCTGCTTGAGGATTTACAAATTACTTCTGACAAGGTATATCGCGAATATATGTACTATTATGATGCTGTCCGTCGGCACGCGGAGGACACCATGATACTAACAAACGCTTTAATCGAGGATTCAAAGGAAGTTGCGCAAGATTGGAATGCCTCAGATGGTGAGCCTGCTAAAATCTATCATTTGAGGCGGTGGATTGGCAAAGGCTCTTATTGGTGTTATTTTTTCACTTGCGAATCTCAAAGGATGCTTATTAAAGCCATATACCTCAAATATTTGAAAGCACTACTAGAAGGATATAACCTACCCGACAAGCATTTGGACAATCACAAATCGTTAGGATTGACTAAAGTTCTGATAACAGGTGAAAGACTGTTGCCGATATTCGAAGAGGCCAAAAATAAAAGTGAAGTGCTCAGATTCACAGTGGAGCTTGGTATCAGTAAAATGTCCTCGAATGAAACTTCAAATTCTGAACCTGCCTACAATCAGGGCAATGACACAGTCGGGTACATGAAAAACTGGCTTGAGAATGATTTCGCGAGCGGTCAACACGTGCGTGAAATCGAAATGCCCAACTCGATTCGTCAATTTCAGCAGGCATTAAAAGATATTGAGAGAAATATCAGAGACCTTCTTTATATCTTATTGCATATGGAGAATTACCCTCACGATCATTGGGATGTAAAATGTCATACTGATGCAATGGCAAAGGCCCTCAAATATCTCGCCTCTTATTACAACTTCGGTCATCCATGTCGTCCCGGGTTAGTCTGGGAGGTGTATAAATGTATCTGGAAACGTGAAGATACGGAGCCATTGATAGACTCGGCTGCTTGCAACACACAGCACGCGTGGGGAGAATCTTACGGACGAGCTGCAGCGTAGAGTTGGTTTCTTAAAAAAAGTCATGAGTTTGGCAAATATCAAGAGATTGAACTCAATTGAAAATGAGAATTGGTTTGGACCCTTTGGCACGTCTTTGGCGACTTTAAAACTGCTGTTAATGTTTATATTGAGTTGATTTGGGTCTAGACCTCAAATGCCCGTCGAGCCTTTCCAGTATCTGCGGCATTTGAACTAGATGTCACGGGTGGTGCGCGAACTAACCCTGGACTTAACCGAATTTTCCTTGGACTAGACTAGTTTCCGGCCCCCTAAGGGCTACAAGCTCGGTTCAATTTATATCAAGATCTTTCCTTACTAAACTCATGAATATGGACCTCCATAGTCCGTGTATATGGCAAAATTCCACAGCAAACTTGTTTACTTGATTCCATTTTCTGCTATCCTATTTGTTCTTTAGAACTAGATCCTACAATCATGCGTAATAGTAGCAGTAATTCTCCCTGGCTTGATCGGAAAGATATAGGGTTATGTCTTTCAGTTCGCTCGGGGATGTATAGTTTATACTCAGTACAATTCACTCAGAGGGGTAAGATAGCTTGTCTCTAGACCATGGAATCGGTCTTTGAATGAAGCTTTAATAGCAGCTGGTACTTTCTTGGGTGGTGGTAATATTAAATTTTCTGAGGCATTCTCAACTTTTGCTCACGAAGCAACACGGAACTGGTGCAATTTCCCAAAGCAATTACTGAACTGAGCTACTGTTTAGTGCGTATTAATTCTATTAAAATCTCAATGCACCACAAACTGCCTGGAAATTTAAATCCTATTATATATGCCGTCACCTTATAATCATGATCCCAACACGCTATTGACACTTGTCATCTATCCTAAATAAATTCACTTTACATATCATGCCTTATGAGCAGAATTCTCACAGATATGTTCCAGGCCATTGCGTAATATTGACATTCCGAAACCAACGTAGTTTATTTCGAAATAAACTAGCTTATTGGTTAATGCTCTGATCTATTTATTAATGAACTTAATTTTGGAATGAATTAGGGTATTTAAAAATACACCCATATACAACGAAATTAAAGCTAGATTGATTTCGGAATGCCGATGTTGCGCAATGGCCTGGAACAGATAAGATACTTGGGTGGCATTATGATTTGCTGCTATACTGTGCAAATGTCTTCAAGCTGAGTATACGCTTGCAGTTAACGTCCTCTATTGCCCGATATATTGCCATGGAGCGCAAACAAGCAAGATTAATATGACTGGCACTTAGTACTTTCTTTGTTGAACTTCCCTGATCATCCAACACCTCCCATACTTTCCACTTCCTCCATGTGCCTCCAAATCTATATCTAAGCTCTTCCTTACAACCCATCCACCTTTCTCGTAGAACCTCCGAGCTTGCGGCGTGCTGACCAAACATATTTTCCTGCCTTGTTTGTCTGCTATTTCAAGTCCCCATTGTAACAGCATATTTCCTATTCCTAATTTCTGGTACTCTGGATCCACAAAACATAGATCGAGCACTATACCATAAGCACTGTACTTTGGAAACATGGGGGAGAGGGAGCGACACAGGAGTGAAGAGGGATAAAAAATATAGCCTTACTTATGTCTCTTTCTGCATCATAATCGCGTTGCTTACACTCAATTGAACCCTTCACCTTTCGCATGAATAGATCAAAATTCATTCCATCAGGTGTTTTCCAACCCTCATCCATCTTCTGTTTGATCTCAGCCGTGGCAGTTCCATCAACTTTCTCAATATCGGCATGTCGTTTCCCTCTTTTACCATCAACCTCGTTGCCAGCTTTAAACGCTGCCATTTTAGAGTCAACAGACATAAACCACCGAGCATATCCCACGATATTCCCATCAATTTCTACTTTCCACGTAACTTTCGTATCACTTTGCAACGGATTGAATAACATCAGGGAAGCGGCATCATGAGCGCCCGGAGCAGTATTTCCCCATACAAGGGGGAATATTGCATCGCTTGCCTCGAAGGCTCGTGTAGTGATAGCAGCTAGGCGAGGCGTATCTTGAGGCTCTGCGAGTAGAATAACTGGATTAGAGTTTGGGAAGACCATCTCTGAGTCGAATTCCAGGGCACTTTGAGTTTCGACGAACATGAAGAAATTAACGCGTGGGCGTGATCGTAAGATTGTTGTCAGAAAATAAGATGATGACTAACTCCACCCACCTTTCCAGCCACCAGGCACCAAATCCATCCCACTTTATCATAAATCACATGTTTGCAATCATTTAACTCCTCTATCAATTTTAAAGCAAAGTTATATCGAAAGTGAATGCTTTTTTAACCTTTTAATACTTTTTAATAAAATTTTCATTATCAACAACAATTTCCTACTTAATATAATTTTCTTGTCTAATTTTTCTTTCTGCTTTTGATACATGAAAGTTATTGTAGAGGTCAAGCTGTGACAATGGTTTAATTCAAGGCAGAATAAGAAAGAATCAATTTATCTATATTAGAGAATAACAAACTGCTGTACAATACATAATAGAGTTGAGCCTTTTATGGTCCCCACGAAGGGGACCAAAACCTTAAGCGAATGAAAAGCCCTGCCCAGGGTGGCGTTCTGAGGCATTCATGCCAGGATCGTCACACAAGCCAGCTAACTGCATCCTTGCATAGGGCTGTGAAATCTTCCAGACAAGGATTCAAAGTGACCAATCAGACAGCTAGCTGGGGGTGCTGTTTACCAGCTAGTGGTCTAAACCAGAAAACATTCTTACTTGCAAGTTAACCGAGCGCTAGCGGTCGACTTACCAGCGGATAGGTGGGCTCTAATGTTTTGAATCTATTTTGTGAAGTACCTGGAAGATATTTTCGAGGAAATTTTGAATTCATTTTCTTTTCCGCTGTTGAGCTACTGGTACTTCTATCAATAGTCATAAATGGTTTCAAATAATTATAGCCCAGAGCAGAGTGCTTGGGATTTATTCCGTACTTGGTCTGGAAAATATTCATGAATGACAGTCAAGCACTCAAAATGTAGCTGCTACTACACAATACACCGTTAATGTTTCGAAATGAAGGAAGTGAGAGCTACTAGAGCTCACAATCGCTAAAATGCACTATGGGATCACACAATCTTCCCTTGGAGAGAAATATGTCCAGGTTCATTTTGGCACTGTGCAATAATACTTCACGCAAGCGTGATGTTTACAGCCCTAGTTTTGAACCATTTAATTTTCATTGCATTTAGACTGTGCTCGACCGTCCGATGTTCAGGACTGCATAATTATAGCCATACCATTAAATTTCTGCATGCTGACATTCGTCCGGCGAACCAACATCTAAACCTCAATTCGACCGTCTCACACAACAGAGGGTTGATCGGCCATACTAAAAATCATGCCAAGTCACTATTAGAACTGTGTAATTCATCAATCAGACAGAATTAAGGAGAATTAGACACAGGATTATTTCGAAAATTTAATCGTCGCGTAAATTTTTGGATGCGGCACTAGAGGATGAATTATCATGTATAGCTCAAAGCGCAGGTTTGGGATAAAGTACAAAGGCCAAGAATGAGGGAGAATGCTATTTCAGTTTTGCTTTGAATCCGATTTAAGGCACTAGGAACCTGTCGTCTCCCCCTTCATCACGCACGGACCCAAATGCTAAACATCACTTCCCTGAGTTGCGATGACAGAATTCGTCATACAACCCAATCAAAGCGAGGATGTTAGCTCTTCCGGGCATCTAAACAGAATATTCGAATGTGTGACGCTCCATTATCAATTAAATGAATCAAATAACACGACTGCTTACGCGGTAGATAGGCACCCAGTAATAATTGTCTGCCCAATCGTGGGCTAGAGCTAGCTAAGTCGAGAATTCCTTCGTTGTGAATACTTCCCAGTTATCTAATGCAATAAAATCAAAGGCGCATTAGAGAATTGTGCCTTGCATAAGTTCCCTGCCTTTGGTTGAAAGATATGGATGCAAACGAGTGAAGGATGGAACAGACAGAATGCCTAGTTTCAGTCATGTCTAGCATTCAGGAGCCTCTATTTGGCCTACTCGGTTATCCCGGAAGCGTTTAATTTCACGAATTCACGTCCTAGACACCGCCAACACCAATTGCAATATCAAAGCATTGAAAGCAGCGATGGCTCCAAGTCTTTCGTTTGGGTTCTGGAAGTGCTGTACATGTCAGATTAGTTGAGCCATTGTCAGATTTTGTCAAATGCAACCACAAATTTGACCAAACCTTTCAATTCTCATGATGACTTATCTGTTGACAGGTGTTGATAGCTGCAATAATTATCTAATCGTATTTTTGCGCTCTCGTAAGCAAGCAAAACGTCATTGGCGCACATGCCAGGGTCGTAAATATAAATTAATTTCCTCAGATGTATCTTAACTCACGCAGAATTTCCCACCACGATCAACAATTTTGATACCAGCAAAAGCTATGCTACTATAGGAGGTCAGCAGGTGAATAACGTCAATTACCGAGACCAGGGACAATGGAATCCAACCTATTTTGGTATAAATACACACAACTCTCAAAAAGCCGATATCAATTTTGGTGTACTGAGAGATGGACCAGAAGCAAACGCAATGACTGTGTCATCTCAGAGCCCTTGTTACCACCCAGGAATGGCATATACGATTCGGGATGGATCCGAAATCAGTAGACCTGTTGAAAACTCCCAGTATCCTCAGCATACTATGGGTCCCCATCATACTCCTGTATATGTCTACACGGCGGTGAACTTCGAGCACCGGCATGAACCTTGGAACGATCGCTTATAAAGTGGACCTCCTAATTCCAGAAAGCGGACCCGCACGAGCCATGTGCAAGACAACCAGCCTCCGACCCAACGAAAGCGCGCTCAAAATAACACACGGAATGGTCGAGCATTCCCTGCAACACTTGGCGATCTGAACGTTGACCAGGATGAACGCATGTACAAGTCAACGCCTGACATTTTTGGAGGACAGGAACTTCAGATGTTCGATCAGCAGACAATGAACCGTGGCGGCTTTGATAATTTGAACCGAGAACTTCTTCCGTCGCCTGAGTTCCAGTCGACGTTCCAAGATTTCATGAGTGATGACTTGGCTCCGCCGCCAAACGGATTTTATGATACAACTTTGAATAGCGGAAAGCGCGCAACAACGCAAAACATCAATCCGGGAGATCCGGGTTCAGGCGCTCAAAACGTCAGTTTCGGCGACGCGATTCCGGCACCCAAGAAAGCTAAGGAGGGCGCATCAGCTAGGCACGGGCGCCCAGCCTATCTGGACAGCGATGTATCAAAGTATCCACGTGTTCAGATGACCGAGACAGAGTTGAAGGCCATTGACCCTACTTATGAGAAGAATCATCGGCGAACCTTTCAAGATATGAGGAACTCCAAGAATGGCACCAAGCCTTGTCGAATAGACTGGGATCAAGTGGAATTGCTTAATGCGTGAGTATCCTCTCAAGCCTATTCATTAGAACAAATTAGATCATCACTAACTACTCTCTAGACACCGCCAAAAAGCCAGGCATGATGAAGAAGAGCGTCAAAAGCTTTGTGGTCCCGGCGAATACGTGCCAAAATTCATTGCTGCAGACTACAAGCCGAAAGACAAGCTTCAGAAATACCAGAATGCTTGGCTAGAGGCAAAGAAGAAGGGGGTGATTTCTGATGCCTGGATGAATAGGAAAAGACGAAGTATCAATAGTAGGTACAAGCCGGTGGAAGAGGCAGAAAATCAAAAAGATGGTGGATTTTTTGGAGTACTCAGATCATCCACAGACATGAATTTCCTAAGTGGTAGTCAAATGCCAAGTGTCCAAGATGATATGCGGGCTCTGCGGTCATACCAATCATGAATTCTCAGGTTCAAAGAGAAATTGATCGAGTTCCCAAGAAGAATTCGAGGAGTCCGACACAGAGGAGCCATGTGCAGAGCGAAGTAGGGAATGGGGGTTTCATTAGATGACCAACAAGTTGTGGTCCGTGCAATGACCTGCAATGAGAAGAGGTAAAGACACTGGGGGGAATTATTCTAGTTATAGTACCCTGGGTAGCATTGTATAAGAACTTTCTAGTTCTTTATTTACTTGATACAAACTTGCATAGATTACTCCTTGTTCCTGATTGTTTGGTGGATTGTAGAGAAAGAATGGGAGAACGATATAACAATACTCCAACATATTCCTAAATTCACAGATGCATCTTTTTGAGGTTGTTGCTACTTGCATAAATGTCTTCGTTCTTGAGGCTTTGATCCAAGATAATTTAGATTTTGAGCTAACAGGCACTTTTGTCCTAGTATGTAAAGTACCAGATTTCCTTAGATTTATTTGTGGTAAGATTGAGCCAACAATGTGTCAAAAGTAGGTTGTCAAATAGAATAAAGTGAAATCATGTCCAAAATCTTGTGTCAACTCAGTGAAATTCAGCATCGTGAACACATGCTCATTGGGCCTTTGACATCACATACTTTGGAGTCTAACATACAGAAAGTCTGTAGGTCATCATGAAGCTCTCGATTCAAGGAGAGCAAACGTAAGATAGAGAGCGTAGCGGATTTCTCCCTATATATATGTGTGAAGCACAATATCCCGCCTGGAGGAGGTATCAGATATAAGTATATACATCTTGCGCAATGACCAATGGGCAATGTTCCCGATGATATCACAGTCAATATGGCACATTTCAAACGCGCTTCAACTTCTGGTAAATCTTTTGACGAGCATAAAATTGTTAACTTTCCATGAAAGCTCCTAGATCAACAAGCAGTATCTACAACGTGTGGGCAAAAGAAAAAGCACTGGAAAGTGAAATTTGTCGCATGTCTAATGTTCTCGCAAAATTGCAGACAAATTCAGTTATTGGAGACTTTAGTTCCAGGATGTAGTGCTGAACCTCGGTTGACCCCTTCACTTAAACACCAATCTATCTGCTGGATAATATCAGGCCAGTTGCATTAAGCCTCTGCTGAATAGATCATTGATATACAGCCCATTACTATCAACTAATTTACTCAGCTAGCCCATCGTGGCAAATACAAATAGCTAATCTGCGCGCGATGACTTGGATCCGGCCCTGCGAATCAAGCCTTGGCTGTACCAGACAATGGAAACAATGTATAAAAGCGCGTTCTAGCTACTGTATAGAGAGGACAGCTATTTCACGTGTACATGGTGCAGTACAGCCAGCAATGGTTCTTGATGAGTATTACAATAATACAAAAGATCCAACCATCTTCATCCACAATCCTACCACAGTCCTACTTCCAGAGAATTTTGTCACAAAAGTTCTCAAGTTGATAAAGAGCCTGTGCAACAACTTCCAAGTCTTTGGACAAATTATCAACAACTATTCGACAATCCATTTCATAGTTCACATAACATTGAGAAACTTCTACCAACATTGAAACAGGAGAAAATGTCTAGCCTACGAAGGTTTTTCAACGGCATGAAGGAGGCCGGCGGAAAGGTTCTTGAGAAATCGAAGAGAACGTCTAGATCCACACCAACAGAACAGCAGCTAGACTATCCTACGTACGAATCCGACGATACATTGTTTGTCCATGCGACTTCGACAGATATACATAGGGAAGTCTTTCAGTCCAACGGGACTGAACATATCCCCAGGAAAATAATCCATAACGACATGAGGATCGGGCCCCAACGAGTGTTCTATGGTATGATATGTGAGTTGGATCACCACCATGCAGACAAATCTAACACTGTGCCACAAAACGGAAATGTCTTGGCAGAAAATAATAACAGCTTCGAACCGCTAGTTACAATCAACACTTCAGCACAGTGGAACACGACCCCGGAGGGCCCCCATAACCTTCGCCAAAACCTTCACGGTGAAGAAAGAATGTACTTCGATGATCAATTGGAGGAACATAATAGCAATGTTGGGTTGGCGAACACTAGAGAAGGTCAAGTAGCATCGAACATAGCTTCTTACGATGCCAATCATCACACAGGTCAGAGCGAAGGAAGAATGCAAGCTGTTGGGATGTCCGACCGTCGAATGTCTCGCGGTTCTGACCTGTCATTTCCTCTCGGTCCATTAAACGAAGAGGACCTCAGCGGATTTTCGACGCTGACCCAAGAGGAATTCGAAGAATTCAATAGGCTCATCAACGGATCATTTGAAGAATCGAGCGCACCAGTACTTGAGTTCACCGAGGCGGATCAAGCGCTGTTAGATGCCATCGTGGCAGAAGAATCGGAACCAAGCCTTACGAATTATCCATACCAAGCAGGTTTGAGCGTGGATTTTCCTCAGGAGGCTTTAGTTCCAACTTCTCAAGATCCCACAATGCAGAGCACTGATTATTTGCAGGAAATTGGTACCATATACTACCCATTACAACAGGGTATGGGGTATCCAGATCTTCCGGAGGATGAGCCAGTTCCTAGTCATAATTCACCACAAAAGAGTGGAACAATGCCATATCCACTTGCAGCAATGGTGGAATCGACTACGATGGAACTTCCCACAGATATTGATCATCCAACGCAATACCAGGAAGGCTCCTCATCTCCGATTTGCGCTGATCGACAATCGCCCGTAAATCATAATGGGAAAATCACCGGCAATTATCAGGCATTCGCACCTCTACCAGGCGCTGGAACCCGCCGACCAGTACCTGACGTGGACTTTCAGCACCTATCAGCTTCCCGGAACGTAGCGAGGGCAGCTCAAAATCTATTTGAGCATGATCCATTACACCACAAACCAGAGAATGGTGAATATAATGGAGCCGTACCGTTCCAGGCCAATGACATTGGGGCATATCCTGCACCACCATATGGTGGCTATATCCCTGCTGAATCGTCGCACCCTAACCCCGCCATGACAAATTACGCTGAGAATAACTTCCGAGCCGGCGGAGAGATACAGCAGGCATACTACCACCCGAAGAGTGCAGAAAACGGTGTTGTCCATGATACCGAAAATGGGGTACCGGGCAAAAAAAGTGAGATCGACAAAAGCGGGAAAGACATTCAGAGCCCCAAGAAACGACCTGATTGGGCAACGCGGCCTGACGCAGTTAGACCTAGGGTGTCCATGACGGAGGAGGAATATCAATGGCTGCGACCGGGAAAACCACCACGGGACATCTTCGCAACTGCCAGAAGAAAGGCCGATGACAAGAGAATGAAGGAAGAGGCCATGGCAGATGCGATGGAGAGGGCAGGCAAACCCAGGCCCAAACCCAAAAAGCAGATGCCCATCAAGGGAGGTGTGCACATCGAAGAGTGGGAGAAAGAGAGGCTCAATGAGTAAGGTCCCACTATTATATTTTCCAGAGATTATCAGTCAACATTTACTAACTATTGTGCTTTAGTTACCGCAAGAGCCGAGGTATGTTGGGTCGGTCGATATTCACGGCGAAACCTCAGACTCGTGGAAAGAGAAAGGCACGTGAAGTAGCAGATGCAGACCCACGGCAGGAGCCAAAGAAACAGAGGCTGTCAGAGAACGGAGATCATGGTTTTGGCACGATAAACGGTGTGAAAGAGGACATGTCTGACGGCAGATCGAGAAATGATACCGGTAAAATGTCTGGTTATCCGTCGATGAAGAAAGGCAGAGGTCGTAAGAGAAGGCCAGCACCCACTGTACATACTCAACATAATCACAATAAGTATGTGTCAATTCCAAATGGTCAATCGGGACAAGTTTCTGAACATGGAGGCGGTACAAGCCGTGTCCCACGGCCATCACATGTAGGGCCAGCGCAAAACAGCATGGGTTCTCAGCTTCAACCTCCTCGACGACCACAAATGTTTGGGGCGATCGTTAGCCCCTGGACCGGAGCCGATCCTGCGTATCCATTGGTGGAAAATGGTGTTACTGGAACCTTACCAGTGCTAGCCACAGAAGATGGGCAGGCCCCCTGGTTCTTCGATTCCACAGACCTCTTAAACCAACGCCAAGGAAATCTACAGGATTTCAACAGTCTGATTGATCCGAGGCTACGACCTCAGGCTCAATTCCCCGCACCTAGAGAAGAAACAGGCGCACCGAAGAGAGGTCGTAACAACGATGACGACTCCGATTTGGCGAAAATCCCGGTAAAAAGGAGGAGAGAGAATTAAAGCGAAAGGGCGTGAGTTCGCAGACAATATACAATGGATGCTAGAGTAAGGAAGAATAAATCTGACTAGATGCTTCTCAGAAATTTGGAAGATGAACCTTCGCGCTTTTGAATTGTATGAGTAATTTCGCTCGATGATACCCAGGGAACTGCATAGTGTTCTGGTTCTTTTATGTTCTGGTATCAAGTACCTACAATTACCAAGGGAATATGAAGTTTATAGCGTGGTATTATATTGATATTGATAGTCTTGTGTTCTTATTATACTGGCAAATTGGATGATCTCATGACTCACGTTGACCAGGTATCTCCAACATAGGTATAATGATCTTGAAGAAATTGGATGAAGAACCCCCCTTCAAGCCTTTGTGGTTTGGATAGCTACCATAAAAGAATGGCTGATACTCATCTACATCCATCTTCAATCCATCATCCAATCAATATCTTTAGCATAGACACAACTTGAACATACAAAATACTTCGTCATATCAGTCCACACTCTTTTGACTACCATTAAACAATTATTGAAAACTTTCAGACTGTTTCTAGACCCTTTGAGTTAATTATTACTCAACCAACTTTCAATAAAACGTACAAGCCTTGCCATAGCTACTTGGCAGCGCATTTGCGATGTTAGCAGGAAGGCAAGAATGTCCTCCATTCCCAGAGCACAAGCTAACGCGCCTAAGTCTACATTCATAGATCCTACCCAAACTTTTTGCGAAGCAGCTAATCATATGCAACTATTGCGACCGCGATCTCGACAAGTCCAGGGATCCTTTCAGGACAACTAGCCCAAAAGAATGTTGTGGCAGACTGTTCGCTGGCGCCTCAGACTTGTATTCTAATGATGTCGGAAGATAATGACTTCTATGAGGGAAAATAGGGGAATTATCGACATCTCGGAGGAACGACTGAAGATGATTTTGAAGATGATTTTGAAGACTTGGTAAATTGACTGATTGATAAGGGCTTCATCGAGCGGAAATATCCCTCTAATTGTGCGTTCTATGAGTCGATGGTAACTTTAAGGATGCAGCTAAATGACTCGACAGGAAATGAGGCAAAAAAAAGTGATAAAAACGAGAAACAAGCCCCGATCGACACATCTCCCAAAGATACTGGTCCAAACACTCCCCTAGCAGGTCACCTTTGGCTTATGGAGGAGGATTGCGGCTCGAAAGATAGAACTTGTCTTCAAAAAGCCTTTTTATGGTGGGACTCACTTAACGGCTTTAAACTCGTCAAAAGAGCCTTATATACAGAGCTTGCTTGAACAAGTGCTCCGCTACTCAAACTCAACTAGCACAGGATATATTGACAACCATAAACAACTTTTCCGATCACGCTTCGCTAGAGCACAGAGACAGTTGGACAAAAGCAGCCATAGCGGTGATAAAATTGGCGCTGCGAAGGAACTGCCACTGACCTTCTCAGTGTTTCAAATTTCGAATGCGAAAGCACTCCGTTCAATACCTTACTCTCGAGGCACAACATGATGGCATCGACAAGGTAAAAGACACAAAGAAAAAGTCACATTTGAATGATGTTTACAGGTAAATGGTGGGTAGGATATCGGGCAAACGCTACGAGAAAAGTCCGCTGACATCCTTGAGAAAGCTGGATCCAGTGGCTAAGCACCTGTATTTGACATTGTGACTTGCCTTTCGATATAGAGTAAGAGAGCGATACTCGGTACCTAACATTAACGTCCAAGCTCAGATGCCCAGGTTGGGTCAAGGACATAACCAACTCCTGGTTCCAACAAAATCAGGGCCATCGGAAAACTAATAGTTACATTTTTGACGCTAGCGAGGTTGAGGAACAGCCCACGGAGAGGATATTGGGTGTCAGGCCCGCAACGTTTTGCAGCACCCTAAGAGCGAAAGAGCACGTCATCAAGCTTGGGTAGGAAATCTGCCATCCCTTGAACTGTTATTGAGAGTAAAAATGGCTTTCCTACCCGATAACAACTGACGTGAAGGAAAGTAGACACAACGGTATGAATCCTCGGGTTCCGGAGCCGCTGTGTCTCGAAAAATATTCCAAACATCCTCATTGCTTCGAAAGTTGCCACCTCGCATGGTGGCTTCTCGACCTGACATTCCACCACCACCTTCAACAACTTGTCTTCCTCTCATTTGCCACTGTCGATGTCTTCATTTTCACACGATATGCCACGAAATAATTGCAAAGCACACGAAATCATATTAGCACTGTAACAGGAGGAGCAAGATATTTCATCAGCAAGATCCGGAGATCGTCAACGAAATAAGAACCCCACTTTAAATCTCAACAACCAAGTGTTCAAATTCATTTTGAAACCTAACTTTCATGGATCCAACGATCGCACGCATACCTTCCTCCAGAGACACATTCCTCCTTTTCGTCCCGCCTCTTCCCTGTTGTTCCCAAACGACACTTAATCTCTGCTGTGGTTTTCATGCCTCAGAATTGTCGGTATCCAACCCATCACTGCGATCCCTTCGCTCAACCTTGCAACGACATTTGCCTGCCGTGAAAGATTCCTATCTTCCACGAATTTAATGTTAGTATTTTTTCGTTGCTCTTTAGATTTCCTAGTTGAATCGAAGGGTTCCATTGTTCCTCTGTGCCGGTTACCATTAATGGGTGCGTTTGCGCAGCGATGGTGATGGAAGCTGCGTTCAAGGATCCACTCGAGCGACCTTCAGTTGGGCTAGCACTCAGGAACAAGCACATGATGCAAGCGGCATTTCATCCAATGCTCACGAAGCTAAGGACAATATCAGTCAGTCGGCTTCTTACCCATCACGCAAGTGTTGACGGAAGACCTGGCATTGCATTGCATTGAGTTGAGAAGTTGTGGTCTTTGCTGATAAGATAAGCCCCCGCGTGAGCTTAGTCATCACCTCTTCCTCACACAACGAGCAAATGACTCCTCCTTCAATGTAGTGATATTATCCGAAAGTTTCGTTTCCAAGCTGGCACGGGTGTGGCTTGAAGTTCTGGGATCCTTTGGGACTGAGGGTCGCTTGGAGGCTCTAGTTACCGCGGGCGAGTTCAGATGTGTTTGCCATTTTCGTTATCTTGCTTTTGTCCATTGTCCAATGCCTTTTGACTTTGACTCTTTGCCAGGAGTGTCGTAGTTGAAGTCAACAGTTATGTTATATGCAGTGTTGGTCTATGATAAGCTGCTCCTGCCAATTCGGAGTTTCCTTGTGCTACAACCTATTATTTGGCATCCTTTTGTCTATCTATATTTAGCCAGCAAGATCTCTTTAACATCTCTTGACCGACCTACCATAAGTTTTCAAGCCTCAATATGAAAACTCAATGTCTGGGCTTCAGGGGGATAGAATATTGACACTGGGGCATGATTGCCTTTTAAAGATGCCTTAAATGGTCACTTGGCCAAATTACACTATGAATGCAACCAGCCGGTCTCAAAACACACCATCAGAGAGCCAAACTGTATTGTTGTATATCTACAATGGTTGAAATTGAGAGACCTCTCGAAGCTGAATCTGCTGTGGATGAGAAATGCTCTTTGGGATTTCGATACTACTGAGCATAATTCTTTTAAAGTACGGGTTAGCAAGCTCCTCGAAAGATGTTCTTGGGCCCATTTGTGTTATTCTCACCTTCTTATGATTGAATGGCAAAAAGTTTACTCCGAGGATGTGGAGGCGGGCAAGGAGTGAATTTTGGCCTAATATCAGACGAGAGACTTCCATGATGAGACTTACTGATCCCATATAAATTAGGGAGGTTGGCAAAGCAATTGAATCTTTCTTAATTCAAAAGTGTCCGGAAATTTTCAGAATGACTCCATACCAATTCAACTGTCACTTACAAAAAGTGGCTCGAAGTCCTCTAATATATTTAATAATAGTCACCATTCAGCTATCTATAAGAGTCCTAAACAAATACAAAGAATGGTTCACATGTATGGATAACTCGATATTAAGAAAGGAGTTTTCCCGGTCTCGATGACGTTGTTAAATTCGTTTCAAGACCCGGCTGAATCAAAGCCTTCGCGGCCGGATCGACGCTTCTATTGCAAATATAGAAGTTGAAAGCATTGATTTTTTTAACGACTTCGTACACTTAGGTACATGAGTTTGTGTCCGGTGGAACAAGGCCGTACCAGCAAAGCACATCTGGCGTTTTAGCATTGCGCAAGTCGTTTTTGGTCGAGTTGATAGCGCTGGCAGATGGAGTAACTGCAATGGAATCGTAAGGGTGTGGAGATGAATTGGAGTTGAGGACATAGCGGCAAAGCCACAGAAGAAATGCGTGGAAGAGTATTTCGATAGAATTGAGTGAGAAGAATCAAGTTGTACTTGAACGTGTGAGTTGTGAGATAGGTCTTTTTAGGTGTGAGCTTTGATAAGAGGCGATCAAAATTGTGATGATGAAGCAGGATCAGAATTCTGTGACGGATGTTTTTGGACGATAATGTTGGAAGCAAGTGCTGCGTTTTTCAAAGCGTAATAAGCAAATATATGAGTAATGCTAATAGTCATCAGTGAACGAAGAGTCACTAGATCTGGAAAATTCACTACAGGTGTGAGTAAATATCACGAATAATTCATTGAAGAGACACTTTCACGTTGCTCAATAAAACACCTCCGCAACTAAAGACTATCAACAATACCCGAGTCAAGAACTACCAACATCATTCCCCTCGCCACCACAATTCTCCGGAATATAGACCCTTATTATCGGCCTATGACTCGACAATTCTAAACTCCAACCAAACGACCGCTGCCTGCGAGTCACCAAGCCTTCTATCACCAGTGCGAGATCACTTAGATTCCTGTCGCCAGGTTAGAGACGCAAGTGCTACTTGTGCTTCAGTGCAGCATTCAGTAGAGTATGGAAGTGTCTTCATCCCCGTCCTCGGCTCTCTTATAGAGTATGGAAGTGTCCTCATCTCCGTCCTCGGCTCTCTTATAGATTATGGAAGTGTCCTCATCCCCGTCCTCGGCTCTCTTATAGATTATGGAAGTGTCCTCATCCCCATCCTCAGCTCTCTTATAGATTATGGAAGTGTCCTCATCCCCATCCTCAGCTCTCTTATAGATTATGGAAGTGTCCTCATCCCCATCCTCAGCTCTCTTATAGATTATGGAAGTGTCTTCATCCCCATCCTCAGCTCTCTTATAGATTATGGAAGTGTCTTCATCCCCATCCTCAGCTCTCTTGTAGATTATGGAAGTGTCCTCATCCCCATCCTCAGCTCTCTTATAGAGTATGGAAGTGTCTTCATCCCCGTCCTCGGCTCTCTTATTATAGTTTGGGGAAAAATCTTCGTCCTCGGCACGTCGATAGATTATGGAGTGATCAGCTTCAGTCGACTCAGTTCCTGCTACAACACGGACTACAAGTCATGTTAGTGTCGGAAAGACGGAGAACCTTTGAGTTATCTTACCAGACTTGAAAGTGGTCCCCATGGGTGCTGCTGTCGCGACCAATAAAAACGGGAGAAGAGCAACGAGCTTGTTGATAGCAACCATTTTGATGCTTTGAGGAATGAGTCCTTAGATTGATTGAGGATAAGCGGGAAGTCCTTGTAAGAGTATGAATTGCCGGTGTTTCTGTCCGAGGTTATGAAGTGATGAGAGGAGGAACTGGGAAATACTTCCATACTTATACTTGTGATGCTGTTGATAACTATACATACAGGAAAGTCGTGATGAATAAGATCGACACGGTAAACAGACATACTGAGTAGTCCGTTCGTATCCAAAGTGACTGGACTCAAAGAACCTCCTGAAATGGGCTCAGAGCTTGTCCTGGGATCATAAAGCTGTGTTCGCCAATCACAAGGGTGTTCAATGTGGGAATCTCTCTTATCCCTAGATGTCAACACCTGATGATATTAACAACAACGCTATCACCGCGGAGCCAGGTCACATCTACCTGGACAACAAACTGCCACTTTGTGTCGACCTCGGCAATTCTTACATCTCAAGGCAGATGAAGCGACTTGGCAATGGACAACAAAGAAGGGGAACAGAGTCTAAAGTCTCACCACAAGAATAGTGTGAGTCAGATAAATTGACGTGGCTTCAAGTCTATCAACCAACAGTATGAAGGCGAGATGATCCTCGCCCCTGACGGAGGAGGCGCCTGGTGGGGCGCCACCAAGGCGAAATGGGATATATTAACATGACTACTCGAATAACGAGACGACGTTGATATTGAATGCTTATGCTCATGGCCGGCAATCATCATATAGTCAGACCCGCCCGCAGAGTCTGCTGGCATCAACGTCCTCCTACCCAGCAGTAGCGGATCTGGCAATGCAATCCATCCTCGGTAATGTTGTGCCACAAAGCAGCGGATTAACATGGATTGGAAGTGATAGAGTGTAACACTTGTCTTATGCTTCAAAATTGTCTTCCACCTCTCAATCGAAGCTTCTTGGAGGGGCAAATCTGACTTGCGGACTCCTCGAGCTAAATAATCTCCGAAGGTGGAGTATCTTGGGGCGACTCCATCAATCCTCCTTTCTATCCATCCGATCTCAAATGTTTCAGCTTGAGTTCGAGCTTCTGTCGTTACTTAGCCTGACCTCACAAAAGAGTACTCGTTCTGCCAGAAAGTCCGCAACACTCCACTTGTATGTGGGCCACTATTCTCCTTGCAGTTTACCATTTTGTGGTATGCGCTTAATAGTGGAGTGTTGCAGACTTTCTGGCCGCACGACTCGTGCTGTGTATTCTTGCATTAAGTGGAAAAGGAATAGTATTGTAAAACCAGCGATCAGAGGAACTGTTTATAATGCCTAATCTGATAAAGGATTATGTAAGCACCGGCCGGTGATTAATTCCTGCCTCCGCAGTGCTGCACGAGTAATAAGCTGCAATGCAACGATAGTGAATATACATTGAGGAAACAAGCATTCATACAATTACACCGAATTCGAACTGTTACCGAATAGGGCAGATGGCAGCAATCTCACCAAAGATAAGGTTGTCAGCTTTCTCATAATCTGGTCCCGCTCCCCTTTTCGTTAACCCCCGCATGATTACGTCTGCTCAACTATGTTGCAATGATAAACTTTGAAGATGTCAGAATAAGGTTGGTCAGAGAAAGTAAGCCTTGGCAGTAAGCCACCCGTATCCCCGTGTTGCACTAAAAAGTTAGACTTGCGGTTCCTTATTGGCAACTTTCGCATCACGTGCACAACTTTCCCTTGTTATAAGCTACTGGGAAGGAAACAGTTTGGGTGTAGGTTGGGATACAAGACTTGTTTAGCGTCAGCTAATGCAACATTGTCTCACTTCATTTCGGCATTTCGCTTTAGCTTACACCTATCGGTTACTTCCGCACCCAGTTTAAATTTGCGGTTGTGGCGGAAAACATCCTGAGGTCTCATATTACAGATTCTTACTTTTTTCAGTGATAATGCTAGCAAGCAGTTGTCATGAGTCATGACCTGTACTCCATAAGAGAGGTTGTATTGTATATGCGAGGCAATCAAGCTGCATGTGGATCAACAATATCCCTGCACATGTCTATTAGTCCTCCTCTGAGACAAGAAACTCAAACTACTATCCAAACATCACTTCTACTTTCCCATCTTCAAATTTTATCCTTTTCCCTAACAAAGATTACTGGAAGTTCACGATGATGGAAAAATTGTACAAGAAACTTCGTTCTGCTAGAACTTCCACTTCTACTCACAGACCTCTTTACAAAGATGAGTCGTCCAACGAAGATCTTTCTACATCATCTGATGGATTGCTTGAATCCAAAGATAATGAAAGTTTAGACTTTGATGTCAGCCCACGGAATTATAAAAGGAGAAGTTTTATGTGGGGAGTTGTAATACATTCTTTTATATTTGTGACCTACACCGTTGGGCTTTTTGCTACAAGCAGCTTCTTCAGACACCCATCAGGGCCACGTACACTGGCTTACAGTAAGAGGAAGAACCATTCCGAGGCTCTTTGTTACAGATAACTGATATTGTAAAATAGCACCAGCGGCGGAAGCTTTACAGTATGAGAAAGTCTTTTATAACGGCACGCTGTTCGCAAGTGGTCTTTACAAAGGAGATCCACGTCCAGTAAGCTTTCTAGTTGAAGTCTAGTACGGTAATATGTTGATTTATACCGACATATTTTATAGGAACTTGACCTTGCATGGCATAATCTAGTCGAAAACAATAATATCCGAATCAGCAAAGAAGAGCTTGGTAAGTTAGGTAGAACTGCTCTTCCTCTTGCTGATGGCTCTGGTTATTTTGGCGAACTGAATGTTTATCATCATTTGCATTGCTTGGTAGGTTTGAGACATCTCAAATTCTCGTCGCAAGGATGGAGTTGACATTTGGCAGAAATTCATAAGAGAGGTATTCTACGCCGAATACTATCCTGATGCTCAGGGACCAACGACAAAACTGCATGTCGGTAAGTTATCATGATGCTTCCTTCCTTTGAGTTCAAGGCGATACTGACATCGAGATAGATCATTGCATCGATGATATTCGCCAAGCGCTGATGTGCCACGCGGATACCTCCATCACTACATTCAATTGGGAAGAAGGTATTAGACGACCTATGCCTGATTTCGCTGGGTAAGTATCTCCAACTCCTCACCAATCCTCGAATATCGCAGAGCTAAAGCAAAATAGTTGGCATACATGCAATAACTGGCAAGTTCTCGATGATTGGGCAACTGCCCGTGCTTTCTCAATGTTCGATCAGAAATCGTTGATTAATCCCACATATGGTGAGCCTTTTGTCTATTCATTGTTTGTATATCCTTGGATGAGGAACTAATGGACTTGAATGACAGGAATTGCATTCCCTAAGATCAATGGAAAGATTGAGTATACACCCCCTGGTAAGGAGGGCTTCCGTGTTGTTTGGCCGGAAGACTTGGGTCATGTTCATGTTTAGAGATTTACTTTTTGTGATGATTTGGAAGTTTGAAAGTATTGGTTCGGCTATTTGCGTATATGGATGTGGAATGGTATTAGAGTTTTCTTCACCATGCCGCGAAGATGGTCTCGCTGGATAAATTGTCTTTCTGACAACTTCATCATCACGAGTACCGAAACTACGTAAAACCAAGACATTACATTGTTTCAATGGGTAAAATTACAAAGGCCGAGTTTTTTCTATCCATCAATCCACCATCACTTGACCCTGCAACTTCTACCCTCCATGAACCACCCCATCAACCATCGCAACTCCCTTCCCCGCATCACAATCTGCACTCTCTCTACCCCCCACATCCTCCTCACACCTCCGAACCGCACACTCAAACCCCGTCCACCTAACCACCCTCCCCCCAAAATCATCCGGATAATACGGTATCCCCCTCTCATCCACCGATAACTGAAAATCCACAAGTTTATTCCGATACCAGATCTCATTATACCAACTTCCGTTCGCCACTTGAATGCTCAGATTACCAAGGAGAGGCGTGGATTCGGTGTTTATGGATATGTTTTTGTCGAGGGGGAGGGAGGTGAGGGTTAAAAGTGGGGGGCTGCAGGAGGGGCCGAAGATGGTGAGGGTTAGGGGGTTAGGGTTGTTGGAGTTGGTGGGTGTGGAAGTGGAGGCTGTGAACCAAAGGGTGCAGAGGGGTGCGTATTTTGGGGTTGCAGCGGCGGGGAAACAGGGTGGAAATGTGGCTGCAATGGTACGTGGGAGATGCGATGGTGATGGTGATGAATGCAATGATTTTGATGGGTGTGGTAATGTGTGGAGACCGAGTGAGAGTGGTGGTGGAATGTACGCGCTGGCAAGGAAATCATTGCGAAAGTAGGCCAGGAAGTTGCAGAAGCTCACGAAAATCAATAATTTTTGAAACATATTTGAAGTTGAATTGAGTTTGAGGTTTCTTGTACTTGGTAAGTTTTGTTGCTAAGACTTCGAGATTTTCAAAATCACAACATTTGCCAGAAGTTCAAAAGTTTCTGTAGACCCAACGCTAATACGGCGTTGGGAAATGCTGCATCCGCGTAAGTTTACTTTGGAAGAGTCATGGATTGACCCCCTGACTCAGGGGAGAGAGAATTGACTCATTCTAAACTTTGTCAGTCATGCCCTTGCTGTGTGACAATAATCGACTCATGTGCTGATATTCACTTCCTTGATATCAGGTGTGTACACATATCTCGCTGCTGAAAGTCACAAGACTATCTTTTGTCATGACTTCAAGATATTGTATTATTTTCTAGTATTGCATTTCAGGAGTAGTAGGAATTGTCATGTGCATATATCTAGAGATGGGAGAATATCATATCTATATCAACCAATGAAGTTAGGTTATGAGTTTAGTTAGGCAAGCAAATTTGAAAAGCAACGAGTTTGATTCTTATGTTATGTGTTCCATAGCTAATATAACCCCAAGCCATATACACGACTCGGCATCGTGATGACCGGCATCATAACCAAACTTCCACACTATAAAACTATGGATTTGACCTTCTTCTTCGCATGTGACAATCAAAAGGCGCAGTCCAAATCTTCTTGTCTCCCTTATCCGCCGATCTCCAAAACAATTCTTTTCCATCTGCCTTTATCTTAGCAGGCTTACCATCCACAACATAGTCCACCGTAAATTTCGTAGTCGGTGATGTCTGTCTAGGATCTGTTTCGATGTCGTCAGGGGTGGCATTTATTGCTAGATGCTTTTTGCCTCCTATGCCGTTCTCGCAGTTGTTGTCGAGAATTTGGATGCTAAGAGGGAGGACTTCCTTGCAATTGATGATATATGCGATGGTGCATGTTCCTTCTTGTTCGGTGTGGCAATAGTTGTAGCCTACTTGTCTAGGAGTGAGAGATGTGAGGGGTAATGGTGTGGAAGCTGAGGAAGACTCTGGAATGTAGAGACCAAGAGTGAGGTGGGATATGCCAGCTAAGAAAACCGTGAAAGCGATGAGTTGTTGGCTGTACATATTGAGATATGTTAGGTTGTGTGTGGCTGTTTTGTGATTTAAGTTGCTGGTTTTTGAAAGTGTGGAGTATCGTGCAGAAAATAAGAAGGGTTTGAGGTGGTGTTAGATTATTCGAGTTTGAGGATGTAACTTGATGGACGGGGAAACGCAAGTCTGTAAAACACCTCGACATGTTCTCTGGTGAGTAGCTCATGGAAATTAATGGTGACGTAGAGTCATGGCAATGATTCAGGGTTTTGTAATAATAATGGGTATCAGGGTTGAGGTCAGAGAGGAGTGAATCTGCTAGTTGTAGCCGTATCACTACAAAATACATATCTTAATATTCATAACTGCGACTAAGTTGGGACCGTTCTGGGAGCTAGCCATGACCACCCCTTCGGCAAATAACATCTCGGTACAAGTTACTAAAAATAGGATTGATGGTAACCTGCTTGCTTTTGTTTGGTACATAGACAGGTATCTCCCAATAGCCAGCGCAGCCAAAGTATTCGATGGTCAGACCATCGGGTGGGCTGCATTTGATACCTGCGTGGTGCATTTGGTAAGCAAATTTCGTTCTTTCATATCGCAATCTCTCCATGCAGACCAACTGATTTCTTCCGCCTTAGGGTAACAGATACGAAAGCGTAAACGACCCTCGGCGTAAGGGTAATTTCAAATGATTTATGGTTCCATAGTTACTTATCCAGGCGCAGGGTAACCTTGATATTGTCTGGTCGCGCAGATCGTTTGCATGGATATTAAAACAATATAGCAGTGCTTGATGGATGATGGCACAATTCACACTCCGTAGACATCGGAAAGAATGCCTAGAAATACCATGGATCGTGAGTGACAAACATTTCCCAGGATGATAGTTAAAACGGAAATGACATTCTCGCCGTCGGCTAGACCACAGTTGAAAACCCAACATCATATGAAGAACATGGCTGTGGGACTTTCCAACCCAATAAACCGAGTCAGTCTTCTCGCGAATCGTATAAACGAATTCTGCAGTATCGATAACATCCACTCTCCACGCATCATGTCCCAAACATCAGCTCATAAAAAACGTCTTGCCCCCTATTCGCACGTGCCACAAAAAGTTTCCGACCCGTTTTGACAACCCCTGAATCCGCTCCACCAACGAGCCGCCCTCTCGGTATATATCCACTAATGAGAAACGAACACACTTTACCGACGACCTCTTTAGCGGAACTTTCTGCAAAGTGACCGCTTAAATATGTGAGATCTTACGATCCTCAGTTCCCGCTATACTCGAATGTGGTAAGGTGGATGACAAATCCACCGGAATACAAACTCGCCTTCCAATTTGCAAGACAAGTTAAGCGGAAAATTTGCTGAGCTATTAAGTTCAGAAATTATCGATCGGTCGTCAGAAAGGAGGAATTTTGCGAAGAGATCATCAATCATGGAGATGAATACCGAACCAAAGGTGATTGCTGCACCAATTTCATACATAGTTGAGGAATTGGGCTCTTATGTGGATGCAAGAGAACCGGAACTAGATGTGAGTGTGCTTTCCATGGAATAAGATGCTCGAGTGTGAAGATTAATCAAATTGGAAGTCTGGATCTGATATGGATTCTGCTCTTGGTAGAATGAGCTTGAGGTAAAGATAACAGATACTGGAGCTTTAAAATGTATTTAACGACACATGAAGGAGTTCCAATTTCACTGTCGAATCGGAGTTATACCAACATATCGAAGAAAATGGAAGAACTTATCATCGTTATAAGCATGGTCGTAAGTGGTTCCTTGGAAGATACATTCCTATAACGGAAACTGAACATTCATCCAACAGAATATCCGCTACCGAATGATGCAGTATGTCTGGTAATGTAACGTGGGAATAGCACTAGCTGATAAAACGTGCGACATTCAGCTAGAACAATATAGGCTTGGTACTTGCTCTTGTATCGCCCGTGTTGAAAAATGACCAATCCTGATACTCATCTAGAATTTCAACACAGGTTACTGCGTATGACTATCGACGGAAAGTTATTTGTGTCACCGATAGACACAGATCGTCCAATAAATGTGCTAGATGTTGCCACTGGTACTGGAATTTGGGCGGTTGAATTTGGTAATTTCTCAGATTTTGAAATGATAAATTTTTAACGATATGTAGCCGATGAATATCCTCACTCAACGGTATTTGGTACTGATCTTAGCCCCATTCAGCCGCACTAGTAGGTATTTAGAGGTCAATCTCTAAATCCTCCGAAGATCACTAACCTGGAACTAGTGTCCCCACAAACTGCTCGTTCCGGATCGAAGACGCCGAAGATCCTTGGACTTTTGACGATCTTAAATTCGATCTGATCCATGGACGCGTCTTATTATCCTGCTTTCGCTCCCCGAAGACCGTTTTCGCATCTGCGTTCCAGGCTCTCAAACCAGGGGGATACCTTGAGCTTCGAGATCCAATCTTTCCCTTTAGATATGCGTCCCCGCCTCCTGAAGACTGTGCGTTGGTAAAATGGAATAATATGATAGTAGAAGCTAGTACGAAGACTGGAAGACCATGGACAAATGGAGCATATTACAAGCAGTGGATGGAAGAAATCGGCTTTGTTGACATTGTGGAGAGAAGGGAGTTTGCACCCATGAGCCCATGGGCAAAAGGCCAGAGAAATAAAGTCTTGAGCGTATGGGTACAGAAAAATGTTTTGATGGGTCTGGAAGCGCTGAGTATGGCCTTATTCACAAGAGTTTTGGGAATGAAAAAAGAGCAGGTGAAAGAGTTGTTGGTAGGAGTGAAAGCAGACATCGAAAACACAAGGATACATTGTTACTCAGAAGGGTTAGTAAGAGCTTCTTTCAATACCCCTTTTCCTTGTGCTGAATGAAACGATCAGCTAACGTACGTCGCATCCAGAGTCCTAGTGTACGGTAGAAAGCCGGAGGGGAATTCCTAGGGAATGGCTCCTGAATGTTGAAATTCTCTATTCGACATAATTTTTGGGCAATCCCTACAAGATTATTCATGCGTGAATTAGCAGAGAAAATATGGATCAGTAATGGCTCAGTCTATCAGTTGGAGTTTGGATCTCCACCGCAGCATTATACAATATCATTCGTGTAGAATCCATTATGTAATATTGTGCGAGCCTACTTGATTTCTAGGTGGTCAGTTCCAGGAGTGAGCAGGATTGTTTGAAGGTACGTGGAACGAATCTCGTTTGGCGACACATCGTACCGGTCAACTGCGAGGAGAATACTCTCAAATTTGATGGATGGATATCGCATCTGCAACGCGTTTTGAAATATTTTAAGTACCATACGTAACGTCCTACGTTCTTCATTAGGGTTGAGAGCATGCTGGGAAATGCAGGCCCTCCAAACTGGCAGGTACATGGCTTTGGTATGGCACGGCAACTGAAAGTTGCCATTGGGCTCCTTTTATTTAACTAACTCCAGCTCCTTCAAAGCTATGAACTGTGACAATTACCATATTAGACTTTTATTTCTTCGAAAGTGTGGCATAAGACGCAATGACGCAAAACCATTCGTTGTATTTGATTCGATAAAAGGGGGAATCATCACGAATCGTGTAAAGAGGATAGGGTGGAGTATTATCTTGGATTCTATTCTCGGAAATTCTAGCAGGCGGAAGCACTGCATCGATGCTGGAAGTCCAATTGGCATTCCCGACTTCGCCCTAGTTATTTTGAAGCTCCAGGTTTAATAGCCCGGAAGGTAGGCAATAAGCCGTCAGCCGTGGCATAACTTGAATGCCATAGAACCTGATTGAACAACGGAACGTATGAGCAATGATTCCCTGGACTCTGAGGTATGAAGAACAAAACCGTGCTGGCTCTGCCACTGCAGAGATATAATTCTTGGGATAAAGGTCGAAGCCAAAGCCATCTCCCATATCATAGAGCTGAGCTCTCGTGGAGGATCCTGAAGCCTCACCAATGAAATCGCGCTTTGCTTATTATTGTAGTCCGACATATCGATGCAATCGTATTTCAATATGTTGGGGTGTATATCGTTGTTAAATGGCGGGTTCGATTGATGTTGCGTAGGTACTGAGTGATGTGATGTTCTGGAGTAACGATGCGAAACATGGTTACCCCGCATTTATCGAAATTAAGCTAGTAGGATAGTGTGATTGAGCCTATAATTTATAGTGTGGACCCCTCAGCCAACAATAACAAAATGATATTCACCATCGAAATCACCGAAAGAGTTTTTCTCCATTTATTCATCTATAAATATCCGTAAATATAATCTACACACCACAATACGTTAAATCATTTTTGAACAAGGTTCCTAAAACAATGTCTATATTCAATAGAAATGATTCTTGACATTTTGGTACTACACTAGAGAACTAGATTATGTTCCGCCTTTCCATCTTCCTTTCACATAACTGGTCTAATTTACAGTAAAATAGATTGATCAAGTATTATTGTACTCAAATGGCACTTGAAAAATCACCTTATGTTATTATACATAGTTGTTGAACTGTCAAAATCCTAAAGTTGGACTGCGCACGAAATCTATAAGTTCATCGGCTCTAAACCTTTACACCATCAACTATATGTCTCATTAATCATTACCCAACCTCCAAGCACCTCAAAATCTCTCCTCCCAAATCCAGCCGTCCATCCGCACTTCTAAACCCCTCCATCCACCCGCTCAACATGCACACTCATCACATTCTCACCATCCCCCTTTCCTAACCCTACCTCGCCATCCTCCCTCCGCATTTCCCTCAACCTATTCGACCTCCTATACCTCGGTATCGTATCCTTAAACGCCCCTTTAATAATCTCCCCCTCAAAAAGCGTATGAATCCTCTCCAACGGCACATTCATCGTCTCGGGTACGCAAATCACCGCATACACCGTCATCAACAAACAACAGGCTCCAAAAAGCAAGAAAGTCCCATACGTAATCCCACTCAGCATGAACGGCGTAATCTTCGAGATGATAAAGTTGAATAACCATTGTACGGCAATAGCAAGCGCCATACTGAAACTGCGGAGATGGTTTGGAGAACATTCGGAGCTGAGGACGAAGGGGATCGGCCCCCATCCGAAGGAATAGAAAACTACGAATAGATATACGCAGATAATTGCAAATATTGAGTTCCCGTTCAATGGGGCTCCATCGACTGGAGGATTGACGGCTTGGTTTATTCCAATGTAGAACATGGCGAAGGCCTGCCCGAGCCCTCCGACAATTAAACACCACTTCCTCCCGATTTGCTCTGTCGCAAACATGAGCCCCAGCGCGGTAATACACACCTTCACGACACCATAAATTCCCGTCGCGAAAAGGCCTGCCGATGTACCAGTAAGACCCACTGTCGAGAAGATTTGCGGCGAATAATAATTGATACTATTTGTCCCCGTCCACTGCTGCCAAAATTGCAGTATAGCAGCCATAGAGACCGCATAAAATGAAGCTTTGTTCGACATTGTAAGCTTCATTTGCCGGAGGAGAGTTAATTTTTCTTTCCCGTGGAAATCAGCAATGATTTCATTGTATTCGCGTTGGATGAGGGGATCTGTTGGGGAGCGACGACGCACGTGTGAGAGGGCTTGGAGGGCTTTTTCGTGCTGGTCTTTTTCGATGAGCCACCGGGGACTTTCGTTTTGGAAAAGGAGTCCGAGCCCGAGGAGGACGCCGGGTAGCGTTTGTAGGGCGAATGGAATGCGCCATTTTAGGGGATTATTGCCGGCCACGTTTTTGTTCATGCCAAAATTTATGAAGTAGGCGAGCATGATACCTGTTCTGGGGTGTGTTAGTCCACTTCGTCTTCTTCTTGCTATAAAGATAAGAGTGATAAAAGTAGAGAAACGTACACATTAAATAACTGCATGCACCCCACGCATCTTCCTCTAATTTCCTTATTCGCATTCTCCCCAATATAAGTCGGCACAACCGCACTCACCAATCCGACCCCAAACCCTCCAATAAACCTTCCTACATAAAGCTGACCTAAACTAGTGGTATTAATCCCGCTCGTAGTTTGGATAATAGATCCAATGAGAAAGAAGAAATCAGCCACAAGCAACGCTTTTTTACGTCCAAACACATCACTAATATAGAAACTCGACATAGCGCCAAAGAAACATCCTCCTTGCAGAACAGAAACGATATTTCCAGAGAGATTTGTGAAAGAGGAGGATCCGTGGTCGAGGCCGAAGGAATCTTGAAAGGAGGACATGGTGAGAATTCCGCCGATGAGTCCGGTGTCCCAACCGAAAAACATCCCGCCGAATGAGGCGACGATTGTGAGGAAATATGCATTGCGATTTATGGATATATCATCTATGAATTGACGATAACGGGAGGGTTTAGGCGTGGGTGGAGTTCCTAAACCATTGTGGGAATTGCCGCTGGAAGATCCAGGAGTATGCGGTGCGGACATAGTAGCGATGGTTTGTACACACTATCGTTAGATCTTCATAGACGATACATTCAAGATAAATTTATGTAGTTAGAAAAGGAAATAATAACGAATTCAATTATCCAAATAAAAACAGAGCATTAACAATCAGCATTCGATTGAATGAAAGTGAGGGGTACTTCCTTCCTCTACTTCTACTTGTATACTTAGCAAGTGGGTCATCGAAAAATCAATATGCAATGTAACGCTCAAACCACCGATTCCCGTCGTCAACTCCCGCTCCATGTCACCCCGCGCCAACAAACGATACGAAGATCTGGGTTGGAAGAAGGTAAAGTCGCTACTAGATAGTCTGAAATAGCGTGGTTTCACTATCAACACGCGTAAATCCACTGTTTGTGGGGTCTTAGCGTATAAGAACATACGTGGGGCAGCTCAGTGTGTCGCATTGTGGGAACGGGCTCGGATTTTGAAGGGGTAACGGAATATACTTTGCTGCATAGAAACAGGTGGTTGACCGCGTGATTTGATTTGTGGTAATTTTTTCGTTTGAAGAAGAAAAGTTAACGAATGAATAGGGTTGTGGAGCTGCTTTCACGTCATACCGCGTCTGGACCGAAAACGTGGGGGCTGGATTGTACCCCACGGGGAGGGGAAATTTATCCGAGATGCTTCCGCTGTTTCATCATGAATAAAGCGGGACGGAGGATGTAATCATTATTGTCCCTTTATGACAGTGGTAAAGTCTTATGCTATTTTCGAATAGCATGTGAGAACCTCTTGAACAATCATACCTATCCACCATAAACCACCAATGTAAACATAAATGCAAGCTAGAAGAACATCTATCACCAGCGTTCATGGCATTCATTCTACTACCTGATTAAGCCACGGATCATCAATTAGCTGTCTTGCCGTCTTTCTATCCTCAGGACGCCATTGAAGCATGCCTTGCATGAGTTCCAAAAACATATCCTTATTCTTCCCTCGAAGACGCAGCTCGGATTTCTCCAAGCTCATATCTTCCATGATAGATATCTCAGCTATCCATTTCCCTACACGCGCAGGGGATTAGATTAGGGTTTTTGATTTAGACCAAAAGTTTCTTTAAAGTACATACCTTCTTCGTCAAAAAACTCGGGACTTCGCATACCTCGTTTGACTAGATCCAGAGGGGGAGGGCCAGCATTCCAATAACCTCTGCTAAATGCGCGCGAGTCGAGTAACCTTTCCCATCGGGATCATTGCCATGAAACATATGCTTACCTTCAAAAAGGTCCCAAACCATAACTCCAACATTCCAGATGTCAATAGTAGCTCCATGTGGCTTTTATCATGACTTCGGGCGCCTAATAGCAGGTTAACATGGTCAATCAAATCATGCTTTACGAGCTGCAATCCTGAAAGACACAGTATAATACGAACCCTATAAATCTGAGGTCCCGCATTGTGATTTCTCTTTTCATCGCCCCGCACCGCTGAACCGAAATCACTCAAGACGGAGTCACCGAAGAATTTCGGAATTTCCAATTGTCTT
The DNA here is from genome assembly GCA_029531795.1 of Sclerotinia nivalis. Taxonomy (NCBI): domain Eukaryota; kingdom Fungi; phylum Ascomycota; class Leotiomycetes; order Helotiales; family Sclerotiniaceae; genus Sclerotinia; species Sclerotinia nivalis. Next base: position 717,354 of record JAPEIS010000003.1, read on the forward strand.
CAGGTATAGACCGTTACTCTGTTAACCGATTTTCGGGGAGAAGGGTTTCGCATTTCCGTATTGGTGAAGGCATCAAGAATAGATTTGTCTTCTATTTGAGAAAGAATATTGTCGGCTTTGATGTCTGTAAACAGCAATCAGTAAAGTGCCGAGCAACACGGGTCTATCAACTGATATCACTTTAAACCTGAGTACCCCGCACCATGGAGACAATATAATTTCTCTCGCCTGTGTGAACAAGTTTACACTCGGTGTGTATAGAACAATTGTTTAAGGGAATTTTTGAGAAGTTCCTCGGTGAACATTCCATCCGGAAGACGATATCTCAGGTCTCTAAAGCTCTCCCACATTGGCTTTTGGGCAAGGCAGGTATGGCTTCCTCCAGATCGGGGTATTAAGAAGGTTTCTAAGGCGGTCCTGATGTGAGAATAGCCCGGGTGCCAACGATTTCCTTTCTCTAGGAGCTAATAAATTTTGAATTCTTCCTGTGGATCCCCATCGCGAATATATATCTTCAGGGCAACATAATCATATGCTCTAATTTGTTAGATCAAATAGACGATATGAACGATATGATGAAGAATGTGGAAGACTTACTGAAGATCGCGAGCTAACCATACGGTAGATGTTACACCATACCCAAGTTTTCCAACGACTTGGTATTTCGATGCAATATCTCCAATATTCACAGGGTAGTATAAGCCCCGCCTGAAGCCTTCAAATTTCTCTTCCTCTAGCGGTTGGACATCATTGATCCATTCAATTCCCGTTGTCGGAAAGCACCTGGACGGCGATGGTGCCCTTCGAAAAGCGGTCCTTGTCCATCTAAAAATAGATGCCATCGCGGGAATGTAGAAAGCGTCCGATCGAATTGTTTAAACTATGACTTCTTACTTGAGGAAGTTAATGAGAAAAAGGTTTTGCTAGTTTGACGATAATGAAGATCATGGTAGTTCTCTTACTCTGAGGGTGAATATAGACGAGATTCGGCAATCATTATCAATACATGTGACAGATTTCTCTCGTTAGGCACATAATTTACAACTACACGTGCTATTAATACTAGATACACCCAGGCTGGGGCGCCTACATGTCGACTCCCTACAAGAACCTTCCACAACTATCTCCGAGTTTAAAGTCGAGCCTTTATCTCATTCCTACTAATTTCCTCCTTTGCTTTCTCTCTCAGCACCTTTCTCAATATTTTTCCGCTCTTAAATTCTTTCAGTTCAAGGCTCCAAGCACCTCACACACTGCTCCTCTCCAAAAATTTCGAAAATGGAGCGAGCAGACATCAAAAAAATCAAAACTCACCGGATTCTTAGGAATCGCCTCCAGAAATACCACACCACCCTTCAACCACTTAAACCTGGTAGTTCTCTCCTCTACCCACTTCATCACCTCTTCTTCCGTCACATTTCCATCTCCAATCTTCACCACATAAGCTCTTGGGGCCTCTCCTTCCCCAATCGTCACCCCAATCACGGCCGCATCAGCAATCCCTGGATGTTCTAACAAAAGAGCCTCCAGTTCCGCCGGTGCAACTTGATTACCTTTTACTTTGATAAGTTCTTTCATGCGGTCGACGATGTAAAAATTGTTTTGGGAGTCCACGTAGGCTATGTCTCCTGTGCGGAGCCAGCGGCCATCGGGAGAATTTACGATTGTTTCGTGTGTGGCTTCAGGCTTGTTCCAATAGCCTTTCATTATACTTTTGGATTTGTCAGTACCGTGCCCGTTGTTGTTTGCGTTGAGAATAAAAGTAAACAATAGAAACGTCGAACATACTTAGGAGCTTGAACCAAGATTTCCCCTCGTTCACCCTGCTTGACCTCCTCCAAAGTCTCCGGGTTCACGATCTTAGAGCGGCAATTGGCGTTAAGCTCACCAACTGTGTTTGGGAGAGGATCAAGTCGAGGATCGCAACCAAGGATTGAACATGTTGCTTCAGTCATGCCCCATCCTTGCTTTATGTGGTATTAGTTGTTTTGGATAAGAATACAAATGAAGTGAGAAATAACGACATAGGAAAAGGAAACTTGCCGTAAGTTTTACACGTCCATTTGGCCACAGTTTTTCCGCTGCTTCTATCACTTCTCCACTTAGTGGTGCTGCACCAGACCCCATATCGGTAACACTACTAAGATCATACTGTTCTGTGAGGGGCGATTTCACGAGCATCTGGATTTCCTCCCGTCAATGTTTCGTTCCCTTTTATGTAACAATTGGATGGTGGGTACTTACAACAACAACAGGAGGTACCATATTCAACACTGTAATCTTATATTTCTGTACCGCTTCCAACATCTCTTTAAAATCAAACTTCTTCATGATATAGACTGGGATTCCACGTTTAGGGGCTACCGTGCAGAAAATTGTTTGTCCCATTGCGTGGTACAACGGGAGGAAACATAACCATTTTCTAATATGCAAACCGAGTTAGAAGATGGAAAGCGGTCAATGGGCGTACTTACGCTTTTTTGTTTCTTTTTTCTATATCGGCATGGAGTTCATGTAAGTGCCTGTATTGCACTGCGTTCGCAACATAATCTAGGTAGTTTCGCCGTCAGTACTCCATCCAAGTCTGGACAAGTTTCGCGAACATGATCACAGATCAAGAAGAGATGAAAACTTACTATAATGCGTAATCATCACCCCTTTCGGTACCCCAGTTGTCCCACTACTATAATTCAAACAACAAACCGTTTCCTTAGGATCAATATCCTCGTTCCATTGGAATCGCCCCCCAACCTCCTCACTCTCTAACAATTCCCACCAACTTTTCATTCCCCCTTGTGCTGCCTCTCTGCTACCACTAATCTCCTCATCATCAAAACTAAAAACATTCTCCTTTCCAAGTCCCACTTCCTCCGCAGCTCTCAGTCCAGTCCCCAGACCCTCCCTCCCACAAATCAAAAACTTCGCGCCACAATCCTTCAACTGATACACCAACTCCCTCTCCACAAACCCCGGATTAGCTCCTGTAAAAATGCCTCCTGCCATAATTATCCCCACAAGCACAACTGGAAAAAATAAATTATTGCCCGAGAAAAGTAATACTCGATCACCTGGTTTCAACCCATTTTTGATGAGCCCAGCAGCTAGACGCTGCGAATAGAGACGAAATTTTGAATGGGTGAGGAAATGCGACGGGTCTGCGGCATTAATGAAGGTGGGCTTTTCTGGGAGAGGGTATGTGGGAGAGGTGAAGAGATAGGTTGGAAGAGTTACAGGAGGAATAGTGATCTGCCAACGGGAGGAGATGGGCATTTTTCGTTTTGAAATCTAGTTTAATATTGTTTTTTTTTTGTTTTTTGACTAAAGTGAGCAAAGAAATGGGTATTCAAAGTTCGAACTAGTTAAGTAAATACAATTTCACAAAGTTAAGAAACGAAAGAGAATCAAAAAGTTGTCACTAGCCAACAGCTGATAATTGTACATGTACCTAGGTAGATACTACTCACAATTTCACATTCGATGTACCTCTCCGTAATGCATCCCATATTTTGCGGGGTACTCAAGTGCGGGGGCGGGGCATTGCCGTGTCTAGCTTTTGTTTTCCTGCTAGTTCCGAGGTCATTTTCGGGTATTTCAGCGAATTGAATGACTCGTGCTTTTCCCCTCTATCTCTGGTGCGTCCGGAAAACCGGCAACGGATGAAACTTTTGTGCATATATACTAGGTATTTTGCATATTCAGTCAGCAAATTGCGACGGCACATACAGTGTTAGCAGTGAAGATGTGACCTTAGGTTAGGCCACTTGCATTTCACGTGGAAAGACTAGCTTAGCCTCACATGGTGTATATTCAAAGCTTCCTATATTAAAAACAATCAAACTTATTACACGCTGCTAAACTGAGACCACTAAACAGGATCTTGTCTAAATAATGGCATTAATCTGATGTCTATTTCTACAAGACTCTGATACTCATGGCATTTACCACGACCCAAAACCTGTTGGATGCGGAAGGCTACTTGAGGGATACCTGTATATGAGCAGGATCTCCCAATAGTCAACACAAAAAGTCTCGCTTCCTCCATCACTAACTCCACTTTATTCAGCAATAGGACAATGATCGTAATTCCCATTGAAGTTATTCCCCCACCACTGCGGGAACGGCGCCGCGAAGCCACCGGCTCCAAAGACAGCGAATGATAAGATGAACAAAACAGTGTAACTAGCACCGTCCCAGGCTCCGGTAATTAAATACGAATAATTCTTGAAGATACTCGGACGATAATTGCGGAGATAGAATTGGGTGAAGAATCCAGCAATCACTTGGCTGAAAATCACACAGGTTTGCGATTGATTGTAGGGAATGTAGCCGGCATATTGGATGAATTGAGGCATGTTGATTTCGGTTAGGGCAAAACCGCGGATTTTGGGGATGAACTATTTGGAAGAGTCTCGGTTAGTGAAAGGAGAAAGCGGGAAGGAGATTGGGGACACTGACAAATACGACAATACGATGTGCCAAGACAAACGCGGCGCCGATAACCAGACCTAAGGGTACAATTGAATATTTGGCTCCGGATTTGTAAAGTTCCTTGGCCAGTGCCCACGAAGCTGCATTGGTGTTGAAAGCCTGAATTGAGGCGCCACTCCAGGAACTATTACCATTTCCGGTGGCAAGAAGTTCGCGGTTAGAGTTTATGATCGATATCATGACGACGTAATTGACAAAACCTCCTAGTACAGTACCATATATTTGAGTAAGAAACATGGTACGAGGAGGGATTTTGACTGGATTTATTGGTTAGTTCGTGGATACATATTGTAAGGGTAATGGTTACGTACGGTATTCGCCCAACTTGAGGTCATTCGAAAGATTGACGGTGTTGGCGATGACATTATGCGACCAAGCAGCAAAGTACATGTTACCGACAGGGCGTCCAGGAAGCATTAGACCCGCCAACATCTTACTTAAGTTATTTGTGGCGATACCATTTCCATAGCGAGCATATAGGAGATTACTCTGGTTTAACGTTAGAGTTTTAAATGCCACAAAACAGCTCAAGGGATATACATACCAAGGGAGCAATGAAACATCCCAGCAGCAATGCAACAATATATGCCCAGACAGGAAGAGTGATATGCTCCTTGATAACGACCACAAGACCAAGAACAAAGCTGATGATGAGGATCCCAATGTACCACCACCATGGAGCCTCTTTATAATTTTTGGCCATGTGCGCATGATGTGGATCTTCGTATGTTCCTGCCTTTGCACTTTTGAATGCTCGGACGACATCCCCGCCCCAGAATACAAAACAATGAGTGATTAGAGCACCAATCTAAAATTTTCAAAGTCAGTATCCCCGAACTTGTGAATGATGGTGGTAGATTGAGACACTTACAGCAGCATTTGCCATGAACATAGCATACGCAAAACTTCCTGTCAGACTAGGATTACCATATTCTTCCAAAGCCGTCCTGTTCAGTATACCATCGGAGAAGACTTGCCCGGTGGGATACCTCGAGCCATTTTCGGAACGAAGTTGTGTTGACATGAAAGGTTGCGCTTTTGCATCCCATGCGTTGGTATAGTAGATACCGAGCATGGCGGCAAAACAGACGACGTATCCTGCGACACTATGGGCTTGTGTCTTGAGCGGAAGGGAAGTGTTGAAAGATGTAATCTACGAGTTCGCTCCAGTTAGTTCTTCTCTTTCATTTCAAACAACATACAATCGGGTTTTTGACTTACATATTGCCAATCAAACGACAGCGAGAAGAGTCCCAGTCCTTCATTATTCGTCGCACCTCCAAAGATATTGGTAAGTGTACTCGCCTTACTACCCGTGGCATTCATAGCAGCCAGACAAGGAATGGAAACAGAATTCAACCATGGGAAAATATAAGCCGGAAGGAACTCATAAGCGGACATGCTTGCAAATGCATACCAGAAGTATCTGAGAGGCTTGGAATGTTTTAGATCTTGCCAGTGAAGTCCTTGTAAGGTTTTCACTGTGGGTAGTGTACTCCAGTATACGGATTCTGGGTGCCATACCATGATGGGACGAAGCATTCCGCAGAGACCGTAGCCGAAGAGACCGATGGAGATTACTGCTAAGATGACGGTGGTAGCGCTGAGAGGTATGCCATAGAAGAGATCTTGAGCCGCAAATACTGTGATGGTTTCGGCGGCATTGGAGGCTGATGTGGCAGTGATGGCGCAAATAGCGTGTTCTTTAAGATTCCATGGTCCATAGTTGAAGAATGAGATAATGCGAATATACATCGGTGGTTTACCCTGTCCACCCCTTTCTCTCCATCGAGCTTCAAATTTGTCGCCGCGGGGAAATACGTTTGCCCATGCCTTACCCAAGAAGTAGGCAATAAGAACGATGAAAGTACCTTGGATAACACCTTGGGAGGTTGGTTTGAACTAAGTTCAGAGATTAGCTTTTGTTCATCCAAGCAGATATCTATTTACGACCCACCGAGTAAATCTGGTACATGACTGCCTGAAATCCTGAAAGCACAGTAGCTAGCACAATGCTACGGAAGCTTAAAGCAGGCTCTCCATCATCCCTTAGAGGCAACAAGTGCGCAGCTGCATCCGCACCGGTAACAATAATAATATCATCGTCACTCTTGTCATCTCTACCGTTATCAGACAATTCTTTCGTCTCAATGTCTAGCGGATCTTTAGAGACCTCTCGTTTATCAGCCGAGATACGAAGCTTCTCGTCAATTTCCTGGTGTGTGGGGACGGCAATGACTTGGCCCTCAACAGGGTTGAACGCCCCGACGACTGAGATGTCGGTATTGGCGCCTGGCATTTTGTCGAATTGACTTCTGCCGACTTTGGTCTGGAAAAATCAAGACTCGTTCGCAAGCTGAAAGCAGCACAATCGAGGACACGTAGGGCATCACAAGGTAGATGTACTCCCTCTCATATATTGGAGGTCTTCCCAGACCCCTGATAAAGCCCATGCTTGTTCAATGGTGCAACAGGCCCTGGTATCGCGGGATACAAACATGATATCTCGTACGAGCACGATAAGGTAAAGAGGCCCTTATGTGATAGTAGCCTTATCGCACGCCTTCGCTAGAAATCCCAGCTGATCGCGTGAAACTTACAATTAAAGCTTGTTTTCTCGGAGGGACTAACGAAATTGATATGGCCCTAAACCTTACGCTACGACTGGGCATGGATACCATACAGGGTCGTCTAATGTAAAATCTCGGGCTAAATTCCGTTAGTATGAAAGGTAAGCTTTGAGATTCCATGGATAATTTGTTTGGCGGGGATTGAAGTCAGAGACAATTTGAGGAAGTAGATGATAGGTGGGATAACAATGAAGAGGATATCTAGTCCCAGGAACGTCTTCCTTGGAAAGATTTAGCGAAGGGCACGACCGATGATCACAGACATCTTATCTCCCCACGGCGTGTCCGTCCGGATCGAGAATTAGATTTAATACTTGGAAGTGGAAGTGGATCAGGTTCGGAAAGGTGGCGCTTAATTTTGGGATTTATCCGTGAATACCTTACCCAGTATTGCTTGTCGGAACACCTGCCATCAACCCATTCTAATTTCTCTCCGCGACTTTATCGTCTGGGAAATGGGACTGTTATTCAAAAATGTACCCTTGGGTGCTGCGGTTCATATAGACTGTAAGTAGTCACAGTAAGTTGAAGCTATAAAACGTGGCCATGAAAAATTAGTCCACCAAAAAGTTAAAAAAAATTGTCTAATTTACCTAAATAAGCATCGAATTCAGATCAAGTCGTTGAGCTAGACTAGTCAGACGTTTCGGTTGCACCCTGCCGAATGCCCAGTCGGGTGATAGGAAACTATCCAGATTAAGCAGGTCATTATGCAGAACTGATAAGGACATTCCACATCTGGGAATTTTACAAGTAGTATTGATTGATAGATTCTGGGGATTCTCCAGTTATCATATTCCAACTTCCAACAATTATTCTAGTTTACTTATCTCCTCTAATTATCTTTCTAATCTATCCGAGCTGATGTTTAAATCTTGGCGATTACATTGGTGAATTTTGAAATGAACGAAGATGATTGGTTTGTTTTCGAATGTAACCTCATCGAGCCGATCGAGTGTAAGTTCCTGGATATTTCATGTTGAGGTTACAATATTGATATTCCTTCAGTCGTCCCGAGACTGCGGATCGGGCACCAGCAAATGAGGGGCGAAAGATAAGTATTCTTAGCGTGCAAATAAGAATGGTGAACGAAAGAGGCAGGAGGTTAAGGAGAGATCATGAATTAGGTTACTCATTTCCTCAAATCTCAGTGTACAACCACTTTCCATCGCACGAAATTAGATAGTACAGCTGCACAACAGTTGGCTTCTAGAAGAAATCTACAGTACACGGACCATTGATCGGTCCCAGATCCCAGCTGTCACCCCTCCTTTTGGTACACTTTCTAGCTTTCGTTAACTCTATTGAAAATGATGCAATTTGCGACTAATCGCAACTCTTCCACTTCCGAAAGTCCCACATGGATGTATAAGGTTACCCCTCTATACATCAAAATCCTTGCTGAGATTTCATAACGTTATTTGACCCTGAAATGAGGATATCAAAACCTCGTATAAACGAACTCTTTTGCACAAAAGTAACATACTATCAAGATAACTTCGATGTTAAAAGAAGGTGCTTACGTGCGTGGATATGGGTAAGCGTTGCAGGTTTTGATTGGTGATTAGAATACGAGGCGCTTACATCAGCAACGTCATGATGTAGTATGCTTTGGATTTTTGCAGTGGCGAAGATAGAATTGAGTCGACACAGACAATCAAAAGACATTCATAATATAGTTCTAACTCTCAACTCTCTACAGTCTTATCTCATCCCAACAGTCTATCATCTAACCTATCCTCAGTTCAAAGCATTGGCAGGTAAATTCCCCGGCGGGAAACATCTATCGACAGCCATCGCATTATTCCCCCACCAATTTGGAAACGTGGCGTTGGGGAGATTGAGACCAAATACCATGACCGTTTGCATGAGTTGAGTACCGCAATCGAGGCCGACTCCTAGGAGGTAATTGTACTTTCGGAACCAGACAGGATGGTAGCGATAGACGTAACCCATGCTGTTTAATTGTTAGCTTTAAAATACCATAGAGGAATATTCCAATAAGAGGAGCGAGTGAGGTAAATGAAAAAAAAAAAAAACACTTACAAAAATACAGAGAAAGCAGCACTAGTAAACAGATTCGTTGTCTGGTATACCGGAAAGACAGTAGCACCATAGCAAATCAATGTAGGGTTGAATCTTTCCTCGATCTTCCAATGAGGTTTCCATTTATGGACGATAAAGGTTAAGATGACGAGTATGGGACCAAGAAAAAATCCATAGCAAATCCAAGAGTATATGGAACCGTGCCCGAAAAAAATCTTAGGACCGAGAACTCCCCAAATTACAGATAGGGAATAGTAATTGCGGGTCTTGACGGCATTCCAGGCTTGGGAGGCAACGGCGCCGGTTAGTTTTGGGCCTTCGGAGTCTATGATGAATCCTGGTGGTGGTCAGTTAGTTACAGTTTCGTTGAATAAAATGGAAGAGGACTTACTCATCATGCCGTAGTTGATGAAAGGGCCCAAAAGTGTGCCATACATCTGGCCTATAAACATCTCCGTTTCTGGGATCTTCATATAGAACCCAAACTTATAATCAGAGATCAAGTTGAGATTCTGCTCCAAGATCTGTCGACCGTAGACCATGCACGTAAGAACAGCCAGAGGTTTGCCCGGGAAAAGAGCTCCAGCGATCACCTCGGATAGATATTGCATTCCGACTTGCATATTGGCAATGCCCCAAAGTATTCCATTTGGAAATGTGAATATACATGAGATGACTGCAATAACTATAAAACCCCTACATCAATCAATTAGCCGGTGACACATTGGTCTGAAAGGGGATACACTTACCACCAAGGAAGTTGCATTTCACCTCCATAGAGTTGACCAATGGCAAGTCCAGAGCAGATGAGCAACAAAATTGCATACCACCAATGCGGAACGCGAGGGTGTATTTCCATCAACTTAAGATAAGGATCATCATAATTACTCCTTCTATTTCTAAAAGCATCTTTCATTCCCTGGTAAGCGGGTGCACCATACCACAGCACTGAGTATACCATGGCCCCAGTAGATGCAGCAAACCCAAAGAAAAATTGAAGAGCATAAGATGCAGACCAATAGGGTGAAGAGTAAGCATCCATTGCTTCGTGATCCAGCGTGAAATCTGGTTTGAGTATTCGGGAAATATTATACTTGGCGCCGGTGTTATCCCACGTACCAGAGCCCATAGGGGCAAAGTTCAAAGCGTTGAGACTGTTGGTGAAATACAAAAGAGGGTAAATCATCCAGCATGCTAGAATTGCACCCATGAATTGATTCGCATTTGCCCAGAGCGGTGTGTAAAGTGGTGAGAAAAAGGAAATATAGTTCCAATCCAAGCTGATATCGAGAACTCCCTGGAGTGTTCATTAGTATGTGGTAATTGTCATCAAAATCATGGGAGCATACAAAGCCATTATATCCGGACCCCATCACATATGCTTTCCAATTACCGTGGCCAAAATAGCAAATCAGTGGGATGGAACTCAACATTGGAAAGATAACCGAAGGAAACCATTCATAGCAGAACGCGCAACATGCAACAATAGTAAAGAATTTGAGAGACTTCTTCGTAACAGCCGGGTTTTTGTGCATGGCGTTGAACAGAGACACGTTTGGTAAAACTCCCGGATAGTAAATATTGGGAGGTCGAACGAGGATATCCCGAAAGAGTCCTGCAAATCCATAACCTATCATTTGGGTCGTGATGAGGAATAGAATTCCCCAACCAGCATTTATCTTGCGGCCATAGTATAATTCCATCGCAGAAAGTGGACCGAGACCGTACGCAGTGTAGCACTTATTATTATGATCAGTAAAAGGAACAACAAAGAGCCATGAAATGTACTTACACTACCCCAATAAGCTACTACCACGAGAGCGTGTTCCTTTGCGTTCCATGGCCCCGGGTTAAGACTCCATTTGAAACCAAAGGTATTGAAGACACGCTTTGGTAGGTAAGCGGCCATGCCAGTGCCCATACCCCAAGACAGGAGTTGCACGGCATAACTCGTAAGGTTCATGGAATATGGCTTAAAGTAGTAAAATGAAGAAACTCCGCATCCAATAACCACCCAAAAAGTAGAACAGAACCAGAATCGGAACGTGAGGATTGGTTCCCTGCATTATGATCATAAGGATAGGTATAACGTTTGGGATTTGTTTCGGCATGCACTTACGTAGGGTCATTGTGCAGGTCAACAGTCTTGGCCAGCAAAGGGATAGGGTAATTTTTCAAACGAGGGTCGATGACGACATCGTCTTCTCCAAGTACGATGAGCTTCTCACTGGAGATGTCCTGAAAATCGTTGGAGTCGAGAGCTTCGATCTCAATATCCGCAGTCTTCTTTTCGGAGACAGGGGATTCTGTGGAGTTTTGAGATGTAGAATCCCCCCGTTCTCGATGTACATCTATGGTATCCATCATCGAGCACAACCGTGCGAGTAAAAAAAGATAATTTGTAGTAACCGCTTTACTGCAGTGATTTTTAAAAAATGCTGGCTGCTGTGGTACGTTCTTATATACCCCGCGTTCTGCGTTAACCCACAGGCCTTATCTATCATCTCACGGTCTTTGCCTAATGCAATGCGGTCAGGGGCCTGGATCCTCAATATTTTGTGGTTGATATCTTTCCCAAAAGCTTGTGGGCGGTTCCAAAACGGCAGCGTGCCCGACGAATCTTCGATTCTCGATAGATACGACTTTCCTTACCCCTCCGTATTCGAATAGCAAATGGTGGACCATGTTGACAGATAAGAGCCAAGAGAAAAAGGCTTAGCGTGAAAGCTACTGTACGATGTTGCTTGACGACTTCCTGAATGAGCACTTGTTCCCCGCAACTTGGCAGGAAATATACAACGTCCATTTTAACGACACCAATAACTTTGCCTCTTATCACAACAATATGCAGATTTTGAGTATCGCAACCTTCCGAGAAACCATCACAAGATGCTCCGCACCAAACAAACTTGCTCAAGTGCTGAAGTTACATGCATATAATGCAAGATACGACATTGATACTTGCAATTTAGTGGGGAAATCAATCATGAACCCGCAATTCAACCGAGACTCTGCTCTAACAGTTGGTGATTTAGCAGAAGCCATTGGAGAAAAGTTCACGAACTATCACGAATGGCTTCAGATCGGCATCGAGCTCAAAATCGACTTATCAAAGAGGAGTCTTGATAGATTATCAGAATACACGATCCAAATAGGCAGGTGTAAAGCTTACCAAGGAATTGATAATGCACTTTTCTAGATTCTCGACATTGGTGGCTGTTACACAGGACGAGACAGAGAATCATCATGGGCGAAGGCTTGAGGCATGGAAGCCGATTAAAGCCGTCTTAAAGCCATCTTGCTCGTGGTGACAGTCCTAATCGTCGTCGATTAGGTTCAGCGTGGTGTGGTATGCTTGGAACGTAACTCGCGTAGTGTATCGTGATGATCGGTAGGATATTCATTCGGATAAATAGGAGAAGAGAAAGCAGAGAAAGAAAATTGATGGAAGAAAGGCGAGCACCAACAGTTGCACTAAGTATCACAAATCTCAGTCACGTGACTATGTATGAACAAGGCTCGGTATGACTCACACCCTAGATAGGGGGGTTCTATCAGGATATATGTCCTCGATTCCCTATACAATTTATTGATTGAAGGATTGCTTTGATTTTTATTTTTATTTTATGTTATTTTTGGATTTTCTTTGTATAAGGCGTTGGGTTTTGGTTCGGAAAGATTGAGTTTGTATAAACTTAAAAAAAAAAAAAAAATCTTTATATTAACAAAATCACATTAAAAAGCTCGATTGCGATGACGAAGGAGAGGAGATCAGGAATCGAGGGATCTAACTGTATTGTGGAGGACAGCTGAAATATCTACCCAAGGGATTAACTCAATACGCAACGGCAATCATGTAAACCCTGCTGAAGCATTTAGCATATATAATACTAGTAAATTTAGATTAGCTAGTTAGAAACCCAGGGGCCTTCCTCCCCTGGCGTCCTTTGTCCCAATTGGGAATTTGAGGCCTGTGCTTCGCACAGAGCCTCGGACGAAAAATATCACACACACACACACACACCTAGATAGGGGGACTTGCGAGGCCTTGTTACATATTTCAGTATTTCATGTCGTATAATTGGTCACCTGCTTTTTTGATTGCATCCAGTAGCGAATCCGAAAGCTCCGGGACGTCGATGACATCACATCGATATCATGTTTGATTTCATACTTCACACTTGTTTGTGAAGAATTCATAGTTTCATATTATTGTCCCAACTATCAAAAGTATATCGTTGACTTAGCACCAATATAGACAGCAATGATGGGAGTAGCACGCGGCGTAATTCCTACACCCGCACTACAGTGAGGCATGTTGCACTTTTGGACACGCATTGGAGTGTATAACATCGAATTCTACACCACTCATATTATCGAATATCATATTGAATATTACGTATCATTGGAATTATACAGAAATATTAGAATTCGAGGAATTCGATAAATTCTTTTCCGTAATAGGCAAAGTTGAAGTCATGTTTATTGGAATTCAATAGGTTTCAATGGAATGTAATTAGTTAACATTAATCAAAATTTAGCAGAAATTTACCGAATTCTAAGTGGTATAGGTTGAGGTGCTGCAGTAGATGCTACGATTTAAACATATTGCTGTAATATCAAGTCCTTCAATATCAGCCACCATAGTACTAATTCACACTATTCTCATCACTGGTAGACGTGTACAGTTGATTCTTGGAGATAGGAATTTGGGCAAGAGGTGAATTCATGTTATTCCGGATGATCAGTCTAGATGTGAACTTCCAATGTTTGAAATCAGTTTGTTCTTTAAAGTAACTTCAATATGGAAAATGATAGCGATAATTCCATTCGATCCGAGTAACCATCCCAATGAAATCCACAAAGAAAAGCAACCCCTCGATATTGAACTACTATTCAGACTATCACAATTCCTAGAAAACAGAAATGGACAAGTATCCCAATTCCGTACACAAACCATCCCTCAAGAAGTGTAAAAGAAATCCTACAAACTCCACAACAGTAAATATCATTAATCTCTTACCATACGTACTTTGAAGTAGATCCATCCCATTATTCCTGAGGAATAGTCTTCTTAAAGAAATACATTTACATTCCTGACAAAAATCCTCCAAAAAACAGATAATAAAGTACAAAAAATAATAACTGATCAAAAATTCCACAGAAGTATGTAAATAACCTTACTAGCAATGAAATGAAAAGAACCCCAAGTACTCCACAACCCCATCCCATCATCTCCTCGCCAAAAATCTACAGCTACTCAACCACAAGCTCAAGCAGAAGTATACAACATCACAAAAAACCCCAAATCTCAAATCCCAAATTCCAAAAAAATCCACCCATACACTATAAACTATAAACTAAATTCCCAAACAACCGTAAACCTCTTCACACAATATGAAATTTGTATCCCCGAGTAATTCACTCCAAAAAGAAAAAAAAAATTACTAGTACTCTCCTCCGAAGGCATATCGAAGCCCTTTTGTTGCCGCTATGGGTATTCAGAAGATCGGAGACCCGATACGGAAGCTGGGTTTGGATTTTTTTGAGATCGGGAGAGCGGGAGGAGATAGCGGGTTGTGGGTTGTATTTTGAGGTAGGGTAATTTGATGTAGGAGATGGATGGATGGATAGATTATAGAGGAAGAGGAAGAGGAGGAGGGAGGGAATGTGAGATGTTGATTGTCTGTGGAGATGGGTATGATATATTGTACAGCCGGCTGTGTGATGTATTTGAGTCTGCTTTGTTGTATATATAGATGGGAATAGTTTACTGTGATCCGAGGTTTTATCATTTGTGAGTGTTTTTGCTGATTTTTTGGGGGGATTACAGTATAGAACTCTATAAAAACGATGAACATCTGTGGACTTCGATGAATTATTAGAGGCAAGACAGAGACTCTGGGTGATAATATGATGCTCATAGATCTAGTATCCAACTACAAATATCCCTCTCTACTACCAAGTGCTTCTGTAAATAAACACCTCCCTTTCATTACATATTATATCAATACATCACCCACATTGATAACCTCTCAAGAGAAAAAAGCGAAACCATGACCAGTATATCAATTATAAAAACATGTATACCCAGATAATACAATAATGTGAAAGACTCTGTAGTTGAAAGTGAGAGTATCGGAACAACCTTTCCCTTTTAATCAATAATCAAATAGCACGTGGGAGCGGCTTGAATGAGAAATTATTGTCCTTCTTAGTTCGAAGACTGTCCCGTGTTTTGAAACAGAATTTTCTCTATTTATTTTGAACCTTTGATTTCAATCCTCTTCCTGTACTTCCTTTCTCCTACAAGCAAGTTCTTCCATATCTTAGTTTTTCTTTTTTACAATTGCTCTTGCTAGGGAATACTTTTAGCAATATTTGTTCTCCTCGATCATTGTTTGCCTCATCAACTTGCTTGCACTTGCTTTTGCAATCTCCTTTCTTGCTCCTTTAAACCTCGCTTTTTACCTCACTCTTTATCAGTCAAGCCTGCATCACAATGGAGTCCTTGTATGTTGTCACTCGCGAGCAACATCTATTCTTCGAGGACCATGGTTACCTTGTTATCACCAATGGCTTCCCAAAGGAAGAGATTGAGAACCTTAAGGTCTTGACAAAAGCTGTCCATGACCTTCCACGAGTCAAGGAGCCTTGTGGTTATCTCCAATACGATGAGATCAACAAAAAGGGCGAGCGTGTGCTCTGCAGAGTTGAGAATTTCGCAGAGGAAGTCGTTGGATTCAACTCATTGCTCCGTGGTAGGAAGCTTATCAGTATCGTCAGCCAATTGTCGAAAGCACACATGGTTTTGTTCAAAGACAAGTGTAAGTTATCTCTTCATGAAACTTTGAAAGTCTGCTAACTTGTTCAGTGAACTACAAGTTTGCTGGTTCTGGTGGATTTGCAGCCCACATCGATCGTGCTGGATATGGAACTTTTAGTAACCTTAAGCACTTGTCTATTGCTGTTGCAATTGACCCAGCCCACGCGGGAAACGGTGGTATGGAGGTAGTCCCGGGTAGCCACAAGATGGATATTCCAATCAGCAGCGACAAGACTCTCGAGAAGAGCTGGGTCGAATCCCAACAATGGGTTCCAGTTGACCTCAAAGCTGGTAAGACACATCTCTTGATCTGAAGATACGGGCAAAAAACTAACAGAGTCCACACAGGCGATATGCTCATCTTCGGAACATCCTTCGCTCATAGAAGCGGTCCTAATAATAGTGCAAATGGTCGTCGAGTACTTTATGCGACATATAATCGAGCCGTAGATGGCGATAACCACGATGCCTACTATTCGGAGCGCGCCAAGCGATACCCCTCTACTCACCACCGCATTCCCGGCGCCGATTACCGAGATGGTTCAAAAGACTATGCGTACGGCACTCCAATGCTCACCATCGAAGGACTGGTTGAGCCAACAACTGCAGGCAAGAAAGTCGGCGCAAAGGAATCTTCTGATTGATGTACCAATGACAGAGATGGAACCTAGTGTGATAGCGACGAAGTACAATGGTATTATAGAACGTTCTTCGGGATATAGATATCGTTCCTTTTGCCCATAATTATTTGCTTGGGTTTAAGAATCGTTTTAGCCAGCGTTTGCGTTCCCACTTGGGTGTGCTGATACTTTGCATATAGCCCCAATAATAATTCAAGATTTATATAACTAGAAGTTACTTCAACATGGAAATGATTTGACTGTGAATTGATATGCTTGTTGAACGCAAAAAGTAGAAACATCTTGCAATTGCAATTGGCTTCTCATTGGCGGCGCAAAGACAAAGGATGCCACTTGACAATCTGAGTATGCATGCGATCCAATTGACAAAGAGCGAAGCATAAAAATACGATCGGTACATAATGATTTTCGTTGGGGATGCAAATTGTGGGGAGTGAAATCCTGAAAGTTGCTCGAAAACATTCTGACTAATTAGCGTGATCAGCCCTATGGGCTGAACCTTACAGCAGCATCTGTGCTCATTAATTTTAAACAACTCACCCCTCAATCCAATCACCCACCCCCTCATTTCGCTCAATATAGTAAAAGAAGACTCTCTAGAAATACTTCATTTCCTCACCTCAATATTTGAAGCTTCTACATACATCATTCAGACTACAGATTACATAACTACATACAAACCGCAGAATATTGTCCAACTATCCAAAGATTCCCTTTTCACAACAACCCTCGACCCAGCAATAACATAAATTCATGTAGCGACAGCAATTTCCCTTTCCAAGAAGCCCTATATCAGATTCGAACATAGATGAGGTACGCAGGCTTATGAGTTTCGAGAATAGAATGAATAGGAAAGGCACATTTACTTCACAATAGTATTGCGAGGACCTAGATAGATAATTCAACGAGGGAATACCGATGCTACTTTAATTTCTACTTCTACTTTTACTTCAACAATATCACTTTCAGGTAAAACGACCAAAGCCAGACTCAATCTTTCATAGACAAAATGCAGCGTAGAATTCCTCTTGTTCATTCGAATACCGGAAAACAAACCCTACTTCATTTCCCAATACTTCTCTTACTTTGCAAGATCTGATCATTACCATATAGGCTAATTTCGTCCTATAAAAATCGAAGGGAATAATAATGAGAATGAGTTTGATCCTGAGCAAATGTAAAAACCAGGCCTTCTTACATAGAGAAACATTGTTGTCTTTCCCAAAGATGGAATTGACAAGAACGCAAATAAAAAGGAAATCGAATTTGTTTAATTCGTATCAAGAACCAATAGATTATCTATGTATAATCAAAAGACTACTTATCGTAGCAAGCAAGAGCTAACATGCACGTTTTGAATACCTCAACTATCCTGAAGGCCTCAATTGATTCGCTAACATGAAAAGATCTTCTTCATCGATGAAAAGCAGTCGTCTGCATTGTCTAAAGCTAGCCTATCATCTCGAATTGTAGTCCCCAGAAATCTGAGAAGTATCTTCCAACCCTGTCATAATAATTTGAAACCTCGATACTTCTTTAAAACCATTTCTTCAATTACTTAAAAGGTCTAATTTGGCTCCATAAAATCCTGTAAAATATATTACATACCTGCCACCTCTTGATTCTTCCAAGTTTCGCAAAGGATTTTCGTCATGCTGGAGTACAAATCTGGATCCTCATTTTTCCATCTCTGACCGTTCGGGAATACCACCCTCCTTAATTTATTAACACATCGGACCAATGGTTGGTAGTATGGCGTAAAGTAAAGCTTTGCATATTTAAGGAAATCCTCTTCGCTGTTAATCATACCCGTCTTAATAAAGGCCAAAGAATCATATGATCCATAGTTCCAATATTCAAGGACAGTTGAGCCAACTTTCTTGTCTGGCCCATCGTAATGAATGCATATCCAAAAGAGTACCCAGAAGAACGTTTCAAGATCGTGCATATAGGAATGCAGATCACCCATAAGAATCCCTATAGCCATAAAAACTCTTGTGCCAGTCTTCCCCTTTGCGCCTGAGGAGCCCTTTCGATCCTCTTTGATAGCTAAATCAAGGTCGATCAAGAACGAAAACCACGAACGATTCTCTTTATCTTTATCTTCATTAATCATCAGATTATTGATTGAGATATCTCTATGTAGGAAGCCAGCTTTGTGTAGAGATTCATGTCCTCCTATACAATCTGCTAATGCAATAAGCAGAGACTTTCGGGAGCTTGCTGTATAGATAGGTTTTCCATAATCACAAATAATAACTCGCCGATGTATCCGATTTGAGTGCTCTCTACTATTGATATTGATTAGAGATGCTGGAGGAGATGGTGAGGTGGATCGTTCGTTGGATAAGGATGCCTCATTATTGATATCGGCTGAAGATGCCAAGGAAGACCTTGGACGAGATCGCTTGCTGGGTGGCGGAGGTATAGGCGTGTTAGTTTGGCTCGATGATCGCTTCTTGTCAGTCCTGCCTGAAGGACCAATTGAACCTGTATTCTGAGAAACGACCGACTGTTTTCGCGGGTAGTTTGATGTCCGGGCTTTTGTGATGTCCAATCCCTTCCGAATATTCCCGATGATATCATCTTCCATACCAAGTATTCGGATAGTTTCGTGATGATAGTAGCGGCAAACATTAACCACATCCTTTTTAGTTGCTTCGCAAAGCAGCTCCCCTTCTTCATTACGCTCCGGGTATTGCCATGAATCCTTGATAACAAAAGACATTGAAGAATTTTTTTCATGATGGGCTTTCCAGCATGTTGTTGCCCGACCAGCTATACAACGTGCCCGTATCATTAATTCGTCAATGATAAGACGCTCTTTCCGATTTTCCCGTTCAATCTCTATAAAACGTTGGTTATTTTCTGTTTTGATTGTAGAATCAAATCCAACCTCTTCCTCATTCATCCAGAGAAACCCAAGGATCGTGGATACAAAACGAAGACCTTTTTTATTGATATCAAATTTTTCTGATGCAATCCCACCAACTCGATCGAATTCCCATACCCTCATAAAAGATCCGCAAAGTGTAAAGCCCAAAACAAAACGACGAGTATCTTGAGCAGCGAATACTTCTCTTGCATACTTCGCAATATCAGTCCATGCGTTTGAACGTATATCGGCATCTGGATTGCTCTTAAGCTCTCCCGGTATGATGATTTCCGACCAATCGCATTCTGTACCTTCCAGAGTATGGTTCACAAAGCCGAAATCCAACTTCCGGATTGAGTGCGGACTTGGAATTGGCTTTTCGGGCTTTGCTATAATCCTTCGTGTTTGAATCGATCTGTAGCCCTGTGCGAATGCTGCCAGCTTCTCGATGAATTTTGTTAACCATTTAATAACAGCCTTCTCCTTTGCATCGCTAGGCCATCCAGCCCATCCTTCACAGAAATATGGATCAGTTCCTGCCTTGCATTTCTCAAAAAAGGCTCGAGAAGTTGTTTCAAGCTTTTCCACATTTCCAAAAAACTTTTCCCAAATTTGGGGAACATCAACATGTATCTTGTCAAGTTCAATATTAAGTAGGCGATCAACATCTCCTCGATGCTCAGAAGAATTCACTACGCTACTTGTAATATGAGTGTTTGGTGTTTGCTGAAGGGCGGACACAATCGTTCGTAAAGGTGGAGTGTATTCGGTAAGAGCATTGTAACCCTCCTCCCAGATCTCTTGATCAGGTTTGTTGAAAAGGACCGCATTCAGAAGAGGTTTAATACGATTGCAATCGAAGCTCTTGGAATGGACGCGGGAATAGGCTCCCGCCAGATCGTGACGCAGATCTTCATTACTTATTCTTGAAGGTAGTAGTTCGGATGCTTTGTGAGATACTAACACCCAAAGAAGTTTGGAAGAGAACCGACGAAGATCTAGATAGCAATTAGAACAGGCAATAGTTAAAGCTCAGATTGTTAATATAGTACCTTCATTGTTAATGGTATCAAGGGACTGAGAGGTACCAAATGATTTACGAAATAATGTACGGAAGTCATCCAACTGTTCATGGATCGGGTTCTCTTGTATGATATTCATCTCCACTTCCAAAGTGGACTGAACCATTGTATTGTATCGTGATAGTAATGTTTTGAGGTATTGGTGTTTTGAAGGCTTTCTTTTAACAGATATTGATAGAAGTTATCAATAAAACAAACAGAGGGAGATCAATGTTTGCCATACAAAACATGGTAATGAATGGAAAACAAAAGGAAATGTACGATCCATAAGACCCTTACTCAATCAAGTAACATCCCATCCAACATCCGACATTCCGAACCACCGATATACCGATATACCAATATTCTTTCCAAATAATCAGAATTGAAGGACTTTTAGGTTACATGAACACAGCCTCTATGTCTGTTTCATAAGAAATACCATTTTAATAAGACATGTAATCTTACAACCTATTTCATTCAGGAGCACTTCACTCCATTGGCAGATACGAGAATATAACTTTGAGTGGAAGACAACAAGTATGGGAGCTACTAACTACCCTGTGTGTGTGATGCAAGGGAAGCCACACTTGTCATTTCACACAAACTTGGTAATTTTTGGTTGTGTTCCATTACTTCCTTCTCATTGAATCTCACTAGTCTTTGTTGTATATCTCTACGTCTATTAGACATGAACATATAGAAGTAAAAAGCAATTGCTATGGCTAGCTTTATGATAAGCAATTAACATATATGCATAAAAGAGTTCACCCACTAGCTGAACACCCGTTGATTGAATGTCTAAGCCTAATTAAGCGATATATCAACAGAATTCTATTGTGAGGGTATTTTCGAATTGAGTATAAATTATTGAGCCCTAAATATAGTAGAATGATGATCTAATTATATTAGATTATTCAGTTGACCGGTGAACTCTGGTATGCAGTTCGATGTGAGTTGGATGTGAGTTGGATGTGAGTTCGATGTGAGTTCGATGTTAGTTCCATATCTGGCTAAATCATATCAACTTGGATAAGGGTAATTTGCTTGTTATGCTCAATGTTTACTTACAAGCTTCACTGGTAATGAATGTCTGCCTACTAGCAAACATTCTTGCTGCTGCGAGTTGCTTTTCAGTGTACCCTGCAACGTTGGAAAATACCACCTTATGGATAAGACAATAAGGTTATGAATTTATGATTAGATGAATCACAAAAGTGAATTGAAATTTCTAATCCATTTTGTTGATTCTTCCATCCGATATAGGAAATAATAAATAACCTTAATTCAAAAGGGTTTAGCATACAAGTCATCAGGTTTCTACCATAGGGCTGATTAGATTACTCACTCGTACCTTATTCTCAGCTTGGGTAGCCCCACCAGAAGCTCAGAAGCGATAAAATCGAGTTCGCTAAGATCATCATCACCCATCATCACCATCATCCAACCACCAAACAACATCCCGAAGAACTGAATGGCTCCTCCAGGAATTAGCACATAACCTTATCGTGAGCTTAAAGTATCAAAGCCAAATCTTATGATATTTATACCGGCGAAACCAGTCACCCCTGCTATAGGCATTTAACCCGCCACTGCCATGAAAGAAATAGTACTCAGGTTTTGGGGTTCTTGATCATCCATCTATACGGCATGATATGGTTTTAAAACATGATTCTGATGCCTTAATGAATTCCTGTCATTCTATCCACATCTATGGCTGCTTTCCCTCGAGTCAATAGGAACCGAGTCGTTGATGGACTCTCGGAAAGTAATATCCATTGGGAAAAGCTTTCCAATAATTGTTGATCAAGTGATATATCTATTCATTAATGTATATTTACAATTGTTCTGTTATATTTGGTGGGTGTATGAAGCTCTTTCTCATCGTCCATCACTACTGATTGGATTGTCAAATTCTCAATTGTCTTACAATTTCCATTATCAAATTTTGGAGTCCTCCTTGCAAATTTCACATTCCTCAGTTTCTTGGCTGTATTTTCAGATTCATTACTAATGATGATTTGATCAATTGTAAATACTTCCATTTATCGTGTATATATAAGTCGCACAAAAGCATCATAATTCTTTCTTGTCCTGCTGAATATTACAAAGGCATATCCGAAAATGATCCAATTCCGGTTTGATCTTTATTATTAACAATGATTTGATTTTTCTAGTTCCTTTTATGAAGGATTTGTGTATCATAACAAAGACTTCATGTCCAAACCTTGTCTTGTAGAAAATTTCATATTTGAAATTCAAGTATTATAATGTTGAAAACTTATTCAACTCTTGTCCCTACACTTCTTCTCCTGAAATTTATGATCTTATATCGCACAATTAAGTAAAAATGGTAGAGCAAGTAATAGATCCAGCTAAACCTATCTTATCAATTAAAGATCGAGAAACAATTCTCCAAGGTCATAAGCAAACATATGCAGAGCCAAACAGCGCAGCTCTAAAAGTTCTCGATTCAGAAATTGAGGGTATTGGAACACCTGCGGGACCTACAGGAGATCAAAGAGATACCAATCTCCTTCCATTCAAACCTTTGACCATACAGGATCTTCAAAACTTTCGACACTGGTGCGGGCCGATTTCGGGTTTGGAAGACAAAGCTGAATACACTGAAGCAATCGGTGCGAGCATTCTTAAAGTAACAGATGCCTATATTCGTCAAATATGCCTATTTGTAAATAGTCATTCACCAATCCGGAATCGTCGCGATGATTATCCAACCATGGCCTATTTACCCCACGATTTCTGGAATCCGCCGACGGACCCTCCTTTAGAAGCTTACATAGAAGAGAGAGCGGAATACATAAGGACGACAGCACGTCTCCCGCCTCAACGGATTAGTGCTCTCACTCACTTGTTCATTCATATTACACAATCTCCGAAGAACCTCGGTGTCAAACCAGAGAGTGCCTTGATGGTAATAACGCCCAGGGCGGCGACGATAGAGTACTTTGATCAAATGGACCATCCTGACAAACATCACCGAATAGGAGATATCATGAGTGTGATTTCTCGCGTGGATCCCACGCGCCATGGAACATGGTTAGAACTCGCCGATTGGAAATGTAGAGCTGGACAATCAGGTGGACAATTGGAAATCCTTGATCTACCGCCGGAAAAAAAGAGAGCAAGTCAGATTTGGGTGTGCACGAATGCTCTAGGCCAGGCCTTTGGTCATGATGTTCAAATGTTCTATCCTCTTAAGCCTATGGAAACCATGGGATTCGGTACATATGATTTTTTAATGTGGAGGAAAGCAATGGTCATTGTCATCGATTTGTACCGCGGGTATTTCTCAAATGTGATTGGTGACCCGCAGTATAAACCAAGGGTGAAGATAATGTTTGGTCATCGTATATATAAGGAAGGGGAAAACTACTCTTGGCTGGATAATCCACGACAGCGGAGGAATGGTTCGCCGTGGCTACATTTCTCAGAGAAGGTCTACAGGAGACTTTTACCTAGAGAGTTGGCGCAGTGGAATGCGTCGAATGTTTGGCGGAATCTTGATGAGGAGGGATTGTACAAAAAAGCCATTGAGAGAATGCGACACCACACTAGGGAGGGTAGATATGATGGTGCACCTCAAGGAGCAGAGTTGGGGGAATTTGGAGAGAAGATGAAGGGGACGAGGGCGAGGAAATTGAGAATGTGGTTGGAAGATACGGATATCAATGAGGGAAAAAGGATAGATCGTTATCATAGTCCTGATGATTCGGTCGGGTGGAGTGTGGGTGGGAGGATGTAGTAGTTGGCACAAGGGAGTAGATGGATGAAGAGTGACAGTTGCACGTCTTGATTTTATGGTGTATTTACTTCTTGCGAGATTTTAGTCATGTCTAAATACGAATGATTCATTGAAATGATATTCTCCTCGTTAAGACTATATCTACTTCTAGTGCAGATAGTCTTTCTACTAAACGTGTAATCTATACTAGCTCAGGAATGAATTCCTGCGAAAACCAAATTGCTAAATGATAAGTGTAAAGCTAACTTTATTGTATAACATCAGCGTTAAGATAATCGAGGCCCGCGACCCAAAAACATATGATTTAAGTCCACCATCCTACATCCAAAATACCACAATGTTCCATGGATCTTAACCCCGGATGCGTAATAAAGTCCGCATATGAAACTCTGCACATATCTTCTAACTATGACTCATCTTCCAAAAGAAAGCTAGAGCAACTACACCTTTAGAACTTTGGAAATATTGAATGTACTCTCTCACAACCTCACATCTTGGCCTATGCTTTTTTAAGTAAAAGAATGTTACGGACTGGATTTGTCAACGGCTCCGACTGCCTGGATTTATACGTGGTAAGATCGGTCTATTTCTTGGAGTAATAGTTATATACTGATTTTATGGAGCATTTGGGCTACACGGAACTTGATCGTATTATCAAAATATGAAGTCAGATATGAGCACTGGAAGAATCACCTCAGAGTCAAGGAACTCGTTTCAATTGCAATCAAAAATCACGGAGTCACCAAATAGAAGCACAAGCACCACAATAGTTGAACAATAACTGCTTTTCAATCAAAAGATTAAAATCACAAAAAAATGCCTCGTCTGCCCATCCCCAATATGATATGCAAACGCAATCTTAAAAGATGTTTTGCTGATGAATTGAAATAAACCCCAAACAAAACGCAAACCCGCGATCCAAATGAAAAGAAAGGCCTAAAGCATTCCCAGAGACAAACGAAAAAAATGGATCAAGTATACTGATACTCAATCTACAAGACGTTGGCGATGGCGAAGACGGCAGCGAGGAATCCCCATGCCGAGATGGCAATGCTGGTTCCTGCACCGGTGAATTGTTCAACTCCGGAGGCATCTCCAGTGGAGGCCTCGGGAACGAAGGTGTCGGGGGAGGTGGCATCGGTAGCATCGGGTGTAGTGGCGGGGCTAGCAGTTCCGGCTGGGTCTGCGGCGACGGCAGCAGCCTTGCTTCCTCCGTACCATGGTCCCCATCCGTTGCTGTTGGTGAGACTGTTGAGGTTGAGACCCAAGTTCTTGTTCTATTCGCATTGTGGAATCAGTAATTGTTCAAGGAAAACCACGAGGATGCGGAACGGGAGTCATGTGAGTGTACTTACGATGTTGGCATTGGCATTGCCATTGACATTAACATTTGTGTTCTTGTTGATGTTGGCCTGGTGCGAGAGAATTAGTAACATTCTTGGAAACAAAGAAATAAAGTGGAGGGAAGGAAGTGCAGGATCAAACATCTCCTTACATTCAAGTTCTCGTTCTCATTTTCGTTCTCATTTTCATTTTCATTCTCATTCTCATTGCCGTTTGCGTTGCCCTATAGCATAATAGTTAGTAGTTGCCCATCGATAGAGGTATTGTGAGAAAATAGCAGTAGGTGAGATATCAAAGTCAGGCAAAAGTCGAGATTGAGATTCTTGGTCTCAAAGAACTGGGTATTCTTACGTTGCCATTTTGGTTTCCATTTCCATTTCCATTGCCGTTTCCGTTTCCATTACCGTTGCCGTTGTTGCCATTGCCATTGCCGTTGTTTCCTCCATTGTTTCCGCCGTTGTTGCCTCCAGGTCGTCCAGTTGCTTCTGGAGTTGGAGCAATAGGGGCGGAACTAGCCTCGGCGTCGTCCTTTGGCTTGGGGTAAGGCTTTTGACCTGGAGGGCATACGCAATTTCCATCAATGTCTTGGTAATTGGCACCAACGGCTGGGCCAGCATAGGAGCCGGAACCATATGGGCCTGCCCAGGAACCAGCACCACCAGCTGCGTTGATACCAACTTGAGTGGCATCCACTGACGCTGATGCCGCTGCTGGTGCTGGTGTGGTTGGCTTTGACTTTGGCTTCCACCCGCCGTTCCACCCGCCGTTCTGTCCCTCATTCTCTTCGTCATTTCCACCACGTTGTCTCTTCCATGGTCTCTTGGGGGGAGTGGTGTCTATGATATGAATAAAGTTTGCCTCTGTGTCTGAACTGGCACCTTGCGCCTCTGAAAACCCATGTATTAGTTAAAGTCCTAGAATGGATAGAAGAACATGAGATCGGATCTCTTACGTAAGGTACTGGCATCTAGACCTGCTCCATCACCCCATGGGTAACATTGGCAGTTTGAAGCTTGAATGGCACCGGCGTTCGATGATCCGCTAGCTGTGGAAATCAAAGTCTCCTTTGAGGGTGGTGGGTAAGAGCCTGAAAAAGTTAGCATTTCTGGTTATAAGGCTGCTACAAATACTAACCTCCTTGACCTTGGCCTTGACCTTGGCCATTACCCTGGCCATTGCCTTGGCCATTTCCTTGACCATTTCCTTGACCATTACCCTGGCCATTGCCTTGACCATTGCCTTGACCGTTGCCTTGACCGTTGCCTTGACCGTTGCCTTGACCGTTGCCTTGACCGTTGCCATTGCCGTTTGGTCCACCAACACCATTTCCATTACCTCCAGGTTGACCGCCACCTTGAGCAGCAGCGAGATGGGCCGTAGCCAAGAGAATTTGAAGAATGACTTGAGCCTTCATGATGATAAACTTTGATTTAAAGTAAGTGAATGTGGTATGTCTTTAAGACTATTTATTGTTTGGAAGAAAGAGTGTATACAAGTTGGTTCCTGATGTACGAAGGAGGAAGAAACGACGGAATTGCATCGTGATTTTATATTCGAGATCATCTATGTTGTGATCCAGTTGGAGCCTCATTTTTGAGAACTAAAACTGTGAGGAATGAATCTTCGCCATGGTAAGGGACATCAGATATGGGAATGTGGAACCCAAACAATCTAGTAAATCTCGTGCTCGATGGCGAATTATCTCAAGATGGAGATGCTATTGGTTCGGATACTAAGAATTCGGAACTTTCCTTTGCTGAAGTGTTTTTTTCGATAGATGTAGCATAACTGCCAAGATGTTGCTAAGAGGAGAATGTGTGTTGTGGTTGAGGAATGTACTTGTTTCGCTACAGACCAATCATGATAAGCATAGAACCAAAACACAACTCATCCACATATCACAGCTTCACGAAGAAAATCGCATCTCGAGAATCTCCACGGCGCCACAATATGAAGGTATGGAAATAATTCTTTAAGTCGCGCTTAAATGTGGCAATGGTAACATCGCCATCGTTCTCGGCCAGGAACTCTCATTCCTTGAACCATCGAACTGCTATTATATAGCAATTCTTCTAGAATATTCTGCGGATGGTAATACTCGAAAAGGAATCTCCTTGGAATGGAATTGAGAATTTAGCATTCGTCTTGAGTAGACGAAACAATTGATTATCGAAAGCTTGTGAAGTACGGTAGTTAACAAAGGGATGAGCCAGTAGCTGCCATGCCTAAAATAAAGTGAAGCACCTGCTGGTCACTTTACAACCTTGAAAAATTTGCAACCAGCTAGTCCAGGCCTACATTAGGCAAATGCAAGTTACCAAATGATGATCCTAGATAGACATTGAATTTCGTGGTATTTTCGTATGTTGCTGTCATTGTGCGTGCTTAAAGTGAATCTTCGTGATCTCTTCAGTCTACAGGAAGAAGTTTCGTTGGCCCATGTTGAATATTCGAGGCAAAATGATTGATCCAAAGTAGAATCGAAGAACCAAATGCCTCATCTAGTGAGAATACTAATTAACTTTACATTCGCATAATTCTATCGGCGATTTTAATGGATATAGTAGAAGAACAGTGCAATACTGCTGAGGCCGGCACTTGCGGGCTATGAGATAGATCGATGTTCCAGCTTCAAAAAATTGGAGCTGCCACGGCACGGTATAGATTCACTATCAAACTTAATCAATATGTCATCTTTTTCCAAACACATCCAACCGCGTTATAGCTTGTGATTCTTATCTTTGCTCCTCTTGAGAACTTCAATGCCCATCAACAATATCACCGTTATTCAACCTGAAACTTTAACCACCACATGATATCAATCAAAATGTACTCCAAGTCATTACCCAACCTCGAATTTGTTCTCGTAGAAACCAAAACTCCTCGGGTCCTCTTGAAAGTTTTATCCTCTGATGATGTCAACCCGATCATAACACTCACTGCCGAGGGAGTCTCGAACGCTCTCTTCTTCACATACATACTCTCATCCATCTATCTCCTCTACATATTTCAACGAGTCATCACCCGCCGTCACAAACTTTTTTTCAATCGATCTCCTACATTAATTTTCATCGCCCTAATCAGGATCAACCATAAAGCAATCTATTTACATTGTCTTTTGGACAATCTTCTTCGCTATATCTTCAATACTCTCCTCGGTCTTCCGTATGGATTCTCGTTTTTCTACCCCGCTCCTCAAAGTCCGCTAGAGATCTTCCCGCGCTGGATCTTTCCGAATCCAACATCTGAAGGGCTTGACTTCTGGACAAAATTAATTCTCCTTCTCGGTAGTGAATTGGGTGTACTCGCTACCGTCAAATGCATTAACCCATGGTATGAGGCTCGGCAAAGGCGCAAGCACATTTTGCAACAAGCTTTGACAGACAAGAAGTCCCAATTCCAAGCTAGGGTGAATCAAGTTTCAATTATCTATGGCCACAATAGTCTGGCAGTCAACAGATCTAGATTCCAGAACTTGCAAGTAAAGAATCGTGGAGATGGAGAAAAAATTGAAGCAGGAGTTGATGGCAACCAAGCTCCAACTTCAAATACCAGCAATGTTGTCGAAGACCTTGAGCGTATCATCTCGAAAACCGAGACCTCCCATGTCAGTAGTGTCCATGACCTTGAAATTTTGTGGAGCTTGTTGGAAGGAAACAAATGGGGGTTCGATATGGAAAGAATTTCAGGACAAGCGCATAGTGATGAAGTCAGTGAGGAGTGTAAAATCCTGGAAGATAGTGCAGTTCTGGTACATCAAAATGAGGTTAATACCATGGATTAATGAGGAAATGTTGGGTGTAATGATATGAATACTAACAAACCTGGTGTACTTCGGGTTTGGGAAGGATAAAAGGAATGTCATGAGGCAGCATACATCAAAGCATTTGGTAAAACAAAATAAGCATGACATTTAAAACTTGATCCCTTGTATTGTGATGGGACTTTAATATTGAAGTGCTTAAAGTACCTCATGCTTGAGCATAAGGCTGTAGTCCCCATGGAAAGTCCGGTCTTCTTGATAATGGAATGTAAAGTGACAATACTGATGTTGAAAGATCTCCATCACATTGACGAAGTTGCAAGCAACAGAAAGACTATCAACAAGGAATGAAACTCCCACCAAGATAGTAGAAAATATAATACACTGTACTACTTGATGATCAGGAAACATATTAGGGAAAATAAATAAAGAACTTTTACATACCATACTCAAAACAAGTAATAGTATCTGTAAGTGAATGTTCTTAACAAGGCTGAGCCTAGATAGCTCTCTTTTTGCAGTCTAGGTAAAAGATATCTTCCGACCCCTTCGACTCATTACCATTACTGACATCTCCCATCAACAAAAACAATCAAAACTTTCATCATTCAAAATCAAACACAACCCATCAAAAAGATTGAAACTATCGAGATGGCATGTTGTGGCATATTTTATACTACAAAAGATACAGGAGGATCTAGAGGTGAGGGAAATCTATCTCTTGTATCGACATCTCTACACACCACCATCAAAGCCACAACTTTGCATACCTCTCTTGTTCAGATTTTCGAGAATCCTTCCGAGGAGAATATCCCATCATGCAGATATGAATTTCCACTATATGATGGAATCAGTATTGTCAAGTTTACATGTACCATGGGTAGCAAAAAGCTCTCAGGAGTCATCCACGAAAAGGCGGTTGCAACAAAGATCTACGAAAATGCCAAGAATAGAGGGGAAATAGCAGGTCTATTGGAGCAAAACAGCAAAGCAAGTGATGTTTTTAGCACCTCGCTAGGTAATATTCCAGCTGGAAAGAAAGTGGTGGTGGAAATCGAATACATTGGGGACTTGAAGATGGAAGGTGGAGATATGGTAAAACTAACCATTCCGACCAAAGTTGCACCTAGATTTGGATGGTCTGGTTCCTCATCAACAAGCCCTGGTACGACCACAAAGGAAGGGGTGAAGATCATGGTAGATGTGTTAATGTGGGAAAGTATGCGCGTTGATGGACTGACCTCGCCCTCCCATCCCATCGCCATCACAATTGGGGCTCTGTCGCCTGGAAGTGAAAAGAGAGAAGGTAACAAGGCTTCAGCTACGCTGGCTCAAGAGAGTGTGGCTTTGGAACAAGACTTCGTTCTCCTAATCAATGTCAAGGGGTTGGGAAGCCCGAAGGCTGTGCTCGAGACTCATAGCACCATTTCCAATCATCGAGCATTGATGGTTTCCTTGGTCCCAAAGTTTACTCTGCCAGCCCACAACCCAGAAATTGTTTTCGTCGTTGACAGGAGCGCAAGCATGCAATCCAGTATGTCAATCCTTTACTCAGCAATGTCGATTTTTCTAAAATCTTTGCCTTCTGGAATACATTTTAATATCTGCTCCTTCGGCACTGGCTTTGAATTTCTATGGCCACAGTCAAAACCATATACACAGGACAACATGGAAGAGGCTCTCAAGCATATTGGTACATTCCGAGCCAATTTTGGTATGACTGAAACATTAAACGCACTTACCGCCACGATCCAGAATCGACTCACGTACTTGCCATTGGAGATCATACTTCTCACGGACGGGGATATCTGGCAGCAAGAAGAATGTTTCAGATACTTGAACGGGGAAGTGAAAAAGAGTCAGGGGGCGATCAGGGTATTTCCCTTGGGTATAGGCAATGGTGTTTCTCATGCCTTGCTCAATGGAATTGCCCGAGCTGGGAACGGTTTTCCCCAGGCTGTACAGAGGGGCGAAAGTATGGATAACAGTGCTATTCGAATGCTGCGCGGCGCACTTTACCCTCATATTACCGGCTACACCATGGAGGTCAAATACGAATCCGAAGACGATGATTTCGAGATCATTGAAAGAGTCACAGACAGTATGAAGCTCCTCTTATCGGACATTGACGAGAAAATGGAACAACCGGACCAGCGAATGTCTCCTACAATCTCATCGTTCGACCCTACCGCTGAAGAACCTGGAGATACAGTCATCAAGGCTGGACCTCGTCAACAGCTACCAGAAATTCCAACCCCAAAACTCCTACAGGCCCCACACAATATTCCTTCTTTGTTTCCAGGAGTCAACACGGTAGTATACTTGTTGATGTCTCCGGAAACCATTCAACGAAACCCAACAGCCGTTGTTTTGAGAGGTACATCTACACATGGTCCCGTAGAGCTATCAATTCCTATCGAAAGACTTCCGGGAGAAGGCCACACTATACATCAGCTAGCAGCTAGAAAGGCTACCCAAGATCTTGAGGAGGGTAGAGGTTGGGTATACGATGCAAAAGAAGAAAATGGTGGTTGTTTAAAAGATCGTTATCCATCTCAGTTCGACGATATTGTTAAACGGGAGGCCGTACGAATGGGACAGCAATTTCAAGTTGCTAATCGATGGTGCTCGTTTGTAGCCGTCGCTGAGAATGACGCTGGGGGGATTGAAAAGGAAGAGTTGCGAGAAATCGAACTCGTCAGGATCAGCAAGAGAGAGCCCCAAAACTCTAATTCCATCGCCACTGAAACTTCACAACAACCAAGAAGACATTAGCCTAGAGTGAACTCAATGACAAGACCCGCAGATAATTTTCGTTCAATTTATGATCGACATGGATCGCTTTTTCCAGCTTCGCAACGCCTTGAAAAGAGTCGTCACAAAGCGTCGAACCTATTCGATCCAAGTATCTCATCTCTGCGGTCTGTCGAGACTTCCACTGGTGTAAATTCAACAACAGATAGGAACAGACTCAACGAAACTGTCAGAGAAAATGAGGCTCCCAGTAATCAAAAGAGAAGCTTTCAAGATTTCCGCAACGTTCCTGCTCAACAATTAAGAAGAAACCGCGAAGTTATACCATCGCCAGAAGTTGTGAAAAGAAACAAGCCCATTTCATATTCTATGAACTCAGTTCCGCCTGCCACTAACACCAGATCGATTGCCCCTTCTGATTCCTCTTCCAAAATATCAATTAAAAAGGATTGGGCTGCCGCCTCTTCAGTAGAGATAGTATTGAGAATCATTGACCTTCAACAATTCGATGGTACCTGGGTTTCTGTACCATATCTTGAGCCCGTTCTCGGCTTCAAGGTCCCCCAGGATGTCTTCAGGGTTGAGAAAGATACCACTGCCAAGAAACTGTGGATCACTCTTATTGTTCTAGGCTTTCTTGAGCATACAATGACAAGAGAGGCAGATCTTTGGGAGCTTGTTGTTGTTAAGACAAAGATGTGGTTGAATAGTATGGAGGCTCAATCTGTACAAGAGTTTAAGCAGATGAAGAAGACAGCAATGGAGGTTGTAAGCAAGGCCAATCAAACCATTGGTGAGAAGGCTGTGACTGCGAACGATTTGACTTGATGAGGTTTTAGAGTGCCTGTTGGATACGGGAAGAGGTCCTGAGAGCTGGATAAGGTAAAGCTGATGAATAACCTACACTATGTATTGGTCTCATTCTGAGACGTCTTCATTGTTTCTAGTTAGCAAATGGTCAATTGAACAAGCTAAACATTGCTCTCAATTGAAATACATGTCAATCAATGCATTGCCTCATTTTGATGAGTTGAATAGTAAATCCGTAATTGGAAACAATAAGGTTATTTGCCGAAAAGAATTGATACTTTATTTTAGTGATTCTCCCCGCAGTAGCACGCTAATCACCACCAACCCCGCGGCCTTGTTCCGCGCTAAAAGCCTACAGTCCAGCCCAACAGTCCCTCAAATGCAAACCCCAAAAATCAACACCACGATTATAGGTACCTGGTCAATCAATCTTGCGCCAACGATACGAAATCGCAGTCATGGCACTTCAACAAGAAGATCTCAAAGCTCTCGAACAGACTCGTCAGCGCCTTTTACATTTAACATCTAATATCGCCTCTTTAAAAGCTGATTTCCAAAGGGGCGTACCTCTGCCTGAATAGTACGTACTTCACCTTGCTTGTCGCATTGTGCATTGCGCATCGCGCATTCATATTGACTAATCGATATACAGTTCCTCAGTAATGACATCTTCATCTATCCTAAGCACAAACATCCAATCAGTCATCGATCATCTCGCTTCCAATAGTGAGATTCTCTCTCGAATCGTCGCATTCCCTTCTACCAATTTTCCCGGCCGCACACAAGAAGGACTTCTCCTACAATTACTGCGTAAGAAACTAGAACCGCAAGTCGAGACATGGGTTGAAGAGGGTCGTAATTTGCAGATAGATGGCGCAGGAGAGGGAGCTAATCAGGGAGATCTTGAGGAAACGTGGAAATGGGCGGCGGAATGGATTGGGCCGAGGATAAGGGAATATGCATTGAATGAGGCAGGTGATGAGTATACGGCGGAGGAGAGAGAAAGTGGGGTCGAGAATGTTAATACGGGACTTAAGGATGAGGAAGAGAGTGATGAGGACGATGAGGAAGGGGACGAGGATGATGAAGTTATGGGAGGAATGGATCGAATTGCCGAAAAGAAAAAGGTGCCGGAGAGGGGAATTACGAGGAAAGATGGTAGGATAAGGAGTAAAGAAGAGATCTTGAGATTCGCTACCAGTGGGGTTTTTTGAAGATAGCCCAATCTGTGGAAAGATACATCAAGCTGTACTGGCGCATCGCCAATTACAGGGGACTCAATCTTGTGCCCTATAGAGTACATTTTTCGCCGTCGATATAAGAGCTGAGCTTCACGATCCAACGGTGGAATGCCTCGCGGATGAGCCTAAACTCTAATCTGGTCGGTGTAGCCACCATTACCATTTTTGGCCCTAGGAATTCAATTCCTCGTATGTAATGGCTAGGGGTCAGCCGAAACGCACCATCAAGCTGCAATAGAGGCAAGTGTGGGCATACATACAAGCTACTCATGTGGCTGGGTATTCTACAGAGTTTGATATGAATCTACGATGTACCCTGAAAATTGGTCTTTTCATCCCAAACGTGTGATGCGCCTCAATATCCGAATTATTAGAGCAAGAGTGATGTCGAAGTTACAGAAATTGGATTCATCATTCCAGTACATGATGCGTATCTATTTATAATCCACTCCTGATGAATCCTCTGTTTCCAATGAATCAAAATCTCATCAATACAAAATTCTCGCGTAATTCAATCGTCTCCTGCGACATCAAGTCATCCTTCCAAAACACCAACTCCTACAACATCATGTCAATCAACATCAACCATTCTTCCCAAACACCACCTCAAATCCCTCTCAAATAATCTACTGAGTTCATCTCCAGGCTCCCTGCACTTCCTCCCCAGTTGCTCCACCACACTCCATCAACCACCATCTAACTTCCCATTCCCCTTCCTCCCCACTCCCCCCTCTCCCCTCTCCCCTCTCCCCTCTCCCCTCTCCCCTCTCCCCTCTCCCATCTCCCCTCTCCCAACACCCATCTCCATCAACCACAAATTTACAAATACCCCTTCCTACCTTCCTGCCTTCTCACCATTCCAGCATTCTATCCTCCCTCTCCTTACCCAATTCTCATTCTCACTCCCAGCACTTCTCAAAATACACAAGCATCAAATCCATGAATTACTCGAGTAGATCGGTACGTACTCTTACCTCAACCTCCACGTCTGAAAAGGATAAACTAAAACCAAAACCCAAATAGGATAAAAGTGAAAAAAGGCATGTAGATTATATATATATATAAATAAAATAAAATTAAAAATTAAAAATTAAAAAATCCCAAGCTATAAAAAAAAGAAAAAAGATGGAAAAGAAAAGAAAAGAAAAAGTCAGAGGGACAACATATACTCATATACTCACTCATATACTCATAACAAATATTCCTCTTCTCCTCAAATATCATCGCGAAGTGTTCATTCATATGTAAGTAAAGATGAGGTTGGATGATAATCAATATATTTGGCTGTGTTTACTCGAGTACATGGTAGTTTATGCAAATAAGGGATAGGAGATCTACAAAGGGAGATGGTAGTATCAATAAGGTGGAATGAGGAATGGGGAGTGAGTTGGGTTGAGGGAGAGGAGGGTCTGGATCTTTCTTGGGAGTCGTTACAATTTTTTTTAGCTCATTTATTAAGCTATGTAGGTAGATAGTTGAAGGGATTTTCCGTAGAATGACTTGGCAAAGGTTTTGGGAGTAATGAGGGGCAGTAACAAATACAAGAAATTGTGCAACAGTTCAGATAGCAATGTTTAGGACAATTAGATTAGATTAATTTATCTATTCATCCACATGATAGACTAAAAAGGACTACAACTGCACCGAGCAGGAGTCAGAGCAAAAGATAAAACAAAAAAAATCCCCCAAAGCTAGAAGATCTATCCACGTCTACGTGTGCTAGGGCTCTTGGCTGTGTTCTTTTGCGACTGGGTGGTACTTGCGGCAGGAGATGCTGCAACAGAAACCTTCTCCTTTTGCTTTGTGTTTGAAGATTTCTTGCTCTTGTTCTTCTTGCTCTTGGTCTTGCTGGAAGAATTCCAGTAGTATACCATTTGTAGAGCTAGGATAGCGTTGAGCGCAAATCCGGCGATGAATCCGTAAAGAATGAGTTTGTCGTCTACTTCTTGAAGGGTGGTAAAGATTCTGGAAAGAGAACCGGCGAGATAGTTGAATACCTGGCAATTTTAAATTAGCATCTTGTTCACCTTAATATGTTAGATCAAACATAGCGAAAGAAAAACCTACAGCGAAAGCGCTCAACTGTCCCGTTCCTCCCTCTTGCCAGACAGTCAAGATCTGCGGCAATTTGCTTGCCACTCCCAAAACTCCAGCTCCTGCTTGCAAGTATGCTAATTGTTGCATATCCAACATATTTCCACTGAAAAGCGTAAAGGCACTTGCAGCCAATCCTGCCACGAACAGAGCAGCTGTGCTAGCTCTTCCACTATAGTTCAATACCAACACAGCAATCACCACATTCTGCACCATAATAAGTGCCGTTTCGCCATATGTGCTGAATGGAAATTCTGATCGATAGTTGTAGGCGAGTGAAATAAGGTATGCGGATGTTTCGAGAAGGTAGGAGAGGAAGGATATTCCGGAGGAAGATTTGGAGGAGATGAGTTTGAGAAGTTGTGGAATCTTGACGATAGAGGAAGCTGCGATGATTCCTACTCCGAGACCCTTAGAAATGCCGAGTTTGAGACATTCTGTGTGGGATAAGTCGATGTCGAGGAGGAGCGTTTT
Organism: Sclerotinia nivalis; assembly: GCA_029531795.1. Lineage (NCBI taxonomy): Eukaryota > Fungi > Ascomycota > Leotiomycetes > Helotiales > Sclerotiniaceae > Sclerotinia > Sclerotinia nivalis. The sequence continues at coordinate 754,167 of JAPEIS010000003.1, forward strand.
GTAGCATTGCTCTCCGATGAGAGAAACTCCCAAGTCTTTGATAGGCGCGGGGAGGTTGTGGGTTATGGGTTGGAGAGCGGTACGAAGTTGATCCATGATTGAGAGTTATTGGTATAGAAGATGGAAGAGTAGAGTAAATTGTGAAGATGTGTTGTTGTGAAGTATTGAGATGGTAAAAAAATAATTTGATGGGAACTTTGATGGGATACGGCGACGAGGCTGTGAAGTGGAAATTTAGTGGGCACGACTGAATTGACAACGCTAAAAAGTGACGAATGCGAAAGACCACCTTTCACGAATTCTTCAATCTTACAAATTCAATATTTATCCATAACATAATTTAATCACCTGGGAAAAGGAGAATTTAATGTATTTCCACAGAAATGTTTCCTTCCGAAGATCTGAGATGTTCATATATTATCCTCAAGACGCCTGGGATTACTTAAAGCCCCAGGTCGAGTTGCAAATCAATCTAGTTGGACCTTTTGACGTCAGTTCTACTAAGTAGTGCGTTTGAAAGCCCTTGAAAAATTAGGGTGGTCCCGTTTTGAAAGCATTAAGCCTTTAGGCTTATGAGGTACTCCCGGTGAACCTAGTCACCTCATCTTCGCTACACCTCTAAGGCCAAGTGAATGTACCATCTCCCATTACCCAGGGCTTCATTAGGGAAACAGGAGAATGAATGCTGTTTGCTACCATGCAAAGAAGTTGCGTAAGGTTTGAACGATTTGAAGAAACAATCAATCTGATCGAAGAAGGCTATCACAAAGAGTCAACATCATATTTCTTGGGTCCAAAGTATGTTAAATTACTGTTACATTATCATCCAAGAATCAGAGACTCATATTCTAAATTTCCTGGGCTACATCGTGATGCGCTTCTTCCTTCTTCATATCCTTTTTCAAGACTCGCCAACATCGCCTATGCAGTTTTTTCCCTTGGTTTCTTGATATACAGCACTATACAACCTGCTCAACTGCTCCTGTAGTCAGGTCTACTCAAACTGGCACCAATTACTAGGAAATTAAACACTTCACTCAAGTTTCTGCATTGATGTCACCTCACCACTGCGATAAATCATCGAAATTCACAAGCGGTAGGAGTGAAAAGAAGTAAAGCTACGAACGGTACAATTTCTCCTCCCAGTCGGTTATATCAAGGTCATTGATTCGTTCGGCGATGAAACATGTATAAGCAACACCATCATACTCTCAATAATTTGCCTATCCCAGCTATCCCTTCAGGTTCCAACATATCTTCAGTTCGCATTCACGCAGCAGGAATCAATCCGATGTTGCCAGCCAGCGCGATTCTTGATCGATTCGGTGGAAAATATCCCATAGTTCCAGGTTGTGACTTCGCCGGTACCGTTCTTCAAGCCCCGTCTGATGTCTAACTTGACGGTGCCGAAGTATGGAACTACAGGTCGAGAACTAAGCTGTTCATTGATGGAACTCATGCCGAATATATTGCTGTACCTGTAGAAGGTTTGGCTGTTAAGCCCAAATCTCTCAGTGAGCCCGGGCAGCAATTGATGATGTTCCGTACTCAACTGCTTATCTCATGCTGGAGAACGCTGTTGCAAGTGCCGGAGATGTGGTCTTGATATTTGGCGCTAAGGGAGCTGTCGAAACGGCTACAATGGAACCTGAAAAACTAAAAGGCTTAAGATCATTACTGCATCGAGGACAGATGATACTGATGTGAATGTAACCACGGATGAAATATTGAAAGTGAAGAGAATCAAAACGAACTCCAGATCCATCGTATGATTTATGTCTTCCCAACAGTCGCACCTGAAGCATTATTTCGTCAACTCAATGAGAACAACAATTGTGCTCTTGCTATATTGGCTCGCTTCTTCGCACCATTCAAAGCTGCGGATAATATCTGATGAATGAGGGGATTGAAAAAAAGAGATATTTGGTATGCGACCCATTCTCCCATTCTCCCAGAAAACTGGCAATGGGCAATAGCATTGCCACTGCAGAAGCTTGCGGTTTGTGCTGCGACGAACATGGCATTTTCAGCTGGATAAACAGATGGCAGAATTACTATTTTGAAGATTTACTGTGAAGTCCAGATGCTATCTTTCTGGGTACTTTCATTGCTACCCTCTAGTCAAGTTATAAAGCCTAGTCTTGTTGTTTGCCTCTGAACGTCGTTTTCACTATATTAACCTCCATTGCTGGACTAAATATCGGATAGTATTATAGGAGCTTGGCCCTCACTTTGCTCGCTCACTCCACTTACCATATTCACCCTTCACGATACTCACGTTGGAAGCATGAGAAATGGCTTGCTAGAGATGAGATGGGGAAGTACCTAGTATGTCACCATGCATTTATTTGTTGATGTCTTCACGCAGTCATCGGCTTATATATCTGTAACATACGTGTGCATTCTCCATCAAAAAGATAAATGCATTTGATGTTGGAAGTATCTACAGGCAAAGGGAGAGATGATTCAGCTTAATGTCCCAATCCTTTGTAATGAAACCTTTATCGCAACTTTTGTCATGAGGATTTCATCATCCCTCACACAGTGTGTTCAAAAGTGGTCATATGGAACAAAAGGATCCAATCGGACTCCTTGAATTTTCTCCCAAACTTGTAACCTTATCTTACTTGACGAAATATATTCCACTCTCGGGATTTATTTGAGGGGGGCTTATGTACAGCTAAGAGCTCTCGCCCTGCGCTTTTTATTATATAAAAAAACGACGACTTTCATCCTTCACATTTACCTTGAATCCAGAATCTGGACTGTAATGCATGGGCATGTCCTAGCTACATTCTGAGAAATTCATCAGGCTACAAGTACCTAATCGTTCCAAAGAAGGGTTCGAATGACCCAGATAACACATCTCATATCACATCTCATCTCCAATATAATCACACTCTGACGTAGATCTGCCACATACGACCATAGACTGAAGAGAATTGGGCATCCCGTCCGCTCTGCCATACACAAGCTTCAGATCGGTGGATTAGTAGTTGGGTGGGTGACCACCAGCGAATCCCTACTGTTGTATGTTTTTGTCTTTTGCTTTTAGAGAGGTTTCTTTTGTCAGGGTAAGGTTAGGATGTTGAGGTTTATATCTTTAAAGTAACCCTTCCTTAGGACCTCGTATCTATTGAGAGCACAAACCAGAACAGACATTCCCTCATTTGAAGTTTTGTGTTGAAACATTTCGAAGTGCTATCTATCACAGGTGATGCTCTTTTAGAGCATTGAGTGTACCTTGCAAGACAGATGCAGATGAATAATGGATGGTTTACTCACTGCTGCTTGTTAGATTGAAGGTGCCGCCGTGCTGTGGTAACTAGTTAGTCGCGCCGGATACTAACATTTTAGTATGCACATATCCACATAGGCAAGCAGACATACAACCACTATTATTTTTTCAATATGAGATTCCCATCATCATCATCATCAAATGAACAATCGACCACCCACTTAATTTTACCACCCCTATCTATCTGGTAAGTAGACAGAGGTAACTAACTACTAGCTATATATATATACTCAAAACCAATCATTATCATCCCATCCCGCGATTCTGGAACTCTATAATCTTAATCTTATATACTCGAGTATACTTTGATTACCTATCTACTCGAACTCTATTCATATTCTGATGATACGGATCCAGATTCGCGGACTGGGATTCGATTCACTTGGTGCAAGATACATTAGATCGGATGTTCATTCGAGCTCTGTCGTTGATGCAAGGTAACTTTATACGTTTGATATAGAGAGTCTGAGTGAGAATTTAGATTTGGGAATTTAGATTCGGAGATTTAGATTCGGAATACGTAGGTAGGTAGGTATCGATCTTTATCACTATTCGCGTATGAATGTTGGCGGAGGATGAAGATTGTAGTGGTAATTTTATAGCCATCGATTTTAGTATTGTATGACGAATTATCGATATGCATATGAATCTAATGGCCAATAAATAATCGAAGGGGTAATGTAATTGTAGTAAAGATAGGTTGAATTATAGTGCCAATATGCGACAATGAGGAGAATACATACAATTAGATGTCCAATTATTAAGGTATGATGAAACTTCGAGATTAATATCTGCTTTACTCTTCTCAGAAAGAAATATCAATGTGGTAAGGGATATCTATGTGAGCGCCGCTCGACAAAGGTGAAAGTCATGCATTTGATGTGTGTAATCTAGCCGTTTTTATATATCAAATGCCAACGTGTCTATGATCTCAGATATAATGTGCTACGCAGACAATGAAGTAATTGCCAATGAATCTCAGAATGCCAAACCCAGCCCAAGTTCAGGACCTGCTGAATAGTTAACCAGTTGGGAATACAATGCGAGTCTATAAACGATGATTAATGGATGGTATAAAGAGTTTGTTATATGATTCAACTTACAGGTGTAAAAGTGGTGGTTCTCGTTATCCTTGTAGTGCTAGTGATGGTAGTGGTGCGTGTTTTCCTAATTACAACGGCTTGTCAGTAACATCTATGAGAATCCATTTAATGTCTACACTCACGGTCGTTCCATCGAAGTGAGAGATGAGACTAAACCCAAGTTTACTGTCGTGGTACTTGCAGGGCCTGTAATATAGATTGTTGTGGTGGAATCTTCAGTACTAGATGCCAGGTCTGCTAGTCCCGAGCTCAAGCTTCCGATAGTAGGCCTTGAGGTGACATTCTTCGCTGATAAACTTGTGGATACTATCTGTGTTGAGAGGATGAAGGTTCCGGGCGTGACTGTAATATATATGACTGGAGCAAATGCTAGCACAGCGGTCTATGGACGTTAGTAATGTCTACAGTGATATGGCAACCTTCACATACTGAAGATAATACAGTGGATACTGAGATGACCTCGGTATTATAGACCGGCACATACTCCGTATGAATGACCCAAACTTCAGTGACAGTCGTACACACCAGGACCCCGTTGGAAGAGAGCCCACAAATGGTAACATGTATGTCTGAGGGATCACCTGCAACAATCGATTGCCATGGAGCAGCGTAATATGTTGTAATATTATGAACATTGTTCTTCGTAACTGACATGTTTTTACCCCGTTTGTGGAGACCCGAGACCCTGCTCGCGGAAGCAGTGGTGGTAGCTAAAGAATAGCCATACTGTGTAGAAAAAGTGACAATCTCATCACACTCAGAGACGGTATGCCTCGTGAAGTATCCTGTCAAGATTGTTGAACATTTGGTAGTTATGAGAGTTTGAAAAGATGGTGAACATGATGTAGTGCTTGCTCCTGGCAAGTTGCACGTCTCGTAAATGGGAATCACTGATGTAACATTCATCCCTTGGGAAGTGACAGCGGGCTGAATAGATTTAGTAGCAGGCCATGGTAAGGTATAATTGACCGAGGTTGTTTGTCCAGTAGACCCTTCTTGGTAAGCTTGTGCAATGCTAATTGGTTTGTAGTTTTCTTGAGCATCATCTTCTGTTGAACAGGTAGAGGTAAGATGAGTATTATCTGACTTCTCGGGTCTTCCTAGTACTCCAATAGGTAAAATGTACAGCATCAAAGTAAAGATCAAGATCCTCAACATGACTGTTGACGATAATTGAATGACAAGGCAGAAGAGAAAAGAAGACTATCCAAGTCGTGTAGAGGAAAGTAGAAATATGAAGGCTGGGTAAAATAAAATCGTCAACGATTTGCACAAACTAATAAGATACTCACGACGCTCAAACGCGAAATCGGCTGGTATTTGAATATCTGCATGCCAACAAGAAACCAAACGAAGCGCGGAATGTGAACGTGTTGGTTGAGGTATGTTGATGCCCAGAGCACGTTGGCGCCTAGCATTCTCCTCATCGCTCATTCCATTAGAAATTATTAAGTCCTATAAATCTGAGCTTCATGCCTCTGAAGTCAGTGTCAGGAGACAGTCAATTGCAATTTTGCCATGTATGATTGTTCGCCGTGGAAGTGATGAAGGTTCTTACGATGAATAGAATGATCTGAGGTTGGGCTTGCGGGATGTGTAAAAATCCCGGTCACCGTATTAAAATGCCCCTCCCTCACTTCACTGCACTGCGAAAGGATATCAACGGGCAGCGGTAAACACAACCCAACCCAATTCCAATATCAAAATATAAATACCCTACGACGATTCAAAACCTCAAATATTGTTGATTCATTCCTTACACGATTTTGCTTGTATCGAAGCAAGACAGTCTTATTTATCATGCCTCCCAAAAAGCCCAAACAAAGTGCCGCTACACCTGAATCACCACCTCCGAATTGGCCCCCTTTCAAACCGCTCATGCCATCCACAAACTTAACTCTCGAAACCATTGTTCCTGGTCAAATCATTACAATACCAAACTTTTGGACATCCACTTTGTGTAAAAATTATGTATCATTCTTGAAAAGTTTACCTTTAACCACAACACCTGGTAAACCTAAAAAGGGTGATGCATTGAGAGTCAATGATAGATATCGAGTTGATGATTGGAATTTCGCTGAACGACTTTGGAGAGAGACGGGACTCAAGGAGCTTTTATGTGGTGAAATTGAGAGAGAGTATGAGGAGGAGGGTGAAAAGATGAGTGAGGAGGAGAGAAGAGAGTTATGGTGAATCCCCCATCGTTTGACTGTCCATAGTTTATGCACCCGCTACATGGTACTAATAACTAGTATAGGGGAGGAGATATCGTAGGGTTAAATCCCGCCATTCGAATATATAGGTATTCCAAGGGACAGTTCTTTGATTGCCATTGTAAGTTAACATTCCCCCTCCAAGTCACGAGTTTTCTATTCTCACATACTTCTCAGACGACGAATCGAATCTCATCACACTTCCAACAAAACCTACATCTACTCAAGCAAAGACAACATGGACACTATTGCTATACCTCACATCTCCAGCAACAGGTTGTCAAGGAGGCGAAACAGTTTTCTACCCTGAGGAACTTCCTAACAAGAAGTCTCCTATTGATAAGCCTGTTGTCATAAGTCTAGAGACTGGAATGGTCTTGTTACATAAGCATGGGGATGATTGCATGTTACATGAAGGGAGAGAAGTCACGGACGGTGAGAAGTGGATTATAAGGACTGATGTATGTGTAAAAAGAGTAAAGTATTTGGTGAATAAGTCAATGTTCGAAGGACTTTAAGCTATTTAGTAGGTATAGGTAATAGGTAATAGTTAATAAATACCTGCCTACCTGAGTAATAGCCATGAATTGAGGAATAACCCAACAGTTGACTGTACTCAATATGTTGAATTTGGTACAAAATGTTTATGCAAATATGTTTATTGACCGGATCAACCAATCGGGTAAAGCGTACCCTTTTCCAAATTATATAATCTTCTCTTGTTGGATGAGAAACGATGTAAATAGCTTTCCCCTCATTAACAACCCGTTTCGACCTATACACCAACGATTCTCATGGCACACAGGAATCCGTGGCGCAAAATGATACTTCAAGACCAATTGCTTCACATGAATACTTTCGTCTGCTAACACACAATGATTACCGTTGGACTAATCAATTAAGCTTAGATAGATACTTCACCGCGAGAAGCCTCAGCATATTCTATTCAACATATTCGAGTACAATATCCTCCGCAAACATGTTCATTAAAGTACCAGTACTTCGAATTCTCCGCGCTGCCAAGCCAGCCACAGTCGTCCCACGAAGAACCCTCATGACCCTTCCCTCATTTTCGCTCGAAGGAAAGACTTGTGTTGTCACCGGCGCTGGAAGAGGGATTGGGAAGGAATGTCTTACTGCCTTTGCGCTGAGTGGTGCTCGCGGAGCTTGCGTTGACCTTTCTCACTCCATCGGTGAAAGATCAATTGATCACATCAAATCCAGCATTGAAACCTCGAACCCTTCCTACAAACCTGATCTCCGTCCTTATGGATGTGATGTGGCATCCGAAAAGGCAGTACAAGAAACATGGGCGAAGATCATCGAAGATTTTGGGCATGTCGATGTAGTTGTTACAGCTGCAGGTATTGTTGAGAATTATGAGGCAGAGCGATACCCCTTTGATAAATGGAAGAGAATGATGGATATAAACCTTAACGGAAGTTTTTTGTTTGCCAGAGAGGCGGGAAAATATTGGATTGAGAAGAAGTCCAAGGGAAGCTTGATTTTGATATCATCGATGAGCAGCATGATTTGTGTCAAACCACAAAAGCAAGCGGCTTATAATGCTGTAGGTTTAACTTTCTTCTACGAGTCCGCTTATGTTAAGAATATTTTGAAAAGGTCATGTGAAAGTCCATTGCTAACCTGACGAAGTCCAAAGGGGCCGTCTCAATGCTTGGTAAGAGTTTGGCAACAGAGGTAAGAATGCCAGAATTCTATCCCTCGACGGGCTAGGGCTTACCTGCATTCAGTGGGGACCATATGGGATCAGAGTCAACAATTTATGCCCTGGATACGTAAAAACAGACCTCATAATCGATCTCTTGGAAAAAGAAGGAAAACATATCGAAGAGAATTGGGTTAAAGATATTCCAATGGGCCGGCTCTCTCATCCAAGTGAGCTTCAAGGAACACTAGTCTATATGGCGAGTGATGCATCGAGCTATTTAAATGGCTGCGATCTAGTGAGTTCCAAGCTTGTTCATATATCTTAAAGTACTTACCACTGATATTTTTAAGGTCGTTGACGGTGGATATACCTGCTATTAAGATCATCAGTGGACTTTTGACACGTAGGCAAGCTCTAGTTCAATTCAGTAGCCCATCAAAATTTAATCAACTTGCTACATTTATCTCAATCGGGAAGTTCATTGATGCTATCACGGTAAAACGCAGGGATGGTCTGGCAGAAGTCTGCAAAATAGTTCTATGCCACGCACCACAAAACATTTCACGTCTCAGCTATGTCTCTTTCTCCAACCTAAACCACGTAATCCTTTTCGTTTTATCATTTTTCAATTGGGAATAATTGCTCATATACTTAGCCCATCACGCAAATTCATGTGAATTTCTGCTTCTGGTACATTCTTTTGAAATTTCCTCGTCACCTCGTATTCAGCTTCGACCTTGACTCCTCTGCCCTTATGCTTTGATTTTTATATAAAGGTAGCGTAAGTGGAAGGTTTAATTCTTTTGATGATTTTGTACCAATTTAGTTCTGTCATCCAACGAAACCACAATCTAATTTAAGTTCCTCGACCTTTCGAATTCCATTTCTGTACTGCACGACCAGTCATTACATTCAAGCCATACCATTCTCTTGCGAATAAATCAGATCTATCGAACACATATCTACACCCTACAACCAGCAAAATGCGCATCACGACTATTATCACTGTCATCTTTGCAACCGCCGCTTCCGCCCGCGTCATTCCATCATTCTTAACCTCCCCCTCAACCGAAGTTGCTACGAATGAAAAGCATCAGACACGTACGAGCGCTGGATCACAGTTTTCTTGAGGTGGATATGCTGTAAATGGACCGCTGAAAGAGGAAGGGCAAATGGATCTCGATTCCCTTTCACCCGCTAGCAGATCTATCGGCCTTTTGTATTATCAAGAGGCAGAGCAGGGAAGAGGTTTCGATTTGATAGCACTAATGGAGGATGCTGGGTTTGGGTTTGGGTTTGGATGAGGGGATGAAGTCGAGGTGTTCGAAACAAAGAAAGGTGGTTGTTCAGTTGTACTGCTTATATTACCCCGGAAGGCATGATATCTTTTGTGGCAGGCAATTGTGTTTGATTGATAAGCTTTGTGTTATTTTGTGGATGACAATACAAACAGCTATGTATACATCAAAGTTCCCATTGTATATGTGCACTAAAGTGTAAATGTTCAGAAATACCCTTCTTCGTAACTTTCCCCTTTATAGATATAGATATAGATATAGATTTTGTGGAGAATAAAATAGGCTATGGAATTTGTTGTATTGATTGGAATTTATTCTGGGGATGGGAGGAGTATGGAGGAGTGGAGGGTGATGCATTGGAACATTGGAATGCTGGAATGTTAGGAATGCGAGATTTTCTGGTATGGCTGAGATGAAGGGATTGTTATGAATGTTGTTCAAGATTCTTCTATAAGTATCCTGTTCATTCAGTATCTTCTTCCATCCAGGTTTGAGAAATAATTCAATGGCTATTGATAAAAGCTTTAGATTAGAAGAACCTGAAAAGGAGAGAATATGAACCCAGAAGCGTTATTTCATTTAATAAGTACCTAATAATATATTCATACAATCCACACTCGGCCCACCTCAACCCCTCAACCTCTCAACCCAATGTCTCATACCTTTCCTTGGCCTTTTCTTTTGTTCTCCCTACAAACGCCTTATAATCACCTTTTGTCTGCCTCTCCGCTTCCATCATCGCATCACCCAGCTTGCCACCCTCAGCTCCTAGACCTACTCCTTGCGTATATAGCTCAGTCGTAATGGCTTCCGTTCTCCCTGTACCTTGAGCACCGAGACCTTCTCCGGCATTCCACCCCATTTTTCCTAATAGTGCTGCACCCTTAGATTGTGCTGGTGCTGCAGGCTCATTGTCTTCCTCCTTTTGCGAAGGGGAACTTGTCATGGAAGATGAAGTCTTTGATTTATTATGTTGCGCAGCAGGTTGCTTGGGTTGATTGAAAGCTTGACGGCGTTCCTTGGCTCGATCTCTATAAGCGGAGTTTTCGGCTGAGGTTGAATCGCTTGCAGATTTCTTGAGCTTGGCTAAAGCTTTTGAAACCAGTTCTTCGTTCTTCGTATTGTCGCGATGAAGTTGACTGATTCTTTCGTGCTTGTTGACTTCTGCTTCCGTCTTGAATTGACGGGAACATAAGATACAGCATTTTCGATCCATGTCTGCGTATGATTGAGTAGGTGGAGCATCTGCAACGGGCTCTGATATAGATTTTGCAATTGCAGCAGTTGAGTCAGGCTCGTTGTCTTCAAAATCCTTGGCGGGCAGACCATGAATCTCGTTATGTCTATTGGTCCAAAATTGGAGATGCGGAGCGACAACCTTCTTAGTACTCGCAACCGAATCCTTTTCGACCTTTCTTTTCTTAGACCGTAATTCCCCATCCTTGCCACCAACAAGTCCTTCATTTGCTGCTGCATTAGCTAATCTAACTCGTTCATTATTCATCTTCCTCACTGGTGCTTCTGGGATTACAGTAGACAGCTCGCTAGCATAAGCTGTAGTATCCCAGTACATCAAATTAACCGCGGAGTTTGACAACGGACTGAATGTGAACCTCGCGGATTCTTCGTTTAGAACATCAAGAACGGGCACAAATACTCCTGCGTGGATGTACGAAACCATCACAGGTTTCGAAGATATGGTGAACTTGTCTGTAGCGTTGTACTTAGCCAAAGCATTTTGAGCATCCTCTACTGAAGCAAACTCAGCAAACCCATATCGCCAACTATCGTTCGTCTTACGATCTCGAATCAGTAACACGCGACGGAGAGAACCTTCTTTTGCGCCAAGTGAGGCATCAGCGGAAGTAGAAGATATTTTTGTCTTCTTAGCTGTATGTACATCCGCTGATGTGCTTGCTTTGGTCTTATAAAGTTTGCTTACTCCTTTGGCAAGAAGTTCCTCTGTCACACCAGGTTCGAGGCCTCTAAGTAAGAGAAATTGAGAGGCTGTTTCGTCAGGCGAGGCATCACTATCTCCGGTCGTAGCGAAACCTGAGTAACTAGATACATTTCCTTGGGTCATAACAACACCATGAGCAGTTGGTCCTAAGGTAATCAGCGATAAAGAATCTGAATGTGGCTGCATTTGCGTACTAGTTCTGGGACCGTTGCATTTGAAACACATCATTCTGTATGAATAATTCAATGTGTAACACTGAACTCTATTAGCTTTGAACATCCCCAATGACATAAAGATAACACACAACGTCACATTTCCAGTCATCCTCATGCTTGCTTGTTCGTTCTTGATCGTTCTTCTCGCGACTGTATGCGATTCTGACTTTGGTTGGTTCTGATGCCTGCAAAGGGCCGTAGAATGAAATGGATGGGTAATGTTCTTCGAGGAATCGTTTTGCTTCTGGTAGGGTATAGAATTGCGCAAATGCAAACCCTCGAGATATACCTGAGAACCAAATAGTTAGTGATGTATTACCCTAAAGTAAAAGTCTGCATGCCTACCAGTCTTTTTATCCTTGATCAATCTAATCTCCTCCACGCCCTCAACTCTAAGACTATTTTGAAGTTCTTTTAATATCTATAAATCAAAACAACGGCCAACAAGGCCAATCGCTATGCTTAGCCAGAATTCCCAAAAATTTCACATTACACTTAGGCTAGAAGTGGATTCTCAGGCTCGTTATAGATTGGTAGGAATGGGGCGGCCAACGTCTTCCTGTGTCATATCTAGAGGCAATCCCTCAAAGATGATTGTTCGATTTGGTGGTGCGCCATGGTGAGGCGAACGACTGCGACTTCTCCCATGGACTGGAGACCTATATCCTTCGCGATCGCGGTCCGTATAACGGCCTCTCTTCTCTCTGCGCGGAGAGCTTGATCTTTCCCTATCATAACCGCGCTCATATCTGTTATCATACTGATTGCGATCTTCTCGATATGCCCGTTCTGAGTATTCTGAGTCGTATGGTCTGCCAGGAGCATGTCCTCGTGGAGGACTCCTTGAGTTATCTTGAGACATTGATGATCAGCACATATACTTGGGAATCTGCATGTCTAAACTATCGATTACCCTTCCGCGATTGATAGGAATCATATCCAGGCGCTCCATGGTGTCGATACTCGCTCGAATATTCTTGGTCATCATACATGTCGGCGTCAGGGCCGGGTCTGTAAGGCCTGGAACTCATGATGCTGAAGAAGTCATAAGACGAGAAATACAAATATGATCTCTTTAAATGTGCCACAAATATTTGGGATGGAAAAGTAAGGATTTATTTAAGATTGGTGAGTGTCGTTTGTGAATTGTGAATGTATCAAAGATGTTTGTTTGTTAAATTAAGCCTGGTTGTTTTGGAAGGTCAGCTTTAAGCCACATTAAGAAACAAGGCTGACCCCACTACTCTATACGCCACAATACATAAGGCTACCCCACCACTCCCACCAGGGAATTCGTCATAGCGAGCTGAAGTTCGCATGATCATCCTGCAATCACATCAGAGAGATCTTCGACATCTCAAAAATCTTAAAATTATGGCTAAAGAGCTTTCTGAAGATAATTGCTATGTAGCATTAACTCATGAATATCTTGATGCTAAAGTGATGATGGATAAGGTCCGAAGTCCCAAAGCCGGAGCCATTGTTCTCTTCGCAGGTAATAAATCAATGCGATACTGGTCTATGAGTATTGTACTGAATTACTCGTAGGTACGACCCGAGACAATTTTGGGGGAAAGCCAGTAAAAGAGCTTCAGTATACATCATACGAACCACGTGCTTTACATACCATGCTCAGTATCTGTAAAGCGATTCTCCACAAACACTCTTTGACATCTATTGCTATGATTCATCGGTTGGGAGTTGTACCTATTGGAGAAGAAAGCATTTTGATTACGGTATCATCACCTCATCGTCAGGCAGCTTGGAAAGCAGGTGAAGAAGCTCTTGAGGAATGCAAGGAAAAAGTCGAGGTGTGGAAGAAAGAAGAATTTGGTGGTGAGGAGGGTGGTGTTTGGAGAGCAAATCGTGATGGCGCTGTTGATGAGCGGGTGGATGAAGAGAAGAAGAAGCCGGATATGGGACCTCATGGTCCGATATTACGACCCAATCGACCGGGAGAGCGTGGACATGGACCGGTGGTAAGGAACCACCAACTTGGTTCGTGAGATGGGTTTAATGACGAGCTCACTGTATTGATAAGTTCTGCACGAAGATACGTAGCACCCTACCTCATTTTATGATGAACTTATTTTTATAGATGGGAAGTCTGGTACCGAACCACAAAAAATAACACTATCCAGGCCTGAGGTATTCTTGTCTCATATTCAGCTTTGATGCATTTGACTTTTGAAGTGACTTCGTCTGAGATTTAGAGGATGAGGTTGGGTGAGATGAAAGCCCGCTGAACAAACGCCGAACAAAACTTTTAGACCTTAGTTAGGGGTAGGTTGTTTGTAAGTTGTTGCTACGCTGCTCAATCACGTTGCACTATTTGGAATGTGAAGCGGTGTATTTTCATGTATTCTATGTATACTCGTTTAGTTACTCTCAACAAACTAAGGTTAATACAACTTCCCGATCATCAACTTTATTCCTCCATTTTATTTTAGATAATCACAGATGTCTTTACTCCTCTTACTTTCCCGCTACCTCCATTTCTGTTACAACACCCTCCTCCGCCAATGCCTTCAAATCATCCTCTCCCATCTCCCCATCCCAACCATTAGCTACCAAGTACGCTCTGAATTTCTCATCTCTAACGCTCAAATCCTCACCAGTTAAATCCTCCACAAAGAAATACGTAACGAGAATTCCAGCCACGCCACAAATCGCCGCAATAATAAAGGTCCACTCCTTTCCCAAATTCGTTTGAATCGGAGTAAAGGCTTGCGTACCCACTGCTGCACCAACTTTGCCGATCGCGGCGGAAAGTCCATAGCAAGTTCCTCGTACAGAGGTGGCGTAGGTTTCGGATGAGATAAGTCCCAGCATGTCTCCTGGCCCTAGATTTCCGGAACTTTGCATCAACCCGTAGAAAACTACAAAGAGGGGGACGATTTTGGTGATTTTGTGGTAGGATAACCCGATTATGAGACCAAACATTAGGTATCCAAAGAATCCTATCATCATTGTATTTTTTCGACCAATGCGATCACAAAGTAATGCACCGATGATGACACCAGGTAGCGCGATGGTTCCAAGTAACAGATTCCATTCCCCAGTTTTGAGAACGACGGTGCTAGGATTCGAAGGGACTACGGAGGCGATGATTGTGCCTGAAAAGACGCCATTCGGGAATGTTACGAAATCGTAGAGGAACCAGGCGCCACATGTTCCGATGAGAGATTTCCAGTAGTAGCGTAGCACGAGTTTGTATGGAACGTCTTTCTTAATAGCCCCTCGGCGATAAAGTGTACTGTTGAGCATTTTTATTCTGAAGTAGAAGACTGATAAGGGGAGAACACAACCCAGACCAAAGCATACTCGCCATACTGTGTTATAGTGCTTATAATCACATGCTGCAAGTACGATAAGGAAGATTGAGACAGCTAGCGGACCACCAAAGGACAGTGGAAGGTTCGTGACGAGAATGAAGATTGGACCGCGATTTTTGGGGGCATGCTCATTTGCAGCCTCAGAGGCGGATGTGGATGATGCTGGATATTCACCTGAAGACAATGATAAGTTGAAGACTGATAGTGCGGGGTTCCAAAATACTTACCACCTACACCGAATCCGATAATTCCTCGTGCAACAGTCATCATCCAGAACATCCTAGACATGCGAGTTAGCTAATTAATATACTGCGCTGAATAGTGTTTTCAATAGTCCAGAATACAGTGCAGCAACAAGAAAGCTTTGATCCCTTGAGCCCATTCCAAAAATCGACTCTACTTCAAATGTACTTTATTTGATATATGATCCATTTGAACGCTGAAGCTTTCAAACAAAGACCGTAATCCGCACGATTAAGAAACCTAACGTTGGGAAACTATCATCTTACCCATTGATTGTAACCCCTTTGGAAGCGGTAGCTAAAGCACCACCAAAAACAATCATCAAAGTGGTAGCAATGATAGCGAATTTTCTTCCATAGTAATCGCATGTAAGCCCAATAGTCACTTGACCAAAAATCTCTCCAACCAGAAGAGCATTCGAGACACGGGTACTTGTTGCTGCTGTATACTCCTTCGGATACTGTTTTTTGAGGATGACATTCGCCATGGTCATGATATTGTTGAAGTAGCCATCAGAAACTAAGGCAGCCCCGGAAGCAAACTAGAGTAATGTCACCAGATTAGAGAATGTTGAACTCAAGCTGTGCCAGCGAAAGGTAGGCCGAAAGTGATATTTGAGCGTGTTTGTTTAACTGAGACGTTGAAACATAGGTTTGAAGTACTAACAATTGTGAATTTGTCCGAAAGAGACTGCTTCGATTTTGGGACTATTTCCTCGGAGGATGACATAGCTGGTGGTGCGTTTGGAGACGCGGCAATCTCGACATTCGTTTCCTTTTCTGCCATGTTTCGATATATGAATAATTGTAAATATACCAGAAGGGTGAGCTCCTTTCAAATGAATAGAACTTCCAAACAGATTGATTCTTTAAAATAAATTTATAATTGCAAGATAACCAATCTATGATATATGTTCGCGGTTTGTCGTGACCCGCCGTGTTATCTCGGGGCGAAAAAAGAACTCGCATGCATGTACTGGACAGGAAGTAAGAAACCTAACTAAGACTTACATAGATATATACATACCTAGCATATATATATACATATATATATCTGCAGAGATTTAGACCAACAGAGTACCAACCATATTGGGAACCTTATCAACATACATACATAACTGCAGACGTTGGAAAGAATTGGAAAGAGCCATCTGGGGCGAATCACCATCGTTGCTTGGCAGAACGTGCATCATGAATGTGAAGTCATACCCTGGTATACCCACTTTCGAGGGAAAAAAGTCGGACTGGTAACCGTTACCACGATGGACATAATTTTCCAGACGTTCAGCCTAATCAATGTCAGATTTGTCTCATTGCGGTACAGATCATCATTCCCCAGATTGCAGTAATGTGCCGGTAATTCATTGTTGCATTGTATCGTATCTGTTCATGTCCAATCGATGGAGCACGGGAAGAGCTGGTACATTCTGATGATGCCCAAGGCAATCCGAAAATGCTTGCCACCGTGCGATTTATTCCATTTTCAAGCTGGCATAGCACAAATATTGGAATTGGTAAAAATCCAACTCGTATGCCAACTGCTTCATTTGGGGGAGCGCCATTACCGTATACTAACAATAATAAATGCGTTCAAGTACCCACCGGGGGCAGCACACGTGCACTTCGATGAATACGGTGGCCGGCGTGATATCCTTGGAATTAACCCGGGCGCTTACGGTTTGACCTCACTCCAATCAACATTCTACCCACTCAACCCCATTCTCTACATCAACAACCCATATGTACTTCCTACTCCATAAGGTAGGAATCCCACCTCTCCACCAGGAGACCACAAACTTTTTCACTAGAATTCAAAGATATGGTCAATATTCCCTTGCAGAGGAGTATCGGCATCATGAAAGGTTGAAGGGATATTCGAAACTTTGATGAACCCTTCTCACAATGTATCTTTTGATATCCTTTAAACACAGCTTCTTATCTATATATCGAGCCTTCCAGTTTGTTCGCAACAGTCGAGGAACTATCGGTTTATGGTGGTGAATACATCAACTCGAATGATGTACGGGCTGCTAGTCCTGATTGTATTTTGCTACCATACAACTGCATGTGTGTTTTCAAAAGTTCTGAAGTTAGGAATCCCACTCAGCACTGATGTCTTAAATGAAATACTGACTTGACAAAGGATGACGAAGCAGTACGAGATAGACTGCCATTGTTGGACAGCAACTTGTCAACAATATCGGTGTGGTGTAAAATATGAGCATGTTCACTTAAAGCACTCAACACGTACCGCCTTTTGGACTATCCTATCTGGACTTGTGTATGCTAAATAGATTTGTCTCAATCGGTATAGGAAATGATGACAGATACTGGTACCACTGGTTTCCAAGTGGACGACCATCGAAAAGGTATCATAGCATGAGTCTATCGGAGTACCCACAGAGAGTCTTTAATATTGCTTTATATGTACCGTATTGGGTTGGGGGTTTTATAATGACACACACATACTTGGCATTCGTAGTATTGACTAGACCCTTTGTATTGTCTATTGTTGAGATTATACATTGCAAGTCAATATCTATGTAGCCAATTCAATCTTTTATGTCACTCCCACCTTGTCAATTGTATAGACCTATGTCATAAAAAATTTCAAGTTGTTGCCAGTTTTTACATCCAGGTGAATATCCTCCATATCTGATTGGAAGGTATCAATTTAAAAAAAAATTGAATTCGGATGAAGGTCAAGCTTTCGACCATTAATTTTTATATGCTGGCTTTGAGCTAGACCATGATACATGGTGCCAATATAAACTGAGCCGTCCCTCTAATCTGGTGCCTTCTGGTTGGACCGATAAAGGCTTCCATCGCTACCTCTCTTTGATCGGAATATATATATATATTGTAAGTTTGTTTTGATATAGGATAGTCAGCATCCTCCCACCAGATCCTCAATTACCACAAAATATTTACCAAACAACTACAGATCAATGAGGGCAGTGATACATTCGATATTGATAGCTTTCTAGTAACCATGCCATCCAGTTCTAGACGCAGCACTGTTAGAGCTCGTAAGTATAAGCTTTCGTTGTCGCCCTTTCCTTTCTCACTTTTGCTTCGGAATTTATCAATATGGAAAGCTTACTCAATACAAGACAATTCGTATGGTACTTCGAACTCTATTCGAGAATATAATAGCAGGCCCAATCTTGCCAATCATTCGCACATACAAACAAGACCTGCAGAGAGCATTCCAGAACATTCAGAGTCAAAGGGCGAACTCGAGTCACCAGATTTTATTATCAAGGAATCAGCCCAAGAAGAAATACAAGATCAATTAGAATACGAAACAAGATTACAATTACTCCGAAAAAACCATTCCAAGAGCCCTCCTTCGATATCACATCCTCCTAATAGTACGTACGCAGACGTCATGGCTGCTAGATCATCACGCTCGCGTCGTCGAAATGAAGCATTAGATGAGAGGCCAGATATGAAATTAGGAGGACCGATGACTCTTGAATCGCTTGGTCCATTCAAATATACGTTTAAGAAGAAGAAGAATTTGAAATCGAAATATTCAGCATCGACATTGAATGAAGAGGCGATTGAAGCGATTGAGTCTACTAATAATAGTAGTAATGGAGGTGAAGATATTGGTATAATCACAACTGAAGAGACAAACATGGATATGGGACACAGCGAAAGTACTAGTGAAGTTGGAACAGATCCCGAATTGGTAGGAGGCGAAAATGGAGGTGGAGGTGGAGGTGGAGTTTCATCACGCTCTATTTCACCTACATCGACCCCACAATTCAAATCATCTCTCGATTTCCCCTCTCCCCACACAACTTCACAGAAACAACAAAATCAATCAGAATTCACCTTCACTGCACCGGCGCCAAAAAGAGTAATTCAAATTCTTCAAAAAGATACAGAAAACTTGAAGGATTTTAATATCTCACGGGAGAACAATCTTGAAGACGACAGCGATAAAGAAAATATTAATCACAACATTTCTCAACCAATTGTTACTACGGATATCGCTAATACTCTTACTCTTTCTTCTGCGGCTGCCAATACGTCTTTAACTGATTCAATTCCTCTACCACTGGTTATACCACCTCCTCCAGGCCTTTCCAGGATCTCATCCTTATCATATTCATCCACTGATAATACCAGAGCGCAAACTCTCTGTACGATTGATAGTGGAATTGATCTCAATCATTCTTCCCTCGACTTTTTGAAGTGTGACGATTCGGATACACAATCGGTTAAGGATAAGAGCGAGGCAGTCATGGCTCGCATCGCTGGATCAACAGGTTTGATGACGAGAACTATGAGTGATCTTGCCACCGCCAACGATGGGTTCGACTCTGTAGAATGGGATCCAGATCTTCCCGTTCGTTCGATTAACGATTCCCCCGAGCCATTATTGGTCGAAGCGCAACCTGTGGCTTACACTACCGTCGGATCTCGTGTCAATCCTAATTTACAACCTCAAATCTCAGCTCCCAACCGCATTCAACGTGAAGGTTCAATTCGCAGACCTCAGCTGGATCCAACCCATAACCGACAAGCAAATTATTATACGCACACCCGCGGTCCACCGCCTCCTCTAAATATGCAAAATTCTATGCATTATGCGCAGCAACTCGGTCAGACTTCTAATACTTTCAATACCCCTCCAGCCACATCTGCGAGATCTGCTCGCTCTCTTAGGGTTTCTCAGAGACTGTCCCAGACAGAACAAGAGAATCATACGCTTCTTAGACTTCAAGGGATGATCAACGCTAGAGTACCTGGTGGACATTATCCTGCTTCCCCCAACACGCCAACTCCCGCTTCTCATCAAAATCATATTTCATCAATTTCAAATGACGAGCAAGACATGGGAAGAGGAAATGATTTGCAAGGTCCGATATCAGGTCTAGAAAAGATGCAAACCTTACAAAGACTCGCGAGATTCCCGAATCCAATGCAAACCTCAGCCTTACGTCGATTGTCAGAACTGCAGGCACCCAAAGCCGATAATACTGCAAATCTCAATGAAGACATAGAAGTTTCGAGTCAAGGTTTAGAGTACCTCTTGCGAAACCCAAAAGACAAAACCGTGTTGGGCGATGCACATGCTACCAAGAATGGAGAACTAGACCGTGGTTATACATTCCCTCCACCGGGCATTTCCAATACAGCATACAATCCTCTTTATGGTGCCTATGGAGGAGCTAATGGTCACTCGAGAGATTCTGGACATCATAGAGGGGTACCTGGGTATCCACAACCACTAACCGCCGGTCCACCAGGACAGCGCTCGTACACTAATAACAGACAGAATAGCAATTATAGTGAGGAGGCATGGACACAAGATCAAGTTGGAGCGAAACAAAACTCACATACGAATCCCGGGACCATCTCGCCGTGGCAAGAACCGAAAGTAACGAATGAACAGTATACTGCCCAGGCTCCGGCTCCAGCTCCTTCCGCTCGAGCAACCGACACAATCTCCATGCAAGAAGCATCTCGGTATTATCCCCACGGATTTCCCAGTGACATGACTGGGCGATTCACTCGTTTGTCGATTGATGTACAAAAGGAAATGGGTCTTCTCGTGGATGAAGAAACTCCAGAGCAAGCTCGAGTAAGAAAACAAAAGGAGAAGGAAGAGTGGTTTTACGCTGGCCAGAAACGCTGGAATATGACGATTCAAGATCACATCACGGAAATTGAAATCTATGCCAACCCTTTCGGTCCCATTGGTCCTCCAACGAAGAAAACTTTAGCTTCTGATAATAGACCTCTTCCCGGCATCACTGTTTCAGAGATGCAAAAGAAGACCATACCCGAGGTCATCGCTCCAATGATAGATGGAACTCTCGGCAACTTGTTTGCTATTAAAGCTCAACAGGAGGAAGGTAACTCCACTCTACCATTCATGAGATATACCAAAAGCCCAGATTGGCACATCGATACCAGCTCAAGAGGCAATGATTCTTTCTTTGGGGAAGACTGGGGAGTAGCAATTAATGTACCAAACACTCATAACGCCCGAATCCAGCGCTACTAGATTCTTACTAGTTCTTTAGTACGCAACCGATGACACTCAAGGGGCTCTTTTAATACCGATGGAAGTAGTCGTGAATGTCGAAACCTCGTCAAAACGACCCAAGCAACGATCCTCAAGACTCAATCGTTCAGCAAAACGATACATCAAACGGTGTTCTAAGAAGTCTTCTGATGAAATGGCTAACAACACTATGGCTCTCCATCATCGAGTCTTTTCTTGCGAGAAAGGCTTATCCCGAAATTGCTTGTCCACTTTCGATTTTCGACGTTTTTCTTTGAGTATGATGGAAATTCTATTTCCTCGAGATGATTGATTGCTTTTTGTTACTGTCTCCTCTTTTTCCTTTGCCCTTTGCAATAATTCAGAAAATAAGAAAATTATATTTGTAGGATTAGTAGACGTTCAGCCTTTCCGAAGGGGGAGGGTGGTTGTGGATTTTCCAAGTTCTGGCAGTATTGACCGCATTCCTCATGCATCTTTTGACTTTCAAAGTACTTCAATCATTGATAGTATGATATGAACTAGGGCAAAACGTTGGGGAATGCATCCAAAATCATGAAGGAGGTGGTAGCTTTTGTTATTCTTTTGCTTGTTGTTATTACGGTTTTGGCTGGTTCAGGGTTTTTGCTTCAAGCAAAGCCGGGAGATCCATTCACATATCATGATGGTTGCATTTAATTTGTGCTTGCAATGCAATCTTGGTGATTGAAGGGTGCATGGACGGTTGACAAAGAATGACCCCACGTGTAATTCGACTTCAATGGTAGCTAGCTAGTTAGCTGATGTGTGAGAATTATTCTCTTGTATGAGTAGTCGATTGCTAAATGCTAATTGCTAATTTAATATGGTAACTTTATTTGTTCTTTGTCGTGGTGCTTGCTAGTGTGATGCATTGATGTCTGAGGAAATGCTTCGAGAGAATTCTGATGAACCCAGATAAGTGGTAGGTAGGCAGGTAGTTAAGGAAAAGCAGATTGTGAATTGATAAGTGGTAAAATTGATAATACATTCTAACTTAGATGTCTAACTATAGTTTTTTCATCACGAGCTATCGTTAAGCTAAATAAATTTTAGGAGTGATTTATTCTGTTCTTTGTATTCATCGATATAGATATGGCTATATATAGATATATGCTTATCTGCCGCATTTTGAGGAAACTATCTCATCTCATCTGATACTCGAGTATCAACCCACGCTTTCCAATCCCAAACACCGCGTGCGATTGACGTTGAGATTTCATTCTCATTCCCATTCCCATTCCCATTCCCATTCCCATTCCCATTCCCATTCCCATTCCCATTCCCATTCCCATTCCCATTCCCATTCCCATTCCCATTCCCATTCCCATTCCCATTCCCATTCCCATTCCCATTCCCATTCCCATTCCCATTCCCATTCCCATTCCCATTCCCATTCCCATTCCCATTCCCATTCCCGTTCCCGTTCAAAGCAAAAGACCAATCCATTCTATCCATCACATTAGCTTCATCAAGCATTCATTTAATCATTAAAAAGTAAATCATGAACCATGAGCCATCATCTAACCATCCACCCATCCATCCATCCATCCCATTCCAATTCCAATTCCAATTCCCATTCATCCATCCTACCCCATAACCATAACCTGATCACCCCCTTTCCTCCCCAGCCTCTCAATCCCCAATCCTTCCTTCCCACCCCTCCCCATGCCAACCCCCAACGCATATTTTGCTTCTTCCCCTTTAAAATGAGCCGATGTACTAACTAATCTCGTCATCAAATCGATTTTCGACCTAGGAGCACTAAATGCCGCATCATCTAGAACATTACTCGAATGCACAAAACTGATGATTTCAGCTAGACAATCTACCGGATGTGGTAGATGCATTGTTCGTCGATTGGGGAGTAGGAGGAGAAGAGTGAGGAAATAGATAATGAGGAATGCGAGACAGATGTAGAAGGAGGGGAGATTGGGAAGCATGCGCACTTCGTTCGAGGTGGTGGTCAAGGGGAAGAATATTCCGCCTGCGAGGATGGGGAGGATGATGAATAGGAAGGATGTGAGCGAAAACCAGGCTACGCGGAAATGACCATTTCCGAGGGCGGTGATGCTGCTTTGAATTGGGAGCGCGGCTGTGTAGTCAAGTAGAAGAGATTTAGCTGCAGGAGAACCCTCGGGGTTGGCTAGTTCGGCCCAGGGTTGAAGTTTTCGGAGACTCATGTCGATGGGTTGAAAGACGAGATAGAGAATCATCCCGATTAGGGATGGGATGAAACTGTACAAGAAATTTGCTGCGGAATATCCAGACCCATTCGGATCAGCAGCAACCAAGGGTAAAAATCCATGACGAATGGCTGTCGATGGAAGAAATGATATTATGATCAATGCAAGCAAGAGAAAAAATGCCGTAACACACCACAGTACCACGAATGTATCCCGCAGGAACCATGGGATGTATCGAAATCGAGTAGCGGTATCATGGAGAAATGGGCGGTTTTCTTCCAAATCAGGCGTAGCGCTCTCATTGCTAACCTTTCTCTCAGCTTTTCCACCTTCCAACGCGTATCGTCTTATTGGTGCACCTGTTTCTCCTATCGAATAGAAAATCCCCTGTGTAGGACTAGGTGTTTTCCAGTAACCCAATCGATCACTTCGATCTGCTAGCTTTGTTCTGATTTCCTGTTTCGACTTCATGGTCTCGGTTCCTGGGTAATCTCTAAGACTATTGCTCCGAGGCAATAACGCAATTAGATCAGCTAATGATCGAGGATCCCACAACAACCCAGTTGTTCGATGAAAGAAAAAGGCTCCAATAAGAACCAATCCCATACACATCGATATGTAAATCGCAACCAAAGTCCACGCAATCCCTTGAACAGCAGTCCATTTCCAATGTCCATCCACTAATATGACAGAGAACAAGCATCCCTGAAGAGGAATCGTAAAAACAGATAACCATAAACACGATCCCCCAATATCAATCATCATAGGCCCATCCCATCTCGGCCAAAGCATATGTCTTGGAAAAGCTTCCAGGAACAACGCGTTGGTTCTAGGCTCTGCATCTTCCATTGCCATTAATGTATATGGCATTATTCTCGTAATGGCAGCCATCAGATACTGAACATATAAAAATATGCACGCGCCCAAAATCTGGGGTAAGAATCCAAATATAAAATATCTACCGCCGTAAACACCGGTATTCCATGAATAAAGACCTTCATGGTAATTCGAGTAAATCGCGCAAAACATAATCGCTGCAGTCATGAGAAGACATAATGTAATAAGCGCTAGCAAAGAAAAAGGTCGTAAAATCGTGGGTAAAAATTTCAGCTCTGGGTGTCGTTTGGTGTTTGGAGGAGGTTGTGTGGGAATGAATATTTCGGCATCGTTATCGTTTTGAGTTGTTTGAGATGCTTGTGGTGCTCTTATGGGTGTTCTATCCTCTTCTTGAGTAGGTGGAGTTGAGAGAGGTTGTGTGGCATTTAGACCTAATAATCGTCCAGGTCCCGGCGTAGAGCGATGTTTTCTGACGAGTGCCAGTTCTGCTCTAGTTGGTCGTTGAGGGATATATCGATTATCATTTGGAATAAGTCTCTCCACAGGGTACTCCTCCGAACTCTGCGAATCGGTCGGCTGTTGACCTTGCTCTAGTTGTTGAGCTCTTCTTGCTTCTCGCCTGGCTTCTTCATCTCTCGTCAATTGATCGATCGCAAATCGAATAAATGGCGTATCGTCAGTGTTTGGAGTTGGTGGACTTTCATCATCGGCCTGATCCGAAATCCTTGTCTGCCTCCTCAAAGCTTCAGTTTCCATACTCCTAATCTGCTGTTCATCAAATTGAACCATATTACTGTTGTATCTCTGATGTGAAGCCTCCCAATCACTCGCCCCAATCAAAGGCGCCTCTGTTGAATCTCCCAAGTTCTCGCAGCTTCTCTGCGGAGTACGAAATTGAGATGGAGGGGTTGCCCACCGTGTCACCGTAGCTGCATCCGAACTACTCGATTCTACTGACGGTGTGTTTTCTCCGTACCGCACATCCACACCGCTAATCAACTTTGAGGTTCGCACTTGTTGCAACTGTGGTCGCGAGTCTATGTACAAGGTCTATGTTAGTGAAAATAAGACAAAGAACCGAAAAGCCAAAATGTAGGTGAAGAGAATAGTGAATAGGTGAGAATCATTTTGATTCAAGACTCAACTCACGGTTAACTCTTCGCAAATCCAGAGTTTCAAGATTCATCATCTTGTAAGCAACTCCACCAATAATAACATAAGCCCTTAACTAAGGAATGCATCTCCAAGGTTTGTGCGCAGAGCAAGTATCTATTAGTTAAAAAAGTGGCAGGTTGAAAAAGATGGCTGGATGTTGGTGTTGGTTCGCCGCCGTGAAGTTTTTCAGACAGGGTCTGAGCGAAAAGGTGGCTGGGAAAGCGTCTATTTCGCCTCACAAATGACAATACATGGTAACTCAGAGCACCTATCATAATACGTTTTATGTGTGACGTTCAAGGTGGTTTCCAGCCATTTTTCCATATTGATCAATTGAATGGAGATACGTTTCAGTGGCACTAATGTACGAAAATGGGGTCAATTGGGCATTAGCAGGCGTCGGGTGGGATTTCTTGTCTCGCTTCCAGCAAGGAGAGCTGCAGGTGCATCAGTGCTTCAATTAGGATGATGTTATGTTACACTCACTATCTTGTCATTTGGTCATTTGAATCTTTTTGATCTTTGAATTGGAGTCATGTATGAAGTAATACCTACAAGCTTCCGAAGAATACAAAAACACTGCAATCAAAGCTTGAAAAGGAAGTCCATTATATTCTTCAGGTTTACGAGTGCTTTCTGACCTTATCGCAGGCCGCATATCGTAATATCTGATCGCGATGGCAAATGAGAAGAGTTTTCTTTTCAGCAGTCGTTACTTGGATGCAATCTCTAACCATCTACAAAGGTTCCAGACTCCAATTCCTTACCGCTCATGAATCCGCATCAGCATAATCAAATTTCCATTATCGTTCCCCTCCTGTTCTCCCTGCACCCCAAATCCGCAAATCCCCAACCCCCTTCGCGTATTTCCAAAGACCCTCATCGGAACAAATATATTCCTACTCCCATATGCCAAACCCCTCTCGTCCTTTCTCTATTCTTGCATATCTTCCCCTTCTTTAGTCTCCGCTCTTCTCTTTTTTAGTTCTTTTCCAATCCCTCCATCCCCACCATCCCCATCACTCCCTCTCGCCAAATATCCACCCAACCCCACCAACTCCCCTATTCTATCTGTATCTGCAGTACATCTCAACACGGGCAATAAAGACACGAAGCACCCCTCAGTATAAAAAGACCTACTAAATACTCTCAATTTTGACTCCCCTCCTAAACTTCCCATTGATGAATTCATCTGCATCGGAGGTAGAATATATGCCAACCTCTACATTCTTATTTCCATCGGATGAAATAACTTTACTACTGGAGCCGCGAGCCTCCGATCCGATTTGGGTGGCAGAGGTGGGGAAAACGTGGTGCATGTCATGCTGTACTCATGGCTTCACGATTATATGTGCATTTGAAAATAGCCAGCTTTGATGCGGCAATTTTCTCGCAGTCCGGCGTTGATGCGCTACGTTTGATCGAGTAAAACGAGCTAATGTGCCTCCTCTACACCGCGAAGTACATAATTGCTCTCAACAGAGCTCCTGGCATTTCTGAAGAAATGGGAAGGTAAAGAGCAAGGACAATTCTTACCATTAGTATTACCACCCAACCCATGAGGGAAAATTGAAATAATGCTGGGCGCCCAGGTCATTTTGGGGTTTCAACTAGCCGAGGAAGTTTCTGGCATTACTGAGATTTCTACATTTTTGCAGAATTGCTCGAGGAAATCTACTAGTGTACGCAGAAGATATAATGCTCTATTCTCTCGCACGTGCGGGGCATATGAACTTCGGGTTTGCTATGGTGTAGTGATTTATTTTGTATTTACAGCAAAGCTAATGTACATTTCTTCCGATGTTTTAGTTCCTCCTGGAAGGAAGATGAAGAATATCAGCCGTATTTTATTTGGTTTTAGTATTTTAGCAAGTATCATGAACTGGAGGATCGTTGGGATGAAAGGTCAGTTCGGTTGTTAGTCTCGTTGCGTGGTAGTATTTGAGATCATACGATACTTGAAACTTACGTCTTTGGAGGTATACATTAATCTTTGAAGAAAAGGTTCAGGCGTACTGTAGCGGGCTTGGGAGTGTCCAAATGTTTCGAGAACTTTTGGTGGGGTTCGCCTACAAAGGAAAATGAAGGGGCAAGGGAAGTTCACAGTTTTGATGTTTGAAATGGGCTGGAACAATCAGGAAGACCGAATTTTGTATCAACAAGCTGTAGTTGGAGAATGACCGTTTCGTGGGCTTGCAAGTCTAGAGGTAGCTCTAGGCTACCTTGAGAAAATGAGAAATTATATTTCATGCATTTGATATGCCATTTTTATGGCCAACTATCGATGAATATGGATACGGAAGTATAGTATAGATGTGAGGCATTGCCACTTAGCATCCATCTCAATTCGTAAAGGATGATAATCCATAGTCCCTCTGATGGCCTGGAAGGCATTGCACAAAAAACCCAATATCTTGACCCAGATGCACCCATACAATATATACATAGAAGCAAGATAAAAGCTAGAACCGTAGACCGAATCCCCTGGCACAATAATTTATACCCGGAATGTTCCCAAACGCCGCCCAACCAAAAAGACTTTTTTCTATCTCAATTCATACCTCCCATTCGTCTCCAAAGGCGCATCATAATCATTTACTACTACCCGCGGTATCGGCAAATTCCACGTACCACTCCTATTTCTAGTAGAAGGAGTCGAAGCATCAACCCCCGGAGGGCTAACAACCATACTCTGCATGACATTTGGATCCGAGAAACTTCTTCGAGTTTGTTTGTATGAGTCGAATCTGGTATCTCTTGTGTGATTGTAACTGAGTCGTCGAGGCCGTCCAGTGGTGTGATTATTCGCTTCGAGATCGGTGGTTTCTTCTGTCGCAGTAAAGGCTTTGTAGACTTGGGGGAATGCATCGGGGGATGGTTCAGTAGTGGAATCGTAGCTGACATGTTTGAGGTTGACGGGCTCGTATTCTGCAGCTTTACGGTTGCGGCGCATGATCATGGAGCCATGTGCTAGGGGGATGTAGAAAGCGAGTCTGTAGAGGATTTGTTAGTGAGTGCTCGATACATAGGGCAGTAAACGAGGAGATCGACATACAGTAATATGATATGGACAATCAAGCCAACGAAACTCGGTATCATCTCCTTGAAAAGACCGAAAGCGTTCCAACAGCTGACGATGAACAAGACTGTCCAACTTGTACTTTTGAGGACATTCATGTTGAGAAAGACAATGGGCTTTAATTTATGTCTCAACATGAGGACAATTTCTGTAATAGTAAGGATGATGTACACGCCGGAAAAAATAATGTAAAACCATCCGATACTGTCAAAATTTCGTCAGTACTCATGCCGGGAAACAACCTTCAAAATAGATATATTTACCCAAAGCTTGTTTTAAAATCGCCGTTATAATCATCATCATCGTCGTCATCACCGAAATCATCGCGCATGAACTGAGCAACAACGACGGCAATAATTACCAAAGTAAAGCCTGAAAGCAGAAGTTGGATGAACCAGCAAGGTACCAAAATCAGTCTCCTCCAAGGAGCATAAGGATGTTCACTCGCCATGATGATCAATGACTGATATACATCTATATTTATAGATAAGGAAATATATGGAGCTTTTAAAGAACACCTCAAATAGAACAAATGAAGAAAGCCCTATATATAAGACGATCGACAATAAAAAGATGTTGAAGCAAGAGAAAGTGAACAACGGCTGCGTACGACAAGCCCCGCATCCCAAACAATACCTACCTCAAGCTCTACCTGCACTACGTATTCGTCATTCGAATCTTTTCCCGTCCATCCAATAATCCCTTCCAAACCATGTAGTGCCCATAACCATCGTACATTTGTTCTGCACTCGCTGAGACAACGCATCAGCAAACAGATGAATCATTTCTAGCACAGCCTCAACCCATCAAAAATTCACAGGTCAACTTAGCGATCAAATAAACGACTAGCGTTCCGCGTAAAAACATCAAAGCTCTCACTGCTTACTAGAATTATCGATTAGATAAATTTATGGGGCTGCTGTATTCCAGCATAGAAAAGACGGTATGGCATGCTGTGATTTCTGGAATATCTCGAAGCTGCTTCCCGGACCTCAATCGAACTACTTTGTGCACTGTTTGGGTTTCAATATTGTTTCCTGCAGTAAGCTACAGCTGACAGTTAGACTTTTCGTCAGGCTGACTCTGCGGGGTTGTTGATGTCATTTGGTTGGTTCTATGCATCACGTGAAATGTATGCTTTTATTTCTGCGCCTGTACGAACATGAATGGATTAAAAATGTGTTAACTTGGCCGTATGCAGTCCTGTCGTGTGTTACCTATAGTAATTATGCAAGCAAAACGATTTAATATGTTGCTGCTCGCCCTGGCGTCGGATCACCACTAATTAAGCTTTTTTTATTTTTAGCAAATCGCTCAACACAACGGCCACGCGGCTTGGCAGTATATCTTCAAAACTTCTCCATTTGTTTGCACAGCTCCCGGAATCCGAGCAAGCAACTGATTTTCCAGCGATTGCTATTTATTCTTCATTGGCTCTTTTCACAATGATATCAGTTTCGGTACAGCACTGATAGTATCTATGATGGCTGCTGACACCTCTTGAACAAGAAAACACCCTTCAGCCCGAAGCCTTCCCACCACCACTTCACCGATCTATCTCCAACTACCCTCAAGATCCGGATGCACTGCACTCCCATGCACAAAACGCACTCATTCTATTCTTAAATGATATTGCGACCGGCCAAATCAACCCACTACCGATAAACTCAGCCTCCAAAATCTCATCTCCCACCCCACTTTCTCCTAATGAAAAACCGACCCAATAAATCATCTATAAATCCTTCAACCATTCCATTCTTTGTTCGTGACTAGCCAAAACTGTTCCGCTGCACCGGAATCGTTTTATGTATTAGGTGGTTCTTCATCCGAGTACTCGGGCCATCTATATACTAGGCATCGAAATTGCTTCTTCCATGTTAAGCTTTCTAGATATTTTGGTACATCAATATCAATTATCTTCTTTATGAAGAAATTCGATGGTAAACTAATTTTTTGAACTGTTTTTATAAGAAGTGATGGTTCAGTATTTCGTGTCTCGTCGGCTTTTACGACAGAGCATCGACAAGAACAACTTCGAACGCAAAAACCGTGTCCCATGTCCAGCCATGGCGACGGCCCAAGATATCAAGTCCTGCCTACCAAATTTGATCATTCCGGGCCAACAACACTGAGACTAAGGGGTTGAGCTTGGCCTAAACATGGCCTAAACATGGCCTAAACAGCATCTCATGTTGCCCTTGTGGGTCAATAGAGACAGTTGAGCTACCTGTCTGTATTGATACATATAAAGTTGAGGTTTTGCAGGTCAACTTTCAATGCACTTACGGCATCAAATGCGCCACGAAACCACGTATGGCCTCATCAGCATACAGCAAAATCAGCAAGCAAATGGTAGCGGAGACATCGCTAGCTGCTTGTGGAAAGACGAAACGCGACGGGCGGACGGCAGACGCTTGCGAAGAAGTTTAGATAAAAGAAAAGCATTGTAAGCCGTGCTATCCAGAAAAACTACTTTGGTATATGAGTCTTGACTGTACCGCACAATGCTCGGTGAGAAAGTGGGTTTGAACTTGGTGAGCTTTTGATTTCAGCCTGTCAATTGGTGTCCATTATATTCTAGTTTCTATATACTGTATATCTAAGCTTTATAACTTCGATTAACGGATCCATTATCTTCTATCCATCCCACACCATAAGAAAGCTTTTTCGACACTGGCTCAGTTTCGTCCACTAAGGCTTCCTATCCGGGAATCCCAAGTCAACGCCAAATGCTGGGAATACATATCGCATAAGTTTTCCGTTCTTCTTCAGATCATCTGAGTAATCATTTAGAATCTTCATGTCCTCGTCATCCAACTTCACGATGTTCATGTTTGCCTTTATTCTATCAGGAGTGACGGACTTTGCGAGAACCGAACTTCCTCGAGCGACTATTGATCGTTAGCAAACCTCGCGCCAATAAAAGACTGTATTTGAGAGGAGATTTTACCATGGTAGCTGAGCAAAACTGAAGCTGGTGGTACATCCCTCTTCTTCGCAACCTCCACGATTGGGGCGGCAGTAAACAACGGACTACCAGTGCTTCCAAGAGGACTGTAAGCTGTGATGTGAATTCCCTTTGCCTTGCACAAATCGTAAATCTCTTGTTGTGGTAATGAAGGATGATTTTCAATTTGATTAACGGCTGGAGTAATGGTAGCTTTCGAGAATAATTCTTCCAGATTTTTCACACTGTAATTCGAAACTCCAATGGCCTTGGTCTTGCCGGTTTTGGAGACTTTCTCGAGTTCCTGCCATGTTTGAGTGTGGGACCATTCTGTTTGAAGATCGCGGGAGCCATCAGGATGTTTGGGGAACTTTTCGTGGTTTCCTGGGAACTGAAGTGTTAGGATTTATTACCCGAGGAAAATGAAGGGGTAATGTTGGCGGGAAGAATATTCTAACCGTTTGGGTTCATGGGAACGGGCCAATGCATCAAATATAAATCGACATAATCCAAACCCAAGCTCTTCAAACTCTTATCGAGAGCCTCCTCAACCCGTGTATGATATGTGCACCATAATTTCGTGGTGATGAAGATATCTTCTCTCTTAATTCCGGATGCGAAAGCCTCCTTGAGACCTTGTCCTACTTCATCTTCGTTTCCGTAAACATATGCTGCGCGATTTCATTAGCGATTGATTCCCGAAAAAGTCACATTCATGAGGATGTAAAGGAGAAAATACCGCAATCAATATGCTTATATCCAATTGACAATGCGTAAGCGACGGCTTTTGCAACTTCGCCTGGCTCAGATTGCCATGTACCGAGCCCTAGAGCTGGAATCTCGGCCCCAGTATTGAGCTTAAATCTTGTGTCTGCCATTGCGTTCTTTTTTGATTATGTTGGTATGTTGTTGGTTATGCTGTTGGTTCCTTTTAATTGACGGCGATGAATTGAAGAAACAAGAACAAACTTCAACAAGATGTGGCATCTTTAACGTGGGGGAGGGAAGAATTAGTACTGGTTTGTTAGTGGCAAGCTATCAATCACTATCACCCCTCAAGGTGGAGGTATGATGAAATATCTCTCAACCCCACCATTTAACACGCACCACCCCACTCCTGCGGAGAACTACTGAACCGCTGATCCTACTCTAGTCCGCCATCAACAATCAGGAGTCCTAAAGAGCAGCGAAGCCGACGCGAATTGTCAATAAGAATCCCCCGAATAATTTTTCTTCGCATTCTCGTTGATCTGGTGGGAAATTCGATACTCATACATATAAAGTTATTATGTCTGAGTGGCGCCCGAGATCGAGACAGCTCTTGGTCCCGTTACACGGTCGAGTCAATGAGTACTTCTGATCCCATTTGTTCCTAATTTTTGGAGGTCGAAGTAATACCTCATTTCTTGTACCCTGTGAGAATGACTGAGAATGACTCTTATGTTGCCCATGAATTCGATCATGATGCAACGGCTGTGCCTCCGGAGACAGTTTCCAAGGGTGTTACGATTAGACTTGCAGTTGTATCTCATGGTTACAATGTGACGGAGCTTGTAACATTAGCAAATAATGTATTGTAGAGGCTTTTGCTAACGTTTCTTAAAATGCTATTTGCTGGCCCCCCAATATTGGTAATGATCGTCTCTAGCCTCACCCAAACCCGTAGTCGAATGAATATTGCCTAGCAGATATATTCAGTCGGTTGTTGACAACAAAAAAAGAGCTTATCACCATTCACTCATAGGGAGCTCTTACTCATGACACTGGCCTCATTTTACGCTCTCTTCCGATCCGAGAAAACAAGAATGAAACCATAGCGATACATTTTCATGTCTGCTGCTGCATATATCGAACAACTGATAATAGAAACCAAAAACTGGTGTTCTTAAAACACTCTCCATACAGATTATTCAAGTCCAAAGAGGAAGAACCACCTTCTGGGCCAAGTTGATCTCTCAGTCTTCGGCTATCAAAGTGTCGTCACCAGTGGCGATTGCAAATTCAACGCTTCTTGGCTAACCAGAGGGAATGACACAACCGATTGGACTTTCAAAAACAACAAGGCGAACATTTATAATGGCGATGGACTATTGAGATCAAAATTATTTTTTATTCCTAATATTGATCTTCCAGCTTGTATTAATGATTACTCAACTTCTTTTTGGGGGTGTGAAGCCGGTCTAGTGATTGGAGCCATCCTCGAACCCAATGGGTTGGTTTTACCAATGCTGTGCAGCAGTCAATGAGACTACATACCCCGATAACCACGAGGCGGCGTCAAGAAGAAGATCTTCAAAAACTACCAAGACGGCAGTTACAGCAATTGACATGGAGGGCTTTCATCAGACCAATAAAACCATTTGAATGTCAACAATTTCTCAAAGAGACACATTTTTGTAATCCCCAGAATGGAAATGCAGCCGTCATAGCGATGCCGGTTGCCGAATCTACGATTCGTGTGTTTGTCTCATCTGGATACGAGAACCCTATGGTAAATGAGACTCATAGGCAACTTTAACAGGCTAAAATTGAACATCAAGAATGCGACTCTGATGAAAAACATTCTTCCATTCATAGTCGGTCTTCGCCTAGCCTGGCTAGTCGGTTCAGTTTTGTTTACATACCGGGTCACTATTCCAGATTCCAACCCATTAAGTATCGTCATCAGCTTTTACGAGCACATCGAAATTGAGTGGCCGTGGTTCAATACTCAAAGGAAGGAAAATTGCAGAGGTGTTCAGAGACCATCAAATAGCCTATAGGCCAGTACCTTCAGGAAAAGGCCATCGTAAACAAGCTGTTTTCGAATTGAGAAATTGTCGTCAGTCAGGGGCGGCATTGATTTTGGAATATATCTGAGCTCACGTGAATTCAGGCAACTTAGGGATCACTCTGCGTCATAAGATGGAACTGCCAGATCGTCGGGAATATATTGATGGCTTCAGTTGTCCAACGAATGGCTCCCACTGGCGGCAACCATGAGAGATCATTCAGCGTGTCTTATATCCACCAGTCCAATAGCAAGTTCGGCGGCGGACGATCGACTGATCATAACGAGACGAAGTTCAAAGATCTTAACATCGAATCATAGGGAAGACTGCGTTTAGAAACATGATCGGGGCCTGTAGAAGAATAATCTGTTCTCTATAAGAAAATTTTCAGTATGCTTTGTATTTGAAATTCTTCTCTTTCAGTTCTTTCCTGTACACCCAACGGGTATTTTTGTGACACTCATAATTCCGCGCTGGAAGTCTGGATTATCGACATATACTTTCCTTACGTCTCCCAAGTTTAGTACGAGCGCCGCGGGCCTATTGCCGTCTTTAGTTTTTATTTGTCTCACTAATGTATCATCTTGCATAGCTATCTCATTATTGAATTCAAGATTAAGGTTAAAGTTATGATTTTCTGGTGGTGAAGCCATCACTGAGAGCGTCAATCTTGAGATGGCATCACTACTTGAGGTGCTATTGAAGAAGAATGAATAGCTTTCAGAGCATATAGAGCCGCCGGAACTCAAAAGTAAGAACAGGCGGTAAAGAAAGAAAGTTCTTGAAATCAGTTTTATTAACGACAATTGCACTATAATTTTGTTGTCGGACAACTATGATGTCTTTCCTAAGCAAGCAAGCTGTGACACTTTTAGGGCTGCAAATAAATGAGGATTCAGCGTCAAGATTTTATGTCAAAGCTGTGTTTATATATGTGACCGTGCATTTTGTTGGTTAGCTGAAGTTGAAGTGATTGGTCCTACTCAACTTCCGGAATCGGCATAACATTTTTTGTAGCATTTTCTGAAATTCATTCCTTGTTGCTTCCAGCGGTTAGTAGATTCCTGTGCGGCTTCAGAATTGACATACCATTTGGCCCCAACACAACATTGCACCAATTAATCCCCAGTCAGCTCAGTGTCTACGTACTAGAATGCGGAAGGCGCCTGTTGTCGAAATTCCTGATATAAATTGGGCCATGTCTGTTGAGGACTGCAGATATATAACCTTCATTTTATGCTTATATACACCCAATTCCTTTAGTTACAACAATTAGATTTGGTAAATTTTCTCCATCTCAATCATCAAAATCATGTTTATCCACTCAGCTCTGCTATTTATTCTATCCGTTCTTTCGGCAACGACAATTGCTCAACCTGGGATTCCTCCAGCACAGATCACCCCTACTCCCACAAACTTTCAAGACCTCTCCATTCGTGGTGCCAAAAAGAGCCCCGTGACTGTTTCAACCAAGCCAACCCCATATCCTTCTGTTGTGCGTATAACAGTCTCAAAACGTCAAATTCTGTCATCGAAACAAATTACACTCTCAATTTTGCTGGTTTTGGTAACACAGATTCGTCGCCTGCTCACAGCGGCACATATCCGAGTACAGACTCTTTGTGTGCCCCTGGACTTAATACTGCTATCGACGCAGCATTTAAGAATGAAGCTGGGTACAAAATGACAATCACGTGTTTGCCGAGTTATGGGGCTACAAATGATACGTATGTTTACTTGAACATGGTTGTTCCTGCCAAGGATCAAGGGGCGGCTCTCATACGCATTGTTGTAAGTGGCTCGTAGCCCAGCAAACGTGAAAGATGAATTTTACTGATGAGGTTACCTTTCAGAAAACATGGGCACCAAGCTGGGCATCACCAATATGGAACGACCCTCGAACTCTTGTCCCGGCAGATGCAACTTGTCCGGAGGATGCTTCGTTATGCCAACCTCAACAGGTGAGTGAGATTTTATCATTATTTCCATCTTAAAACAATTGTCCAGTGCTAATCAAAATGCTTCTCAGTTGCCACTGGGATATTGTCTGTCAGGTTGTTAAAGGGAACTTCGGATCACCCGTGAATATGTTTCGATATATCTATTAAAATGCACCCGGATGAAGAAACAAGTATGCACGATACTGGTTTGGAGTTTTCCATACCAAATTTTGTTGATGTTTTTTACCCATTTTGATGCACTGTACGTGTATAACTTGGAAGACAGATAAGAGAGCAATTTTTTTATTCGGTACGATTTTGTATGAAATCAATTTTCATTACTTTTCCACCCTGATGTTTAACTGCAAATGAAAGAATGAAATCTGCAGCATCTATATGTTCAAACTCAGTTAAACATCACCGTGCAATATCCAAATCTCATTTGGACAATGAACTTCTGTCCTGCTGTCCAAGAGAAATTGACGTTCTTCCCCCAATGTCCAAATCCAAGTCAAACATTCAGAAGCTTCCCTGAAACTCAACGGAACCCAATGCGAGAATCTAGTCCAAGCACTGAATCCCAAAACCAACGATGTACGAAGTGGAAGCCAATTACATCAGGTGTAAAAGTACTTCGAAAGCAACGATAAAGACTTGACAAAAGAAATATCATTGTGGGAGGAAAGAATTCCCAACATTCCCCCTTGCCACCTCAAAACTATGCTGGGCCCCGTTGTAGATTGGTACTGATCTAGTTAGCTCATGTCATGTATGAGAAGCAAAGGGAATATTCGTGTTTCACTTACCAGCTCTATGCCAATCTTAAGCAGTCCAATCTTAAGCAGTCCAATCTTAAGCAGTCCAATCTTAAGCAGTCCAATCTTAAGCAGTTCCAACACAACTACCCCCGGTAATCCATGTAGAAGGAGGTATACAATACTGCAGAGTTTTACGTCTTGTAGTTGCTTAAATACTGACCACGTAGCAGATACCTGGACTAGCCATTTCGCCCCAAATACTGTGCCCGACACATTTAAAACCTGCAAAACTATGTGATGCGTCATGTTCAAAATAAGCCAGTGTACACGATTCTTAACCCATCAATAACTGTTCTTCAGACACAAGTTCCAAAGTCATTGGAAGATCTGAAGCCTGTATTCATGCGGCATAGCAGTCGCTTATTCGCCCAAGTTAACAAAGCACTCATCTTGAACATATAATCCCCCGAGAATGAATCTATCAACAAAAACCTACGAAGTGGCCACTATCAACCAAGGAATCGTCGTCACGCCCACAGTTTTCCTCGCAATAATATCACTTTTTGCCTCTTCAACAGCCGACTTTCTTTTACAAATCTCAAGCTTTGTGTCGCGGATTCCAATATACCCATTACAGTTCTACTCACCGACAGTTTTCTCGCACCAGACCAAAGCTATGCAAAGCAGCACTTATCGCCTTATTATTACAGCGACTGGCTAATACTCCATAAACGAATGGCATCTTATGTGCGGCCTTAATGACCAGTGCTGATCCTGATACTGATCTGAAGGAAAACTTCATACCTAAACACATTCAAACACTTACACTCACAAACCATATGAAAAACACAACACCTGCAATACTGATTTACGCACAGATATTCATTACTGTCTGCCAACTGTGGCGTACTGAAAGCGATCTCAAAGCGATCTCAAAGCGATCTCAAAGCGATCTCAAAGCGATCTCAAAGCGATCTCAAAGCGATCTCAAAGCCATGCAAAGCCATGCAAAGCCATGCCATGCAAATAAGCGAATCCCCCCGAGCTCCATTTTCATTTCCATTTTCATTTCCATCGCATCCCATTCCCTTCCTTTTCCCTTCCCTTCCATTTTCGCATCCATCCATATCCGGCATTCATTTACCATATCGTACTCGTAACAAATATTGGGCATAAGCCAGCTCGCTATGCAATATAATCATATCGTATCGTGTCATGTCATGTCATGTAAACCTCATCGATCAAATCTCAAACTCCGATCACTAAATCAAATCGCTCCCTAACACCCTACACACTCCTGCCACCTTGCTTTCCGTTATGACATTTCACCACTCCTTCTTTCTCCTAATCGTTCCATTCCTCCTTAAAAACATAAGAAAACATGTTCATTCATCACCCGTATATCCGCCTGTATATGGGTTCCACTCCATACCAGGATAACTCGTTGCAGACATTTGCAATATTTCCTCTTTTGTGTGTGCATTTTTGTTTGTGGCACCTTCATTGCCAGCTTTCTCGCCAATCTCACGTTCAACTGTATCTCCAACTTTACTACCACCACTTGTTCCAATCTCCTTGTCACCCTTCCTCTCTGCACACTTCTCGGCCATATTCGCATCCTCCCTCGGCAATCTTGTACTCGCATTATACAAACCTCCACTATGTCGCATCACATGGTCGTCGCCATCCACATGTAAAATATGCTCCATCGCACACTCTGCTTGCGGCTGTGGGGACGGGGATTCAGAAATCTGCGACACAGCACTGACTAGACTCCTTCCCGTGCTAGTTCGCTGCAAACAATCATTAGAAGATGCCGAAAGATTTCTATTTCTATGCCACTCTGGGTTAATTTGAGGTGGGGAGGGCGGCAATGGAAAGCGATCGATATCGATGTTCTCATTTGTCGGTAAAATTTCATCTGCAGGTAGTAGTACTGAGGTTTGGCCCCACGCAGCCACAGGACCATCCTTGGGAGGAGGAATAGGTGGCGTAGATGAGCGACTAGATCGACTATTTGCATTACTGCCATATGGTAGTGCAAGCTGGAAAGGTCGTTGCTGGCCTAGGTGTTCGCGGGCGGGCGACCGAGCTAGGATATCTTCGTGACTTGGATAATGAGTGCGAACGGGAGACGTAAATGGTGAACTACGCGTATCTATAGATGGTAAGATTGGAATTCTTCTTTCAGGTGTAACAGTTTGATGAAATGATGGTGATTGATGCAAAATTGAGGAATTAGAATGGGCAAGGGGCGAGACAGGAGATGGTACGGAGTATTGATGGGATAAATTAGAAAGCGTATCTCCCAGGGATGGACGACGAGTGTTATTGATACCGCGTGGTTCATAGTTGGTAGGTATTGCCGCTGTTCCATCACCACGGACAAGGTGATATCCTCCTGGAATTGGAACTGAATCATATTGAGGCTCGGGGACTAGGGGAGGTGGGGTACCATGTCGACGAGGACGATGATGAGAACGAGAGTGTGAGTACTCCTGTTTGCTACCATTCAACTTACCAGAATTGCGAGTCCGTCCACGTTCTTGGTCTATCTTCTTCAATCGTTGCGTAGGCGTGGCAACAGGGTCGGGTAAAAC
This sequence comes from Sclerotinia nivalis, assembly GCA_029531795.1. Lineage (NCBI taxonomy): Eukaryota > Fungi > Ascomycota > Leotiomycetes > Helotiales > Sclerotiniaceae > Sclerotinia > Sclerotinia nivalis. The sequence continues at coordinate 793,819 of JAPEIS010000003.1, forward strand.
CTCATGAGATTCCACGGCGAGGTCTGAATACATTCTAGCCACAGGAACAATCACGGGCCTTCTTCCATCGTCTTCACCTCTTTCATTATCTTTTTCTAGCGTGTTCGATCTTTTTCTAAGCATACCGGTCAATAGTCCACTCACTGAAGGACGCCTCGGGCGGGGTTCCTGATGTAGCTTACTATCCTGACTTGGGTTCTCAGTTTTCTGAAGAGAGGGAGAAGGGGCGAATTTAGACAAAAAATTTAACGGTTGACTTGGTCTTCGTTTGTGATCTACATTGGTATCCTGAGTAGTTCGAGCTTCGAGTTGCGGAGAAGAAAGGGTGCCACCACGGGGACTATAACTTGAAAGATCTGTTGTGGCTCTTTTTGGCTTGAAAAGTACCGATCCATCGCCTTTAGGAGAACGTGAGAAAAGACCACTTAACCCACCCAATCGACTCCTTTTGTCATCTCTCTGAAGTGTTTTGCCCATTGTAGTTGTGGAGCGACCAAGTATGTTAGAACGTGGTGTCTCCAATGTAGGATTTGGGTTGAGGAGAGATTTTGGTGTCCTGGGGCTCTCGTTGGGACTCGCCATCAGATTGGACTGACTACCAGAATAATGCGCCACCATACTCTCTCTTCCAATAGGGGAGTTTGATGACTGTTCCCCAGTGATGTCAAAATTACCCCAGAAACCAGACCCTCTCTTTTTCTGCCTACCATCACGCGAAGGAGGAGTGGCAGAAGTATCCATGGGAGGTATTTCCTCATCTCTTGAGACAGAACCTTTTCGCTCTCTTGAGATGGAGCGAACAAAGTTCATACCTCGGCTGACGAGATCTGAACTACGTCGTCTTCGATGACCAACAGGCTCTTCATTGTTTTGAGAAGGCCTCACTTCTGAGATTTCGTTGCTTGGCTGACGTTGAAGCAAGGCTTCAGTCCGACCTCTAGGTGCTTGATAATATCCGCCAGGCATATTATGGTCACCTTGGACTTCAACAGCCGGCCCTCCAAATAACTCGGGGTAGCGTTGAGTGGAAGAAGGAGGCGACTCAAATGGTAAAGCTGGTATCATTGGTGGTGGTGGTGGTGCATTGCTATCACGACGCTGAACAAACTGAACAAACTGCTGGTCAGAGGCGGAACCTCGCCTAGATCGGGAAATTTTGGAGAGACTGTTCCATGAATCTTGACGAGTATGTCCAATGGCTGGATTCGATAGCCCCACATCTTGCCCATGGTTTTTATGAACAAATGGATCAGTGACACGTGGAAAAACCGAGAACCGAGGTTGTGTGGTGGTATGAACATTCGGTTTCGAGACCGGAGCCTTGTTCACAATTGAAACATCTGTACGAGCATTTTGCTGTGAGGTAGGATCACTACTGCCTGCCCTTGCATTCGATGTGGTTACATATTGTATATAACCGTTGGACGCATCGTCATCCTCATCATCAGATATGGGAAATCTGGTTTGTGGTCTTCTGGATCCAAATTCGAATCCAAACTTGGATGTGCGTCGGATAGGTGGCAATGTCTTGAATGAGGGCTGCCTTCCTTGTTCTACAATGCCGAGAATATTTTGACTTGTGGGTTGTATTGGAAGAGGCGCTTGTAATGATCTTATGGCAGTTCGACTTGGCTGATCAGGATTGATCACCTGATCCAGACTTGCTCCCCGCGGTCGATTCATCATACTAATTGGAGGCCGATTTGACGGCTTCAAGTCTGCTTTATGTTGCATTGTGCCTCCTACGATAAGCGATGAAGCTGCGACAGCATCCTTTGGCCCGGCTTGCTGTTCTGTGGCATCATCAAAAGCCGCATCATCACTATTCAACCTTGTACTCATTGGCCGTCCAGCGGGAGCGGAGAGGTTGTTTGTTGACCCGGGATCAGATGAATAGTGATTAGTGTGCCAGCCTTTGTCAATGTGGCCCTCCTTAATAATATGGGTAGTATGGTCAGCATCCCATGTGGGTTTATACTTACTCATACGTGCCGGAAGATTCACAAGACGTTGCTCTTCCGTTCCACCGGGAGCTAAAATCTCACCTGCAGTTTCACGTGACACCACATTCACTTCCTCCGCGTGTGACGCTTGCGCCTCTTCGTCGCTTGTAGGAATGTCAACTATGCCGATTGGAGTAAGCACATCCGATGAAGTTGACATTCGTGATCGGCTGGTTGGTTCGGATGGTAGGCTCTGCTCTGTGTTTTGACTAGGATCGGTTCGGCCTGTTGCTCTCGATAGACTGAGTGCTAGGCCCCATGATGAACGATTAGGGTGTCTCGGCTTGGGAGGGGGACTTGTCTAAAAAAAAAAAGGGTTAAACTTAGCGCTGGAACACTCATGACGATGGGCCACATAGCAAGGAGAAGAAAACAATTGTGATGGGCTGGATTTTTCCTTAGTCGTACACATCCCGCCATGCGGGATTGGCAAAGCAATAAGCATTCACCCACGCTAATTAATCAAAACGATAAAAATTCAAAATAAAACGCCTAAAAACCCCATATCCAACCCAAAAGGAGATGTTAATCTACCTTATCACTACTACCGGCCGCACGAAGCCTGTTCTTGCCCTTTGCCAGTAATCCTTTACCCGCCTGGAAACCTGCCTTTCCAGCTTTACCGCCGAACATCCCAGCGTGATGAAGGAATTCTTTTCCTTTCGCTTGAACTTGTTGAGTTGTAATTTTGGCATGCGCTGGTGAGAAGCCTTGCTGATTATTAGAAGTTCCGGTTTGCCCTGGTCGTGATACAGGCGTTGATGATTGTGGTGGCGCACTAGCATTCAAATACTGTTGATAATAAGGTGATTGCATTGCCACCGATGCGCTCCTTGTATTTCTTCGGGTCGAGCCAGTCGGTACACTTGATGTAAAACCTCCGTAAGATTCATTCACATCAGCATGTTCTGGTTGTTCCGCCTTTAAGGCGAAAATCCAATCGTGAATACCAGAGTCCATGGCTGCGAACCGTTCCCTGGTTTCATCGAATGCATAGACTCTTTCATGGACATCTTTCATCCCTAAAATTTCTTTGAACGTTAAAATTTTTCCCAGATTAGATGTCCGAGGAGAAGTGGCAGATCCACGTCGCGAAGGTGAGGATTCACGTGCCGAGAAAGGACTTGGAATACTGGCCGGTGAGTGTGGATTAGACCCAAGTGGATCGGTGGAGACATCTAATGTGGAACCATGGGCTGGTTGTTCATTCTCAGGAGTTTGGGTGACTGGATATGATGCAAATTGTGGCTGTTGCTTTTCTTGAGCCAAAGAAACATTAACAGTAGGTGGGGATTCAAGGTAAGAGGTACGTAAAGTAGCAGCCGCAGCACCATCTTCAAGAATTGCAGCGCCAGTGGCTAAGGCGACATCCCTTTCAAAATGATAATCGCCATGTGAAGGTCCTTCGAAGACTTCCTTCTCCATGTATGGTTCTGGGTCAACTTGCTTAAGGCCTTCATGCGGCGCATCGACATTCTCAATAGGAAGCTCAACATGGCTTCGAGGTGGCTCGGGCATGTCGAGATTCGCTTGGTGTATACTTTCCATGCTCATCTCCCAAGAGAAACGTGTGGGTAAAGGGGGGCGAGTTTGTTGCCGTGACATCCTATGAGAGCTAAGGGGTCGGATTTCTGGCATGTCAATTGGGATAGTTTGCTCCGTTTGTGGCTTATCTGGAGATGTAGTGGCTATGGGAGATGAGTGTTCCTCATCACCTGTATCATTCCAATAATCATCATACACATCCGTCAAGTACGCACTTTCTCGCGGATGATCCACATTAGAGGCATCTAGTCTTTCGTGCAGATTTTCGTGGGATTGCTCTGATTCTAAAGGTAGATTTGACAACCTTTTGACTATTTCTTTGCGGAGTTTGTCGCTTTGTTCATCAAAAGGACCAGTATCAGTGCTCAGCGTCGGTAAAACTTGGGGTCGAGAAGGCGGAAGAAGAGGTTCACTGGTGTCAATTGCCTCGGCTGTACTCTGCTGCAAAGCTATACTTGGTCTTGGGAGACTCTCCAAAGCGGCTTCATCACTCTCGTCCCGCGGATCCTTGCTTGCTGGGGTAGGTGGAGATTCTGTTGGAATAGATTGAGCAGCGTAATCGGGCCGCAATTGAGCTTCAGGCGAAGCTCTCTCCAGAGCAGGAATTAGTTCCGGATGTGGCGTCATCGCAGAGTGAACATTTCCACTCGCGTCTGGTGTTGGCATAGCGTCAGATTTGACACCAGGTGTGACACGTGCTGCATCTATAGAAGACTCTGGAAGAGAGTGCTTAGCGGTAGTAGGTGTCAAGTCTTCAGCTGCCAAATATTGAACCGGATCGTTTAGTATCTGCGGACTTTGTGAGCGAGCGCTCTCTGGCTGGTAAGTGCTCGTAGTTGCAGTCGTCGTATACGATTGCCATCCACCCGGTAACTGAGGGCGGAAACTCTCTTCGCGATCAATGGTTGGACGTGTAGGTTCCGGCTCAGCGTTCCGGGTCTCATCTTCTGTGGTAGGAGATGCAGAAGATATCCAGGCTTGTTCTCCCATGGATATTCTTTTCGATGCGGTACCGAGATCTGGGGTTCTAGCGGGACTATTACCTGGACTCGGAGTACTGATATCGCGCCGATGACCTGGAATAAAATTTGGAGGGACTATCTGATCGTCATACTCGTGTGTAACATTCTGAGGATGCGGTGATGTTGGTTCAACTAACTCCTTGATAGCAGGAGTTGACATTTCACGACTTCGGTTGTCCGAAACCGCAGTGCTTGGACCATGACTCATGATGGGACTAATCTCAGTGGTCCCAGTACTTTCACTATCAGATCTCCTCACTTCACTACCAGTCTTGAAGACTGGGATCGGAGAAACCAAATTGTCACTCGTACTATCGAATGCTTGGTTGACAACAGACTTAAATCCGAAAGATGGATGACTCCGGAGAGAAGTGTCATCTGGCGGTTTTGAATATTCTTTGGACATTTGTTTTGGTTCTTCCGCTGAAAGTTCAGCTGGAGGAGCAGGGTCGCTATCAACCTTTGATTGGGAAAATAAGTCGGATCCAAAGCCGGAAATTCGATGTAAGTCTGGAAGTGTGGGGCGGGTAGTTTTGCTTCCGGGGAGGGGGTTTAGTATGTCTCGGTCTGACGAGTGAATTTCATTAGCATTAAATCCTTCGAAGCCATATTCACTTTTTCGCTCGTTGACGGGTTCCAGGATCGGTGTCAAACGTCTTCCAGATTCAGAACCTTCATCGCCGAAACTACTTTTTCCTCGGTTTCCAGGTCCTAAACTATCAGAACTCGATCTTTCACGAGTGCCCGCTTGGCTTGGGGAACGTGATCTGTCACTCGACCTTTCCATCCCAATGGAGTCCAAACTAGGTCTAGCCGAATCTAAGGATGAGCGCTCCCTTTCTTGCTTTCGCTCTTCAACTCGACGATAGATATCCGCGGGCCTGATAAATGGTAAAGGTTTAGTATTTGACGCACCTGGGGTTGTTGTTGACCGAACTGCAGAGCCGGGGGAAGGTGAACGACCGGAACTTGTGAATAACGGTTCAGCTACTGTTTCCTGTGACATTTGATGGATCCGTTGGGCTTCTGTTCCCATGGCACTCAAGCTGCTCTTTCGCGCTGGATATTTGGTAGTTGGAGCTCCATTAGTTGCACCTTGGGAAGCAGACGGAGCACGCATGTGTAATGGGGCTGGTACTGCAGATGGCGAAAAATCCTTGGAAGTTTCGTAATCGCTGAGGGTATTGACTGAGCCAGCTGACAGAATCGACGATTCATTAGTATTTGTGCGAGCCGGTAGGGACATGGGATCATTATTATATGAAGCTTCCGGTGGCGCGGGATTGGCAGACATCAAGGGTTTTCGTAATGATGTAGGAGAAGGCTGTTGTGTGGATATATGCAGAGACGGAGGGCCACTTGGGTCGCGAGTATGCCTTATACCTCCAACGCCCATTTGAGAAAATCGTGTTGCCGGCACATTCGCGGAGCCGGCGGAGTGAGGTGGGGAGGAGGGTTTTGCAGGTTCTTGTCGAATAGTTGAATTCGAAAAGTGCCTCGTCTCATCATCCGCTTCGAAGGAATTCCGTCTACGCAATGCGCTGCCTGCAGAAGCTGACGGGAGATTGCCATAACTCTTCTGACCCCGTTCCTGGGACATTTCCCTCGTACTAGCAAGTCCCTGACCTTGTTGACGTAGACCTGTAGGTTTTGAGACCGGTGCAGGTGCCGGCTCAGGCTCATTTCCATACGCATCATAAGGATCATATTCATCATCGTCTCCCCAGTCATCACCTCCATAATCTATCTTCTTTGCCTCTGCCCATTTCTTTGTCTTTTGTCGATTCACGTTCGCTCGATAAGATATGGGAGTACTTGAACCTGCAGACATCGGAGTCCTGTTGATATATTGTTTAGCAAGGTTGTATGTTTTCTGCGAGAATTGCGAAATGGGTCAAAGAAGCTTACAATAAAGATCCGTTCTTGTCCGAGGTAGTAATAAAAGGCCTTGCCATGATGCGACAACAAACATTAATTCCTCGCGATCCACGAGAGCATCATATTTTTGACCATGAAATATGATAGAAAGGCTTCAAATTATTAACACGGAATGAAGTTGCGGAAATACAAAAATGAAAGTTTTGTTTGTTTTGAAAGAGTAGAGTAGGATGATGGGATTGGGATTGGGATTGGGATTGAGATTGAGATTGAGAATGAGATTGAGATTATGAGTATTAAGGTAAGGTCAAGGTAGTGAGTGGATCGGATACGACTTTTGATTATCGGAAATCTTCAGATGAATGCTGTGGCTGCGTGATTGCCCCGTTTCTTGGAATGGGGTAAGGGGTCCTTGATGAGGTAATAATAAGAGATACGGAGAGTACAAGGAAGGTTAATATGGCGAAAGGATGAAGATTTGAAACTATGAAACTATGAAACCGAGACAAGAAATTGATATACATATGAGTAAAGTCTTTAAGTGAATCTCGACCCTTTTCGAAATGAAGAGTAGTTGTGCTACCTAGTAATGTTTCAAGTGAAGATAAAAGGTTGTTCTATCAAAATGATATGCGTAATGAATGATGAATGCACGCCTTTGATCTTCACTTGAGAGCCAAATGAATATATATTTCTACCCTTGCACAACATACCTCAGGATTAAGTTTTGCTCCTAGTGCCAATTCAGTTGAAGACGTACAAATTATACCAATGTGAATCATGGATATTCTTCTCTCCACGAATCAGACCAAGGTATTTATTTCATTTATATTATATCACTGATGAATTCTTTACCCACATATAATCGTTGAATTGGAACTCAGCCACAACCTTGAAAGGATTCTGCACCAGTAGTAACGAATTATGTGAAGGTATTAATTTCATTACCGAAAGCTTCTCCTAAAATAAACTCACGGAACAGATTAATTAATCAAACACAGCCAACATTCTTTTGGCCTTAGGCTATCGCCGTCCAAGGCTGGAATAGTGCATGGTGCAGGTGCAGGTGTTTGCAGGGTGCTTTGCAGGTGTCATTCCCAAGCATCTTCAAACACCAAGAACTCCAACACGAAATACCAGCTGTCCTATTAATGTAATTCATCATTTACATCAACTCGCATTCAATACACTTCGATTTCGATTTCAACTCTGATTTTCTAATCTTAATAAAGAGATCGCAACAACTTAACTTCTCTTACAGTCCTTGACAAAACTATACCATTGTTCTCTGTATTCGATATTCAACACCCTGTATAAAACCCTAGAATTAATTAAATTAAGTTGCGCCTCGAGGTCTACACAGCAATCCGAGCAGCCAGCATCAACTAAAGAAACCCATATTCTCAACCGCCTCGAAACCCACGAAACATATAGGGAATAATTCGCGCTTAACCCACCAATACATCTGTACAACTTCATAAACTATTGCGAAAAAATAATAGACATATATCCATATAAACCGCCGCGATGGCCGTCGCATCGATACAGGACCGAACAAACGAGTTCCGATCCGTCCTAACACAAGTACAAAAGAGACAAGCATCATCAAAAGTGGGAGCTCAGAGACAATCACTTCTTTCCGATTCACAAAAGGCCGCAGCAAATGGAGATGCGAATCCACATGGAAAGCCCAGGAGATCGGAGTTTGCGAGGAAGGCGGCTGAGATTGGAAGAGGAATAACGGGGACGATGGAGAAGTTACAAAAGTTGGCGGAATGTAAGATGAGATTCTCAACTCTTGGAGGATGATGGATTTATGATGAAGAATACGATACTGATTCTATAAATAGTGGCCAAACGAAAGACCCTTTTCGATGACCGACCTGTTGAAATCAACGAACTCACATTCATAATAAAACAAGATCTCTCCTCTCTAAACCAACAAATCTCCGGTCTCCAAAGCCTTACGCGCGCCCAACATCCCAAAGCCGATCAAGAAGGCGAACACAACAAGAATGTTGTCTTTATGCTCCAAGGAAAACTCACAGACGTATCCGCCAATTTCAAAGATGTCCTCGAAGTCCGCACCAAAAATATTCAAGCCTCGCGATCTCGAACGGAGAATTTCGTTTCTTCAGTATCTTCCCATGTGCAACCTAATATTTCACAATCCGCAAGTCCGCTATATAGTACACCCACGAGAGGAAGTCCAGGGCCTGGTCAGGATTTGTTAAGTTTGAATCCGGTGGGAGATCAACAGTTATTGATGATGGAAGAGGCGCAACCGCAAAATGAATATATTCATCAGAGAGGAGAAGCTATAGAAGCAATCGAGAGGACGATTAGTGAATTAGGAGGAATTTTCGGACAGTTGGCTACTATGGTTTCAGAACAGAGTGAAATGATTCAAAGAATCGATGCGAATACGGAAGATGTGGTGGATAATGTTCAAGGGGCTCAAAGAGAGTTACTGAAATACTGGTCGAGGGTATCTAGTAATCGCTGGTTGGTTACTAAGATGTTTGGTGTTCTTATGATTTTCTTTTTGTAAGTTTTTCTCCCCTTTTTCGGTACCTTGAGATGTGTGAGAAACAGGCTGCTAACATATGAAACACAGACTTTGGGTTCTGATAGCGGCTTAGGGTTGATATTGTTATACATATATGACCTAACGCGATGCTGCATGCATGGAGATGGAGCACTTGTATTTTTATTTTTGTTGTAGATGAGATATACCTTTTAATGAAAGCGTCACGAAACGGCGTAAATATTCCCAGTAGACCGATCTTCTTTAGACGTGTCTAGTCTAAGTTATACACTTGTTAATTTCCCACCATACACCCACGCATCCTGTTCTTGAGTGAGTTAGACTAGAAATTCTAACAATTGCTGAGCTGAACTCAGTCTGTGAGTTGTGATGTTCAAATATATGGGAAATCTGCTCAACTAATCTTCACAATTCAAAGGGCAAAAATCCCAATCCTTCTCTACAAGCTTCACCAATTCTTCGTACTCGAAATTCGTAAGATCTTACCTCTTTATATCCCCACATATAAATACAACCCACTCCACTCATCCCATCCACCAAAAGCCCCTCCACTCCATCCCTCCAAACACATAGCAAAAACAGCAACAAATAAAAATAAATATATAAAATAAGTCAAGGTTCACCTCAACTCGCAGAATGCGGCTTCTGTGGATCGAACACAGTGCCTCCAGATAGACAGGATGCGAATTTTTCGCAAGCTGTAATAACAGAAGTGGACTTCAGTCTGGCGCTCTCCCAAGTGAGCTAAAGCCGCTTGGGGGTTTGTGTTGTTTGTTGGATTTTTGGAATTAATGTTGTACTAAGTTAGTTGGACTGGGATTTGAATGGTGAGGGTTTTTGAGTGGTGGAGGGGTGGATTGATGGGTTGTGGTGTGTACGGAGTAGAACTAGAATAAGAATAATTGAGGATGAAGGCTGATTGGTGGGTTTGTGGATTAATAAGGAGGGATGTTATTACGAATGCTATTACTCCGTAGACGCAAATACAGCTTAATATCATAAGCTCATCGACCTCTATCAATATTGATTGCTACTTCTGATCAATTCTGCCTGTATTTTTTAGTGAAATGCAATGAGGAGATTAATTGGTAGATGTTCAACTTGATGTGGAACAATGTGATAACTCAATCATAATTCATCATTCCCGTAGTGCAGTAGAAGTTATCGAGAGCAAACTATTCCCCGCAATTATTCAACCTCCAGCGTCTTCGCAATGGTGCTGATTCTTCCCTTCGCAAGCGCTTAACATGTTATAGCACACCACTTTTATGGGAACTTAGAGAGGTTTGTTAGATGGCGAGTGTCATTGACTTTCTCGGTTTAGGCTTCTTGCAAACGGTGAGGTGGAAGTTTATACGGGTGTTTTATCCATCTCTAATGATCGTCCATTCGGATTCATTTGAAAACTAAATTGTATCCCACATCAGTTATGAGTTTTATTGTTCGTGGATGCGAAGTATGATAATAATATGCTTCAGCCCGATATCTGGAGTGTTAATCCGGCTGTGGATAGGAGGAAGTTGAGATTATAATCATAGCACAGCACAGAAATATTTTGGCAAATGTGATATCGCATGGATAGAAAAGAATTATATGATGGAATTTATAATAATAATTGTCTTTATCCCTAAGTAGGCACATTGACTTTAAAACCGTGAGAGGAAAGAAGTGCCAGCTCTAGGAGAAAATGTCCGATGCTCTGCCATCTCATGATTTCTATCTCCTCATATCATCTGAAATATCAAAACTTTGCGTAAGATTTGAACTGCGCAAAAAAAAAAGGGACAGAAGCTCCAATTATCCTCAGCAGAAAGGATCTTATCAAAGCCCGACCAGTTGTATCCATTCAGCATAGCTAATCATCATATGTTCTGACCAGCGGAGTCGTCTATGTAAATTCAACTCATACTTCAATACTTTCACACCAGGAGTCCACGACTGCATCAAAATCTTGATTTCACGTCGTTCTTCCCCTGATAGATTGCGCCAGACGTATGCTTTATCTCCGTTGGGTTGAGGACATTTAAAAAAATAGCCCGCCTGCTAATTTCAACGACATTCGTATCCTTTCTTGTCTTGCTGTCAAAACACCCACTTCATTCATTACCCAGCGCCTTCTAGCATCTTCAATGACTGTCGAGATCCACATCGATTCAATGTGTGCGGCAAAAGGGTCATTATCTGTCAGATTTGCCACTCGCTTTGGGGTAGGGTTGACTAGTTCATCCAATTCAGCAGTATTAAAGTATTTGTACCCGGCAAATCCACTCCAATCTTTTAGTACATGGTGGAGCTGTAAGCCCATGTCCCGTCGATTCTGAATGTCTTCGGACTCTGTGGATATACACCAGATCCGGGTGTTGAGTGGAGTGCTTGCGGTTCACTTGGAACAAAGTAGGTAGAATTGAGGACAGGTGAGGCCGAGAGCAACCTGAAACTTTGGCAACAGATGATCTAGAATGAGTCGGATGATATCCAGGGAGAGATCCGTAATATGGAGGCTGGCTCCTGAATTGGCGTTAGTTCCTCTCCATCACAATATGAACATAGTTTGAATTCTTACCCTGGGAACCCTTCTTCGTTGATACAATTTCCGTCCCCGCAATATCCTGTTCCTTTTCGTTTTTATGATTAAAACTTTCTTTCTCCACGATTTCCGCCATTTATTGACTCCTCTTGCAAATTTTTGCGTATGAAACTGGGAAGATCGGGCTTTTAAGTGTTGTTGAAAGTGCTTGTAATAGTTGACTATTGACTAATCTCAAAATTATTAAGGGCATTGAATTCAGCGATAGAACTTTCCGATGGATTTCCAAAAACTGTGCGTTTAAAATGAATCTACTCCTCTGGAAAAAGGTCGTATTCAAAGACATGGGAGCTTGCAAAATTGTATGCTGTCATAAGATTAAGCGAGAGAAGTCGCGAGAAACACCTTTACTCGATCATGGGCTGTACTGGTGATGTACTGATGATAGTACAGCATACGCATGGACAATAACCAGCTAAGTAGCCTCTTCGGAAAAGTTCGAAGTCGAATGTGGATCCTGCCGGTCGAATGTTTTAATTTCTGGTTATGTGTAGGAGTACACCGAACTATTCAAGTGATCAGCACTGGAAAAGCTATCTTCTCAAGAACTCCTACTTCAAAGTCTTATATCCTGCAAACATCGAACCTACGATTTTAATCTAGTAGCCAACCCCAAAATTAAATAGGGGAGCCGGCAAGAAACGAGGCTTGTCATTCCGTAGGTCTGGTTCATTCAATTAGGATCACTCTTTGGTGAAGTATGGAAGAGCTGAAAATCAGTACTGCTACGTGCAAAGCATCGTCACAAAGATGTCGCCTAGCAGTATGTTCTATCTTGGCTTTTAGATATTGTATTTTAAATCTAAATTCTTCAGTAGTATCCGAACGGCCAGTAGAAATACCAACAGAAGTTATCGCCAAGATTGACGAGGCGATTGGCAATTCTAGATTTCATATGGTTATCATGGGAATAACCTGTCGTCGGTTTTATTCCATGTTCAAAAGACAATTGACGGGACTAAGACTGGATAGCTATCACTGCTTGCGGGTTCTGCCAGCTCGACTGCACATTATAGGATGTTGCATTGTGGGCTGCTCACGGTGCTGCATTAGTTGTGGACAATCATTATGACATGTTTGAAGAGGTGGGAGGCGCTCCAAGGTACAGGAATTGTTACTGCATACTTGCCATTTATTTTTTTCGCTTCCCTGTCGAGGTTTTTTAAAATGTGCAAACCCATAACTTAGCCTAGGATAATATGATATCTCAATGAATATTGAATTTGAGAGCCTCCGGGTTGAAGGAACGCATCATCTCCGTCATTACAAATCGCGGTTTCCTTGAACTATTTATTAAGTGTCCTGCAAGCCGCCATCATAATCACGGATCTGGGGGCAGAGAGATTCCGCTTAAATTAAGCCTTCTAAGTTTCCTCGTGTGGTGACAGGTGTAGGGAGAAGTAGATGGAAGTTTGACCGTTAGTAAGGGTATTATCAAGCAGCATATATAAGGAGAGGCTTCAAAAAATGTGTCCAATTGCCCGGATTGCAGGACGGATTAGATGTTTTAAGGTAAATAGTTGAGTATATTTTCAACTTTCCAATTCAACTAAAATACATGAATATCTTTTTTCAATTTTCCAATTCGGCTATAAATTTTTGAATATCTTTGGATCTATCAAATTATGTGATAAGTTTTATTAGATTATATGATGGGGGTTTTGTTTAATCCAAGAGTCTGGATAGCAGTTTAGTTCTTTTGATATTAGATCATTTAATCTGGATTTTTTATATTGAATTTTTCTCAATAGATAGTTCATATAGTCCAATAAAATCACATATTAACTATCCGGGTGGTTGGTTAGACGGAGTGCGGCAAGAATATTGGATATACTGATTTCAAAGTTTGGAGAGGAGTTAACGTTATTGGTATATGAATGTGGTTTTGCAGACTATCTTACTTGGCTCTTGAAGGGTATTTCTAGATTATGCGGAAACGCCATTATTGAGTTCCCTACCTCTTCCACTATATAATTTGACATCAGTAAATGCGATACACGTATTTTTGCGTTTGTAGATGATTGTAAAGCTCGTTCAGAGAGAGCGTCCATCAATTCACCTCTAATTTCAACATCTATCAACTTGGGAATAACCAGTATAATAATGAACATATCTAGCCACTAGTAATAACTACTATATACATATAAAACTACAGTAGTGAGGCAGACATTCATTCAATAGTTCAATGGTCCGCATTCTTATGATGCGCCTTGTACTGGCCTTAAATAGTGCATTTAAGCCAAATTTTTGTACCTCAACTGTCACATCAACCCACAATTTTTCATACAAGAACATCTTGGGTTCTGCAAATAGCTCAACCATCAACTACTCTTTCAAACCACTCATTCGATTTTGTTAGATATGACTCGACGGAGGGAAACCAAGAAGGCACCGCCTGATGAACAAACAATCCATGACGAAAGACTTGCCTCAATGTTGGACATGACTTTTGACCAGCAAGCGGCTTTCTTGTGGAAGATGCATGGAAATGACCTAAGAATGGGTAATGCGAAACCTAAACCAAAAGCACGTAAGTTTCGAGTTGATTTCAACTTACCTCTGCCATACTAAAAGAAACCTCTAGAATTTCAATTACAACCTGACAAAGCCCGTCTAGCTAAATTACCAACGGAAATAATCTGTCAGATTGGGAATGAACTGGGCCGCTGTGGATGCCAAAACAAAGTACCTCTGGCGTTGACTTGTCACCTCTTTTATCTTCTGTTCTGCAATGATATCGTGTGGGTACATATGAAGGATCTTACCTGTTTTTGCACAGTTGATACTGGCCCGGTGAAAGAAGTTGGTAATAACGTCGCTAATCATGGGTTTGGCTGTTGATATCGGCCACTTTGGCGCCTTCTAGAAGATTGGAGCGGTCTCCATGGATATCGATACTGTTTCGGACGACATTCTAACTGCTGTTCGAGACTATCAAAACTCTTAAGACGGTGGCCAATCGCATTTGGTTTTTGCGACCCGAGGAATATTACACCTACGCGGACCCTGGTTGCATCAAACAAGGCTTCGAGTAGAGCATCAAGAAGCGGCTGACAGACGACTTTGCAGATCACTCTCAAGCGGGCTGTTCATTAGATGCGCGCCACAAAAAATTCCACCTCACCGGACAGTGAAATTTCTGTACTCAGTTCCAGGCACGAAAAGAATTGAACGCGAGTTAGATCGACAGGCGCGACACTGCTGGGCAAAAGAAATGATGCTGGCTTACTCTGAGTGGAGGGAGATGAGTGGGCTATGATCAAGGATGATTTAAATTTCTGGCTACGTACGTACACGGAGCATATAGATACACGTGATTAGAGGAAAACATGAGCGGAACGGGAAATGCGATGATTTGACCCTTATGGTCGGTAAATAAGAAAACTTCGCTCAAATTACACAGATCAAATACAAACTTCTCTCTCTTTATCAATGAGCTGCAATGCAAACAATTGATCTATGGCACATACACACATATTTATACTAGTGTAGCATGGTGCACCTATCATTTCACCAAGAGTTGATGGCTAGCATGGTGCCAAACTACAAGATTCCACAACACTCTTTCCCTCTTAATATGGGTGGACAAGAATGAATTGATGAGACGCAACGTATTGTCGCTGTCCATCATAATAAGAGATCAAAGTCTTTGTTCAGAGAAATAGCTGAATGTGGAATTCGATGGAGTAAAAGGGAGTATAGCCGAGGTTGGTCGGCCATCGAGCTATGGAGGGAGGAAAGAAAGCGGTTGGAGGAACAGGAACGGAGAATATTGAGCCTTATTTAGTATTGGTGAGCGTTAAACTAATTATACTCCAAAGTTGGAGTGGTCACACTATGTGGAGTATCAAGCACCTGGCAAGATGGCACAAATGGCGGGAAGCAAATGAGATACAAAAATTCGGGATGATGGTATTAGGAACCAATCCACATTTCTTTCTCTCTTCTCTGTCTACTTGATTGTGCTAGGCCGTGCGTTTTATTATTCGTAATATTTGGTGCTATTTCGAAAAACTACTTTCTTTCCAATGTTATCTTCTTATCAGCAGGCCTTGTAGTAACCCAAAGAGCTGTTTCTGCTATATTTTAAGCACACGGTGCCGCCTAACCATGGTTTGAGCTTACAACTCCTCTAGCGTTAAGTAGTACATGAATTTCAGTGAAATATCCACAGGCTTTGAGACCGGGTCCATCGCAGCTCATAGTTGTCTCTGTATGTATTCTTCGCTAATCTTACAATTTCTGATGTTCTCATCTAGTTGATATTAACCATGTAATTTTGACCAAATACATCCACGGCTGCAATAATATTGAAACAGGTAAAGGAATTTTACAAACTAATGAATGGATAATGCTCTCTAATCCATCAAGGCATGAAAGATATGACTCTCACTTACCCCTAGATTCACTGAAACATGGTCATGTTCACAAGTATAAGAATAGACCACAAAGAACAAGAAGCTCCAAAAGATCCAGCATATAAACCAAAATGAGATCAAAACAGTTAAGAATAATGTTGGCTGTTGGTCGAGGATCACTAACCTCTTGTGGCCCAAGCTACTAGCTTATATCTAGGAAGAATGGTGTCCTCGGGTGATCCCCTAATACATCCGACCTCAGCCCTTTTAATGAATTCAAGCTATTTGTTCCATATCAGTCTTTGGTTTGTTTTGCTTCTTGTTTCTCGCAACTACATTTACAACTACAAATCTTGCTTTAAAGCCTAATTTCAACATGTGGTTAGTTCCCCTAGCAATGTCCCTAGAAGGGAAAAAGAACTATTACTGATGGAACAAACAAGAAATAATGTTTGCAAGAATTACCTGATCGATAAAAGGGCCTATTTTAAGGATGCTATGGTGTCCGATTTATGGAAAAAGAGAATGACTCCCAGAAAATATGTACTGGAGCCAGGAATGAGTTCTGGTGGTGTTACGTTGGGTGGTCACTCCATCATGCTGGATTCTTTGTGTAAGTAATATATCTGCAGTTTTGATTGTAAAGCTAAGCCAGAAAGAACTTGACTAATATATACATGAACTATTCAGCTCTTAGCCTTCGGAGAAAGTGCATTGAAAGCTTACCCACAGAGCTATTGGTAGAGCTCCTCCTACATTGGCTTGATCCAGGCTCGGCCATCCTTCTCGCTCTCACAAGCTCTCGAGTCTATCGGGTCTATAAGCGCGTCTTCCCTGAACCCATCAACCTCAACGTGGTCATACAAAGTCTTATCTCAACAGGTACGCCCCACACTAGTAATATGCCTTACCTTCGAGAGGATCTGCATGGTAACGCGGGCATTTTGTACCAATTAGGTTTCAATTTGTGGTACCCTGCTTCACGATACATTTACTACGACCACCTCAAGATTTCATCCGACTCGGAAAAATTCGTTGACTACCCCTTTTTCGGTCGCTTTCTCTCCCGAGAAGTTTATAGTCCTACCAATTTCCATGGACCCGAGAATATCGAAGCTTTGCATAAGTTGAAGCGAAGATATTTCGACTACGCCATCTATGATGTCGTTTATCTTCGCCTAACTGGCGTACCTTTGGAATATCCGCATAATCTTGGGGCGGGTGGATGGAATACTGCTGTCATGAAAATGTTGGAGCGCGTGGTTACTAAGATAGACCAGCTTCACTACTTGAGATTAAAGGAAAAAGATCGCACCGCTTTCCTTGGTGTGCGAAATTGGAGCGTCTCATTGCGAATAACTCGTTGATTCCATTTGGCGAGTGGACTGAGATGGTGGGCTTTTGATTATACCGGGGAATGGAGCAAGAATGAGATGTTACTTCAAAGAGATACTGTCCTCTGATACTTCAAAATGTCGAATAAGGATACCATAATTAGCTACAAACTGAACAGAGAAAAGTGAACAAAAGTATAAAAAGTAAATGTGACAGATAATTACATATTTGATAAACGCAAGGCTATATAATAAAACCCTTCGTTTAGATACGATCCAGGTAATCTCCGTAGGTCCCTTCCCCCAAAAAGCTTTTCAATTCAGAATTTGCTAAGATTGAGGTCATAATTCAGACAAATAGTGCTCTCTACAAATAACAAGACAATACCGTTACGAAACAAAACTTCACGCAAGGCATTCAATAGTCCAGACTGCAGCCCAAAAATGAAAAGCTTTTGAATTATTGAATCTAATTGAAGTATTTAGATGATTTGAAATATTTGAATCATATTCAAATATGTATAATTTTTGAAATATTAAAAGCAATTACTAATCCGGACTACTACTCACTCTGAATTGCAGGTACAGAAAAGTCGATCTAAATCATATGCTGCTCGATAATTGAGGTCCATCCTTACAGACGAAAACGAGCTTCCAGCTGTGTTGCTAGACTTGCTTGACAGCTTCACCTTTTCAACATTGAAGTAAACTGAAAATCCAACTTTGGCTTCCATAGCATTTAATTACCGAGAAAGTGAACTCATTATACATCCATAAAAATCTAATGGATTGGCGATGCTAAAATTTAACCATCATAGCTTACTGTAACAGCGAGTTGGACTCTTCAAACATTTTGCTTCATGCGGCTGTTTGCCTGAATAGTCTCGGGAAAAGACAAGACTTGCTGTCTGGACTCTGCGTGCTGCCAGCCAAATAACACACTCCTCATAGCTACCTCCTTCGTCACTTGCAAAACATATTCTGCCCAAATATATATATATATATATATATTATCTTTTTGCATAAATTAAAGATTTTGCATTCGATTCATTCCTGCTAATGTTGTACAGTGACTGGTTTGGGAAAGACCAATTCTTCTCCCTTACCAGAGAATAAATGAATGCTATAGCACTAGCGAGCGATAGTCGGATAAATTGGACTCCAATATTGTTTGCGCTAGGCTCGGAAGGCAGACCCTGTCTGCTGTGTACAGCAAGTTGTGTATAATCGTTAATCAGTTGCCAGAAGGATTGTCTATTCGATTTTGATCACACTGAGCCCGACTTCCGAGCCTGTCATAAACATTAAGACACTCTACCAATTAGAATCTAATTAGGTCCAGTACGGTGATGAAAATAAAGTAAAGAAATATCTTGATTGATAAATAAGGGAACGGTACGGTGGTGAATTCACAAGCCTGAATTGTCAGTGGTGATTTAGAAATAACATCTGTTTTACCGTACACGAAGTTCCATCTATTTATAGTGCTTACCTCCCAACTATTTTCCTCCCTCCTTCATTTTTTTTGATGAAATTTCATCGCAATCATAAGATTCGAAGAATACTCAAAGAATAACATAGTGTTTCCATATTCCTTTCAATCTCATTACGACCATATTCCAGCATTCTCGCAAGCACTCAACGATATCAACAACATAATCCCAGATCCCATCATACTTGTTACACGATGGGTGGCCAGACATCAACAGTTCAACAGTCCGACGCCCAGGAAGATGATAGCAAGGGTGGCATTACCCGTGCATCTAGACCTAGAGGCCCAAAACAATTGGGTACCTAGTAATCCATAAGATGTTGATTGACACTAGCTAACAAGATGCCACTAGATTTCTCACTCGAGAAGCTACCCACAGAAGTTATCCTAAGAATCGTGCAATTTCTCCCAGTTTCCCATATTTCCATCGCATTCACGTGTCCTCGCATGTATGAAATATTCAAAGACGTGCGTCCACAGCCTATCAGTCTTTGCAACGCAGGTGTTGCACCTCATCTTGATCCTTCCAGCACCGAAACCGTGCATTTAAAACTTTTAGAGTACGCGTGGATCCTGAGAGTATATGAGCCAAAGGACTATGTATACAAAGTATTAACACGCGTGTGTCAGTCCGCACCCGACGATGGAATCCCCTATCGTTATCAATATTATGGTCGATTTCTTCGTCGTCCATACTATAGTGACGAAAGAAATTGCAGAGATCTCAAGCAAAGGTACCGCAATTACGAATTGTACACTCAGTGCTGGTCTCAACGCATGCCGAAGGAATTTCCATATCCACACCCATACAATAAAGGACGGTTCACGTATGAGATGGAAATGAAGGAGGCTATCCATGAACTACTTGATTCGATGGATGATGCAACTCCTGAGGAGTACAGGGAACGCATGTTTTTCATGTGGAAGTTCCTGGCAATTGGATCAAATGCAGAGGTGAAGGGCCTCGTTATTGCGAATCTATCTTTGAAACATTTTGCTCAGTGGAGAGAGATGATAGAGTTTTGATTCCCGACTGAGAAAAAGGCTGAGAAGTCAAAGTCTCGGACTGAAGGTTTGGAGGCCATTGAACACCATTTACATCATCGGGGCAAAATTTCAAGGGAAATATTAGGAGGCAAAAGCGGGGTAGGAATGAGGCGCGGAATTATGCGATTGTTTTCTTGGCAGTGAAGGAAATTTGAATAATATTCGAATACAATTAACACTTAAACATTTCTATGCAACATTGTAACACGAAAGTTGGCAAAATACTTGAGACTGAGTGATGACTCTAAACAATTTTGACATTCATAAATTATTACTCAATGCTATAACATGTTGAAATGGATGGTTCCAGTGGTGCAAGAGAGCAGGGGGGAGCTAGTCCCAATTGGTACTAGTAGAGCTCTGATATATCAGAGCTCTCCATTCCATAGAACCTTTCCTCTTTAGTTGATACAATACAGCCTGTATGCCCTCTTATTCTAGCTCTTATGCTTCCCGTCATTCCTGTGAAGAGTCATTCTTTTAACATAACAACTATTTAGGCCTCTTTAGAGGATGTGCTTCAGTGTTGAGCACATACTCATCTAAGCTGATCAAGTCTGGATCAGCAAAAATTAGGTAGAAGTATTTAAGAGTTTCAGCCATCCAAAAAGACTCCATTCTATCAGCCTTAGGGGGATTTTCTGAGACGGTACAGTCGTCCAGAGCAGCATGCGCAATATCGGTGATTGTATGCTTGATAATATTATTGAACATTGTCCAAGCTCGATCTCGCAATTTGGGGTCGCCAGTGATGCGATAAAGTATAAAGACGGACTCTATTGCTTCAGGTCTATTGAGAGTTAGATACTTTGCCAAAGTGACAACAAGGGGAATACGTACCTGAGGACATACCGACCGTCATCAAATTTGGTGACTCCAGGTATGAGTCGGTGTTGCTGTATCTTTTCATGAACAGTCTCATTGCCCTCAGTATCCTTGTCAATCCCCTCCAGCCATTTTTGCTCGTCCCAGGGACAATAATTTTCGTTTTCGCATGGAACCATATGCATCTTTTCAGCCATGATCCCAAGTGGCATGTTTTCATAAGCCCACAAACATCCTTCAGTGAGCTTTCTGGCCAATTCCAAGTCTTTTTCGTTTTCAAATATCTTTGCACCAATGGCAACCATTCCTCCTGCGAAACAACCAAGATGTTGCGCCTCTCCTTGAGTCTTGAGTTCTGTGACCAATGTCTTGCCATCACTATCTACATTACCTGGCAAACGAACATCCTCACCATTCTTTGTCATTGGCCGGAAGAATATATTGCGTCTCATTGCAATCATCGCGTACTCATACATTCTCCGATACTGTTGAGTCGCGCCCCCGAGTAATAAATGTTGCTTTTAGATATTAGCATGTACTTGTTGGCTGTCATCGAATATGGTGAAAGCTCACCTTTGGCAAATACTCATACAATGAATCAGCCATACCGCCAATAGTAAAGCCCCCATAGTCCACAAAGTTCTTGTCTTTCGCATTCACAATCACTGGCCACATTCCAGGCAATTTCGATGTGGGTTGCTGCTCGTCAAAGATATTCATGATACGTTGCACTGCGTCGTAGAATCGTGGATCACCTGTAATCTGGCCAAGACGTGTGAATTCCAACGTCAATGAGCCAATCTCAGATTCAAGAACATTATCATCTGCTTCTTGTTTGGCTCCAGTGGCAGCAATGTGGTAGTACCATCGCAAAATAGGTAAGTGATTGGGTGTGTCAAATGACTTGTACAGCATTTCTCCCATCTCCGTCGCTTTCTGGAGTAGGACTGGATACTTTTCTCCACTTAACTCATAAGCGGAGAGAAAGCCGCCCAAGTATCTAATAGTGGTTTCGAAAACATTAATTTGCTCAAGAGCGCAAGTACTGAAGTCAATTGCTTGAATCGCTTCGACGGCTGCTTTGAATTCCGAATGCATACCCATGATCCAAAGTGTATCTAGAGAGCGGTTTAGTACAAAAACATAAATATCTGAGCTGTGTTACCGACCAAGAGTGTCGACCAAGCTCGCAGCCCATCCGCCGAACGGATCCATTGATCCACCTGATAGAGGCATTACCTCATCTTTCAACCATGCATGGCTAACATAGCCATTCCAGGCATGTGTAAAATTGCTTTTGACAGCCTCAAGTCTAGCTAGTCTCACTGATTTTTCGGCTTGCGATTCTTTTCCGAATTGATGTTGAATTCTGGGTATGGTTGTGGCGGGGTTTGTTGGTAGAGGTATGAAATCGGTAACAGGAAAACTGTGTGGGACCTCGGACCATCGAAATTTGTTTCCTCCCTCCTTTGGAGCCGACTGGACTATGGGTTGTGTCCGATCATATGATTCCTGGTAGCGTTTAAGCGCGGGTCTTTGGTAGAGCACAAGGAGAAGAAAAATTGCAGCAACGAGTGTCAAGGCCTTCCATCTGAAGGCCATAATTGATTGCGAGATAGTGCTCCCGCAAAGACGCAGTTTTAATTATGAATGAAATCAAAGAAATATGTGTGAAAATTACAGATTACCATACGGAGTACAAGAAAGAATCTTCAGAAAATGAGTAGCTCAGTTTTCATAAGAATGCGGGAAAGAGAGTACATCCCTAAATCTTGAAACTTATTGTGCAAGGTTCAGGTTAAATGATGCTGAAATACATTGGACACGGCTCAAAGTTCAAGGGTCAATATGTACTCCGAAGGATTGGAAGCGCTCTAAACAGTTTAATGCGTGTATTGGGGGGGGTGGCAGTGGATGCTATTTTATCATTTACTACCTAGGTAGAGTTAGTAGAGCAGCATTCTGTAAGCGCCGTCAGACCGAAAAAACATGCCCCCTAGATCAAATGGAGATCATTTATTGGTTAATTTTCTACGAATTCGTGGACCATCATCTGGTTCGTTCGCTACCCGACTCACCCGCTTTGGCGAGAACGAACAAGGGCCGGATAAGCTAATCATAGAAACTCGTAAGCACTGACCATACACATTCAGCTCTAAGAAATTTGGAACATGTTGGCATGGGATGTCAGCAAGTATAGAGAAGCATTAGTGTAGAACATGCTCTCAAGTGAGACGTTTCTATCCTTTAATCTGAAATGACCCACACATTGATTAAAGGCCGCCATGCCTTGTTATCCAGGACTCCCGGGCTGCTAATAAGTTGTCAATGGACACTCGGAGAGCAGCTGAAAGTACATTATTCAAGCTCTTCCCTGATATTTTTATATCACGATTTTTTTTATGACAACGTATGAAAATTCTCAAGACTGAGCACATTTCTTTCGCGCAAACGAATGGCAATGGAATTCTCTATCCTCATTCTTATTTTCAACATCTATATCCTCTGCGCTCTACCAGTCCTCGCTCAAACTTACGTATCATCGACCGTATGGGTTGTACCAGATGGTAACACCGCGGACCTTTCTAAAACATATACGGAGGGTATAACTCTTCAGGTTACTTGGAACTCAGTCCCAGAGGGATATGAATTTAACACACTATCCAATCTGTGGGTTACGACTTGGGATTACCAGAACACACAATTCAGTCAGCTGCTCACAGGTATGAATATTCACTGTTGACTGCACTTCTTCACTTTCACGTCCTATTACTCGATTTTACACTCTGTACATTTTGCTGATGATTATGCAATCCTTTAGAGAATGTGAACACCAATAACAGTGGTACATATGACTGGACCATTACAATCCCGGCGAAAATTTTGAGTAAGGACGCAAAATACGTCCTCCGGTTTAAGGATCTCAGCTCTGTGTATAACGCGAGCTCCCAAGAGGTCTCCAGCACTGGATTCTTGATTATTAATGGAGGTTCTTCATCGTCTTCAACAACCTCTTCTAGTCAAACATCTTCATCTGCTTCAAGCACAAGTTCCGCTAGGACTGTAGCAACACCACCGGTAACATCGAGTGCGGGAATCGCTACGCCATCGGCGACGTCCTCGTCCACACCCACCTCTGGGGACAATGACAACGGCCTGAGTGGAGGTGCAAAAGCCGGTATTGCTGTTGGTATCGTGGGTGCAGCTTTGTCAATCGCCGGGTTAGCGTTTTTTCTCCTCAGGCGGAGACGCAATGCCAAAAGTACTTCTACCAGGCCTCCGACCGACTTTCCGACAGAACCTCCAACATATTATGATCCGCCAAAGCAATACTTCACCGGAAACACAACTAACGTAGTAGCTGAGATTGGTGGCCGTGAAAGAGTTGAACTGCAAGGCAGCTAGGAAAATTTGTGAGAGACCCAGTGTGTAAAGGAACTGTATGGAATGCTGTTTATGAGCTCAATGATCGAAATTCAACATCGTGTTATATGAAGGGAAAAGCGGAAGACTATGGCATTGTAGTCTCTTGGAAATGATTGACAAACATAGTTTATGTATCTAATATTGATTATTAATTAATACGTGAATGTCTTTTTTCTAACCGCCGGATTCACGAACCGAAAGAAAATTCATGAGTAATACAACACCATCAGGAGAAAGAGCAATGCTGAATTCACTTAAGGATAAATTTGCAAACAAGATCATATTGCTGGAATATATCCGATCAATACAGAGCAACAGTACAATTTGAGACTCTGGACTAGCTTAATCTGTTCATTCAATACGGCATTCACTGAAGTACCTCATTTCTTTTGGGTACTTAAAATTCTAAGCTGCAAGCTTATTCCCTCCTTTCACTTAGAAGCAATCGTACAAGAAATCTATTTCATACGTGATTTAAGCAGATCGAGCAACTCAATCAACCTGTAACTTTAGTATTTGTGTTTGGCACCTGCGAGGCTACGCACATTTTCGTACGAGAATTCTTTCGACGCAGATTTATCTAGCACACGCAGCTATCTTTTTGATAAGCTTCATACAACTAGAAGAATGGCATCCAGGAGAAAGAAGACGAACTATCAGCCAAAGCCACCCAGGAACAGAAAGAAGGGGCCCCCCGATGTCCGTCCCAGGAAAGGTGAGTGATATACTACGTACTCTAAAAACTATACACTTACTGATTTTTCAAATAGCACCCAAATACAGCTGCGAGCTTGGAGATTTTCCACTCGAAATCACATACCACATCATGGAACATCTTGGTTGGGCGAACTCGGTTCCTCTCGGCTTGACTTGCTCAGGGATGTACGACGTATACAAACGTTTATACCCATTAAAGATAAAGCTGCGGAGTGTGGTTGACGTCCCTGCTCGATATGACTCTCCACCCACTCAGATTCCACTATATAGATTGATAGACCAGTGGCATGGCCTAGGACATGGATATGAGCTTTGGGCCGAGCGGTTTTCATGGGAGAATCCAATTCAACGCAAAAGACCCGGTAAAATTACGTTAGGTCCATCTCGCTTTCTCCTCGAGTCTGTATACCCGCGGGTCCCCAAAGATGCCCCGGAGGATCATCCTGGAAGAATCCTAAGAACACGTCTCCGAGAAAGCTACGAAGACTATTACCTCTTTACAAGGCCACGCTACTACCAGAAAAATCTCTGCGCGGTGTTGCACGATTGGCCCGGGTGGCCCACCCCATGGGAAGGAGGGGAGGATCCGGAATTGCCTTTCAAGTCAAGCCATTTACCTAACCCATTCAATATGGGACTGGAGAATTGGGAAGAGGAAGCCACAAAGGTGATTTTGAGCTCTATGGAGGTGGCTTATGATAGGAAGCACTGGGGATGGTATTGGGAGAATTGTTTTCTGTGGCAACAAAATCGCGCAAGCTTCCAAGAGAGTTGGGCTTCACATCATGCTGAATTAGTCTTGGGGGCACTTTCGGAATGGACATTAATGATCGATTCCTAAGAAGGAAGATATCACAGAACGAACCAACCAATTACAAAAGAGTAATGGTGAGTCTTAAGAAAGACAGGAGAACGATATCAGACTCCATGATGTGTACCCCAATCCATATCTGAGAACGAGCCCTTTGAGATATCCTTTCACTCATACATGTTGATACTCTTTCATATAATAGATAGTTCATAAACTCTTTCCATCCAATCTGATAATTCTTTGTAACCCTGTGCAAATAAAATACCCTATGTGATTGCTACATTTCTCATGGTATTTAAAGTGAGAAGTTTTCCATAATGCCATATTCATACTGAAAATACAGAATCTAAATCTCAATCTGCTTTACCTATCCTAGAGGCTCACTGATTATAAAATAACCACTGTGTCTAATAGTTAAGACTGCAGTTAGATTTGAGATCTTCAAACTTCGCGTCATTTCTGATCATCAATAAGTTTACCATTCAAAATAAATTTAATGGTTGAAGAAAGTCCTGATTTTTGGATTCATCTCAACGTTCAAAATTGTTTCTAACTCAAAAGTCTTTCGTTCTTAGACTGCACACTGGACTGTTGATACACAGGCTCAAACTCACATGCCTTGTATGTTCAGGAACTCACGTAGTGAAGTACGGCTGGGACCAATCTAAATGTCAGGGTCTTCTTTTATTTTGTCAAACTCTCTCATATACCAGTTTGGGATCCTAAGTAGGTGATACGGGTTAATTGGTCATTCACTTGAATGTAAAAACCTCGAATTCAATTCTTACATCTCTTCATGGATCGATTCCTAACAAGCACAATACGGTATAGTGCTCTTTATCAGCGAGGGCACTATACTACATCCCAGCCTTTAGGGATCACATGGAAACAACTCTTATTGCGCGTGTTAGAGGGTCTCTCAAAGACACCCCTAATGCCTTGGTTGGGCTGGGACTACGGTATTTAATCAAGCATTTTGCTACGGCATTTATGAGTGTGCTCATCATCACCGGATGATTGATCTAAGCTTCTTTAAGCAGCACCTTTGTCAATCTACAACTTAAATACTCCTTAAAATCTGGAGATTTGATCAAAGTAGCAACTTCAACATTCGCCATTTCCACCAAGTCATCTTTTCATTCATTGACATATCCACACATATTATATCAACCATTAATATTTACTTTAATCATGTCTTTGGTAAGAAAAAGTTTCCCCGATCAGAAAGAAGAAGGGATGACGGACTGTAGTGCAATAACTACGATCATGGATGCATCACCCCTCGCTAAAACCACAATGAGCAGTAAGTAGCCTTCATTTCCCAGCGCCTAGCTAGACTAACTTTCCACTTAAGATATCCCGGACGAGATGATCTCCGAGATTATGTCACATCTTTCACCTTGCTTTGCTGCCTCCTTGGGGCTCACTTGTGCTCGATTTTATTCCGAGTTCAAACACCAACATAGCAAGCCTATCAAACTCGAAACATTACTTTGGGATCCCAAAGATGAAAGCATTGATCCGGCCGATCGTGAGAAGAAGTTGCATCATCTTATAGGTGGTTGGATCAACAAAGATCGTCAATATTTCTACGACGAAATGCGTCTATATGTAAATTGGG
The DNA here is from genome assembly GCA_029531795.1 of Sclerotinia nivalis. Classification (NCBI taxonomy): domain Eukaryota; kingdom Fungi; phylum Ascomycota; class Leotiomycetes; order Helotiales; family Sclerotiniaceae; genus Sclerotinia; species Sclerotinia nivalis. The sequence continues at coordinate 821,033 of JAPEIS010000003.1, forward strand.
CGATGCCCCGTCCATCCACATCGAGCTATTTTACTCAACATCGATATTGTGTTGGGGGACGATTCCTCCTCACGAATTTATATGCACCCCCGAGCTCTGAACCAGGTTTCAATCTCGAACGACTACGCGAGGCATATGATCTTTACACAGACCTAGTGCAGGAAAATGAAGACAACGCTTATGTGAGACCGATCCCACGACATCAATCAGCGACACCTATTCCTTCTCCATGCAATATGGGAGCTGACTGGTTTCCGGCGTTTCTCAACGCCCTTTCGACGGATTGGTACCTTGGTGGTACGGTTAGGATTAGGTTTCGTGGCGTGTGGTATCACATTGAACAAGAAAAGGGCGCAGATGGAGGAATTAGATCATCGGTATACAATCCAAGTAGCTACTTTTCAAATTGCTATGACTTGAATAGCAATTGGTGGTACCACTTTTGAGATTCAATACTATGTTGCTAGTTGAGACCTGATCTCATTCGATATTCAAGGTAAATCAAACTTAAATTGTAAATTATATTAATTACGATATTCTAAAACCTACAATTCTGAATGTAATAATACAACTTTCAAGGTTCTAACCGTAATAGGTGTGAAGTTGTTGGTTATCGAATTTAGAATAATTGAGTAAATAAATAAAGGGGAGATTATATAGCATTGTAGCTCTAATACACATACATTACAGCCGTAACGTTACACATTACATAAACCGCTATCACATTGGCTTATTTGTCAAATCACTCAGCTACCATATGTTCTTCTAAGCCTCAGTCTTTGTATGCTCGTTAACCTCTTTCGTAGCAGCTCCTTCCATCGCTGCCTCCTCAACTTTGGAACCCCATGACTGGCGGATCCTTCAGAACAAAACATCTACCACCTTATCCGAATTGCCTTCGGCAGCAGCTATATGCCACAGGAATTCAGACAGAATACTCTCTTCGACAAGACGTATCTGCAATACAGAACTTCATGTGACAAATTGCGAACATTGGGATCTTTGCAGATGAAATGCCAGATAAGAAGCTAGATATGCAACAGTAAGAGTGTCTCATTTGTGTTAAAGGCGGTTGAGAGAAAATAGGAGATCTCGGCAAAGCTGTGACCAATCGGTTGAAGTAGCCCCAAGTGTTCCCCTAAGACATTACCTTTCCCCACCAACCAAAGCAAAATGGATATTGTCAAGGAACCAGCTAGACTCCTCGGCCAAAAGAAATGGGTTTCAAAAAATTCAAAAGTTTGGGCGTTGCCCGGGATTGAACCGGGGACCTCTTACATGGAGAATCAATCAGAGAAGATTGATAAATCCCTAAGCAAGAATTATACCACTAAACCACAACACCGGCACGTGACCACATGTATCTCCGCTTAGAGAGTAGCGAGGTCGATGGCAGCTGGAGGATTATTGACATATATATACTCAAAATTCAACTCAAGAATTGTTACCTCTCTTAATCAATCCAAATTAAGTTTCCCAATTTTAATAGATAATTAGATGAAAATCTGTATCAGAAATTAGTTGACATTCTGATGCAGTCACCAAAGGTTTCCTTATATACATTTCCAGAGTATACCTAGTAGGTATTTAATGATAGTGGTAGGTGCACCCCACAATTTACTAGAACGACGACTAGCTTTATCTTAGTGCATGAACCACCTCTGATAAAGAGTATGGAGAAACATTAAAGCATCCACAGCATTATCATAATCAACTAAAAACAACAATGTCAAATCCAGATCCAGAACCAGATCCTTCTTATACTGTATTCATAAGATTGCCATTTCCGCGTGGTGACTTTGTTGATCCTCCAGATGTATGGAATATTCTCATGAATTAAATGAATTGTACTGACTTCAGTAGGTGGAATGGGATGCAGCCAAGGACAAGGCTCTATGGAAGATACTGTCCAAAGCTTCGAAGAATAGTGATGTTGATTGTAGGTCCTTGAATAAATTATGAGTATTACTATGCTAACTGATATAGGGGCTGCATTGTAGGTTTCATATTCGCACTCTCACATTCAACCTAATTCAATCGCAGAGCTACGAAATTCGAAGTCACTCTTGCATTCCTTCTTCAACAAGCAGCATGGCTTTACGAACGACAACTCTCCCAAGTTCGCGCGCAGATGAGGAAAGTGACGGTATCTAAAGGTTCTTTGGCTCCGTCACCAGTTCCAGGCAGCACATCGGAAACAACAGGTGGTGAAGGAATGAAGAGGACAGGATCTGGAGGTGGAGGTATGTCGGCACATGCGACTCTTCGATTTAGGGGCTCATTATTCGCAGGTCCACGAATTCAATCCTCTCTATCTAATAGAAAAGAAACATCTTTATCGAAGAATGATGGAAGCGTACCAGATACACCAAATCGCGCAATAGGTATGATCTCAAATCCTAGCTATGTATCATATCATATATCTAACGCCAAGTAGCTCCGCCAGTCTCTCGCACCTCATCTCGAGACACAACGATCCAATCCCGAACATTTGCACCAACAAGTCCACGGCCAAGTCATGCCACCATAGACCGACGACCACTCTCTCCAAAACCACGATCACGACCTGCTTCAATGGCGATTGACCATCCGCCTAGAAATTCTCCACAACAGGCACAACTTTCCTCTCCCGAGGACTCTTCTGATGATGATGCTTTTCAATTTCAGTCGAGGCTCCTCCACCGACGCTTTGCTTCCAGCAAGAAGAAAACCCAAGGCCCCTCTTCAGATGATGACGAACCCGCCTTTCTCCCTACCTTTCACGATCCATCTGCCACCCTTCGTGGAGATCCCCGCAACATGTCACGACGAACACCGGTTCTTCCCAAGAAACCAGTACCAATCGAATCACAAACCTCTGACTCCTCCACCAGCTCTACCGCTCAAATCGTTAACAAAAGACATGATGCTGTAAGCGGAGGAGGAAGACGACCACCAAGTGGACCATTAAGCCCGCGCCGAACAACAGAGTTACAAAGTGAGAGAAGCGATGGGGGAACACCAAGTATGGGTAGTAGCTTTAGTGATCTGGATGGTCTGTCTTCCCCGTTCTACACGACTTTCAAGCCATAGGCTTATTCTATTCTTGTTTTTTTGTTTATTCCTTTCGTAATTCTCATTGGTTCCCATTGCTTTTCTTAAGCTCTAATTCCAATATTTTATTCCCGAAAACTTCTCCTATACAATAAATTTCGAGTGAGGAAAGAACAATGGGCTAATTCTAACAAATACTAGACGCATCCGTAACACAAAGTGCACTAGAAGAGGCACTCGCGAGCAACATGCAGGCAGGCGGGATGGCTAGTAGAATGAGTACCATCAGCCAAGCTTTAAGGAGTCGATATCTATAACGGCCATTTTAATAATTCATAACGATATCACGAGAATTTCCTTCATCTTGTAATGTTTCACGAATTCGGATGGTTATTGGTATGGGGATTGGGTTATGGCATGGATGGGATATGGGATATAGGTATGGGTATTGGATAAGGATTTAGGCTAGGAAACTAAATGGGTCAATTGGATTTAATAGATAGTTTTTTAATATCTTACCTTTAAAAACATAATCTTCTATCATATAGGTATCATCTTTGTAACTTCTCTTCTTGGACTTGAGCGAGACTGCGTTTTCTTTCTCTTTGGTTGTTGCTCTAAAAGCAAAGGAAACGAGGGGAGGTACGTTGGATTATGCGCAACACAAACACAGATAGGCCCTTCGAGGTGATGGATATTGGTTCTAAGCGGTCAAGTGTGAGTGAGCCCTTGAGATCTGGGGTTCCTTTGCATCATTGGTTATGCGCATCCTCCTCGAGTAATCCATTTCCAGTATATTGTAATCGTGGTCTATTTCATCGCATCGTGGTGCATACATTTATTCACTGCATTTGCTGCGATACTCATTCACCTCACTTCATGATGTTGATAATCTTCATCCTAAACATCGAAAAATTATAGCTTTCAAGATAATATGACGTCACGAGCATAAAAGAGCAAAGTATAGTAAAGTATGATTTTCTGTTTTTTTATTCATTGCATGCTATGATTCCATTCTACCCTTAGATTACCCATGATATCCCCGCTAAAAAAAATCAAATGAATGTAAGATTTTATAATTTCTCGCATGAAAAATCCAACGCGTTTTTGTTAAATGTGTTTTTTTTTTCGATACTGCCTGCTCATTATGTCGTTTGTGCCAGATAACGCGATGTCCTTTTCGGCTGATGGATGCTGGATGCTGGAGTATGAGATACTTGTTTGATTACGGTGGTGTAGTTGTGGTATGTTGAGTAGATTTCGACCGTTTTGTAAGATATAGATATGCTCTTGATAGATTGTACTCCCGATTTTGATCAGCGATACTGTTCGACTTCTTTTCATCATAGTGAGGATATATCACCATGTCCGTCCTCCCCCCACCAACCTAGCCTGGTAGCCTCAATATCTACCACTTATCACCAGAAGGCGATAATTAAGATCCAGATCCCCATCCGGAACTACTTGCACCCCATCCATTCGCCTCGGCATCATTATCCGTATCAGAAAACTTCGGCTTAGCGATCAATTTCCTATTTCTATTTTTCGTCGCCTGATTCTGTACTTCCCTAAGCAAGATCCCCTCACTTCCCATATAAGTATGTAAGAAATAACAATTTTTCTCCGATCTCTTACAATCTCCCTGGTCCCAAAAGAAACAGGTGAAACGTTTTCCGACGGTGGTAGAGGGGTCCTTGGCTGGTCGATGGGATTTTCCTGGGGCAGGAAAGGGAATCTCGCGGACGGAGTCGTAGAGGGCTCCCGGGTTGGGTTTGCCGTTGCGGAGGTTGGTTTGTAGCGTGTATTCGCGTTCTTCGTGGAGGTCGCGACATTGGGCTTCGGTGTAGCGACAGCCTTTTGGCAGCGACCAGAAACTGAGATTTGTTAGTGATGACTTTTTGGAAAGTGATTCGTCATGCGCGTATGATGGATTGGGGCTTGAAAGTTGAGCGTGTTTGCAGAACAGGGGGATAATGAAGATAGTTTACTTACTAGCAGACCTCGGTCTTTGGGACGACGATTTCGTAAGGTTTGTTACGGAGCCTTTCTCTGGTGTTGTTTCGTGGCATATTGTCCTCCGGTTTTGATGAAGTATTTGATTTGTGACGATATATCCCGATTTGTGACTTCTATGAAGTGTTAAATTGTGATGTAAAGGTTTTGATGTTTGAGAAAGTTGAGAGAAAAGATGTGGGAATTTATATGGCGTATCAAATGCCGGCCGGCGCCTAATAGAATTTAAGGGTTTGCTTGACCTTGGTGCGGGGAGCCGTTGAACTCTAATTCTTTTCTCGAACCAATGATGATATCATTCATAAAAATCACATGCTTATAAACTCCTATATGAAAGGCACTAGCCTGAAGAGGTAGTTAAAATTCGACAAATGGACAGACCCCTGACATCAAAACGTGACTAACACCATTCTAGGCAGTCGCGTCTTCCTCTTAGGAATGTACTAACTTTCACACATATTATCGGAGTTGAGATGAATTGGTATGCAAGAAAAGGGTTAAAGCGATATAAGGGAAAGTAAACCAACCTTGTCATCATTTGCTGGGTCATTCAATGTCCACTCGTGGACCAGATCTCTATCAAGTTCCGTCTTCTGACGGGGAACCACAGACTCAATTTCAGCGTTCTCGCTCTCGCTGATGCTTTGGTGATCAATGTCAGCCAGAGAGGCAAAACTGGAATCACCCAGGCTTCCTACCTGCTTTCTAGCTTTACCATTGTTCGAAGCTTTTTGTGGCTTTATCGATAGAGATTGATCATCATCCTCGCTGTCATTCTCCCACTATGATTGGAAGACATTAGCAGTCCATTATTTGAGATAAATTGAGATGAACATCACAAATGCTCAACTTAGGAAAGGAACAGAAATATTCGGACGGTTTGTCGGTATGTACTCACTTCGGCAGTTCTCTGATTCTCTAATTCATCCATCGAAAAGCCTTCAGCTTTTTTCGTAACTGTATTACCATCATCTGCTTTTCTGCTGATGGGCTTCGTGTCTTCTGTGATAAGGGAGAGATCGAAGTGACCAGACTGTCCCGTCCTCTGGTTCACACCCCGATATTCAATGCCAGAAACATGTTTTATGACTTGAATTTTATCACCACAAGAAATCTCTAGCTTGGCAGAATACCCTTTTGGTTTTTCAAACCTTTTTGTTGCCACGAATAGTTTGCCTATGTAAGCGGAAGGGTCTGTCTTTCTAGGTCGTGTAGCGGTAGAGACTGATTGTGAAGAATTCGAGCGAGCAAGAGTTTTACTAGGGGCGATAGGAACATCGGCGCTGAATTATGTTAGCCAAACCGGATGGGACTCGGAGTTATTTGGTTGGTAGTACTGCGCCGTTATTTTTGGTGATTGTGTATGATCCTGCGTGTGCTGATTCTGATCATCAGAAGATTCCACGACTTCTGTAGGTAAATTTGAAAGTATCTCATTATCACTATCAACCGATGTGGTCGAACAATCAACTTCTATCGTCTTATTCTCGGGAGGCTCATCAAAAATCAGGAGATCTTCTTCGGCATTGCTCTGTGTTTCGGATTGTACTTCATCCCTAGTCGGCGAAAGTTCTTTAGGTTCCAAATCATCGAGAATACTTGGTACTGAGGTTTGCAGACCATTCGTGAAGATATATTTGCCCCTATGAAGTAAAGCATCTAACTTCACCCATTCCTCTTCTGTAAAATAACCAGCACCATAGAGTATAAAAGAGCCCTGAGATCGAAAATATTAGCGTAAGAACGAACCTTCTGTAAAATCAACTTCCTTTTTCCTAGAAAACAAGCATTCACATATTCCTGAATCACTACGACAAACAAAAGAACATATCACCTACCCTTTCAGCTAACTCGAGACCTTTTGCAGCGAACGTTGACAGCGCCATATTGGTGAAGTACAACATACAATATTTGATGGAAAGACTTCCTTTATCGAATGAAAGAATGGAAAACCTTCGCAATTTATCCAGCACCAATTTGAGCGTCAGCGGATGGTGCGAGAATCTATTTAATAGGAACTATTACACCACCCAGGAACAAAAAAAAGATGAACCGGCCAGCGTTCATGTACGGATATAAATAATCTTGCTTCAAAAAACCAAGATGAACCCACTTCTCGTTGGCCTTGCCTTATAGGTGAATTGAATATTATAATCACGCCTTCACCGACTTCTTTCCATCAATAAATGGCTTTTATTAGTCTGGTGATTTGATTTCGAGGGGTGCTGATTAAATTTTCATGGTGGCTGGCTTCCTGCAAGAAGTCTGCATATGCAAAAATGAAGAGGGGAAAGACGCGTTAACTCAACACGTTCTCTCCGTTGAGGGGCCACTAATGGGCCGTACGAACACGTAGTCAAGGATATTAGGCAATTACTGTGGAGCTTCCTTTTAAATCGGTTCAAGGTCACCAAAGAGATAAGATTAGAAAAATATATTTTTGCAACGACAATCATTTTTATCGTGCACTTTGAACGCTGAGAGACGATGAAACCTCTGAATGATGCCCGCTACGGTATTAGGAAGTATTTGCATAGGTGATTATCGCCGCATAATTTTCATAGCTTTAGAAATCCGACACACAATTATGGTATCTTGAAAATGCAGAAAACTCAAACTACCAACTACTTAGGAAGGTGTGTGTCCGAGCCCGCTACCCTGGTCACTGGCACTCTACTCATTGAAGGCTTTTTGCGACAAATAAATGTATAAGGATAGGCGAAGAGACAAAGAGATTTGGCAGCGGTTCTAATCAAGCACCTATTGCCTTGATTGCCTTGCTGCATATCTTGGATCAATTATCAATCAGAAGTTCCAGCCTTTTGGCGCTTGCCGTACAGTGAGTAAGCGTGGCCACACCTGCGCATTGCCACGCCTGCCCCTCTATCAGACGGAGATTATTTCACACAGGACATGTTCGCACTGCAAGTTGCAAGCGCTAGCTCAGCTTCGCAGAATGCATGTTCCAACAAAATCAAATGCCGCTGGTAGAAAAAACTGTTGTTCCTGTTTGCTTGCTTTTCTTGTGATTAGTCAGCCCTGTTCTGTTTTACCAGAGTAAAACAGCACCAACAGGATTTGTAACGCAGCAGCAGGCAGCTTGTATCAAAGAATCATTTGCGATCTTTAGTCTTGGAAAAGTGTTTGCTGAATTTATTTCCACATTCTCCTAACTCTCTCTCGGAAATCAAGTGTCTCCTTCTCCTTTCGTATGTCCGATGGAAATCTGCAATTCCCAGCATCCGGCCATAAATGCCTTTCATTGGCAAATCAAGTCGGTTTGTTGTTGGGAAAGTTTGATACAGGAGTAATATTACATAGCAGTGTACCTGATTAGTTTAACTATTGCCTATCATAATAGGTTATTAATAATTATAACAATTCTTACTACCCTCGATCTCTGTTGCGGCCATCTGAAATGACCATAATTAAAAGGAACGTGGCATTAAAAGCTCTTCAACACTTCAACATTGGCCGTAATCCGCCTTATTGGAAAATTGAACTTCAGGCGGACCTCAATTACAATCACTTCTTTTCTAGCCTTCAATTCTTCAGTGTCTCAGGTTCCTCCATAGCTTCGCAGGTATTCATAATCCTGGCTTTTATCGTTGTTTCGCTTTCTCTCCTCTCCTCAAAGACAACAATAGTCAACATGACCAGTGCCTCTCAAGAGCAACCATATGGAACATCAAAAGTTATTTCCAAAGTGCCAATACCGCAACAAGATACCTTGGGTGCCGCCATTGAGCTATGAGATATCTAGTTGCAAAGCTCTGAAATTGCAAGCCGGATTTAATCTATGGGAAGGTATGCGGACCTTGGGTACTTAGCTACTGGAAGTGCGGCGGTTGAAGTACTTGATGGAAATGATGCTAATTTCCTGTTTTCATAGGAACTTTATTTTACAAAGGTAGTTGGAACGTCCATATCACCAACGAATTTCATTATGTGCCGGTCGTGCCCCGCGTGAAAGTGTCAAGTCGAATTACCAGTGGCATATCACCAGTGAATCTCATTACATACCAGTCGTCACCACGACATAAAAATGACGAGTCAAATTACAAGTAGCTCTTTCCTAGAATCATCAAGAGGAACGCCATAACTTCCTTGACACCTTTTATATGATGAATCTACGAGGTAGCCCCAGAAGTGCGACTTCCTTCCTTTCGGCACCGCCTTCTTTTTCAAGCACAGAAATCATAAGATCGCCAACTTCAAATCAACATCTATACTTTATGGGCTTAAGATTACTGGAGCACTTTATCCTCGTTACTTGATTCTCGAGCTTTCACTCAACGCATACATCACTATTCCGATTTCAAACCTCCTGATATAGAGATATTGATCCATGCCGCATTTCGATGACGATAGCGATTGGGGCTCAGATCCCGACCATAATATTAACGTTAACTTTGACGTTAAATAATCATGGATTTTACTCTCATCTCGCTGATGTATAAATTGGGTGCGAATATTGAAAGCACCAACGCACATTATTTCGCTTAAGCCCCTTCATGGGAACCATTGACATGGCGTGAATGCAACATAGGTTATAGGTGAGCGACAGCTTGTCATTGAGTTAGTAAAGACGCCATATCTGACAACCATTTTGAACATAACTTAAAATGCTACATGTGCAAAAAAAGGTATCGATGTCAAGATTCTTAAGCTTCTACAAAAGCTATTAACAAAAAGAAAGGTACCAACACACACAGTACATTTATACACTCAGGTCCCCAACCTACTATCATAAATTAATGACAAAATTACCAATATCTAAGTCCCAAGAAATCTCACAGGGCATATACATGCGCGGCTGCCAATCCATCCCTACATTTACTCGCACATCTCTTTCATTCCATGCACGACTACATTTGCGGCCTCAGATGAAGGCCGATGAAGCGGATCACTTGATTCATTTTGTTTTTTTTCCAAATTTAATGATTCGCCTGTTATATTTTCCCTTCCCTTTAGTTTTCTTTGGAAAGGTAAACACGTCTCTCATTGCCCCATTGTCTTCTTCCTCTGCTTTACTTTCATCTTCGATTCGGCATTGTCGAACTTTGCACATACAATTTTCAAACCACGAACGAAAATTCTTGCAGATTAACTCCTTCAATCATTTTTCGTCCGATGAATGTAGGATGCTTATACTTTCTAAGAATAACTTTTCGTTCAGTGATTTATGAAAATCAGGGCAAGATTTGACAAGTACGGAGGGTATAGTGGTGCGATAGATGCAAACAGAGATATGACGCAGAGAGGGTGTTAATATATTTGTTCCAGTTTACGGATTATTTGAGCTTGGTGTTCGAAATATGGGGGTTTGATGGTCTAGAAATTCGGAGGAATAAGAATAGATAACTCGAGAAGTGTTACTTTTGTCACAATCAGATTGGAATCTCAATGTTCCCAGAAATACGTATTGTTTGAAAACGCGCCGTCGTCCTTTCATGCACCCACATTTATAACCCCTAGTAACAAACAGTAAGTCTATCTCAATCAACTATGGCAAAACATGTTTCTGAAACCAATCCAAAATAATCGTCGTGGCATTAAAACTTGCCGGTCCCTCTCCATGTCCAATCAAATCATCATTTAACACCGTACTCGGCCAATCGTGTCCCAGATTCCTATCAAAAACATGTTGTACCAAGCCCTCCTCATCCCCTTTTCCATAATTGTATATAACCGTATCATTTGTCAAAACAGTCGTAACATTTTCCAAACCCAATTTGTCCCTCAAAGCCCACTCATGTACCCAATGCGGAATACTTGGTATACATTCACCGGATCGATTAGCTTGTCCTTCATAATGAATTGTGGAGTCGTTGCCGCCATGGAACTCAAGCATAGGGATTTTAGGACGCCCCTGGGAACAGGGTATCGTGACGTTGTGTGGATGGCAGGGTTGAGTATCGATATAGAACGCACCGGAAACGGGTGCAAATGCTGCGATTTTGGTGGAGAGGATTGGATGACAGGCTAGGGTATTACAGAAACCCCCTCCATCAGATTTACCAGTGGCCCAGATGCGTTTGGAGTCTATACAGTAGGTTGCGTTGAGGCTTTCGATTATGTCGCTGACAAGCTGGGTGTCGTTTGCTGTGTTTCCAGGGTCGCCTTCCCACTTTCCCTAATATTGTCAATTTAGTACTCAATCTTGAAGAGAAATCCTACCTTCACGCCTTGAGGGTAAATGGTTATGGAGAAATTGTTGAATTCTGGATATGATAATTGGTCGAGAATGAGTTGTTCTGATGCATTTCGATTACCCCCATGGAAAGAAAAAATGACAGGAGTCAAGCAATGGGCTGTGTAGAGAGGTGGAACGACGATGAGATAGGATCGAGTGACATTCGAACTTATGATTGATATGTTTTTGGCTTGCCCAATAGTCATATCAGGAGGTACAGTCTTAGCGCATGCACAAGATGCAGCTTCATTTTGAGAATTTTTAGGGCTGCCGAGGAATATATGAGCCGCGAAAGCATATATGGCATTCTTCAGATAAACCATGATGCATTACGAGTAAGAGCAGTCCTAAATTGACGAAGGTTGTTCCCTGATATTTATGTAGAGGAATTAATCTTACTTGAGCTTTACTTAGCTGCCTGAAGTCAGACGCTCTATTAAGTCATCAAGCGCTAGCTTTCGAGCTTCTCCTGCAGATTGCTGATTTTGAACATCCTCGCAGGTTGCACAGATTTATAAACAAGTAAGATAGAAACAAACAACTTAGAATGCACGAGAGCTGTTTGCGTTTTTTGAAAAAAGATGGTTTTGGGTGGTTTTGGAATGCATCTTTGAAAATGGCGGGAAAATTGCAACGAAGAATGCAATCGATCTCGACAATTCATTTAACTACCCGCATTTGATGCACATATTTTAGGCCCGCGTTTGTAGTCGTAGTTATAAGCACTTCTTTTCGCATCGGTGGAGAGCTGTTGAGGATGAGCCAGAGGATGAGCCAGAGGATGAGCCAGACGATGAAAGGTACCAAATATCGTGCAAAAAGAAAGGATTTATTTACCAAATTAATCGTGAGGTGATTCTTTGCGGAAGAATCAAATGAAGTTGCTAATCGTGATGTGATGAGGACGCCGAGGTACTAAACTTGTAGGGTTTAGTGGTTTGGTGAGCCGATCCACAGCCCACCAACACTAAAAATTAATATCATGGCGCCAATTCAGTGACACCTGAAACTCACAACATCATGCTTTTCATCCCAAAACCAACTTCCCCTTTTACGTCCGTATAGCAACATTTTCAATCTCCAATATCCTTCCTTTGACGTCACCATCTGTTAATTTGAAATACGATACGGAAGACCGGATGATTCTCGACGGGGATGTGGTATAGCTCATCCTTACTCGAACATGGTTTTCTATTCCGTTTCTCTCCACTTTGATGAATTGCGACCAGGTAATACCAACTCTGATGAGGAAGGTCTTCCTTAGAACTTCATCGCACGCCAGAAGATATGCTTTCACCCTGGAAGTTCTCATGTGCAGTTATTATTCCTTGAGTATTGTTTAAATCCAACCTGAACAGTCGCTTCGATATCATTTGATTTTGCCGTGGCTACATTTTTTCAACATCATCTCCAGGTGCAAAAGTATCCTCTAGATGCAACAGTATACCTTGATTGGAGCTCGCTCCTGTCGAACCAAGTGTCAGGAAGTGCAACTCTCCATAGAAGGAGCGACTTCCCTGTGGCTTCTATGATGATCGGCATTCCTCCCCAGATTGGCTCCTTCCAGAAGAGGCAGAGAAAGAAATCAGGGAAAAGCAAGTGCGGCCAAGGGCTTCCCACAAAAGATGCTGTTTAAAGATTTTGCATGTGTCAAAAGGCATGCCCTAGGTCGAATCCGCAGTCTGTTGATATCGAACCATGCTGTACCAAACGAAATTAGCAGGATTCTGGTTTTTCTAGGTGTCAGCACGCCCATCTAGTTAGTCATAATTCCCACGACACCTTCCTATCTCTCTGATGAAAGAATTCCTAATCTTTCAATATCCACTGCTACCGTGGAAAGCATCAGATATGGATCGTCGTTGCGCAAGCGGCCCCCGTTTGGTCAAATTTTGGGGCAAATGGACAAATACTGCAATGCAAATAATGGGTTCAAGTGTTATCCAACCAGCTTGCTGTTTATATCAGCCTTACCCCTGACCAGGACGTTCGTTTTATGGGCACGAGTTGAAGGAACATTTGCCCTGTGTGGCTGGATGTAACTTCAAATCGAAAACCTCGAATTCAGAGTTCAAAATATTAATTCAAACCTTTTAGGCATTCTTGGTAGCAGTTTCAATTTGGAAATTTTAACAACACAGCTTGAAGGATTTAATTCCGGCTGAGATTAGGAAAGGAAAAAGCTAGAAATAAAGTTATCCCCTGTCTGTCATATTTGCCTCCTTCGTTTCTTAACAGATTTTATTTCCGGATATGTTTGGGACAATCTAGTATAACCTCAATCCTACACTACCACGAACTAGCTTTCTAGTAGGACGGGAGGGTTACAACGACAAGTCTTCTTGTATCCCCTGATCGATCTTGGAATTGGTCATGATGACTATCATAGTGAGAAAACCTGACGTTCATCAAGTAATGGAATGATCATTTGAGGCGGGTAGTATGCCGAAAGGAACATATCCTTCTATCTCATCACTCACAGAATATCTTATAAGATGCATCTTGCACTCACCTGAGTTTGTTCTCTATCATCTCAAGTCCTTCGTGACAATCACTTACATTCGGCCGCGGGCCTCTATTTCATCTGTCCACTCTTTTGCACAGTTCCTATACGGGCTTCTTGTTTTATGATAGTGAATCTAGGACCGAGGTTTATTTGCTCCCTCCTTACTTCTTACCTTCTTTGACACTGCTTCAAATCTGTGCTCTCGATAGTATCTTCAATTCATCGGCTCACTATGTACATCTCAACAACACTCCTTACTGCCTTTCTGGCCAGCACAGCCAGTGCATGGCTGCCAGGTGATAAAGACCTCCTTTTAAAAAAAGGTGTTTCTCTCTTCAATCCAGAAGCGAAAAACTCAACAGCCCGTCGCTGGACTCCGGCATCTGGTAAGATTCGAGGTGTAAATCTTGGATCTCTCTTCGTCTTTGAACCGTGGATTGCCGAAGACGCCTGGTCGGCTATGGGCTGTGGAGCATACGCATCCGAATTCGATTGCGTACTTGGCTTGGGACAAGAGCAAGCCAATTCTGCGTTCCAAAATCATTGGCAGACTTGGATTACTGCTGACGATATTGCACAAATGGCAAGTTTCGGTATCAACACAATCAGAATCCCAGTCGGATATTGGATGATGGAAAGCTTGGTTTACTCCGATAGTGAACACTTTCCTCAAGGAGGTTTACAATACCTCGAGAGTATCTGCGACGCAGCTGCTAATGCTGGATTCTACATCATCATCGATATGCATGGAGCACCCGGAGCACAAGTTGCATATAACGCTGACACTGGACAAAATGCGCCAACTCCAGGTTTCTACGTTGATTACCAATATGCTCGTGGGGAACAGTTTCTTTCTTGGCTCGCGACCAATATTCACCAAAATAATGCTCTCAGAAATGTTGGCATGATTGGCATTGTGAATGAACCAGTCCAAGATGCTGGGCAGGCTGCGGATATGATTTCAACTTATTACCCTGCGGCTTATAAGGCAATTCGAGATGCGGAGGCCGCGGCGGGTGTTACGGCAAATAATTACTTGCACGTTCAGGCCATGGATCAGGGATGGGGTTCTGGCGATCCGAATTCCGGGTTTGGTGATGGTGTTTTCTTGGCTTGTAAGTTTCCCCGTTCATTTTGACATGCTTTACCATACCATATTACCATATTGTCATACGAGTACCCTCTTCTAACCAACTTACCTGCTAGACGACGAGCACCGCTACCTAAAATGGTCTACCGTCTCCGTCTCTCAAGATGCCTACCTCCAATCCTCCTGCACATACGATCCGATTTCTAGCACGGGCGGCCCAACAATCGTAGGCGAATTTTCAATTTCTCCTCCAGACGACGTGCAAGATACGGGAGACTGGTCCACATCCACCCAAGGTGCATTCTATAAAAAATGGTTCGAGGCACAAGTCATGGGATATGAAAATCATGCATTAGGATGGGTTTTCTGGACGTGGAAATCGCAGTTGAATGATTATCGATGGAGTTATTTGGATGCGGTGCAGGCGGGCATTATTCCGAAGGATTTGGATAGTGTGGCCGGGAGTGGGGCTTGTAATGGTTATTAGGGGGGAAAGAGGGGGAGGAAAGGGTTATGATGCGTATTTTGATAGGCGCGGGAGAGCAAAAATTACATACGAGTAGCGGCGTTCGTACATTTGAGACGATGTATTATTTACCTTCATATTTGCGTTTGCAATAGGTCCACGGCACAGAGTACATTTTGGGGGCCTTTTAGATTTGCACATTTTTCATAGTATCTTAATCTTTAAAGACTTTCAGTCATCTCCATCTTCCATCTATATGCTTCTGAACCAAGCAATTGTAAATCCTGATATGATTCGTATTTATCCCACTTATTCAAGCACCACATTCATCACACTCCGTTCCACCCCACCTTTCCGCTTACCCCTACTCCGTACATTGATTGTACTTTGAGCTCCCAGGATCCAGATTCCAAATCATACATTATCGTGAGTTTCCCGGACCAAGTTTCTTAGTCAAACTCAGATGTCAAGTAAGATCTTACAACCTTATTGATCCTTTGACCTCCAGTACTACCTTATCTAAAAATCTCAATTCAGTGTATCTCGAAAATAATTTGGAATTCTCAATGCTAAACTTAAATTGTGTTTTCTAAAGTTATAAGGTTATCATAATATCTATCTCATTATCTCGTCCTTTATATTCCACATCTATAGAACGAAAAAGGAAAAAGTAAACATCATAGTAACACGGACTACCTAGAAGGGTAATCCGATCTTACACCCCACCAGTTGCTTACGAGTATTATAAAAACAAAAAAGGATTTACCTCCTTCCTTCCTAATACAATAAAAGAACACCGAGGTTAAGATTAAATTTCTAGATCTTACATGAGTGAATACCTATCGTCGTACTCTGTAATATACAATACGAAATCCCATACTATTCCTCTCGTATCCTGATCCTTCAATCTTCAATCTTCAATTTTTAAGCTTATTTACTCAAATATCTATTTATACATTTCGTCATAGATCAATCCTAATCACCCGTGATGTGGCTAGAGAATTTGAGATGAATTGAGTTGAGATGAGATGAGATTTAAACTTATTTTGAATTGCGATTGGGATTGAGATTTTATGATGTGTGTATTGTAATCTTACTTATCCGTATTTTAACTGACATGACGAAATGGTCTCGCTAGAATGAATCATTCTATCGCTGAATGAAGCTTTGGGAATTTGAGATTTTTGGATGAGAAGAAAAGACATTAAATCAAATTATTGATGTAGAATGATACAAATAATCATACTTAGGCTGACTGAGACATCCAGTACCCGAGCATCAAAATCTGCGTGGGATAGGTAACAAGCATCATAACGATAAAACGAACATAATTGATAACATCGAATCCTATACTCAAATTTATGATATATGATCTAAAAACAAAAGATTACAATTTCTAAACCACAGTAAAAGTAGCACTCGTCCTAAAATCCGCACTCGAACCTCCAATATGCACGACAAAATCTCCCGGCTCAACCACATACTTCATCCTAATATCCCACAAACCAACATCCTCCACCTTCAAATCAATATCCACCTTTTCCGTTTCCCCTGCTTTAATCGCCACCTTCTGGAAACCCTTGAGTTGAATATTTGGAACAACGACGCTGCTGATCACGTCTTGGATATAGAGCTGCACAACTTCCGAGCCGTCACGTGTAGAGTTATTGGTGACTGATACAGTAGCAGTAATGGTATCAGTAGCGCTAACATTTCTCGCCGAGAGAGTAACGTTCGAATATTCGAATGTGGAGTAAGATTTTCCATAGCCGAACTCGTAGAGGGGCACGGGGGAATTGAGGACGTATTGGTGGCCAAAGGATAGGGTGCCGTTAGGGAACTCTTCACCTGCATCAATCGGTCGTCCGGAGTTCAGGTAGTCGTAGTAAATTGGGGTGGTGCCTACGTCGTAAGGAAAGCCAACGGATAATTTACCACTTGGGTTGACGTCACCGAAAAGGACATCAGCGAGTGCATTCCCTCCTTCTTCAGAGGGGTAGAATTGTTGGACTAATGCAGATGCGCTTTTGGAAATCCATGCTTCGGTGATGGGCTTACCGGAGGAGAAGACGACTATGGTAGGCTTTCCAGTATCGATGATAGCTTTGACCAGGTGGGGCATGGCGCCGACAAGGTTCAAGGAAGCCACATCAACATGCTCCCCAGTCGTGGCATTGAGCCCTTGCCAAAGTTGATTTTGGTCTCTTGACCATGTCCCAACAACGACAACAGCGACGTCGGCAGCTTGAGCGGCGGAAACAGCTTCATCAAATCCGGATTGATCGTTTGACCAGCGCTCGCAGCCTTGGGCATAAGTAATAGCTAGAAAATTTTAGCTACGTGCATGAATTTTTGTTCAGAAAACAAAATCTTACTTCCTGAACTAGCAGCTTTTATACCGTCTAATGGAGTTACTCCACGGTACATACTTCCATTGACGACGTAGTCACCATACTAGAAAATGTTAGATGTGTATATAGCAATCTCTTTTTGCAAAACTCACGTTCATGAATCCATGCGCCATAGGTCCAATCACAGCCACATTTGCCGTCTTTGAAAGAGGGAGGACACCTTGACCATTTTCCAACAGAACAATCGATTCGGCGTCCAGTTCTCGAGCTAGAGCAATAGTTTCTGGAGTATGGATCAAAGATGCGGTTTGGTCAGCTGGCGCTGCAAGGTAAGGGTTTTCGAAAAGACCCTGGGTGAACTTGGCACGGAGAAGACGCGATACAGCGGTGTCTACAATGTCAATATCTAAGACTCCAGATTCCACAAGTTGTGGGATTTTCTCGAAGTTATAGGAGCCGCCACCCATCTCGACATCGTTTCCTGCAGGAAGTGCCTGGAGTTAGTTAGCAAAGTTTTTGATCAGATATGTTCAAATGTCACTTACAAACATGGTTACTGCTTCTGAATCGATAGTTAGTCCGTTACCTTTGGATCGACACATCTTGAAGGCATCGCAGAGACGATCTGTAGCACCGGCATCGCTAGTCACCCAATACTTGTAGCCCCATTCTTCTCTGAGAATTTCCGTGAGAATATGGTGATTGGCTATGAGCGCGACGCCATCATATGAATGATAAGCCGACATAATAGACCATGCATCAGCATCCATGATTATGCGCTTATAGGATGGTAGGTAGGTAGTTCGAAGTTCTCTCTCTCCACCATGTTGTGGGCCAGTGTTCAACCCTTGTTCGGGACTTCCATACGCTGCAAAATGTTTGACTGTCGAGCTGACATTTCCAGCTTGGATACCTGGTTCAATTAGAACCAGATTCATAAATGGGCATCTTGTTTGACGTACCTTTAACATAAGCATATCCCATCTCGCCTGCCAAATACCCATCCTCACCAAAAGTCTCTTCAACTCTGCCGTATCTCAATTCACGGGCCAAGTCGCCCAAAGGCCCAAATATTTGGTTAACACCAAGCGCCAATGACTCCTGTGCAATGGCTGCTCCCATCTTTTGAATTAGATCCGGATTCCAAGAGCAAGCGTGTCCAATTGGGGAATTGAAGATAGTTGCATTTCCAATCAAGAAACCGTGAATACCTTCACTTTGAACCAAAGCTGGTATTCCTAATGTGGTATTATGCATAAGATAATCTTGCGCTTGTCTGATTCCATCCGCAATCAGCTGTTGCGCAACGGGATAACCGACGTAGAATTGACCAGCTCGAGTGGCCATATTCCATGCTAAACCACTTGCATTAAACCTGCCATCGGTCATATTACGCCAATTCGAAATGTCGCCCTGAATCAATTGTGCGGTTTTATCTTGAATTGTCATTCGAGACAGTAAGTCTGAAACTCTGTCATCCACACTTGCATTTGGATCTTTGTACAGTGGAGTGGAATTGGTATATGAGGCATTGGCGGTGTAGGCAAGCAAAGCCGCCAGAGAGGCTGAGGAGACCTTCATCTTGAGTACGAAGAATGATATCTTTTGTGAAGAATATGCCTAAGAAAAGAAATCTTACACCTGGGAATCGTTGCTCTTTTAAAGCTCCCAGACGAAGCGGCCCAGACCTCGGAGCGCACCCTCCTGCATCCTTTTCGGTCTTGCATCTCTAGTTCCATTCACTCATCTCTCTTATTAACTGGATAAAGAGATATACTTTTGTTAGGATGAGATGTGGGTAAAGACATAATTTAATGTCGAATCGTGAGTTGAAGCCAAACCAGTTCTAGATGCAAACCGAGTGAAGGGGTAGCTGAATCAAGGATAATTGATTTTCCCCGCAGACCGTTGTACATCTTGGTACGGACCTGCAGCCTTGGACTCTCGTGTTGTAGCTCGTGATACATGGGGATAAATATGTGGAAGTGTCAGAAACTATCCAGTTCTTGAAACTTCACTCGTGGAAGCTCTTTGAAAAAAGCGGTGGATGTACTTCCGGAACAATATTCGTGCGAAATTCAATCTCGTCCGGTTGTGGATATGCAACGTGGGGCGGATAAATAGAGCTACCCCTCACCAACATCAACGTATCGGAGCGCTTGGCGAAAACTGCATTTAGCCAAAAATAAGATGACCCAAAATTATTTACTTGGAAGTGGGATTGAAATGAGGATGATATGTTGACAGCTGTTGGAGCTAGCTAGGTTATCTATGTAGATGGGAGGTTCGTCGCGATGAATTAATTGTAAAACTTTGATTTTTGCTCAACTTCAAACGTTGATTGTTGAGTTTAGTCACGAAAGTGATTATTTGGCTCAAAACATACATCACAAAAGATTTCTCAATATGAAATTCAGAAATGGAATGTGGTTGCCGGCGGAGGGGAAGCGATTAGAATATGCTGAAGAAGTATATGCTATCGCGGAACGTGAGGATGGCAAAGCATTGAGTTTGCTTTGTCCGACAAAAAAGATTTTTGCCAGGTCAGATTCTTTGAATTTGAGTACCTTGACAGTTGTAAGTTTGTCTAGCCATTGACTGTGAAATCAATATTGATTTTAGAAAGGATATAGAAGCTCCATTTGATGGAGTAATCTCCGTCGAAACCACACACTTTCTCGGCGCTCGCAATCCAGGACCTCATTTCGATCTTTTTCCGGCAGGAAAGCCAGAAAGTAATCAAGTCGAAATTGCAAAAATCGAAAAGGCAACCACCCTGAAGTCTGGATCCTTGTCTGCGACCGTAAAGACTGGCAATCATGACTTCGAAATTCGATTCCATGCCACTGATGGTTCGAAAGAACTTACCTCGCTACTCAATCGAAGTGTTGGCTTGGCATATAGTCCAGCAACCAGTAACCCGATGCAAATCGCTGACATGAGGGACTTTGAACATTATATCTTCACTCAATCGACACTGTCGGTAGGGGAATCTGTATACGGATTAGGAGAGCGTTTTGGGGCTTTTAATAGAGTCGGCCAGTCTGTTGAGCTTTGGAATGCCGATGGAGGCACTTCTAGTGACCAAGCCTACAAGAACGTGCCATTTTGGATGAGTTCGAGAGGGTATGGTATATTCATTGACACGCCTGACAAGGTGGATTTGGAAATCGGAAGTGAGAGATGCTGCCGAGTTCAGACAAGTGTGGAAGGTCAAAGACTGAAATGGTGCGTTACTCCTGTTACGTGTTTCCTGAAAACCAAGTGCTGACCATCGAAGGTACATCATTTATGGTCCAACACCGAAAGAAGTTTTAACAAAGTATTCAATCTTGACGGGAAAGCCTGGAAAAGTGCCTAGCTGGAGTTTTGGACTCTGGTTGAGCACAAGTTTCACCACAAACTACGACGAAAAGACCGTGAACTCATTCCTCGAAGGGATGAGTGCGCGGGATATTCCAGTTGAAGTCTTCCACTTTGATTGTTTCTGGATGAAAGCGTTTCACTGGTGTGATTTTGAGTTCGATTCCGAAATGTTCCCAGATCCGAAAGCTCAAATCTCCCGGCTGAAAGAATCTAGTAAGTCCTGAATTGGTTAAATGAAGACTTTTTGCTAACTACTAGTAGGACTTGTCAAAAAAGTTTGTGTATGGGTAAATCCATATCTGGGTCAAGCGTCTCCTGTCTTCAAATACGCTGCGAGCAAAGGCTACCTACTCAAGCGCAAGAACGGCGACGTTTTCCAGTGGGATCTTTGGCAGACTGGAATGGCCATTATCGACTTTACGAACCCCGAGGCTACGGAATGGTACGTAGGATGTTTGAAAGGTCTGTTTGATAAAGGAGTCGATTCAATTAAGACCGATTTTGGAGAGCGCATTCCATCTAAGGACGTTCAGTGGTTTGACTCGTCTCTCGATCCAAGAAAGATGCACAACTACTATGCGTTCTTGTACAACAAGATTGTTTACGAGGCGTTGCAAGACCGATATGGGAAGGATGAAGCCGTTCTCTTCGCACGCAGTGCAACTGCCGGAACTCAGCGTTTCCCATTGCAATGGGGCGGTGATTGCGAATCAACTCCTGAAGCTATGGCCGAGTCCGTTCGAGGAGGTCTATCTCTAGGACTGTCCGGTTATGCCTTTTGGTCAGTTGATATTGGGGGCTTTGAGGGCTACCCTCCTCCTTGGATCTACAAACGTTGGGTTGCTTTTGGCCTTCTTTGCTCTCACAGCAGACTTCATGGCAGTAATTCTTTCCGTGTACCATGGACAGTAGATGAAGATGACAAATCGGATCAAGGTTGCTCCAAGGTACTTTCAAAGTGGTCATTGTTGAAAGCAAGACTTATGCCATATATATTCTCACAGGCTCAAGAAGCTGTCGAGTTGGGCATACCTCTCTCACTTCGAGCTATGTGCTTGGAATTCCCAGATGACCCTACATCATGGTATCTTGACCGACAATTCATGTTTGGAGATAGTTTACTCGTGGCCCCAATTTTTGAAGAATCCGGTGATGTCGAATTTTACCTACCAAAAGGTAAGTGGACAAACTTCTTCACCAGCGAAGTGAAGAGCGGGCCTGGCTGGTTCAAGGAAAATCATGCTTTCGATACTCTGCCCTTATATGTCCGAGAAAATACAGTTCTTGTGCTCGGGAAATCAGGGCAGACCAAGACTGTATATGACTATTCTCAAGACGTCGAAGTTCGTCTATACAATACCACCAAGGGAGCAAAAGCCAGGTTGGTAAACTCTGAGGGAACCGACATTGGTATCCTTGAAGTTGGCGAACAAGGAAAGCTGAAGGATCAGAGATTTTTGACCGGTTCATGGGAGGTGACAAAAGTTTAGCATTGTCATGGAAATCAGATAATTGTGATTACTCTTGGTGGATGGAGAATATCTCCTCATTAGCGCCGATTGATGCGTGTTCATGCCCAATAGACATAGATAACTCAGGCTCGGAAGCCTATCAAATCGCCAAGAATTACCGTTTAGGGCACGATACTAGTCCCGTAAGCCTTGAAAACTTCAACAATGAGCAAAATGATCTACTCAATGAAACATACTTCAAGATTAAGGTGCATATTGAACATAGCGGAGGCCGTTCCCCAGACAGAGCGGGTATAGCCGCCGTATCTTCGGGCCCCGTATTTTCGACTGCCTACTACTAGTAAGAGTGCTGATCCCCCACCTATGGGAAAAGATATGCGAAGAACTCAGTGGTGGTAAACATATAGGGAAGGTATTGAAGGTCACCTCTCCAAAAAAACCCCCCCCAGGTGTGTTGCCGTGAAATGTGGAGTAAATGAAAACCCAGTGTTCGATCCGTTCGTTCGGCAGTTGGTTAAAGGGCAAGAATGATGAGGCACGTGATTTTATTGATTCTTTATTATCAACAATTACTATACACTGGTACTCCATACAAGCTTTTAATCGTTGATGCGGGGTCAAGTAATTCTTTTCCTCATTTCCACCAGGACTTCAGGCAGTATTATTAATTTGATACTGGACGCTCCCTAGAAGTCAAATATCAGATCTCTTATTATGAATTATGAATCTTACCCCCCATCTTCCCAACTTCTTCATCAGAGCAGCTACAGATCAGCATTAAACCGTTCTCGTACAACCACACCAAAACCAAACAATTATAGACATTGATAAATTATACACGTTGGAAATCATGGATTTCATTACAGCTTTTACAGTCGCAAATGATGCACCGCCATTGATCTCACCCTCTCTTGTTTTCCTGCCTTTCCCGCTTTTTCATTGTTTTCTAATTATGTCGACCCCTTCATCTACTATGTGTTCGTTTAGTTTTCCAATGTCAGTACACACATTCAAAAGAAGATTGAGTGGTTACCATACTATTGGTACTTTTTTGTAGCCACAGTTTAGCTCATCAACTAGGATATAATACCACCTAACTTCCTAGGTAGGTGATAGAATACTATCGATTATATCTAGATTCGAAACTGTAGTTAAGGATAATTCAGGGATGCCACGAAATTCTCATGCGTAAGATAAGACGGCTAGCTGCACATGTCAGCGTTTGGTAGCTTTCCTCAGGGATATCATTGGATTCACGATTCCCGGGAGGGGTCTAGGACCAATACGAGTCTAAGTTCAACAGCCTTTGCCAAAATCACATATGGCACCTTCCTAAATTTCTAACTTACCATAGGCTCTTTCCCGAACAAAATACCCTTGATACTTGCATCGGCGCAAAGTAACATAACACAGAGGAGGAATTCCGACTACATAATTCTAGAGTAACATTCACTCGTTCGCCCGCATCGCCCCATGCTGGCCACAGGTCGAATTCAAATACATGCGAGTATCCAGGACCGTTTCGTC
Organism: Sclerotinia nivalis; assembly: GCA_029531795.1. Classification (NCBI taxonomy): domain Eukaryota; kingdom Fungi; phylum Ascomycota; class Leotiomycetes; order Helotiales; family Sclerotiniaceae; genus Sclerotinia; species Sclerotinia nivalis. Next base: position 845,053 of record JAPEIS010000003.1, read on the forward strand.
CGATTACTTTTCTTCTTAGAAAGTTGTTTCTTTTTTAAACTTTCCTTCCCTCCTCCTATCTCGCTTCTAGTACATATTACTTTTGAACATCATGGAGTCCGATGGACGCGCTAGGACTTGCAGCACCAGCGATGAGGAAAAGGTTATTGCTTCTGCGCCGATCAGCTCTAACCTCCCTGAGGACCCCGATGCCCACCTCTCAGACGCAGAGCGCAAAGCTATCGACCGAAAACTTGTCTGGAAGCTGGACTTGTATTTGATTCCTTGGGTACGCCCACAATAATAATTTCTTTTCTCAATCCAAGTACTGATTTTACAATAGCTCTGTGTCCTTTACCTTCTTGCCTTTTTGGACAGAACGAACATTGGGAATGCGAAGATCGATGGCCTGCAGAAGGATTTGAATAATATGTCAACTGGACGGTACAATGCATCTCTTTCTGTGTTCTTCATCTCCTACTCGATTTTCGAGCCATTGACAAACGTTCTCTTGAAACGCCTCAAACCATCAATCTTCATTCCAATTATCATGTACGTCGACTCTCCTTTCTTGGCATATTTTGTTTTCTAATGTATTTCAGGACTATCTGGGGTGTCGCCATGTTGTCAATGGGGTATATTAAAAATTGGTCTGGCTTGATGACTGCTCGTTGGTTTCTGGGCATGGCTGAAGCTGGTCTATACCCTGGTGTAAACTACTTCCTCTCATGCTGGTACAAGCGTGATGAGTTTGGTGTCCGTGCAGTAAGTCAATGCACTATGCATTCCTGCTTTTTCACTGCTGATTTTTCAGGCTATTTTCTTCTCTGCTGCCGCCTTTTCCGGGTCCTTTGGAGGCCTTCTTGCTGCCGCAATTACCAACCTGGATGGTCTAGGAGGACGACCGGGCTGGGCATGGATCTTCATCATTGAGGGTGCTATTACAGTAGGGTTCGGCCTCTTATCATTTATTTTTGTTCATGACTTCCCCGATACCGCTACCTTTCTTTCGGAGCAAGATCGTGCCCGAGTTATTCGTAGACTCAAGTTCGACAAGCAATCCAGTGCTGAGCACGAGGAATTCAAGATGGAATACTTCTGGGCTGCCATCAAAGATTATAAGATGTGGTTGGGCATGTTCATCTATATGGGCGCTGACATGCCTTTATATGCTTTCTCACTCTTTTTACCAACTATTGTCGCTGAGATGGGTTACGAGACAACTCGCGCACAATTACTTTCTGTTCCCCCCTACGCCTGCGCTGCAGTTCTCACAATTGTCATTGGTCTCGCAGCCGATCGTACCAAGCGCCGCGGAATCTTCAACATTTGTACCTCAATCCTAGGTGTTATCGGATTTGGCATGCAACTTGGATCACAAAGCCCTCACGTCAAGTATGCAGGTACTTTCTTAGGTGCTCTCGGTATCTATCCATGTATCTCCAACACCATTTCGTGGGTTAGCAACAATGCTGAGGGTGTCTACAAGCGTGGTATCGTTCTTGGATTCGTCATTGGATGGGGCAATCTCAATGGTATCGTCAGCAGTAACATCTACTTCAAGGCACCAAAATTTACAGTCGGCCATGCGACCGTCATGGCTTATATGATTATCTGCCTATTTGGTGGAAGTGTTGCGATGCACTTGTTGTTACGCAGAGAAAATGCAGCTAGATTGGCCGGAAAGAGAGACCATTTGGTTGCAGGATTGTCGGAGAAGGAAGCCGAGATGTTGGGTGACAATCGTCCTGACTTCTTGTACACCATCTAAAAGTTGATACCTGGATTCAGATATTTTGGAAAAGATAGTAAAAGGTCAAGTCTGTTGTTGGTTTCTGTTTATTTTCGTACTACGTACCTTCACTGTAGAGACTTTAGATTTAAGTTTATTATGCATCGTTGATACCACACACGGTTATGCAAGTAACTGTTCAGTTTCATATGCAAGATGTCAGTAATCAGTCATCGGTCTCTTTTGCAGGAGCATTCGAACCGTTAATCTCGGCCATCAAACCGATCCAAACAAGCCTCAAATATAACATCATTCCACGCTTTCACTCAGCGGCGAAAACCCAAGTAACACTGAAGAAACATCCTGATTAGCCTAATAATGTTGTACAAGCAAGTACGACAACACAAAAATGTTACGGAGTAAGCAAGATTTTTCCAGCCGAGTACTCTGTGGAACCATTACACCACGTCATGACACCCACGTTAGGTGCATTAGCTCGATTCCTCCTGGTCAAAATTACAACCAGCACTACTAACTAATGATATTTTCACCTAGAACTTACCACAAGAGGCATCAACACCACCGAAAATTCGTGATGTCAATGCTTTGTTGTGTTACCCTAGATGTCCACATCCTCGCGAAGGATTCATCTCGGTATTTCAAAAAAAAAAATTGCTTACCCGCGCTAGGAGAAATTAACCTTGTTTAATATATTTCGAGCGGGTAAGCATTAAGTAGCATTTGGTACTTGGGCATTCAATCTATTCTCGAATATATTATAGGGCAAAGCGGCTGTGTACCGGTGTGTGTTTCCTACTCCCTCGAGACTTTTCACATGAAGGTTTAATGCCTCAATCTTTCTCTCTGCAACGGGGGCTGGATTTTCCAGAACTTGTGAGAGATTAGATGGGTAGGGGATTGTGTCGCTCCATGGCCCATCTTGCATGGATGAAGTAACCTTGCTCCAGCCTCATTCGCTGGCCACATAGGATTACTTACTATTTCTTCTTACCACTACATAAGTGCAAATAGTGCACATGAAATTCAAGCTCAGGTATTTGTTCGGAAGCATTTTTCGTGGCGTTCTTTTAGCATGCATCAGACACGGGATAATGGAAAGAGAGAAAAAAAGGTAGGGAGGCATGTTCATTACCTTACTGATTAGATTATCTTCATCTACCCTCTTCATCTCTGTCAATTATTTCTTGAATAGGCCATCACCTCCGCTGCACTGTTCATGTATTCCCAAACACCAAGAAGGTTATCCTCGCCTCGTTTGCTATATGTGTTCTAATCCTCTAGGTGCCTTTGGATTTACTTCCACCATGATTCCTTTCCTCTCTAGTCTGCTTACCACCTATTCTGTGATGCGATCCTGTACTTTTGTATTCTCCTTATGCTTATTGCTGACTTACAATAGATAGATGAGGAAATCTCCATATTTTTTCTCCTCCAAGCTTTTCTCTTTTCCTTCCCGTCCACAAGATCTCTAGCTTCCCCACATCCACTAGCTAGTTTTCATCATGGGCCAACTTTCGGATAGGGAGATTGATATCTTAATCATTATCGAACGTATCACGGCGTCGATTTCGGTAGTGGGAACATTGGCTTTGTTTGCTACCTTTATCTTCATCAAATCTTTCAGAACATTGTCAAATACAATTATCTTTTACGCATCTTTTGCAAATCTTTTTGCTAATGTTGCGGCACTCATTGGAGGTTCTGCTTTATCGAAAGTTAATTCACCACTATGTCAATTCCAAGGCTTCTTGTTGGAGATGTACGAGATATTCCAGTCCTTCTGATTCTACCGTCACTGACGAAAGGAAAGGTTCATGCAGAGCGATCCATGGTGGAGTTTGGCTATGGCTACCAATGTCTATCTCGTCTTCTTTTACCGATTTGATGCCGCTCAATTGAAGAAACTTTATCCTTATTATGCATTGATATGCTATGGTCTTCCCTTCATCCCAGCCATGGTCTGTCTACTTGTCAAAACTAAAAAGAAAGGAAGGATCTACGGAAACGCAACAGTATGTAATAGGCCTTTTATTCAAATCTTCAAACGGAGAACTTATACATATATAGCTTTGGTGTTGGATTGACGGTCCATGGGCACCTCTCCGCATCTATAGCTATTACGCGCCAATCTGGTTAACCATTCTCGCTGCATTATGCATCTACGTACGAGTTGGAATTGAGGTTTTCCACGCACGCAACCAAATCCATGGATTTGCCCACAAAACCGATTCGTCTCTGCCTACAGATACTGGAGGAAAATCGCCGCTTCCCCTTCAAGGTACCATATCCAACACATCCGAAGCAACGAACAAAGAATATGAAAGCGAACATGGCCAACCAATATTCACTGGAACTCGAACCACTGAGATTGAAGTTACGCATGGCTCGTGGGAAAATGGAATGGCTATTAGCCCAGAACCAATTCCTCGAGATCTTGACCCCTCTGATTTAGATCATATGAGAGCTCCTACGAAGAATCCGGACACCAATTACCGTGTAACTATTTCCGCAATACCGCACATTGACACGACGAGAGGGAGAAGAGGAACTGCAACTTGTTTGGATAGGATCAAATGGGCCTACACGAAAGTTGCGATGCTTTTCTGTATTTCTATTTTAATTACCTGGGTACCCGCTTCAGTAAATCGAGTCTACGGATTGAGATTTCCGGATAAACCATCGTTTATACTGAACATCGGATCTGCTATTGTTCTCCCTTTACAAGGATTTGTACGTCTCTTTCTCCCACCAAACTAGAAATACAAGTAACTAACATAGTATAGTGGAACACCGTGATATACTTCACCACCTCTCTAAGAATCTGTCGTAGCGTCTGGGCCGATTTCCGCGGTCCCTCAAACCAACATAAGCAAACCGAAGGATTTCGCATGATGGATAGACCTATGACTGGTAACCGAAGAGCAGAGATGAAGGAAACGGAAAGTATGATGGAATTGAGCACTAGTAGATCACATACGACTCGGAGTGTGAGTGCAGATTGTGAAAGGATTTGAAGGGGGAGTACAGAAAGGTGGGCTGGGAGGATATGATGTTGTTGCAATGCAATGTATATTCATGTGTAAAAATTTAATGATGAGATGGAACGGAGTGATGGGGGAATTTGGGAAGGGAAAATCGGAAAAGGAGTTGGATATAGTATTATTCTATTTTGTTTATCTGGGAGGCTACCAGTACCACACGGCGAGGGGAAACAATGGGGTCATACATATAAACAAAAATTTAGCCACGGAAAGGAAAAGAAAAGCTCTGTATTACCTATTTAATTCATTTTGGTGTAATCTCACAAGAAACAAACTTATACATCAATCAATCAAATCAACAACCAAACCCTGAAAAACTCAAAAATACCAATCCCAAATCCCAAATCCCAAAGTTCATATAAGCCTTTCGCATCTCACAAATTCCAAAACAAGTACTTGTGCCAAATTTGGCGCCGAACCATCAACATATCCATCTATTAATTTTTCGACGATATACATCCATGCAATATGATTAATCCCGCGGCGTCTCGAACTCGAATTCCTACTCCTGAACACAAAATCATAGAATACAGCCTAGAGACAGCGGAACCGTTGGATTCTTTCTCTGGTTCGAATCTCTGGGAAGGATTGTGGCATGGAATAATAGTATACACGCAGCGTACCTTACACTAACTTGCACCAAACAGTCGGTACCTAAAATAAAATGAGAGAGTGAAATCCTACTAAATTCCTGGTGTGCGACTTGTGCTGATGGTGGTGTATACCACGGATTCGTATGTTATTTATCCATTTCATGAAATTTTCATGGTATTTTATATTTGTTCTGGCCATGATAGGTAGCTCTAGGAATTTTATCCAAAATTTAGATATATATCTAGTTCTAGCTCTAGCCAGACAAGTACTTATTTCCCGTCCTTGCAAATTTACCTTGTAGAATGAAAGTTTAGAAGGTCTCTAATCCGAATATTCTTCTGATTTCTATCCCCTAATTGTCTATTGCTATTTCGTACGCAATCCCTAACAATGCCAGATGCACTAGAATAGTAACCAACTACCATCCTAACGGATTCATGGGGTCCAAATCCCGTTTCCATCTAACTGTTGCTCCGAGTATTCGCTTAGGGATTTCTCCCCAAAATAGGTTCGGTTTGTAGGGGCCGGGGGTTTTTATGGTGTGTTTTTTATAAGTAGATCCACTTTTAGGGTGTTTTTTTTTTTGGCGACTTAGACTATGAAGAGTGTTTGAGATGATTTTCTGGGTTGTTGTTGGCTGGGGTATGGGGAAATCTTCTAGGACGGTAGTGGTAATGACTGGAGAATTACGAGTATAAGGATGAAAAGAAAGTATGGGTGCGCAAAGTGAACGGTACGGCTGTTATTATATAGGGGTAACCTACGATTTGATTGACATCTGGTAATCAGTGATAGTGTGCAGCTTAAGCTTAGTGCTACTTCGGTGAATTCAACATTTCCAGAAAACTTCTACCTGGACTATCTGATAGTATCGCAGTGTTACAACATGAAAGTGTTATATTGCATACTTCAGCCCTTTTGATATTTAAATTAATACCAAGACATACTCAGCTTAGTATTTACTCTTGTGTCATGGGTGTTTGTCTAGCGTACAGTTGTCAGCTTACCCCGAAGTCGTGCATATTGTACTACTCCGATGGGCGGGCGGATAATACATATAAGCCGCTTTGCATCATATATAGAGTTCTTTGCATGTGGGTGTGTCTATGTTTGAGTAGTGGCTGCTAAAAGCTAAAACAGTAGAGTTCAATGGTAATGCTACGATGGTACTGTATTTGTGCAATTATTGCAATAGTACTAAAATTACAACAATTCTGTATGAAATAGACATGCAAAGAAAATATGATCATGAATCCGTGCATCGTAGAAGCAAATAACAAATTTCTTCCTAATTGAAGCAGTATTCATTTAACATTTAGCAAACCAATAGCCCGGACCGAGCTTACTTTAGAGGTTCATGAGTAGTCATACCGTGCCGCCCCCTAGCCCTAGCCTTCTCAAGTAACGCGGGGAAGAATCCACTTACAGATCCGATATATGTCACTCCACTGATTTGATCAGGAAAATCGCCGATTAGACTGATTATTTCTTTCTTTTCCTTACAAACATCCTTTACGAAATATATACTACATAATACACAATCCACCCTACCAAAAAATACTATGAAGTCGGGAAAACCATATCCCTACTGTAATCCAATTCATTCACGAACCGCGATGATGTTTCCCGAGAAAGGAAACTTTCCTATTACCACCCTACTTTAACCTTACTGTAGTATGCCAAAGAGTTTTGCATTATTGCGTATAAATTAGTCTGGGCGGTAGGATGATTGGATGGAATAATTCTATATACAGAGGCCATAGGGTTGATATTAAGATCTTACATTTGCGAATATATGTATTGTGATCCTACGATCCTACCTCAAGTCAGGCAAACAGAAGCAGAGAAACACTAAAAATCCCGACCTACGCAGTAATACGGCATACAGGCCTTCCTTTCCCTTCTATTTCCCTACAACTTCATACAATATCCCGTTCCTCTATCTCCTGTGACACACACCTTTACCGCAGTGCCATCCCAACTCCCAGTATTATCGTATACACTCTTGGTAGGTAGATGGTTATATGCAGACGATGAATAATCGCATAGAATATTTCCAATGAATGAACGAATTATCCAATACAGAAGCAAGAGATGCATGAAGTGATGAATGGGAAGAAGCGAACATGTATGCGTGTGCTTTTGGATTATGGATGGATGAATTGAAGGAGTGTATAGATTAATAGATCAAAAGATGAAAGAATCAATGCTATGATTTGATAGGATAATCTCTTATTGTTACTCAAAAATAAAAAAGAGGTGGTCCTTAAATTTTATAATACAAAACTTTCATCATAAAGAACCTTACTAGATATATTACTTATATTTATATCCATCACCATCTTATATTTATCTCTTCTCATTTCAATCTTATGTCTCATCCCATCTTTTAAAGAAGTCCCTATATATATCTCATAGTACACACCCGTAATTATACCTAAAAAGCAACTATCTGTCTATTCTAACTCTCCACATTAGCATCCATCACCTTCCGTATATTTGCTCTTGAATATCTAATATAAAATTTATTATCCACATCCCATCCTATAGAATTATATACAATAAAAATATTTTCCAAATCATCATCACTCCCGCCAAAAGCTATTGCACAGCCAGCCATATAATAAGTCTACCGAAACCATACTTATACTTATATCAGATCAGATCAGATCAAGCTTTTCTAATATTTTCCATCCAAATACTTCCATATATACCAACTGCATATCCATCATACCAGTATACCACTTATGTATATACATCGTACTACACATCCCAATTCTCAACTCCCAACTCACTCCAATCTTCTATAACTTTGTAACCTTATATCCCTTCATCAATTAATTCATCCCCTCTACTCATTCAATTCATCCATTTATCCATTCCTTCATCCATCCTCACAGACAAAACCCCCCAAATATAACGATATCTCCTACGGAAACACCCACTTCGCTCGAATTTCATCCCATCCCATCATCAACCAACCATCTATGCCCACCCACCTGCCCATCTATCCACCAACTCCCCGCAACCAAAAAATATATATATAATCAATAAGCAATAAATAAGCTAAGTATAACATACCGGCGCCATATACAATATATATACATTTAAAATTTATATATCTACCCCCCGAAAAAATAAAATCTCAATATTCATTCATTCATATACCGCATACATATATGAATACATATATATATACACAAATGATGAATTCCCTTTCCTTCATATTCATATTCCTAATCTATCAAAAAGATACCCCCAACTACGCCACTCAAATATACATACACCAATGCTACACAACGCAACAAAAAAACGCCCTAACATGCAATATAAAGACCAATCGATAGATATTGATATGACCATTACCTAAAATGCACCGTAACTAATCTCATTTATTTTTGCACCACTCCTCCCATCTCTACAAGGTATCTACCATATGCACATGTAAATTGCGATCAACCCCCATCTACCATGTATCCGGCCCGAAATGCGTACCTTCAGGTACCGTTTTATACGGACAGGCTTGCCAATCACAGCCCTTTTTATAGATTTCCGTTCCCCACCACTTAAAATTGTCCATCCATCCCGGATAGACAAATCCGAAAAACACCACCACCAGTCCAAATGCAAGCCCTGAATCTAATGCCGCACTCAATGTCATTGTATACTTGGCCCACCATGCTGAATGCCTCCTCTTGATGACATAATTGAAGAGATAGCATACCAGTGCCCAAACGGAGAAGTTGAGTCCTGTGGCCGGAGGAATCCATGATAGAGAGCCAAATAAGACGGGAAGATTAATCTTCCTTACAATGCTGTGTTTTTTATTGCGGGAATAGAGCCACAAGATAATGGGCGCAACGGCACCAATAGGGAAACACCATACGAGAGCCCGGTAGGTGGCATCAGGACCAAAAAATTGACCAGGTCCTACGACTCCCCAAAGAATACTTCCGTTAAAGTGCACACGGGCGAGTGGACAAACGAACCCGTTAATAGCCTGGGGGGTGCATATATTTGGAACGTTGGCGAACATCCAATTGAGAACACCAATTTGTGTGATTGAAGAAACAATTGTGGCGGCCATTTGAACGGAAAATAAAATCCGAGGCGGGATCTTCATGTAATGCCCGAGTTTCAAATCAGATGAGAACTTAATTCCTTGAGAAGAAGAGATATATCCGTAAGTGACGAACACCATATTTGCGACAGGACGGCCTGGGAAGACTGCACCACAGACCAATTGGCAAATGAGATATATACTGCTATGTTGATTCGTAATGGCCATGACTATTCCTATTGGAATGAAGAGGACGGTGCAGATTCCCAATGCAAGAAGTAGACCGTACCACGGTAAATGCACGGGGTAACTACGAACGGTGTCAATAATATATTTTGATGCAAAGATATACGAGTACTTACTATTCCACGACAAACATCCCAACTGCAAGCATAGATACGAATGTAATTAGATACCAAGTCATTGGTGCATCTTTGTACCTTCTCATGAGCCTGTTATGCACATCTTCTTGGCTGATTATATCATTCATGTATGAAGGAGTTCTTTCAAGATTCAGCCTGTGGCTGTTTGCTGAGGGCCCCCTTCTATGGCCGTTTCCATTCGATGCAGGTACAGGATCATACGCAGGTTTTACTTCTTCAACTTCCTTTAGGGACCTTTTCCATTGCTTCCAAATATCTCTACCATGCCAACATGTAGTATGTGTCAAGAGTGAGGCAAGAGCGGCGAATTGAAGTCCATAACTGAGAACATAAGTAATGGGTAAGAACACACGACTATAATTCTCGTATGCTTGCTTATCAAACAGGAAATCAGAAGTTAAGATCTTGCTGACGTCGTATATCTTTCCAGTGTTATCGAAAACGGATGAGGATAAAATTGGCATGTAAGATGAGAAGAAGATATTCTTATAGTAGGCAATGGGTGCAAGGATCCACATCACAATGACGAGACCTCCAACGACGTTCATCGCGGCCCAGAATGGAGTTAGAAGTGGTGATCCAATATAGGCAATTTGAGCCCAATCGAAGGTTACAGGAAAGAGGCCAAGTCCTGAAGCCACACCAAATAAGTTCGCAACGATTACATTTTTTGGTGCAAACCAGGTAATGACACTAAAGTAGCTCAATGCAGGCATCAGCAAACCGGGTAGGAAGTAAAATATAAAGGAACAGAACCAAACGACGAAGAAGAACTTCCATCGAGTGATTTTCCAACCATTAGCAATTGTGTTCTCCTCCTTATGTAATGTTGTGAACATGGCAGCCGACATTAAAGTTCCAGGCCATATCATTCCACCAGGTCGAACCAAGAAACGTCTAGTGAGACCTGCAAAAGCATATCCCAATATCTGTGTAGAAAGAATGAGGAGTACTTGGTACATGATACCAACTTTCTGGTTGTAAAAGTGTGTCTGTTCAACAATGACATCGGTTGCAAATGCAAAGCCAAAGGAGACATTGCTGCTGATGTAGACACAACTGTGCTCTTTTTCATTCCATTTTCCCTGTGCCAGCCATAACCTCAATTGCCGTAAGCCAATCGCCGATTTGCCACTACGTTCATTACCTTCATGAGCCGGAATTCGATGCCCATCCACAAAATCTTCATCAGGGTCGTCTCGTCGCTTAAGAAATCCATCCCACATCAATCCAAGTGGATGTACAAGTAGAAGGGCGATAACAGGTGTAATGGAGACGCTAGGATATCGTAAAGAAAAGAAAAGATTCGTTGAAGAACCAAGTATAGCAAAAAGCATAGAAAGTACCCACATCCGAGGGGTGTTGATTGACAGAGTTGTATTATCAATGGCAGATACTGAAGCGCGAACTTGGGCATAAGGAGAATTGTCCGGCGGATCTTCATCATCTGTCGAATATGCACCCTCATCCTGTTCGTCTTCCTCTAGCAGAACTTCCTCTGTATCTTCATCTGTTGAAATGGAATCCGAATCTGCATCACGGATTTTGATCGGGGAAGCCCCCAGCTCCATCTCCTCTGTTCCATCATTTTGTGTATTACTTCCTGTACGGTGTCTTGTCCGCGAGGCAGTACCAACGTTCGCAGATGAGGATGGGCCCGAATTCGACCTGGTTGACTTGAATGTTGCAGCGCTGCTAGAATTCCTCAGATTTCTTAGGGCCGATGAACTCTTCTTTCTCTTCTCCCTTCTCACAAGATGCTCATCCTCTTCTTCACTGTTCTCTGTCGATGCGCCCACAGGAGCTGCTCCATAGGATCCTGTGCCGAAGCCGGGCGCGGAACGTAATAGGAGGGGTGTCTTGGACATCAGTCTATGTATTCTTTGAAAAATGTTTATTGAGTTTGTATTGTCATCCGCTGAGTTGTGCCGTGAAGCATCGTCTTCTGTCTCCGCGGAATCTTGTATATGTCGCCTAAGAAGATTAGAGGTAGATTCAGGATAAAGTTCTTCCTCGTCGTCGTCGTTGTGGTTTGTTGGATGATAACGACCGTGATTCGAACTCTGACTGTACAGATGGAGTGGTTCGACGGGTAATGGTTGCCTGCCAATATTGTTTGACGGATAGGGCTGAAGAAAAGAAAGAGGAACAGCTGAGCCTTCTATAATACAGTCAGAGGAGTCACCCGATCCTCTACTTCTGCCGCCTGTTGCGGAAACGTTAGGTGGGCGGGATGTCATATGCAACTAGGAGGCATCGTTGCACGTTGTCAGGCCCCACTGGGACAGACTTAGATAGGAGGGGGGGGGGGACTTTCTCGCGAAAGAATTTAAGGCTAGGTAGGTGGGAATGAGTTGATGAGTGGGACAGAGAACTCGATGACGGTGATTTGATACGGGAATATTATTCCTTCCGCCTTCCGGGTGAGGCGGTAATCGTGATTCGTGAAATCGTGATGGTGTTTCCTTGGATAAATTGATAAATTGACAAGTAGATAGAAATAGGAAAATGATAAAATTCAAAGTGACAGAAATGATGTAGGGCCTTAAAGCCTCGGATTGAAAATATATGAAATAATGCCTCTTCGAGTTTTCGATTTTCACATTATTAACCTATCTGATCTTGAGGGGGGATTTCATTTGATGAGAGTTGCAGCAAAATGTACAAGGAAAAGTCTATCCCTGAAAAATCATGCCTCCATCTGCAGGAAACATCACATTATCCGATTAAAATACATGGGATGAAGTAGTTAGCTTCTGCAGATTATTTAGATTCATCTTATCTGATCTTGAGATTATATACTTATGGGTCGAGTCTTTGAGAAAGTGGAATGACCTTTCTTATAAAGGAATAGCATCAAAGTAGTGATGAACAAAGTCTTACGTAGTTGATGAAGCTGTGTCTTATTGTTGGTGGATATGAGTATAGAGAGAATTGAAAAGAGCAAATTCATAAATAATGTAATCTCATGGTTGCTCTCCTTATATTCAAATTAATAAAACTCTCTAGGATCCATTCAGATTCATTCGTTGTATTGAGCCTTGAAAAGAGCATTGGGCCTATAATATGCATTTGTCCACATTTATCGAATGAGTACTCCGTACCTAGTATTTGCTAATTGATGAGGTTAAATTGAAGTACCTACCTATGATATGGATCTTGTGTATCCCATATAATAATTAGTAACTCTTGATTTATCCTGTTACCGACTGACCTACCTTCTGAAAGTTCAAAGAGTTATTTGAATGGCGGGGCGGGGTAAATTCGGTTGACAAACACTCCAATCAGTCCTCACTCTGACAACTTTCCAATCACTCCAAATTTACATCACAACACATTAAGCATCAAAGCAAATGTGTGTCATGTGATCTCGGAATTAAAAAACACCCCGGCATGGTTCACGGTTGCTTCACTTGCTTCACAGAGTACCTCCAAAACATTTGTTTTGCTTCTACAATTGAATATTCTCGTTTCAAAATTCCTTTACTGGGTAGGTACCTACCTATCCATCGAATAATTCAAAGAAAAACACAATATGCTCTTCACATCAAACTTTAATTTCAATCATCAACGTATCTTCTGAACTCACAGGCTTCTTCCTTGTTAAGGCGTGTTTCCATCTTTTTGCACTGATAAAACACACTATCACTGTCTCATCAGTACTTGTTGGCCTGATTTCCTACCTTTCAATCATAACTCAAGGAATAACTCTCAACCACCAACGATAGAATTACATCTTATGCGCAACGGTTGAAATCTTCAATAATGGCACATATTTCAGGTGTAGGCGCCTTCTTTGTCATCGTTTTAATCGTCGCTGTCATCGGCGGGGCTGCTTGGATCATATATACACATTTGCGCGCACGACGATTAGGCTTACCACAACCATCCTTATCATCCTACAACCCATTTAGCGGCGGATCCGATAGGTATGGGGGATCCGGGTCGGGACAAGGTGGAATGGTCGGATGGGTAAAGGATAAAGTGAATGGGTTAAAAAATCGCAATAATCGATCAGCAGGAGGAGCATATGAGGAGCCATTGAGCAGCAACGTACGCGGTCGCGCAGCAAATCGAGGTTTTGGCCCACTTGATCCTGATGACGCATGGGATGCCCGAGTAGGAACTGAAGCGGATGCATATGGACCTGGAGGATATTTTGAGGAACAAGAGCTTGGTTTGCATGGCGGGAATTCGGGGGTCGCGGGAGCGTCGGGTACGGTACCTACGGGCTTCTCAAGTCCTCCTCGTGGTAGAAGCTTGAGTCGCGAACCGGAACCATATGTCGGAGGATCAAAAGCTGGGCTCGATAGACGGTATGATGAGGAGATGGGATTACAACCAGCGAAGAATCCTTTCGATGACCCAAACCAACCGAGAGGTGTTAGTCCTCGACCAATGGACTCCAACACAAAGATCCATAAGGCGCACGATGATAATCATTCAGAGAGGAGATCAATGTTTAGGGAGAATATGTAGGGGAATCATGGATGGAGGTTACGATTTCTAAATGGCGATACGGTATAATGGGTCAATGAATCTGCGACACTTCCCGGGCGTGGCTGTACTTATATGGGACGAAGGAAAATCACGAATGCACATCCTATTTCAAAAGCTGAACCACAATATTCTTCCCAAGTTACCTAGCAATGATCATTTGAATGTGAAGAGCTGGGAAACATACTAGGGTACCTCGGCTTTATTGAAGCTGTGCATAAATTTGGTGTTTCTGTATTGGGTATTGTTAGGTCTGTTCGGGATGAAAGAAAGCTCTCATGAGCTAATATACCAGTACCTGATATCGACCTCTATGTGAACCGTTGGAATGATCATTTTCACGATATCCTTCTGCAAAGGGACCAGTGGTGCTCTACCTTATCTTCACAGTTAACCGGACGCCACCCAACAATGTCACATTCCAAGCCTTCCTCTTGTCTTCTGTTCTACTGCTAATGAGTGGGAACAAGTACTGTACTATACTATACTCTAGGTTTTGCCTCTACTTGATCCCACCAGTTCCTGCCCAAAGTGCTCCCCACGTGCTGATAAGATAACTTCATGATAACCCCTCTAGCCCCACTTTGGAGCTCACCTCACTCATCCAACTCTTTACTTGCATTGCATAAGGACGTCTCTTTTGTTCATTCTTTAATTCCCCTTTTTCATCTCCTAGTTAAATATTAAAACATTCCTTAGCACATCACCAAAATGGCCGAAGTCAACCTTCAGAAAATCCACGATCTCTTGATCGAAATTGCTCATGAAGCAGGTCGTATGATCATGTCCGCGACCCCTTCATACCTGAGCTCTGGAACCAAGATGAATAGTAAGTAAAATACATTCTTGCCCCCTTCATCATCTACCCATTGCCCCTACAAAATCTCCTCTGACATCTCTCCTCATCCAGCCGCCGACCTCGTAACCGAAACCGACAAAGCAGTCGAAGCAATGGTCTCTACCCGCCTCACCTCCGCCTACCCAACATACTCTTTCATTGGTGAAGAAACCTTCGTCAAAGGCGAAACTAAACTTACCTCTGCTCCAACCTTCATCTGCGATCCCATAGATGGCACAACAAACTTCGTGCATGCCTATCCCGCCTTCTGCATCTCTCTTGGTTTTGTCGTCGATAAAATACCCAGTGTGGGGGTTATATATAATCCATTCACCGGGGACCTCTTCAGTGGTATCAAAGGCCATGGCTCATTCGTAACACGCAAAGATGGAGAAAAGTTCAGCTTACCGCTAAAGAAAGAACCAGAACCATTAAAAGATTTAAGTACTTGTCTCGTCAGCGCAGAATGGGGCTCCGATCGCTCAGGACATAATTTCGATCTCAAATGCGATGTTTTTAGAAAGTTATCCGCGGCGAAAGAAGATGGAGGTTCGATGGTACATTCGCTGAGGGGTTTGGGAAGTGCAGCTTTGAATTTAGTACATGTGGCTAGTGGACAACAAGATGTTTTTTGGGAGGGAGGTTGTTGGGCTTGGGATGTTGCGGCTGGTTGGTGTATTCTGGTTGAAGCTGGAGGTATTATGGTTGGAGGAAATCCTGGACAATGGAATTGTGAGGTTGATGGGAGGAAGTATTTGGCAATTAGAGGGGCACCTAGTGGTCAAAAGGAGATTGTGCAGGAGTTTTGGGGGGTGATGGGGGATAGAGAATTGGTTTATGAGAGTTAGGGAAAGTTACAAAAATATGATACCTAGATGTGTTATGGATGAGAGGAGAGGTGAGAATGAACATACCTATGATTAGACGAAATTAAAATTATTCTTTTCCACCGGTTTCTGGGCTATGACTTCCCAGTCTCTATTTAGCGGCTTAAACCCCATGGTATGAATTCTATTGTGATATAAGGGAGCCAGGGCATTTTGTATGTAAAAGGTTAGTATGTAAAAGGTCTACATGAGAAATATAGCATGCGCAATCTTGAGCGAACTCATTTCAATCGAACGGATATTGATCAATTGACTTAATTCATTTCAGGTGCAATTGTACGAGCTCTATCGTGGGGATTTCTATGCTCCAGCTTCGGAAACGGAAAGAATATGTTTCTCATATAAGACCGCGGAGAGTACATTTTGTTGATAGGAGCTGTGCAAAATAATCTGCATTCAAGATGTCGAGAAGCATTGGTCCCATTCTGTGGCAGGAGGGCAGTTAGAGTTGCGAGTTCATGCTCAAATACAAAATTGAGAAATCACTTCTTGGAGTGATCGCGTTTCATGAAACTACCTATGCAAATGCTTGTCAATTTACGAAGTCTTTATTCCGCGTTTGTCGATGGCTCGGTTGGTTATACGCGTGTTTTGGAGTAAGATACCACATGCTGAGGGGAATCGACATCATTATCATTCCATTCTATAGCTTCGGACAATAACATTGCAAAGCGAAAAGAAAGTATTATCCCGATGAAATACTATAGTGAGATTATTGATAAAGGTAAGAGTAAATCAGCACTTTCTGTGATTTATTCGTTCTTCTGGAAACGATGGTTCAACTAATCTTACCTTGAGAATGATAACTTTTACCAATGTGGGGTTTTGTTCAAAGATTTGATCATGTGTTGTTCTTCAAGGAAACCTCTATAGTATTCGAGATGATTTTGATCGTGTTTTGGGTCATGGATATTCTCTTTCTTCTATGCACTTCATGATATTCGAGACCTGCCACTTGGCGAGAGAAGTACTTTGCGCCTGAATACGAGGTAATTTTGCTTGTCATGGCACGGTGCCTATGTATTACTGGAGCTTGGAAGTTTATGGACTGCAAATAACGTTGGAATGATAGACGCGGAATCTATGGCGGAATGAACTGCTGTTGCACGTTTACATCTCCAGAATAAACTTGACTGCATGGAGAAGCTGAGGGCTGAGCTGGATGCAGTACCAGAGTCAGGCTCATGGTCACAATTCAAATAATTCCATATCTTAGCAATGCATTGCGGAAGACAATAGACAATCGTTTGGTGGTACACTATGCTTGAGACGTATTGCAGCGGATAAACATTAGATGCAAACAATACGCAATATCACTGGAACACCATTAATTAAACCATTCTACTAGTCCACATAGACGAGAATATTCCTCGATCCTTGGGCTCCATAGCAGAAAGATGGACAAGCATGAAGGTGTTGAGCGCAACAATTATCAGCTGGTGTTAAATAAAGAGCGAGAAATTGAATTGGTGTTATTTTGACACATGCGGAATGTTCTTAGGTCTGGCTGCTGTTGCTAGTACGATCTGACGCCCATGAGACAGATATTTGTGATATGCAGTTTACGCATGACTTTCATATGAATATCCTGGTCGACTGGATTCGAGGGGTGGTGAAGCGAAGGTCCATGGGGGTAGATGTAGAATATGAAGTTTCATGAGATCTTTTCTCTGTCCTCGGGGCGTTGAATGTTGGAAGCCGGAGCGTACAAATCAAAGGTCATTCCATCATCTATTCACTGAAAGGGTATTGACGCCCATAAAATCCATCAAGTATAAAAGTATACAGAATTCAGTCGTAATGTTTTCCGGGAATCTGTCTCTAAGTGAATTCCGGAATGAATATTTGTTGCTCCCAATCACGGTTTTGCTTCAAACACATCATCAATAGCTCTGCCTGCTTCCAGGTAAGATATTTCTGTTGAATAAGCTGAAAAGACGCTTTGGCTTTATTTTGCAGAGAGCTTGCTTTTTTCGCAATGAATTATCATATTCGTCTGGATATCCATCAAAATTGGAGAAACAAATTTTCCTTCCTGGATATGGAGAGTTTCCGTCGTAGTTTTTCTTCTCCATGACGGTGATGAGAGTTTTCAGCTCCCGAAATATAGGTAGCTTCTGTGAGAAAATTGGTGCGGTGCTAGGGTTTCTGTTTCCATCCTTGATGAATATAGCTAGAGTCACGATTCTCCCTAATTGATTTACTTTCATGGAGGCACAAGACTCGACAGTACTGCTGATACATCTTGCCCTTCCTCTATCGAAGTCTGGCCAGAGAAGGGAATGAATGAGATCTCAATAACGGATTTCGGGGGCTTTCGATTGCTTCTTTGGCCTCAACCTGGTCATTGCCAATTAAGGGACAGTCAACCAGATCTTTGCTTGACCTATTTGCTTTGGTTGTGAGTGTACTGATAGAAGTTAGTCTACCAGGTAAAGATTGTAAATGGGACCTTCTCATTTTGATAAACATAGAACTCTTCCTACAACAAAATCATAGCCAATATTGTCAAATTAAAGGTCATATATGCCTAAACTTTGACAGCACATAACTCCTTTGGCCCAGAATCTTTTGGGGATCCTCAGAGTTCTGCAAAAGCTATCGTGTTCTTCAGATGATTCAACAAGCCGAAGAAAGTTTTTTCCTTCAAAGCTTTTATATTGCTTATCCCTTCATTCATACCTTCACCGAGTAGAGTATGATTTATTTCATCATATTTCAACATAACCGTTTGTATGTGGTGCTTTTCCAATGATTTGGTCACATAATATTTTGAGCGCCTTGTAAGATTACAAAGCAATCGATCGACATAGGATGGATCAAACGAATGGGCTATTTTCTCTGCAAAACTAAATCTCGTCGTCGACGAAGAGGTAAGGAACCATTAGATGTCCATTCCGGACGTCTACAAATTCCCCAAGGGCGGGATGTAGTTCCAAGAAGGTTCGTGTCCCGCTTCAAAAAATGACATCATTACCTTTTAAACTGGGCAGTGGGCACATTCATGAACTTCTCTTCTACGAGTATCTCAACTCAAATTCAACAAGACTCTCGTTCATCTATTTATGATCTCAATTGTGAAAATCTTCAAAAACCTTAATTCCAACACAAATCAATACAATATCACGAATCAAAATGGGGCTCTTCGCCGCAATACTTAGCCTCATAGGCTCTGGTCAAATTGCCTTCACAGGATATAATCTCTATCTCTCCTCAATCGCCATTCCCAAACTTCTTTCATATGAAGATAAAGCCGTCAAAGCTGCAAAATATTCCAATATCGCCGAGGAGCAACTATTCAAAACACGTGCTACGCAAGCTGCCAGCGTAGGAGCTGTAAGTTTCATTTACCCCTCATCTCCAGTCTCTCCCAAACTAACTCCGTTTAAGCTCATTCTCACACTCTCAACCGCTACTCCCTTCCTCCTCCTCAATTACACCAGCAGCACGATATTCGCCCTCTCAACTGTTAATCTTGCAGTTTTACTCGTAACGAGAGAATATGTTGGAGATTTCTGGAAGAGCAAAGCGAAAATGCCGATTCCAGGCACGGGTGATTTTAACGATGCGATTGGGTTGACGAATGAGGTGAGGGAAAATCAATTGTTTTTGGGGATGAGTTGGGTACTTTACGGGGTTGTAGGATTGTTGGCTTAGATGAGTGGGTATTGGATGGGAGATGGGGAATGAGATGGGATAGTACGGGTAAAAGGTTCAAGAATATGGAATTGGTCATAGATAATTGATATAAAGCACCGATAGTTCGAATAATGAAGAAATTATTTGTCAACCCTCCGAAATAATCTAAGTGTACCAAGCTGCTATGGCTATCATAACATAAATTGAAAGTAGTAAAATACCTTGCAGGCTATATTGAGTCAGCAATGTCTAGACAGGTATTGAGATACACTTACTAATTACTCTTTCCCGCTGCAATGAGAAAATTGAAGAGTAAAACCGCCATAAACAGCGATGCCACCTGAAACCCATCAAACAATAGACCCATGTCATCAATACCCCAAATCCAAGCAATAATTACGATGAGAGGTGTAATAAGTAGGGAAGTCTGAAGAGATTTGCCAGCTGATGCCATGATGCTCAAGTCTAATTTGTCCATACGCGCACATTTTATTGGCATAAGATCATTGTTGAGGAATGGGAGGAGTATCAAACCAACGAAAGTGGGTGAGGCGTGATGGGCTGTCAAACCATCAATACTATCGACTGCAAAAGTGGTGTTGAAGGCGAGAACGACTGTACCGATAACGAGGGTGATTATACCGGTTGGCATAGATAGTTGGGGCTCTACCACCTCGTTTGTGGAGGATACGATCGATGGAGGAGAAGGTTGACTTTGAGTTACTACGCCTTCCGCAACACCTTTAACGGTTTGTTTTGGTAAAGTTTTAGTGTCCTTGATCAAAGTTAGCGCTTGTAAGCATGTTAAGGGTTCTGAAATTACTATAATGATTTCTGGATTGAAGACATGTGCATGTGTTCTTAGCTGGAAAAAAAGATAGACGCCGTATACGAGCAAAAGTACAATCGAAGTTCCTCGGGATTGTGCGGCAATCTTCTCCGTAGTAGAATTGGCAAAAACATGAGATGCTGTTGGAATAATCAAGCTGGCCACAGATAATGTCAAGAAATTAGCCACGTGGCTTGCAGAGCTCACATCGAAGAACTGCTCCAGTCGATGGATTCCACCCGCAAAATAACTTGCGCCCATTATCAACAAAACTCCACTAAGAATACCCCCTACTAGTGAAGTTTTCAGAATCTCCACTTGGCGAGTTTTGAGAAGAAGGATCGAGGTAACCAATTGCACGATATTCCCGAAAGTCATATATATCAAGATACCAATAGTGTTTCCAAAATGTAACATCACTTCATCCATAGCCATACCAACAATGGAAGCACTTGGAAAGATTGCAAAGAAGTTCAGTATAAAATTCACGATCGGTGGTGAATTGGTGTAATTTGAAGCAAATCCTGCTGGAACAAATGGAAGAAGGACTGATAGCCATGATGAGCAGAAAATTGCCACCATTTGTTTGACCAACTGTACAGATAGTGGTATACGCCTTCTCGCATGATGGATTGCTGTGTCAAGTTCACAAATTGGTTTGGCTTCTGCAGTGGATTGTGGGAATCGGTGCCGAGGATGTTTCTGTCCGACGATAGAGCCCGTGGTTTTCTCAGTACTTGAATCACCAGCCGACTGTGGTCTTACAATCTGCTCTATGGTTGGTATAGGGGATAGAGACCCCGAAGCAGATGTAATCTTAACAATTTCAGTATCCGAATGTGTATGAACGGCCTTCATGCGCAAAGCATGTGCATCATTCTGCGCTCGTCCGGATTCCACATCCCCCCCTCCGTCATGGTATATATTGAGCCCGTCGTCGGCCCATCTTCTGCATCGTAGGAGAGGGTTCCAGCCTAGTGGTTGATTGCGGTCGGTTGTAATTCTCGCATTTCGAGCTTGTAGACGAACATTATCTGAGCATAAATGTTAGAAATGTTTTTTATTCATAAATGCATAACTCACTCATCTTGCTTGATAAGATACTAGGAGTATCCTGACGCTTCTTGGGGAGATCAGGTCCGCCATGGTTTCTGTTATAAAGTATTCATACATTCAAGACATCGAGTCAGAATCAGCCTCACGCGCCGCCTTTGCATGGATGGTCTCAGTTGTGATTGCCTACCATGCCGTATTATAGTTAAGTCATTACCGGCATGACTATTATCACCGTAGAAATGATGGACGTATATATTGTCGCAGTCAGTTGGACTTTTGTTAAATGTAAAAGATGTGGAAAGTTTCTGGAATTTATAGTCGCGAGCAGAGTCTCTCAAGTAGGAAGTGGAGTACGAAGTATCGCGTGGAGAACCCCACAGTACCCCGGAGCTACCAACTAGCTTTCGCCAACAGGGACAAATTTTAACCCTTCATTGAAAGCCATGCACAACACACAACATCCCCATATTCGATTTTCATCGCAAATAAATCTTCACAGAATACTTGACGAAGTATTAGTCGATTATTTAGGCGTGCCATCCATACTATTATAATCCCAAGCAACACCCAAATTTATTCAAAAGCCGTTCTAGTAAAATTTCGGCATTACGATGCAATCATATTCGAGAACCACGAAGTGGGCAAGATATTGAAGCATTCGCCTCGCCTTCTTTCCAACTTTCAAGCTCTCCTACTCTAACGGCTGTTCAACTCGATTTCCTGGATAGTTCAAATAAATGAATGAATGAGTATTCCGAAACATTTCCATCCACATGCAAGTCATGTGCGCATTGCTATTGTGATAGGGAAGTGCATATGGATTATGTTGGTCACTACTTATTACAACTTTAGGAGAAATACCTACCCAAATTCTCTTCTGTAATTTCGTGATTCCGATACCATACTATTTAATACAATTCAATCCCTATATAAAACTGCCTTCAAACGAAAAATTGCGAGATCTTCGGAGCCTATCTTGTCCCGAGTGATTTCTATGAGGTAATACTCCATATTAAATATCATTTTGTACATTGGACCTGTATTGTCTAATTCACATGGGCATATCGAACCTCTATTGTAGAATTTACATCCGAAAATTAGATCCTTACTGCCTGAATCATGTTCAAGCACCGAATTATTATAATCAAAATAGCATTCAAACAGTAAATAAACCTATGTTGTAAGATTATGATTATTGAACTCCTTTGTCTAACTTACCTACGAGCATCTAATTGTCTATATTACGTTTTGAACATTGAGCTTTTATTGTATGCCTAGCCTCTATAAGTGATATCACAATGAATAAAATACGAGTTCGTGCACACTCGTTCTTTTTTGACACGCTAGAGGAGTTGAAGCGAACAGGTGTTCAGCTGCCACCCCGAAGCCTTACGAAAATCAGTTGATTATTAGAGAGTCTTGCATCTTATAAAGGAACTGAAGTCCGGCCCTATACAAAAGACAATGAAAAACTGCAGGAGAAAGATCGAGAGAAGCTCCAGTAATGGTATATTAGAGGGTGCAAGAAATTTGAAATGAAGGTTAACTTCTAGTAAAGTCGTAGTATCGCAAATGATGAACAATCGAAATGCAAGGAACCTAGCAGGAAAGAGTGTCCATCCACATGAAGCAGGCCATAAACATGAAAACCAACAACCAATATTTTGCTAATTACACCTTCAGTAATAAGTGACTCCTTTGACTAGCAAGCCACTTTTACTACCTTTTCCAGTATCCAAGACATACTCTAAATGCCCAGAGCGATGCTCGTCTGCTTCACCATCTTCGACGACGTTAATGGTAACTCCCACTGGAGCGTTCAAAATACCACTGAAGCTAGCACCTTTGAGGAGTTTGACACTATTCGGATGAATACCAGCAAGTAAAGAGACCAGTCCGAATTTATTTGATACCGGAGTATGTCTTAAACGATGTCGAATGATCATGAATATAAATATCATGACAGGCTGAATGCATATAACGACATAGAGCAGAAAGTGTCGTTTCAATGTTGGGACGCTCGCCCGTAGACGTGACTCTGTAGCATAATTAAGCTCAGGATAGTGGCTGAAGGAAGTAGCATCGAATGATAACTTGGACTAAACTATTGATGCAACAATTGCCGACTGGGCCGAAAAATCTGTAGGTAGAATCTTAGGTATTGGATCATTGCTAGCTGTGACTATAGCATCTGCTAGTACTTGTTGTAGGTTCCGTAGTGATGCCTAGTCGCTATTCTCGACAATTAGCCGTTGTGGGTAGAGAAGTTAGATAGTAGGCACTCGCTTGCTTCCTCCAATAGCACTGTAGTTTTATTAACCCTCCATCTGCCGTCGCAATGACCTCGATACAGATTAAACCCAATTAATTCCGAGCTTATGTTCGTCGGAGGATCAGCCGATTCGTCCCAAGCAGAGATAAATAAAACTTCTTGCTGCGCTTTATTGGCTGCCATGGTGAATTTTATGTTGCCGGCGCCGGCAACGTTGACGGTGGATACCCATGCCGCATGGGATGGAGAGGTGGAGTCAAGGAATCCGACAGGCCTCCTACATGAATTGTCCGCATTTGTGCAGTTAACACTGCTGAAAATGGCGTTGACTGAGGCTCGAAGGTATACAGTCTGACCTGGACGCATGTTGTTCCGCAGGGACTGAAGATAGTCTCTAGTTGGAGGATCTAGCATTGCTGTAGTATTGTGATTGAAAACTTGCATGTTCAAACCATAGCTTCCAAGTTGCAGCGGATATGTGGTATCCAGGGTCACGGCTGGCTCGGTAGCATAGATCATGATAGCTGTTGTCCTATTATCGAGCAAAGGATTGCTGAGTCGGTAAGTATTGTTGTAATTGTAGCGCAAAATGGATTGACCATTCAGCAGCCAGCCCGAATCTCCTGTATATGTCTCGCCGTCGTTGAATGCTTTGTAGGCAACACTTAAAATCAGAGGAAAGGCGGATAAAAGCAGCATGACTAGCTGCATGTATTTGTGAGCATGTTTGATGAAGAGACTGTTGTAGAGTACTGATTCAAAGTTTTGTAAGGTGGATCGACCGAAACGTGCTTCCACAACCAAGATAAGAGCCCGAGCCTCGATTTCAAAGCAGTAATTAATAAGGGATATAGCCAGACCAACAATGATGAGCTGCAAGTTGCCACGGCTTCCAAGCCAGAATGCTGCTCGTGGCAGGGAAACTGCAATTACAGCAGCTCCACAGAAGACAAGGGAAACTACCAAAACTCTTCCCTCCCTCCAAACTTCCCATGAGGGCCCTTCCGGTTCACCGAGTTCCCTGTACGGAACCGAGTTCCCAGAATAAGTCGGCTGATTCTTCGGCATGTCTCCTCAGTTAAATTCTAGTAGAGAAAATATAATGTGCTACTTGCGTTCACAATGTATCTTGCTGTACCTCAACATCTGATGAGAGAAATGGATAGTTCCGGGAAATGATAAAAGAAAATCGAGAATCAATGTATATATTGCCTGGTTGCTAACACTAATGCGTAAATAGTATGAGAAGGCTGCAGTGCCATTATAGCCTAGTCAAAGGCACCTGGCCAAGAAATTGATTGTGGCAAAATGAGATGGACTTGTTCATTGAACAATATGAATTTCTGCAGTGATTTGTACCTGGCCAGGGCTCGTGTAATGGATAGCTGCGTGAAAACACAACATTTGGTAGGCTGGTATAAGTAGATGTGGTAAAGGCATGATCCTGCGGTAACTGCCCGTTATTAATTTTTTTATCGCATGTTGGGCTTTGATATCAACCACGACATCAAGTGTCTGTTGTATTCTTTTGCTTCAAGAGGAATGTTGCTTTGACAACAGCTTCACATGGTTTAAAGATCTATTAGGACGAAATTCCATGTCTCGGAAAATAAGGGCCGGCTTAAAATAAACAGCTTCCATGGCTTGTATCATTCTAGAGAGGTAACCATCGAGTATTCGTCTGACCTGGAATGACCAGCTGCATACGAAGGATTCGACTCCGCATCCGGTGTACCTCACTCAGCCTCGTATCTGGCCTGGTTTTAGACCTCCATGCCGAATGGAAGAGAAGAAAGAAATGGGCAGAAGAGAATATCCGCAAGGATACAAGTTAGACTGCGGGTATGAAAGTACGATGCGATGATGAAGTAGTAGTTATTGAGAGTATCGGAGATCATAGCTCCCGTAAGTCCCTTTCAAGCCCGGATCACTCTTTTCATTGGTGTGTTCGTAAAAGCGGTACCTAGATCAAAGGAAATTTTGAGCAAAGGAAGCAGTTGCGACCAAATTTTATGGGTGCCGTGGTGCACAACCATCTCATTTCCAGGGGTATTCGTATCAAAAAAATAGACTCCTTAACTCCCAGCCTCAAATTGTATCTCTCAGTAAATGCCTTCCATCAACCTGTCGGCAATTCCCTCCATCCTCTTATCACCGCCCAGGATCCTTCTTTCCGTCTCGAGATCCCGGCCATCCTCTCCAATGATGACGCACTTTACAACTTCCCCATTCATCCCTACAAGGCATCTGCCAATCTTTCCATCTATCCACTCAATTCTTACTTGCTTGGCTTCTGCATCAGCAGCACTGATATCCGCTATCTCTTGCTCCTTTTCTTTTCCTTTCCTGCTTAATTTCTCATCTAAAGAGAATCCTTTTCGTAAATGCTTAATAGATGCAATGCGTAGATGATAACCTGTGATCTCTCGCCGTAGTTTCCTTGCAAATGTCGTCAACTCTTGCTGTTTCCCTTTCACAATACCTTCGACTACCTTGGGAGCTGGCAGATACTTCGCGGCTAGGCTAGCCAAAGGGATACATGGGGGCACTGTGTGTCGATGTATTCTCAATGCTGCCGATCCGGGATAGGGTTTGTTCAACATAATATAGTAAGGTCGAACGTATTTGCCAGCATTGCTGACATCAATTCGAAGTCCCAATACTTGTCCATTATCCACAGCATTAGGGTCAGGATCTTGAACTTGGAAGGAGGTGATTGATGCGCATGAGCGATATAAATTCTCGAGATTATGAGTTGTTTGAGCTGTGGATGTTGCGAGAAGTGGATCGGAATCTGTAGGAGCAGTAGATTGAGGGGATGTAATTTTGGAGGAAGGTTTTCGCAAATTCAACAAAATGGATTTTGAAGTTTGAGAAGAAAGAATAGTAGCCGTTTGAAGACGACGTTGATCCTTTAATGACGCGACTATAATTCGTTAGTTACAACTTTGGGGGGAGGGGGGGGGTAAAGAGATGGGGGTAAGGGTATTCACTTTGTTCTTGTAGTGAAGCTATCTCATTATCCAATTCAATACCGGCCGCGTCTTCTGGACTGATATCTTCTGTTATATCCATGTTTAAAGTCGAATTAAAGCCCACAGATTGTGGGGAAGAATGTGAGCTTCTCATAGCTTAAATTGGCGAATTCAGTAGGTGGGAACAGTACTCGTGAATATGGTTCTTTCTCATTTAAAAAGACAACATCATCATTGATGTTTTGATGCGCGTCGCTTGTTATTTCGACGCCATTTCACGTGTTTTCGCGGGGAACAACATACATTATTTAGGATTTGCGACGTTACTAATTAGTGGCCATGATAGTGACCAAAACACTAAAGATAAAATGCCGAAGCACCTAGAACCATCTATTTTATACTTCCAATTACATAACCGATGATAATCACCTAGGTACTTCGTATGGTACGGTACCTTTCTACGGACAACCTCCATAACACCGGCTATATATATACATAGGAGACAAATATTGGTAAGAATTCGAGTGAATCATATAAAAATAAATCTAGAACTTCCATCCCCCTTTGCGGCTCTTTGACATTTTCCAAAACACTTTCGACTCCTTTATACCATATCTGAGCGGCGTTGATCACCGAAGAAGCCACATTTCGCTTCAAAAGTACCCTAAAAACTTCAAAGCTGCAGGAATGGGTGAACCTTGAGTAAAATAATCAAATCGATTAATAAATTAATCAAGCAATCAATCAATCCACTATCTCGAACCACTAAGAAAATAAAGCTTTGTAAAGAGGACACTTTAGAGGCAAACAAGACCTCTAAAGTATTCTCAATTCATAATACCATATGGATGCCTACTCCTTTGGGTGATACACTTCCTTCATTAACTCCTCTGTCTACTTCAGATAATCCTCGACATACTCATCTACCTATTCATCACGACCCTCAATTCCCTTACGCGCAAGAACTAGACGATTTGTCAACAGCTACTTCGCGCCATAGAAACATTTCTTCCAAATCCAAAACTAAACCTCACTCAAATTTACACGGCGCAACACAAGCAGAAGATTCGAAACATTTACTCGGCGACCAAGACTCTGCAGACGAAGACGAGGAAGAAGATTTTGAAACGGATTCTATGGGGACTCGCTCTCGTAAAGGCAAAGCTTCAGAGCCACTTGGCTCTTCCTCTGCCACAGGAGGTGAAGACTCTCATCTACCAATTATCAGTATGAATGGCAATGTCGAGTACCGGCGCAAGCATGCGAACCTCGACTCTCCACTGGTGACCGCAAATCTCATGGCGCGCGAGTCTTTTACCTTAGATGATCTTATACCGAAGACCCCTATCCTTAATAACCATGGGTTTTCTGAGTTGCCGATGCAAGACAAAAGGAATTTCTTGCTTCTAGTCCTTTTATATTTCCTGCAGGGTGTTCCTATGGGTCTTGCGACAGGCTCGGTACCTTTCTTACTCAAACCACATATGTCGTACAGTGCCTTGGGGGTGTTCAGCTTGGCTTCATATCCATATTCTTTGAAGCTGCTATGGAGTCCAGTAGTGGATGCGATATGGAGTCCAAAAGTAGGACGAAGAAAGAGTTGGATCATGCCAATTCAAATGCTGTCAGGATTCGGAATGATATGGCTAGGCTCCCAAATTAAGGAAATGATGATTACAGCCGGAGCAAACGATGGAGCAGGAATTTGGGGTTTCACTGGGTGGTGGTTCTTTTTAGTATTTATGTGCGCCACACAGGACATTGCAGTCGATGGATGGGCTCTTACCTTGTTGTCACCTGGAAATATCTCATATGCATCGACCGCTCAGACTGTAGGATTGACAGCTGGACAATTCATGTCCTTCACAATTTTCCTAGCTTTCAATGCCCCAGACTTCGCCAACAAATGGTTCCGAAAGATTCCCTTGGACGAAGGTGTCATGACATTGGGAGGATACCTCACGTTTTGGGGTTGGACATACATAATTGTTACTATTGGCCTGGCGCTTTTGAAGCGCGAAGAGAAAACCAGGAACGAAGATGGAATTTGGGATGTCTACAGGGTTATGTGGGGAGTGCTCAAGCTCAAGAATATCCAAACGATCATTATTATCCACTTGATTGCAAAGATTGGCTTCCAAGCTAATGATGCTGTTACGAATCTCAAACTCATTGACAAAGGATTTAGTCAAGAAGATATGGCTTTGACAGTACTTATTGACTTTCCCTTTGAGATTGGATTGGGCTACTATGCTGGAAAATGGTCAACATCCTACACACCTTTACGTCTTTGGTGTTGGGGATTTGTAGGTCGTTTGATCGCTGCCATTATCGCTCAAATCACGGTCATTATCTTTCCTGTAAATGGAGTCGATACTTGGTATCTACTTGTTGTTATAGCGGAACATATTTTCTCGACATTTACCAACACTGTTATGTTCGTGGCCATCTCAGCTTTCCATGCTAGAATTGCGGATCCTGTTATTGGTGGAACTTATATGACCTTGCTCGCTACGTGAGTACCCCTATTTCTGATTCAAAATCTCACTCTACTAACACTAAATAGTGTCTCTAACTTGGGTGGTACCTTCCCTCGTTTCTTCGTCCTTAAGCTTGTTGATTACTTTACTATTGCAACATGTATTCCACCAGGATCCGGTTACACACTCGCAGCTGATCTCAAAGGACCTCTCGTCACATCGTCCTTCTCCTGCGCCATGGCTGCCGAGAAAGATCGCTGTTTGTCTGGAGGGGGCATATGTGACATCGAGAGAGATGGATACTATGTCGTGAATATTATCTGTATCATTTTTGGGGCTGTAACATTTTGGGGATATATCAAACCAGCAGCTCTAAAGTTACAAGCTCTACCATTGAGAGCCTGGAGAATTAGTGAAGGCAACGCTTAACTGGCAAGAAGATAAGACTTAGGCGGCAAGAAATGCTGCTATATAAAAAAGCTGTATAATAGACATATATTTTTGATTGGCATTGAAAGGGACGAAAGGGGCGGTGAGAAATGGTATCTATCAATAGCTTTGCAAGCATGAAAATAGAAATGAACTTATTGATAGCAATGTTTTCGCAGAGAGATAACTTTTATCAATGTTGTAATCACTTTCGCAAAATGAATGCTTTGAATAGTTCACTAAAGGGGGTCCCTGGGGACCTGGTGAAGTGAGCTAATTGGCATACGCTAAAGTGTGCTTCCGGTCATCCATTAGAACCAAATTTACCATTTCAGACCACCTGTCAGCCGGAGCTGAGGGAGCTGAGTAGGCAGGTCCTGTAACGGCTCCAAGAGATTTATTATATCATGAGTCTCGCCGAATGCCTTACATTGACATGAGATGTTGTGTCCACGACCTCAGACCGGGTGTAATATTGTCCAATGGAAATCATGACTTCATCCACGCAAACCTATGCCAACACCAAAGCTGCGTCTGAGTTCTCGTTGTCAGCTTACCACCATTGATGGATTGTGGCAATTTGGCTTATTGACTCTTAAAATTGATATCGCTAATAATGTAGGGACTATCTTCTTACGAAACAAAAAGGTAACAATCCCACATGGGTCCTTCTTCCGGAAGCCCGAATTGTCAACTTAATCCCGACACAACCGTCGACCGAGGTCAACAGGAAAGCCGGAGTCCAAACAGTTTGCAGGTCAGTATTATAAAGGTGCGTCGCCGGTGCGCATTTAAGTGTTTATTCGAGTAGTGAATAAAGAACTGATAAAATGTCGTCGCAGCTTGAACCAACAACTTCTAGATATGCTCCCGAGCCGGAGCTTGCGCACCCCGCAGGAACATCCCCAAAATTAACAGCAACCCCACCATCGAGCTCGACCTTCACGCTTTCTTTCAACCTCTCCCCAAGTTCACGACCTTCATCACCGACCTCCTCAATTTTCTCCTCCAGTTCCCAAGATACCATGTCGACATTCAGTTCAATGCCAGGCTTGGCGCGTGAAAACATGGCAGAAGTGGCCGAGCGAGATTACTTTGCGGAAAATCCTCCGCCAGCCACACTCGAGAAGCATACATCTCTTGCACATGAATTTATCAATTACCACGCCGCTGCTGGCAGACGTGTGGTTTTGGTGACATCGGGAGGAACGACAGTACCACTAGAGAGACAGACGGTGCGATTCATAGACAATTTTAGTGCAGGAACGCGTGGGGCTACATCCGCTGAATATTTCCTGGAATCAGGCTACGCGGTTATTTTCCTCCATCGTCAATTCAGTCTTCAACCATATTCGCGCCATTATAGTCATGCTACGGATTGTTTTCTCGACTTTCTACACGAAGGCCCTGATGGGAGTGTGGTTGCAAACGATGAATATCGCGAGAAAATGTTGAAGGTTCTCAGACAGTACAATGCGGCCAAATCGAAGAATCTACTTTTGACATTACCTTTCACGACAATCACAGATTATTTATTCGTCCTCCGAGCTATTGCGCAACTTATGCGTCCGCTAGGCCCTCGTGGGCTGCTATATCTGGCTGCGGCCGTATCGGACTTTTTCGTACCCCCGGAACGT
Source organism: Sclerotinia nivalis (assembly GCA_029531795.1). Classification (NCBI taxonomy): domain Eukaryota; kingdom Fungi; phylum Ascomycota; class Leotiomycetes; order Helotiales; family Sclerotiniaceae; genus Sclerotinia; species Sclerotinia nivalis. Next base: position 876,402 of record JAPEIS010000003.1, read on the forward strand.
ATGGTGGAGCACAAAATACAATCTACAAATGCAACGGATACAAATACACCTGCAAAAGGAAGTGAAGAGCAAGAGAATGGAGAAGACGAGGAAGCGTTTGATAACTTTGACTCCTCTCCAGCGGTACCACGAAGCAAACGCCTGATAGTTGATTTGGATCCCGTACCTAAGTTTCTCAAGAATCTTGTGGATGGTTGGGCCCCTGAAGGCATGATTGTTTCTTTCAAGCTTGAGACTGACCCCGCGATTCTGGTTCACAAGGCAAAATATTCCTTGGACCGTTACCAGCACCATTTGGTTATTGGGAATCTACTTGCTACTAGGAAATGGGAAGTGGTTTTCGTAGCGCCGGGCAGCGAAGATCAATGGATTAGAGTGCCAAGGAGTAAGAGGAAGAGAACAATCAGTGGGGTGGAAGAACTAGTCGGTGCAGCGGCGAGAGGAGGGGAGCCTGGCAATGAGCCTCTAGATCCAAATGAGTTACCCGATGGAGAACCTGAGGTTGAGATTGAAAGTCTGATTATTCCAGCCGTGGAAGCATTACACACATCTCATATCAACGCCCCTAGGAAACGGGAGAGGTGAAGAAGGAGTTTGTTTGTAAACAAAACCACAAACTCGTACACATTCTGAATGCCGTTCGGCATCTGAAGTGACGATACAGGGGGAAATTCTGGCCACGTCCACTGGATGTAACCTCATGGGCTTGATATACCCTATTGGAGGAAGCACTCACATTGGATATGGTAACAGCCGAGCTTGCAATCATAAGATCTGTTTGCTGCTCACTTGTATGCTCCAATAGGACAAGATGACACATACACTACCCATTTAAGCCTGAAGATCTACATGTATACTAGTATTTCCTTCATATTTGAAGGACGTCCTTGTAGAAATACCACACAAATTTATTAAGATCGGCCATGTAATACTAAACAGACGAAAAGCGCAACACGATTAGCTATGATCGTCAGACCGTACTAAGCCTCGGTAAATTCATCATGCCAAAATGGCTTGTGTACAAGTCCAAGAGTCCAAGTAGATCGAACAAGTCGTGCTGTACTATTGTGTTCTATTTCCGCCATGTTGATCAAATGGCCCTTTCTCTATTGTTAAGACTTATGATTGCTGCACCTCGGCATGAATAATTGTAGAACTATATGTGTGGCTGGGTAGGGAGATATTATATACCACAACTAACTAATGAATGTACTGCCGTTGCCGTTGTCGCTATCGGTAGATTGAATCGAGGTTATTGATGAATGTTGGATTGATGGCTCGTACTAGTATGATTTTCGGCGAATTGTGACTGGATGAAGTGTTGTAGGTATGACTTTAGCAGTCGGTAATTTAGTATCCTCTGTTTGAGAATCAGCTGTTGTTGTTTAGAGTGATATTACGGTGAATGAATCAGGTGTTGTAATTTGAGGTAGTCGATCCTTAGGCTCTACCAAAAGATCTAAGTCCCTTAGAATATTGGTGGCACAAACCATTAAAGTGGGAAGGCAAATAGAAACTATTTTGGTTATGTTTTGAGTTCTCCATAGGTAGATTTAGAGTTATTGGATGGCCTATTCGGAATGATTTGTTCAAACATCTTCGGAATCTAACATCGGATATGCTTTCCTTCAAATTCAAGTTTTTCCTATTGTGCCTACTTCGTCTAACCAAAGGAATAGAAAAAAAGAAAAAAAAGTAGTGTAGAACCAAGACCACATTAGCAGTAACAAAATGTCACTTTATTAGTACAAGTACCGGTATGTGATATGTTCCTTCCGAAGGGAAAGAAGCGCTTGCCAATAAAAAACGTGCGATTCATGGGTTTTGACCAATTGGCAATTTGTAATGGTGATTTATTCCTGCAGTCGGGCGATTGATTGACGTGACAGATTAACAGTTATCCGCCCCTTCATCATCAATAAATCTTGGAACAAAAACTCTCCAACGTTTTCCTTCTCATCTACGGAGTACTTGTACCTCCTTAATCGTTTGACCTTCACGAGATCCGACAAATCTTCATATGTTTGCTTGTTGTTGCTAAATCAGAAAGGAAGAAAAAGATTTTTGTTGTCAACGATAATTACATTCGCTCACAATTTCTAATACCTTCTTACTTACTACTACTTTATTCCTTGCAAACAATTGTCCCGATATTTCTTAAATCAATTAGCTCTACCTACCGCCTTGCTTGGTCCCATCATCGGCCCTTGCTGTTCCTCATCCTGACCCCACTGACACCCGATCCTTCTATCACTCGTACCATATCCCAATTTATCTATTCAACCTCAGATATGTATGAGTGTCAACCGCAGAATCAGAAGTTGCCTTCGTGTTGATAGATAAGGGTTTCAACAATGTTACCGGCCTTGCGCGCCAGGTCTCATCTTGACGTGCAACACAACGAAGCTGCACAACCTATCGAATACAATGACGATGATTATTGCCGGGAGGTGTTACGATTGGAGGGGCAGGAAAAGACGGAAATACAATTCGACGAAAGATTGAACAAAGAGGCAGAAAGTTTAGGAATTTCGATAACGGGACCTTCCGCAGACGAAAGGAACGATAGTCCTGTATGCGAATCTCCTTTCACTCATTCGCATCATACAAACACCGCCTCGTCGATATCTCAAGATAGCGATTCTACAGGGTTAACATCGAGATCGTCGAATGAGCAATTGGACATTGCGCCAATACCACAACCATGGAAACAACACATCGCGAGGAAGAGTTTATCATTTCATGATTACGAGAAATATGTGAAGCAAGTCGATGCTCAAACCGCGATTCCATTACCTCCGCCAATACCTGTCCGTTCTCCTGAGCCTGCCCCATCCCTTTTTTCGATATCCTCGAGACGCTCCTACGCAAGCATTAAAAATGGAATAAAGATCTGTTTACGCCGTAAGCCCAAAACATCTGGGGATCAAGTGATGTGAGTATACACCCTTTACAACTTCAAAACATGCTAATCTTGTAGCTCTTGCATCTGTTGTCGGGAAGAGTTCAAAACGGCAACCACCCTGCGTACGCTTCCATGTGCCCATAATTATTGCGAAAATTGTCTTCGAGTTCTAGCCATTCAAGGCTGCACAGAAGAATCAAAGATGCCTCCCAGATGTTGTAGCCAAGCTATTCCCGGAAACATAATCAAATCGGTTCTAAATAGAGAAGAGCAAATTTTATTCATGAAAAGTGTTGTGCAATTCAGTACGCCATGGGAATCGAGGATTTTCTGTCCAAATACCGCTTGTGGTGAATTTATCCCAACACTTGGCAAGATTGACCCCAAACAACCATTCGAGGTAGTTTGTCGAAACTGCGGAGATAAAGCTTGTTCCATATGCAAGCGTGCGGCGCACTCAACTGGCCAAGATTGTCCTGAAGATTTTGAATTAGAAGCCGTTCTGAGAATGGCCAAGAGTGCGGGATGGCGTCGCTGTTACAAATGTAGAACTCTAGTGGAATTATCTCAAGGTTGCAGTCATATCACTTGCCGGTGTAAAGCTCAATTCTGTTATATTTGTGGCGCTGTATGGGATCCCTCGGTTGGCTGTCCAAATTATTGTAATGGCGAGGAGATGCTCGAACGTCGACGTCTCGAGGAAGAACAGCGAATTGCAGAAGAGGAAAAGGCAAAGTTAGCCAGGGAAGAGGCAGAAAAGGCAGAAGCGGCGGAACATGCAGCGGCTGAAGAACGAACCCGAAAAAACGGCACATTGAATGCACTTCGGACTTGTCAAACAAATGAAAGAGACCGATTTTGTGCTTTCGAGAGGGAGATGAAATGGGTTATGTGGACCCGGCACGGTCGAGCCAAAATTGATATTTTGGATCGCTATAACGAGCTCTCAACAAAAATGAAAGAACGTCATCAAAGAACTTCAACGCATTTAGAAGATCGGCAAGTTGCTGCTGAGATGGAGCTGAGAGCAACTTTAAAACAAAGTGAAAGAAGCGTACAAATTCGTCTAAAGCACATGGAAGCTTATTGCAATGGACTTGGTAGAAGTTCTGGTGGTGATAATATACAAAGAATCGTTACCGAGAAAGATCTCAGAGAGCTTGGCCAACAATATAACATTCGGGACGACCTAGGTCGTTTACACCAAAGCAGGATCAACGTCATGCGAGACAAGCAAGCGAAGCAAATGGAAAATTTGGTCAATCGACAAGAAGAGGAGCTTGAGAATCTAGTCCTCAAACAGAATCAAGAGTTAGAGGCTCTTGAGGAGGTGCATAGTAGAGAAGAAGAAGGAATAATTGCATTGTTCATAGAGAGAAAATCACGACTTATTTGGAGATGGAATCTGATGGAAGAGGTGGAACGAAAGAAGCTCACTAATATGGCTGGTGTGCAATTTGCGCCTATGCCCCCAATACCGTGGCCTCAACATAGAAGGTCTCCAGCTCTCGGTCTAGAATCGGTTTTCGAGTAAAGCTTCATAAGTTGTGGAGCTTTTACATTTATTATTGTTGTCATGACGATTTTTTTGTGGTATACTTACATATGTTTGACGCAAATAGACGATTGTCACGACGATTATGTCTTTCAAATCATCTCATCTTGTTCAAATTTTAGGACTGGGAATTGGCGCTTGGAATGGATGACATTATTATATGGAGCCTAGCTGGATTTACTAATGGGTGTAGTCAGCACTTTAAGCTTTTGACCTCTCAGGATCCTTGTTGAGCTGGGTTATGAATCAAAATTATTTGATGGAATATTTGGGTCGTCTAATTGTGGGAGGGATACTTCGCATGTGGTGATGTTTTTATGGAAATAATTTTATTGTACTCATGATTTTGGGATGCGATGGATGGAGTATATATACCCAATGGTTTTATTTTATTTTCTATTATGAGATTAGAAATTTATGTATTGATTATAGTAGAATGTACCTAGTAGTTCTTGACGTGATACTGCGGGTAGTATGTGATGCATACGAAGTAAATCTTCTCATCTCATCAGTTATTGGTCTTCCCTACTACGTTCATAGCTCGTTGGTCAAGCCACAGCCACTACCGCTCTTAACTGGCTCTACTCCCTTTCCGGTCTCTCGTCTCTCTCTTCTCTCTCTTCACATGGAGATCAATATAGCAGGGTTTGGAAATCTAACGAGAAGGGGAAATTATCAAAATGTTCTCCTTTGTGAGTGAGTTTCCGGTTTGAGTTCATTTCTATTTGCGATTTGTGGTTTGTGGTTTGTGATTTGAGAACTGGTTTGTGAACTGGCTTGTATATATACGGTGTTAACTAATTAATTAGTATATGGATATGGGTGAGGGGTGTATATGATGGTGGATGGGGAAGAGGATGGGGAATGTGGATGGGGATGGGGAATTGGGGGGGATGGGAATTCGGTTGTAGGCAGCCTTTGATGGTTAGTTCGGTTTGTGATTTTGATTTTCGGTTTGTGATTTTCGATAAGTGGTAGTGGAAGTGGTAGTGGTGATGAAGATACTATCTACGTAAATGTAGGTAAGGTTGATAAGGTTGGTAAGGTAAGTGAAGAAGAGATGAACTTGCGAACTTACGAGGTAAGTTGGCGAGATTAGCGAGGTTAGTTTGGGGATGAGATGATGATCTAGTGATGTACCCCGCGTTTACTAAAGAGCATTAGTGGAGGTACCTACTCGAGTAGTAGTACTGTGAGGTTACGTATAATGTTTAGCGGGTGGAAAAGTTCCGTTTTTTTATTTGGATTTCGGTTTGGTTTTGTTTTGATCTGGTTGCGTTGTGGCGGGGTTATGGTGGGTTATGGTGTGGGGGCTGGGGTTGAGGTTGGTGTTGGTGTTGGGGGGACTTGTTGGTGGGATGAGCTGGCCATGGGCAGAGAGAGATGGCGATGGCATGCTTGTATATTCGTCATTTCGGTTTGATTCATGTGTTTATAGTATACAGTAGTATAAAGTATATAGTTTCTTCCAAAGATGTTGACATCCTTCAAGGTTGATGTGTTGCTAATCGTTAGTTAAGGCTATGATACTTCGAATTGGTATACAATCAACGAATAATTGTGACGATGTACTTAACAATGTCTACACTATAGTATCTATAATAGTTCCAAAGTATCGATCGAGCTACTCTAGAATATAATGTATTTTGAGATTGCTGGGTTTGAAAGCAGCAGGCAGGCTGTTTCTGTTCGAAGTTAGGTATGATTTTGCGCCTAGGCTTGGGTTGGAGAAGGGGTTGGGATAGATAGAGTTTATAATTAGGGAACTTCGATGGGATTTTTGGTTGCTTAGCTGGAAGCGGAATAGGGGTATCGGGCTTGGTGCGGTATTCGTCGCGTAGCTATAGATTTGTAGGAGATCGCACAAGAGTTATAGGACAAGATGTGGGGTTTCTGTGAGGAAATCATTATTTCGGAGATGGTTTTGTGGAATATGTTGTTTGAACGTGTGGATAAACTGGTTCTTGGTAATCACGGTACTTGCTCCTCTTCTCTTCTCCACCCTATCCCTTGGTTCTTTTCGATAACTTCGCAAAATAACAACTAACTGTCCATAGTCCTCTACACCTCACCATCCTCCTCCTCACAAACCTATATCTTTCTCAAATACCTCACCATCTCTCTCGGCCTTGGTACCCGCCACCATTACGCCTTCAAAAAAGACGATGTCCTCGCTCTCTCCTCAAAAATATTATCGATACCCCAGTTACTATACAGGGAATCCATTATATTGGAGGTATATTAGTCAGTTTGGCTAATCCTGCGTATACGAAAAGAGAGCTGGTGCATCGTTTCAGATATTGTGGGGCGAGAATTATAGTTACGGCAGGGGGTTGTGGGAGGTTGAGGGAGATTGTGAGGGGAGTGGAGAGGGAGGGGAGGAGGAGGAAGATTGAGGTGCTTGTGCAGGGTGATGAGGTTTCTAGGGGGGGAAGGGATTAGGAGTATTTTTGTGGAGGAAGGTCAAAAAGGGAACAGGTATAGTTCTGAACAACCGGATTACCAAAGGGTGTAATGTTAACTCAGATAAATGTAGTAGCGAATTTGATGCAAGTAGTTTCTCGGAGGGAAAAATGATGCAATAGGATCGAGATCGAATTTTAGTGTTTTACCTTTCTTTCACGCTTATAATATGGCTTTCATTCCATTCCTTCTTGTACTTCGAATCATCTACTTCAAATTATCACGCAAGAAAACTAATAATCCAGATCTCCAATGCCTCATTCATCTTCCTTTCTACCTTGGATTTCTACCATAGTCATGATATCCTTCGCACTACGCACCTTTCCTTCCCTCATCCAGAAATTCACAAGCACATATACATATGCGTTGCTCCTCCAATAACTATCTACCTGGCAAAAAGTCCGCTCGTGGATGAATACGATATCTCAAATTTGAGAGAAATAATGGCGGGGGCAGCACTGCTGAGTAGAGAGGTAATTCATATGGAGAGAGAGAGATTAGGGGTAAGAGTACATCAGGTGTATGGATTGAGTGATATGAGTCCCGTTATGAATATGTAGGTACGATGACCTCCTAACATGCATTAGGTTCTAATCGAAATTGAACCTTGAGGATTTGCTAAGTGTGTGGAAATAGCTCGAATGTGAGAACGGTCTCGGTTCTGTAGAACCCCTATTACCAACTCTAATCATTAACTTCATATTCCCTACCAATACGGAAGTACCCTTGGGAACAGAAGGAGAGATTTGTATTTCAGACCGAATGTGGTTTTGGTTTTGAGGTATCATGATAATCCTGATGCTATGGCTAATGCTCTCTTTATGTCCTCTCCTCCTCCTTCTCCTACTTCTCCTCCTTTTTCTCCTTTGACCTCTTCTCAACAACCCACCTCCTCTGAATCTCCCCCTCCTCTCTCCTCAAAACATCCATTCTCCAAAACAAAAAATACAAGAATCCCAAGATACAAAAGAAAATACGTAATCTTACATAGAACTAACCGACCACACCAAACAAACAACCAACCAATTAAAAACATAAGATACCAGAATATCAGAATATCCAATTACACTCGCCGAACTCGCAAGTATCCTATCAAAAAACCATTTTTGAAAAATTATTGTATTGTAGGTAGAAATTTTCGATAAAGAGAGAAATGGAAATTCCTGTCCTGTTGCTTTTTTGGTAGGGAGTATAAGGTTAAGTGCAGGAGTGCAGGGGATAGAGGAGAGGGGATTCGTATGGGAGGAGGGAAAATGTGGGGGGTTAAAGATGGGATAGAGAGTGGGAAATGGGAATGGGTATATTAGAGCGTAAAGTGGGGTTATGAAAGTTTGAGGGGAGGTGTGATTGGTGGAGGGTATTCTGAGAGTGCTAGTGAGAGGATTTGAGGGGGGTTTTGGAAGAGGGGATTAAGATGGAAGGGAAGGGGAGTGGAAGAATGCGAAATTGCAGCTATAAAATTACGAAATATCTGCAGCAGTATCTGTTGATTACATAACTACCTCAGTTCGAGGTTGTATATCTTTGTCTACCTAGTAAACATTGAAGTCCCTGCAACTAAGTTGGATGATATGCTCATAATAGCACAAGTGATTCGGGATAATTTGAAGAGTTGAGGATCAGATTGAACATTATCGTTCCATTACACAAATCAACTCATAGTCCTACAATGAAGATTTAATATATGATGCTAATTAGTTGAAATGTTCAGCTTATATTGCAGCAAGTTGACTCAATCGTAAACGTTCAGTATCCAATACTAATTGAGATATTGAAGTTCTATTGGCTGAAATTGACTATATTTATGTCCAATAATGAACTTTGATGCACAAATCCCAGGGAATCATTGCTCCTCTAAGGTTTGTGGATGAGTAATTCATGGCTAATCCATCAAATATGAAAAATACTACCATCTAATTCCCTATGTAGAGCAATCCGAGTGAAATACTGGCACGATTCAAAATGTCGATATTCGCCTTCGGTACGGTGCAGCATCAAAAATTCCATTGCCTAGCACAACGACACAGTCCATGCTTCACCAACTCCATCCCAACCCATTTTTCCTCCACCCATTCCCAAAATGCCCAGCCTATTTTTTCCATGTACTCCCCACCGTCGCTGTCGTCGCACAGCCCGCTGGCACCGTATAAACGCGATTCGGATCACTTTCCCAAGTCGGCGTCCCACTACTCACCACATTCACAAATTTATACTGTACCACCTGTCCAGGCGCCAACATGACCGTTGCTGACCACAATGGATTGGTACTAGTGTAACCTGAAGCTGATAATGCTGGTGCGGCCGAAACATCCCAGTTGCCTAGTGCGGCAACCGAGCCGGCGATCTTGATGGTTTGGCCGTAGGTGGTCGTGGCGAGTTCGTTGAAGGTTACGGGGATGAGAGTGGGGTTTGCGGTGCAGGTTGATGTGACGGCGGTGGTTGTGGATGTTATGAGGGTGCTTGTTGTTGAGGATGTTTTAGTCGTGGTACTTGAGGAACCGCCACCCGAACCAGCACCCGAACCGGCGACGGCGATATCAGCACATGTTAGATAGATCTGTCCTGTTTGGTAGGAATTCCATTTCAATGATATGAGTGTATGATTGGAAGTGATGTTTGGGATCTTGACTTTCTTGGTCACTGTATATCCGCCCGCAATAGATGTATAGCAAGAACCTAAAGCGGAATTATCGACACCTTGACATTTAGTCCCGCTGTTGAATTCGTTACAGGTGAACCAGTCGTTTCGGTAACAGGGTTGCCCAGGTGAACAATCACCATTATACGCGCAAGTAGCTCCAGTGACATCTGTGCAAGGAAGTAGACCGGCCTCAAAGCAGTCTTCTGCGGCTTGCTTCTCGGCATTAGTGGGGATGTATCCGGGTGTGATGAGTTTATCTACGATAGATTGATTTTCGCAAATGCGCCAGCTGAACATGCCACCATGATCTCCATTATGGTCGACACACCATTGTACGTCGACTACTTGACCTGGTGTATAGGTCACAACAGGAGAATTGCCCCAGTTTGTGGCTGGGAAGTTGTAGTCGACGCTTACGCGGGCATTGTAGCCACAAGGACCGCTGCGTCCTACGGGAGCGGCATCGAGATCGGGCCAGGCACTGACGGGTTCAAGGATGGTGCATTCAGGACATGTGTCGATGCCAGCCTGTGATCGTTAGTCTGGTAATGAAGATGGAATAATGAACTTACTAAATGACCAAGACTGGTCCTACTGGAAGGAATGACCATGTAGCCATGGCAATCTACGACGGGCAGTAGATTGGCGGCTAGCGCAAGTAGAATGCCAACAAACTTGGACATCGTCATATTGTATCTCCTTCGATTACTCCTTTGTACAGTGCCGCTGAGACGGATGGAGAAGAAGTGGTTTATTTAAAAGTCAGAGGACTTTTGGCTCTTTATAGTTCTCAGCTTGAACGCAGACTTTAGTGAAGGCAACGAATATGTACAGACAACGGACATAAGCATCCTCGGCGACTACCTATGCAATAGGTATGGCCAAATTCCGGAGCCCGAACAGATGAAGAAAAAACAAAAGACTCAAATTACGCCAAGCCGGTAATATCTGCAGTTCGTGAAAACCATGATCGAACAGCAAAACACGTGTAAGTAGTCCAAAATGCACTTACGTATAGACACTCTGGAATCGAATTCTAGCTCCGCTATACAAATTCCTTCGAAGAAGAATATTTCAATCTCACTCATTGCTACTAAAAACAATACCAATGATCTAAATAGGGACAAAGGTAGCCGTCGATGCCAAACGCAGCATCACAGCAAAAATCTCAGAAAAAGCAACTGCTCTTGCCTCCTCATCTAACTTTCATGACCCCATTCCAGATTGATAATCGACTCGACCGCCAAGACGGAAGAAACTCCCCTCATCAATCCATCAACATAGCCCAACCAGCTTACCCGTGTAGCCTGTTCCGGATACTTCAACATCTGTGCCCTACCTATACAATAAACGTAAATATAGGTACTAATCGGTCCTTCAGAACATCCAGCCAAAATCAAAGTATACTAAAAATAAAAAATAAAGAAGTACACATGATGAGAGCAACCCCGTAAAGACTTAACATTCGGTCCTTCTTATAACAACTCGCACCCCGCATTTGCAAAGCGTAGGATCGCCATGCCGGGGTACATGACAAAAGAAGCTTCATTTCCGAAATTGACAGATGGAGAACAGATTGACTGTGTACAACGCATGGGGACAAAGGAGTGTCAAAAACGCTACTGGAATCTGGTGGAAGAATGTGGAGATATAGAGAACTTGGGGAATAAAGTTTGAGGGGCAAGATGTTTGTCCGTAGGTAAGGATCTGGAAATGTTTTTGGTGTGGAGATTGGCGTGGGGTAACCTTAAATAGTAGTTCAAGAGTCAAGACCTTAGGTCCTGCCTTTGATGGCAGTCCCGTCCATCTGCAGGTAATCTATTGGTTGACCTAGGTAGTTGAATCTGAGGTTTGGTTACTAGTTAGCATCCTCTCGTTTGCGGGAATGACCGTAAGAGATCTTACTAGCAGAGGGCTGCGTGATTTATGCAAAGTTATTACTCGAGTAATTTCTCCTGGCATATTTATCCAACATCGACCCCAAGGTTGTGGTTGAAATTCGATCTCATGATTTAGGAGAAATTTTGCTGCATGTCCACTTGTTCAAAAGAGTGCATCGGTTGCATGATTGCAGGCTGTGAGAATAAATTTTACGTTAAGGATGCCTGAAAACAGACATGTGCGGACGACATCTTCAATAACATTAGCTATCTACCCACCTCAAATTCCCCGTAACTAACACAATTCTCACACAAACTATCAAATTATCAAACATAATTTCTCAAGTTCTAGGACTTCTCAAAAATCCTACTACACCGCCACACCAACCCACCAATTCTCCCAATCTGGCACCTTCCTTTTCTTGTTGTGCTCTCCATTCCATGACTGCATTTCTTAATTCCCCGCTACTGGCCACTTCTTCATTATGTAATTTTAAGAATACAGCTATCCATGCTTGCACTAATTCGTAATCTTTCTTTTGGGTAAGACGTGATGTAAGTGCGTGGACAAAATGAATTAATTCGTTAGATGTAGGTGAGAGAGAGCGAATTTCAAGGTCTGCGGCGGCAGGAGAGAGCGTCTTGAGATGATCTATGAACGGTGTGTCTGTAGTGTGTTAGTAGATTGACAATTAAACGAAAGTGGAAAAGGGGTTTTGCAACTTACAATCACCTGATTCACCGCCAGACCGGAGAGTCACTGTAAAGGAACGTTCAGATGCAACACGATCGAGTTTCATAATTCGTGATCTTTCTGCGGCGCTGTCTGTTGACTTTTCTTCTTGTGTTGATGAGCCTGCCGCGGAATCGATAGATGGAAGGAAGAAAGGAGCCTTTTCTGGCAATTTTGGTGCCTCCGTAGGCTTATTACGGGCTTTTATAAGATCTAGGTGAATAAGGGTTTGCCATCTACTCTTTGGTACCACGCTTAAAGTCATCAAATCTTTGCTCAGCTGATCAAGTGACAGAGCAGGGGCAGCATCCTCAGTATTCTCGTCCTCGTCTTGAAATGCGCCATCGATGACGTTATGGCCACCTTCTCCAGATACCGTTGGTGCTGTGATCGAAGCGATTTCCTTCTCGGAAATATGCCGAGTAGGAACGTGGGTGAAAAGAGTTTTGTTGTTCCATATATTAACTCCAACCTGCCCTGCACATGTTGTGGCTAGGAACTCGCCTGTTCCAGAGAAGGCGAGTGCAGTGCATTGGGTTTCCATTCGCATTGCATCTATGAGATGACCAGTTGGAAGATCCCATACACGAACCACGCAGTCTGTCGAGGCTGAAATGATCCATCGCCCATCATTAGAAAAACACATATCATTGATTCCTCCCTGGCATCCCCATAACTCTCTGATGGTCTTTTTAGTCTCAATATCAACAACCCGAATAGACAAGTCATCGCACGAAACCGCAATAAGATCATTCGGTGCATGATATCTCATCCCTGTAATAGATGCCATTGGAAACCAGTCAATCTCATCGACTAGGTTACCAGTTCCAAATTCCCAGAATTTTATCTTGCCATCGAGGGAGCAACTAATGATATTGCGGTTCAGAGAATCTACCACCACTCCCGTTACAGCCTTTCTGTGTTTACCAAGTCCAGGTTGGAAGTTCTTTTCCTTCCCGGAAGATATTTCCTTCCCACTCTCGGCAGCCTGTAATTGCTGTATCTTAAACTTTCTCGCCTGTGCTGGCGTAAGTTTGGAGGGGTATCGTTGTCGGTGAAGTCCAGACTGAAGGTTAAACATATCGAGTCCCCCAGTTTCCGACCCAACGACCGCGAATGTGCCACAAGGGCTGATTGTAACGCTTCTAACATTTCCTCCATCACCAGTTTCAAATGCCCATCTTCCAGCTTTCTTCCTTCCCCAAAACCACGTTCGTGCAAACCTGTCATCTTTGTGGCCAGTAACAACGCTTTCCCAGCCTGTAACACCACTTGCTGTCGCATCCATACCCTTCTTTTGCATATTACCCTTCTGCCAAATTGCTCCAGTTCCGGGATGTGCACCCATTCCACCGTCGCGATTCAATGAAGATGCTAGACATACGATCTCTGGGGCCTTTAAATCTTCAAGGGTCGTGCTAGGCTCATTTGCTAATGTGGATTGAGCTAGAATACCCATTTTCTTCGCTTTCTTTCGTATGTTTCCCTGACTTAATTCTGTGCTCTGTCCGTCTTTTCGAAGACTCCATCCCCATAAACTGCGATCCCTACCAGCACTTAACAGCCACTTTCCACCGGCATCTGCCCCATCTGCATCGGTAGGTAAAAATTGAAGGTGTGTGACTGGTGCAGCGTGCCCACTACGCGAATGCAAGATTCGTGGTATCGGAGAGTAGGGCGCTTCATCAAAGATCCAGGATTTCAAAGAATTATCCAATCCACTTGTTACTATGACAGGTTGTCCAGAGAGAAACTCAACTTTACTCAATCCTCCGCTTACCGTCGCGCCGGAGTCGGAAGGCGGGTTATGGGCACCTCGAAGTACTCCCATAACTCTACCACCACCATTGAGATCCCAGAATGTCACGTCGCCATTGTCTGGCCCTGCCGTTGCCATCACGCCGGGCTTTTTGCCATCCTCTCCAGCTCCAAGATCATCTGTTCGGAAAGAAATGGATGTAATAGTAGATGCGGATGCGCCGCCATTGAGATGAATGATCGTCTTATCCGTTCGCACATTATGAATTATCAGAGGACCTTCAGAGTACGCAATAGCCAGGAGAGATAATGCTGGCGTGGGTTGTAGCGCGGTTACAGCTCCACAGTTTGGACCTGGTGGTAAGAGGGTGTAGATCAGTTTCCCAGAGCTGACATTCCATATTTCGACTCCACCATCTTTCCTTCCCGCAAATATCTTGTTTAAATATGTTGGCATATTGCATATTCCGCCCGTAAGCTCATTTCCACCCTTCTGCGCCGCAGTAGTATACAAGGTCGTGTAATGCTCATATGTCGAGGTTTTCCATACTTCTATCCTCGTTGAACAGCATCCTACTATCCAAGTGCCAAAGACCAAAATTTGTTTTATGGGTTCCTTAAGGTCTGCTGGGACTGGTATCTCCTCAATCCTCTTTCCTCTCTTGAATACACAAAGACCCTGGTGGCCATCATTTTCCTGACCTCCCCATGCTGCGAAGACTTTGTCTTTCCATGCTATCGTAGCCGTTATGTCTGCTGGTGTCTGTGGTCTAGTGAGGAAGACAAGGTTGAGTCCTCTTTTGAGGTCGTACGTTTGTAAACATCTTCCTACGGAGGTTGTGATTTGGAATGTGGTTTTACCGAGTGGTATAGAAGTGAAGGGAACGGAAGTTGAAGATACTAGACCGATTGTCTTATAGAGGTCAGTAATATGATTTAGGATTGGGAGAATCCGGGGGACAAACCCGAAATGGAGTAAAGATTCTTGATTCTCTCAAAGTTTTTTTTGGCGCATCAACAACATTCAATTTTTGTCTTTTTACAATTGGACCATCTTGGACACTGGCAGTAATAGATGAAGGCATCTTAGTCCGTTAAGTACACTTCTATATATCGAATGCGCTTGGTTTTGCGGCCCGTTGTTGATAGGAACAAATATGTTCAAAAGTTAAATAATATTTCTACGAGGAACTTTTTTTTCTTTTGCCGTAGGTTAAGGTTAATCAATTAATCCCTGTAGGTACTGGTGGGTTTGCCGCGCATAGGCAAATAGTAACAAGGGCGTGGGGAGGTGCCGACCCCCGGCTTATCACTGAAAAAACAGCCCTGTCGTGGTAAGACAGCGATTATTATCATCACACAGTGCTGCCAGTGCCGGTGCCAGTGCCAATGCCAGTACACTCCAACTTGCTTACCTTGTCCGCAGCCTGTTGACAACCTCTCCCGTCTTCACCCACTCATCCTCATTTATTATAACATCCATCTCTCCTAGATTTTCAAACTATGGAGAAATGCTCCCCTCTGCTGTCAGTAGGTAGGTAGGTATCTATCTTCCTTTCCATCTCGAGTATTTTTGATAATGCTACATCATCTTATTCGTCGTCCCTCTTTTTAATGCTTTCTTGCCACATTAATCGTCATCTGCCACGATAAGGCTGTGTAACCTTGGAAAATTAAAATAAAAAAAAGAGAACAATATCCTTCTTCTCCTACCAACATACCCTTTCACTTAATTGCCAGCGATCAAATCTTTTTGGATGACATCCACTGTAGCCGTAGGCGATTTGTTTCCTTATACCAAATTCCCCTTGCCAAAATTGATATTTCATTTACAAGACTCGAATTGGTGGCAGTCTCCAAAGCTACCTACATATCTTAGATACTGATAACAAGTTTCCGCAATGAGTTATGGCACAAGCAGGTGAGAATGCCGTCATGGAAACTAATGATCCTAGCACCGATAAACAGGCGGTGGGCTTTTCTCCATTCAACAAATCCAATTCTTCGCGTCAGGAAGAACAATCAACAAAGGACTCGAGCCCGAGAATTAAAGCAAGAACAAACTCGCACAGTTTATCTTCTGCCATCGGCAATGGCATCCTTGCGTCATTGAATAGGAAAGGAAGGCATGCAGAACCATTGATACACACAGAGCTCAATTCCGAACGAGCAAATATTTCCATGCCACCACCTACCACAAGACCTTTGTCCAAGTCTAGAGCGTCCTCAACATATAGCCAGCGACCGCCAGCCGCATTAGAAGTTTTAAAAGAAGCCACAAATTTAGCAGGAGCAGGGACAAGCCATCAAGATTTTGCTGTTGAGGAATCTGAACCTCTCAAGACGAATTCAACAATGGCTGATGATAATAAACATACACCCGTGCCACTCCCCGACCCTGCTCTTCGACCTCAAGCATCTGTTACGGAGGTGGATGGGAAGCGCATGTCCGTCTCGTCAATGTACTCTTTAACATCAGCCAGGGCAGGCGGGGTAATAAGCTCTGCGGCATCTGCGACTGGCTCTGAAAATGGAGGAAGCACACGAGCGACTACAGTTTCAGTCTCGTCGAGTAAGGGGCCAGGTATATCTCAAGCAGAAACGTCGAATGTCTCTGTTACAACATCTTCCGGTGGACCAAGTGCACCAAATGGACATCAACTCACAGCGAGGGAATCACCAGCTCAAGCCGCAGAGCTAGCAAAACGAAATTCGGTTGCCAGAGGCGAGGCTCAACCACGACCTCAACCTCCACAAAGATCGAGGAGTCGAGCAAAGAGACGCTTCAGTGGTAGCACCGGCGCCAGCAGCCATAGTCCTAGTAGTGAGAGAGGCCTACATTTGAAAAAAGAGGATGAGAATAAACCAGCACCTTGGGGCGTGATAGGAGTATGTGCTTTGGATATAAAAGCACGAAGCAAGCCGAGTCGAAACATTCTAAATCGCTTGATCTCGAAAGGGGAATTTGAAGTTATCGTCTTTGGGGATAAAGTCATCCTGGATGAGGAGGTAGAGAATTGGCCCATCTGTGATTTCTTGATATCCTTCTACTCAGACGGTTTTCCGCTTGACAAGGCCATTGCATATGTACAGGCACGAAAGCCATTCTGTGTCAATGATGTTCCTATGCAGAAGATTCTATGGGATCGCAGGATCTGTTTACGAATTCTCGACAAAATAAATGTACCAACGCCGAGGCGTGTGGAGGTAAATCGGGATGGAGGTCCAGCCGTCTTCACACCGGAGCTAGCAAAACATTTGAAGAATACTACAGGTCTTATCTTAGAAGGACCCGAGGATGGAACCGGTGGCCAAATGGTGGCTCCCAAGAAAGTTGAGCTTATCGACAACGGGGACACTTTGAGTGTCGATGGTGTTCTATTGGCTAAGCCGTTTGTGGAAAAGCCAGTCAGTGGTGAAGATCACAATGTCTGCATATACTATCCACAAAGTCAAGGCGGAGGAGGTCGTAAGCTTTTCCGGAAGATTGGCAACAAGAGTTCCGAACATGTGGAGGATCTCACGATTCCTCGAGCTATCTCTGAACCAGGAAGCAGCTATCTATATGAGAAGTTCATGCGCGTCGACAATGCCGAAGATGTGAAAGCATATACTGTTGGACCGACTTTTTGCCATGCCGAAACTCGCAAATCCCCCGTCGTTGATGGTCTGGTTAGACGCAACACTCATGGCAAGGAAATCCGTTACGTCACAGCTCTCACAAAAGAAGAGTCTGCTATGGCCACTCGAATTGCGAATAGCTTTGGTCAGCGAGTATGTGGTTTCGATCTTTTACGTGCTCAAGGGAAGAGCTACGTTATCGATGTCAATGGGTGGAGTTTTGTAAAAGACAATGAAGAATATTACGAGCAATGTGCTCGTATATTGAAAGATATGTTCGTTCGCGAAAAGCAGAAGATGACTGGGCAGTCACTGCCCGTTAGTGGTGTAACCTCCCCCGTTGACGGCGCCATGAGCCCTACTACTATTAGGAAAGAGCCAGGACTGAAGGACAATCACCGGTCAGCCTTACAAAACATCCTTTCCAAATCACCAAGTATGTCAAACATGCTTCATGGACATCTACCTAATCATGGATCACATAGACTTTCCAATTCAGGTTCTCCTCAGTTTGGTACTTCAGTTGTTCCAACGCCGAAGACTTCACCCCCTCTGATTGTAGAACAAGACGCCTCTGCCATACCATCTGCAGATATGTTGCCACCGCCTGCGGTGTCTATTCCAAGTGAAGTGCCATCCGCAGCGTCTACTATCCCTCCTACGCCAACGCCTACTCCTGCGCAAGATCAACAAACGTTACCACCACCAGCACCCAAACATACGTGGAAGTTGAAAGGTATGGTATCTGTAATTCGGCATGCTGATCGCACACCTAAGCAGAAATACAAATATACATTTCACACCAAACCTTTTATCGACCTTCTAAAAGGCCATCAAGAAGAAGTGCTCTTGATAGGCGAAGCTGCATTGGACAGCGTTATGCTTGCTGTTGATGCCGCAGCACATGAGAGTATTGAAGATACAGAAAAGCTCAAATCACTAAGAAACGTTCTAGTGAAGAAAGGGGGATGGGCAGGCACGAAGGTACAGATCAAGCCCATGTTCCGAAAAAGAAAGCCGGAAGAATCCATAAATTCTGAGACACCACCTCCTGCTACGGAAAATCTTGCTGCAGTCAATCCAAGCCTTGAACACTCGGAATCGGCAAAATCATCAGAAAAACCAAAGAGTGTTAGAGACCTTGAGAGGCGATCACCCACTCGTCATGATTCTTTATCGGGTGTTACTTTATCTCGTATAACTGCAGCAGAGGAGAGTCTTGTACTAGACAAGCTTCAGCTCATTGTCAAATGGGGCGGCGAGCCTACTCACTCAGCTAGATATCAAGCACAAGAGCTGGGTGAAAGCATGCGAAATGACCTTCAGTTGATGAACAAGGACATTCTTGATGAAGTTCATGTATTCAGCAGCTCCGAGAGACGTGTCACAACCAGCGCTCAAATCTGGGCATCCGCTTTCACAGACCAAAAGGATTTGGCATCTGACTTCATTACCATTCGCAAAGATTTGCTTGATGATTCCAATGCAGCTAAAGATGAGATGGACAAAGTCAAGAAGAAGCTCAAGACTCTCTTGAGGCAAGGAAATGAGGCGCCTCCCGAATTTGCTTGGCCAGCGGAAATGCCAGAACCATCAATCGTGCAGAAATACGTTGTTCATTTGATGAAATTTCATAGGAGAGTCATGCGTAATAATTTTAGTAAACTTTATGGTGGTGCCACTACGTCACTTAATGCAATTGTGAACCCCGGCGATAAGGAAAGTAAAGGAGCAGGTTCGGCTATGGGATCGGCAATGTCACAAGCAAACGCTACGAGCAGCATTCAGGCTCGTTGGTGCTGTGGTGAAGATGCTGAGCTCTTTAGGGAGCGTTGGGAGAAGCTTTTCAATGAGTTTGCCGATCCTGAGAAAGTCGATCCAAGCAAAATATCCGAGTTGTACGATACTATGAAGTTTGACGCCCTTCACAATCGTCAATTTCTTGAGTGGGTTTTCACCCCAAGCAAAAGCATTCTTGAGGAGGAGGAAGTGGAGCTTGCTTGGGAGAAAGACAGATCCAAAAACTCGGAAAGCACCAAAGATGAGGCCGTACCAACGGAGAGGGTTGAAGCTAATAGGACACTCCATCGACGCATGTTCAGGAGGAAGTCCGTATTGAACGGAAAGCACAGTGAGGAAGAATCGGTAAGTGGTTGTGTGGAACGAAAGTTGAACTTAGCTGACGACTCCAGTATTTCCGACTTTTTACTGGTAGTAGCCAGACGAAAGCCAAAACTGACGCTCGCTTGGAGAAATTGCGAGAATTATACAAGCTATCCAAAGTCTTGTTCGATTTCATTTGTCCACAAGAATACGGTATCGCTGATACCGAGAAACTTGAGATTGGTCTTTTGACATCTCTTCCATTGTTGAAGGTAAGAGTATAATAAATCGTCAAAAGCTTATTCATCTCACAAGAAACAGGAAATCGTCCAAGATCTCGAAGAAATGCAAGCCTCAGACGATGCCAAAGCATTCGTGTACTTCACCAAAGAATCTCACATTTACACACTTCTTAACTGTATTCTCGAAGGAGGCATTGAGACCAAGATTAAACGAAGTGCCATTCCCGAACTCGATTATCTCTCACAAATATGTTTCGAGCTCTACGAATCCGAAAATAAGACTCCTGTCGATGCTCAGGATGTAGCTAAATATGCATATAGCATTCGTATCACCATTAGTCCAGGTGCTCACACATTTGATCCGTTGGATGTACAGCTGGATAGTAAACATAGTATTAGTTGTGCGCCTAGAAGAAGTTTGACAGCCCATGCGGATTGGAAATATGTTATTGATACGTTGAGGGCGAAGTTCCACCAGTATGTTTTATTCTACCCCACTTTACCTTATCATCTGTTTTGAGAGGATTTTGAGATGGACAAAATGCTAATCGATACGAATGAACAGAGTCAAACTTCCCAAGAGTTTCCTCGCGGTCAATCTTTCAGAATCACATACTTTTCATAAAAAAGAAGAGCTAGAACACACAGAAGGCGATTCTACGATGGCGGAGGTGTTGAATAGTGAACATGAAAGCGGGAATGGGAATTGGAATGAAAACGGTGAGGAAAAAAGTGATGTAGAAGACGTTACGGGCACGACCAATCAAGAAATTGCCGATCCGGTCTCGAGTCAATCTGGGGATGATCTAGACGTCACTACTGCTGTAGAGAAAAGCCACGGTGAATCCGTCTGACCGGTCAATGGAAGATGAGAGCGAATGAAATGGCAGATGGAGAAACATGGCGCGTGCATTAGTGTGTTTTGGAGCAGTGCAGTATTAGTATTACGACGTATATAATATTCGATAGACAGCGTAAATAGCGAGTACCTAGAATTAGATGATAGATAATTGATTTGCATCTAGGTATTTCGAAATATTGATTTCAGAAATATTTAATCTTATCTATACGTGACTTTACTTGAGACGGCATTACGTGACGTGAGTGATAGCATCGCGGGGTCGGTGTCACCTCCGATGCATGGAAAGAGAAGAGGTGATGTAACGTGATGAGTCGTTTTTACTAGTCATTTCCGTAATATAATGGGGAAAGGTCTTAATAATGTGTTGTATTTTTTGTGGCATTGTGGTCGTATCCTCAGGGTATTATATCGTGGCATTTTACTGTAGCTTCGTGGCATTGGGGCATTGTGGTGTAAAGTTTTAGATAGGTAAAGAGCTGCGATTTTAGTTCGGAGAATTATAGATTATAGATATGATCAACGGAAGTAGTTTCATGGGGTTGCATTTTGGTTTGATGGCGGCTATCTGGATTCTAGATAGATGGATGGTCAAGTAGGTAGATGGGAAGCGTGGATCGTGTGGCTTAGATGTATGCGTAGATGTCGTTCGTTAATTTTTTCAGTATCGCTGGGTTGAGCAGCGATATTCCGCGGAAGTTAAAGAAAGGAAAGGAAAGATGTGGGATTTCCCGTTTGGGAGGTTTGGTCGGCTGTTTGTTTGTTTGTTCGTTTGTTTCGTTAAGCGTGTTACGTGTGTAATGTGGAAAATATCATATGCGGAATTCAATGAATAGAGCTAGTGAATAAATCTACCAACCGAATAAGTCAAGTTAGTTAGTGACGTTAAGGTTGGGGATTCAGAGATGCGAGAAGCTTGTTGGTAGGACGACTGGACGATCGATTTTCATTTTCGTTCTAGATCTCCTTGCGAAGGTTTATTATCGACCATGTCATGCATTGGTTCCGGAATGTCTCGATGGGGAATAGGTACGGAGTATAAATAACACATACCCTCAGATCGATCACGGAGGAAGGGCTCTGGAACCCGGCGCGTCAGAGTGGCGTGATAAGTCAGCAAGTATCCAGCATGCCACGCGAACGGGAGGGGAAAGGTAAAAAGTAAAATGACGGGAAAGGACAAACGTTACAAGCCGGACTCTACATGGCATGATTTCCATCCGTGACTTACGTCGAATCGGGATCGCGTACTTCGGGGAATGTTTTGGTGTGTTTCATGCTGACTGCTTGCCTGCCAATACTATACTTCGACTGCATACAATACATGACGCATGCGTGCCGTTAAGAAATGCTTTTTGGTTCGGCCGTTGGATGTGGATGGATGGGACGGGTGGAATGATGAAGAGATGCCGACCGGGTATTGGAGGGGGGTCGGTTATTAGACGGATGAAGGGATAGGGTATGTGACACTATGAAATATATTTGCAGCAAAAATACATGCCGAGGTATTTCTCGTATCATGATCTACTAAAATAATGTAAATAAATTCTTTTTTGATACTTTGCTTTTTCTCCTAAGCGCCATAGGCAAGAGAAAATTATATAAAATGTATTAGTCCTCCAATTTAGACTCTCGTGTGTTGGTGGCTGAATCCTCTCTGCAATATTCTAGATGCCGTAAGATACGGTTTCGGAATATTCTCTCCATCTTTTGATAGAGGGACATATGTATTAAGTAAGATATTCTTGAACCATTTGGGCATTGGCTCTGGCCCATAGAGATGTGCCGGAAACCAAGATCTCGGGACGGGACGTCTGATTTTCTCGCCATTTGATTTGTATTGTACAGATGTATTGCATGGCATCCGTTGGTGGCGTCCTTGATGTGCCTTTTGACGTCTTTAACCTATTGGTCAATTGGTGCATTTCATGCATTTAATTATTAGATGATGAATCTGTCGGCAGTTGGCACAGTTGATAGATTTTAGGAAAAATTAGCTGATTAGATGACCATTCCAGGATAGAACTATTATGATTTTAGTCACTTGTAGCTAAGTACAGAGTAGATAGATGATGAGCGAGGCTCAATTTTCAAGGAGCATGACCCCCACGTTTGTATCTAACGATCAGAAAGAGATCCAAAGTCCAGAGCTAGGTGTCAAATCGTTGAGATCATGCAAGTCGGTTAGACAACGGTGCTAGAGATGTCTCGTACGACATGTTGTTTCTGGAAACATTTTTCGGCGTGGCTTCGTGTGTAATGGAAGGTTACGAAAGGGGATTAGTCGGCCGTTGACGATTGATTGATTGATAGATTGATAGATATTGTGGAGGGTGACACAACTAATGAGTCGGACAAGAACGAGATGAAGGTAGATGATCGTAATTGCAGCATAACAGCAGCAAGCCAATGAAGTGATTTAATGTGGTGTGTAACAACCGACCTAGATGATGATAATGGACAGGTTGGTGAAACCTAGAAAGAAAATGAATGGTACATACTTGACGTTTTACTCCATAGCTCGTAAAATATCCATACAGTATCTCCGGACAACTTGGTACAAGGATCTAATGGTTACGGAGGAAGGACATATCTGGAAATTAAAGTGGTGATATTCGAATGGTTCAACAACTTTGACTCATTATACTGTAGCCCAAAAGTAACAAATAAAGTAGTAAGTAAGTAGGCCCAACAGGCCGCAAAGGTAGAGCCATGTGGTCGCTATCCTTTCGGGGATCTAAGGGAAATGTGAGACAATGACCCTGAATTTATGATGTGAAGTGCCGTTGATTGAGCAAGCAGAGCGGCGAAGATATTGAGGGGATGACGTTTATTCTATCTATCATAATGATTTGTTTGCTGCGCTGTGCTGAGCTGAGCTGAGCGGAAGAATCGGTGAATAAGTAGATACCGAATATCTCGTTGGGGTCTTCGGAAGACGGATGCATGAGCTCGAGCACAGCCTGTAAGTAACAGAGAATAACTCTCTCTGTACACCAGGCGCACCGACCTAGCGACTGACTAATTCCAATTAGATCTTTCATCACTTTATGACTAAAGTTCTCTTAATTGTAAAAATGAGACATAATCTGGATGTGAAAATGTTCATC
Source organism: Sclerotinia nivalis (assembly GCA_029531795.1). NCBI lineage: Eukaryota > Fungi > Ascomycota > Leotiomycetes > Helotiales > Sclerotiniaceae > Sclerotinia > Sclerotinia nivalis. Next base: position 900,272 of record JAPEIS010000003.1, read on the forward strand.
GTCTTTTTCAGGGTCCTTCATGACCCTTCATGACCCTAGGATTCTGGACTACATCCACTACATCCACTACATCCAACTTTTTGCTTTTGCTTTTGGTGATGAGATTTTGATATGCAAGGTTAACTTCTGTACATGCGCACGAATTGAATTGTGGATACAGCCTGGATTGACACAAGACCATGGATCTTGACACAAGCAACACAAAAAATCAAACGGTTGTTCCCAAAGAAGTGATATGCATCGGACATTTTATTTATTTCCATGTTTGGTAAAAACCAATACCTCTTTGGGAATCATGCATTAGCGGAACATGCGTCGCCTACTTAATGCTAGTAATGTAGCTAGGTATTTCTCACACAAGGCGATGGGTTATGGGTTGCGAGGAAACGCTCAACGACTTAATGGTGGGCATCATTATCAACGAATGGAATTTAAGAGAATGTGATGAAAATGATCCATTTACGACCTTTTAGGAAAACTCTGCATACGCAGAGAGGCGCAGAGGGTATTCTAAAAGTTAACGAAAGAGATGATCTGATAATTTGCGAGTTTCGACTAAGTTAACTTTAATCTAATCTTCTTCTTCATTAGGGAAATGCCAGCATGGACATGGACTGAGATGAGAGATAGCTTCCTACTGGGATTGATTAGGGAGGAATATCACATCACATCACCCACCCACTCAAATTTGGTCTGCTCATACTCATACTCAGGTCTTACCATGAGAAAAAGAGAATTCATCATCAAGCTTCTGGATGCGGTCATAATAAGCTTCGAAGTAACCCTCCCATTACCCCTTTCATATCCTTATGACAGCGTGAAGCACAACAATCCTCAAGGTTTTAGTGTCCTTAGGATTTGCTAACGGCAATCTGCGAAAGAAAGCCAACACTAGGTGAATAACGTACTTATTATTAGCCAAAAAAAGATGAATAGGATGATTTATGATGTGATTAGCTAGAATATTATGGCAACTACCTAATGGAAATTGATGTTGTGTAATTTGAGGGTCATTATCCAAAGTTCCAAACAAACCCCGTCTAATTTATCTACCGAGGAGAGAAAAGGGCTGCTGTATGCAAAAATGATTGCTAATGGATAATGGGTTGTGCGCACACAAATATGTTATGATCTTCTGCGTTTTGTAAGTATTCGAAACAAATCAACAACCATCTGAGCGAAAACATTTTTGCCCTGAAAATATGCTGCAGATGCGATGATCGTCAAAGCAAGCTGCACCTGTCGTATGTGTGTGACATATTCCCTTTTACCGACTCCTCAGTGCTGGGACCTTCTACTGCAAGAGTAGCCCCTGCCCCTGCTGGGTACTCCCCAGGCATTACTTTTTTAATTAGAAAATAATGGGGACACATTTGTTCCCGTGATTTCCTGAAGATCGAGGTTATCAAAAATCTAACGAATCTTTGAAGATTTTTATATCTGTGAGGCTGTTGGAGTTGTTCAAAGGGTAATCGATGTTTAGATCTTCATTATGTAGCTTACGTACTTTTACCAAGTTATTATATCTCCAAATATGGTATATCTTGCCTTTCCAACCTTGGTTTGCGTCAAAAGAGGAGGATGGCCGGAGGCAAAAACCGTTACAGCCCTGCCATTCTGCCCTTCCATTCAAGCCGTACGTACATACACATACGATCAATCATCCGTGATGACAACGCAACGGGTCGGTCCATCATGGCAACTATCATGGTCACATTCCAGAAAATTTCCCATGAAATAACCAAACAGGATGCGATACTCAAAGGTTGACCATGGCACTGCCAATCAGTGTACACCTGATCTCGATTATTACCACCTACCTACGCGATGAATAGAAGAAATCTTATATGTTGTGTTGCACTTTTGTGTCACACACACCATCATCGGGGGATTATTCATTTCCCACATCCCTATTCGCTTCAGGATCCCCCCTTAAGCATCAAATAGAATCGATTTGCGATTAATTGATGATTCTATCTATTCTGAAGAAGTAGAAAAGAACTAGATACTGCTGCCTTCCTTCGCTGCTACACCAGTCCACTCCTTCATTGCTCGTAATATCTATAGATAGTAGAACCATATCCTCGGCGGGCCTCGATTAACAATCGTCTACTCTATCTCCTTCATAAGCCAAGCCACGGCATGCAGACTCCAGTAATCCCTACCTCCACTCAACGACCCATGTTATCTCGATTAACACACCCCTAACAAAAGCCACGAGGGATTTTTATCATCTATTTTGATCCCTGGTCGAATCATGGTCGCTCCATAACGATAATCCGGCTTAGCTTGTGCAACACACATAGTTCGCAACCTTGATTTTGCTGACTTCAAATATGGAGATGTAATAGGTAAGATAAGCTAGGCGTTACCATAACCGCTTTCAACGAGTTACATATTTACCAAACTTGATGATATTTTGGTTCTGGTATATCCTAGACCCTGGTTCTTATTCACTCTGTGTGACTATGATGACGGATTATCTCAACCAACCCAACAAATGATCCAGTGTGCATGGTGGTAATATCGTATATCGTGACAACCTTTTTACTCCCTGACAGACCGCGTACTCAAACCTTTCACTCCCCACCTACTGCGGTCCTTCAAGGTAGATCTAAAATGACGCCTAGTCAAATTTCGAGTGAAAAACTACGGCGGCAAGCTTCCGCAAGTCAAGCCAGGGAAGATCCGGTCCCCACTTTACAGTACTTTACCATACTTTCCAGCCAAAATAATACAACGATACACCCTGATACCACCAGCACAATGAAGAAATCGAGAAGAAGTTTGTAGGAGGAACGAAGGAATGGGAACAAGGAGTACCTAGGCAGAGTAGTGTAAAAGCCAATTAATGGCTTCGACGTTTTTCTACTTTCGTCGATATTCCCTTTCTTCAGCTCCGCAAACTATTGATAGGCTATCCAAGCATCATTGCCATTGTATCTCGCTCGTACCCCTAGGCGATCAGACAACCCCATTCAACCCAACGCACCCACTGCCAACCCAGGTACGTCCCTCGCTCGAATCTCGATTCTCTTAATGTCCACATATGAAAGTCTGTTTAAGCATTGTCTAAGCATGACATAACAAACATTGGCCTTTTTTTATACTTCTTGATTTAGACTAATCAAACATATTCCGACTTCCGCGAAAAAGACAAATATCTTGAAATAAATACTTTCGGGCCTCACCAAAAGATTTCCCCGGTTAAGTTGTCAGACACCTTTCCGAACGTTTAATTCCAGTAAGGCGCCAATGATCATACAAACCTGACCTGACCAGAACATAACATACCATACCATACCACATACCATACCACATACCATACCCCATGCATCATCGCACCATGGTATCAGGATGTATCTTAGTACATCTTTTTCCCTTTAATCTGTCCTGTCAAACGCGGCATATTAGACACAGATACTACTTAATTGAGGAGATTCTGATGTGATTCCTCATGGGAAACTGAATGGGAAAGCGAATTTGGGTCATCTGGATCCATACAACCACCATATACGCAATCTACCCTTACACCAATTCATCAGTGTATTCCCACGTTTCTTCACTATGAACCCTTTCCCCTGGTTTAAGGTTTCCCAGAGTCGTGGCCATAGACCTTTCAGCCCAACGGTTAGATTCCCACCGCCCCACTAAGCACACATTCTAGAAAGTAAGAACTTGTGGACCCCCATTACCCTACATACCCTACATACTCTACATACCCTACATACCCTACATACCCTACATACCCTACTTCCTTCTAGATAATCTATCGTGTAATTAAGGTTTAAACCCAGCTTGTATCTTTCCTCTCTGCACGCACGTTACTTTGTACAACCCTGCTTTTCTTCAAGGGTCCTTAAATTTTTCTTTTCAATCTATGTCACATATTATACAACATGCACAAGTAGATGGAGAGGTGGATGGGCCGGAACCGAAAGAACCTCATTGCTTGATTGCTTACTTAGCTGAGTGGACATCATCTTTCTGTATCAATTCATAGATTTGATTTTCGGATAGATATCATTCCCCGGCCGGTGACTACTTCCTTCTTTTGACATTCTTTATTTCTTAAGCTTTGTTTCCCCTGGTCTGCTTGGGTACAACGATCTCCTCATTCCTTCCTTCCCCCTCTCGACGACTACAAGACTGCGGAATTAGGAGACTAAAAGACTAGGAGACGGGCAAATTAGCAAATTAGCAAATTAGCAAACTAGTTTAAAAAAATCACCTTCATCAATGACTGAATTACCAAGCTGATACCAACACATGCAATTATCCCTTCGCCCTGCTACATCCCAAGTATACTTCCGACCTACTTGCCGCAACATCTACCTACATACAGTCTATCTTTTTCTAGAGTATAACCTTTCCAAGAAACTAAAAAAAGGAGAGCAATCAAACAAGCAAAGCAAAGCAAAGCAAGCAAACTTTATCGAATCAACCAAACAATTTTTCCGAAATAGAAACCGCCTTAAAGCACATACCATCATTTCTCTCAACATCAAACTTCTTGAACTCTTTCGCTAGGGATCCCACTTCAAACTTCACAGCAGCCTCATTATACTTTCAACATCATTTATCCAAATCACCTTATACTTTCCTCAGAATATTCATATTCTTCTATATATTCGTCGAACAAACCATTGATTTGTTGGCCATGATTTCGACCATTCAATTCATCCGTTAACAAGTACACTCACAAGAAAACCACCAATCAGAAAGACCAAAGAGAACTCGATCGATTTTCATCTTGCATCTATTTGATTACCCTTGATACCTTCTCTTCTATTTGTCATTATATAAAAAGGCTCGCCGTGACCGCCACTTTGGAGAGGACTTTTGTATTTTTTGTTTTCCCTCACATATTCGGAATTGGAATCAGGAGCTTTGCAAACTATTCACGAATCACTTCTTTTCCTTGGAGATTAAGATATCTGAGAAGATTCACTTTTTTGTTGATACTGTACTAAAGTTACCTTCAACGCCGGGAGTTCACTTTTAAGATTCTTTTGTCTAGATTGAATTGGATTTGGTGAATACTTTTGCTTTTGGAAGTTCAACTAAAGTCCCTTGGTCTGGCTTTATATCTTCCCTTTATTTCTGCCTCTCCCTCTACAACAACCACCTCAACACACACTACACCTCAACTCTTCGATTCAGAAAACCTCTTCCGAATCTTCCTCAATTCTCATTATTGCTTTCGCAGTACATTCTCCACACCCAACCAGTATGTATAGCTTCCCTCATCGCAGCTCTACGCTTTCGACTGTTGTTGCAGATGGATGCTGATATTTTTTCCAGTCACCAAGTTTCTCCAAAACCACTATCAAGACCCAAATTATCTCTGACATAATGGCTGTTCCTACGTACTGCAGTCATTCTTTCAATGTGCTCAAGTCAGAGTCTACTCTAATCCAGTGGATCTGCTCTATGTGCCATTCCGGACCTCATTGGTTTATCTACGAGTGCAAATATTGCAAGCTCAAGACATGTCGCAATTGTTCGATGAAGGCATAAGAGTGTCTTATGTACTGTTCCCGCGTTGAGCATCTCGTCCATCTAGATCCTTCTTCTGTGGAAATTTGTTATGGTTTTCGTGGGGTGTGGGGGAGCAATTGGTGAATGATCATTGGTAAGATTTCCTCGTTTTCTTCTTTTCCCCCTCGTTCTCCCCTCGTTTTTGCCATGTGGCAAAAATTTATGTCATGGCTCCCTATCAAATCACAAAATGATGTTTTATCAAATATAAATCGAATTTTGTGGATGGTGTTGTCGGTGCGGTGAAGGAATTTCTCTTTGCCTAGGCGTTTGATATCAAAAAAAGTTATTAAAGACAGCCACTGACTAAATGGATGGTAGTATCCGAAAATGTCTCAAATCTATTTTGCTCTTGTGTTACGATTTGCCCCCCAGAAATCAAATATGATAAGAATGTGGCCACCTGCATGGATTTCATGCAGGGACGCCATAAGCTTGCCGATTTGTTGATTATTGGTCAACTATAGACATTCATTTCTTTGCAATGTTCCCCTTTCTCAAACACTACGAAAATTCACAACCGAATCTCCTTTATTGTCGACAACATTCATCGTGGAAGGATCTTCAACGGCGAGCACTCGATTGCACAACTGTACTGATACGACTTTCCGACTTTTTATTTGCTCCTTGTTTTCCATGCCCACGAATTTTTTTTCTCATCTCGCATTGCTTTAACGATACCGAAAACTGCGCCTATTTTGTGCCACTCTTTACTATGTCAACGAATCTTACGAATACAATATCGCATATCTTCAGCCCTATCTTGCAACTGGCGAGATTTTCAATGCAAACTACTGGTACACAGGCCGAGCAGCGACATTCTACCCTCAAGATATTCTCCGACATCAATACGCATGCAAAATTCTCACAAACCAAAAAAAAAAAAAAAACCTTGTCTTGTACTACAACCTTGTTTCAACATGTTCTCGTTCTTCATACCCTCTGTGGTCTAGACTGTTATCTTTTTTATTGCAAGTTTTCCTTGGTTCGCCCCTCCTTTTTTTAAGCTTTAGATTTTGTCTATCTTGTTCGTTCTACTTTTCATGTATTTGTGTATCTTTCTTTTCGGTGCAGTGGTGTAAGGGTATGGAAGGATTGGGATGGGGATGATTGGTTATGGAGGTGTTAGTGGTGTCTATGTGTCTTTTACGAGAGGGGATGGGTGGCTTTTGTGAGAATGGTTATCGCAAGAAATCTAGGATGGGTGGTTGCCTGCTTTGTTTTTTCTGGTTTTCTCTACTCTTGTTCTTTGCTCGATCGGTTTTCTCAAAGGTGTTGGGCTGGAACAAATGGACTGATTGTTTTTCAATGCGCCTGCTTGCTGTTTGGTTCGCGCAAGATGGTTAGATAAATAAATTGATTTCAATCGCTATTTATGTTTTTCTCGTGGTTATACACTCGCGGTATGAATGATAAGAATTCTCATCTATGTGTTGCTTTACCTTGACTATATAGTCTGGGCTGTGAATAGGTGATTGATTGATTGATTAAATTAACGTCTACACTGAGTCTAAGACTATCTAAGACGGCTAGAAGCTTTGTAGGCTCCTAACAAATAACAATTGGTGAAATGCTGGCCGTATTAGGCTGTAGCTAGTACAATTTGGGGAGATTGAGATGGCCTCAATCTACTAATTTTGAATGGGGGAAGTGAAAACTAATCCTGGGGAACAAAGCCCGATGTGAATAGGTGTTTAATCGTGAAGCTTCATATTTCACATCTCAATCAACGTTTCAACCTATCAATTCAATTCCTTCGTCAAATTCATATTCGTTAATGTCAGATTACCCTATTTACTATAATATAATATACTACTACTCTATGGTAAGGTTACCTTGGTATACAAATTACAAGGCTCTAAACTTAACTATGCCGATAATCTTCGAATTATGTGGAAAGCTTACCAGCAGCCGGTAGCTGAGAAGTTGGAATCTGTCCTCGTTTTGGGGAAGGATGGTTTGTTTGGAAGGAGGGGGTAGATGGATGGATGGCTGGATGGGCGTATGTGTAGTGGGTTTATTGGGAGGTTTATCTAAATAGTCAGAGGATAAATAATATATACTAGTACTCTTACCTACACATCTTACCTACATAGTATATACATAGCAAATACATAAATAATCAACCCCAGCAAATACATCCTCAGATTCTCACAACGAAAAAGAAAAAGGAAATATAATAAAATTACATGGAGAGAAATTTCCCGAGATAATAGGTTATACCATCATACGAAGATTGATGAGATGAGATTTGAGATGTGAGGTATGAGGTGTGTAGGTGTATGTATGTATGTTGTGCATGACACTGCATGGATAGCTAATTTTCGGATTGTGTTTGTGTATGCCGGAGATGATGGTGAAGAGATGAGCGATGAAGCGATGAGCTATGAAGCGATGATGGAATGGTTTGTAGTTTGTGGTATGTGTCGATTTTGGGTAGTACGGTAAGCTGTACGATTGGTAGGTAACTAGTAAGTGTGACTGGCTTAGAGAGTAAGAATGAGCAGATTAAATGGTCATAGGGCGTACGAATGCGTGGATGTGGGTTTGCATATGCATCTGTATGTGCATATCATTGCTGTTGTTGTGTAAGGGGTGGACGGTCGGTAGTTAGTGAGCTTTGTGGGTTTGTGAGGAACGGTTTGTATGGAATGTGGTTTGTGGTGCACAATGCATAATGCATGACGAGCCTAGAGTTTGTGTGGGCTCGAGGAAAACTTTACCCTATCTATAAATAGAGAGAAAATAGAAGATAGATGTAGAGAATCCTAGATCCCCTAGAGCAATGTAATACCTCACTCACCTACTCGCCTTACCGAAATAACAATATCATTAGCAAATTCAAATTTACAATCTAGAAAATCCCCCAAAGATCAACCAATCCAAAATAGCAATCATTCATTCATCAAATCTCATGAGCATGAGAGGAAAGTAAAATTTCAAGTTACACCCGCTGCGAGGAATTCGTCACACATTACACATTACACGGTTTACGCACCAGTGACAGTTTACACGACGTGAAGAAACGGGATATGTATGTAGACGCTCGTTAGGCGAGTGCGAATATGCATAGGGGATACAGGCATTAGTGGGTTTATTTTGGGGGGTTCATTTGGGTAGGGCTAGATGGTTGTTTGTGCAGTGTGGTGTTACGTGTAGATGTTGTGTTATGTGGGGTGGAATGGATTTAATCGATGGAAAAGGGAGAAGGGGAGAAGGAGGGATGGAGAGAAGGAGAGAAGATAAATTGGAAGATGGGTTTATGCGTTAGTGGGTTGATGGAGAGGTTGGTGTGATGGAAGCTTGGAGATGAGGAGGGAAGGGTGATCGAGAGGTTTGCTTGCGCCTAGGTTCTTACCCATTCACCAGTGGAATTGAAGTTATGATTTGGCTGGTGTGGAAAATGTTTGTATGATGCTGTGTAAAAAAAGGTGAAGAAATGTTAGAGTAACTAACTTTACCTCATTAAGTGCCAGAAGGGGAAAATAGATGGTAATTATGCTACCATGAATAATTCATTCCATTATATTTCTATATAAAATGTATCTATACAATCATATCTAGTGCTACCTCGATAATCTTTGAGTATTGAGTGTAGCAGTCATGTATCCTTTCATATTACCGTCCACTAACCTGATTCATCCCTATCTACTTCTTCATTTTATCCAATTGTCCCTGTTTCTACTCTCTTTTTTGATACTAATATCCCATTATCCTACCGATCAAATACACAGAACTTACAGAGGAAGAAACAGAGATGCTCATAAGAAGGTTGTAGGGTTATTGTATTCTATCGCTTTTTGGCATCCCAGGGTATCTTGTATATCTAATCTCTCACCATTCAAATAAATATCTCTCTCCCTTTCTGTAAATAGACTTTCAAACTTCCCAACCATCGCTAGTGTATTCATTAAATCTTGCAGTGTGAAGTATAGAAGAAAATACAATAGATGCACCAACAATTTGTCCCAATCCTCCTTTTCACCCGCAATAAAACATAGTGAGATCCCAATCATCCTATCGTATAGGTGATTCCATCCATAGCTCCTCCTGATTAGCTTGCATCATTTCCTTAACCCAAGAATCAGTCTGCCGTTTATCACTCATCTCAAACACTGCCGTACGTCTATCCATAGATTTTCGACTGGATCTATCAGCCTCTTGGTGAAAGTTCGAAGCAAGCTGCATTTCCTGGAATTGTTGATAATACATTGGATATTGAGTTTCGTATGGATGTGGTGGCTCTTGATGATTGTACTGGTTTTGTCCTTGAGCGGCTTGTTGACGTTGTTTCCATATTTTGTAGATGGGAACGCATGCAGCAATGAGAAGAACTATTGCGATGCCGACACCTATCCCAATTCCTATAGCAAGATTGAGAGAGAAAGATTCTGGCGTTGTATTGCTGCTAAGTTTGGGTTGTGATGATGAGGCAGATTGTGTAATTGAGACGGTTGCTACTACAGGTACTGAGGTGATTTCCGTGGTACTAGTCAAGCTTATGAGATTTATTGCTGATGTGATTGACGGTGGCGTATCAGTTGTGCTTTGACTGTTGACTGTATTCATGTTGGGAAAACGGCCTTTGAGATGCCCTTCGATACGAGTCTAGAATGTGATACAGGATAAAAGGCGACAGTCAAATTTTCAGCAGGCAGGAAAAGCAAAAAGAAACAAAGATAATCGAAGATTTTAGAGTCAAGGAACTTATTGACTTACTTCATATGGGGGAAGAACTACTTCTAGAAACTGGTATTATGGATTATACCGAGGTTGCGGACCTGAATCCACCGTTACGGCGCGTAGTGATGGGTTCGTTCCTCACCTCATCCCAAGAGTGGAGAATGAGAAACATAAACAAGACTTTTTGAGATAGGAAGCATTTTGAGCAGTGCAAAATAATGTATTAACCAGGCCGTGGCAAGGCTTTATGAAAGACCTGCTGGTAGATTGTTGGCTTTAGGCGGAATTTAAGAATAAATAAGGCTAATTGTATTTTCATTGCCCTTATCCTCAGTCATTCAAGTATGAGCTCTTTGTTTGGACGTTAACTCACTTGAGAATGGGGAAGCCTAGACTGGTCATTGAGGAAGGCGCGAAGAAGGCAAGGATTTTGAACATAGGATTTCTGCCAATGTATAATAAAGCTTTGGTACAGGCCAATTCAAAGCTTGGACCTTTCCTTCAACCTTTCCTTCAATTAAATTGAAGGCACGAAGGGATTAGAAAGTGGACCTAATTCAAATCCTTCTAGCCGCGCGCTTCAAATGATGAAGGCAGAGTCTTCATATAATTAGTAATGGGTTCTAGCAAAAGTTTCAGAATGGAAGTCAAAAGTGGTGTTTCTAGAAATCTGGTATAATATATCCCATCCCTTTCTTCCCAAGTGCAAGACGGAACTGAAGGTTCAAGAGTATCGAGGTGTTATATATCATACTTGAAGTTTGGCCAAGTTCTAGTGAAGTTACTCTTGATTCTTTTGAAATCTCAAGTAAAATGGGCAATATCATTCTATGATATGATACACTCAGGCGAGTCAGACATTCAAGGAGTAGTAGTGAATGACTATGGGCCTAGAACAACACGTGAAGGACGAATGTTAATTTCGATGATCTTTTGGCAACCTTGATATTCATAGAGCCCGTAGCTATTGATCAAGAATCAAGAATATTCATTTCCAACCGGTAGCTTCCGAGGTCAATGTAAAGTCGACATCAACTTGTTCCATACCAGCCTCATTATGACTTAATCGGTCCACATGCACTTTACACAGGACCTTTCAATGACGAACGGTAAACACATCAGATTGCGGTCAAACAACTATCTCTGATTCAAATTTATCCGCCACCTCATTCACTTCAAGGTTGTTCCCGTGGACGCAAGAATTCGACTTTGAATCCATCCATGCATTCCATAATCCCGTAAAACATACCTATGAAATTTGAATATGACGTAGCCATCCATACAAAGCTGAAAATTGTAGCTCAATTTCCCAAGAACTCCAAAAATAACCGTACCAACCTATAATATGAGGCTCATTATCTCGCGACGGTGAACCAGATTAGCAATATCCTACAGCAATTTCCCACGAACACTGCTGATAGGCCAATAAAATAAAAATCAACAGCCAAATCATTCACTTTTTCACTAGCAGCAAATCGCACCATGACCCAGCTCTTGTTTATAAACTTCTGAAAAACTCCCCATCCATCTTCTTTCTTTCTTTCTTTCAACTACAACCTCAACCTCAACCTCGATCCAAATTTCCAAAATCAAATTCTCAAAACCAAACTCAACTCACCTTCGTTTACCAATCCACACATAAAAATTCAACTTCCTATTCAAATACTCCTACATCTCAAATCCTAGTCACCATGTCTATCATTCAGAGATTCCAAATCATGTTCGCGCTTCTCTTTGTCGCGCTCATGTATCCCGTCAGCGCGAACAGCGAGGGTCTTGATCAAGTTGTTCGTGGTATTGCATGGGCTACTGAGTCAACCACTTGTAGTAAGCCCTTCACTATACTCCACATCATAACTCCAAGAATCCAAATACTAACAAAACCGTGTTTCCTAGCCGGTGCCACCACCGAAACCCTCATCCCCACCGTTCTGCCCGCCACCTCTGCTTCATCTTCATACGAAACATTAGTCCCCACAATCCTTCCATCCTCCTCCCCCGTCTCCATCTCCGTCACAACCGCCTACACCTCATCCGCAGCAACATCAACCCTCATCCCCATCATCACCACCCCCATCAGCATAACCACCACTCTAACCAGCACGCAAACCACCAGCTCCCTTGCCATCCTCTCTCCACTCCCCAGCCTCACCACCGCAGTCTCCAGCTACGTCTCTGCATCTGCGAGCGGGGAATCAGGCACATACACCAATACTACCACCATCCCCTCTACAACCCTCACCACTACCGCTTCTCCGTCTACCACCAAGATATCCACCACCACTTCCAAGGATTCTGCTACGAGCTCTGGTCCCGCCAGCAGCACCAGCACTACAGCCGTCCAAACGGGTGGTGCAATGGATGGCAATGTACTTTCAGGTGGATTGATGATCGCCGCCTTTGCAGCCGCCTATTTCCTTTAAAACAATGATGGCACGCCACACGTTGCACGTTGTGATTTGGGAGGATATTCATATTTCTTTTGCCTACCTATGTGGTGGAGGGATTAATATCATTCGGAACCAATTGGGAAGGAATTCATTTCTGCATTGCGTTGAGGGATGCCTGCCGTATTTGGTGCGTCGGGAAGGAAAGGATCGTGTCGTTTGAGAACAATGTGTATAATAAATAGATTAGCTACAGATGAATATCCTTCGATACTCATTTGTTTTTAATTCTATATCCGCGCGTTAGTTCTCTGATAACAATAACAGCTTTGTTTATTTAAAATGATCCATATCAATCGCTGTACGTGAATCTCGAACGTGAAATGACTTCCCTCAAACTCCCGAGGCTACAGAGACTTGAGTGTATTATCAGGAGAGTTTGAGGATAGATTTAGTTACATACATGAACATTATTCTGCTAATGACAGACAGATGGCATCAGCATCTTGCACCTCAAAGCACAAAATCTTTCCGCGTCTGAAGATGGGTTTCAACGTTATCCCATTTAAAACCCCATATCCCTTCGAGGAGAAGTGCATTTCAATACCTAAAACCAAACATGATCCATCCATCTCATACCCAATGCCGCTAAATATCAAAAGGAGCCCAAAATCATTCTTCCAAACCGCGTCAAGGCATCAATCATACATAGTATACCTAATAGTATAAATTCACATCATCGTTCGCTCCGGACTTATGCGACCCTCCATCATTTCCACTAACTCCGAGACTTTTCCTTTAGCTTTAACCCGCCCCTTACTTCCCCCACTTTCAGCACTCTCCGTCCTGGCCAGATTCGTACTATCCTCTTTGCTCAAAATTTCGCTAGGGTGTCGACTTAGACTTCCGCTTCCACTCGCGACTCTGCTTCTTCCTCCCATACTCCCCCCTTCGCTCATATCCTCACGAACATCATGATTAACGACTCGTAATCTCTCTTTTGGCACCGTAAACATGACTTGTACTACTCGATCCTCAATTGCTCTTTCTATATCCCATTCATCATCACCTTCGTCGATTCCATTTACGAGCCCCACGGCTTCACTAGCCCTTACACCTTGGATATTCGGCCGATCACCATTCATAAATGAGTTGGATCTCCCACGCTTAGCACCAAGTTTCTCACTATCCTCCCAATCCCCTCTACCCTGCTTTCTCCTCCATAAAGCTGCACCAGCACTCACCGTTCTTCTCGGAGGATTGTCCAGACGAATTGGAAGAGGGCTTGGCTCTCGATCTGTGAGGGTAGATTCAACGGCGGTATCACCATCGGGTCTGAAAACTTTCCGTAAACTTCCCAGCCATCCACGTCTACCAAGGCCAATAGGTTTATTCTTCGATGGGCTACCAATATAATCGTCTGTCGTTCTAGTAGGCGTTCTCGGAGGTGACTTCGAGGGGGGTGTGGTAGGGGAAGGGGGTCCTCGGTCTGCAAATTGTTCTGGGCGAGGGAGTAAAGTCACTGCTTCTGCTTGCAGGATTGGAAAGCTGGAATGAGTATGTGCGGTGGAGAAAGTCGAGGCAGTATTTTCACTGCCAGAACTTCCAGGAGGCTTAATTTGAGCGTTTTGTGCTGCAGGGCTGTCGGGCGTCGGGCTTAAAGCAGCGCTTCCTGAAGTAATTGTATTCATGGCATATGTTATATAGCCTCGGAGTGAGTTTGATCTTGTCCCTTGGGAGCCAGATCCTGAGCGACTTAGTGTAGCAGCTGAGGGGGCCATGCTTTGTTCACTGAGATTACTGGTTGTCCGACCACTGTCCTCGGAAATTTCTCCGGAAACAGAGGCTGGACCAGTCGCCGTGATCAAATTTGCACGTCGAGAGGGAGAAATCCTGCCGACAGTTGAATGAGATTTGGCTTTGGCGTGAAGAAGGGCATCCGCAGCTGCCCAATCTGCAACCCATGCTTCAATCTCACGTTCACGTTCTTGGGCAGGGGAGTCCGAAACGGGTGTAGTGGCACTACGGTTGTTTCGTTGTGCAGGCGCCAAAAGATTATAATTCTGAGGAGTCGAATCTTTGAAGGGATCTGTTCGTCGCTTGGGGCCAAAGTAAGTTTCACCTTCCCCAAGTGGAAGAGCAACGCCCACTTGAATAGGGGAAATTACATCAGCATCTTCGTCTGCTTCATATATTGGATGTATCGGCCCAGCTGTACCGAAACTAGTTGCTCTGACATTTCCGCTTGCTGCGCCCGGATCGAATGTTAAAGCAGGCTGATACAGACCTCGAGCATTTCGTAAAGGTTTCCTAGGTGTTTGTCGAGGTGTGAGAGTCGGAGAACCAATCCCTCCTGAACCGTATTCACCAGTATGCAAGCTTTCGTAGCCGCCCGCCGCGCTTCCTGAATCATAATACTGTTCATGACGATCTGAATAATCACGAGTCTGAGACATCTCTTGTGGACCTGGGTATGCAGTGGCCGCATTGTAACTAAGCGATCGTAGGTCCCTTTCCCTCACCTCATGTCTCTTTTCTTTGCGTTTTCTTCTCCAGCAAATCAAATACCAACCAACCCCTACAATGACAGCAATAAGCGCAGAAATTCCTATGCCGAGTCCTATGCCAAGACCAACCTCTGAAGAATCCGATGAAGAACTACTACGAGAAGCAGCTGAGACATATGTCGGATTGGTGTAATTTGATGTCCAAGTTGAGCTTGTAGCATTAAAGAACATGGGCTGAATAGTAGTGTCGACAGCTCTTTTCGTATTGCTGGAGGCTGTAATGTTAAACCCACCCAGTACCATCATCACATTTCCAGGAAGCATCGCTGCACCGTGCCCATAAAAGCCATCTCCGGATGGCTGATCCACAGGCACCGACCATCTCCATTGTCCGCTTCCTCCATAGCCCGTCCCAAGTTCTAATATAGCAAGTTGCGGATCGGCGGCTTGATTGACGTTCCCCACCCATCCACCGAGAATTATAACTTTAGACCCATCTTCTGTTAGTACTGCTGTGTGACCCGAACGACTATCAACGCTGGTAACTGAACTTTTAACAGTCAGTTCTGTGTTAGAAGTTTCTGTTGAAGATGGTGGGTTGACGGTAACAAAGCTCCAATCCTCCTCAGGAAGACTCCAAATAGCAACCTGGCTCATGTTGATAAATGCGTTCTTGGTGTGTCCACCAAGAAGTATGAAATTTTGTGCCTGCGTCATGATCCCAGATCTATTTGAGTAAGATGGTGTCAGGGCAGTAGTAGTGAACCCCGCTTCAGCGACGGGAGCTCCTCTATTAGCAGCGAAATCCAAATTGTACGAATTTGCAGATTCAGGTGATATTCGCATCATATGGTTCGAATAATTAGCATTCGATTGCCATGTCGATATATTCGCCGACGAACTGGGACACATGCCACCATATATGTAAATATCCGTATCTGTAGCATTTGCGTTGACCAATGTGGAGAACTGGAATCCTCCCGACAAGAATTCCGCGCCTGCAAGACCTGCAGAGAAGACATCAGTCGCAACAGTAGTTGTCTCATTCGCCCATGTCCCATTTCCAGGAGCCCCATCGCGAGGTGTATAAGTCCATAGCTCAGTGCTGGGAGGTTGCGAACAAGAGCCAGTGAGCAATGAGATATCGCCGTACGTCCCAATAGTGGGTATAAAAGCGGTATTATTGTCGAGGAACGAAAGATTAGGTGTGAACGGTTCTAATGTGAGATTCGAAGCGAATAGAGTTGAAGATATATTAAGGAATAAAAATTCAGGTCGAGTATCTGATTCGGAAGCGACGAGAAAAATAAATGCGATATCGTTGTTTTGGCTTGCGCTCGATGGAAGAAGGATCGTAGTAGGATTATATGGAAAAGTCTGCGCATTGGCAATAGCTATGAGAATTACCGACGTCCAAAGGACAGAGAACAAATCTGTTCTCATGCTGAATATGAAAATGGGGAGGAAGTTACTGATATGCTGGCAGAGGCTAGGCTGTTTTTCGATGCTGATCACATTATTATTGCCAGCGAGATTATAAATATCTCAAATTGAGAGTGGAGAGCACAGCTCAGCACTGATTCTCCTCGAACTCTCTTGCCAGTCTGGTTCGATTGGAAGTAGGTATGTAACGGTTTAATTTGGTATCTGTCGCGATTGAACAGTACAAAGTACATCTGCATGAAAGATTTAGTGTGACCCAGTATCAGACCCCCGATGATAAACACGAGATCCAGACATCCAGACCAGCTAATGATCAATGTTGACTTATTAGTTTTCCTGTTCGTTGGCATAGTGATAACCGTGATTAGCTAGCTACTGTACAAGCATACATGCTCTCCATGCATGTGAAAACATCATTGCGAATGGTCAATTCATCATGATGAGATACTAATGATGTACTTTCACACACAACAACAATTACTTAATCAATTGGGGTAATATCATAATCAATTGCGAAGATTTTCCATTCGAACTCATCCGTTGATGCAGATTTCTTGGTTGAATTGTTTTGAAGGGGCGATGAAGGCTGTCTGTGCCTCGGCTCCAATTTTACGCCTTAAGTCTTTTTCGGCACTTCATCCTCATCTAGTGAGGGGTTATTGCGTACAGTAGTACCATTTGCTTGTCAATAAGTAAGTTCCGCTGCACATCATCATCATCATCATCATTATCATTCTGACGTCAATCTCTCCAACATGGTATATCAATCTACAACTTTGTATGATGCGAATCCGTGATACTCTACGTAGCTTACTGTAATATATCCGCACAACACAGCAGATATGCCAGCCTGCACACTCCATCTCCTTTCTCTCGCCGTTGCTATCCCTGAATTCCTTTCAGCCCTCTCGAAAACTTCAATCACTCCACTCACAATTGGCAGGGTTGTGCGTTGGATTGTTCTTCCAACATCGATATCAATAGACCCACTTCTCGCACGTAACATTCATTGGGATATCTTAATGATCCTGCCAAATACCGACGTCCTCCCATCCTCAATTCAAAATCTTATCCTCCATCAATGGCAGGTTACAGCAGGGGTACCTTCACGATTAATTCAAGATTTCACATCAAAGAATAAGAAACTACTTAAGCCTCGACCGGAAGACATACCACTCCTCACTGGAAGATTAAATGAGCACAGCACGACATCTTCAGCCCAAGCTCTTGAGCTTTCTCCTCCATTACTAGAATGGATTAAAACATTCAGCAAACAAGAAGGACGAGGCGCAGTTTCTATGCTTAATCTTCTAGCATTTAAACCTGGATTCAAAGAACAATACTTGAAATATGGAGCGGAATTTGCGAAATCTATCGGGTCAAAACGAGGTGGTATCGCGAAGATCGTTGGAACTGTGATACATGAAGGAAATCCGAAAGAAAGAAGTGAATGGGATGAGGTTGCGTTAGCGCATTATCCGAGTATTGAACATTTTGCAGATATGCTGGCTAGTGAAGACTATCAGGAAGTAAATCACAAGTACAGGGTGGGAAGTTTGAAGGATACTTTCATTCTTTGCACAACGGAATTGGATTTGCCTACATGGAGCAAGAGCGAGTCGAAACTGTAGAGGGCGGAGAGTGGTACAAGATTGCATCATTGGCAAGCTGTATCTACAGATATGAGCTGTTCTTCCGTTCCCAAGATTCCCCGAAGCAATCTTGGCCATATTTCACCGCTGCGACATTGGAATAGATCCGAAAAATATAAATCTGTTACTATGTATGCAATATTGTTATACACATTAGTTCCTCTCATATCGAACTCGGGACTAGCTTAAGTAACTCCCGCTAAAATTCCAACAAATCTGGTCTCCTTGGCACATGTTCTACTTGATACACAACAAATTCTGCCCTAAGAATGAGGCGCTAATAAACGCCGTGTATTCCTCATGATAGTATCATATAAAGGACATAGCCTTACAGCAATAACCCTGAAACTAAAATTGCACATGGTCAAGCTAGAAAGCTATTGTGTGCTAGGTTCCCGCCACTGGTTCTGGACTGGGAGTCGCTTAATTTGTGCTGCATCTGGCGCGGAACCTTGGGTAGCATCAGAGGTGAAACTCCTCTTCTTGTTACGACTAGCATCACTGGCGCTGTTGCGGCTGGATGAAGCCGAAGCCTCGGCCGTTAATTTATCACCTGGCTTCGAGGGAACTGGGTTTGGGGCAGTTTTGCGCTTGGCTACGCGGCTGAAGAAAGTAAGAAGCTTTTCGGCTCTTTGGAAGTCATCATGCGATGTCTTCGTAATACCTTGTGGTGGTGTCTCGTAGCCTGCTGATAAGATCTCCGAAACAATTCTACCTATAATTTGAATACCCACCGCTAGACAGGTTTCCCGGACCATATAGCGAATCTGGTGCCAAAAATGTCAAAGAACATACTGGATTTCTCGATTACCAGCTAATTCGTTTTCTGGTCTTTCAAAAAGGAGGGTGAAATCACAGGTAGCGGTAAACGTGTTTTTCACTATACGGCTGAAGCAGTGTAAACTTGCAAGCTATCGGAACACTATAGCAGCACGGTATTGAAAGAGGTCCTGTAAATCAAAACTACCTCACTTGTCTCGTCTGGTGCTGTATGCTTGAGGTTATACCTAGGAACATAGCGCTGACTTAAAGGTAACGGACGGTTTCTAATCGTGTATTTCCCCTTTGCCGTCGTATTTGGCTTCCCCGCTAGACTTAGCTTCTATGGAAGCTGAACTCAATTCGATGTTGGGTTTGTTTTCAAATTGATAAAAATTACCTTCTTCTTGAGTCTCAGATCAGTAAAATCATCCCTGGCTTCGTGGATTCCATGTTGTTCATGCATTTTCGATCACAAATTGTGGTCCATGTGCAGATTTCGATCATCGACAAATAAGCCCGCGATATTAAATTTGTGATTTTGAAGTAACTCACCTTTTTAAAGAGTGACCCAATGACTGACATAAGATATGGTGTATCATCTAACTTACAAGTAACCTGAGACCGTATGCTGATTTTTGGTAGTCTTGAGGATTTTCTAAAGTGTTGAGCACCACAAAATGAGGAAGAGGACCGGTCGTGATTCTGCCCTGCTCGCCTATTCACGTGCCAAAAGATGTTCACCGCTTTCGGCGAGCTAACATAAGATTGACTAGCGCTTCCGTAATGATGTTAGTCTGCTGAATAAGTTGCTGATGCAATACTTTCATCAGCATCAAAAATCAATCCACAATCCACAATCACCTAGACCAACTGCTATCAGTAAGTTAAAAATCAATTATCAAAGAAATATATCTGAAATCAATAAGTAATCATTTCCTCATCTTCATGTAACGTATATCTTCCTTCATCTCTCACATTCCAGCAGACTTGCAAAAGTCTATAAATGAAGCTCCTCATTCTCATAACCTCCATTTTCATTGCATCAATTTCCATACTATTCTACAGCAGCAATAGTCAACTATCACAGTTCTTTCAATTCTTCACAAACAACAGAATAATCACCACAATTGACACAGACTCAATTACAACCCAATCTTCTATGAGCACTACATCTGCCATCAAATCAACCATGTCCAAAGCACTTTCACACGCCAAGATTACCCCCCGCAAGTCATTGGCTCGAGGCCATGCTGATCATGGCTGGCTCAATTCCTACCATACATTCAGTTTCGCAAACTACTATGATAGTCAATTTCAGAACTTTGGAAGCTTGCGAGTTCTCAACGAAGATCGTGTAGCTGGTGGCACAGGATTCCCTACGCACCCTCATCGCGATGCTGAAATCTTCAGTTATATTCTCAGTGGAGAATTAACCCACAGAGATAGTATGATCAAGAAGGGAGCAGAGGGGGCGGAAGGAGATGATTTTTACAGAATGAAAAGAGGAGATGTTCAGTTCACAACTGGTGGAAGTGGTATATTTGTCTTCTTGCCCCAAATGAATAGAATAATGCTAATGCATCTTTTATAGGAATCGCACATTCAGAACAAAATGAATCAAAGGAAGAAGTCCACTTCCTTCAAATATGGGCCCTTCCTTGGGCTAGATCTCTCACTCCACGATACCATACAAAAACCTTCTCTGAAGACGCCAAGCGATCTGCATTCTTACCAATTCTCTCGCCATTGAAAGCTGGCCCTAATGCGTCTGCGGAAGAGGAAAAAGCGGCAGAACCAACGCTCCCAAATACCATACCTATACATGCCGATTTTGTCATGGCTGCTGGAATCATTGGAGTGGACAAGAGATTCAAATGGACTGTTGGTGGCGATGCAACAAAGAGCGCTGAAAATAGAAAAGTCTATATACATGTCCCTATGACTAAAGGGGGCAATGCAAAGATCAGATTAGACGGCAGAGAAGGAGCTGTGCTGTCTGAGGGTGATGGTGCATTCGTTGAAGGAGTCAAGGCAGGGGATGTTTTGAGTGTTGAAAGCATCGGAGAGGCTGAGGCGGAAGTTATCGTTTTGGACAGCGATTAGATGTTTCTGATTGTTGGAATTTGGCTTTTATATCGATACCTACCTAGTATCTAGCGCTTATTGTACCTTTGAACTTTTAAAAATATAACTCCCGATGACCCATAAAGGTGAAGTATCACTTTGCTGCAAATTTGCCTGCGATGCCACAGTCCAGAACATCAAACATGACAAAATATCACTACGTTCTGATATCCAAAGTCGCATACTTATGTCACGAAGACGGAAATGGGTCCATACAGCGAATACTAGATGAACTCATAAAAATGATCTCCTCCCTATTTTTGCCCGTAGCCTACTTCTAGTGGAGATGGTCTTGATGCTGGTCACTTAATTTATGCAAGCTTAGGAAATATGATTGTATTTTCGCCTCATATTAGCTAGAATATGCTAACTAGATACCCTGAAGGAATTGCGTATTCCGAACAAAATAAATCAAAAGGAGTCCATTTTTTCCAAATCTGGTCCCTTCCCTGCGCTATGAGCCAGGTGAAATCCTCGTGTACTCCGAATGAACGTCTTGTTCGTGGTATATATACCTTGTAGGGAATTGGGGCCATATATGTCGGCCGTACCTCCGCCACTATATTCGAATCTGGTGTACAATGGATGCAATTATTAGAACGGTTGTATAATGTATATAAAATCGAAATCTTCTAAATAGTTTCAACTGAATTAAATAATTCTAGATTGAGCAGGAATACTAGTGAAAATAAGATCGATGACAAAGATTATCCGATATACTTCGATTTTAAGGCTTGATTGATTGATTGATTGATTTAACGTCCACACTGAGTCTAAGACTATCTAGGACGGCTAGGGGCTCTATAAGCTCCTAGTTGATGCTATGGGGAGTTGTATGCTAGCTAATATACAGTTTGTATAGTTTGGGTTTCTTTTCAACCCTTGAAATATTGATTGAAGGCAAGTGAAAACTAATACTGGGGAACAAAGCCCGATATCTTCATCCTCTAAGACCTTTTCTTCCTCGTTCTCCCCCTACCCCTTGCTAATTAAAGCATCCCACTGATATAATCTTCTTCTTCGATCCAATCTGCTATTCCGACACCCACTTCCCACAAAGATCAAGAATCATCTCCATCAAGATTACCTCCAACACAGCAAAAGAATCCTCATACTAGTGAAAAACAATTGGGAGGCATTACTCTCCTCAATTCGAACTCATTCATTAACTCTTTTGTATACCTTCCTAAATGTGATGATCTCCAGTTTTGTTTGAATATAAATAATCGAAACCGCCGAATGGAATATCGGTCGTTTGAATGTAATGATAGTGGAACGTGGCCCTAACCCTACCCACACATGTACAAAAAATATTTTCGTAAAATCGAGGAAAAGGCATAATATCGTATCGATACCCAGAATATAGCATTAGTTGATAGATGATGGTATTCTCTATTTCATGATAATCGTAGTGTTAAAATGAATATATTTTCGATAATCGATTGTCGAAAAAAGGTATAAAATGCGAATAAAACAATAGCAAATTCTGTATCGAAAAGATCCTTCTGGAATAGAAAGGATTTACTAAGTATATCATACTTCATATTGAAATAATAATCGATAACAGATATTGAATCTAACTAGGGCTTTTGTAACCATCGTTTGTATTTTGGGTTGATGTTCGTTTATTCTTTCGAAGATATTGATACTGTAAAATTGTAATAACCCCTCTATCGTGAATATTGTAATCGGGAAACCCTCTCTCTCTCTTCCAATGTATCCGATTCCATCAAATGACTCAATCTTAGCTCTGCAGACTCTCAATAGAGAGCTGGAGGTTCGTAGAGGGCACCACGTACAGGTGTTGAGTCTTCGCCCTCCGATTTTAAGGCTTACTGTGCAGGAAATGTATAAATATTTATGCCAAGCTAATAGCGCTTATTCGGAATCGTTGTAAAGCTTCAAAATCATTATATTTCAAATTTTTAAATATTGAAAATCTTCGAAAGATCGAAATTTCATTCTAATAGTATTGGAATAATTATATAAGGGATGTGATGGGTAGTATACATTAATTAACTGAATTCCTGTAGAAATGTAGTGTATTCTGAATAACTTCAAGTTCAGGTATTGGTTATCATTTAAAGCTTCAGGAAAAATATCTGTTTTACAATTATGGAAACCTTTGTATCTATCGATATTTATATCCGTTGAAAGTCTATATCTACTTTACTCAAGTAGTTATTTGAATTGGCTAAAATCATTTAATCCAGTATAGAACAAGAATAAAGCGGAAGCACATCCAACATATATAGGCCCTATTTCCTCCTAGGTAATCAAATCAGTTCAATATTTATACCCATCTCCACTCCATCATATTTCCATTCCCCCTCTTCCACTTCTACAATCTACAATCTAATTCCTATCACTACTCAACCCCATCCAACTTGAATTCTGATTCCCCGCCCCCAATCCCCCCACAAACCCCTTCCCAATATCCAACGTACTACTCCCTCTATAAATATGACCCATCCCATGTCCCAATATCTCCGCATAACTCACCAATCCCAATTTCACCGCATCTTGTATCATATCCAACGTATCGTGTACTTTGAGTGCTCTCTTGTACTTTTGTTTGAGAAGGGGATCGGAGGGTTTCCGGAGATGGATGGTGTAGGTTTGGAGGTCTGAGGAGGAATATTTGGTGCAGAGGCGTATGGGGTGGCCAATGGAAAAGCTGGTGTAGTCTGCAGTGTCGCGGGTGAAGGTTGTGTATGTGGGTGTGGCGGCGGGGATCTGGGGGGTGGATTGGGTAGGGGTGGAGCCGGGAGTTGTTGGGTTTAAATCAGGACATTCGGATGAGGGGGTTGTTGGGTTTGAATCAGAACATTCGGATGAGGGAGTTTTGGGTACCAGGTTTCCCTCTTTGAATTCTTTTCCGGCTAGATCCAGAAGATTTGAGATTTGTTGGTCATCCTCTATTGTCTTTCAGTATTCTCGTCTTCTTTCGTCCCACCTTCGAGCGGATTGTATACGCACTGTAGATAACTATCCCTTCATTAAATCTCGAATTCTCCGAGTAACTAATTAGGAAGAAAATATCCACGAAACCAATTAGTCGAAGTCGACCCGACCAGCGATCTCCATTCACGAGAATCTCCCATGGATGTATATCACTACAGAGTTGTTAACCGGGATCTCTTAGCACCAGATTCATTCATTTGACGAGAGTTAAGAAGGAGAGACATACCAGTCACACTGTAGTGTTTTATCTTCAACAGACCTTCCAAAGACTTTGAGAATTCTATGATATGAAGCCATTTTGTTCAATTGGTATGAAAATTCCGGGATCTCTCCTTCAAAGCGTGAAGAATAAAAGTCCCGTTGAGAAGCACTCAGTACGATGAACTCGGGGGGTAATCAAACGACCAGTACCGTCTTATCTCATTTAACTGAGCTTAAGCCTAAACCCATTTAAGTCCGATCAACCTCGTCAAAACGGGAATATCAGGAAAACAGAGCAAAAATTGACAACACACTTTGACAATTCATTCAATCATTAACCCCTAACGCTCAAAAAGGGATGGACTTCAGCTCAGTTAAGTGAGATGAGATAGTTTTCAGGATGATTCCATCCGACCTCAATGGCACGAGCCGAGTTTCCCTCAAAAATCCTCCATCAAGTGCCGAAAGTACAGGGGCTTTGTATACGAACATGCATCAATATTGAACCGATGCGCTGTCTGAAACACAATAAATCAGTACTGTCTGGCTGAGGAATAGTTTAATGTACCAACTGCAAGAAATTCCGAAAACGTAGGATGATTGACGGGGTGTACTCAGGCGGGATACAAAAGAGATACAGACAAAATAAGCGAAGAGCCTCAAAATAATGAAACTTGAACAAAACAAAATATATTCTATTATATGTTATAATTAATAACTCAACAATCATCTTATAAAATCATATTAAAATACTATACAAAAATCATCGTATCCGAGATATTTATTCTGAAGAATCTATAATTGATTATATATCACGGAGAATATCGTGATCTCCGATAGTCCATAGACTATCAAATATATACTTCTCTTTTAGTCTAAAGGCTCGTCTAGACTTTTTTAATTCTTATTATCAATTAAATGATTTTGATCTATTACTATTCAAAAGTTAGTTCATTCAAAATACTTATCGATTAGATAACTGTTTATTTAATCTATATATACAACCCTCGATCAATATAATTGTCACGGGGCTCGCGAGCGGGCCCGGTCGGGCCTAGCTCTCGCACATTCTGTATTTATATCTATTTTCCGTTCCTAGAATTGTAGTTCTTCGAGCTACGTCATACATATATTCTTTACCTACCTAGTACTAACCCAATGAAATGATCAATTATCGATGAATTTTACCCGTATTGTAGATCATTATCATTGATTGGTTCCTTTCAATTCGCTGTTATGGTATGGTATTGGATAGTAGCCCCCCTTAACCGAACACCGTGTTCAAATGATAAAGAGGCCCACCTAGAGTTATTTTCCCACTCTACCTATTTTCCCTGCTATTCTGCCTGCCGTCCCCGTGATAATAATCGAGAATAAGTCATTTAATTCATTCTACCCGATCCAATTATATATACTCCATATTCCCTGATCTTTAATGTTTATTTAATTTACTTCTATAAAAAAACCAATATTAATATTAAAAGAATTGAATCATTTTTGATAGAATTATTATAAAATGAAATTAAGATAGTTTATAGGATTGAATATATTTTCAAGCTATTCGCTTATTTTGTCTATATCTCTTTTGTACCCCGCCCGAATAACCTTACATTCAGTGTCGTAATTGTTTCGGTGCTGTGATAAGAAATGATTTCCGTACATCGGACAGGTAAAATGATAAAGTACTTTGGAGTAGCTGAAAGTATGAGGAGATATTTTGGAGATCTCGATGCGAAGAGTGGGTATATGATTTTCGTATATCGAACAAATAAAATGAAGTACTATTGAGTAGCTGAAAGTATGAGGAGATATTTTGGAGATCTCGATGCGAAGAGTGGGTATATGATTTTCCTATATCGAACAAATAAAATGATGAAGTACTTTGAAGTAGCTGAAAGTATGAGGTGATATTTTGGAGATCTCGATGCGAAGAGTGGGCATATGATTTTGCCATTACTTGATTGGAGCCGTGGAAATTTATCGATAGCTTATTAGAGCTTCCAATTGTAGCTTCTCCTCCAATTCAACTTTTTACTTCTGATTTATCTTCAGCAACCTCTCCTCAATACCAGTTCCCAGGAAAGTCTCTCAAAAATGGCATCTTGGACCGACCAAAACGAGCTTTTTCGTCTGGGGAAGAAAATCTTCGACGCAACGGGCACCCCCACACCATCCGAGAAATCGCTCATCTCCTCCCTCGCCAGTACTACTGGCGTAGGCTACAATGTTGCTCGCGATGCCTATGTCAAATCTGTGCTTGATCCTCTATTGCAAAATAAAGTTCGCAAATCCATGAAATGGATCATCAATTCGAGTTTCGTGCCGGAATTCATTGATTCTACCGCAAATGGCACTGATTTAGACGATGAGAGTTTTGAGAAAGAAACCATTGACCCAGTGGTTTTGAATGCGGATGGAGTACCCGTTCCTAAGAGGATGTTTAATATTGATACGGGGAATATGGAGGATGAGTCAAATGGCCAATATGTGATATTGAGTCACTGTTGGAAAGGACAAGAAATCACATATTCATTTCTTACCAAGATCAAAGAGAACGCGAGGAAAAGAGAAGTTTATGAGATGGTTCGGGACGCTGATGATGAAGATGAGGATGCGAAGAGGTTTGCTAGTTTTCAAGCTAAGAAATTCGGTCATTTGGAAGTGGGAAAAAGTGATGTTGAATTACTCGCTGCGCAATGCACGAAGGATGTTGATGAGCAGATCAAGAAAATCACCGTTATTCTGAGCCGTTCAGGTAATGGTTCAAGTGATTGCGATCTAGGGACATTCCTTGCTCAGCTGACCGAGTTTAAAGAAGCTACTTGGGAAGCAGCAAGCGCTCGCAGTACTCTGAATGAGAAGAAAAATGAAATAGAGTTGGGGAAGAGGGCAAACAAGGACTTGGAGAAGGAAAAGAAAGACGTGGGAGTTAATGATTTGGGAACGCCCACCAACAGTGAGGCCAGTGAGGCAAGTGAGGATGATAGTTTCAACCTTCGCAGAGATTTGTCGCAAGCCGAATCCGATCTTCCTGAAGTTGAAGACAAGCTCAGCCACGCCGAAACACGCCTCAGAAACGCAACAGAAGAATGCATGACCATGAACCAAATCCCCGGCCTACGGTCCACGATGGAAGATCTCCTTCCTATCCTAGAGAGAAAGAAGTCAATGTACAAAATCGAAGGCTCACTGACGGAAGCGAAAAAAATCCTTGATTCTGGCCTTTTCCCATCTAATGGCCGTAAACGTTACCTTTGGAACGATACCTGCTGTATCAATAAAGGCGACGCAAATGAGCTTAACGAATCACTTGCTATGATGGGACAATGGTATAACCATGCCGACCTTTGTTTGGTGCACCTGGATACACCAAGTTCAACAGAATGGGTCAATACTTGGCGTAGTCTTGACATGCAGCCTGGTGAGTTGGCTGATGATGACAATTTTGCTAAATTTGAAGATGTGGTATCACCAAAGTGGGGGAAAAGAGGTTGGACTTTGCAGGAACTGGTATTGAGTAAAATGACCTTTTATGTGAACAATCTTTGGAAGCCTTTGTCCAGAGATGTAGAAGGTCTTGGTCCATACTATTATCATTGTTTTTATCTTCAAAAGCATGTTCGTGACCAAGATATTTCTGGGTTGCCAGAAAAAGCAAAATCTCTTCTCCAAAATTTGGCACATCTGCAAGAATTCATGGATACCAGTGAAAAGGTACATCCAATCCCCCACGTTGACAATGTACCACCATCCAAATCAGAGCTTCGGGTAGGCTGACTAGAACATAGATCCCTTACTTCAATTCAACAGAAGGACTAGAAAGGTCAAGAAGACTCATTGGCATCCTCAATTTTCTCGGGGTTCAATTTCCCGGAGAGATGAACGATGATAATTCCGGTGCCTATATTCGGAGTACGATTTCTCGAGCAGGGTATGAGATCGAATCACAGATTAATCGGGAAATCCCCGCTGCGCAGACTCTTCGATCACTGTTCACAACTCTGGGTTTTGATTTGACCTCGAATTCGATTCGACCACAAGCGAGGACCTTAATCAAGCTTTTAATAAGAACTTTAGTTGATGATTGTGCGGCTGCTATCGTTGCGGATCGAACAAAGGTTTCAGAATTCACAAATGTGCCCCCACCTGAATGCTGTCGCGGACTTAGCAGGCCAACTCTTCCCGCCCACGATATTTTGTCTTTGGCATCATATCGAAAATGCACTGTCCCTATTGATAGAGTTTACTCGCTGATGGGAGTCCTTGGCGTGAAATTTTCAGCCTTCCATGCAGAAGGCCCAACTAAAGCTCTTTGTCGATTGCTCGACGAGGTGGTCATCACTACCAATGATGTCTCAATATTCAACTGGGCGGGTAAATATTTGGGAAGCCCTATCAGAGGAAGATCTTTATATCCCTCTAGTTTGACCGCATTCAGCCCAGGGAAAACAGATAATTATTTTACGGCAAGGAGAAATGATGTATTGGCGGAAGCCTCGAAGAAAGAAAGATATATGTTGCAAGACACTGCGTCTCAAATTACATTGCTATTACGTCGAACAATCGACTTCGTCAAAAGAACGGCGTACAAAGATATGCCCATTGGCCTACTTCAAAGTATCCTCAATTTCATTGAGACAATTGGCTTGAGCGAGCTTAGGCCTCAGCTGCTCAATCTTGGAAAGCTACTGGTCTATCTCGAGAATACTGTAAGCTTCGAGAAGTACAAGCCACAAACTCGTTATAGGACCGAAGAAGAAAAGACTAAGAGAGAGGTCAGTGGCGAAGAGGAAAAGCCGGTAAGCGAGGATAGTGAAAACATTGCCTCGAGATTCGGACTCAAAACACCACACATACCTCAGATGCCACATTTTTCCGCACCGAAACTCAAAACCAGACTTAGTGGATTTGGCAGAAAGACAAAAGAACCGCTGGCTCCCGCAAAAGAAAGCGTAGACGCTCCACCAACATCTCACGTGGAGTCAGGAACAATTCCTTCAAACAAAGAAGAACCAAAAAATCTAGTCGACGAAATAGACCATTGGATCTCCAAGGCTCAAGACATCAAGGTCATCCCAAGAGAATTCCAGCCGCTTTTTGAGCATCTACAAGCTCCGAGTTTGGATGGTCTACCTATGGGAAAACGTCAAAAGCCACAGAAAAGTCAAGAATTTCTAAGTTCTAGTATGATATGTCCAAATCCAATCATGCTCACCACTTCTGGTATTGAAGGGGTCTTCGATATTCAGAGAGTCATAGTCAGTATGCAGAATCCCGAACACCTCCGCTATCAAGTACAGAGTGCTGTGAACGACAACCAGAAGATAAGCGGACAATGTACTATCAGTACGGCACTGTCTATGATAACAGTCAATTTCTCTTGCGAAGCCAGGGTATTGGGAAAGCAACTGGATGTTTGTGATGTAGTCCAGAGAGCTTTGTTTGATCCCGAGGAGAAAAGATCACTCGATTCAATAAATTCAAGGCCAGCTCTCACCACAGGACATGAGAGCGACAGCTACTATAGCAAGCTCACCTCGTTTTCCTCCGGATTTATGAGTAAGGAACCAGAAACAACCGTTTCCACCGAGAACGAAGATGCAAAAACCCCCGACCTCGATCCATCAGCTCAAGCCCGCACCTTTGGCGAAAATTCAGAACAACGTCGTGTGGTCCGTATGCTCGACTTTGTCCAAGAGAACAATATCAACCTTATCGTAGGCGAATGGGTTCTTGCCAGGTTTACAGGCGCTGAAGGAGCAAAATGGTTCCTATGTCAATTGGAATTAGGATCCACGCACAGTTACTATGGACGACGCATAGCGACAGACGATATTGACTTCAAAAACGTAGTACCCGAACCTGGGCTTGTGGGTCATTGGGAGAACTATATGAGAAACAAGAAAACAGAACTGTGCCGCGTCGTGAATGTGTTAGGCCAAGGACGGTTAGTTCGACAGTACGCAGACTCAGTCACCAGCTCGGAGATTAAAACCGAGATGAATGATGACTCGGATCACGAAGGTTCAAATAACAAAGAAAAACTCAAAGATTTCCTCTTCAAACGAGGAACAGTCTTTGGCGCTGAAGTTGTCCAAACACTCACTGATATGTGGGGCGAGAGATTGGATGAGATATTGAGTGATACTATTCTCCAGCAGGTACCAAAGGGACTGAGAGCTGCAATCATGAACTTGAACGAGAATGAGGATTTGTTGCCAGCTATGTTTTTGAGTGGTATCCAGGTCCATATGTTTTAATAGGTAGTTTTGGGTACAGATCTTATGAATTGAAATTAGTTTGAAGCTGCTTTGAATTTGACTAGAACTGCAAGAATTTCCGATAGTCAGCCACGGTGGGCTTGATGAAATACAGTAGAACCTGGTTACACCGGACTGAGTTATACCGGATACTTGGATATACCGGAAGTATTTCCCAATTTCATCGATTTTTGTATAGGAATACCGGATTTTTTGCCTATAACGGATTACCGGATGATTTTTTATCAAATCTAGTATAATTTTGATGAGGATAAACTCTCGGAGGTTCGGGGATAACATCCGCAGAAATCTTGTTATAAAATTTTATAAATATTTTTTATACTGGAAACCTCTTTATACCGGATTTGATTGGTCGAATTTTTTGATCCGGTATAATCAAGTTATACTGTAGTGCAAGATCTTACTATGAATTCGTACCTTGATCAATAGGATTCCCCGGCACCGTGCACAAGACCCACCGGCTCAGCCCCATGCTCTAACCCCCATTCTCGCAAATGCTTTCTGTACATTATCATCTACCGTCTAAACTCACATACAAGAACTCGCACTAAACCCTTTAAAAAAAAGGATCTGCAGTGGGTTCGCAAGATATTCCGATACGAGATTGAAAAAACATCGGAATTTGAAGATTCCGAGCCCTAACCCATTGTCGATCTTCGTCTTAAACGGGTTTAGTGTGAGTTCTTGTACGGTGATGGCGATAAGTTCCTACGTACGCAGGTAACATTTAGAGCCCGTTCTTTGTACAGCTTAGAGAATTTTGTGATTTGCCGACCTGTCACGGGGAATATTAACCACTCGGTAAGAGTGGCGTCACTTTTATCGTGATACGATCTGAACACAGATTCGTGAATAGGCATACAAATTCGTGATTTTGATCAAAATCATACTAAAAAAAACTTAATTGAATAAGAGCTTTATAAAAAGGATGATAATCTTTAATCAGATTTCTGAAAATGATGGTTTAATTCAAGGCATAATAAGAAAGAATCAATTTATCTATACTAGAGAATAACAAACTACTATATAATATATAATAGAGTTGAGTTTTTTATAATCCTTACAGAGGGGATCAAAACCTTAAGCGAATAAAAAGCCCTTTCTATGGTGGCGTCCTGAGGCATTCATGCCAGGATTGATTGATTGATTGATTGATTAAATTAACGTCTACACTGAGTCTAAGACTATCTAAGACGGCTAGAGGCTTTTATGAACCCTTAACAGATAATATAATAAAGGTAAGTTGGCTTATAAACTTGGCTAAATATATAATTTAAATGATTGAGATAAACTCAATCTTTTGAATTGAATAAAGGAAGTGAAAACTAATCCTAAGGAATAATCCCGTCTTACAAATGTTGAAGTATATAATAGAAATAACAAAAGAAATAATATGTATTTAAAATTGTAAAAAGATTTATACTTTTCTTTCAATTTCATCATTCGTTTTTTCCTTTACTCTTCTTATTCTTTCTACTCCTCTTGCTTACCAGTTCAAAGATCGGCATTCCAGAGAATATCAAAAGAAATATTATTAGTGCTCTCTTTCAATTAAAAATCGGTCATGGATATTTCAAATCTTACCTACAACGCTTTGAAATCTCGACAAATGATAAATATAGATATAGAAAAAGAGAAACTCCTGATCATTTATTATTCAGCTGTTTTTTATATAAGAAAGCAAAAAGAAAACTCAAAAAGAATAATCTATTATCTAGATTCATTATAAAATACCTACTTTATATCAAAACAGGAATAATCAAAAACCTCGAGTTTATCAATATAACAAGAATAACATTAGATTATAATATCTCAAACGAATACAAGGAGAAGAAGAAGAGATAGAAGCAAGAGAAGCAAAAGGAGTAAAAGGAGTAGGGGAAAAAATGAATAATGAAATTGAAAGAAGGGTATAAATTCTTTTACAATTTTAAATAAATATTATTTCTTTTGTTATCTCTATTATATATTTCAATGTTTGTAGAGCGGGATTATTCTTTAGGATTAGTTTTCATTTCCTTCATTCAATTCAAAAGATTGAGTTTATCTCAATCATTTAAACTATTATCACGAGATAGTACGATCACGGAGCACGTTGAAGAGATCGGGGAGAAGATGGTTATAGTGAAGTGATAGAGTTAAGTGTGTATTGAATGAGAACTGTGTTGAATGACCTGCCCTCGATCTTAAGGATCGTGGGTGGTATATATAGACTTAATGGAAGCTATCTAGCCGACGAGAAGCATCAATTAGGCTAGGCTTCGATCTGTATGATATCAGGAGAGGGTTGACGATCGTAAGGATCGACAAGATCTAGAAGGGCCTGATAACTAATGTAAAATGAGGGGTATAATGATCGTGGAGGATGGGGTGATCGTAGATCACCAGTCATGTGAATCAGGTATCATGTGATTACCCATGACAACTATATATTTAGTCAGGCCTATAAGCCAATTTACCCTTATTATATTATCTATTAGGGGTTCGTAAAAGCCTCTAACTGTCTTAGATAGTCTTAGACTCAATGTAGACGCTAATTTAATCAATCAATCAATTACTCCTCTTGCTTCTACCTCTCCTTTTTCTCCTTGTGTTCGTTTGAGATACTATGATCTAATGGTTATTCTTATTATATCGATAAACTCGAGGGTTTTAATTATTCCTATTTTGATATAAAGTAGATATTTTATAATGAATCTAGTTAATAGATTATTCTTTTTGAATTTTCTTTTTGCTTTCTTATATAAAGAATAATTGAATAATAAATAATCAGGAATTTCTCTTTTCCTATATCTACATTTATCATTTATCGAGATTCCAAAACATTATAAATAAAATTTGAAATATCTGTAACCAATCTTTAATTAAAAGAAAACGTTAATGATATTTCTTTTGATATTCCCTAGAATACCAATTTTTGAATTGATTTTCCAAGAGTAAATTGTTGTATAAATTGATGGTGATTAACAAAGATTGTTTGTATTGAGGAAAATAATCTAATCCTCTGATTTCGTTCTTTTGATATCCATTCCCAAAAAATCAAAACTGGTTTCGTTCGATGATAATCTTTGTTTTGTAACTTCTTTTACAAAAGCGTCAACCATTTCGTTTCTTTCTACGAAGGTATACCCAGGAACCCAATTGAGGGAGATTTCGGCTCCTTTTCTTATAAGAGTTTCTGTGGCCTTGATTGCTCTGATTTGGCATGCTTGACCGGGGGCATTCATGCCAGGATCGTCACACGATAGTATTTAAAATTAAATTTATAGAAATGTAATGACTTTTCTAATAAATTTTTGTAAATATATTTAATTTCTAGATTTCAAATTCTGAAATTGAATTTATATTGAATTTCAAATTTGATGAGTTTTAAAAAGAATTCGTTAATTTGAACCCGGCCCTCACAAAAGACCCGCCTGAGTAGTAGGAGAACAATGGTTTCAAAAGTGGAGCTCAATTTGACACTATACTTACTCCACTTTTCAAATTAGATCTCTGTGAGCTGTACAGAGTACAAAGAACGGGCTCTCAGCCTGAGAAAGACGTTGCTCATATCATCGTAGGACACGAATTGCCAAAAGAAACCCCCACAGTCCATTTATGTACAGTGATGTGATTGTGGGGTTCCGGCTGAGGTTCTGTTTCAGTCTTTTGTTCCAAAGCCTAAAAAAGCCACATGTTAGGAGGGTGCTTTTGCCCAGTAATCCAATGCAACATTGATTTGTCGATCTATATCCGAGGATGGGATATTTGCATTGCCACCCTGAAATGCCCTTATCCTGGGCTGATGCCTGTTCGTTGGAAACCTTACCCATGGCACCAAGCTCATCATAAGCGCCAGCTTCGCACGTAAAGACCAAAACTTTTAGATACTTTAAATATCTGGACCGTTCACAGAATTAGTCGTGGCCCGAAGCTCGACTCTTCATTCCCCTATCCCCCCCACCCCAAAAAAAACACTCAGCAAACCATCTTAGTTTTGGACTTAACGACCACACATTTCCAATTGTAAAAGCGGAACTACCCCGGAGAGCTATAAGGCTGACGTACAAACCCGGGATATAATTGGTATCAAAATATTCAGTTATCATGGTTGACGTTGTCTCAATCATCATCGCCGTTGTTTCTCTGCTCGGCTCACTCGCAGCAGCAGGCTTCACGGGATGGATCTCATACTACTTGGACCAGGCCAAACAGCGCAAAGCCACTAAGGCTCTAATCCACAAATATCGAGACCCTCTGACACTCGCGGCATACGATCTCCAATCTCGAATCTGGGGTCTTGTTAATAGGTTGCTTGACTATTATGAGGATGAAGAGAAGAAAGAAAATATATATGTTTACACGGCCTTTTTGATTGGGCAATATCTTTCATGGACATATATTCTTCGCCGACAAGCACAATTCATGCAATTTTCGACGGAGCAAAAAAACCAGCAACTCAATAAGATCCTGGACGCCGTTACGGAGCAGTTTAGCCTGGACAAATATCCGGGCGAAGATTCATTCATGCTCTGGCGTGGACAGCAGATGGCCATCGGCGAAATAATGACTAAAGAAGAAGAAGGTCAGCTTTACTGCATGGGATTCGCAGCGTTCTCGAAGAAATACCACGGTGAACCCGAATTCAAAAAGTGGTTCCTACCTATCGAGAGAGGTATCAATCTACTTGTAGATGCACGCCAGCGACGGGATCCTGTTGCGTCTTTTAGACTACGTCGTTTACAACATCTTATGATTGATTTGGTTGTTCTTCTGGAATTTCATCGTGTGACAAGTGAACCAAACAAACAATCGAAGGTTGATGCTGCTCCAGAGTGCAAGTGCGAGAACTGCCCAGGGGCTCTCGTGGCGCATCCAACTGAGAAGCTACCAGTGTAATGGGCCAGAAGTCGAGAAAGTTATGATTGATGAAGTTCCCTTCTGTTATTGAAGAAATGGGGAGGTATGGAGATTTGGACTAGCGGCATCTCTACAAAAGTTTTGCTATCAAGAGGAGGATTTCGTTCAACTGTTGGATGTGTGCCAAATGCGATAGCATTGGGAGTTGATGTTGGCAATGATGTGCATCGAGAGACTCGATGTAAGTCAACACGAATTATGAATATATGGGTTATTCCCGCTGTGCTACGGGGTCCGAGGCGTTGGGAATTAGGGGATGGTTTACCCCGAAATAATGAGATGGATCGCAATCAATATATAATGGTGTAGAACTCGCATAGTCACCCATGTATCAGTGCTATTATGGTGAAGATTCAATGTTGATATCAAAATTCTGTTCATGCAAACGGAAAGTGTGATGTGCAGGAGGATAGAGCAGCAGATGCTTAGAAGGGTCCACGGGCCAATTGAAGACACTGGCCAACTGAACGGTCTAACCTAATTAGATCACCGTTCAGTTGGCAGGTGGAGTAGCCTTTGAGATTTCCCCGCCACCAGACTTCAATGACAATCAACCGCGAAAATTAAAGCATCATTGGTCTAAGTACATTTACTTTACGGGATATCTCGCCGGAACATCTCACGCAGACGATGACTGCATAATAGCACAAATATTTCGGTATGTTTAGCATCCGGCGTCTGCGGAAACACATTTGGTCTATGCAGTCTGGGTGCGAAGATTTCAAGGGTTCCAACTTGCAAAGGGCGTTTTCAGAGGATCAAGTCCAACCATCTTAAAAACTATTCTACGGCGACAGTTCGCCCTACAAGCTCAGAAATTTCTTGTCGCCCTTGGCCAGGCTTAGAAATATGCTTGATGTGATGTTGCGACAAGAAGTCTGTCTTTGATATAATCTTGATTTTTGCAAGAGGCCAATTCGGGTCAAACGATACTTTAGTGAATCTTATAATTCTTGCCAACCTACCACGAATTCCACAGATTATCATATTTATATGAAAATTTTAAATTGTGTGCCGATCACATCTGCTTCGGTCTTGATTGATAGGAGTCTTCAAATGAATACCTGAGATGTTACTATCGTTATGAGCGAAAAGCTGACAATGTTGATAGTGCGGAGCCGGCCTCTTGCCCCTCTAATTTCACGTTCAATCCGTATCAGATTAATTTCTGGCTAAAACATCACAATACTACCCCTGTTCAAGTGGAACTTTGCTTCGAAGGGCATTTTGCACAGTGCAAAAAGGTTGGCGCAGACCTGAGAATTCGTGTGCTCGAATCCGGAAAGATCTGCATTGTAATCTTGGTCTCGATCGTGCGTTGACTGTAACATCTCAGCAGACTTGCGAAAGCTACTAAGTTGACAAAGACTGATAGATTTTCGATAGAAGAATGATCTATAGTTGGCAGTGTAGGACGCATTCTTCGCGCACTTTTTGAAATGGAACCACACACCGAAGCTGGAGTGGGACGTTATGGTAAATAGTTGGGGCTTTGGAAAAATCTTTTCCTCATGCGTAAGCTTACAGGGAGCGTGATACTTTTTCTCTAGTTCGACGCATGCATCTGGTGCTATTGCACCGCAACCCCTGTTGGATCAGCGGCCCGCTAAGATGTGCTGTAACCAATCAATGATATTCAAATTATAGAAAACTCAAACACGAGTGGATGAAGACAGCAGCTCATTTATGATTGTTATGATAAACAGGTACTTGCCCCTGGACTCTCCTTTCTTTTCTTTTCTTTTCGCTTATGGCATGTTGTATGAACTCTAATAATTTACCACCAAACATATGGTGTTGGTCTCCATTCGATCCTCGTAGTCTGTATTCTAAGAGATGTGCTGTTGCGATGCAGTGTTTTTCTGAGTTAAATCTTTCTTCGAGTCCTAGTTTGCCCCACCTTTCCCTCATTCACATATATGCGCTACGACAGCTCCTCACGAATATCGTAAGGTTACTCCGCATCAACCTAAAATCTTACATGTCCACAATCGTTTATGCTTATGTATACTTTCTTTATGGTATTTAATACGTAGTCAGAGACCGTGGCGCTGAAGTAGGTCTTCTCGGTCATCCTTTCGACAAATATGCATCCTGTTCAACGCCAATGGCTTTTGTTACTGCTCATTTCGGCTATAACATTCAATTTCATCATACAAGCAGAGGCAGCACAATCTACTCAAGGATTAGTTGAACTCTTGAAACGGAGACTACCTGCTCATGTGAATGACTTCGAGTTCAAAATACGAAGTAATCATACATTGGGGGCGATAAATGATGAATATGCTGTATCTCAAACATGCACGGGAATGATTCTGGTTGAAGGGAATTCATTAAGTGCCCTTGCTACTGGGTACGTCTCTTGACAGACTTTTTGACCGCAATTTTCAGCTTACGAAGATAGGTTACGTAAATACTTCACAGACATTCTGCACGTGGATATCTGGTGGTACATTGGTTCGCAGCTTCATCTTGCTCCTAGAGAATTACCACCTTTAAATTCGACATTGAAAGGATCAAGTATTGTGCCATGGCGATATCATTTCAACACCGGTAAGCGACATTGTCTCCTCTCAAGCGCCTTTCATTAGCGATTGCATTTCACACAATGTTCTAGTTACTAAACAGATGCTAATGAACACTTCGTAGTTACATTCTCTTACACAGCCGCCTTTTGGACCTGGGATGATTGGGAACTCCAACTAGACTGGATGTCCCTTCACGGCATAAACCTCTCTCTTGCCTGGGTAGGGTACGAAAAAACATTACTTTCAACCCTCCTCACCCTCGGCCTCACCACTACTGAAATTCTTTCATTCTTCTCTGGTCCGGCCTTTCAAGCCTGGAATCGATTCGGTAATATCCAAGGATCTTGGGGCGGAACCCTTCCACTCTCTTGGATCGAAGAACAACACCTTCTTCAAAAGAAAATTGTACAACGAATGGTAGAACTAGGTATTACACCTGTTTTACCCGCTTTCACTGGTTTCGTGCCAAGCGCATTGAGAAGGGTAGCACCTTATGCAAATATCATTAACGGAAGTGATTGGGGCGACATTTTCCCAGTTGAATACTCAAATGACACATTTCTCTACCCTACCGATCCTCTTTTCACCACTCTTCAACATACATTTCTAAGTTTTCAATCCGAATATTATGGGAATGTTACGCATATCTACACACTAGATCAATACAACGAAAATAACCCCGCATCCGGAGATCTCTCATATCTGGGAAACGTATCACGTGGAACTTACGAATCTCTCCAATCCTTCGACCCAAATGCCGTTTGGATGTTACAAGGTTGGCTTTTCTACTCCCTTTCTTCATTCTGGACGCAAGATAGAATTGAAGCGTATATCGGTGGTGTCCCCAAAAATGAGAGCATGTTAATCCTAGACCTCTTCTCCGAATCTTTTCCACAATGGGAAAGGACGCATCATTATTATGGTAAACCATGGATCTGGTGTCAATTACATGATTATGGTGGTACTTTAGGTTTATACGGCCAGATTTACAATGTTACGAATTCGTCGATTGAAGCGTTTCGGGAATCAGAGAAGATGGTGGGAATTGGGAATACAATGGAGGGGCAAGAGGGCAATGGGTTAATGTATGAACTGCTTTTGGATCAGGCTTGGAATAATGATCCTATTGATACTGAGGATTACTTTAAGTCTTGGGTGAAAAAAAGATATCACATTGAAGGGAAGAAGAAGCAGTTACCGGGAGAAATATACGAAGCTTGGGATATCCTCCGAACAACAGCCTATAACAACACGAACTTAACTCTCTCCGACAGTGTACCGAAATCCTTGCACGAAATGCAACCTAATATCACGGAAAATCATGGAAGATTGGGACAATCTTCAACTATCGATCTTTATAATCCAGATGACCTATTCAGAGCCTGGAAATTGCTTTATAATGCATCAGCATTGGTCCAGGAATTATGGGAAGATGAGGGATGGAAATTCGATATGGTGGATGTTACGAGACAGGTCCTTGCGGAAAGGTTTAAGCTGGCGTATGTGGAATTGATAGAGAAATATAGGGAGGGTGCTGATATCTCGGGTGATGGTGATGTTTTACTTGGGATATTGAAGAGTTTGGATGATGTGCTATCTGCGTCGCCTCATTTCAGATTAGATACTTGGGTAAATGCCGCGATTTCTTCTGTACCACTCTCTGCCTCTAGAAATTCCTCATTACCCTCACTCAATAATTCCTCGTTACCCTCCAATTCCTCTCCATCGATATTAACATCAAACCTCACACAAACCCAAAAATTCTTCGCCTACAACGCGATCAACCAGATTACGATCTGGGGACCCACAGGACAGATTGATGATTATGCATCTAAGAGTTGGGGAGGCCTTGTACGTGGGTATTATCTGCCGAGATGGCAGATGTTTTTGGACTATATTGGTGAAGTGCGGTTTGAAGAGTTTGACACGACGGAGCTGAAAGAGAGATTGGGTGCTTTTGAACTAGGGTGGCAGTCGAGTGGCGGTGCAGCTGGTGTCGAAGGGGAGGATGGTCGAGGGAACTTGAAAGGGTTGGTTGGGAAGTTGGTTGAAAAATTGGAGCTGCGAGAAGTTCGGGAAGTTCGGGAAGTGTGAGTGAGGCGTTTCCCGGAACAAAGCTATATGCTACAAGATATTGGTTCAGGTGTTTTGATATGACTTTCGGAACTATTGGTCCTGGCAGACGCCCGTACATTGCATGATGTAAGACATCTTACATATTGGGACTTTCCAGAGCACTCTTTCCTTGAATTGTGGATGCTAGGCTTATCTAGCCCAGGTACGTTCTTTACGGCGACGTCTCCATTCTCGCAAATGTAGTAATTATCTCTACTGTATATATGCTGAATTGCAAAGAGTAAAAGACAAAGAGCTGTAGCGTGATAGGAAAGTGAAATTCACTATATCTGCCCACTATTTCAATGCTGCCTCGGCATTTGATTTCCGTTTTGATTTTTCTTCGAGACTTTATTCACTAAAGCGCGTCATTATTTTAGCGTGCTATAGGGCTTGCAGCAGCTGCACATCCCCGCACCATCCTACCCCACAACCTTCCACATCTTTAATTATCAACACCCCAACCTCAAGACCGACTTCAACATCGTGAAAGGAAATCATTTCACCGTGTGTATGTTTCCTCATAATTATTGGGACATATCTTATCATAGTATCACCGACTTGAATTGTGCACATTATCTTACAGTTTACCATCTGAACAACCTTAAGCCGCCGCAGCAAATACCAGCAGCAGCACTAGCGCAAAGGAACGAACCTGCCAAGTAATCTTGACCTTATTTGCAAACCAAAAATTTGTGGATCCATTGGCATATTTGGCCCCGATTAAGTACGTCTGATACGCCTTCTCACTGTATGATAATACTTCTTTCAATCTTGGACCTGAGCAGAAGAGCTTACATATGATTACAGCAGCACACCAAAGCTCAGATCGAAGACATGACGGACGATAGGCATCGACCAACATTTTCGAACATCACCCTTCATCATCGTGCCATATATAACGCCATGAGGAATAAGAAGACACCTCAATCAGGCTTGCTTGTATCCTATGATGTTATTAAACCCCAGATTCTCCACACAAAACCCTCAGAAAACCTAAAGGAGGTGGACTTGCCACAAGAAGTCCTCCGCATCATTTGCTCCTACGTCGACGCGGACGATCTACCCAACCTCAGACTTGTCTCGATCGGCTTCAGCCATGCTGCAGCAGTTCGCATGTACAGAACCATGGAATTTAGTTTTACGGCATCATCATTTAAACGTATCTTGAATGTCGCACACAGTACCAAACTTCAACACCATGTTTTCAAGCTCAGATATAACGCTAAATGGATGAGCACTTGGCCAATAAGTTGGGCGCCAGAATGTCTTGAATACCACTTCTCTCATCAATCTGAATTAAAGGAAGCTTTGACAAAACTGCTGAACCTCAACACTATCGAATTTCGCCCTCTCTGCCAAGATCCACATGATATATTGAAGAATCGCCTCGTCACGAATCGAAGAATATTTGATCCGTTTTGGAAGTTTTTGACATCGTCACTTCGTCACGTATCGGGTTTAAGATCGATCATAGCAGCTAGTACGTTCCCACACGAAGGCGAAAGTCTCGAAGAGCTCTCTACCGAGGAGATGGAAGCACTTGGGCGTTTACAAAATTTGACTCTTAGGGTTGATACTCACTTCGGCCGCCGACTCCCCACTTTCCTATGGTGCATGCCGAATCTCAGGTCACTTGAACTAAATGATCTGGTTGATTTGGGTGAGAGAGATTTCTCTGAATTGGTCAATCCAAGTACGAAATTTCATTCACTGGTCTCTCTCAAACTTGACGGATTCAACTTAAATGAGTGCTATTTCAAACATTTTCTACTCGGAAACGCGCACTCTTTACGCTCGCTCTCACTCCGAAACATGAAACTTGAAATCACGGAGAAAGAATTTGATACTGAGGACTATTATAAATGCAATCAATGGATCCGAATGTTCTATTTCTTTGGCCAATCAATGCGTTTAGAGAACATTGAATTGCATGGACAGCTCCGCACGTCACTATCGGGAACTTGGTTTGCACAAGATTTCGTGGAGGGGGATGAATTATACGTACCGTCCAGTTTGATGTTAAAGCTTAAGGATTTCATTACACATACTGAAGGTTCATCATTTCCTTTACCACATCCAGATGAAGACCTTAGAAACATCGACTTGAGAGAATATGGGGTCACTCGTGGCTTCTTTTGGAATAATGTTCTGATGAAGAATGGAAGCATTAGGTTATTACGGAAAAAACCACACAAACCATCTGTGTTCAACGGTTACTTGAACTGGGAGCAACCGGGATTCGAAGACTTGGCCGTTGAGGACCTCAATGGCGTTGAACTAGATGCCTCTCCATCTTATCCAGAGGAACATGCATCGAATCTAGAGAATGAGGTCATGTCGGAAGCACAAAACATTGCAGTTCAAGCAAGCGCGTTTGAGCGGGCTAAGGCTTACTTTCTAGCCAACAAAGATTCATGGACCGAGGAGGAAAGGGATACAATGGCTGCCTTGGTGGATGTAGATCCTATCAGCCTTGAAATGGAAGATTCAGCTCCTTTCAATTCACCGACGTATTTTAACCTATATTAATACTAGGTTTGTATACAGTTCTTCTGTGTGGGAAGAGGGCAGCTATCTTTGGGGCTATTTTGGGGGTTATTAGGACAACAACTTTTATCATTCTATAATACCTGGCCTCTCTTTTGTTATTTCTTGATTACTTTTCATTTTTGTAGTTATTAATTCACCTTTAATGTCTAGGATATATTTTAATAGGAAAGAGGAAAGATTTATTTAGTTGGAGTTGGACTTTATGATGGTGGATTGGGAAATTATGGCTATGGATATCTTCTTTGCTTCTCCTCTAGATACGAGGATTAAGCTAGGATACTGCGTAGGGGTGAGCAGTATGGTTGTGGACTTCATTTTGAGGATTCTCTGGGTATGAAGGATGAGCTAAGATGATGAGAACCTGACAACATGGCTGTGGATATCTTCAGTAAATTCTTTGCTACAGCACCCCTCCACTTATATTAATCGATACTCAATTTGACACTAAAACAACCAAAATACATAATTTTCATTTAAAGATTTTGATACAATAGAAAACTTAATAATTAAATCATTTTATTATTGAGAAAAGTTTTAATAATTTATTTGAAATCAATGAATTGTTGGTGTAGCAACCCCACTCAACTCAGCAAAATAGCTGTGGTTTAGTTGTAGATAAGATTACTCTAGGTCCGAAGAATAAGATGATATTAAACTTCTAAAGTTGCAGAATACCAAAGTTGCAGAAGTGATAAAAATATGAATATGAATATGATGTTTCAATAATTAATTAATTGATCGCTTCGAATTCATAATCTCTCTCTTTTTTCGTTTCGGTGTTTATTATATATTGTGAAGTTGAAGTGTCCAAACTCACTGCTAGCTTAGAGGATATATTATAACTACTTCCGGATCAATTGGACTATGAGATGTGAGACCTACGAGATGTGAGACCTGCCAGTCGGTTTGAGATAATCCTGCTTTGGCTTTGGGGACCAAGTGGGATGATGTGCGGAGGGAAATAGAAGTAGCTGGGTGGGTGGATTATTGGGGAGATAGATAGTCATATGAGTATTTTGTATCGTCTAACGCGTTAACCTCATCTCAGCTGAGAGGGAAATTTAAAGAGGCGGTGGAGGGCAGGAAGATAGCGATAGGTATGAATAGATATTATGATAATAATATCAACTTATTAAATAAAGTTATAAGGTTATATTAAGTCTCAATACAACCTACCTACCTACCCACCTACCTACCTACCCACCTACCTATAATAAATAAATCCAAAACATAATATCAATCACAGAAATTCCATCTCCAAGGTAAGGTATATTGGTATATAATCAAATAAACAGATAGATGTTGTTGATGTTGAAAATTTCCATATTCAGATTCGACGCTAGATTAGACTACATCGCTAGACTAACTAGTGATACACTAGTAGGTCACTAGCTTCCTCGCTTAAAATTGATTCTCCTCCCGGTTTGAATTTTGATTTGACCACGTCGAACATTCGATACCCCGATACCCGATACCCGAAACCGAGAACCGTACCCTGTTTGCATTTGCATGTCTGCAAATCTACAAATGTCAATGTCAATTTTCATCTCCATCTCAAAAGGCCTCAGGATTCAGGAAACTATAATGACAGGTGAATCG
Source organism: Sclerotinia nivalis (assembly GCA_029531795.1). Lineage (NCBI taxonomy): Eukaryota > Fungi > Ascomycota > Leotiomycetes > Helotiales > Sclerotiniaceae > Sclerotinia > Sclerotinia nivalis. Next base: position 944,514 of record JAPEIS010000003.1, read on the forward strand.
TCGGTTGTTGAAGGATTAGAAGAATTAGATTGGTCCGTCTGCGTGTCCATAGTCGCACCTGCAATTTTCTTATATCCGAGGGCGCCGAGGGGTGAGGAGGAGGGGTTTGATGATGATGAAATGGAAAGTGCTTCTTCGTAGTTCTGATTTGCATCCGTGTTTGGATTGACATTGCAAATGATGGGAAGATTAATAGTTTTCCTTTCCGCATTCTCCGGCGCAAAATCCATGCATTGATCGTTTGATGTGCCTGTGGGATGTATATCTGATGCGCATCCTAGATGAGAGGAAGGAGACCAGCAATTTGAATTAGTATTTGAGGTTTGGGAAGGGGAGGCGGAATTGTTCGATAGGGAATTGGAATGCGAATGATTGGTAGAAGTAGAGCAGATAGATCCATAACCGCTATCGAGACTTTCATGACGTGATCGTGGGGCGATTTTGATGGAACTACCTCTTCTTTGTAAATTTCGTGGGCTTGGTTTGTTTAGTGACATGGGAGAAGATTGGGAGATTGGCGAGTTTGTTTCGGAGGTTGACATGGTTAGGGAGGTCGGGATGGAGGGTTCTTCTTGATGGGTTTGGAATGGTGATGTGGGTGAGAAGGTTAGGGGAGATGTCATGGATTGAGTCGCTTGAGCTGCGAAGTTTGGAGATTGGAAAGATGCTTCGCTGTGGTTGGAATTTGTAAGAGCTGTGGTAGAAACTGATGCAGAGGGTTCTTGGAAGGAGGATACAAAATGGTGCCAGTTTATGTTTTCGAGCTGCTGTCCTGAATGTTGCCTTGGATTTTCAGGCAATTGTATTTGCTGTGTCAAAGGTGAGTGTTCACAAAAACGACATGGATCCGTCTCATCACAATCAGTCAAACCCGAAGAATTATAGTAAGGACTCCCCGTCGCAGACACACTCGCCGCATCAGTATTTCCCCGTCCCATCACCACCTCATTCGCCAGCGCACAATCCTCCGCCTTCAAACCCGACGCATCCGCACCCTGCAAGAACGGCGATCCCTGACCTCCTCCATCCATTCCTACATCCCCCAAAACCCCCTTCCCCAACCTCGCACTCCTACACTTCTCCACCAATTTCCACGCCTCAACCCCCATATCCCCACTCTCCAACATTCCCCTACAAGCCTCCTCCCTCCTCTCCCAATTCGCCACAAACCGCCTAATAACTCCATCACCGCATCCTTCGACCACCATGCCCTTACAAACCGCAATTAAATACAATAATTCCCTCCGACTATCCTCCAACTGTTTCTTCGTAGCACGTAGTTCCGCAACATAATGATCGTATTTCGCTTGATCAGCAGCCATCTCTGCTTTTTTCTTAAGACGACATTTTCGCGCCGCGCGTCGGTTTTTCTCGAGATATTTGTCTCGTACCATGACGGTTTCCGCCGGGGTGAGGATTTTTTTGGCGCGCGGACGACGTTTCTTTTTGGGGCGGAGAGGCGCGATGGTGGTGGGGAGGGGAGAAGATTTTTCTTCTAAATGGGGAGAGGATTTGGCTTTTTCTTGTTCGGGGGACTGCTTTGGTTTCATTTTCATGGCTGGTGAATGGGCGGGTTGTTCCATAGTGAATGGAGTATCTTTTGATGGTACTTTGGGACCATTGTTGAGTTGGAGAGCAGACGGATGGGAAGTATCGATCGGAATTGAATTCTCGGGAACATTTGTGATCAAATTGTTCTGATTCGAATTCGGCATCGTCGGAACATCGGTACTGGCACCTGCCCTAAAATCCTTCATCGCAATGCTCGAGCTTCCACCTAGTTTGTTTTGCTGTTTCTCATTTGCGAGAATATCTGGAATCTGTATGACATCGTCGAAGATGCTCAAGAAAGAATCATCCGTGAGATTGAGATCCACACCAAAAGCCTACAGAAGTTCAAAACCTAGGGACTTGCGGGCTTGAATATCCACATTTGTGGGATTGAAGCTATTTTGGGGTTTCTTACCTGATCACCCCAATGCGGATGTCCTTTCTCTATTCCCGGAGTGAGAAAGAAATTTGGAGATATATTGTTGCTTGTGCATTGCATCAGTTTGAGCGCGTCTTCGGTGAGAAACTCATCAAATCTGGGTTGGCCCGGATGGCGGTCGTTGAATTTTATTTGATCCATTCCTGTGGATGCAGATACCGTACTGCGATTAAAAGCACTTAGTACTTACTCGAATTTAATTAATTGCGAGAGGAACTAAACTTTTGAATTAAGTTAGGTTGAATGAGAATCAGGTACGTAGTAAGGTGTGGTGAGATTGAACTGCCCCATGAAAAGGTACCATACCTGTTAAACTGACATGGTAAGAGGGGGGTTTCGCAATTTGTTTGCTTTGTTTGCAGAAAAGTATTCCGTTAATAGACTCGGATGGTAAAACAAATTAGGTAATAATTGATATTATATCAACCAAAAAAACTTCTTCGTTGCCTGTGTCTTGATATTTGTGTGAATAAGGAATAGAACAGAAGTGAGTACGCAGCAAAGTAAAGTAAAGGAAGGGCAACCAACACAGCAAAGCGTTTATATACAATCTTTCCTCCATAAAGCAATCAAACAAGCCGTTATGACATCACGCCACTGCATCTAGACAGCCCACAATTCCTTTGGACTTCGCCGGTTGTGAAACCAAGCTTTCGCTATATATCCCCGCATTTTTGCAAATAGAAATAAGCGATTGGAGAAAACGTTTGATTGTTGGCGCAAATATCAAGTTCTTTTATGCACGCCAATGATGCATTCGTATTTCGATGCAGTAGGGTCCGGTGGCGATAACCAATCATTGGCTTCTTTTCCCCCTTACCTTGCCTTCAGTGCTGAAACGGAACAAAAGCACCGAAAGCACATGTAAAATTTCACAAGGAGCTGCTACCAAAATGTCTAGCATATTTTTATAGACAAGGAAAGTGTTCCCTTCTTATCTTTGTAACAACAAGCAATTGTTGAAGTTTTCGAGTTACACTTGCGAAGCGAGCTTCAAAAAGTCTAGCATGCAAGCCGGACAACGAAATTAAGTCTGATCTCTCGATGCACTCAAATTTGTAGAGAAATGACACAAAGGGCTCAGATAATATTCTCCATGTTACTTATCCCCCTCTTGAATATTGAATTATGTTTTCGATATATTTGCTATTCTATTTGCTCTACTTTTCTATGAATCTCATACAGCTTTCTTGCCTAGCGTCCGAAACTTTGAATCCATCGCGCAATTCAATGTCAAATTCAATTGTCAAATTCGTCATACTGAGTAACGATGCGAGAAAAAAAACTTGATTGTAAATACAATAGCAAGAGCACCTTCTGCCGAAAAATTCCATGGTGGCGAATATGAAACTAGAACTTGAATGTAGCAGGAAAACCCAACTTAAGATAAGAGGCAAATTCTACCATCCCAGAATCTGCAGCTTCAAATCTCGACCATTCAAAAAATTCCCTTTATCAAAAGAAAGTTGCATTCGGCAAATGCCACACCGAGGCATAAGCAGAACAACAACGAGAAAAATACTTGTGGCCCAGAAGCCTCTCCTTTGTTCTAAATTTAGCCGACAAATGACCACTCACAGAACAAAAAGATAGAATTCCCATGACATGGCAATCAATTTCAGCATTCAAATTGGCCCGAAATCTACAAAATGCCATGCCATCCCTACCTATCTCATTCTGATCCCATGTATCCTTTCTTGTGCCCCTCCTTACCAACAATTTGACATACCAATGTAACTGTGCCATTCAAGGGTTCTTAGCCCTGTACTCTTTAGGAAGTTTGATATCTCCTCTTACCCCCTCTTTCCAAGATTCAAATTACATGCCGCCGAAAATTGGCGAAATGCAAAAGATCCTTGTTCTTTGGGACCTCCGTATTCCTGGAACCAATTAAAATTCATCTGCCCCTTCGAAATTAAGGCGGCGAGACAAATTTGGACGTCTAGAACAATCAACCGATGATTTTGCAAGCGAAAATTATCGGAGGCATCTCTGCGCGATCTTTTATTGATCAATTGGCAATTATGTAGGTTGGGTGGGAGGTCATGTTTCCGCGTAATTCAACGCCGGTTATTTCCTTTTTCGTACTCCAACCAGGAAATTTGATGCGAGTCAGGTTTGTGATTCTTTCTACTCGGAAGGTGTAATAGAATTCTTTGAATACATTCTATAATGTCATTTATCACCACACAAGTTGAGGTTCGCGTTTACGCTCACTATTAGACCTGAGATTACTTTTGAAAAAAGTACTGTATCACCGTATATTCGTATCTCGAGGGATATAATTCTCTCTCATTATGGTCCACCCACGATGTGTAATTGGTCAATGAATTAGGAAGGTATAAGCTCCCAAAGAAGGCTAGCCTAGTCGCTGGAAGCAGTATGTATGGTCAAGACCTTTGGAGATGTCTCCGAGGAGGAGGAAAGCGGAAATAAGCAGTATGACATGCGAATCGCGGAAGAAATTTCAATATTGGCTAGTCCTGATTTCCATCATCCATGCCGAGACACTATCATAAAACGAAAAATTTGATGACAGATTAGGAGAAATAGAACGGTAATGAAAAGAACGGGTGAGTATTGAATGCGTATGAATATTGGAGCGGTCCACTGCTGCATATGCTACAGTACGGGTTGGTAATAAGTGACTGGATAAGGAGAAACTGAAGCATTCAAACGTAAAATCGTGGGGGTTACACTAAGATTAGTCAAAGAGTTCCCGTAGCTTTTGCATTCTCATTGATCCTTCGCCGCAATAAGAACATGAGAGTATACTATTGAGAATGCGACGCAAATACAGATGACGCATGCGGTGGAGAAGACATTCCTGTCTCCTACATCTTAGTCTATCGCACACTTCATAGACAAAAACCGTGCTTCGCATCTTGCTTCACATCTTGTTTTACAGGCCAAGCTGGCATAGCTCTCTACCCATGCCTCATTGCCGCGCAGCCACCAGCTTTGATATGCAGGTTCAATACCAGTTCTCCCCACTTATGTTCTATGACCAAAACATACATCTTTGTTCCTTATTCAGGCTAATGGTCATCGACTAACGATAAGTCGATAGGAAAGTCATGCAGTCCACTTTTGAGGGAAAAATCTCTGCGCAAAAAAAAGAGTAAATGTAACAGTAGAAATTGAATTGCGTATTGTGCATCTCTTATATGACAGATCAAGGTCTTATCGTGTATATTTATTCACAATCCTTCAACACCTGGTGATGGCTTTTCGTCGTGGGGCTTAGAAACAATTTATTACCCAGTGGTCTGGAGATTGGTAAAGCTTTAGAGACAGGCCATGCGAGTTACGCATGATCCGGAGAGTAGATAGGCTCATATGGTGTAGGTACGTGAAGAAATAACGTAAGGAAAGGAATGCTTAGGAATGTTCGCGAACAACATTGATACTGGTGTCTGTTTGTTCTCAACCCTCGAATGAGCTAGAAAGAGATTAGAAGCTACAATCGCTGCTCGCATATTGAATCGCTAATTTTCGGAAGAGATAATCGTTTCACTAACCCGAATTGGGTTAAAACTATTTATGACCTTTTGAGGGCTTGTCAAATACTCTCTCATATCTGGTGCTGTTTACTTGACATTTTCATTTTAAAAATATGAAGTGAGTTCTCAAGGATGATCAGATATTGAAGGCATAGTCAAGTTCGAATGAACTCATCCTGAGGAGATTACGAAGATCTTTCGAAGGGAAAATCGTATTTTTCCCAATTCCCTGAACGCACTCAAATCAAGGCGTAATTCTAGCAGAGTCTGATCTGTCAATCATGAGAGTTGTTGGAGTGCGTGTTGGGAGATGGGTCCAAACGAGAATTTCGTGAGCGTCGGCGCTTTTCGGTACCAGCCATGCCATTAACTTTTAGTGGAATGGCTGTCTGCAACCTCTACAAATCAGGGAAATTAAAGAGCTTATAAGATTGTAAACAAGGCTAAGCCATTTTCTTTTTCTCTTCTTCTCAAGGACAGCCGTGGTGTTAACCATACGAAGAATCTAGATTGCCAAGTGAACGTATCCCTAAATGGGAGCCGCCAGTATGCTTCACCATCTGAATTCAAACTCCAAACACATAGTATATTGTCTTCCTGGAACGTTTTTGAAGTATGCTAGTGGTGTGGTTCGTCGGTCGTCGACTTCAATAGTGAATGATCCAAACTCAAAATGGTAATTCGTGGTTCGTAGCTGAAATCGTGGAGTCGCATATCGTGGGTCGAAGATTAGTGCAAAGCTCAAACACCTTAGATCTCATCCTTCCCTCATAGAGAGCTTCCACTGTTTGAAGCTTCAGGGCCCGTCATCTTTGAACCTCCTCTCCTTCTGGATTTTCGTTTACCCCTCAAGCGGTATGGAAAAATCCCAAAGCATAACCCACGACCTTAAAACTTTGTCATAAGACACCATATATAGAAGGATCTGTCTGATTTTGAATCCAACATTGAATTTTTGATGTTGTAGATGGATATAATGAATCCCGAGTTCTCTGGCATCGTGAGTGGCAATATATATTAGTGTTTGAATCAAATCAGGATCAGGAGAGGCATTCAAGAGTTGACAACCTCTCGGCGAGCGTGAGGAGAGACAAATCAAAATACTCTTCAATATACTCTTTGATGTCCTTTCAGCTCATGAGAATGGACAAGAAGTGGTTGGCGATTAGACTAATTGATATAGAAGAGTTTTGTGGTGTTGTGTTGGTCCAAGCTTTTTGACAAGTAGCTTAATCAAGGTTAATCGGCTTCTTTTGACCAATTATAAATAAGTTAATATAACCTTACTGAGAATTTCTGTCATTCAATACTAATATCATTCTTTTCTTTTGGTTTCATTGATGGCATTGCATAGAAATAATGTATGAATCTCAATATCAAAACATACGGTAGGCAATCCTACAAACCGAAGAAATGGGTGATGACCTAATCGCTACTCTGTACTCTATACTCTGTACTGTTAATCTCCGCTCCGGGTATTTGAGGAAATCTGCCGCCACGTCAAGCATTATATGGCATACATACATATTTCATGGTGATGATGTCTCATTCGATCTTTAGAAATCTTGGCTCTTTCCAAATCAAATATAGCGGCATGGAGCGCAATCTAAAAATACCTTCAAGATGGGTAGGGTAAAAAAGGGAGTGAAGTGTTCATTCATTTTGGGAGAAGGTTCTTTATTGTAATCGTGGCCTCTTGCTTCAGGGGCACTATTGTTTTATAATCACCAATGATATTTTTATCGCAATAAGGTCTCATCATGATGCGCTTACAGGTTCGTCGCATTGCAGTCGTCGCCATCATTTGCAGCGCGACAATTGCATACATTCTGTACACCCAAAGTAATTATGTCACGTGGCATAATACTGAACCAAATGATTCAGTTATTTATGAACCATCACGGGGTTCACCTCCCAAAACAAATCCTGAGTTAAAGGTACCAGATTCAAGCTCATCAATTCCAACATCAAATGATGAAACCCGACAGGATGCGGGTTCATCAAATCCCTCGTCAAATGATGAGGTCAAAACTGCACCACCTAACGAGGCTCCCCTCAAGGAAAATGGACACAAACAGCCAGATGAGAAAAACTCTGATACTGATTGGGACTCCAAACTTCTTTCTGATGCAACCTCAACACCGGTGCCCATTGTACCACCTGTTACGTGCCCAACTTACGCAGAGATTCAACAGAAGAAACAAGAGCCATTATCTGAAGGACATAGAAAATTTCCTTATTCTCGCCCTGCACCGGAATGCCGAACGTTCAATCTCCCTTCATTAGAAAAGCTCATTGGGCAAATGAAAACAATAATCAAGGATCCCGATCTTTTCCGACTTTTTGAGAACAGCTATCCAAATACCTTGGATACCACAATTAAATGGAGGGGATATGCAAACAAGATTGATCCTGTTACAAAAAATGAGACAGCCACAGATGAAGAGCTCACATTTGTTATCACTGGTGATATCGATGCAATGTGGTTACGGGATTCAGCCTCTCAAATTTATTCATATCTTCCATTACTCGAAGCATCCGACAATCGAGATTCCCTTGCAAGTCTATGGCGAGGACTTATCAATCTTCACGCAAGATATATCATCATCTCACCATACTGTCATAGTTTCCAGCCCCCGCCAGAGTCTGGTCTCCAACTCCAACATAACGGAGCATATAGTCAAAACCATCCCATTCCACCTTATGATCCCAAGAAAGTCTTCGACTGCAAATGGGAACTTGATTCTCTAGCCTCCTTCCTCCAAGTGTCTACGGCCTACTATCAACGCACAAATGATCTATCATTCTTCCAGAAATACTCTTGGATTGACGCTGTGTCTGCAGCTCTAGATGCTGCTGGTGCAATGAGACTCGGTACTTACTCACCAGAAGGCAAAGTCCAAAAGTCCGCATGGTCATTCACCGGCTGGACAAATCGTGGCAGCGAAACATTAACAAATGACGGTTTGGGTAACCCTACCAAACAAAATGGAATGGTAAGAAGTGCGTTCCGTCCTTCAGACGATGCATGTATCTATCAACTATTTGTTCCCGCAAACATGATGTGGGCAAAATATCTCGAAGAAGCATCCCTCATTATGGAAAAATTGGACGGCAAAAAGGCCGCTAACCTCACCACATCCATGCGAGAACAAGCATTCGGAATCCGAAAAGCCATAGATCGTGATGCTATAACTCATCATCGTCAATTCGGCGATATATACGCCTATGAAATTGACGGCTACGGCGGCCATAATCTCATGGATGATGCTAATGTCCCATCACTATTAGCCATTCCACTATGGGATTACGAAAATTCTTCATTCCCGCTCCCAGAGATATTCGAAAGCGACGGAGAACAAGGAGGTAAGAAAATCAAAATCAATCACGCAAAAATATACCACAACACTCGAAACTTCGTCCTAAGTCAAGAAAACCCCTATTTCATGCAAGGTCCCGCGATCGCCGCAGTCGGAGGTCCCCATCTAGGCCCTGGCAAAAGTTGGCCCATGGCCGCCATAGTCCGCGCTCTCACGGCCTTAGAAACGGCATCAAAATCAGGGAAAGGGATCGCGAGCGTAGAAAAAGAAATAGTAGAACAGGTTATGATGGTATTGGATAGTACAGGGGGAACGGGAGTTATCCACGAGAGTGTCAATGCGTGGAATGCGAAAGATTGGACACGAGCTTGGTTTGGGTGGGCCAATGGACTTTTTGGGGAATTGGTCATGAGGATTTCAAGGGAGGATCAGAGGGCCGGGAATGCAGGTGCTGGGTTGTTGGGGAGGAGTTGGCAGAAGGGTGAGGGTGTTGATGGGAATGCGTAGTGTTTTATACGTATAGTGAGAATTGAAAATTGGATGGGTGGCGTTTGGTGGGATTGGGATATGGATTATGCACTGGGTAGCTTCTGATATATTAGTGAAAATATATCATTTTGGATCATCAGCAAAATTGAACATTACATCGATATATAATTTAGTATCCGTGATACACTACATCTCATATTCATGAACAGTAGGCGGAAACCAGCTAGAAATAAAACCTACATCCATGATTCAACACACCAGACACAATGTATAAGGATTCCTAACCACAGAGTATCGCAGAGTATTATCTTCACCTCTACCATTTTCTTCTCGCTTCCCTTTCATCTTTAAAATATCTTCCACAATTGAAATAAAATGATCTATTCTCTCCAACTCAGTTCATTTGATAACCACATTCTTATTATTTGTATCTCTTCTCTTTTCTTCTCTTCACGTATCAACCGCTCGGCGTGTGCATAAAGCTATCACACACCACATACATCTATCAAATAAATCCGCTTTTGGGATTCCTTTTCTCTTCCCTTTCCTTTCTTCCCCTTTCTTCTCTGTCCCTCTCCCACTACCCTACTCTCCTCACCTCTCACATCACCTCCCATCAAATCCCTACAGTATTACCTCCACTCCCCACACCTCGCCGCCGACCAATACAAATCCCACAATCCACTAAATCCAAACATGAACCCCTTCCATTCCAAACTCCAAAATTCGTAATAACTTTACCAACATAATATAACTAGAAATACGATAAAAAAAACAATACTCGGGGGATCGGGGGAGAAATTGAAGGAATGATGATTCTACGGCGTGAAGAGATATTTTCTTGGGGTTTTGGGGAGGTTTTGGATGGGGTTTTAAAGGGTTGGTGGGTTGGATGTTGAGTATGAGATATTTGATATTTGATATTGGAGGATTGCGGTAGTGAAAGTTTGTAAAATTATGTATTCTATTACTAGGAATCACTTGACCTATTCTGTGCAGATAGTAGAAAGTAAAAAGTAAAATAAAGGATGCAGGAGAAGTGAAGAGAAGATACATATTTCATTCTATTATTACAGCATTTACAATAGATGATAGTATAATCTCGATCTCTAAGTCGCTTTCAATGGAAGGTAGCTCAAGTAAGACTTGTCATACCAAGTGGAAAGCAATCATTTAGGTACTAAATCCACCAGTCATTGTGATGTGGTACTTACTGTGCATCTTGCACTTCTTCGCATAGAAGCATAGTATTATAGTATATATTGTTAGTAAATATTGCAATACCAAGCTAAGCAACAGTTGTGACCACTGACTAATCTACACCTAAGAAATCTAGCATGAAATTCTGTGCTTGATTGTATAAGACGATTCATATATCTTCGAATCGGGCAATCAAGTCATTCATTCATGATTATCCCCATATCCTCACAAAAATCATACCACGCTTTTTATCTCGAAATATAAGAACTGGAATATTTAAGTCTTGTATACATATCTCGCGATTCCTCCATTCTTTCTTGAAATTCCTCCATTCTTACTCCGTAAAAATCCCATGATTTCCTAGAAAAATAGTCAAGTATAACCGCTTAATGAATCGAGAGACTGTGAGAATAAAGAGGGGGTTAAATACCAAGATTTCTAGATGGCGTTTACAGGTGTAGTTGTGAGGATCTTGGATGATGGTTAAATTCCCGAAAATGGAAGTTGTATTGAGAGTTGAAATGAGAACATATCAAATGCTTCTTTCCACTGGATTTCAAAAGTCGGATGAGTTCGTCTTGATATCCATAACTGATAGCTCAAGATGTCATATCAATAAGAACAAATCCTTACTCTAAGAAAAGGATGTGGACATCAGATTGAAACAGCAGAGGGAAACAAAAGGAAAATAATCAAAATGCCGTGTCTTTACATCTCACAACTCCAGATTCCTTCCTCATCCCCATCCCTGCTCCTCATTCCCCATTCCTCCTGACACCCTTCCCCTTCTCCTTCTCTTTATTTGCCTTCTCCTTCTCTCTATTTGCCTTCTCCATAGCCCTCTTAGCCTCCCTATACTGCCTCATCCTTTCACTCCCCAATGGACTATGTCTCCTCCCATCAGCCGCCTGTTTCAACAACGGCAATTGAATAATCGCTGAGTAAGTATCAAACACTTTTTGAGTAGGTTTATTATGTCTAGCGGCAACAACTGCAAATGGAAAAGTTTCTTGGCTGGTCTGGGCTATGTCTATAATTCTGGTCATGTGTTAGTTGGATGAGATGGCTGTGAAATTTCGGGTAAGAAACTTACAGGTTTGGTGAGTGATTCGGTGCGGGCATCTGTTGTTTCGATGGTTGTGGCACTGGACTTTGCAAGGAAGATAAGGCTGCATTTGGTGTGCAAGAAGTGACAGTTTTTGCCTGCTGGGGTATGTTTGAGTGGAAGGTTCGTGAGTCATTAATCTCATCATTGCATGTTTTATTTTGACGTTCACCGAGAGCTATAGAGGAAGAGGCTTGGTTATTATCTGTCGAATGTTGCCATGCAGGTATCCTATAAAGCGAAGGCCTGCGGCGTACGTCTGCTGCATTTACATGAGAAGTAGGAGGTGGAGATGGAGAAATGTTTCTGGCAGGTACAACTGCGGGTATCGGTTGTGGATTTGTCGTGGGCTTTGATGAAACCATAGACGAAGATTGCGAAGGGTGAATGCCTGTTATAGGCAGCTTTTTTGGAATTGGTTCTTTCTGCATCGAGGAATATGCATATGGCGTCGATGTGGTTTGAAGTTCACGTGGTATTGATTTCGGTGATACCAATTCTTGAGCGAATCTCTCATTCTGGGAGTTCCGGATTAATACATTTTGTGGGTTGAGCCAACGAGATTCGCCATTACCACAATAGTATTTGCGGTGCCATTCTGGATCGCTGTTGACATCAGGGAGCATATTTCTATGTGACCGTCTAGGGGGTGGATAATCGGAAGGCTTCCAGGAAAAATCTTGCCAACCAGGTATAATTGGCCGGTGTGGCGGCAGAGGCGGGGGTACTCCACCGAGGGTAATTGGGATATTTGGATCTTCTAAAAAGTCCACAAACCCGGTATGGCCCGAAAAAGAACCATATTCTGCATGAGGAGGCAAAGGCTTTGCCCTTGATTGACACGTGGATGTCGAAGATACGTATGGGGACACATCATTCGAATATTCGGATGGATCTTCCTCATGCTTTCGTTTCCTGGTATAAGCTTGCTCTGGGGCTGTAGAGACGGTCGATTTTGAATAATAATATGGTGATGTAGGTGAAGGCGGCGGAGGCATGGATTTAGCGTACCAAGGTGGTGGAATTTTGAACGGTTTGGTTTGAGATATATGCGAAGGAGATGACTCAGATAACTTCGATTGTAGAATGTTCAGGGGTTGAAAAAAAGAGTCAAATGTAGTAGGGGGATGTAGCCCGTGGTCTGATCGACATCTGCCCATATTCATATTGTCAAGCCCAGGACCGGGGCCAAGCAAAGGAACCATTGCAGCTATTGATTTATCTGGTGACGGATGAGTAACTGCAATTTTGGCGCTTGGGATAGGACTGGCCGAGTCGATATGAGTGCTTTGTGGAGGAAACTCCAGCCTGGTATATCTTTTGTTTAGCATGACTTCATGAGAGCAAGATTTTGCCACACCTTCTGCGTCTTTTCTTCCTACGTCGAGGGACTGAAAACACAAATTCTACTTCTTCATCTGCAAGTTCCGTGGCTGGGTTTTCTGTTGAAGCTCTTTCTGGCACTTGCTGATTGGTATCAATACTTATAACAGGTCGAGAATCATCCAGTCGGGGCGAACTGCCTCTCTGAGGTAGTGAGATACTTTGAGGTTCCAAAATGGGAGCAGTTTGAGGTGATACTTGTGAAGTAGCACTTGATACATCAACATGTTCAGCTTCAGTCATCATGAAGAGTGGGCAGGAAGCAAGAAGTTAAGAAGTGTAGAAAAGAAGGAGATGCTGAGGATATAAAATTGAGACATAGATTAGGTAAAGACACAAAGGTTGATGCAGAGATTATCATCTTTATCACACCATCTTACCGTGTTTGACATTGACATCCATAGTGAGGATGAAGGAATTAGCCTTTTACCTGTAGTAGTCTTCAGGCAATGAAAGAGGTAATGGCAAATCACCTTCTGCTTGGACATGCATTTTGTTTTGGCACCTTTTGTTTGTTTCCATTGTCATTTGGTAGGTTAGAAAATGAGAAGAGTCATTCATAAACATAAGGAAATAGATGCATAGTATCTGAAAAAAGAAAGGAATATTGAGAGGCTCATAGATGTGAAGTTTATCAATTCATTTCTAAGAGCTTGATCTATATAAATTCATGAGGAAATGATACTGGAGGTGAATTTAGAAGCTACAGCCACCATACCAGACACACTTTCTATTAGCCGAAATTTAACCGAAACAATTAATGATAAAGCTCCAATCTCCCACTATCTCCATATCATATCATATCAAATCAAACAAATAAACAAACAGACAGAAGACAGATCCAATAACATATCCAATTTATTCAATTCATCACACAATATATCAACATTGCTTTTTTACTTGCTAACTCTTGGCAAAACTTTAAAGATGGCCATGGACAACCATAATCCTCTACTTTCAACACAGAAGTCTTCTGATTCTGGGCTCCAGATAGCTCTACATCCTCTTGTTCTTCTCACAATCTCAGATTATATCACAAGACATACTCTGCGACAACAAACCGGACCTGTTGTTGGAGCATTGCTGGGTCAACAGAATGGTCGTGAAATTACTATTGAGCATGCATTCGAATGCCTACTTGAAGAGACGGCGGAAAATGAAGTAAAGCTATCACCAAAGTGGTTTGAGGCAAGATTACAGCAGAGTATGTACATCCAATTTTGTGGTGGCAATACTTGAATACTGACCTTTCACAGTGAAGGATGTTCACAAAGTCCCTTCTCTTGACCTTGTTGGCTGGTACACCATAATTCCTAGCTCTGGACCACAACCTATCCACCTACCCATTCATCGACAAATCCTCTCTATATACAACGAGTCTGCTATTCTACTTGGGTTTCATCCTGAGGAAGTGCTTGGTGGCGCGGCTGGTGGAAAGTTACCTCTCACAATATACGAAAGCAATTATGAGGCCGAGGAAAGCAGTGGGGAAACTGGTGAGGATAAGGAAATGAAGGACGAAGAACCACAACTCAAGCTCAGATTCAAGGAACTTCCATTTACTGTCGAGACTGGCGAAGCAGAGATGATCAGTGTTGACTTCGTGGCCCGCGGTGGAGGAAATGCTACAGCTGTAGATGGTACCAGCAAGAAAGTTGCGCCCGCAGAAGGTAAAGGCAAAGGCAAGGCAAAGTCCGAAGACACGATTCGCTCGGAAGCCCCGAAACGCGACGAGAGCAGTTTATCACGCGAAGACGAGGAACAGCTCGCTTCCTTGACTGCGAAGGCGAACGCTATCAAGATGCTACAATCTCGAATCAATCTGGTTGCCGCTTACCTCCAAAATCTTCCCCCCTCCTACGTATCTGACGGAGTTGCTTCAGAAGCCGATATCGAATCTAAAAATTACGCACCAGTCAACCACTCAATTCTTCGCTCCATTCAAGCCCTCCTCGGTCGCCTCAGTGTACTCATACCCGCCAACAGTCAAGGTTTTGAACACGAAATCATCTCTGAAAAGAACGATGTCAGCCTTATCTCCCTCCTCAGCGAGCTCACAAAATCAGCGCATGATATTAGAGAGACAGGAAAGAAGTTTGCCATTGTAGAGAATGGAAAGATGAACAGGATGATGAAACAGCAAGACCGTGGCATGGGTTGGGGCGATCAAAGCCATCCAATGCGAGATGTAATGAATGCTGGAGATCTTCTTATGTGATAGGGTTGTCTTGTTTTCTTTGAGCGATTTTTACGGCGCACTTTTGGTTTGGGCGTATAGAGAGGCAGGCAGGCGTGCAGGTGGTGCGCGATTTACATCGTGAAGAAAAAGGCAACTGGCGTACTTTGCATGTGGCATTTTTGATATCATGAGAATGAAGACACGAACGGAAAATAGATAAGCAATGAATATCTGACATGACATGAATTTGAGATTTCCGCTTCATATTTTTTCTTGCTGGACAGCGTTGAGAATTATTTCTACGATGGATTGTTGCACAATTCTGTGCTCTACTTTCTGGACGATGCGGTCTTACGAGGGTAAATCTCGTACAACATTCAACGCATCATTTGATTTGATTTAAACGAAGCTTCTCAACATAGTACAGATGTATATAGATTAATCAAGAATACCGGAAATAACACAGTAAATGTGCAAGTTGAAAGGAAGAGCGATACCAGGTTATCAATCAAACATACATCCTGCACCTCAAATCAGCATCAAGAGATGTTTCTGACTCAAGCTATTCTTGATTGTAATGTGTGATGTGAAGTTAGATATCAGGAGGGTGTAGTGTCTGGATGTGTGGTTTTGGGATTTATTGTCAAAGGTAAAATTAGTAGGTAGACATCAAGATGATATGGATATGGCCCGAAGATTAAAAGACGGTAGAATGTATATGTATGATAGAGTGTAACATACACGAAACTAGATAGTGTAGTATAAGAAATGTAAGAGGAAAAACTAGAATAGATAAAGTTAAATGGGAATAACTGCATAATTATCCGCAAACACGTCACACACTCAGTCTACCTCGAAATTAAAGCACAACTCTATTTCAGTTCCATTTCCCCTTCATCCACAACACAACACCGAATCGATCCATCGGCCACGTTCCTAAACTTGACCTCGGCTTATATATGAAAAGTGAATAATGAGATCGTGTACGTAAGGAACCCATTATACTCCCACACACATACCCATTCCTATTCAAATCCCTCCCGTTTCCCAACATCCACCTTTAAATCTCAATAACCACCTTCAAAACCAGGTGACCCTGCTCATCCATCGTCTTCCCCGCCAACTCAAACGCGTCCTTCGCATTTTCTAACCCCCTAAACCGATGCGTAACCATATGATCCAAGCTAGGCAATCCTCCTTTCTTCCCACTAGCACCCAACATTCTAATGCCAATCGGATACGTATTTGCATATCTGAACACACCAAGAATATCTACTTCGCGGAGATGCGCTGCGGAGAGAGGAAGTGTTTGGATGGGAGTTCCCATACCTACCATTATTACTTTGCCGCCGGGTTTGGTGTTGTAAATGGCGGTTTGCATGCAGATTTCTTTGCCGGTGCATTCGAAGGTTATGTCTGCGCCTTCGTGGTCGTCCTCTCCAAGAATGTCATCTCCGGATGCGATAGCGAGAATATCACATGCACTGCCTTTGGCAAAGTTAAGATGATCGGAGATGGTGGTGTAGGATGAAAGAGGTGTTGTATTGCCGGAGGAAATAGACGGTGTGGAGGTTCCAGACGAGGGGGTTGTAGATGGTGCAGTGGAATTGGTGCTGGAAGGTGGGATCACATAGCCGTGGGTGGCGAATCCGTGCTCTAGGGCGTATTGAACGCGGTTGGAGGATATGTCGGTTATGGTCACAATGGGGCAACCTGATTGACGGGCCATGGCTGCGACGAGTAGACCTACTGTTCCAGCCTAGATGAGATGTTAGTAAAGTGGAGCAGATAGCAAAGTAGAAATTGAAAAATTTAATGATATCACGCTGCGGAAGTATCAGGCGATAGAGCTACTTACTCCGATTACGACAGCCGTAGATCCAGGTGTAGGAGCAGCTCGATTCAAGGAGTGTATAGCCACCGAAAGTGGTTCGAGAAGTGCAGCAGCATCGAATGAGATGTGATCAGGAAGTCTAGGCAAAGCATTAGTAAGGCTGCTTGTCATGAAAACAGCAAGTGAGAACATACTTATGACACCAAGCAGCTGGATGATTGATCCTCTCTTGTAGCGTCCCCTGAAAATGGGGCACACTCTTCGCACTACTCCTAAACCTCATCTTCTTACACAAATTGTATCTCCCTTTCCTACAGATATCACATTGGCCACATGATATGCCAACCTCAAGGGCAACTCTGTCACCAATGGAAAAGCCATTGACTTGTGGCCCAATTCCTACAACCACACCCGAAGCTTCATGACCAAGTGATAGAGGTGCACAAGCACATAAATCGCCATTGGCAAATTTCTTGTAGTAGCTTACATCTGAACCGCATATACCGGTCGATTTGATCTGGACTTGGAGTTCTCCGACAAGAGGTTCGGCGATATTACGAACTTCCTGGAATTTAAAGTCAGTTGGGACTCCCCTAATATATGTGCTGGAAAGAACGTGGGATGGATTTCTCTTACCAATCTCACATCTCGTATCCCGTGGAGAACACTACTAAGAATAGTAGAATTCTTACTCGCGTGGGACGCGACCTCCACTTCCATCACATTTTCATTGTAAGCCGGCGCCATTCTGAATCACTCTGTAAGATATCAAAGATATGAGGTAACAAAAATGTCTTAGTGCTTTGACAAGAAAGAAAAGTGTGGGGGCTTGACAAATTCTTGTCTTTGCCCACTACCCCAAAGTGAGCCCCAAACTTATACCGTTTATCTTCCTCCCCCGGACAGGGATTGGCGCTCTCATTGTCAAGTCAGGCGGCTTGTAGCTATCTACACTATCAGGATTGATTTCGATTGCGAGATATCATGCAAATACCTAATCTACCATGTTGCTATACATCGCGCAGTGTACTTAGTGACAAATCATTGGAGTATTGCGAAAATGCATGCATCTGTACCATGCAGACGCAGGCGCGGAAGCACAATTGTGTAAATTTTGTGCTTTCTCGGAGTCGGACCTTTCGGTGCTGTGTGAGAGTACTTTTGCGATTGGAGTGGAATATATTTCATTTCATGTATATTCGATTAGTGAAGATCCTAAGAAGATCGTATGGTGTGTAACGGCAGATGAAAGATACAACATTGCCGGACATTTGGCTTCAGCCGGAACGTTCAAGATGCCTCTATGGCTAGAAAAACTTCCGAGCCCCTCACCTAACGCTTATCTCAAGTAACTGATACATTGCCCCTCCGTTTCGTTTTTCTATCGGCTGCAGCGCACATCATTGAAGTGGCAATTATCACATATCAACCGATGTACTGATACAATGCCGGATATAGAACTATGGGAGGCCTGGATCCGATAAGACTTCTAATTCATCCGAACTCATAACTCCCGTCGTCTACATGAGAAGAGTGGGGAAGTTGTATGGAGCATTGATTTTCCTAGAATATTCGTGATTGATCGTAATCAAAACTCGAATATGGACAATCATTCTGCTCCGTACCCCAGATTTTCTTCACACCTTGGTGAATTAAAATCGGGGTATCTGCTACCAATGCAGGAGCTCTTGTCAATCGTCGATTTACCCATTGACCGTTTAATGATAGATTCTATTGTGACGACAGGGAATTCAAAACGGCGATATTTTTATTTCTGCCGATAAGAAAGCCAAGATGTGATACGAAGTTCGTCATGGCGCACATACTGGGTATTTTTTCGCATTTTCTCATACTTATTCGAAGATGCAACGCTGTGGAGGAAGAACACATTTCTCCACAGCATTAGGCATACGGGCCGTGTTCTTCCGAAGAGGGACATAAACAAATAATCAAGCTACCTAGCTCTTTCTTACGTTTGTATCCAAGTATTTGAAAAATCTGGATCGTCTCCGGCTACTTGCTCATTTACGAATCGAATTAAGCATTTATTCGCTGCTACTCAATTCGCTATTGCCACCTCACTCCTGCGTGAAAGTGGGCATTTTATTCCGGGTGGTATATTGGTATTTTGATCCTACTGGAGAATGATATGATGGGAGTCGTAAGTTTGATCGTGAATAATATTTTCGTGACGTGGCTACAGCTGCGCTGCATGTGAAAGGGAAGAAGAGTCTGCAGAAATCAGATATGTGATACAAAATCTATATCAAATTATTCAATGAAGCTTGTGCTACACATTAATATAGCACAAAGAAGGGAACCTACATTTCAAATGGTGTTACGATCCAAAGGCCTGGTTCGGATTGATTATGGGCTTGGTTATCCGTTTTCAAGGTAATGTAATCGTCTTGATTAGCGAAGAGAATAAATTTGTATATGCATTTATCCGAAGACCCTGGAAACTTTTCGAGGGTCTAGCGAGTCTGCGGCTCAGTGATATATATGCAATGGTGCATACTAAACTGAGAAAGCAAGCATCTAGTTTTAGCGGTGAGGAAACCTACCTGTCCACTTTGGAGGCACCAAACAAATTCATTAAATGTCAAAAGATGCCAGTAGCTGAACGGATAAAGTCGCACAAAGATTATTGTATTGCATACACACTGTGCTGCTTTGCATGAACGATACAGATTTTGGGTTGTACAATGCGTGCGACAAGGGCCCTTTTCTCGGATCATAATACCGGAAAAGTCCTTGCCCAGAAAATTTTCGGCAATAAGCCTTTTCATAGAACATTAGCCAACCTCGAGGCCGCATTCCTCGCATCAACTCTGTCCTCGTCATCTTCTTCTTTTAAACCCGGCAATCCACCAGTGCTGCCACTGAGCGACCTGTCACGACCCACACCCTCTTCTTCGCCATTTGCGCCTTCGGGAGTGGACATGAAACTGCCTGAAATGCTTCGGTTAAGTCCATCGGGGCGTCTTGGAACACCAGACCACGAATCACCTTTAGGTCCTTGACTAGCTGCAAGACTGGCTCTCCTTGCTGCTGGGTGTGATTCTCTACCCAACCGGCTAAGTCCACCAGAGGCATCGATCGCTCGTATGTCAGGTCTGATGCTTTCTAAGGTTGCCAATGTCCGTCGCTCCGCTTCAATCTCACGAATCACATATTCTCGAATGCTTAGTCTTAAATCTGCAGCAGTTCGAGCGAACCACCTTCGTTGTTCAAGCAATAAATTTGCTGTAACACGTTGGGTTTTATTGTGAAGATAAACTTCATTGCTGCGTGCCTCATCAAGAGCTGATATGGCCTCATCAACTTTCTCCCTTCGGACAGATGAGCTGGCTTTTAAGCGATCTGCGGCATTAAGTTTGCTTCGAGTTAATTGCTGAGCTTGTAATAATTCACGCAGAAGAATATGCCGATTCGTAAGAGTTTCCTTGACGATGAATGCATCTTGAGAGTGATACTGAAGTGGATCACCAATTGTTGTAGCTTCAGCAGTACCTTGTGCTGCATGGAAATCGCCCGTACTTTGAATTGTCTTTCCAAGCTTCCGGTATGCATTAGCGAGACCTTGATGAGGCTCTTGGATATTCATTGCAACCAATTTGACACCGAAATCGGACTCTGCTAGACCAAGACCTATACACAAATTAGAAGCTGGATACTATACAATCATGTGACAACTTGTACCTCGTCTTGCTTTGACCAGTTTGTCTACCTTGTGGCCTGCATCCATTGTACCAAGGTAGAAGAGCTTCACTACCGGCCTTGCGTCTTGTAATTCTGGTGTATCGTCCGGTGGAGGAGCAAATTGTTTGATGACTCTTCGACGAACGCCAGTAGCGGGCTGCTTTCTTTTCAGCATTGGGCTGTATCCAAAATCACTCTCAACAAACAAAACCATCTCGTCATCCCTCATTAATACATCATTAGAACAAACATAATTGAGCCATCTCTGGAGAGAAGCTTTAACCCGCGCTTCGTCCTCATCAGTACCAGCACCAGCAGATGTCAAGGCGGGAGGAACTGCGGGAACTATAGCTTCCGGATTCGACGATATTAAATGATCCGCTAATTTGATGAATTCAGAATGCGTTCGTCGAACATCGCGAAACTGTGTTGTTCTAAATTTCGGAAGATTGGTCTAAACAATTTGGTTAGCCAATACCACAAATGCATGTTTTCTTAGTTAATGACTTACGTGTACATCGAATCGCAAGATAGGATCTTTCCTCCCGGTGCGCTCTAGTCCAGTGATCTTTGCTTGCAGCTTGTAATGTGATGCTGAGGCATGATGTCCTTGTCGCGCAGCAGAATGGTGATATCTATGAGGTTCGGATCTATGTTGACCCGCTGGATACTGCTGTTGCTGAGCTGTTTGCTGTTGATACTGTTGTCCCGACCCTTGTTGTGCCTCGGCGTCACTTTGAGTTGATTCAGCAGTATCAGGCCTGCGACTTTCAACATCAGAGACTGATACACCGGCGCTACTGTCTGGCCGGTTGAAACCTCCTGCTCCGATTATATCTTCTTGCGGATAGCTTGCACCGCCGCTTTGATCCGGGTTGTATGGAGTCGGCGATACGATATCTCTCGATGGAAATGTGCTGGTCTTTGGAGGTTGCGGTGAGCTAGTAGGAGAAGATCCCCACGGAGAAGCAGCAGCCGGATTATCGGCATCGTTGATCGAGGCAGAGTAATCCATGATGGCGCGACGTTTGAGTGTATAAGACAATAAGCTAGAAACAATAGAATAGGAACGTAGCAATTATGTGTTCAAGAAGAAGTTTTGCATTTAAACTAGTCCATCTGGGTATTTCATAAATTCTTGAGAAACAAGTAGAAGATGCCAAATCAAGCAATCGATTGAAGCCGACTTGAGCTTCTGCAGTGGTAGGCGTAAACAAGAGTTCCAAGCTTCGGCCGCTTCTGCTCTCGGGTAGTCTGGCTTATTCCGCCCGTGCTTCTCAAAATTGTCTAACCTCAGGCAATAATTACTAATCCATCATTCCCCTCGGTAGTCCTCTCAAGTACAAAAAGTTTTTAAATCTCCAAATTTTTGAGGGGATGGTTTTACTGGTATCAAAAAGAGGGTGTCGAGTATGGCATCGATACTTGACACAAGTCATTCGACCTTGTCGGACTAAGCCTGGTCAATTGAATGCGTTCGTTCGCTACAATTCACAACAAACCGAAAATCATGATGCGTTAACAGAAACAACTCGTAATATTGGTATCATAGCTCATATCGATGCGGTAAGTTTCATTTGTCACTTGTATTACTTGCCCCTAATTTAAAAAGGGCAAAACTACTACCACAGAGCGTATGCTCTATTACAGTGGCTATACTCGACGCATAGGAGGTATGATTGCTACGGTCACATGATTATCACGATTAGAGTCTGACGGTCTGTTAGACGTTGATGATGGCTCCACTGTCACCGACTTCCTTCCCGCCGAAAGGGCCAGGGGAATAACTATTCAATCGGCAGCCGTCACCATGCATTGGCCTCCTGTGGCCGAGAATAATACATCCTCGAAAGTGGCCAACCCATCCCGATCACATGTATCACATACTATTAATCTAATTGATACTCCTGGTCACGCAGATTTCACATTCGAGGTACTTCGTTCCTTGAGAATTCTTGATGGCGCCGTGTGTATTCTTGATGGTGTGGCAGGGGTAGAAGCTCAAACCGAGAAAGTATGGAAACAGGCAAACAGTTATAGTATTCCCAGAATTGCTTTCGTCAATAAGCTTGATCGTGAGGGAGCTGCCTTTGCAAGAACGGTCCAAGAAATCGGATCAAGGCTCCGAGGTTGGCCTGCGGTTTGTCAGATCCCGTGGTGGGAAGGTGGCAAGGGCAAGTTTATGGGAGTTGGCGATGCAGTTAACCTTTGTGCTCTGAAATGGGAAGAAGGTGGTGACGGCAAATCGATCCAACATTTCACTCTTCACCAGCTGCAGAAAGATGAACCAAAGTTTGCTGAGGAGGTCGTCAAGGCACGAGCTGCACTCGTAGAGGCATTGTGCGAGTTCGACGACGGACTCCTTGAAACCTGGTTGGAATGTAATGATGACAGTCTACTCATATCACCAATTGCCATTATTAAGAGCCTACGAAAATGCGTTCTTGACGGTTCTGGTAAACTCATACCCGTCTTTGCTGGAGCAAGTTTCAGGAACATTGGAGTTCAACCACTTCTTGATGCCATCAATAATCTCCTACCGAGCCCTACCGAGAGGCCAGATCCAGAGGTTCGATTAGGCAACGTCAGGGGTAGTTTGCCCCAGCTTCTACATGGAAAGCTAGACCTCGCTGCAGCAGCACAACCGAGACATCTCTCTAAGAGATCTAATTCCAAGACTTCTCTCATCACCCAGCTCGAAGCTTGTGCGCTTGCTTTCAAGGTAGTCAATGATCCTCGACGCGGCGTACTGGTCTATATCAGGGTATACTCCGGTAGAGTCAAGCGAAACACTGCCTTGTGGAATACGAATCTTCATGTTTCCGAAAGAGCCCAGAGACTTTTACAAATGTACGCATCTGATGCGGTAGAAATACAAAGCATTCCAGCGGGTCAGATTGGTGTTATTGTCGGTTTAAAACATGCTCGTACGGGCGATACCTTATTGTCTTATACAGGAGCTCACCCAAAAAACGGCCCGCCACCACCACTGAACGTTCTTCAGTTACGCCCGATCGATGTCCCTCCACCAGTCTTTTTTGCCGCAATAGAACCGCACAGTCTAAGTGAAGAGAAAAATGTTGCTGAAATATTACAACTCTTGTTGAGGGAAGATCCGAGCCTTCATGTCAATGTTGATGAAGAATCCGGCCAAATGCAGCTGAGCGGTATGGGCGAGCTGCATCTGGAAATCGCCAGAGATCGACTCGTGAATGATTTTAAGGCTAAGGCAACCATGGGCAACATTGAAATCGGCTATCGTGAATGTATTTTATCTCCTACATCAACTCACAGGTATATTTTTGATCGTGAGGTTGCTGGGAAGAAAGGGAAAGCAGGATGCGAAGCTAGTATTAGTCCGGATGAGCAGCCGCTAGAAGATTCTGACCATACTATGCATATCGATGGGAATACAATCACAATTCGCATTCCAAAACCTGCTAAGAACGATGGAGGCGATGGAACCCTGATACTGCCTTCCGACATGACTCTCGCCGAGGTCCATACTGCATTGCTTAATGGGGCTGTCGCGGGTCTAGCCCGTGGGCCACGTCGCGCATTCCCACTCCATTCTGCGCATGTGCTGCTAAAGTTCGATACCATCGAAGATGTTTTTGGATCTGACACTACTTCTGCTGCATTATCTTCTGCATCAAGACACGCTGTACAAGCTGGTCTCAAGGAAGCGTTCCAGGCAAACTCTATTGGACTAATGGAGCCAGTCATGAATGTAGTTATCAGCTGCGACGAATCATCCCTCGGCGCAATTGTCCACGATCTCTCATCTGCTCGCGGTGGCCATGTACTATCACTCGAAAATGATAATGAGGTAGAAGATTCAGATGGCGAGCTGCCTCCGGTTGATATATCCAGAGTTTACACTCCTCCAGATCCATTTGCCTCAGGAACCAGCACTGATTCATCAGGCCCTGGCCAGCAGCGCCAAATTACTGCTAGAGTACCATTGAAGGAGATGGTTGGATATTTGAAGCATTTGAGGAGTATGACTGGTGGTAGAGGAACATTTATTATGAGTGTTGATAGATTTGAAAGACTCTCTGGACCAAGAGAAAAGGCTTTGTAGTGTGGCCATAAACTGTAATGCTAGGTTTGAATGATATCCTTTGTGTGTTTGGGGTCATTTCCAGGGCTCAGCAGAACTTCATGTTCGCATTCACTATCTTGTTCGTGTTACCCTATTCAAGCTCTGTTTTTCTGGCTCGCCGACCTGTAATTACTAAATATATTGGTTGAAAATACTATCTAGCAGACTAGGGCAATAGTCTGAAGCGAGTTTTCGCTATTTTAAGAGCTTTTTAGAGGCATTACGATAACGGCATTACGATATTCTAGTCTGCTTCCGCTATGTATTGTTGACGGGCTTCCTGGTTCACTCTCAATACTCGCGATATCCCATATGACATAAGACTACTAGTACCTTCTCCAACTGTCCGCACCTATTATGTTTCAATCATCACGACTCTCCCGATTCGTGCCAGCTCTAAATTAGTTGGGCGCCGCAATACCCCAGTAGCTCTAGGTTAGATCAACATAAATATTTGTTGCACATTTCTCCAATCTCGAAATTGATGTCACAATGAGGAAAGAGCCAATGGATCCTCGAGTACAGTAAGTATACTAATGCGTTAGTGTGTGCACCATGACTTGATTAAACTCCTTGGGTTGTCGAGGGATTTATAGCTCTAAGTATTAGCCCTATACCATTGCGATGAGCTTTGCGGAGTAGTCTCTGCTACAAAAATGATATGCACTTAGTATTAGAGTATTTTTCGGATTCACCACACCACAACCAATTCGGCCATGTTTGTCACATTTGCAGCAACTGGCCCATAACTCTTCTCGCACGGTCCATTCATTCCCAAATATATATAAAGGCTTGCTTCACCTTCTTGGTTTCATTTTTTCTTTTTCAGGCCCTTCGCGCTCTGTGGTGAGTCCAAGGTAAATGAGCGAGGCCGCGTTATCAAATGCTTGTTGAATAATTTGAAACTTTTAATAGTTATAATTTGAATCACAAGTGAGTACGGTTGCACATGGTATCCATTATGCTTATGTGCCGTACTGTCTCCTCAGTAGGTAATAAAGACGCCGGGTGCCTACTTAAGCTTTGCATCTTTCTACAACTAATCAATCCCCATGTCCAAACAATCTTTTCATATCTACGCAAAATCAATTCAACCAAGGAATGAAATATACAGAACCTATAATTCTTGAAATTCCTGACATGGAGGATAGTATAGAGTATTCACCAGCTGCGGACACTAGTGGGAAAAGGTACGCTCGCAACACAATTTTGAGCAGAGGAATTTATTAAATCTGAAATAGCTCAGCAACATTATGCGATAACACTTCAGCTAATGGACAAGGCTCTCATGATACCAAATCTAGAAGCAGAATGGCAGACCTTAATCTCGTCATTAATGCTCCACCCACTCAGTCCCAACAGGAGGAGCAAAAGAGTGAGTTCAAATCTTTCAAGATGTATAATCCATAGCTTACATTTAATAGATTCCAGTATTAAGCGCAGTAGATCTCCCAGTCCTTTCTCCGCTGTGACAGATGCTCCTCCGCCCAAACGACAAATGTCCTCCGTTCCCATCACACCATGGATTACAAAACATGATACCTACAAGGAGGTACAGAAACAATTATCACCGTATGGTCTAGGACCTTACGATGGACGAGTCGCAAGTGATAAATGGCTGCCCTTCAGCGTCCAATCAAAGATCTTGACCCGGGTACAAATCATTTTAGAAGAAGCTTTGTTCGAGTTTTTAAATACGAATTTCCCGCATGTGTGCGAAGAAAATGGATGGGAGGAGATGGGCGAGGCTGAGTAAGTATCTGTTTCTTGTTTCTAAGATGTATTTCACGACTGAAGGGCATGTGCTAACTCTGATTTTTCACAGGTTGATCGAACTAGCTGTTTCAATCATGATCCAGCTTGATGGAGATAAGGATCGCCTTAGTAGTCTCCTTGATGGAGATATATATGATCATAGTTCTGAAACACTCTGGTGTCTTCTTTTAAAGATCTCTCAGATCCGACACTGTGCCGTCCATCGCACGAAGAAAATCCCGGTCATCACACTAGAACTTATGGTGCGCGATGCAGTATACGTTACCTCATATATACAGGACAAGGAACGAACTGAAATTCTAGACAGTATCTGCAGGCCCCTCGAACCTCTTTCCTTTAATCTAGAGGCTAGGTTTGGGGAAAGATTAGCCAAAAAGGCACAGAGAAATCTGGAGAGAATTAACAACAAGGTGAAGCAGTTGCAGGAACTGTTGAGGGAGGAAGAAGTCAGACAGAGAGTGGCTAATATGGAAATGGAAAATATACAGAGACAGGATGAGGGGATATATGACGGTGAGCTGGAGTCTTTGAAGAAGGCCTTGTAAAATTGTAGGCAGGCTGAAAAAGAATAAGTTTGTTCCAGAGAGCAGTGGTTTTGCGTGTGATGACGTTGCATACTATCTATATATCCTACAAATATATTACTTAATATAGATTCGAATTGTTTTACTGCTGAGCATTTTCAAAGTATAGTACTTATTGACTGCCAAGCCACTCCACCAATGTTGACCTCTCAGCGGGACTATTGGCAACATAGAAAATTATATGCAGATTAAAAAGCCGTTGTAAAAAAAAATAAGGCAGGTAACTTCTTGAGTATATATATCAGGGCTTTATACAAAACGGCATCACTCTTTATTTGACGTACCTTTGATGTTTAAGTGCGATCGATATGTTCAATGGTACTATTGATAGGTTCACCAAAGGAATCAAGCACAAATAATATTTTAGTTGAAAGCTCAAAGTCTATTGGCGCAACTGAATTGCAACAGAATCCAAAACACCTGCTCACCGTGTCTGGTCGCCGGGAGTTCTTAAATGCCCATTTACTAGTAACCGCCAAGCCACCACTCCCTTGGCTCTCTCATCCTCTAGGATTACAACCATCCATAACTTCACTGCTCGATCTCAAGTTCCACGGCATACATCGTCATACCATTCTGCATATTCAAAAACACCTATGAAATTTTATGACGCTCCATTTCCCCAGAATGTAAACCCCAGATTAAGCCATGTACGCCATTGTATTCCTACGAAAGAATGAAAACGTGTTTTATTGTTACCCATTCCTTTATTTAATGATCATTGGCGCTCGCAAACTCGCGCGCATAAGAAGGCTGACAATGTACCTCTGACCTTGGCGCAGCCCAGCTGATTAAGACTGAAGGAAGAATAATGAAGTAAGGGATATGAAGAATGCTGTTATTTATTTGATGTTTTTACCTTTTGTTTGTTCTGGTTATCATCATTTCTAAGGTTTTGTCACCAACATGTTGTATCAAATTCATATTCCGGTCTTGTTTTCTCTCATCACATCAGTATCGGCTTATTGGATACAATTCAACTCCGAACCCAGATGCAGCAGTAAAGAAGTTCTCCGTTCATGGAGCGGATCAACAAGTCGAGGATGTCAGGCACAGTTTTCTAAGTCGGCCAATTCGGCGCTCGTCACCAATATTGGAACATCGGATGATAATACAGTTGTTGTTTTTTACACCTCCCAAGACCGTAATCCTGAAACTGCCATTGCGCGAGTAGAAAATGGATGTGTTGGGATTGAAAGCATTAATCTTGGGATTAAATATCAGTCGTTTAATGTTATTCGGACTTTTGATTCGGCGGGGCTTACGCCGGTTTCGAAGAATGCGTTTGCGTATCAACATGGTGGAATTGCGCTTTATAAGGGTGTGGAGTATAGGTGGTTAAGGTAGGATGATGGGTCGTTTCGTGGGGTTGTCCCCGAGGAATGGGATGATGCTGCTCTTAAGCAGAGGGGTATTACTGCTTCGGTGGGCTGAGGAGACGGTTGTGTTAATTGAAATAAGTACCATGTGATGAAGCTAGGAATACTCGACGCGATGACTTCGAAGCTGGTTTTAGCACAGACAAAGCTCTCCATTCGATGAGCATTACCTTAGGTGAAAGGAGATCTATCGAGGTGTTGGAGACACTACTATCCGACGTCGGCTGTGAATTATGAATTCTTCATGCGTGTCTGAGCGCTAAGTAAAAGGGGCAAACAACACAACACTTCTCCTCACCGCGAGAAGCATGGGGTGGGACCATGCAAGAGGCTCTTTGACGAAATGGGATGATGGGCAAGGGCCCTCAAACTATCTATCTGCAAATGCTCGAAGACATCAAATGAACTGGCATGCACAATATTTGACGATGGGGTGATGTTCGAGATACTTAGGAACGACTTGGCTGTCATCAGCGACAGTTGCATAGATTCATGCATAGATTCATGCGTAGATGACGATATTCAAGCTGAGGGATTGCTGGACGTCTGGTGATGGAAGTGAAGGAGGAGAATTGTTGAGTTACCAGGCGCACTTGTGTGAAGACTCAGCAATCAATTCAACGCTGGAGACGTCTAACACCTGAAGAACGTCCAGCATTGGAGAGCGATTAACACTGAAAGACGATTAGCACTTGTGCGGAACAACTTTGCTTTATAGCCAATGTCCCGGGTGGTAGAGAGAACGTTGAATAAGGTGTGTATATCGCATTCCGCTAAAACGACTCATCAAATTTGTGGACCTGCGAATAAAAATTCGCGTCCAAATCGAATGTGGTCAATACAGACAAGTTCAAGATTTTTTGCCTTACTATATGCACCATAACTCCAAATGCTATGCAATGTGATTCAAGGTCTCCTTTTACCAATCATCATCGTCGTCACTCTCTACATTGGCCAGCTTCGAACCTCGAATGCCACCCTTCTCTTGACGCTCTTCTTCTTCATCCTCTGCATCACGTCTCCGCTTCGTAACTCTCATATCATTGTCTTTGATAGCTCCAATTTCGATCAAAAGCTTATCAATCTCTGCCATTCCTACGCGTACACCTCCCATAGTCATCAACGTAACCACTTGTTTCACAATGTCTCCTTTGTTGTACACCAGTATTGTAGGACAATTCCTATCTGGATACCCCTCAATTGCCATGTCACCCCTCATCTCGCAGAACTTCACTTCCCCAAACTCTGCAGCTGCTCTTCTCCACAACTCTGTCAAAACCCTACTCTCCACGTTCGTGCCCAACCCACTTGTGAGATTGACCAATACTGGCGAATCTTGGCTAGCATCGGTAACCCCTCTCTGGTAGTCAGGCTTCGATAAGGGATATACTGCGCCGTGCTTGGCTTTCTTCGATATTGACGATAATTCTGTCATTCGTTGTTTTTTATATTGTTCGAGGAATGCATCATCCTCTTCATCTTCGAGAGCATCGAGCTCATCAAGATCCTTGCCTTCAAGTCGGTTCTCATGCGCAAGACGGCGTCCTTCCAAAATAGCTTCTTCGATGAGGGGTGTAGGGGAAGGAGGTTTCTCGGGAATTATTCCCTTTGCTCGCAGAATATCATTCCATTCCGTGTCTGCATTCGGATCATCTATTGGAACATTAATTCTCTGGTCCATAGGAGCTGCCATGATTGTGAAAGTTGAGGTTGTTTTGAGGAGTTACTGTATTAATTGTGATACCTGAATGTGTAAGGCTTCGAGATATTTGTATCTAGAATCCACAATCTGCAGGCTGAGCTAGCTGGCAGCAAAGCAGCCTTGATAATTTTGGAGGGGCTCGAGGGGTAACCTTATTAGTCGGAGTAAACAAGCCGATCCACTTAAAAAGCACGGCCTTATTTTGCATGGGTCAAAATTATGCTTTCACGTGATCTGTCTCGGTTAAATTTTTGGCACACTCTAGGGTTTTCATAGATTTGTTCAATTTTCTCCGCTCTTGATACTTACAAGTTTTCGATCCATCGACAACACTGACATTTGCTCTCTACGTCTAAGAACGACATTACGACAAAAGACCGTCAGGCCAAAATTCAAATAAAAATCTCGATCACAATCCGACAAGATGGTAAGGAATTCCTTCAATCAATCATTCCCCCACATCAAGGCATCGATTACGGCAAGAGGATAGGAGGTGGAATTGTTCAGTGGGCACACGACAGCATACAACAAATACGAGGAGGAGGTCAAGCTCGGGATTGAAGAGGAAACTGTTATGCGGTGCTGTTAAGCTGGATTGAATTGCTGAAATGGATGGATCGATGGATATTGATGATTTCGATGATCGATATTTGATGAGGATAATGGCTAACCAGATTTTGCCACTGTAGGTTCTCGCAATCGATCTCCTCAACCCATCTCCAGCTGCTGAGGCACGCAAGCACAAGCTCAAGGTATGCGACAACACCTTTCAATGAATTCTCGATTCGATGCAAAATTGGCGGAAGCTAATAATTTTTGCCGCTTTAGCAACTTGTCCCAGCCCCAAGATCCTTCTTCATGGATGTCAAGTGCCCAGGATGCTTCACCATCACCACCGTCTTCAGCCACGCCCAAACCGTTGTCATCTGCGCTGGATGCTCAACTGTTCTCTGCCAACCAACAGGTGGTAAGGCTCGTTTGACTGAGGGCTGCTCGTTCAGAAGAAAGTAGATCAGATATTTCAGCGCTACTTTTCTTTCCGCTTCGTCTTTTCGGTTAATGGCAATGGCTTCATGAGGGTATAAATATGGATCTAGTTTTCGATACGCAATTTGACGGATAGAAGATGGACCTCACCCAAAATTCCTTGCGAAGAATCGTGGCAACAAGCAGCAAAGGGGCGTTTGGGATAATCCGGATATCTTGCATCAAATCAAATCAAAAACGATTCCCTCATAAAATGATTGATTTTTCTTGTGTACAGGACGTTTGTGATATGATTGATCGCGAACGTAAATACCTACATTGGTGGATATGAACGGCAGGAAATACGGTTCTACGAATATTCTACGATGACAGAACGACCTGGACTTGGTGAAGACTCAGAGCGTTTCTTGAGGGCGCCTGCATATTCACAATGGATTTAAAAGTTGTGCTATATCAATCAACGATGATTTAAGATGCCCTTTCCCATGCCCATTCTGTGAAGATTGTATGGACGCTGATTGATTGTGTTATGTTCGTACAAGAAGCCTTCGCAAGCGCGTGTGTTTAGTTCAGCCTCTTCTGACCCGCCATTCTTCTCAATATTCTGTTTAGATATCTCGAAATGATATGCTGAGATTGTGTACACCTTAGCTTGATTCTACCACGAAAGCACATTGTGATCTGGACATGCAAATTCCTCCCGACTATTGCATTCATAATCAGTTGACATTAAACAAGGCCTCCATAACATTTCTAGGAATCACTTGTCCAAATCCGTCTATTCTCGTCTGCAATGCTCATTATCTTCTCTATTTATTACGATCAGCGACAATACACGGAGATTTAGCTGCGGGTTCTTCCATCCTTCCCGGCTCGTAAACCGTTTTCTGGTTGCTGAGAGATGCTTGGATATGTTGAAAGAGAATCTTTACCCGGACGATTTGTTCTGAAGGTCTTATCTCTACCGCGAGGTTTAATTCTCATCATGTCGAAGTTGCAGTGGATACATTAGTACATCAGTATAAAGCGGGAAGTCCTGCCACTTGTACTACACTCTCCGTGAACGACAAACAAAACCTCGAATCGATCCTGCTGTAACTTGACAAGCTCAATTTGACTTGGCTGTGGTGGGCTGGGACTCGGAGGATATTACACCACCCAATTACTATAAGCCATCGAGGTCATACTGGAACTGATTGATGAGGTATCGGGGGATAGATAGAATTTTACTGAAGATTTGAGTAGGGTTTCACAATGATATTTCTATTGGATGTTAACGTCTTTCTGTCAGAAATTACTTATGACGACAAATGCATTATATGCACTACATCAACTAGGTTACCATTCTTGAGGCCGCCACATAGCAATAACTTCAATTTTACAATAATTCAACTATTAATATTATGTATTTATGACACTTTCACCAATCTGAAATTCGTTACCTTCACCGTTACATTATCACATTCATCAAGATTTATTTCTAACTCAGTTGAATCCGTTTTAATCGTTCTCGTAATCGTCTTCCTACCAGTTATGATTACTTGGCCACTTCCAGCTGTCCATGACGCACATCGAGGATAGCCAACTCCATGAAAAGTGCGCTCTCCGCGAATGAACCCGTACTCTCCGTTGTTGGTCTGCTAGGCCTGTGTTCTTCACATTTGAATGACCACAAATTTTGATATGGGTAAAGCTGCCCTCACCTCGGGCATTGTTGTAAGCCTGTTTTTCTGCTGCGTTCAACGCTTGTTCTGGGAGTAAGTTATTCTGTATGCGATATACATCAGCGACTGCGATAGCGGTAGGAATGTAAAGGAGGGCAGACGAGAAAAGAATTTGATAAGTTGTTGAGATGTCTGCTTATTCTCTGAGCGCAGTCATATACTCACCGCCGCTCTACTTGATTGGTCCCTTGTATGTTTACTGATGTTACGCAGAGGTTGGATATTTATTAAGGTCTCGGTCAATAAGGACAGCGTCGCATCAAGGTAGAGCAAACTGCAAGAGCAAGCCTAATTCTGCTATTCTGCTAGGAAAGCTTCAGCATTGGTCCAAGGCTGTGTTCTATCCTTCAATACCATGGAATAATCTTACGTCGGAGCAACGGTACATCCGACATTGGTTTCAATCATACCAAGGGCTACGATACCAAGCAAATTTTGGAACAAGCTGCATTAGCCACTGTTCTTATTTGGAGATAGTTATCTTGAATGGGGGATGTTGGTGTTGCGAGAAAAGCATGAAGAAGTACAAATATCTCATGAACGCCTGCAAAAAAAAACACAAACAATACAACACTAATCAGCTTCAGACTGCCGATATCCCGTGGCTGTGCAAGATATTGGTTGAATTCAGTATAGATGAATATCAGTAGCAAAACAAAATAGTTTATTTGAAATGAATGAGTGTCAAAATCTTTAAAGAGTGTGTTATGACAGGGAACAGCACAGGTTATATTCGAGCTCGATGTGTACAAAACAATTCGATTTAGCAGTCCTTGGTAGATTATTGAATTCTGTGGAGCATGCAATCAAAAATGTGCATTTCGAGGCTCGGAAAATTGATTGCTGGCGAGTTATATTCAAAGAAAAAAATACACCGAGCATTGGGGAAGTTACACCATTGATCAAGCCATAGTATTTACATCATCTTGTTCATCGTCAATTCAGGAAATTCTATCAATATACCTATGTAATTTCCGCCATCTTTATGATTTTCGTACCTTCTCCTCATAAAAGCCCATCAATACACCAAGATCGCTTACTTCTCAGAAAATAAGTGGGGACCAAAAAGACAAAAAAGGCAAAAGAAAGATAAGTTTATCTTTTTTTGAAGCAAAACTCCCCGGACCCAGAGGTTCGGATCTAGGCCCAATCGCTACACCCTGAGATGCCGACTGTAATCTGGAGCCGCAGCCCTGGGAATGGAAAGACGCCGAAGCGCCTTTTGTAACCACCGCACCAGGGAGACTGCCAAACTGCTGTTGATGTTTGTATACAACCTTTTTTAGTTTATATAGCACAGGTCGCTAAGCGAGTGAGGTGAATGTGTATGAAGGCTTTATGTCCGACAAGATTTCTACCATGTGTACAGTCATATTAGGATAGTCATGCAGCAGGATTTTCTACATTCGTTCATATCTATAAACAATTACTTCGCAGGATTTGTCGGCGCTGAAAAAGCCCGCTCAGTAGTATCCTAGCATATCGAAATTGCCAATTCAAATATTCTCAGAACCTCTTCAAGGGTCGGACCAGTTTTATTTATCAAGGCCTTCTTGATTTCCTTCCCAGAATGAAGCATAGCCAGTAACCAGGATTAATCATGTATTCAGACGCTCTGAATATTACTCTCTGCTAGCATGAATAGACTCTATTACGAGTTTCTCGGTCAGCCACTCTGTTGCATTATATTCCTCGATAGCTCGGTCACTAGACTGGATCTAGCATTTTCTCGGCGACTTTTTACAAGCAGACTGATATTCTTCCGTCCTATGACAGTGATTCGGAAGATGCCAGTCAAGCTGACATGCTGGAGTGATATTGATTCGATATTGCATATTTGTCGTCAGAGATAAAACAGTACCAGTGGCAAAATGTCCTGCCTTGTATTAGGAAAGAAATCCCCAACGCAATTCCCTTGTGGCGCGAATGAGATACTGAGTAGGTTCTACCAGACACATGCGCGAGAAAACCTTTCAATTAGAAAACTCTCCAGGGATGTTGGGCGACTTGCACTTGGAGAATAGCGCAGTTCATACCATTATCACATATAGTGATGGGAATAGCTGGATATGATATGTCACTGCAATTGTGAACCTAAGAATAGAAGTCCTTAGTTAATTGCGGTATACGCAAACAACTTCAAGATATTTTTTGTACACCATAACTCAACGCTATGCGGATATGAACGACATGTAGTTGTATCTATTGCTATTTATGATCATTTTACACCAGTAACCCACACCAAACATTATCTATTCATCATCATCATCATCATCATCATCATCATCATCATCTTTCGTCAAGTCAATGATCTCCGGCTCAGACCTAACACATGGCTCGCTCTTGGGAAGCTCAATCCCAGAATCGGACTCCAATAATGCAACATCAGCTTTCACAGCATTGGCATGAACTTCCACGTCACTCGCAGGTACTTCCGCATCATTTGCAGGCGATTTGACAGATGAGACTTTGTCGGAGACTTCACTCCCAGGGTCAGAGCTTGGTGAAGCAAGATAAGTGTTAGCATCGTTCAAAACTTCTCTGATATATGGCGCATTTTCGACAACTTCATCCGCCACTCCAGCTTTCATCATCGTCGAAGTCGATCCAACTCTCAAACTCTGCGTCGTCAATGACCTCATCAATTGCATAATTTCATTTACGCGACCTGGTGGGAGCCCATATGTTTGATTCGAACTCTCATAAAGTTGCAGTGCGGCTCGAACATGGGTTTTGAGGTCCTGTATATTAACGTCCGAATGTATATGTTCCTCGAAGACGATGCGGATCTTTTGTGTCAGGATATCCAGCAATATCTCCCTTGGGTCACCAAGTGCTTTAACAAGTTCTGTGGCATCTTTGCACATGTTGTAGATAGCCTGTAGCATTGATGGTTAGTTGTAGCTCATTAATGAAGATCTGAAAATGATGTTCACCTCGAGCTGGATACATGGACGACGATGTGCCGCAATGTATCGAATGACCGTCACTCTTTGACACGCTTCACAGTGTAGCCCGCATGAAGATGAGCTTCAGTTGTATGCTTGAAGTCGCACAATGCATCCCTCCATTTCTCGAGTGGAACAGCCTGCCATGAATCCGCCTTGCTGGCCTTCATTTCATCTGGCCATATACGCGTTGCGAAATTGAACAAAGATCGCTCAAGCAACTCCTGCAATGCATTCATGAGTGGGTTTTGTACATTAGAGCCGAAATATGCAAGACTATCGTAAGTCTTCTCATAAGCGCCAAGTCTGCAGCGTCGATGTTGTCTCTCTATTCACCACAACAATTAGAGATGTACATAAAATTATGAACATATCACTGTAATGACTTACGTTCTACGTACTCATTGAAGCCCTCCATGTAATCCTTCCCGGTATACGGTGGGTTTGGCTGAATCATCTGTTTCGCCGCGCCTCCTTTCCGAGTTTTGATACTTGTGTCTAGTTCCTTCTTCACAAGAGCAGTGGAAATAGCAGCGGCAGTTTTTTCAACATCAGATCCATAGTCCAGAGCCGGCTCCGAATCTGGGTTAAATGCAGGTTCGAATCTAGACTCCCAAAAGCCAGTCGCATCAATCTTATCTCCCACTAAACCATTATGAGTCAGTCATTGCTACAAACAGAGCTTGATACTGGCGATTGTCAAAGAACACTCACAAGCTGGAAGGGAGGCCGATGCTCTCCATTTGGTATCCAGGATCTGCTGAGCAGGAACAAGCGCAAAGACCTTGTTTAATGCAGATTTCGGCGCAAGATGACCAGTTTGAAATAGAAACTCAGCAGCTCTCATGATATCTGGTGTCTTGATTCGATGCAACTGCAGCGACAGCTCTTGTTTATTGGCCATAGAAGTAAAGAAGTCATGTCGTTTCTGAATGTTATGCGGCCTTTTCCCCATGAAAGATGCTCTTGTTGCTTTAGACGTACTGGCAAAATCGGCTCTGAAGGCGAGGAATACTGCTAATCGCTCAAGATGAACGCGAGAATGCTTGTGTAGAGTCGGGATATGATGATAAACACTCGCTGTGTAGTGATCCCTATCCATGATTGGGATTTTGGATGCCATATCTTCTGCCATGATGAATATAGCGAGCAATGAGATGATGGCGTTGTTGGGCAGGAAGAGCAAGGGCAAGAAAAAAGGATGTAGGAGGAAAGAAATTATTGGAAAGAAAAAAAGAATTGGAGATAGCCTTATAAGCGGGTTTCGACGCAAACAGGGAAATTGAATCTGTGCCGCGTTGCTAGTACACTAGTTGGCTGTCAAAGTCTGTGAATGGATTCACTCCGGCGGGAAATGAACGGATCATTCTACGATTGGATGAGAATACGACTGCGTCTCCAAAGTACGACCGAGGCTGGGCAGACAATTAACAGTTCTTACTTTTGGGCTTGATTGTATATCAGTAAATATACAAAAAATGTCATTTTAAAACTTTGTATTGATGTTATCTTCACTCCAAGTAACTGCGCTCTAACACTGTAAAATGCTGTTCAAGGATGAAAATTCACAGTCATCACATTCCAATTCCACTTTCGGAGTTCTAAGAATTAATAGTCAGAGCTCAAATTTCTTGCTTCCATGTAAGGCTTCAGATTATTATACGCGTCAGTCCGGACGGTGTACTCTTCTAAGTGGAGGTTGATCAAGATGAGTCCGCAACCTTGACTCGTTGCTTGAGGTATCTCTGTACCAATTATAGGGAACTAATTGGAAGCGCTTTGCGATTTGATTCATAAAGTTGTGGTTATAAAGCACAAGGAGCAAAGTAACATCTTTCAGATGGATTTCTCCGCTGAATTTGTGCCAAAACCCCCCTTCAAACCACAAAAGAAATTGTGGAACATAATTATGATTCTGGTGAAACGACGAATATCTGGAAGAGAAGCCCCTTTGATTTTAGTGTATCGTATATATATACCGGGACTGTACTGATGCTACTGATTCTATACTGGCAATATGCTGGTTCTCTCCTTTTGCATCTCGCTTAGCGAATTAAGTGGCACATGAAGAGGCATGTCGAAGTTGAGAGAGCGACAGTGAGGTGCTAACACCAAGAAGCTTTCCATATGATGTTGCAAGATGCATACCGATCTTGTTTTGGAGTGTTATTTTTGGTC
Organism: Sclerotinia nivalis; assembly: GCA_029531795.1. NCBI lineage: Eukaryota > Fungi > Ascomycota > Leotiomycetes > Helotiales > Sclerotiniaceae > Sclerotinia > Sclerotinia nivalis. The sequence continues at coordinate 982,602 of JAPEIS010000003.1, forward strand.
GTTTTATAATCATTTCCGAAGCATCTCACCGCTGATAGTAGCAGCACACTTATTTATAAGAGCACTAGCAAAAAGAACTGTACAATCTGCGACATCTTCTACGCTGAGATAATATCCGTTATTATATCCAGCACTTTGATGGGTAGATAAATAGAAGACGCAGTGGGGCTTCACGAAATAATGCAAAAGATTGATTTGGGCACACAAGACAATGATCACGTGGTTATGGGAAGCCGGTGATAATACTATACATAAGGGGTATCATATACAATGGAGGGTTATCTCATACATTCCAATGCTATAAGATCAGAGCTCACGCACACTGTAAATTCTTTTCCAATCATCGACTTCGTGAAGGTCCTGCACACCACGTTCCACAAGCGCATCCCGTAATCTTCGTGATCCAACTGGATGTGCTCTTCTCGATGGGGGATTTCTTTTTGAGCGACAAATTTTTGTCCATCGGTGGATCCTTCATTTCCTCCTCGTCCTCGTCCTCATTGCGGTGAAGGCGGCCAGCCTCGTAATAACAGTCAGTACACTCAGGCCCCTTTATCTCTTTCTCGTTCGTGCTCTGGTTATCTCCTTCTATAACCTCGATTGCCTTCATGATAAATTGCACTTTTTCAATCTCCTCGATCTTTTGTATCGGGGTAGTCATATCCCGTGAAGTGACTGTGAATTGGCCTTCTACCACTATTTTTTGCCAAATTTGTTGAAGAGATGATAACCCATCCTGAATTCTCTGAAGAATTACCTTCGGCTGCACCTCCTTTGCCATCTATCATTTCAATGCGGTTTTCCACTATTTTCGAATAATATTGAGAATAGCAAACGATATCATTATAAGCCTTGCAGAAGACTCCATGAAACACTATTATTCTTTCGATGTCGTATTTATCGAGCTTTGTGGCCTCAACAAAGAATCCGCCTCTTGAAGCCAATCCTTCAGAGCGAAAGGCATGGATAGGCCCATTTCCATCTGCTATTTAATTGTTAGTTTAAACTTTTCTCTAGTTGAACGAAAATGTAGGAAGAGATTACGTGCCGTCATCATCCGAACAAAGGGGACCCTCTTTCTTGCTGGACCATTCTGAAACATCTTCTTCCTCGAACCCTGATATTCCTTTCCCTTTATCTTCCGTCTTTCCATCGAGTCTGTGAATGTAACAACATCAGCTACTTTTCATGTAAGGAGTGAAAGCCTTACTTACGTTTGACCTTTACCTGGAAGAGATTCTGTGACCTCCTCTGTGACCTCCTCTGGGACACCTTTCCAATCCATAACGATTCGTAACTTCTTACCAGCCATTAAAGATGTATTTTTTATTCGTTTGGTTCGAGCCTTATGGAACGTTAACTTTGACTACAGCTGCTATTTTCTTGTGCACCTTATTCCACGTGTGGCTTTTTTCATCTTTAAGCCCGCTCCTTTCATGCTGCTATTTCGAGGAACCCACGTTTGCTGCTAGTAAGATTCGTGAACGGAGTAAAAAGTCTATGACCGAATATCGAGATGGAGGTCGGTAAAGACTTGAAGAATAGATTTCTCTCACGGCAAACAAAGGGTCATGGAACATCAAGGAAGACCAGATATTTTGAGTCATAGTATTTGTTATTCCACAGCTAGGAATATTTTTCCACAAATTACGGCAAAGCAAGAATTTATAATGGCCAAAAGGTGCGGTAATAGTCTACAATGGGCGGGATGCATGTTTGTTAAATCTGGCGAGACGGGTAGGCGCATTAGAACTAATGCTTGGACCGCTGCAGGGTGCCATGTTAATCATTTTTGACAACTGCCGGGGCTTCGCCAAAACCCGGTATTCGGCTCATGGATATAGGGGAGCTATCCCCCATATTCATCGCAATAAGGCTGATTATGGTAGACTAGCGATATTCGCTAGAACTAACGTTTGACCGTATGATCAAAGCAGGAACGTCTAATGGATGTTAAAGAATTGACAGATAGAAACGATTGGTCTGGTGCGATAAACTCCTCATTATGTACTTCACGTGATAGCATGCACCCTTGCGCTGCATATGCACTGAATAAGCAAAGATGGCCGTAGGTGGGGCTATGTATGTTTTCGGGTACTACATAAACGTAAGCATCCCCCGCTCATACATTTCTTTTCTTTTTCGACTCACCCGAGTAAAGATGTCCTGATAAAGTTTAGAATGTCTCTAGTTACACAATGCCAATGGAATGGGCGCTTATACAAGAATAAAACAAATTTCAGTCTCTCCGAGATGTGCCGATGAAGATTTGGCCTTTAAGTCCACGGAGATGGTACGTCAAACTCGAATCTTTCAGTAGTTATTATTGAGTGAAATCGTTGGTATCGATTGCCGAGTGCTGGAAAGTTATTTTGTCAAATCTTTGACGTAGCAACCATGGGAGTTGGGGACTACTCAAGATCATACTCTAGCGAGTTATGTGCTTAATATCCTGTTGTATTTGAATGCTAAGTCTATATGAGATCAGTTAGAGCCGATGTGATGGGGTGAATGCATTCATTTGAAACACGAGGCGAAAAGAATTATTTGACAATCAACCAAAGGCAATGGACGCACAATACCCAGTCCCAAGATGGCAGTATTGGTAACTATTGATATCAAAACAGTATCGGTGAAGTATTAGCCACGTATCTTTTAGGGCGATGCTTATTCTACGAGTCGTGTCGAGTGATTGAAGACAGCCCGCTAAATAATCACGATAGTAGACTGTTATATCTGGAGATTTAGTTGTATTCCAGCCAACAAGCTCCTGATTGAATGTTCAGCATTTGTGTTGAACCTTCCAAATATGTCCTTATTTCTAACTTTGTATTTTTGTGCATACTCGAAGCTAATTTAACCGACAGATAAATACCGAATGTAGTGTTTGTATAAAGATTCTTGATTGTTTGAAACTGCATTCAGAAGAGGTTTCACGAGTGGATCCTTACGAAGATATAGAGCTCGGTACAGTTCACGAAATCATACATTCAACTACATGCGAACATCATCTTGCATTAATGTCCCCAATCAATGGGCTTTTACTGTGCTCATCCAAGATTTGGTTCAGTGATAGGTTATGCATACAATGCGAGTGAGTTTCAATCGCCATCTCAAGTTCGGTAGATATCTGATGTCGATCTTAGCGATTTAAGCGAACTCAATGGCAGGATATGAAGAATTCCGACATTAGAGTTAATTAGAAATAAAGGTTCAACCAGTTCAGTTGGGCTTGAAAAGGCCTTGAACGCTGAATGGATTGATTCTTCACTTTTCCGCGAATGGAGACGGACTTGCCACGATTGACATGGCAAACACTGTCAGCAGATCCTTCAATCATATAAAAATATGACTTATAGACCAACATGGTTGATTGATACTCGAGACCAATGTCTTACAAGATGACCGAAAAGTGGTGTGACCTACATAGCACTGAGTTATGTATGGGGATCCTCCAATTTTGTGACGGCTTTAAAAAGCAATATAGAGCAGCTCCAAGTCAAAAATTCTCTTGCTCCTGGTAAAGACCAACTTCCTGTCCCTCGAACTATCAGAGATGCAATGTACCTGGTAGAAATTTTGGGAGACAGGTATCTGTGGGTTGACTCTCTCTGCATCGTTCAAGACGACTTCACATTCAAGGAGCGCGAAATAGATAACATGGCTTCAATTTACGCCAATGCCGATATTACTATTGTTGCTGGACAAGGAACCGATGCTGATTCTGGCTTGAGAGGGCTACGGCACTGTGGGACACCACAAAGTCGAAATTTAACCCAAGATATTATTCAACTCCGGGCATTCGATATTCTTAGACGGAAACCTGACTTGAGTGGAAGAAGCCCGTGGGCAGGCAGAGCTTGGAACCTTCAGGAATTTATGCTTTCGAGACGAGTTATTACTTTTGACGAGGAAACCGTTCGCTGGGAATGTGATCTTAACCGATGGCACGAAGATCGGACAGTTTGCCACCGAGTTCGGGAGACTGAAGTTTCGCGTGGTATTCGAGCCATTTTGAAGCGTCCTTTGCCTGATATACACCAATTCCTTGTCATTTTGCAGAGCTACAGGAGAAAAGAGTTGACATACCCGAATGATAGCTTAAATTCATTCACGGGCATACTTCGTGCCTTGGAGAACATATTCACTGGTGGCTTTGTTGGAGGTCTACCTGTGATGCGGCTTGATCTAACTCTTTTGTGGCAACCGGCAAGGTATAATCCAATACCATTCAAGCGGATAATCTCTGAGCCATATCTATATAGCTTGCCAAGCTGGTCTTGGGCAGGTTGGGATGGTTTACTGAACATAAGTATGATTAAGGGGGAATGTATTGATACTGCGTATCGAATGGAAGTAATTGACCATGAATGGCCATCTATAATCGAGATATTACCCTTGGTACGCTGGCTTATCAGAGAGCATCCTACGTCCTCTCCAACTTCACTGTCAGATAGCTGGTATGGATTCAGACGAAAACTTGAATCTGAATTACCTAAAACTTGGTCCAAACATAAAAGCCATAGGGTACAGAAAGGTTCAAATAGTGTGTGGCCATTGCAATATTATTATACTCATCGATCCTGCAGCGTTACCAAATGCACTTATCCCATACCTTACTACGATCGAAGAAAGTCCCCCAAAAGTCCCTCTAGAACCCTACTATCTTATAGGACAAAGAGAGGCTGGTTGTTAATGGGAGAGATATTCGAATGGAGCCAATCGATAGTGCTCCGCATGACTAATGGAACATAGGCCGATATCTTATATTAGATTAACGACAACAAGGAGACACATCGCAGTTCACATAGCTCAGACGCAACGGCATTGTCTTGCGGACTTGTTGCAATTTCCACAGGTCGTACGGTAAAGGAAAAAGAGTTTTGAAGTATATGAATTCTACAACTGTCTTTGGATTAAATGGATCGACCGAGTCGCTTATAGGAAAGCACTGGGGCGCGTCAAAAAGAGTGTTTGGGAGAGTTTGGACCTGGAGGAGATTGACTTGCTTCTGAGCTGATATGCGAGGTTCAATTTCTTTATTTGAGGTTGTGAAATAGGCGGTTATTGCGAAAAGATGCATGAAGATGTGCTGACAATACCCGATTGTTGAATACGGAGTTGTGGATTTCGAGAAACCAAGGGGATTGAAGGTCCGGCCGCTGGACCTAAGGTGGTTTCCTCTTCCCCTTGTTGATATTGGTAAGGTGCCAGGTTATTTATGACCTCCATCTTCTTTCTACTCGAATTGTCTATCAATATTCACGCCTTTATCATTTAATTAACCTAGGCTTCCTAACTCAGTCTAGATTTTTGTTTTCGTTTCACTTGAAAACAGTTCCTTGGTACCCACGATTTCTTCTTTTGGTATAGGTACCTTCGTAGCGGGGTGGTATGAATACTCAAGCCCTTCATTCATTTCATCCCAGATCAGTGTTGCTGTTGTCTCCTTTTGCATTGAGTTTTCCTTATCCTCAATATTGATTGATAAGGACACCCTGTTATACGGTCACATCAACCTTATTATTCTCAACTCATCCTTTCTATGATCACTCTACCATCATGTCGATCTCTGCTACGCTCAGAAAATATCACCGACTGTTCATCAACAGAACGAAAAGCGACCAACCGTACCACCGCAGGACAAGGGACTGATAGTGCTCAGAATCATAAATTCCAATAATCATACGAACTCATGACTATCAATTAATCAGGAAAAAAGATCTGCATCAACACATGGAAAACCACCTGGACAACTGAGCAGAGACTATTGGCGAAGAACTTAAATATTTTGAATAAAAGAAGAACTATCGAAAGAGAAATGTTTTATCCGAGCAGAGAAAACGTGTCCATGATCAACTATCAGCATCGGACTCAACTATAGGAGCTAGCAAATCTATGAGATAAACCTCGGAGAAAATAATCAAAGCGGGCACATTAACGCTTACTACTCCGACCGTAGTAATGTTGAAGAATTACCATAATCGTTATTCCGAGGAAGGGGGTAAGAGTACTGCTAGTGGGGATTCAACTTGGAGCGGTCGATAATATGTACGTATAAGTAATACCCCGGGAGAGTGAAAGAACAAAGGCTACTCTTGGAAGATTTGAACTCAAACTTGCCAACATGTTCCAGCCTAAGTTTTGAAAGCAGGATAAAGGTATTGTGATTGCCTCATTGGGGTTTCCAGATGCGAACCGACAATTCGTAAACTTTTACAAGTTTCCATCTAAATTACCCAACATACGATCATCATGGACCCCGAAGCTGCACTAATCAAACAGAAAAGAAAAATGAATCTTGGTGTAGTCACATCACCCATCATACTCTATCACTGTTCAAAACTCTTAACGAGTTCGAAATAGCTGTGCTATGTATTTACGAATCTACTTGAATATCCTGCCAGATCATGAATCTCTTTTTTTTATAGGATGTACAACTCTTTTCTTACAAAATGTCGAGTTTTTATCCTAGGACCCTCAAGCTGTTCTGATATATATTTGGGATTAATCTGGTGAGAAGTGGAAAAATCCAAAAGTTTCCTGCATTATATTCACCCGAAAAGTACTCATTTTTGAGTTCTTTTATGCTATGAGGCGCGCATCGTCCTGCACATCTGAATTAGATTTTTCATCACCACTACCCAAACCTCCTGCGTAGTTTGGAGGCTCTGCTTCTTTTGATAATTCACTTCGCTTCCAAGACTCTATTCGCTTTCATCCACAATCATGAAGACTTGAACAATAACAACGAATATTAAGTTGCATCAGCATCAAATAGGTAAGAATCTACTGATTTGATTTCCTCTTCCTTTCACTGGATATTATCTTTGGGTCTCGACCAGTGTACATGTATTAGGTCTTTTGATATAGCTCAACAGCTTTTCAACTCTTTGTGATTACAGGAGCAACCCGGCTGCAGCAGGATTCGGACTGTAAGAGAGGGCAGTGAATAAATACTGTAACTTTATTTGCACACTAGTACATCATACCAAGTCCTCAAAGCTCTGCCCTCTACTCTAAAATCAAGATCATCGAACCATCGGCACCGCAATTGGGCATACAAAAGCCAAAATCAAAATATCATCCGAGGTAGGGCATCTCTAACAATTGACATAATATCAATCCATAATCCCTAAAATATCACAAGACTACTAAACAACATACACAACAACACTCCCATGAATTCCCATATTAATCCAGTCGCTTAATGATAAAACAATCCACTCCCCTCCTCTCCCCCTCACCATTCAAACCCACCAATCCATAACCTGAAACAATTGCCAATTGCAACAAACAACCTAGCTCTACAAAAACGAAACAAAAACAAACCCTCTTACCAAAACACCCCAAAACCACAGAACCAATCCCCTTGGAATTTCAACTCAAATCCCCCGAGCAAAAATCATATCCCCCCACACACACCCCCTCCCTTAAGAGGCAAATTTCACCTATCCCACTCACCACCCATTTAAAGAACATTAACATCAACATCAACATCAACATTACCCATAATCCACAAAAATATACAACCCAACCTGACCATTCGGCTCAAATTCCCTCCCCCCTCAGTTCCCCGCACCTCCACCGAGAACTGTAATATTGTGTTTTAGTTAACATTATATATTTGGCTGACTCCCTCCTTCCCTTCCTCCCATCAACCCCCCCACACGCACACAGTCTTTTGAAATGTGCACCCGTCCGATCCTACTCTGGAATCATTTAATCATTTAATCGTTTCATCATCTAAATATTCTGATTAATTTAACACAACCAACTGACCAACTAATAATACTTACATAAATCACAGACAACAACCCATCATAACAAAAACACCCCTCTCCCTCAGTCCCCTCACTGGACCACGTTTAATCTCACCACCCTACGTCACACCTTACACCTCACACGACCTCATATCTCACATCTCGCTTCACATCAATGATATCATATCACATCAAATCAGTAGGTGCACCGTGAATTATGGATTAGTTTGTTTCATGTTTCATTTTGACTATTCTAGTAACCTATAGCAATATACGTATCTAACCAAGTACGAAAGACACCCAACCAAGGTTTGGTTCCTCTCTAACGTGTAGACGTGTGCTTAAGTATAGGTAGGCCACTTTGAATATGTCCGATCAGCAACTTTGTATGCGAGCTTTAACAATTTCTGACCTCTCTCTACCACCTCACTTCCCCATGTCTTGCTCTTAACATTAGTTACCCATCCATTCCACCATGAAACACAACTAAGATTTGTAAAATGAAACGACAATCAACAAATAAAGAGACCTCCCCAGAAGCTGCTCTTCCCATGTGTGGTCACCCCTGTAGTCTCCGAAAAGTATTTCATCCCGATTGTGTAATATTATCCCCGAAGATAGTTGTCAAAAGAAATGCAACGTCCCTCCAGATTGCTATCTCGAGTGCCAATCACCCCCTCATTACCACATCACCCTCTTCCCCTCTCCCACACATAGTCCGAATATCATTTTCATTGAGAAGCAACGAAACAGAAAAGAATGTAAAATATCCATCGAAAACAGAAACATCTCTGGAAAAAACAATGGACTTGTCAATACAACGCAATGAATTGAAGCATGCATGTTTGACTTGTGCCTTGTACTCGCTTGTTTCAGGATCATGACGGATTTGTTAGATGACAAAAATAACCTTTGAAGTGTGGAATCTGAGTTGTCGTGGTACTTCAAAAAGAGTCAATTATGTCATCGACATGCCGTTCGATTATTTGGAGTCCCAATGACGTTGCCCACCAAATGATAATTCCATAGGAATAATCAAATGCGAGTCAGACGTCATGATGAAAACCAAAGTGCTCGAGCCATTAGGAAAGCCAGTAATCGATCCTTGAAAACTAAAAAAAAAAGAAAGCGGTCCATAAAGAGATATTTGTTGGGGTGGAACTCGAGCCAAATTCAAGAATGTGTCAATAAACAAGTCTTGCATGGTCAACGATGTTTGTTTGTGGGATTGATCCAGTCTCAAGTAGCCGAATGTCGAGTAACGAAAACCGGTCTACGAGAGTCGATTCATTCCGGGACTTCAGAGACCATTGCCTGGTGGAGGTGGACCGGCAGAACGCAGGCTGTTTTAATAACTAAAGCGTCAGCCGTCTATTAGCGTAATGTCCTCTTCGCGGCCAGCGCTATCGAAGCCAAACGCGGAGAAGAAAAAGAGTTCTGTGCAAAAGACAAATACGAATATGGGGGAACTTACTAGTGACCAGTTCCTTCTGGAGCTTGTCCCTGTTGCTGAATTGGAGTAACAGTCTTGCGTTGTCTACCAGCAGTGTTTCCAGCAGTTGCTTGAGCACTGGTTTGAACCTCAGCTGCTGCCTTCTCTCCCTCTTGTGGCTTGATTTGTTGCTGAGCGTTCTTTTGATACTTGTAGACAGTCCAGTCAAAGACATAATCATATTGGAAACCTTCACGTACGAAAAGATCACGGAAGATCTTTCGGAGGTAAGAGTAATCCGGCTTGTCATCAAATCGGAGAGAACGGGTATAGTTGAGATAGATGGCGAACTCATTAGGGAATCCACGGCAGAGGACTTCAGTAGGAGTAGTCATCTTCTTCTCCATGATACGGTCATACTTCTGCTTCTTGGTAGCAGCCTTAAGACCTTGCCATGGAAGAGAACCACGACAGAAGTAGAGCATGACGTATCCTAAGGATTCCATGTCATCACGACGGGATTGCTCTACAATAAATTATTAGCATTGAGGAGGGCAGCAGCGGCAGGAGAAAGGCAGTACATACCGACACCAAGATGAGTATTGATGGAGGCATAACGAGCAGTACCAGTCAAGTTCTTGTTCTCACGGTATGGGATGTGGAAGTGAGTCTTTGGGTCTCTGTACTTCTTGGCCAGACCAAAATCGATAACATTAACCTGGTTACCACGCTTACCAATGCCCATGAGGAAGTTGTCAGGCTTGATATCACGATGGATGAAGGATTTGGCGTGAATGTACTCGATCCGGGAGATGAGTTGATCGGCGAGGAGGAGAACGGTCTTCAAGGAGAACTTGCGGTTGCAGAAGTTGAAGAGATCCTCCAAACTGGGTCCGAGAAGATCAAGAACCATGGCATTATAATCACACTCGGTACCGAACCAGCGAACGAAAGGAATGCCAACACCGCCAGCTAAGGACTTATAGACACGAGCCTCATATTCGAGTTGAGGATGCTTAGCCTTGACAGACTCAAGCTTGATAGCAATCTCTTCACCGGAGATGATGTTGGTACCAAGGTAGATATCACCAAAAGAACCACTACCGATCTTTCGGCCAATGCGGTATTTATTGCCGACGCGAAGATCCTATCAAGAGAGATGAGAGATTAGCAGATTGTTATATTGAAGATACAAGTAATTGTAAAGAGGAATGATGAAAAGGTATGAGCATGTGCTGCTACCCTGTAACAAGACTGTGATGAATATCAAAAGTGAGGGATTTATCATGCTCCATTTTCAGATTCCAGCCGCACAGTCAGAATATGATGAAAATAACAAGAATGTGTATGTGAAGGGCTGGAAAATGGGAGTATAAACCAGAGGGGATGTTTTTGGCTTAGCACCCACCATAGTAGTCATCTTGAAGTTGAACTATGGACTCAGGGTACCGGGTTTCCGATACCAGAGTCGAGGAGGATGATTGTTGAAGAGCGTAGGTAGTCAAATGTTGAGGACCAGCCGACTTTAATGAATCAAAGGAGGAGTGGTAAGGTTGAGAGGTCGAAAGAGGATTTGGAAGAACAGACACTAAAAGGTAAGAAATCGTGTCAGTTTACTTGTGGATTTGATATGATATGTGTTTTTTTTTTTTGGGATTGAAAAGAAGGAAGCGGTGTGTGTGGGAGATGATGGGGATAGATTTAAGAGAAAGAAGGAAATAAGCGGCTAACGCGAATACAATGCGAAACCGCCGGATTAATTTAATCGAATGATCAAAGGGAGCGAAGTGAATGATTGGAGTGATTTGTTGATTAAGATATGTTGAATGAGATTCAAATATCATACGGTATTGATGTGTACGTACCTATTTGATGCTGTTGATCCTATTGAAGGATGGAGGGTATGTATGAGTGGTTTTGATGTGGTTGTAGAGATGTAAAGGGAAAAGAGTTTAAAGGTTCTCGATGTTTTGAGTTGCCGACCGTAGTAATAAGTAAGTAGGCTTTTAAATGGGAGGGATGAATTCGTGGCCTCGTTTGGGTGGCTCGGAAGGCGTGAATGAGCCCTTGGAGTTTAAGCTGGACTTAAGGTGCTGCTGTATTGTATTTGTATTTGTATTTGTATTTGTATTGTATGGTATGGTATGGTATGGTATGGTATGGTATGGTATTGAGTATTAAGTAGAAGAGAAAATCAATCTAATTCAATTCAACCTCTTTTTACTACTCTTTTGATTTAAAGTGAGTAAAGAGAAAGAGATTATCAACGAATAATCAAATTCTCATCGTTCTTAATGCTTTCAGATTGGGCGGGGATGGTGATTAGATTATCAAAGCCTTTAAAGGTAAAAGAGGGGAGGGAGGAATTTTTTGATGATAAGAAAGGGTTTTTGTCAAATCAATGCAAGTTTAGAAAACAACCACCTCTTCTTACTTGTAAAATGGCAATAACCACCGAATGACCCGGCCAAGTCCAAAGTCGAAAGTCGAAAACTCACTTCATGAATCAGCTCAAGGCTAAAAACCTGTTGAAAAATTGAAAAAATTGAAAAATTGTCAGCTGGTACTATAAATGGTTTAGATGCAAGATGCTTTGATCAAAATGTATCCTATTATAGTAAAGATCATTGATGTGAGGGTCTAATTTTATCCTGATCATTCATCTATGAACATCTTGCAATCAATGCTGAGATTACCAATTCAATGCAACGACAACACCAAAGGATTTCATTTCATTTCATTTTATTTCATTTCATTTCAATAGTATAACAAGGTCAAAGAGTCCGTGATTTTGATTTAATTTTCTCCCCGCAAGAAGCCTCACAGATCAACCGAGTATCAATTCTCAACAAATCAATAACCAACATCACCAACTTCACCGTCAGACAATTTCGTATTATGCATGATAGTATATCCTCTTCATTCTGCTCTAGTATCAGTATCAGTGTCAGTATCAGTTTTCATTCGTATATAAGCATTGCCTCATTCGTATATAAGCATTGCCGCCTCATTCCTTTCATTGGAAATTATGTACTTGATTGATTTTATCAATGAAGGTTGATGGTGATAAGTATTGTTGTTGTACACTCAATCCAATGCCGCTTCAACAAAACCACCACTTCACAACACAATCCCTTCACAAATCAACAAAGCCTGATTCAAGGGGAAAGAATGCCTAAAAGAGGGGCACAAAAACATCACTACGGAAAAAGGCTCAATCCAAATCCAAAAATCTCATTGAAAATCAGGGCAAAGTTATGCAAAGAGGGCCAAAAAATTGAAGCAGCTGACTCCCCACCCCCCCCTACCTACATAAACTCCATAGATAACATCAAGAAGGCAACAATCCAAACATCCCATACGAGGTACAATGATCTTGTACCTTCCAGATGCTGACACCGAAAGATTGATTATAGACCGAGAACTCCATAGCCTCGTCTTGGCTTGGTACCATAGTATGAAATAACTTCCGTTTCTTCTCACAGCTGAAGTTCAATATATGTACAATATATGTACAATATCACAAGGTCAATTGGTCGGTCAGGATTCAGGAATAAGGTAGGTAGGCTGAGAGTTTGTAGCAGTAGGTTGCCTCACTCATGATGGTTTGCCATACGCATACCTGTCCCCTTTCATCAATTAATCAATGAATCAATCATGCATTCAATCATTCATTCAATCATTCAATCATTCATTCATTCAATCAACCATTCAATAAAATCAATTACTCATCACCACTCTAATTATCATTCTACCCCTAAAGTTATCAATCTCAATACCTCAATACCTCAAGACTATCTATCATTCATCATTCATCATTCATCAATCAAACCACACCAAGAAAAAACCCCTCATTTATAAATAAACCCTGGGTAGATAGATACCTAGATATAATATTCTCCGTAGCTCTATTCAGAAACCATCAACGAGTCAACACCTCCAAATCCCCAACTTAAAAGTAAGTAAAAGAATAAACTCCGTACCACAATTCTCCACACGCGTATATTAAAAATATCTCCCTCCCCCCCCTATTCGTTCTTTAACGCCCAAAAATATTAAAACATATCGGAATTTTACGATTTTGAAAGATGAGATCTACATCTCAGATTTCCGATTTCAGATTTCAGATTTCCGATTTCACAACCGTCAATCAATAGCTTCTAGAACTTTAATAAGAAGGGGTTTGAGTAACAGATGGACAGATAGACAGATAGGTTCATAATACTTATCAGCAATTCTTTTATATTTCTTATATATTTCTCATATACACCTAGTTATACCTAGATGATATCCCGATCAAATAATTCAACTCCATCAACTACCTCTCAAGTAATTAGCCAATTATTTCTACTACTAAATAAATTATTGTGATCACAACCTCACAAAAAGGAAGAAGGCAAAACCATGCACCTACACCATAGCTGACCTTCCTTCCCCTACTCCTCGTTCAAAATCACATCACACGCTTCCAAGTTCCAAATTCCAAATCTAGAATCCTAACCCACCAAGAAAATAAAAATAAAGATAAAAATAAAAATAGAAATAAAAATGCCGCTATCTATCATCTATTTCATGATTTTCATCTCACCGGAGAATAAATATCGATTTATCTACAGTGTCAGTGCGGGGTAAGTACATCCAACTCGATTCTCAAGACCGGAAACAGGAAGGAATAAAATTACACCACGACCACAGATCTCAGTATTACGCCCTCTCTTTTACGCCCTTTCATCATTTATCAGTTCACCTACCTAGTAGTATATAGCCTACGTATTTATTCTCAAATCCTTCTTCCCTTGACGTTTTCGAGGTTTATTTTTATAGGTTTATTCCTTTACGGAGTGAAGTAACCCAAGATCTTATTGAACTTTATTCTTTCCTTTGGGTCACCGATATACACACCGATACGGATATAGATATAGACACAGATACATACAATATCCACCGATCCCAACCCCAAAATAATATCAGATTCCAGATTCCAGATTCCAGATTCCAGGTTCTCTAAACCAAAGAAACATCTGAATCCAACATATAGATTTACAATATACTCTACCAATCCTAGAATCCGGAATCCGGAATCCGGAATCTGGAATCCGGGGTCGGAAATCGACAATCTGGAATCGAAAGTTCGGGAATAGATTTAACTTTGTACTATCTAGTACGCATATATATATTCAATACCGAGTACTCATACATATTAAAACCTACTTGCTTGTTTACTTGTTGATAGTACCAAAATAATATAATATAATATAATCACATACGATAACCTGCTACAGAATGATAGATGAGATGAGATGAGATGAGATGAGATCTATATCCTATCCTCCATACGAAATACAAAATATAAAGATCTAAGATCTAAAGATCTATATCTTCTCTTTTTCTTCTTCTCAAGATCGATATTAGATATTCTAGTAACTCTATACTGGACTTTATATACTGGACTTTATATATCACATTATATTATACTATATTATATCTACTTTAAAATCCAAAGATTCTTTTCTTCAATAAATAGATAATAATTATAAAATATATTCTTGCCTTGTCTTCTTGTCTTGTCTTCTTACAATTTAGCATCCGAGATCAAAAATCATCTAAGAATTTGATTATATACTATATATACATACAGTAAGTATCACATCACATATCACATATCACACACACGCAATCACAACATACCAATCACATCAAAAAAGACAAAGGAGGATAGAAGTAAAATCCGCATGAATTCTTTACTCTTCTCATTGAAATCTCTCTATGACCCCCTATGTTACTTCTTATCTCTTCCTCTGTTCCTCCTCTGTTCTTCCTATACCTTCCCTCACTCCCACCACCCTCATATCTGCATCGCCTCTTCCATCTTCCCACATACACAAACTCCGTATACTCTCCCCATCACTCCATAAAATAAAACTTATAGTACATTATCAAGTTCATCATGCCAATTCCAATTCCAAAAGCGCAAACAAATCAACAAATTTTAATCACAAGCAGCTGCAGTATTAAGTCGCGGTGAGTACTACCACCTGCTCTAGAGCCTGCTTCGGCTCATACCACCCATATTAGACACACCTTCCTAACTCAATCACCCAGGGAAAATACATCTCTCATCTCCCTCTTATCAGACAATGTATAACTTTCCCCCACAACATTCCCCATCACTCATCAGATTTCCTTCCGATGAGACTCGGAAAATCATCATCCACTACTTTAAAGTAGAAAAAATTCTTGCAGTGCTATGCCATGTGTAACCCAACAAAGTCCCATCATATGATAAAGAAGTTGACTCTGTGAGACAATGCACCACATCGCCATTACAAAGGAGAGAAGAATTGCAAAACACATGGAAACACAAAACAATGCAAGTATGATATCTCCCCCTTTCCCTCCCTCCATTTCCATGAAAGAAAAAACCCACCAAGCAAGCAAGCGAATTATATGCAAGAAGCAACATTGTGTAGATTGCACAACAATAAACAGCAAACCCCAAAAGAAGAAAAAGGGTAGCCGGACCACCTTGAGATACAATTTGCTTTACTCTCTTCCTCTCCATTCGGTATCTTTATCTTATTCCCTATCCTCATAAATTCATTAAAATGTGGTGGCCATCCCGAATTCTTTCCATGCATGTATGTAATTCGATACCCATCTCGAACCATTTTCGCAAGCAAGCAATCCAAAATAATTAAACAAGTATTTCCATCCGCAATCTGAATCCCAAGGCCGCTTCCACAATATTAAAGCATATTGGCTTGATTTGGACTCGATGCACCATCATTAGCATCCTTTCTACCGCCAGTAGGACTCATGATTCTTTCCGAGCCGGTAAAGCTCCCAGTTCTCGATCTAGCTTCTTGCTCTTCGACCTCTAATCGTTTTCTCCAATCTGCAAGACCAACACTTAATTGAGGAGCATTCTCGGCGTCGGATTTGCCGGTCGTAGGACGTTCGTCGTCTTCACCGAAATTGCTGAGTCTATAGTTTTTGTTCGTTGTCTCCCATTGTGTTCTTAGCGTTTCTAACTCGGAGGCAAGACTGTCCAAGGCCAAGCTATTGCGGTTATCATTAGCGCCACCGTACATCGATGATTCAGATATTGATTCGTGACCGATCGAATTTCGTTGATGTGTAGTATGAACTGGGGCTCCGACCACACTATCAACATTGCGTGATTGACGACGGTAATTGTCAACTGATGATTCGACTTGATCAAGTAATAGGGAAACCTTCTCTTCGGCATCTTGAGCACGCTTTTCTAGTTGAGCGTTTTCTTCTTGTAATTGGCCAAGCTCATGGCGTGCTTGTTCACTGGTAGATGCCAATTGCTTTTTTAATTCTTCATGGCTCCGCATCAAATCAGAGTGACTATTTTGAGTGTCTTGTAATTCCTTTTGAACATCTGCCAATTCCTTTTGCATTTGCGCAGCGGATGAATTGATCTCCGACTGAAGTGTTTCGATTTGACCAACCAAGCCTGCGCGTTCGCTTTCCCAACTCGTAGGTGATTTTGATGCCGCAGGTCTCTCCTCGGCAGCCGTGAGCTGTTCCTTCAATCGTGTATTATCTTGCTTGTATCTCGACAATTCGTCCTTCATTCGCTTTAGCATTTTTTCGGTACCCTTGACGTAATGCACGGCGGATTGATAGTCATTCTCAAGTTGACTCAATTTTTCGCGATAAGCACTTTCAGCTTCTTGCTCTCGGTTCTCAAAAGCTTCTTTGATTTCTTGATGTGAGTGCATGCTAGCTGCAAGTTGCTGCTCAAGTTCGCGGAGACGTGCCATATCAGGTGTGTTTGAACCAGATTGAGGACTAGATAATCCTCGATTCCTTGACGCACCAACAGGGCTGATACCACGCTCACCTAAAATATCCTTCAAGGTATTGTGTTGAACATTGACCGCATTCGTCTCCAGCTGTTGATTAGCAAGCTGATGTTTCATATCAGAGTTAGCAGCTTGGAGTGATTGTGTTTCACGCATGGATGCTTGAAGTTGCTTTCGAATAGACATGCCCTCCCGACTAGCCTGCTCTTGATAAGCCTCCAATCCAGCAATGCGCTCCTCGGCACTTCGAAGCTTATCTGAAGCAGTATTCGCTGCAGCTTGGTATTTCCTAACCAAAGCATTTGAAGCTTGCACTTGTGCCTCAAGCGCCAAAACGCGATCATCTCTTGCAGAATCATTTGGCGCGATGTCTCTAGCTGCCGAGACTCTATCAAGGCCAGACATCACAGCTTGCTTATGAGTTCGAGCCTCATTTGCGTGTTGCTCAGCTAGTTCTTCAGCATCTTGCAAGCGTCGAGTGACGGACTCTAATTCAGAAGTACGATTCTCGTGCTCAGCCCTAAGCTTGGAGAGCTTTTCTTCGACAGTCTGGCGCAACGTACGTTCCTCATCGAGCTTTCGCTCCAAAAGATTCTTCATATCAGCCGATGATGTCATGGCTTCCCGAAGAGATTCGAATGTCTCGCTATGATCCTGCGCGGCTTCCATTACTTCTTTGTGTCGTACTTCTAATTCATCCCTCTCGGCTTGAATAAGTTGTGCGGTCGCGACGGCTTCAGCACAAATAATCGCCTCCTCCCTAGCTTGAACCTCCAATTCGTGCAATTCTGCTTTGAGTAGCTCAACCTCAGAGGAGTTTTGTTGTTTGTATGCTTGTAACTCTGTCATCCGTGATTGTGTTAAATTCGCGGTATCTTCAGCAAGTTGTCTTCCACGCTTTTCGGCTTCGAGCTCAGCTGTGAGACTATCCACCTTGTTCTTGAGGTCTCGTTGCGATGCTAAAGCGGTAGCCAATTTTCTACTGATATCCGAAGATCGATTAATTGTCATAGCTTCGATGTCTCTGTTTTCGCTGTCAGGCTGTGGTGTACTACTTTGACTCCCAGCATGTGCAGCAAGTTTTGCTTTGTGATACACTGCTTCATTGATAGCGGCATCTCGTTGTTTTTCAACTTCGGCAATTTGTTTTGCTGCAAGAACCGCTTGCTTGTCAATCGAGCCCTGAACATTAGCAAGCTCCGCTTTCATTGCTAAAAGAGCCTCAATGAGTGGTTTATCATCATCATCGAAGGACTCTGCCGCTTTCTGGTCCAGCATGGGGTTGCTTGAAGGATTGGGTGTATATCCAGCTTTCCGTGCAAGTTCAAGCTCCGAAGCATACCAGGCGTTTCTGTTTCTAGCAGTGTCCAACTCTTTGAGTAATGTCACAGTTTGGGAATTTCTCGTTGAACTCCTTCGACTAATAGGATTACTTGTTTGTCTTGTAGGTGGAGGTGGCGATGCCTGACGACTTGTAACATTTCTCAAAGAAATATCGGTATTGCTATCCACAGAATTTTGACCACGGGGTTGTCGCTGTTTCGACGAAGCTCTTGAACTCGTACTACCTGCTTGTTGAGCACTGGAATCTTGCCTGCTTATCGATTTTGATGTTTGCTGAGATTGTCGAGCATCGGAATCTTGCCTTGCTATCGACTTGGCAATTTGCTGTGGCTGTGATTGTGGTGGTGGCTGAGATTGAGGTGGAATTCCAGCTTGCATTTGAGGGGGAATTTGATTTTGCGATAGGGGCTGTTGTTGCTGTGGAGCATTTTGGAGCGGAGGACGTGGACCATTAGTGATTGGACTCTCCCGGGCCTGGGGACCGTCTTCCTGTGAAGGCGAAAGCGCTCGTTGAGCCAATGCTATGTTTTCCGATCTGGGATTTCGCATAGAGGTATCTATAGCAGGACCGAAGCGATTATCGGGTCTTCCTTGTCCTGGAGGACCTTGAGAATTTGGATGACCTTGCGGACCTGGAGGACCTTGAGAATTTGGATGACCTTGCGGACCTGGTGGTCCCTGAGAACTTAGATGACCTTGCGGACCTGGTGGACCCTGAGAACTTGGATGACCTTGTGGACCTGGAGGACCTTGAGAATTTGGATGATCTTGCGGACCTCTGGACCCTCTACCATTAGGTCCAGCATTGGGACCTCGAGGATTAGGTACTTGCTGTTGTGGTGGCGGGCCTGGTTGAGCTTGTGCCATCGATGATGCTCTCGGTAATTTCGACCCAGCTTGTGGACCTTGAGGTTGAGCCGAACCTGGGGCGATACCATTTGAATCATTACCGTTCACATTGGGCTGTCCAGCACTTCGATTGGTGGGACCCTCTCTAGGTGGACCATTACCTTTCTTTAGTTCTGGCAATGCGGAGATTTCTCTAGAGCCCATGTTTCGTGGACCCAAACCACTCTTCTCACCTCCACTTGGACGTCTACCTCCGGGCACACGTTCATTCACAGCAGTTTGTTGAGATTGTTGTGATGTCTGCTGATCATTTGGATATCGAATTTTGCTTGTGTCGAGGACGTAGACAGTTGAGAGATCTTGAGCCTCACGAGTTGCTGTGCTTGGTTCCCCAGCAAGAACAATAATTTGTTTGCCATATGCTGTCATACTGTGTCCGGAGCGTGGAGAGGGTGAAGGTCCCATGTTTTGGAAAGTATACCAACGCCTGGATGAGATTCTGAATGCCGCCAAATCACCTAAATCTGCACCTTCTTCAGTTCGACCACCAAAAATATACATTACATCATCGACAATTGCGGCAGCATGGCCTTCTCGAGGGGCTGGAATATACCCAATGCAATCAAGTTGAGTCCATGCATTAGTGATTGGATCGTAGCACCAAACATCGTTAAACCATTGAAAACCGTTAGTTCCTCCAAATCTGGAACAATTAGTACTCATCCGGACTATTGACTACCTCAATGTTGAGAACTTACAGGAAAAGTTTTTCATTGAAAGTTACAACAGAGTGGTTTGTCCTGGCTGGGGGTATTTGTCCAACGGATGGTCCACCTTCATCACTATTTTGTATAAGCATTTCCCATCTGTTTGTAGGAATCTGCAATTGATTCAAATCAAAGGCAACCAGATCATTCATGAAATATCCCTCGACTTGGCCACCAAAGACATAAATTTTCGAGCCCAAAATATTCAAAGAGTGCCCATATCTTCCTGCCGGCCTCGGTCCTGCTGGTACAGCTCTTGACCATTGCCTTGTAGCTGATTATTCTTTAGCATGATTCTCGTATGCGTGAGGATTGACCTACAAGTATTCAATAGATATAAAGTTTCATCTAGGACATCAGAATCCTCCATCTTGGTGTCTCCTCCATATACAATAAATGCATTTCCCACTAGTAAACTTGCATGTCCGACTCTTGGTCCTGGACCCTCAGCTGTCGTGCCCAATGGATAACATGCCATATTTGCACCCGCTTCTACCATCCATAAATCTCCTTTTACTGTTGAGCTATTGATGAGACCTCCCATGAGATATATCTCACCCTCTTTCGAGGCCATGGAATTGACAGCGGCGCCATAACGAGGAAAAGGAGGAGGATGATTAGTTGTATATGTAATTCTTCTCTGCGACCACGGATATAACGACGAATTGGGGTTTGAATTCATTGATTGTACTGGAGGTGGTGCGCCGTTGCGCAGCTACATTAAACAACATCAGTTAGTATTTGAATCCCAATCTCAGCATGGGAAATGCGATTTGCGAAATTCACAAGATATTGCCAATCACTTACCGCGATGTCTTGCGCTTGCTCTGGATTTGGTCCTCGTCGAGCGTTTAACTGTTCGGGGCTTGGCGTCGTTGGATTGCCTCCTTGCAGGCCTTGCAGTGAAGTAATGGAATTATTGACACTGCTCGAAGGGGTTGTCGTCCTCTCTGCTTGTTGCGGCATACGTCCATTCGCATTTTGAAGGGATGATTGTGAACCAGGTACACCATTTCCGCCATCCCTCAAAGCCTGAGCCTTGTCTGCATTCTTTTTACTCTTGAAGAGGAATGCCATCGTGCCATTCGAGGCCGACTACTTTCACCGTTTTTACCAATGCCGGCGCAAGAGGTAAATGTTCTAGACGAAATAACGAATTGCTTTACAAACGAATGTTGTTTATGTCGGGAGATTCGAGATTGATTAGACTCGGCCAGATAGTCTCAGGAAAAGGGATTAAGTCTGAGCCAAAGTCCAGGGTTCTTGCTGTTTAGAAATGGCTGGGATTGAGAACTGAATGTCCATTCAGTTTCTTGGTTGATTTATTATTTTATTGAAAGTTTTTTGTTAAAGTAAACAAAATGAATAGTAAACAATCGAATAAAATTTGGATGATTTGAAGCGCAAAATGGGATTATTCGAAAAAGTAATAAAGTTTAGGATATTATTAGAGTTATTTAGTTGTCAAGAAAATAAGGGAGGTTGATGATGAGATTGATGGGTTCTCTACCTACTCCAAGACAAGACAACTTTTGGGGGGTGAATTGGGAGTGGGTGAGTGGGTGAGTGAGTGAGTGATGGAAGTGGAATCACGGTCAATCCTCAACATTATTTACCGTCTGGTCTGCACTTTTATCGCCAGCCTACTGACTTTTCCATCGGAGATAGTAACCTTTGTGTTGCTCACCAACCACGAAATATCTACTACGAAAATACCCCGTACAGTATGGTAGTATACGCCTTGTTTTATCTTCCAAGTATCTGAGAACCACAATTTTGGAATGAGATATACCAGGGGTGAAGATCCAATCCCGTCTGATGTGAACCGATTTAGAAAATTATGTACGGAGAACATACATACGAATCGATGCCCATTGCCCCATATTGACATGGAAGAAAAGTGTATTCTCATTTGTGGTAAGAAAGATGGATAGGAAAGGGGGGAAAGGGTACTGGTAATCTCACAAATCAATTTGGATGTCTTGAAGCCAAAAAAAAAAAGGATGAAATCTAAAGAAACTGAGTCAACATTACCAAAATCTGCAGCCTCTCTATATGTACGTACTACTTTACCTATATCATATATGTATGTACCTTACTACCTTTGAATGTTACTAAAGCTTCTGTGACATATCTTCTTTCTTTTCTTCTCCTCCTAAACGTTTCTCTCGTTTTTAAGTTTATAAGAATTTCTGTCGTTCAATTTTGGTTCCATCCAGCCATTTTTATGTACCCCTGATTCTGGAGCATTGCCCCTTCATTTCTGTTCAACCCTAGGTAATTTATAGGTAGGGCTATGTACTTTATCTATTTAAATACCAAGGCCCTTGCTCTTGGGTGTTGGTGGAACTTACTCGAACCACTGTAAATACGTAGGTAGAGACAACGGGTTGTTTTTCCTTTTACTTGAAGTAGGGTAACCTTACTCGACATCTTTCTCCAGATATCAATATTCTTATCCTTCTCGAACAATTGATGGTCCATATAGAAGGGGTTAAAAATTGCAACACCCGTCTGAATCGCATGTAGCAATGCCTCCAAATCTAACCAACGAAATATCATACGAAAGTGATCATCTAATCACTGTCCCGGATTAGCAGTGCGTCGGGTTTGATTGTTGCATTAGACAGAAGACTGCTCGGTCGACTACATCTACTTTCCTATAGGTCCAATCATGACTGTGCGTACGATCTAGAAATGTCCGGCTGCATGCTGTCACATTTTTGCCTCCTCAATCCACAAATGAAAGGGGACAGAGATCTGGGCTATATAGATATATGAAGTTGGTGATATCGATGTAAACACGAGATCGATATATAGAGTTTTTGTCCTTCTACGCTTCTATGCAGTGCCATTTTAAGATTTATTCAAGCTGAGGAGGATCCGGGAGAACGGTTACATCCTCACCAAAATCAATGCCTCCAACCATCTTCCGTCTGATACTCTGGGCAAGGAAGCAGATACGATATATCATTGGTATATTATTTTGGGGGTTCACAATTCTAGCGGCTAAAATTTAACAGATCCTTCGAAATTGTTTGACATATGACCTACATATTGGATACAGTTACATCAATCCTATGGTGACTGGCAATGTAATCCTTCAAGGATACCTCCTGGAACAAGGTAATATGCCTACCTAGTGGTATATAAATGATTTTTGGCAACCTTTTGCAGGTAGCGATCAGATCTCCTTACACATCTGAAAGAGAGTTTGGTCACAATCGTGCATGAAATTGCGAATGCACAACCAAAATTGATGCAGTGGATGCAGGTGTCGACAGTAGTGTAGTCTAGTAGCTTAGTGGAATAGCATTGAAAGTTAAAAAGTTGGAGAAGTTGGGAATGCAGTACAACATCGCAGTAGGTTAATGGAGCGGTCAAGTAAGCTTGTCCTTGGAACACTCTTGGAGCATTCCAGCTGTATATACTCTGTACATACTGTACATGTATTCGCCGTATATACACATACTGTACTGTATATATAAGGTTTCGAAGTTCAACTGGTTCGCATCTGGTCTCGCCTCCAGCATTTTAATACGTTCCCACAAAGGGCTTGGTCAGCCACTCTCGCCACACTGTGGCGTCAACATCGGTATTTGAAGCGGTGCCAGGATTTATCGATTATGCTAACTAACACTAATTTGTGAGGCGGTCATAACCCATTTCATCATTGGAAGCTCGTGACATCCACCTTAGTAATTTCGAAGGGAGAGTGAGTTGTGAAATACCTGAGGTACAATACATTATTCACATTCACATTCACATTCACAATTCAAATAGATATTTACATTCACTTTGAAATACATACGAGTAATTTAGCTCCAATTGGAATTGACTCTCGAACCTCGTGGTATCGTATAATTCACCCATTGTACGTTAGCTTTTGTAATCATTATGATACTGTTGAACCCTATGAATTGCGGGTTTTAGTTTTTTGATATGAATTCCAAGCTTATTTACCTAACGATCCTCAGTTTATCTTAGAGCACGTCCACCAACTTGTCGCGAAGCTGTACCGATACCTCGACCGCCCTCTCGACCGCCTCGATTTATTCCTTTTCCTGACTTCCAACTGCCCAATGAGCGTTTGATATTTTGAAGAAGGGTAAATTTCCCCGTCTAAGACCATGACAGCAGTTGCGGTTCAACATGAAGCTCCCCGCCAACAATACAATCCACACCGATCAAGTGCCTCTCCAAATTTAATTTCACCTTCTGGTCAACCTCCTCAACCTCAAAATTATACCTCCGCCACTGTGCCGAATTCAAAACAACCGCACAATACTGCATTAGCGACGATGAATTCGAGGCATACTGTGAGCAATGATCCAGTCCAGCCTGTCAACGGCGCAGAAGCTGGACATGCACATGCGCAGGCGAATTCAGGTCGCATTCATACTACAGCGCAGAATGGTTCAACACCAGCAAGCACACGGCCGACTACTTCGGCTGGAGCCATGGCAGAATCATCACAAGACGACTCGGAGCCAGATAGAACACGGCGCAGACCGGCCGCATTACTCCGGAGATCAAGGAGTGATTTTGGCCCGAGAGGGGAAGATACAAATGCAGATATGGAAGATGATATACAAGATTGGGGAGAAAGACATGGATTCGGAACTAATTATGCATCCGAAGAATATGTTTCGCAACTAGCAAATGTAAGTCGCTCTTTCCTTCAATAGTGATATCTCGGTCCGACATCAGTCTTTCATACCTTCGAATATATCCTTTTCACACACTCGTCAAGTCTTTGACACAAGCAAATTCTATATAATGGGTCTTTTATTGCATACTTTTCTGTTCAAAGCATGGGCGATTATTTTGATGTTTGGAGTTTAAGTTACTCCTCTTGTGTTGAAAGCTTCGATTTCTTCTCACCTAGCGCAGATGGAGAGCAGACAGGTGCAGAGTGTCTCAGTGAGAAATATGAATATATGCTTGCAGTCTCAGAAGGCTGCTCCGCATTTCGTCGAGCGCATTACCGCCGCCTGAAACCTTCACTGAGCTGGGGACCTGGAGTTGACTATGGGGACATGGGCTCAGAGACAACTACTGACATCATACAAAAGAACTGGTATATGTACTTTACGGATAAACGACACGAAACGACGGGCAACCCTAAGTCATTGGGATATGAACTTCAGGATTGGCGGATGAAGGATCGTCTAAAGACAGTATCTGCAGCATTGGCAATATGCCTAAACATTGGAGTCGAACCGCCCGATCAATTAAAGACTACACCGGGTGCAAAATTGGAGGCTTGGCAGGATCCCACACACCCTCCTGTACAAAAAGCTTTGGAAACGATTGGAAAATCTTTACAAGCCCAATACGAGACATTGGCCATTCGAACAAGATACAAGCAATATCTGGACCCATCGGTAGAGGAGACGAAGAAGTTCTGCATATCACTTCGTCGAAATGCCAAAGAGGAGCGCGTCCTCTTCCACTACAATGGTCATGGAGTTCCAAAACCCACCTCATCTGGCGAAATTTGGGTATTCAACAAAAACTACACTCAGTACATTCCGGTCTCATTGTATGATTTACAAACTTGGTTGCAAGCACCTACATTCTTCGTTTGGGACTGTTCGGATTCAGGTAACATCCTAAGTAACTTCCATCGATTTGTTGACAAGCATGAGCAAGAAGAGCTTGAGAATTCGAAGAAAGATCCAAATTATATAGTTACAAACTATAAACCTTACATCCACCTAGCAGCATGTGGCGTAAAGGAAAATCTACCCACAAATCCTCTGCTTCCTGCTGATGTCTTTACATCATGTCTGACTACACCTATTGAAATGGCATTGTGGTTTTTCGTTCTTCAGAACCCACTTCCGTCACAAATCACACCAGAGCGAGCCAAAAAGCTTCCTGGTAGGCTACAAGAGAGACGGACTCCTTTAGGAGAGCTGAACTGGATATTTACAGCCATCACAGATACCATAGCTTGGACTACCCTTCCTAGGCCTTTATTCCGAAAGTTCTTCAGACAAGATTTAATGGTTGCAGCTTTATTCAGAAACTTTCTGTTGTCACAGAGGATTATGTCGGCCTACGGATGCCACCCACAATCGTATCCGGAGCTTCCGGACACTCATCAGCATCCTCTTTGGGAAAGTTGGGATTTGGCAGTGGAAATGGCTTTAGCACAATTACCAGCGCTAGAGAAGAAGGAGGCAGGGCAACTTCCGGACTATGAATTCCAGAATTCCAGTTTCTTCACGGAACAGCTTACGGCATTTGAGGTTTACCTGACCCAAGGTGCTGTAACCCACAAAGCTCCCGATCAACTTCCAGTTGTTCTTCAGGTACTTCTTAGCCAGCAACATCGAGTACGAGCCTTGATACTCTTAGGAAGGTTTCTTGACATGGGTCCTTGGGCAGTAAACCTTGCTTTGAGCATAGGCATCTTCCCGTATGTTTTGAAGTTGCTGCAGTCGGCCGCAGCAGAGTTGAAGCCTGTTATGGTGTTCATCTGGACTCGTGTTCTGGCTGTTGACCTCACATGTCAACAAGATCTGTTGAAAGATAGTGGTTACAACTACTTTTCCAGTATACTGAAACCAAATGAAGGGCTTCCAGTGGTAGACAGCCTTGAGCATAAAGCTATGTGTGCCTTCATCCTAGCCATGCTTTGTAATGGATACAAACAAGGTCAAAATGTCTGCAATCAAACAGATATCATGACTTACTGTTTAACACATTTGCAGAATGCAGACAATCCACTCTTGCGTCAGTGGGCGTGCCTATGCATCAGTCAACTCTGGAACGATCTTCCAGAAGCAAAATGGCGAGGCATCAGAGAGAATGCGCCCGCGAAGTTGTCTGGTCTGGTTCGTGATGTGTGTTGCGAAGTTAGAGCCGCCATGTTATATGCCATGACAACTTTCCTGGGAATTCCTGATCTGACAGACGAAGTTGCCCGGAACGAGGAGTCAATATCCTGGACTGTTATCGAAATGGCAAATGATGGGAATGCCATGGTCCGCAAAGAACTTCTAGTCTATTTCTCCAAACTTATACATCGATATGAGAGCAAGTTCTGGGTAGTTGCATTCGAGCAACTGCAAGAAGAACGAGAGTACCGACAACACCCCCCCGTCGACGATGGGAATGATCATAAAATGGGACTGCATTATGCGAGTATGGAAAACAGAAATAAGGATGGTACCATCAAAGCCACAGCTCAGGGCTTATCGCACAATTCTATCTTTGCCGTGGTATGGAAACATGTTCTTATCATGACAATTGATCCCCATCCTGAAGTCCAGCGCAATGCAACCATTATCGTGGATTGCGTTCATGCATCGCTCCTTCAATCGCCTGTTGGAGTAGCAGCACGCAGTCTGTTTGACGATATAAGTCGACTTTCAGCGAAACCAAAGGCATCAAAACAACACGTCTCCGAGCAGAGGCCAAGCACACCAACGAGGCAAGATACCTTATCAATCACACATTCTAACCAGCAAGGTTTACTCAAAAGAACAGCTAGTTACCTTTTTACTTTACCGTTTGTAGGTTCCACTGGTGAAGTCACGCCCCCAGACTCAACTGGAAGATCTGGGTTGAAGTCACCAGGCCTTCAGCGGAATTCTCTGCCGATGCGATCACGTCTCCCACCAGATTTCAACACCCCACCGGAACATAACGATATCGCATCGACCCCGGGCACATATCATGTAGCGAATGAGCCAACCTCAGGTGGATTTCAACCTCGAAAGCTGTCGGATCCGATTTCCATACCATTGGAAAGCACTTTCTTAGAATGGTCAATTGAATATTTCCGCGAGCCCCAAATGAAACAAAACGAGGCTGAAGAGCCCGGCAGTACTGATTATAACGAACGACTCTGGCGTAGATCAAGGAATGAAGCAATCTTGCGAGAAACTCAACCTCAGAAAGAAATCGCCGGTAATGGTAAATGGACACATGCTACCGGATTCTTCAACAACTCCAGTCAGCCAACAAAAATGACTCTCCATCAATTTGAAGATCATCTTGCTGTGTCTGATGATCGTGATACAATTTGTGTTTGGGATTGGAAGAAACAAGACCGCTTGAGTCGATTCTCGAACGGCAATCCGGAGGGCTCAAGAATTAGCGATCTCCAGTTTATAAATGAAGACGATCAGGCGTTTTTGTTGACAGGGTCTTCAGATGGTGTCATTCGTATTTATAGGAATTATGACTCCGACAAAAAGATTGAGGTTGCTTCGGCTTGGAGAGCTCTGACTCATCTTGTCCCAAGTAATGTTAATTCTGGAATGGTATTTGACTGGCAACAAGTGACGGGCAAGCTGTTAGTAGCCGGTGATGTTAAGGTGATCAGGGTATGGGCTGCGGCAGCGGAGCTCTGTATTGTGGATATTAACGCGCGATCTGGTTCTTGTGTTACTTCGTTGACTTCAGATCAGATGACAGGAAATGTTTTCGTGGCTGGTTTTGGTGATGGAGCTATTCGAGTATTCGACGCTCGAAACAAGCCACAGGAAGCTATGGTTAAGAAATGGAAAGACGAATCTGACAGAGTATGGATCAAGAGTGTACACATGCAACGAGGTGGGCAAAGAGAGCTTCTCTCCGCTAGCCGCAATGGCAAAGTTAAACTTTGGGACATTCGAATGGATAAACCACTACGAGTAATCCAAGCTACAAAGGAAACTTTACGTACTGCAAGCACTCATGAGCATCTTCCGGTATTCGCTGTGTAAGTCTACTTCCTTTCTCCCCCTTTGAATGTTACTAATTTTATATCTAGTGGCACTTCAAACCATACAGTCAAGGTTTTCAATTTCGACGGCAGAGAGCTCTCTAGAGTAGAACCATATTCTAGTTTCCTACACCAAGCTCGTCAATCCCCGATTTCGGCCACGGCTTTCCATCCGCATCGTATGATGTTAGCTTGTGCTGCGAGGGGTGATAATCATATAAATCTATTCTCGTGTGCGGAACGAAAGGTGCCATCAACAGAGTATTGATATGATGGGTGAGGAAGGGCAGATTTGTTTAATGAAGTGATAAGGTAGAAGGCGTCTTGATCGATTATCACATTGTTCGGCGTACTGGGAGTTGTGGCTAAACATGAACTGAAATGCATAACAGCGTTGCGTGAATTCAACAGGCTAGTAAGGTTTTGAGGGTATCATCCCTTTCAAGGAAATTTTAAGGGTTAATATTGGCCCAGGCGTTGGAAGGTTATATCATGGATTGGTTTGAACTTAATTGGCATGTATGTTCAGCATGATTTGGGGTTTGGCTTGGGCTTACTTGCATCTATCTGGCTGAATTGACCTTGGCTAGAGTGGGGGATTTGGGAGAAGAGAGAAGTGAAGTTTGAAGTGGAAAGAGAAGAATGATTTACTCATTTTTTTTCTGGTGATGCCTTAGGTAATGATTAATAGTGGTTGTTTGCTGTATGTATGTACGTAGAAGTCTTTGGCATGCTTATTAATTTTATATATTATATTATATTGCAGCTTGGGATGGTGATGGTGATGGTGATGGTGATGATGTGCTGTTTATGTGGTGTGATGTATAGTATATGATGTATTTTGTGTTAGTGAGTGGTTTATGATGTGGATGGATAGCTACTCTGTATATTATTTCATGATACTATCATTCTTTAATTTTTTAAGAATATATATGATTATATTGTGAAAGAGGTAGGTCTAGATACGTGCGTCCCGATTGCACGTTGCGAAGGGGAATAGGAATAAGAACTGATTAGATTATATTGTAAAGGCTTCAAATAGTATAATTAATAGAATTAACACTGGGTTTGAATTGTGTATAATAGGTATACAAAAAGACTAATGGAAAACGATTGATTATTCAAGAAAAGGAGGGCGAAGCCCTCTCCTTATATCTAATTACAAAGGATTATATGATCTATTGATTATGAACTAGTTATGTATTTGGCTTCAATAATTCAACTTTCTTATAATATATAAAATATAAAACTTCAATTAGCAGAACTAATAATAAACGTATAATAATCACATCAATATTAGAATGAAATGAGTAAAACTAGTAAAACTATATAATATTTCTAATCTTTAGAAAGAAGAATACTAATTGATATTCTATCCCTAATTATCTAGTTATTATATTATATAATCTAAACCAAAAACCACTTGTTGCTTTCAAAATAATATTGTGTTCTATAGATAAAATTGCTACTATTCAACTTTTATTTTCTTGTTTACCCCTCTTTTATTCACCTTTATTGGTTCTATCTGCTGTCTTGTGAGATTTCTTCTATTTGTTTTGTTTTATACTTTGTTTGTTGATTTTATATACTTGGTTTTGTTATGCTGGGATTTTGAATGTTGATTGGAGTGTGGTGTATGGGATTTTTTGATTCGGGATATAAGATCTTGATATAGAGTTTAAAGAAGTTGTTCTGTTGTTCTATTGTTTTATCTATTGATTTTCTTATAAAGTAGATGAGAGGATTTGGGGAGATTATAGATTCTATAGATTTAGAGGTAGAGGAATAGTTGATTGAGTTATATAGATTTATTTGTATAGAGTAGATAATGTAAGATGTTTGCTAGCTTCATTTATAGAAAGGCTGTAGCTCTAAATCATAATTGGATAATATTGATGGAAGAAAATGTTTTATTTGGATTAATACAGTAGATCGATAGATATTTATTGTGGTAAAAATGATATATTGATTCAATACAGTATTCACTGTAGGGATTCCAATCTATTAACATAGTAGACAAATAGATATACAGTAGACAGCTATATAATAGATGAGATTTGTATACTACTATTTATTGTTCTTGGCTTCTTTCTTTATAAAAACAACTTTCTTTACTAATAATTTTTGTTTCTTCTGTAGCACATTCATGATTTTTATTGAAAATTTATTTTGGAACCACAAAGTAGTTTCTAAAGAAACAAATTAACTTCCAACTTCCCAAGGAATATTCCGTTAACTTGACTTACAGGTTCCTAGAGGATAGCTCCTCCTATCAACACCGACTTACTTATTTTGATTCAGTCACAACATGGTACAAAACAACCAGATGCCAGTCCGGTGGCAAGCTAGGGAGTTGACTGAGCTTGAACGGGATAAGGGTAGAGAACAACATATTGCCTCATTACTCAAATCCTCCGAACAATCCACAGCTCTAAAAAGTCTCGAAAATCCCAAACCAAACCATATCCCCGAACATATATTTATCAGACCCCTACATGCAAACCCAGCTCGACATCTCGAAAAGCTTTCCACCGTTCTCATATTCCGCACACGATTCTTGGCTCTACCATTATATCAACAAAATATGTATACCTGGGGCGTGCAAAGGATCCCTCTGGTTGACATGTTTGGGATGGAGTTTTTGAAGGATAGCTGTGATGCTTGTGGAATTGGGTTTGAGAAGTTACAGCTACTTGTTGATGAATTATGGAGAGCGAGAGTATTTTCGTCTTCTTCGGGCTTGATGAGATCTTTGCGGGATTATACGGATGAGGATCTGGAGAGTGATAGTTTTAGGAAGGCTGTGGGATTGCAGGCTCTTAGGAAGGATATTGTCGGTGATGATGAGGGGAAACTACTGGGCTTGCAATTGGGAGATCAAAACAGGGGTTCGGAATGGCTTAGGACTCAAGAGCATCAAAATCAGACGCTCCCGGAAATTGACAGACCATCTGCATTGGTTTCACAGCCAAAGGAATTGCCACACAACACTGGACTTGAAATCACGCCTCCTGGTGGTCGCACGCTACCTCCTACGAAGAGTCGTTTTATGACGATGATTTCTTCTACTTCACTTCATGGAGGTAAGAAGAATATTTATAATCCATCTCTCCTCCGCCGCCCAATGGCTTCACTCGCCCCGACTCAGGATTCAGGGAACTCTCAATCTATACAGCATGATTCAAGACCTAGATCTATATCCATATCTGAGGGAGAAAGTAGTAGAAAAAACGACAACACGAACCGCCGCTACTCTACATCTGACATACCTCGAGATGATTCGTGGGAGAGTTTTTGCCGATCACAAGCCAGACGCAATGGTTCTGGGATTTCGGCAGCTGGTACTCAGAGACCAGATAATATTCATGGTATTACTTCGGCCGCTGCTTCAGATACAGAATCAATGGATATCGATATTCCGGCGCTCAATCGCCGAGCAAGTACCTCCATTTTGCCAAGTCACAATTCGGCAGAATCAACACTAAACACTTTCGGGCTTGGGTCTCGAGCTGAATTTATGAGTAGTAACAGACCAGCTAGTGTGAACAATCATCTATCAACTTCCGTATCTGATCCACCTAACGTTGAAGACGCGATGGATATCGACACACCATCACTACCCCACCTAAAAACTCCAAGAACTCCAACACGGAATACTTCTCTATCTAAATCTCTCTCCGCATCTCCTAGTACCGACCGACGAAAATCCATGGATAACCATACCTCTGTTACATCGGTTATGAACGCCATGCGCGCCAAGCACGCGGGAGTTATTAAAAACCTGAAGAAATCCCGGCTTTTGTCTCCTGCTCCTACTGTGCAGGGCGTGCTGACGGATTTTGGTCGTTTGGGGATTTGTAAGTTTAGGTTTTCTATGCTATTGTGATAAGATTACATGTGAAACTGCGATGCTAATTTTTGATTTTTGATAGCTGATATGGAGGGTATAGAGTCGGGGTCGGAGTCAGAGTCAGAGGAGATATTAGATGGAGAGAGAAAAGGGTGATTGTCGGCTGCTGATATTAATTAAGGCCGCTAGGGAACATCGGTTTATGAAGTGGGCTAGTATGCTATAGCGTTGATTGCCGTTAGGATAGATGGGATGTATGAGGAGGGCAGAGAGAGGTTATAGAAGAAGCTGTTCCTGAGAAATAATGGAGTTGGAAAAACGGGAGGAGTGGATATGCAGAAGATGAAGTGATGGGTGTGATACCATGATGTTGTGCGGGAAACTAGTAGCATTTAAATATGGGAGCGCTGGTGATTTTGACTATTAGACCTCTCACTCGGTCATTGCGGTGCCTATAATATGAGCTTGCAGTTGCTGTTCATGTTTACTTGTACTTTAAATGATATTTTATAAATTATTGATGCTTTTTCAGTGATTCGACTGCCATACAAACCTCGAAGAGTACTACATTGTTTATTTTAAAGCTAGTCTAGTATATATATCGAAGCAGGAATGAACCCTTCTTCATGCCTCGCGTCCTAGAAGTTAAATACATAACTATGCAATAACCGGGAAGCGATTAATTACCATGCCTAGCAAGCAACGCAATCCCTTATAAAGATTTAGCAGCGCTCGTCATTCATGCCATGATATTTTTCAGCTAGTTATGGATCTTCCCCAATAACCGCGGACTTCCCTACGAAATGGCTTAATGGCAATCGCCCTACAGGGCTGTACTTATTTCCCACCAAGCAAGTGAATTACGTTTAGATCGTATTATCTCACTGTTCTTCATTTTTCGTGGAAATAAATCTCTTGGGATCTGAGAAATATGTACTGCTCGATATGTAAAATGTCATCATCTGGCCTAAGATGGTGCCGGTGCCGGAAAAGCATCCGTAGAGGATGGGATTCAGAATGTAATTTCAATAGCGTTATCGTTAATATGTGTGGATTTCTCACGCGTCGATCTAAAAATCGGCCCTTGATCGTTCAATTGGAAGTGGCCGTTATACGGATTTGTAATGATTGGAATCCCTGGAATAGCTCTATCCTTAAGGAGATTATTTTGGTATTCCTGCGGGGGCTTCTTATTCCATCCTCTTCGATCTCTAAGTCATGCTTCTTATGCCTTCGATCCCAATAACTTTCAAAAAAATACAAAACAGCTGAACAATTCAGTGAATTTGTGACTCTTCCACTCGTCGAGACATTGCGTAAGTATCTATGACGTAGAGATCGAGTGAGTGAAGCCACACCGTCCTGCGGGGAAAACGACCACTGACCTCACTTCCCTGTGTCCAAAACCATCAAGGAAATGGTATCGCTACCTACCATCCAGATCAGATTGTGAGGTACATACGCCAGAGCACTAACCCTGGCAGCATGTATCTTCATGAGACATGTCTAGCTATTAGTACGAGCTGAATGATGTGAGCCATGTATCTAAGACTTAGTGTAGCCAATATCTAAGATTTAGTGTAGCCAAAACGTATAAAATCTAGTGTAGGACAAATGCATAGTGATCCCTTCTTTAAAGTTAATCATCACGGCACTTCACAGATGGCCCTTCTGACTTATCAAGATGCTACTTGCTTCAGAGTCCAACTTCCTAAGTGCTTCCAGAGGAATCGACGATCAATTCTATTCTGCTATGCCGGAATTAACTACCAACACTTGCAAAAGACCATCCCAATCAGCAGAAAAACTATTGAACGATACCATTTATCAACACGTTTCTCATATAGAGCAATTTCCACATATACTCGGCTTTAACGATTCGTTCTTTGTTGCAGATATAGAAGAGATCCGACGTCAACATGACCTTTGGGTATCGCATCTGCCTTATATTCGGCCTTTCTACGGCAAGATAAGCTCATCCCCTTTTACATTCTGTTTAACTGATGTGCAAAAACAGCCGTAAAATGCAACCCCGACACAGTCTTTCTAAAAGTTCTTATGCAGCTCGGCGTTGGATTTGACTGTGCATCCGTGGAAGAAATGCATACCGTTCTATCTTTGGGTGCTCATCCTAGCAGCATTACTTTTGCAAATCCATGCAAGGCACCTGAGGCGCTTGCTTTTGCCTATAAAGTCGGCATTAGAAAGACGACCTTCGATAATCTCGACGAGCTTGACAACATAAAGAAATACATGCCCAACGCACAACTACTGCTTAGGATATTTGCAAATGATAGTAGTGCTATTGTTTCCTTGGGGGAAAAGTACGGTGCTCCACTTGAATCGTGTCGTGCGCTTCTTGTACGCGCAAGAGAGTTGGGTATGGATGTTGTGGGAACTACTTTTCATATCGGTGACTGAGCATTCTTAAAATGATCTGAGTTCTACAGGACTAACTGTCTCAAGGATCCGGTGCTTCAGATCCCGACGCAATTCGAAAAGCCATTGCTCATTCCAGATTAGTCTGGGACATTGCACAATCTTTGGGATTTTCCCTCAGGATTGTAGATATCGGAGGAGGATTTCAGTCCACAGAAACTGCATTTGGTCCAATGGCCACAGTTGTATCTAGCGCCATATCTGAGGCATCATTCCCAGAGCAAACAAAATTTATTGCAGAGCCCGGTCGTTTTTATGCGCGCAGCGTATTTACACTTGTTTGCCGGGTCATATCCCGTCGAATATCGACGGGGCCGGAAGCTTCTAAAGCATTAGAAATGCTATATCAAAACGATGGCGTATATGGAAATTTCATGAATGGGCTTACAGAGAAAGAAGAGTTTACACCAACCTTGATAAGGAGCAAAATCAATGGTAATCTAGCACGGAAGACGGGAGAACATGCCTACAAGATCTGGGGTCCGACATGTGACAGCACGGATTGTGTCAGCCGCAGAGCTACTTTCCCATGCGAGGTCAAGGTTGGTGATTTTTTGGTATACAGAAATATGGGAGGTAAGAGTTTAAGCGGCTTAGCTGTTGACGGTATACTTATAAAGAGTGCAGCATATACTTCAGCTACAGCAACACGTTTTAATGGGTTCTCCAGCCAGGCAGGTACTGTCTACATTTGTAGCCGTTCCGAGAATGACGCCCAAGCCGAAGAATGCACTAGTGAAGAGAAAAATTGCTCGGAAATGGCAAAGGCTTTCAAAAGTCCTACAGTCGAATTATAATATTTCCTAGCATTTCACTGAATTAGAGGATTTGCCTTTTGCTAAAAGTACTGCTTACGCGAGTCCTTTTGCTTTCCGCCTATTTTTTGCTTTTGAAAGATGGGTTCATCAAGATCATTGCGTTACTTCTTCCAGGGTCCTGGGATCACAGGAGAAAAGTATATATTTCAACACTCTAAGTAATGTACGTCAACTGGAATTTTCCTAGATGCAATTACACAGGAATCACATTCAAAATTACTCCGAAAACTCCCAAAATTTCCATAATCGTATAAGTCTGTGTGAAAACGAAGTTTTCAAGAGCTCAACGGAGAAGAGTGGTGCAATAAAATGCTGCAGAAAGATTTATGTATGTTATATATATATATTGACATAGCTGAACCACTCATGGCTTCTTGAGCATCGAAAGGCTTTAAATAGGCACTGCAGTCCAGGCTACTGGATGCCCTACTTAGCTGGTTCTCTTCCTGAAAGAATAATTTTCTATGGGCCTTTGGGGCAGTAGTGGTAGATGGCACCCTAAGCCTGATTGCCGCTCATAAAAATGCGGAGCGTACTAGACTAGGAAACTTCCAAATAAGTAGATGGAAAAGAAATACCTGCTGATACTATCAGCGCCCGGCATCTTAAACATAAATCTGGACGTGGAAGCATTAAAAAAACTACAAACGTTGGATGGACGGCGTGGATCATCCACTGCAAAAACTTTGGTTGCAAATATCAATTACGCCAAGTTCCTGTCGAAGTGAGTCGATTACAGATCGCGCACTTCGCTTAAAATCAACACATGTCTGTCTAGGCCATTCACGCCATGTGCGTTCATGCCATTTGCTTATACCAAGCATTTGATGACCACCCCAGATACGTGTTATTGGGATTTATGCAGCAGAAGATCCGCCCTGCCGGTGAAGAAGTGTAAGTTCGAAACAGCGCAGACTATTCCAGATCTATAGAGCTGATGGCAACTCTACCTTCAGCTTTTTTGATCACGACAAGATACTCCGCCTAGATGGGAAAAGCATCATGAAAAAGCGTAAAGAATTATAAGATGCCATTATGAAGTATGAAGCATATTACTCTTCGTGCTCAGAAGAACAAGCCAAAAGCAATGACGCAGATTTCGATAAAACGATACAAGTTCTTCATTCTCTCTCATCAGATTGCTATTTTGGCCGAGGTGAGATGTCATACACATATAAACTTCCCAATTCCAGCATATTCAAAGTTCTGGCAAATATGACTACCTCCATAAGGATTGGCTCCTTCTGGAGGTCAAAAGTCTCCTCAAAGGAAATTTTGCATTGTAAACGTTCTGGAGAGATTGGCGCTTTGTAGACTCTAAAGCTTGACAAAGACAGATAGTGCTCCGCAAGGTAATATCGTCAGTTTGCTATCATGGAGGGAAGTGGCAGTTTTGACGCCGATTGAGATGGCGACTGAAATGGGGTGGGAACGTGTCATAGCAATAGCAGAATACGAAATCGTGATGAGATTCCATGTATCAGTTGAACTACGCAGCACTCTAATCTGAATGACGGGTTCATGTGACATTTTCCGAATCATAGTTAGAGAGCAAAAGTCTCAAAAATGATATTCCCATAATTGAAGTTCACTGGTAGTTGTTGATGTGAGATCGGAAAGGGAAAAAGCTATGACCTTCGCTCGCGCTAAAATTCTTACTCATAATATGATCACAACTTATCGAAAGTACCCCTCCATCCTTTTCTACTTTGTTCATGAACGTGAAGATTATCACCCAATACCACTAGATATTATAGTCAATTACTTCACATCTATAAGTATGGCGGAACCAAACAAAGAAATCCCAACGGACCCCGCCATCGCGCCTGGAGGCGCGCCGCCCGCCGGCGAAGACCCCGCACAACCCTCCAAGAAGGGAGCAAAGAAAGCAGAAGCCAAAGCAAAAAAGGAGGCAGAAAAGGCACGCAAAGCCGCTGAGCAAGCTGCCAAACAAGCTGCTGCCGGATCTGCTGCATCTGAAGATCTCGCAAAAGATAACTACGGACAAATTAAACATACCACAAAACTCGAAGCCGAAAGTGTACATCTGAGGGAGATTGGAGAACAACATATTGGCAAGACGATTAAGGTTCGCGCATGGATTCAAAATGCACGAATGCAAGGAGCGAAGATGGCATTTGTGGAATTGAGAGAGGAGGGCAATTGGACGGTGCAGGGAGTTGTGAGTGC
This sequence comes from Sclerotinia nivalis, assembly GCA_029531795.1. Lineage (NCBI taxonomy): Eukaryota > Fungi > Ascomycota > Leotiomycetes > Helotiales > Sclerotiniaceae > Sclerotinia > Sclerotinia nivalis. The sequence goes on from JAPEIS010000003.1 coordinate 1,020,611, forward strand.
TAGCGCGGAAGGGAAGCCAGTTAGTAAACAAATGGTCAAATGGATTGGAGGCTTAAAGCTGGAGAGTTTTGTTGCGGTTGAGGCTGTCGTGCAGAAGCCATTAGAGCCGGTCAAGAGCACCAAGGTTTCGAACTTCGAATTACATCTCGGAAAGGTATACTTGGTAGCTACTGCTCCTGAGATGTTGGGATTGGGTTTGGGCCCAGCGAGCAGGGCTGTAGGGAAGTTGGATGAGGAAGAGGACCTAAGTGAAGCTGCTGCAGGTAAATTTATATACCATTTCATTTTTATTAATTAGCTAACAAATCTACAGGGCTCAGTGTCACAGAAGGTACCCCGACTGCCAGTTTGGCCTCCCATCTCAACAATCCTGCTATGCATAAGCGAGCGCCCGTCAGCCAAGCTATTGCTGATATCCGAATTGCAGTCGAGGACTACTTCTGCGATTACCTGAGAAGTCATCGATTTAAGAAATTCCATCCTCCTTGTTTGATCGGAGCTGCTTCAGAAGGTGGTGCAAACGTATTCAGAATGCCATACTTTGATAAAGAGGCATATCTCGCCCAATCCCCACAATTCTACAAACAATTTGAAATCGCTGGAGGCCGAAAGAGAGTTTACTGCGTTGGACCTGTTTTCCGTGCAGAGAACTCGAATACTCCAAGACACATGACTGAGGTAAGAAAACCTGCTTTTGAAGACGTCAAAATGCTAAATATATGTCTAGTTCATTGGTCTGGATTTGGAAATGGAAATCGACGAACACTATCACGAGGTCTTGCACATGCTTGAAGGTGTCCTCCTTTTCATTTTCCGTAACCTTGCCGAAAACTACCGGGAAGAAATCGAGCTTATCCGCTCAATATACCCATCCGAAGAATTCCTTCTCCCCGAAACTGGCAAGGAAGTCCGTCTCACTTTTGCCGAAGGTCAAAAACTCCTTCGTGAAGAAGGCCCCGAAGAATTTAGAAACGTCAGCGACACAGAAGATATGAGCACGCCTCAAGAAAAAGCTCTTGGAGCACTCGTTCGCAAGAAGTTCAATACTGACTTCTATGTCCTCGACAAATTCCCCGTCGATGCTCGTCCATTCTACGCAATGCCTGACCCTGAAAATCCTGCTGTCACAAATGCATATGATTTCATGATGCGCGGTCAAGAAATCCTAAGTGGTGGTCAAAGATTGCATTTACCAGAGCAATTAGAGGAGGTTATTAGATCGAAGGGATTGGATCCTAATCAACCTGGTATCAAAGAATATGTAGATGTGTTCAAGAGTGTGGGTGTGCCGCCTCATGGTGGAGGAGGCATTGGCTTGGATAGAGTGGTGGCTTGGTACCTGAATCTGCCAAGTGTGCATTTAGTCTGCGATTATCCTAGGACACCGAAGAGATTAAGTCCTTAAGTTCTCTCGGATGCATAAACCATGGAGTTACCAGAACGATACAATAAACCCAAGGAATTGATCTTTGGTAGTTAAGGAATGGCCTTAGGTTATCAGAATAGATGAATGAAATAACTTTGATATCGTATCCGATCAAAGCCAGGGATCAAAGCCAGGGGGAACCGTAATGCAACAACGCCAATTTGCTTCAAAACATCTCAGTCAATATGGTAGCACCGAAGTGAGATTCGGGAAGATGTTGTTCCTAATCAATAGCGCAAAGTTATAAAAAGGTGAGCGGCCAAGTTGGTTTGTATGTATTCTTTAGAGCTCCACCGAAACCTAGATCTACCAGAAAAGCGACAAGAAGAAACGAACTAGAAGAAATCTATCAAAAATCATGTCGAGGAGCTAAAATCTCTCCTTAACATACGGCCCCGTGTGGTGTTTGGTGAGAGTCATTGATCCCAATCTACGCCCCGTTAGGGAATTGTAATTATCAGAAGTCGTTCCGGTTGATCAAAGCCAGGATATTTTGTTAAGTGACATAGTGTCCTTGTATTAATATTATATACGGCAGGGTGCTAGGCGAGAAATATGGGTAATCGCCCTGATGCCTTGTATAACTGCCAGCCAAGAATAGAACATTCAGCGCGGAGTCAAAATTCAAGCGCTCTTTGTTGAACTGAGATACCTTGAGCTGGGCAATGGTGGTCAGTTAGATAGTATTTAATTATTTGTCTTGCACACCTTACTTTTTATGAAATGGAGCAGCTTAGTTGGCATGGATATCAATCTTTTTCCATTTTGTTCCAAAGTATGGATGAGATACCGCGATCTGCACCATCTATGTATGGAAAACATGTTTATCTAGATTCGGGATTAGAGGTTTTCTATATCTTCGGACTTAAAGAAAATCATTTCACTGGAATCTTTGAAGTCTGTTGGAATTCAATGGATATTTTGTGTGTTCCATCTGCTGCAAGTAAATACAATCTTTTGACACTAAGTGGTACATGGTCTGATATAACGCTAGATGCGTATGTGATCTTTCTCTTTTACTGGAGGATGAGAGGTTGGATGGTGGTAATAGGATATCAATTACCTTAGAGGTATTCTTTGGTATGGCAGCATATATATCACTATCTCATCTATATGTCATTCACGATCTTCCTACTGTATCTGTATACTATATTTCAGTAGATAGATCTCTCTTGTAGCCGGTTCAATAGGTAAAGGTAAAATCATATATTTGAAAGGTTCAAATCATACGGGTTTGAGTATATGGGTATAAGTTGAATTGCATCAGTCTAATCGGTTGTTTTTGTGGTTAGGAGAGAGTGTGAATGATTGTGAAAGGCTTCTATATTATGGATAGTCGAGGTGAGAACTCAGAGATAAGAGGGAAAAAAGATCCAAGATAGTCAGCAAGAGTATTATAAGTGGGTGTGCATTCCGATATAAATTCATTTTCTGTATTTTAAAAGAAACCATGAGTTGTGATATAATCTAACATCTCGCAAAACCGCATAGACAAGTTAAGGAAAGTATATTTCTAGCTACATTGTTCATCTAACTTTCTCTTCCTCCCCAGTTGAGATTTCATCGGTATCTGCGGTCGAGTGCTCCAGCCCTTCTTCACTATCTTCTTCACGGCGGCGAGATATCGACTTCTCCTCGAGCTTCTCAACTTTAATTTTGCCTCCCGTCTTTCTTTTGTGAGCTTGCTTATTAAACTCTTTATAAACATTTCCTGCATGTTTCTTTTCTGGTTCTCGGGTGTGGTTGTGGTGGTGTTGATGCTGTGGCGCTCATATCTTTCATCTGTACTCGTACTTGGTGATAGAGAATCAAGGGTCTGCGAGATGGTTTGTTGTGTATGCGTATGCATACTTGCTTGCAGTTGTGAAGTACTGCTGAATGATGAGGCGGTGTCTGTGCATGGATGTATAATTTTTGGGGTGGTGTTGTATGTTTCTGGTTTTGACACGGACGTAGTTGCTGTAGAAACACCTACTGTTAATGCATTTTCACCCGCGAGCTCGATAATTTCTCCAGTTAAAGTTGGACGTCGGCGAGCCTTAGACTTGCCTTGTACTGCAGTTGAAATGACGGATTCTTCAAGCTTTGTTGTCGGGCTTGCAGGTGGATTTTGTTGCGATCTCGTGAGATATGAGGTGAGGCAGGAAAATGACTTTTTGAGTATTGTGCTTGTTTCTTTTCTCTTTGGCTTTTGTGTCCTGTGGAGATTTTCATCTTGCATTTTTGATCTTGTGGATGGATGAGTGAATAATATTTGGATGTGAATACCTTTATTGCGATTTGTTGGATTTGTTAGGCTGTGTAGGTTGTGGAGATTAAAAAGTGATTAGGATGGAAAGCTCGCCCGAGTTGAGTTATAAATATCAGTACGGCGGCTTAGCGAATATATTGTTCCCGGGCATATGAATAGTGATTGGTTAATGAAGGAGTGGCGCATGTTAACGTTGTTTTCTACTCATTCCAGGTCCTCATTTCTGAGTATTCTCATTTTCTCCATCGTCTTCAGTCGTTCTCTTCGTCAGATATACATCCTACATCAAATCTTGACCATCGTCGTCTAAGGCCCAATAACATGCCTCGGCTATTAAGGCCTCAAGCTCTGGAGCTGAGTCTTCCCCATGGTTCCTCTCATTGTTCTTAGCGTCTTCAGCTCCGTCCTCCTCTCCATTATCACCCCCTAGATCTCGCTGTCACTATCACGCTTCCCCGTCTCGATCCACCTCGGGTACCGCTCAAGTCCCCTTCCCCCGTTCTTTTCCATTTCTTCGAATTATTTCTCAGGAGATTCACACTCATCACGCACAATCCATCCGCTCAAATTTACTCTTCTTTTTCTCTTCATTGCATTGCACTCCTTTTCCGCAGACTCGTCGTATCGTTAAGTATTCGCTCAAGTCCTTCTTCATACTCTTTAGTCGCGGAAATACTAGCGCACCACTCGTTATACTTTTCGTCGAGTTCTTCTTGTTGTTTTCTATCTTGAATTTGTGATCGTAAGAGGGCGGAGTTTGGCGAGGTTATGATCGCCAGGCATACTGCAACTGGTGCAAAGAAGCTCCATGTTGAGAGTGAAATGCTTCGTGATTCGTTGTTCGAGATTTGGATTCGGGTTTCTGTTTGCATGACTGGATTTCCATGTGGAAGAGTTGATGGATTTGATATACATTGGATGTATCCATGTGAAAGGAAGTGATAAGACATCTGACAATATAACTTACAAGAGGTCTTTGAGAGATCGAAATTTCCCAAGACAGAGAAGTAAACAGAAAGTAAAGCTCTGGAATAAAGAATAAGAGCTCTGTATCAAACTTCAAAAACCTTTGACGAAGTCAATTCTTTTAATACTTATGAGCTCATGGAAAATCGAGATGATTCTAGTGAAGTAAGGAAGTTTGATCGGAGAAACCAGATGATTTACTAGTCTGTTTGAATCTTTTTCTTTGCATCAAATATTTCCTAACTTCCACTTCACCAGGCCTGCCTCTTCAGAAATATTAACCTCCTCTATAATCCTTCATCTGCCAACGAGGAAAGCCGCACCAAAGTGTTGTATCTTACGAACACGTACATACTCCAGACCTCCTGCTTTAAATGCAGCCCATGTGTCATAAATCCTATGGTTCGTTTCCCTCTCCCTCATTCTCTGCATAGCTTTCATCACCACAGACATGACGTATTCTCTCCTGCTAACCACAACTCTTTATTCCTTGACTCCCAGAACTCGACTCTACAAGCATAGAAGGTAATCCAACCATCAGAATTTCCACTTTTGTACCCATCTTCTTCATCCTCACCCTGCACTCTCTCGATCTTTACCCTCAAATTTTAGGCTTTCTCTTAATCGTTACCTTCTCATTCTGCTTTGCCAAGGTCTTCGATACAACCCCTTCATCTTCTTTATTTTCATCCTCAATCTTGACCCAGTCCGGCTCGGTATACTGATCCTCCTCCGTTAACTCCTTCATCAACTCTTCCTGTTCTTCAATTCCCCATGGTTTAACTCCATAAAATTTAAAATCTTTTCTCGTTTTTGAGCGAGTATTATGGCTCTTTGTCCATCATCCTGGCTCCCCGCGCTTCCTTCCTCTTCCTTCTGTTCGACCTCTTCTTCCACTTCCCTCTCCTACTCCAAACATCCACCCACTCCCCCCTCCTAAAGCCCCACAAAAAGCTCCATCTTCACTTTCCAATTCAAACCCATCACAAAATCCCAATGGGCTTCAAATTTCCGCACCAGAGAATCCTGCTTCTAGATATTTCAGTAATCTACAGGTTACAAAAGATTGCTTTTCCGAAATCTCATTGACTGTTCTCAATACTTGCCTGCTCCGCGGTGAGCACAATTCCTTGATTAGCATTTTTCGATTGCCGCATCGATTGTGTTTGAAGTAACGTCGCCGCTCTCCCCGCATTGAAAATGACAGCATCGTGGACGCCGCTAATAATATTTGTTTAAGACATAAGAAATCCCGGATCGCTGGATGTTTCGCTGCAGCAGCTTTAATCTCAGGCAATTGTCTCATAGTGCTTGAGAAGACACCTCCCCCCAAAAGCCGCTCTAAAACCACCATCCTCTTCAAAATCTTAACAAAATCTCAAAGAGTAACTGCATCTGCACCAGATGGGGGGAAAATCGAAATATCATGTTGATGTCTGGTTCTAATGTTTCTACCGCACGAACTGTATCAATCAATATGTGACACCACCCAACTGCATTAATACCCAATATTCCCATTCCTGTACGAGGATAATTAGAAAAATGATGTTGATCCACTATCCACAACTAGATTTATGACAGTTTTGTAGGAGGAAAACACTTACCATTCTGATAGATAGATGCAGGTTGCTTCATCTGGCCTCGAGCATCTTTGTTGGCAGTTTTGTGATTGGTAGACTTATGGAATTGGCTTTATCACTATGACAAAAGCAACTTTGCTACAGAAGACAATTGTGGTACTGAGTGAGAAGGTTGTGAAAACCAAGTAGAAACTAAGTATTTCTAAATCAAATTCAAGCTCATACAGATGATCCAGATACAAGAAAATAAGATCAAAGATTGACGCATTTTTACACAATTTCCATAATTAATACTCAGTGCAAATGACAAAAGATACCACTCAAATCTTTACAGGATACTCATGGATCTATACCATCAGCCAACCCCTTGGTTGACAAGCGAGGAATAGAATGTAAAAAGGACTACCAAAAGAAAACACAATAAAATACAACAAGTTGAGAACTTTGGTAGGTTAAAGTGTCCGTCTTCTCAAGAGAAGATATTTGATTGTCATCCATAACTGCAGAACACTGTTCTGTACTTGAACTCGCTTGCACAGTATACCAAGCTCACCTGGGTAATTGATGTCTTTTATGATCTCATTACAAGAAACTAGAGTAATATACAATGTATGAAAGGCATCGGAACGGGCCCTGGAGTGTCAATTTTATTAATTTGTTACAGACCCTATTCATGTACAATTTGTTTTGGTATCTAGCGCCTGTCCACCCAATTCAATGTTGTATTGTAACACCTGCTTGTAATATGCCTAAACGCCACACTCAAACTCCAAGGCAAACAATTCAATCTAATCCAACAATATACAGTTCGTCTGTAAAATTCTTTCCTCGGCCCACGATCTGTGCATTGAATCCAGCACATCAATTAAATGTATGAAACAGCCACCTCCAACACACTGACCCTTCTGACTCTACTCTCACCTTCTCCCATATCCTCATCCGCATTGTCAATTCCCACAATATCATCAACGGCCGCTACACTCTTCGTCCTGATAACCACCCTCACACCTTCCTGTTGCTGCCACCAATTCGCCAGCATCAAGGTTTTCTCAATTGCTTTTCCCGTTCCTTTCATCACCACCTCTTCACTCTTACCACCCCCAGCCTTCTTTCCCATCCTGGAGTGTTTGATGCCTTCCTCGATTTCTCTCATGAGTTCCCTGTCCGTACTAGGCAAGACTGTAGGTCCGGCACGAAACTCTGCGCCATCGAGGTATTTGCGAACTCGTTTTACAATGGCGATGAATTGTGAATTGTGAGAGACGTAGATGACTTTTTCCGAAGAGGAGCGGGGTGACGCAATTGGGGGGTGGAGAAGGGGCCGCTTTTGAATTCTTTGGTCTGCGCACACGGAATGAGCTTTATTCATATACGATGGGAAACAGGGGAAGCGTACTCTTTCCTAATCTTGGCAGTTTAGGTTTGATATCGTCCTTGGAGGACAGCAATGGTTGAGTGTGAGACATATTTTCCTGTCGGCCAAGATACCTCTTGACTATGTATTAGTGATTTTTGCACGTCGTAAAAGGTTGCGAATATTGTTAGAGGCAATTATTCTATGAACGAGAGACAAAAATACAGATGTAGGAACGAGGGAGGAGCATAAAGGCTTTATGTTTGTGATTTCTGTATGAGTTGATATATTTTAGGACTAGATAATGATTCACCGCCCGGCAGAAACTATCATGCACTAACGTCATAGGGCTGGCTGTGCACCATAGCTCCACCACGATGCACAATCTACATCATCCTGATGAACATTTAAATTTCATAGCAACCGTATATCAATATGTCCACCTCGGTCTGGCCATCTTTACCTGCTTATGAGTTAAGGAAAGAAGAGGATGATTCTACGGTACATACATAGTTTCCCCTACACGTTTGCGACACAAGGGAACTAACCATCATTTCAGGAACGCGAATTATCATGGCTTCTAGAATCACTCCAGGAAACTTTAGCTTCACTCAAGACGGGCCTCGAAGATTGCTATGCGCTTCTCGCGCCGGCTGAGCTAGGGTCTACACTTGTTATGTCATCGCCTCGTTCTGAGTATCTAAAGGGTCACATTACGCGCGTTGGCACTCAGGTGGTTAAAGGAGTTTGTCCTCCCTTTTCTTCGCTACTACTCAAGAATTTCAGTTTCTTCCTATCCCATATCATGCGCCAAAGGGCCTATCGCATTTGTGAGCCTCTAACAATTGCTCTCCTAGACGCTCCACCTCCGCCTCAAATCTCTCCCGCCGACCTCCTTTTCCGTCTCCCCAACCCTACCTCTCGTTCTCGAACCCCTCACGCAGCTCCGCAATCTTCTAAACCAAAGCCTTGATTGTGTCGATATAACTCGCTGGACTGGTGACCGCCACTCCGCTCCTTTCATATCATCGCAGCTACATCTCCTACATAGTATCCTCACCGAAGCCAAGCTCGTCCTCAAAGGCCCTTCTCTCCTCGAATCCCCGACTCAAACCCCTGCCTCCTTAAACTGGGCACACAACCCTGTCGACCCCGATACTTTCTCCCCATCACTACCTTCCAATCTGTCTCTCGATCTTACAATCTCCGATGGTTCATTACTGCTTACCATACGAGTTCTTGAGCCCGTAGCACAACAAGTGAATTTGGGAAGCAGGATAGCATTTGCGATAGGAGCGCAGAGGAGATTGGAGCATGATGAGATGGATGAGGTGTTTATGTATAAAGGAGAAGAGGTAAGGGTCAAGGAGAAGGTGAGGGTGGAGAGTGCAGATCCGAAATTGATGAGTGTTTTGGCTAAGGTAGCGGCACTGGAGCACACGGTCGAGGGGGCGAGAGCAGGACTGAAGATTGTTATGGGTGGAGATGTTGAGGACAGCGAGGAATAGTGATACAATGGGCATCGCTTTGTAGACTATCGGACAGCACATTCGAGCCAGATCTGTTGATAGATGTGGATGACACGAAACAAGCCAGAGTTGATTTTCTCTGTCATGGTGCTAAAGGCACGGCTACTCGAGTGCCAGGTACCTGCAGACCTTTAAGGGTAGATTTGACACGATCGGTAAACCAAATAAACCTTCTGTTATTGAATTGGGAACGGGACCTAAGTTTTTTACGATGATACCCATGCAGAGCTCTATAGTTTTGATAATTAAATAATGAGATTGCAATATGAAATACATTCATTTAGTATTCTTCATCTGCGGCCAACTTGTGCAATAAGTATCGTCCAAAAATCCAGCCTTAATCATTATGATTGAGATTATAGCTTTTAACACAGGAGTCTCTGAACTCGCCAATTGTCAATTCTTAGGTTTTGTTATCATGGGACTTCAGCACGAGATTATATCGAGACGAGATCTTCCATCTTGAGCCAGCCATGAACTCTGATAGGGTTTAATTTATCTCCTGCGGCGGGTATGTTTACACTTCCGCCTCTTGTGCATCTCGATTTCGCTGGTTGGTTGAAAATCTAACAGGGAGATTCTATGCTTGGCTTTGAACGAACTTGTTTGTCTCTCAGTTAGTTATTCCATGGTAGGCCTGCCACGGATCCGACGCTGGGCATTCATGAACAGGCTCACAGGTTTATATCCAGCTTTCCTTCCTCTAGGTTATCACCATTTCAAACTATTGGAGTTTAGTTCTAGAATTTTGAATTAAATTAGAGATTGTAGGATAGAATAATGGGAATGTCAGATATATCAGATATAGAATCAAAAACTTTCTATTCTATCCTAAACTCTATTTTAAACTTTCGTCTTATATATTGATCTAGTCTTGTCTTACCATCATCTAATACATGCTGCAGTGCAGGGCCAGCGTGCCTGCGATGACCAATAATTTTCCCGACATCTCTAGGAAAATGCTTTAATTACACCCGTACCATCCTGCAGATAGGTGGTAAATGATATCCAAAATGCCACACCATATCCATTCCATTCCATCCCATTCAAATACCCACCCATTCCTCAATCCACTTAACAATCCACTCCCTCTTCACCCCCTCCAAACTTCTCAAAGCTGCACTACTCTTCTCCGTCTCTCCCATTTCCAACACATTGCTCCCCCCAGCGTCTCCAAGCACATCCTCATAGAACTCTAGCAGCTTAACCGCAGGATTACGTTCTAAAATCCCGTCCAATTCTCCTTCTTTCAAAGTCGTTCCGACTCCCGCTTTGATTTCTATATCTTGTTTTACTTTTGCGATCCAAACGTCCAGCGGAACGATTTCTATCGGTTTACCGGAAATGGTAGAGAGGTCCTCGACTAATTCTCCTTTGATAGCTTCCCAGGTTTTGGGATGCGGATTCAAGGGGTGGAAAACTTGAACTGTGTTTTCCTGACCTGCGTGTGGATTCTTGCGCAGGGTTAACTCGGTGATGATATCTGCTAGTAAATCTACCGGCACCCAATCAATCTTTCCAAGACTTGAACCTAGCGATGATGGAATACAGCCTATGTGAATGGAACTGAGAACTAGACTTGGGAACCATTCGGTCTTGTTCCATATCCCTTTATTTTTGACCGGGCCGGCTATCTGGCCGACTCTTGCGAGGGAAAATTCATAGCCGTGTGAGGAAAATTTATCGGATGCGTAGGAGATTAAGATTTCCGAGAGGAATTTACTTTCTGCGTAGCCATTTGGTCCTACGATAGGTTTGTTTGGGTTGGTGGATGGGAGGATTATCTTCTCGGGCGTAGAACTGGATGCGGTTTTATATCCCATTACGGAACTAATGGATGAGATGAAAAACAACTTTCCACCCGTGCTTGATACTGCAAGGGTCATGAGATTAAGCAGTCCTTCAATGCTCGGACGGAAAGATGCCAATGACAGATTGAAATTGACGGGCCAGGCATTGTGAATGATGCGAGTTGCTTGGAGTAGCTTTGAGTAGTCTTCTGATTGGAGACCGAGATATGGCTTTGAGAGATCCGTGGTAAGGAATGTGACTCGAGAATCAACGGTATCCGCAGTTGAGCTTCGAGAGTCCCGCGGACCTTTACCGGACGATGAACGATTCAGACAGTAGATATGAGCAACTCGCGGATTCGACAGAAGGCTTTCTAGAATGTGGGAGCCAAGTGTGCCCGTAGAACCTGTTAAGACGACTGTCTCATGATTCATGTCATTCTGTCCGAGAGGAGTCGCCGAAGGTAAAGCTATTGAATCAATGCGATTTTGGAACTCCTTGAGCATGCTATCTCTTACTTGTACCGTATTCTGCTGAACATCTACAGATGTATCGTCTTTGGCAAGCTTCAAGACAGCGCTTGTCAATTGAGCGATCGATGGATTGGTATACAGGGTACTTGAAGCAATTGAAGTGATTCCAAGACCACGACGAAGCTTTCTTACTGCCGTAAGAGCCTGTAGCGAGTCCATTCCCCGAGCAAAGAAGTCCTCATTGATATCTAAATGAGTCCAAGAGGTGACACTCAATACTACCTCTTTCAAGAATTCGGAAACAGTTGATGGATCATCAAGGTTGATGTCGGCAGAATTTTCACCGTCGAATTCTGTTGCCATGTTATCCGCATCGGCGTACAAAGCATCAAGTTCTTGCTGATACAGTTGCAAAGTTCCTGCTCGTTGAACGGTACCTTTTCCCGCAATCAACATACGTTTCTTGGGGTTTGTAAAGAAGATGTGTGTTTTAGCAACTTTTGCATGGGCCTGCCAGTTGTATTAGTAGTTGTATTAGTACTGCACTTCCGAAAGAGGGAAAGGAGCAGAATTTCTATATCTCTTCGCAGCCTCCTCTTAGGTATGGGAATGAATACTCACTGGACACTTCTGGTTGGCTTCCTCCACCGAGGGCCAAATCTTTTCAATTAGAGCTGCACGCTGTGCTGTTGAAAGCTCAGCATCTCCATTTACTGGGTCGATCAGAAGAGAAGCTTGAAAACGTTGCGCGCCCATCACCAAAGCCGCTTGTACCTCGGGATTGCGAGCCACAATGTGTTGTTCCATCGAAACAGGATTTGTTTTCTCGCCATTCAGAAAGACAATGATATCATCCGCTCTTGCATGCCATTTCCATAGATTTGGTTTCGTAGGGTGAGGGGTAAAGAGATCACGGCTAGCATATTCTTCGGACTGAGGAAACATGGTGAAGGTAGGTTGTTGCTTTTCCAATTTGGAATTACGGATCATGGTCAACTCATGAGTTTCGTTGATTACTGGCCTGAAATCGGCGCCTACGTCGGGATGGACTTCGATGTATTTCCAGTCCTCTCGGTTGTAATCGCCATTTCGATGGATCGAATTGGTTAGGCCGAGTTCAGTGGCTCCAAACTGGTTTACCAGTCTTATCTTGGATGCAACAATATCTCCTGTGGCTTGAGGTAGATCTCCTCCGCAGTAGATGATCAGTTCCAAATGCTCAGCGCAATAGTCGAGGAGATCTGGACTTTGGCTCAATTCACTCACGATTGAAGGTACTATAAATGCAATGTCGGCTGGCGTTTTCTGTAGCCCTTCTACAAGTCCTTTTGCAGATGGTATTGCTCCGGAGGTAGGGCTGATCATCACTGTTCCAAATGGTACAGCATTGAATAAGTGACAACACAGGTATGCCCCCTTTGTAGAGCTCTTATTAGCAACACATTTTGATTTCGAATTGCCTGAGACTTACATGGAAGGGTGGGAAGGTCAGAAAGACTCTCTTCCTTTCATACATTCGATGCAGGCTCTCGTACCCCGATGGTGGATCTAGCGCCATCAACGCAATGTTTCTTTGAGCAGTATCATGAGTCCAAACCATGGGCTTTGGAAACCCAGTTGAACCAGAAGTATGCCTTTCATAGTTAGTTCTTTATCTACCGTACCTATGAGCCAACTTACACAACGACGAAAGGTTCTCGTTTAGCCTTCTCGAAAGACTTCTCGTACGGAAAATGTCTATGTTTCTCGTCGAGGAGATCGTCAACAGTTGGGACCTCCAATACCCGAAGCTTGGTATTAGCTTCAAGTATCGCGGTTGTCTGAGGAGGACGTGGAGTAGGTGATAGAACAGTTGTGCATTTCAGGCGCTCTAGCAAGTTTATTTGAGCCGCCACACTGTTTCGAGGAGAAGTGAGAAAGATCTTGTTGGTGTAAGCATGGGACGGTATTGATGAGGTATGTTCTAGGATGCGGGTAGATGTCGGGAGAGGGAAGAAAATTGCTCATCCAGATAGAATGCTCACCAAATAGCCAGCTTTTGCGGCGCCCAAGATAAGTGCCGGATATCTTAGATCATTAGGTCCGATATATGTCAAGACCTCCGAGTCCTTCCCCGGGCCCAAAGTTTCGTGCAGCCACCAAGCGACACAATTGACGGCGTTTGCAAAATCACCAAAGGTGATCTTGCGATATCCTTGATCGTAAGTCACGGTCGAAACTGGATACTCTGCATACAAAGCCTCCGGATCAACATCTGCTAGATTGTCGACAATCTTGGGGAGAAGCTCATTTTTCCAATTTCGATTAGGCATGATGAATGTGTAATTAACATGTATTTCTCCTCTACTCAAAAGATTTCCTTCAATAGAGTCTTGTTTTTAGCCCTTAACAACCACAATTGAATTGAGGTAGTTGCGAATATATTAATAGACAGTAAGGTATTTTTTTTTTACACATCTCTTACTATGTAAATGTCACATCTTAGCCTCTTTAAGACGGAAGGCACATACAATTCTTGATCATGTAAGCATTAAATCCGACGTAGAACTTATTCCCTAATGCTCCATGACCAAAAATCAAAACACCAACAGTTACACCAAGAAATCTAACATTCAATAACTAGGTACCAGGAGTCACGCACCTAATACGATATTCGTAACGAGATCCATTTTCAATCGAACGGTACCGGTATCTGTATGTATATCTGCACTACGCCTCTTATTAATAAGCAATGTTGGATTGATGCATGAGCAAGTTTTCCATCCAAACAAATCCCTCATTTCTGTTATTATGAATCTAGATGCTGAGAGAAAAAAAATGGGTAGATACCTCATGGGTCGATAGCAGGCTGCAAGTATATCTCTATCAGTATATGAGAAGCGTAATATTATACCGGTTTGAATTATTTCGGTGAAGCTAAACAAGGCATCAGAAATTTAGAACTGATTTAACTGGGGAAATTTTGAGCATTCCGCCATTGAAAATAGAAATGTTGCTTATTAGAAGTTATATACGGAGTATAATGACCGGATTTTAAACCGAATGGAAACAACTCCGAAGGTATTCCGAACCCTAACCTTTACGAATATTATATATATACGGAGTATATATATATATTTCTCCACCCTGCAGGCTGCTTAGTGTTACCGGAATAATTCAAAACAAGAGGGGGTGGACTTGGACAATGGGCATGATGGGCCGATTCTTCAATCCTGCCATCGTTGAAAGACAAGGGTAGGCGATAATTTCCGAGTTAAGATAACCTAGTGGTAGCGAGCTGATGCGGATAACAGGACCGGTAGATAATCGATCATCTTCAATGAGCCATTCTCCCCGTCCACTCTTGTATGTTTTGGTCTTGCAAGTCGGCAGGTAGGTGGGCGGTTATCGCTGCGATTGGTTTGATCCTACATGTACAGAGATTAGTTGACTGTTTCTTCGAATGATATCATAGAATTTAGCTCTTGATTAAAATTTTGATGTGTCTTACAATACTTATACTTACACTTACCCCGACAAGCTTTGTACGCTTCCGTGCCACAGCTTTGTGTTTAATTCGTTCCCAAAAGAGAAATGAGACCGGAGAGTGGTGAGTGGTGAGAAAAGGTACGTACTGCTCAGTCTCGACAGTTCTAAACAGCTGATAATTATTCCAAAGTACGTTTGATAGCCAAACGAGATTGTAAGGTTATCCGGGGCTTGTTCACTAATAATTGTGTACCTTCTAACCCCTCCATTTAGTCTCCCCACATATAACACCCCCAAGCTCTAAAAGGAAACATAACTTTTGATTAATCTTCATCCTCAGACAATCTTCAGAATTTAATACTACAAACAAATATTATTTACGTAAATATTATCCAAAAAAATTAAGAAAAATAAGATCATTTCAAATGTACTGTCGATTGAATATCTTCAAACTATCTTTATATATACACTACGCCCCCCCGCCCTTCATCCCTCATCTTCTAACCTGGAGTGCTTGCAGATCATAAACACCGAGCTGTTATTCAAAAACAATAAATGTCATGTAACGCTTACAACGGCCTGTTTTGGATTTTGTCGAGGGTATGGCGGGATCGGGGTGTGCTGACTGCAGTTTAACCTCATTCCTTCCCGGAAAATCAGACTCCACCATTTCACTATTTCTTACACTCAACTAGGGCATCTATCCAATGTCTTATGATATTGACGTACCTTCCACATTAGTACTGGGGTTTGTTAAAATTTGGATCTTTCTAAATACCACTGTACCTATGTATTGAATGTGGTGTTGCCGAGTGGCGTGGTAGACTTTTGCACTTGCGCATTCTAAATTTCTCTTTGGCGATCTTCAAAGGAAGCAAAAAAGCCGGGTTTCGACACCCTGCCCAAAGGAAGGGAGCTGTCAGATTAACTAACTATGCTTGAAGATTTGATTGTAACTTCAGAAAGGGGTTTCCGAGTTGCTTATTTTCAATAATAAGTGATCCACTATTTTCCTTCTCTATGTGCTGCCGTTCAGCTTACTTCTATTCGCTGTAGATCGAAAGTTTGCTCAAGCCACCAACATTATTCAAAGTTTTTCCAGCTAAGATCTTCAGCATTTTGGTTAGTGGCCTGAGAATTCGAATAGAATATACGGCCGTACTGCACAAAATACTTATCCAAGAGGTCATGACGGCCACTTCGCCTCTGTCACCTTCAACTGATGCCTCATACTCCGGAACTCGTCTGGTAATCTTCACAGCGATATGGATTCCCGTCCTTATAATCTGTGTTGCGCTGCGGTACTTTGCACGCTGGATGATCAGAGGACCTTGGGGGGTAGATGATATTCTCGTTTTTACGTCCTTATTCCTCCAATTGGGCCAAGCCGGTATAAGCATTGGTAAGCCGCCCTTCCGATAAATTATTACCACACACCCCGCTCACATCGTGAAAGCTTCGGTCAAGAACGCAGGTGTTGGTTACCACGCCCCATATCTAGAAGCAACAGATCCCGCAATAGTAGCCACATGGGGCAAGTATCTTGTCGCAATCGCGACAATATATTTTGGCGGCGTCAACATCCCAAAGCTTGCCATTCTGGCACTCTATAAACGGTTGTTTCCCACAAGAGGAATTCTTCTGGTTATTCATACCCTCATGGCAGCTCTGGTAGCTTTGACCATCTCAACAATCGTAACGAACCTCGCGGCATGCAGACCGTTTTCCGCAAACTGGGACTCCACAGTCAAAGCTACGTGTATCAACAAGGAGGCATTCTTTATATGGGGTAGCATCCCAAATATCGTCACAGATATCATTATTTTGATCCTGCCTATGCGTGTTGTATGGAATCTCCATGCCAATCGGCGCATGAAGATTGGACTGACGATTACTTTTGCCGTGGGTAGTTTGTGAGTATCCCGAATTTTTCCTCTGCTCAATCATTCATCAAGAAAGAACCTAACCGAAAAATAATAGTGGCCTTATAACTTCCATTATCCGCTTCACCACCTTCTTCCGCAACAATTCATTTATCGACGGGACCTGGTCCGCCGTAGATCTCATCATATGGACTCAAGTCGAAGCGGGTGTATATCTTATATCATCTTGTCTTCCAACCTGGCGTCCCCTATTAGAACGCATAGGACAGAAGAACTTCCTCAGCAAACTCATCAGCCGAGTCACGGCCACGGTTGCGAAACCGCCCACAAACGTGACGAGTGAGGGTGGCTCAAACATCCAATTGCAAACGAACCCCAGCAAACGGGCCAAGGGATTTCATCGCCTGGAATCTGACGGCGAACAAAATTCCGCGCAGAAGATTTTGGTCACGAAAGATGTTACGGTGGTGGAGGGGAAGCCGGGAATGGATGATTTGGATGGACTTCAGGAGGCTTCGAGGAAGGAAAATTTTAATTGGGGAGAGCCGAATAATCATTTGTAGGATATAATAGATAATCGTCATAATTGCAATACTATTGTAAATCTTCCTGTCATACAACTTATATCCCTAACCGTAGCTGCAGAGCTATAAGGGCAATGATGATAAGAGTAAGTCCCAACAGACATTCCTATACCTGTCAATTGAACCACGCGAAGATGCTTCCGCCCTATTGCAAAGCTAGGAAGAAGCACAATTGTAGCACCAAGCAAAATAGCTCCAGTTTTGTCTATTCTTGCTAGCTTTTCTTTTATTGGGAGACATAGAGCTAATGGAGATTGGAGAGGAGGGTCCAAGGTAGTTGAAATGGCGGTCCAGGCAATGAAGCCAACTGCTGGGGGGGGTTGGCATTCTTCTTCACTCTGAGTAGCATAGAGATCAGTGAAGATCCCGCCCAGAAAGGGACCATGCTTGTAACTATAGTCTTATAAAGATGCCGATGTCGAATAGGGACTGGGACTGGAACGAAGTGTCAAAGTACTACACCAAAGACTTTGATAGATATCAAATAGACAGTCTTGATGGGGAATAAAGTATATAATTGTCGAAAGGCGGCTGAAATGACATCAGCATGAGAAAACGCGCACCTCCATACCAGCCGACGAGATTAAGAGTCTTGAAATAAGTAATCCCTGTCGGAAGTGTAGTTGCTGGTAGAGTGGCCAGCATACAAAAACAAAGCAGAATTCAGGGCTAGGTAACCTATAATGTAGTTGTTCAGAGCAAGGACAAGCACAACTGCCCTTAGCCTGTTCATGGACAGGGTAACTTTTTACCCGCTAGGAAGCGGCAGAATAGCCTTGGCTTCGATAGCATGCCTCCATCAGCTTCTAGACTGACAGGCTTAGAAACGTTCTGGAGATTTTCCGTGCCATGTTTGATTGGGGGCATTGGACCTGAGTTCTGTGACGCTAGCCATGATCTAATGTCGGCTTACATTGGGACTCCGTCGATTTAGTTCTTTTGGGAATTTGGACAACTAAACTTCGAAGAAAATCCATAAAAACGTAGGTGCCTCGAAAAGAAAGCAGGGTGCCTGAGTGTAATTTACTAAGTGTTAGGTATATCATGTTGCCTGTTAACCCTCTCTTAGAAAGAGTAGGAGTTCTGGCTAGAGTACCTGCGATTGCGCTTCGGTGCTATAGAATAGACCATCTTCGATAACCCCACCTGTTTGTCTAAGTCAGTGGCGCCCGTTGACACCGAATCGGGTCAACAATAGTGCTTTTTCCGGGCGGGGAAGCTTATTCCGAATAAGCCTATATTGCTCGTCTTATCAAACACATCTAGCGCCGCATAGGAAGCCAGAGGCAAACATTGAAGAAAACAGCAAAAAGCTTCAGTGCATGTGAATGGTTAGTGATCCACTCTTCAATGTCGAGTAAACCCTGGATGGGCTGATGTTTGTTTTAAGTGCTAGACTTATTCAAATTGGGTAGTGACTAGGGATCGTGGGTGTCCGTTTTTCTAAGACATCTCTCGATATATTTCGGAAAGATAAATTGTTCGTTTGAATCCGGGTTGGTTATTGATGATGTGAATAATTGGCTGTATAAACTCAACAACAAGAACTCACACTAAACCCTTTTAAGAAGAGAATCGACAATAAGGTTCGGAACTTTCAAATTCCGATAAAATTTATGAAATAATCCGAGATTCCAGGGATTTCATAAGTCAATCAACATCGGAATTTTAGATATTCCGATATGAGATTGAAAAAAACGTCGGAATTTGAATCCTAACTCACTATCGATCCTCTTTCCAAAAGGGTTTGGTGTGAGTTCTTGTTGTTGAGTTTATACGGTATCATTAGATTGATCAATCTAGAGCAAATCTGTGCCCGCTAGAAACTTCTCAGATCTTGCACCATCGATGATACATTGGTAAGAACAAGAATCCATTGCCTTGTTTGTAGCAAAAATCCGAGAGTTGATGGATACATCATCTAGAAATTGGCCTGGATGTGACCCGCTCGCAATTTTTCTCAATTTGTATGGAAATGACATGACCAGAGCTTCTTTTGCTGCACCTTCCCCGCAGCTATGCTCTCTATCATCTGATTTTGGCATTTAAATCCGCCAATTAGTGGTGTCTCTGATATATAACCCTGAAGCTCTTATTTGAAGTCTGATTTTAGACGCAGTTGGCGGTTGTCGGAGAGAAATAATGTATAGAGATAGTTTGCCCAGTTTTACTTCTTCTATCTTGCGAGCTCTGATATAGAGACCAAGTTGGTCTGTTTTCAACATACAATAACTATGACCAGCCAAATTCCACTTCCAATTGCCATCATTGGTATTGCCTGTCGTCTCCCTGGAGGTGTTGGTAATACAGATGATCTGTGGGAGCTCCTTGTTGATGGTCGAAGTGCTTGGTCTCCGGTTCCCACGGAAAGATTCAATGAGGATGCCTTCTATCATCCAAACCCAGACAATCCGGGTACTACAAATCACCGTGGCGGCCATTTCATCACCCAGGATATTGCGGCTTTCGACGCGTCATTCTTTGGAATATCACCTATTGAAGCCTCTGCAATGGACCCGCAGCAACGTATCTTGCTAGAAACCACGTATGAAGCATTTGAGGATGCGGGTATCCCTATTGAAAATGTTCGTGGCTCCAACACTGGCGTTTTCGCTGCTATGTTTACACGAGACTACGATCGCAATATCAATAGAGATCCTCTAGACATACCCAAATACCATACGACTGGAACTGGTGAGGCGATCATTGCTAACCGGGTTTCATACACTTTTGATTTCAAGGGCCCTTCGATGACCTTAGAGTAAGAGTAGTTTGATTTTCATTCTATTGGCTTCTTACCAAACCCAGGTTATCTCATTTTAAGTGCCTTTGGTTGTTTTCTGAAACTTCGTCAGATGGGAAATGCTGATCGAACAATCTTCATAGCACCGGATGTTCTGGGAGCATGGTCGCTCTCCACCAAGCATGCCGTAGCTTACAGTTTGGAGAGTCTACTATGGCTCTGGCTTCGGGCGTTAATCTCATTTTGAATCCTGATCACATGGTTGGCATGAGCAATTTACAGTATGTCCTGCCATATTTGTTTCTCCCCAAGCTTACACCTAAGTTGTAGCATGCTGAATGATTCGGGGCGATCTTTTTCTTTCGATGAGAGGGGTTCAGGGTATGGACGTGGAGAAGGTGTGGTAACGGTCTTATTGAAGCGTCTAGATGATGCTATACGTGCAGGTATGTACCATAGTATTAGTCGATCAACCTGGATATGCTAAACGCGTTATTTTTGTAGGCGACAACATTCGATCCGTTATCCGTAATACCGCCGTCAACCAGGACGGAAGAACTAATGGAATTACTTTGCCAAGTAGTCAAGCACAGGAAAGTCTCATTCGTCTTATATATAAGAACAGCGGTCTTGATCCTTGCAAGATAGATTATGTAGAGGTTTGTCGCCTTATCAATGTCTAGCCTTCTCAGCTCACATTGCATCTATGAAACAAGGCACATGGTACGGGCACGCTTGCAGGTGATTTGGCTGAGATCAAGACAATCAAAAATGTGTTCTGCGGAGACAGTCGTGCTACAGATCTATACGTTGGCTCCATTAAATCAAGCATTGGACACCTTGAAAGCTCCAGTGGTTTAGCGGGCTTGATAAAAGCTGTTCTGTGTCTCGAAAGAGGGTTTATTCTTCCGAATTCCGACTTCATACAGCCGAAGAAGGGACTTTCACTGAATGAGAGCAGAATTAAGGTATGATTGTCGATAATATTGATATGTGGAGATTCTCATACATTTAGATACCTTCCGAGCCGATTGTGTTGGAATCTGGGGTAAGACGTGCATCAGTCAATAGCTTTGGCTATGGAGGAACTAACGCACATGCAATTTTGGAATCCTTTAATCAGGCACCACGAGCAGGGAGCAGGATCTTCCATAAGAGAGTAGAGTTGGCAGGGCCATTGCACGCCCCAAAGAGCACCAATACCACGCCTTCGCCGCCAGCACCGCAGATTTTCATTCTAACCGGGAAATCCGAAGACTCGGTTCGGACTGCGGCCCTAAATCTTTCAAAACAGTCTTTGTCCGAGGATGCGTTGGATGATTTGGCATATACCCTCTCAAATCATCGATCAATGATGAGCTGGAGGTATAGTTTTGTAGCATCGTCTTCCCAAGAACTTCTTACCTCACTACAATCGGTTTCCGGCTCACCAAAATCATTGGTTAAAAGCTCATCATCTCATCGTATAGTCTTTGTCTTCACTGGACAAGGAGCTCAATGGATTGGAATGGCACGTGAGCTTCTTCTAGTAGACTCCGCTTTCGCAAAGTCGATAGCGGACTCGAGCATGATACTCCAAGCCTTGGGGGCTCCGTGGAACCTCGTGGAAGAACTTCTGTCTGATCAAGCTAACAGCCGAATTGACAAAAGTGAGATTGCCCAACCGGCGAGCACAGCTTTGCAGATTGCTCTTGTTGATCTACTTTCTTCGCTTAATGTTACTCCTCAAGTCGTTTTGGGGCATTCAAGCGGAGAAATAGCTGCAGCTTACAGTGCGGGGTTCATTTCCCGATCAGAAGCTTTGAAAATTTCGTACCATCGAAGTTTCATTGGAGGTCATTGCAAAAAGCTCATTCCAAGCAAGGGCGCAATGCTGTCAGCCGCCCTTGGTGAAGAGCAAGTATTACCACTACTTTCCTCTACACGGACGGGTAAAGTATCCTTGGCATGTGTAAACAGTCCTTCAAGTACCACCCTTTCGGGAGATGAAGATGCTATTTTGGAAGTACAGAGTATGCTCAATGATCTGGGTGTTTTCAGCCGGAAGTTGAAAGTCGATACTGCATACCATTCCCATCATATGCAGAAGGTTTCCGAGAAATATTTAAGCTCTATGGGTTCAATAAACGCGCATGCCGGTAACGATGTTGAATTCATCTCCAGCGTTACTGCAAAGAGAAAGATGACAGACTTTGGTTCCGACTATTGGGTCCAGAATCTTTTATCCAAGGTCCGTTTCAGCGATGCATTGGAGCACTACTGTGCTGCACAAAATCTAGCTGATGAATTGCGCGGTGCTTCTTCGAATCATATCCTGGTGGAAATAGGTCCGCACAGTGTCTTAAAAAGTCCGATACGACAGACTATTACTTCAAAGTTCGATCCATTAAAATATCTCTATCTTCCTTCCTTAGTAAGGCATAAAGACGCAACTTACAGTATCCTAGAGCTCGTACGAAGCTTGTTTGATGAGGGGTATCCTGTTGATGTTGATGCGGCCAATTCAATTTGCAGGCACAA
Source organism: Sclerotinia nivalis (assembly GCA_029531795.1). Classification (NCBI taxonomy): domain Eukaryota; kingdom Fungi; phylum Ascomycota; class Leotiomycetes; order Helotiales; family Sclerotiniaceae; genus Sclerotinia; species Sclerotinia nivalis. Next base: position 1,043,179 of record JAPEIS010000003.1, read on the forward strand.
GTTGAAATCGCCCCAGTATCTTCCAGGATTGCCAACTTATCCATGGGATCATTCTACTAGGTATTGGCACGAATCTCGATTGAGTAAGCAACATCGGCTACGAGAATATCCATATCACGACCTCTTGGGGGTACGGATAGCAAGCAGTACCGCAATCGAGCCCGCTTGGACGCACATACTTGGATTGGTACAATTTCCATGGCTCGCCGACCATGTCGTAGACGGCCTTGTCATATTTCCGGGGTCAGGTTATCTTTGCATGGCTATAGAGGCCGTGCGTCAGCTCTTTCATGGTAGCCAAGCATCTGGAATTGTCCCAACCTTTATTTTGCGAGATGTACATTTCTTGAAAGCACTCGTCATCCCTTCCCCTCCTTCAAAAGTAGAGGCTCAAATCAATTTGAGGCCCTGCAGAGACTTCACTAAAGGCTCGTATGAGTTCAAGGTTTCTGCTCTTAGTGATGATGAAAGCTGGCATGAGCATTGCAGCGGCACCATTCAAATCGACTATTGGTCGGAGCCAGCAGACGCCTTTGGCTCACATTTCTCAAATTATGACAAGCAACTCTATGACACCGAGACAAATATACAGCCTCAAGTTCTCGACTTTGAAAAAATTTACAACGAAATGCGGTCTAATGGGAACTTATATGGTCCTTCGTTCCAGGCCATCCGCATGCTAGAGATGAGCAAATTGAAGGCTGTCGGTAGCATAAAGATTCCCGACGTCAAGTCAATAATGCCTACCAACTACATGCAACCCCATATCATTCACCCCACTACTCTTGATGCACTACTACATACAAGCCTGCCACTATTCTCCAATACAATTGGTGCCGGCTCTGTGATGCCAGTCTCAATTGGCAAAATTAGCCTTCGCGGAGATATAAATAACGAGCCAGAAGGAGAACTAAAGTCGCACACATTTCTCATTCCGAGAGGTGCCAGATCAGCGGTTGCAAATTTGGTTGTGCACGAAGCTAATTGTTTGGATAATCGACATCCTGTTCTAGAAATTTCTGAATTGGAGATACGCGGGCTTGGAGAGTCCCAAGTTTCCAAGTTGGATTTGCCACGAAAATTTAGCTATCAAATGAAATGGGCTGCTGATATCAAGCAGTTATCTTCTCACAAGGGGCCCCTTTCCTTGACCGAGTATATAAATTGTCTTCATTTCAAATATTCAAATTTGAAGATTTTGCAGACCAAGTCGGACTCTGTGAAGATTGCAAACCTCATTCTGTCAACATTAGAAAGGTTCCAGAACAACGGTATCGAGTTTTATGATTTTGCAGATACGTCAGATGCGATGCTCAAGGAAATCTCGAGAAAATTTTCCCAATGTGATCAGGTTCTGCGATCGAAAACATTAAATATAGATAGTGACTTTGAGGAGCAGAGCCTCAAATCATCCACCTATGATTTGGTCATCTTGGTAGCTGACGATATGGACCATATCTCGGACACTGCACTTTTGAATACTCAGAAGCTTCTTAATCCTGGTGGATGGGTCATGATTTGGTCTGCAGCGGCCGATCCTTCGATAAACGTATTACACAGTCGTCTGATTCAAAATTCTTTCGATGGAATGCAGCTTTTGGACCATGATGATGAAGTAAGGGGAGACATATTAGTCTCGAGGAAAGCTATGCCAGACTCGCGATCACTTGCTCCTATTCGCGTGATTGGGAGAGACGGCACTGAAGACTTTGCCAATCAGGTATGCACATCATTACAAGAAAGTGGATTCGACGCTGGATATATAAAATGGGGTGCAGACCTCCTAGGAGATGATATAATCCATGTGATAATTGACAATGGTCAAAATCCTTTACTGGTCAAGCCGTCACCACAACTTTTCCAGCAATTTGTTGGTGTCGTGGGTGGGAACAAAGCCAATGTCCTGTGGATCAGCGCTCATCAACATCCATCAGCCGCGGATAACCCGGAGAAAGGTTTAGTCACTGGATTCGTCCGAAGTGCTTCTGCAGAGAATGCGGATCTCAATTGTATTACCCTTGATGTTCAAGACGCGTTTACCAGTCTTTCATCTGATCTTTTACACACGATAAAAACGATTTTAATAGAAGCCTTTTCATCCTCCTCTCCCAGAGGACTACTTAATGAAAAGGAGTACGTGTATCGAAATGGGAAGCTGCTCATTCCTCGTCTTATTCCAGACCACGGCGTCAATAATTGGATAGCAAAAGCTACAGGGAAACCTACTGTCGAAACGGTTGCATATCCAACTTCTGGTCAAACGCTCAACCTCGATTTAGAAACAGCAAACATCGACGAAAATCTGTATTATGTGGGCGAGTCGCTGTCTGAAGACCTTGGCCCGTCGGAAGTTCAGATTACTGTAAAGGCACAACATATGAGCCGAGCTGACAATGTGGTCAATCTTGCGAGTGCATCGTTAAAAGAATTCCCCAAACACATTCGTCAGTTTTCTGGCACTATCAGTAGCATCGGAAACTGTCTAACTAGCTGTCTGCAAGTCGGAGACCGCGTTTGTGGCTGGTCTTATAACACCAAAGCACATTCAAGCCATGTTCGAATCGATGAAAAGAATGTTCTTCGCCTACCAAGCGATATTTCCTTTCGAATAGGCTCTACAATCCCGTTCTCATTCATGACTGCTTATCATTCCTTAGTAGAGCTGGCCCGTTTAGAAAAAGATCAAACAATTCTGATTCACGACGCCTCTACAGCCTTTGGACGAGCTGCCCTCACACTCGCTCAACATATTGGCGCTAAAATATTTGCGACTGTATTGGAAGTAGATGACAGAGAGAGCATCGCAAGACAGTTTAGTCTCCAACCTGAGAACATCTTCTATGAACACGCCACGAATCTAAAGCAGAACCTTTTCCAGCTTACCAACCAAGCTGGGGTTGACGTGGTGCTGAACTTCGTAAAGGATACTTACAACGAGGACTCCTTTGCGTGTATTGCAAAATGTGGCGTGTATATCCATGTAGGGTATCCAGGAGAAAGCGAAAGTGGCTCCGAAAGCTACACCTTCAAATATCGACCCATGAACAACACATCCTTTTTCTCGTTTGATCTGGGTAATCTGACGCATACACGACCACAGAAAGTGATAGACCTTCTTCAAAATTCCACTGCTTTACTGCATCTATCAGAAGAGCGTCTAGATACTCAAAATTACGTATCTGTGGCTCCTGGAAAACTTCATGATGGTTTCAGATTACTGTCATCTCAAAAACACCTCAATACTGTCATAGTCGAATCTGATGAGCACAGTCAAGTACAAGTAATCAATATGAACCAGCATGCAAAGGAATCTAATAAAATGACCTTTGATTCAAATTCCACTTACATCATCGCCGGTGGACTAGGTGACCTCGGTCAGCGAATTTGTGGGTTGATGGCTCAAAGAGGCGCTAAGAATATTGTTGTTCTGTCTCGAAGAGTAGCTAATCATGACGACATGGATTTTTTGAGAGCACATCTTGGAGGCATATCACCAGGATGTGGTTTACACAGCATTGTCTGCGATATCTCATCCCCATCAATGGTTCGAAATGCGGCTAGCACGATTGAAAAGATGAATTTACCACCAGTGAAAGGGTTTGTACAATCAGCTACAGTGCTTCAGGTAAGTCAAGAGCTATCTCCATCCTGGATTTCTCACGTATCTAATGTGTGAAAATAGGATGTCATCATTGAAAGAATGACACTTGAGAACTTCATGACCCCTCTAGAGACAAAGCTAGATGGAACTGCATATCTATTAGATGCGTTCAAAAATCCTAATTTGGAATTTTTTATTATGCTTGCATCACTCAGTGGCGTGATTGGTACTATGGGGCAAGCAAATTACGGTAAGCATTGTGTTCTTAGCAGCCCTCCAGAGACATTGCACCCCGGAACCATATGAAGTAGAAAAGTACTGACCCGTGATAGATTCCGGTAACTCGTATCAAGACACCGTTGCGCAGAACCAAAAACTTTCTGGGACTCATATCATGTCCTTGGATCTGGGATTGATCAAAAACACCTCAGTTTATGATGGAACTGATGGAGAATTGAGAATGCAAAACCTCGTTCGTCAGGGAATGATTCCTGTGGATCTTGATGAGCTAGATGCCGTTCTGGATTACGCATTGAGCCCACAGGCTCGGAAGGATCGCTGCAAACAAGTCGTCGTTGGCATAGACGGAGTGTCGATAGCTCACGCTGCGAATTCTACACCGACGACACAGTCTGCAGTATTCGTCCATGTACGAAACACTGGTGAGCAAGTGTCAGATTTAAAAGAGGCTCAAAACTCTGTCGATCGGAAGCAAACCATTAGCGACGCAGCATCACTAGCGGAAGCACATTCAATTTTGGAAGAGGCAATAGTGCAAAGAATTTCTCATCTGATATCGTTAGATTCCAGTAAGATTGGGCTGGACACATCTCTTGTGGATTTTGGCCTAGACTCGTTAACCGCGATTGAGCTCAAGAATTGGATTGGTAACGAGTTTGATGCTGCGATCCAAGCGTCAGAAATTCTGGACGAGCGTAGTGTCTCGTCTCTGGCCGTGAGAATTGCAGCCAGGTCCTCGCTCTTACATGCAAATTCAAATATTACGAGAGAAGCTCCCGTCGCCGTCAATGGCCATGGCACCAATCCTGGAAATAATTCTGCTTCATTCAAGGTGCTGCCCGTTCCGGATCTTTCCAGCTCGCTTGACTTATATCTGACGTCTGTACGAATGTTTCTTTCGGAAACCCAACTGTCTCATACCGTTTCCGTAATCCAAGAATTCATCGATGGCCCTGGAGTTGAATTACAAAATCGACTGGTCGAATATCGAAAACAGGCCGAGAATTGGCCACATGCTAAAATGTTTATGCGATATCGAAATCCTACAAACCCATACAATCTATTTTATGGGAGTCACGTCACAAGTACTATTGGGCATAGCCAAGCCGAACGAGCGGCAATCATTTCCTTATCAGCGTGGAACTTTAAACAACGCATGGATACAGATAACTTGGAACAGGATTACTTGAATGAGGAGCCTCTTTGCATGGATTCTTTGAAATGGATATTTAATGCCAATCGCATACCTCAAAAAACCACAGACAAAATGCACAAGTATGCAGATAATGATTATTTTGTTGTGCTCAGAAGAGGTCATGTGTTCAAGGCGAGGCTTGCCAAAAACATGAGCCAAGAATCTACATACATGTTGTTGAAAAAGACTTTCTTGACAATCTTGCGCCTTTCAGAGGAGAAGATACCAGCAGTGGCAACCTTGACTGCAGATGAACGCAACTCATGGGCCGAGCTAAGGGAAATGGTGAAAGGGATTAACCATAGAAATCGTGCAGTGCTCGAAGATATTGAGGCATCAACATTTGTGATCTGTCTCGATGATGGATCTCCCGAAACCCCAACGGAACGCTGTAACCAATTTCTTTACGGCGGCCCATCCAACAGATGGGGCGATAAACCATTGCAGTTTGTAATCTGTGAGAATGGAGCTTCAGGTTTCATCTGCGAGCATACGATGATAGATGCCGCCTCCTCGGCCCAAATTAACAACCTTATAACGCGATCTATAATGGACTACCGACCAAAAGTTCAGAGCGATGAACGAGCAAATATGCAGATAGACGACCTTCAGGAAGAGATATCATTCGGAACTAATTCGACAATCGAGAAAGAGATACAGCGAATTGAAGAAAACTTCGGACAAGTTCACAACCGACCCGCGACCCATTTACAGTTCTGCATTTCCAAGCTGGGTAACAAATTTCTCCAGCCCTTCAAGATTCCAAGTAGAGCCGGTTGCCACTTGGTTATTCAACTCGCTTCTCTATTTCATTTTGGCAAACAGTATCCGTGCTGGGAGGCACTCACAACTATGTTCTTCCGGCTGGGACGTGTGGACTGGATGCAAGTCGTCTCACCCGCCATGTACGAATTTTGCGCCTCAGTAGCCGAGAATCAAAAATCAGCAACAGAGTTGAAAGCATTACTGCGAGAAGCAGTGAGTGCACACAGCAGTACAATGTCGAAAACCGGACGAGGCTTAGGATTCGTGGCACATTTCCAATCGTTAGAAGAAGTGATCGCCGAAGACGAACCCATTCCTGCCTTCTTCGAAGACCCCACCTGGAAGATGACTCGGAAGTGGGGTACCAAGAAGATCAAAACTGATTCTGCTGCAGGATTTATATATCAGGAAGCTGGGTTTCCGATGCCGGATCCGGAGTCTTTGCTGGTACATTACGAGGTGGAAGATGAGCGGTGCTTCTTTTGGATTCAGGGTACAGGGGAACATCCTAGGCGATTTCAAGAGGCTTTGGAACGTGCTGCAGTGGTTGTGCGGAATTTGCTTGAGATGTGAGACTTTGCCATTGAATAGTAATACTATACTACTTTTCGTAATGTGGCTGTGCAATTTGATCACGTGTAACCGGTTAAATAAAACGAAATGGATAAGATGACCTCACACCGCACCAGCCGCATTGGACATTTGCTTCTCCTCCTGATCAGTCCAACAGCTGCAACTTTCCAAATTAGATTAAATAATTGATCACAACATTCCCAATCATCCAAAATGACAATTCGGCCTCCATTCGGCCATCGCATGCGTGACGTCCATTTCCAATTCTCCCCTACCTACACCCCTCTAAACCACGGCTCCTTTGGCGCCTACCCACGCCCCATTCAAGAAGCTCAAGATGCATTCCAGAAACAATGTACCTCAAGACCCGATACATTCTACGTCTATGATCTCCCCAAGCTTATCGATGAATCGCGAGAAGCTGTTGCACCTTTCCTAGGTGCTGATCCGAGGGAAGTAGTTCTAGTGCCCAATGCCACGACGGGGACAAATACCGTGTTGAGAAATTTGAAATGGGAGGAGCGTGATATGATTGTCTATTTTAGTACAATTTATGATGCGTGTGAGAAGACGGTTGAGAGTGTGAGGGAGATGTTGGGGGTGGAGGTCAAGACGCATTGTCAGGTGTTGGAGTATCCAATTAATGAGGAAGTTGAATTGGAGAAGTTTCGAGAGTTTGTGAAATCAGCTAAGGCTATGGGGATAAATGCCAAGCTGGCTATATTCGATACGGTAAGGCTGCTCCAATCTTACGAACGGAGTTGGTTTATATGGTCAGTAGTTCTGATATGCTTCTGGATATCTATTGCTTTTATTACATCCTATTTGGCTTCCATTAATGGTCACAATTATCGTACTGATGGAAATATCAGGTTCTAACCTTCCCAGGAGTTCGAATGCCTTGGGAAGAGCTGGTACGGATATGCAAAGAACTAGGTGTCTTGAGTTTGATTGATGGTGCTCATGGTATCGGACATATCGATCTCACACACCTTGGTTCAGTCAGTCCAGATTTTTTCGTCAGTAACTGTCATAAGTATGTTCATCTTTTTCCCACCAAAGATTCATCTTAACATAACACAGATGGCTCTACACCCCTCGCTCCTGCGCAGTCTTCTATGTACCCCTTCGCAACCAACATCTCATCCGCACCTCCCTCCCCACATCCCACGGCTACCAGAAAAGCTCTGTGAATGATACCCTTGAAGACATCAACGCGTATTTCCTCTCAATGTTCAACTTTGTCGCAACGATCGACTATACGCCCTACCTCTGCATTCCCGCCGCAATATCCTTCCGCAACACCGTTTGCGGCGGCGAAGCAATTATCCGACAATACTGTTTTGACCTCAGCAAAGTAGGTGGTTCTATATGTGCCTCCGTACTAGACACATACACACTCCCCATTTCCCCCGGAAGAGAAACATGTTTTACCAATATTAGATTACCAATACCATTTTGGGCCGATGGCCCCAAGAACCGTCACGGAGATGCCATCTCAACGGCATTCCAACCCGTCGATGCAGAGAAAATAAAAGCCTGGTTGAATAAAACTGCAGTTGGGGAATTCGATACTTATCTCCAGATTGGATGGCATGCGAATGTTCTGTGGGTTAGATTGAGCGCGCAGATATATTTGGAATTGCGGGATTTTCAGTGGGTTGGGGAGAAGTTGAAAGGGTTATGTGAAAGGGTCAATGAGGGGGAGGTAGAGGGGACTAGGAGGGTGGAGAAAGTGGAAAAAGTGGAAGTTTCGGAAGAGATGTAGTTCGAACTTCATGATGTTCCTTATCAAGATATTGATTGATTTGAACTTGATTGATTGATTGATTAAATTAACGTTTATACTGAGTCTAAGACTATCTAAGACAATTAGAAGTTTTGTAGGCTTCTAAATTAAATAACAAATAGTAATAAACTGGCTAATTGGATTGTAGCTAATATAACATCCGCAAAATATTTTGAGCCCCGGAAAATCTCGGAATTAATAAACTCTGTGATCGATGCCGAAAGAATACTAATGGCGTTTTATATAAATTCTTTTGGTATTGATTATTTATTGATCGATATCAATAGAATTAATATAAAATATCAAAACGATATCAAAATGTATCAATAGAATTAATATAAAATATCAAAACGATATCAAAATGTATCAATAGAATTAATATGAAATGTTAAAATGATATCAATTGATACTATAAATATTAATAGTATTATTTGTTGTTTTATATACTTTCGGTATATTTATATAATATCTGCAAAAATATACTAGTTTTCGATATCGATGATAATAATGATATAATAGATAAACAATTACGATTATAGTATAATTATATAATAATAAAGTTTCAATCTATATTAAGTAGTAAGAATGATAAGATTAATAAAGATGATTAGAATGATAAGGATAGTAAGGATGATAAGATTAATAAGGATGATTAGGATGGTAAAAATAGTAAGGATGATAAGGATGATAAGAATAATTAGGATGATTAGGATGATTAGAATAGTTAGGATGATTAGGATGATAAGAAAATTGTAAGAAAATAAAAAAAAATATAAAAAATAAAAAATACTAGAATATATAAATAAAGTTTGATGATCCAAAGAGAATTGAAATATTAATTTATTTGATAATTATACTACTTTTTTTTAATTTTATAATATTTAGTATTATTTCTAGTATTATTAGTTTTTTTCGATTAATATTGTATTTCTTTAACTTTTTGTTTTTATTGAATTTTAGAAAGTTTTTGTTCTTTTATTATTTCTTTCTTTATTTCTTTTTTAAATTTTATAGTTTCTTTAGTTTCTAAAGATAGAAAATCAGGATAGTAATACTTTCGATATTAATTTCAATTAATAAAATTGTTTATAAAAAACTTTCTATTTTGAATAAATCTATTTTCAAAGTTTATAAAAATTATATAAATGTTTTGTAAGATTATTGTTAAAAGATAGATTCGACGATTTCTCAGTTTTCGAGAATTAGTAATTATTGAATTATTATATATTATAAATTCCTTTATATTATAAATTAAATTTGATATTCTATTCTTTATTGATTTTAATATATCAATTAATATATTAATATAAGTTGTATACTTTCTTTTTTAACTTTTCTTTAAATATTCTTCAGAAATATTATATATTTTAATAATAATCAAAAGTTTAATTATTTATTGATCTTATAAAGAATTATTTAATTTCTTATTATATTCAAAAATGCTTTTATGATTTAATAAATACTTTTACAATAGATATTTATACTTTTGTATTTAACAAAAGTTATAATAGAAATCAATATTCTTACAAAAAGATATACAATAAAATATCTCTTCAATTTTAATATTTATATTCAAATAATCCTTTTTATTTCGTTTTTAATATATTAATGTTTTATAAAATTGAATCAGGAAATTTTTGATTTATAAAATATCTTGATCTCGATAATCAAATATTACGATCACAGATCTTACAATAACCGATCGTGTGAATACACGTTATGATTTGATCGAATTAGTATGAGATTAAGGTGGTCGTAGGAACAAACGAATATAGATTATATTAGTATCAGATTATGTAATAAAGTATTGGAGTTTCGAAGGCTTTCAATACTCCTGGAGCATTGGAGTTTCGAAGGCTTTTAACGCTTTTGAAACATTGGAGTTTCGAAGGCTCTTAAGGCTCCTGGAGCATTGAAGCTTCGAGAGCTTCTAGAGCTCCTAAATATGAAGATCTATATAAATAAGATAGAATCCCTTATTATAAAGTTTCATATTCAAAAACAATTATTAGTTTAAACATTATAATTACTATACAATACAATCGTTATATCTTCATTCTTATCAAACCTTTGTTTGATCTTTAATAGAAACTATTATAGCTTTTCTATAAACCCTTTAATCATTTCTTAATAATAAAGAATTATAACAATATAATACTTTGAACACCTTTACTAATTTAAGCATCGACTTGGTACACTTCATTTCGCTATATCTTCGTAAGATTTCATTACCAGTATCCCATCGAACAATAACAATAACAATGATAACAACAACAATATCGAATTATCAAATGCCGATCCTGTTCTAGTACAGATTACGGAAACCTTACGAGTAGCAATGCCCGATAAGTATTATAGCAATCGAAGGGAACTCGAAACCTTCTTATTCCAAATCGAAATGTATTTCAAATTCAACACTGCCAAATTTGTGATTTCCGATAGTTACAGTTTGTATACTTCCTTTTATCTTCGTAAAGAAACAACCAAATGAATTCAATCTTATCTCAGAGATTACTTTATTAAATCTAAAAATCATTGTATGATAATCATATAAATTATTTTCGAAAGCTTTGTAGGGTTCAAAAGAGAAATCGAACGAATATTTGGGGATATCGATGAAGTTAAGATAACTGAACAAAACTTATTCGTTTTAAAACAAATCAAAACAATGATCAATTATGCTATAGAATTCAGATAATATATTAATCAAATTGGATGGGATCAGTAGGTTTTGTTAAGCCATTTCTATTGCGGCCTTAAGGATTATGTAAAGTTAGAACTTGTAAAAGATATCGAGTTTATGAATATCAACGAAATGATAAAACTTGTAATCAAGATCAACAATCGGTTTTACGAATATCAACGAGACAAAAAGTTCCAAAACCATTCAGATCAGAATTACAAGCGAAATAAAGAAAGATATTATCAAGTTAAGAATGAAAATTATAGAGATTCAATAAAGCTAGATACTATTATTCAAGGAAAACTATCTAAGGAAGAAATGAATAAATATAGAAATAAGAAGTTATATTTCGAATATAGGTAATCAAAATATAGAGCTGTAATTCATCGTCAAAAGAAACAAAGAAACTTCAATCGGAATAAGAAACCTTGGAAAGACAAGAAACAATTCAATACAATATTCGTACCTCAATTATGTATTCTAAATTGTATGGATTTAGGTTTTAAAGAACAATTAAAGGATAATCAATTTGAAGAATCAGAAGATTCAGAAGAAGAATCAATTTCGTAAATCGATCGAGAGTCAAGTTCAAGGAAACTTTGGATTATACAATATATCGATAAATAAAATCGTCGAATTTGGAAATTCGAAGAAACAAATAAAGGAATTTATAATGATAACTTAAGCATTGTAAATACTATAAAAGGAGAAACCTATAAAGCAAAAATCATCAATAAATATAGAATTCTATAGTATAAAATAACAATCAACTCTTTCTTTATCGAAAGAACCTTATATTATTATATGAAAATACTAAAACAAAGAGAAATATAGGAAATCATTTACTTTTATTATAATATTAATTATTCTATATATAAAACACATCTAGTATCAAGGATAAGGGATAAATATTTGGTATAAATCTAAATCATATAACTTTTTCAAACAATAGAACATTTTCTTCGAGCTATACAAAGATTACCTTTAACTACCAAATGGAAAAATATACTCGACGATGAGATTTCAATTGATCAAACAATCATAAATGATAAGAAAGAAGATTATTGAAATGTTTCTCCATCTGATCAATTAAATCGTTTAATTGACCAAATTGACCAAATTGACCAAAGGGGTCAAAACAGGCAATTAAACGCTACAGGACACAACGGATAGATCAACCAGATGATTACGATCAATGGACACTGGCTTAAAGCTATAATAGATTCTAAAGCAATTGGAAATTTTATTGCATACAAAGCTATATAGAAAGCTGATATAAAGTTCCAAATGAAGAAACATTTATATATATTGCAATTAGTAAATGAACAACTAATTGATACTAATAAAGGGATAATATAAATGGAAACCAAATCAATAGAGATACAAATAGATAAACATCATAAGTTCATACAATTTAATATAATTCCTTTAGGGAATCATTAGATTATATTGGGTATACTATAGTTGATATAATACAACCCCAATATCGATTGGAATCGAGGAATTTTGACATTCGATTAATACAATTGCGATCATCGAAATACACAAAAATCTGCAAAACTGAATATATATTTTAGAGAGTTGAAAGCGAACAACCTTATCGATATAGAATACCAAACTCAAGATCCTTTATTAATGGATATATCAATAGAATATATAAAATACACAACTTTTCAAAGAACGAAAAGGTTATAAAGCTTTACCAGAATACAAATTGTAAGATCATAAAATAATATTAATAGAAAGGAAGATACCTTTATTCAGATTTATTTATCAAATATCGAAAGAAGATTTAAAAACGCTCAAAGAATACATTAACAATAATTTAAAGAAAGAATAGATTAGAGAATCCATCTTATAAACAACTAACTCTATATTATACACATTTAAGAAAAATAGAATCAAAAAATTATATATAGATTACCACAAACTCAACAATATGATAATCAAGGATCGATATCCACTTCCATTAATTACAGAATTGAAAAATCGATTAAGGAAAACTAAGATCTTCTTCAAGTTTGATTTACAAAACGGTTTTCATTTAATTAGAATGGAGAAAGATGAAGAATGGAAAACAGTATTCAGAATTCGATACGGATTATACGAGTATCAGGTTATACCATTCGGGCTAACCAATGTATCGGCAATATGCATACGTTTGGTAAACAATGTATTGAGAAAGTATCTCGATATTTGTTGTATTTGTTATTTGGACGATATATTGGTATATTCAGAGACTTTGGAACAACACATTCAGGATGTTAGCAATGTATGCAGATTCATTAAAGATTATTCGAAAATAGCAACTCCGATGTCTGAAATAACCAAGAAGAATCAGGGAGAGTTTCAATGGACGGAAAAGGCACAGGAAGTTTTCGAACTACTCAAGCAAGTCTTCATGAAAGAGCCAATACTTTTGTTATTCGATCCGGAACTACCGATTGTAATTGAAACTGATTCTTCAGATTACACTTTAAGGGCTGTATTAAATCAGCTTGAAGCAAATAAGAAATAGCAATCAATAGTTTACTATTCTCGCAAACTATCGTTAGCAAAATTGAATTACAAAATTTACAATAAAGAGCTACTAATTATAATCGAGGCATTTAAGAAATGAAAAGTTTATTTAGAAGAATCGAAATATATAATACAAGTATATATCGATTACAAGAATCTAGTTTACTTTACTATAATGAAGGAATTAAACAAACAGTAAATCAAATAATCCGAAATTATAATTGTTTACAATTTTCGTATTTTATATATCAAAGGAATAGAAAACGCTAAAACAGATATTTTCAGTAGAAAAACAGAATATTTACAAAATAAAGTATATGAAATATATATAATCTTAAGAGAAGAAAAAGATATATTAATATATAACAAATTACAACTTATTATTTCCTCCAGAATAAATTATAGTATTATTAAGGAACAATTGAAAACGGAATATGAATAAGATACTATTGCAAAACGAATCCTCAAGAATACAAACAATCTAGAAAAAGGATTCAATATCAAAAACGAATTCATTTATTTTTACAATAAATTGTATATATCTTCTAAACTAGCGAAAAGATATATTCGAGAATAATATGAATTTTCAGTTTATAAACATCAAGGAATAATAAGGATCTTTGTTTGGCTCAAAAAAGAGGTTTACTTTCCGAAAATGAAAACTACAATTGAAAAAGTAATTAGGAACTGTAATACCTATATATAAAACAAGACTATTAGATATATTTTATATAATCAGCTCAAGATCCTTAATTTACTTATTCAACTATAAAAATCTATTGTATAGGATTTCGTAGTTAAACTATCTATATTCAAGGATCTGATTATATTAAAAGAATACGATTCTATTTTAGTGATAACAAACAAACTAACGAAATTCGTTTATATAATATCATTCTATAAGAAATGAACAACAGATAACTTAGTTTATATGTTTCTACGAAATATAATCAATATTCATAATGTATTAGAAAAAATAATTTCAGATACGAATAAACTTTTCATATCAAAATTCTGGACTACTCTTATAGTATTACTTGAAATCAAACGCAAATTATCTATTACGTTTCATCTCCAAACAGATAACCAAATAGAATATTTAAATCAGATAATAAAAGTCTATCTATATTGTTATATCAATTACAAGTAAAACAATTGAATTGAATTATTACTCTTAATTCAATTCGTATATAATATATCGGAAATAGAAATAATAAAAGTAATATTAGTATATACTAACTATGAATATACTTTATTAGTCTATTATTTATTATTTCTATAAATAGTGAATATCAACGAAACTATAAAAGATATATCGGAAATCAAGGAATTATATGAACAGCTCTTATTGGATCTGCAGTTCATAGTTTTGAGAATAGCTGTATATTACAACGAATCATAGAGTATAGGATCTATTTTTAAAAAGGGAGATAAAGTTTATTTGATTCAAAGAAACATTCAAATACAATAATCAAACGATAAACTAGATTACAAGAAACTTATCACGGTGGTGGTAGGGTGCTTTAAGATATGATGATATTCTACGAAGAAGGAAGAAGGTGCTAGGAAGAGCGCCAACTATATGGGGGATGGGTGCCTTAGGCAGCCATGCAGACTAGCTAGGAACGGGTTACGAACCCGTGACAAAACTAGAACTATTCGAAATCGAAGAAATGGTAAAACTTATCAATTTCAGATTGAAACTATCAAATACCATGAATATCCATCCAGTATTCTATATATTCTTATTCGAACTAGTATTATCAAAAGCGCTGAATACACCAGAAACTATAATCGAATTTATCAATCCGAATATTAAATACAATATCGAAATTATATTAGATTACAGATATATCAAAAATATAATAAAGTATTTAATCAAATAACTCGATTATCTATATTTAGAAAACACTTGGAAATCCAGAAAGAATCTCAATTGCCTTGAAAAGCTGCAAATATTCTATCAACGATATCCGGATCTACCTAAAAAGGATCCAAAGGATTCAAGAAAAATGAAAGATCGAAACCATCCAAAAGATCGAACAAAGCATCATTAAAACCAAAAGTATTTCCGCCTGTTCTTTCTTTCTCCATTTATTCTTTCATCAATCGTTCTTTCTTTTCCAAAGTATCCAATTCATTCAAATATTTAAGACTACAATCGATCATTCGCTTTCTACAATCGTATAGGAATTTCTTTTGTTTACACAAACACAAAATTTTAGTAAACGCTTTTTCCTTTTCACGATCTAATTTCTCTTTTTGTTTATCTGTTAAGATCACATAGGCAAAGAATCAATTAGTCGTAAAACCGTAGCCCAAACTTTTCATTACCCTTTCTAATCATGAATAAACTATTACTTTTAAGTTCAATCAATAAAGAGATATCAGAACGCCTATAGTTCGCCACCATTCCTGTCCTTTCATAAGCAATACAAAGAAGCTTGTTTACTAAACATTCCAAACTGATCGATGACGTTCCTACGCTGATGATTCAAAATGAGAACGCCTCCGTCTAGGTTTCTTATTTTGACGAAACTGTTGCGTGATCGTAACATTATCCAGAGAAACTCAATCCGAAACACAAGGTATTTCCCAATCCCAATCTTCTTCCAAAGGAAATTCAGTATTACAAGAAATTCGAACCAGAATATATTCAAAATAATAAAAACATTAAGGATTATTAACGTTTTTTATATAACAAAGCTTTTCATTACGACAATAAAAACAAAGAAACATTTCAATTCTACAATTATTAATAAATTAAACCAGAAAAATCTATTTAGAACATTTTCGAACAAAAGATAAGGATTTCTTAATTTTGAAGATAGATATAATGAGAAAAGAGAATTCTGTACTTTTTCTTTAGAATATAGCCCTGCTTTATAAGCTTAAAACAAATTTTAATCTAAATGGAGAATAATGTTATGATTACAGATCTTACAATAACCAATCGTATGAATATATATTATGATTTGATCGAATTAATATAAGATTAAGATGATCGTAAAAACAAACGAATACAGGTCATATTAGTATCAGATCATATAATAAAACATTGGAGTTTCGAAGACTCCCAATGCTCCTAAAGCATTAGAGTTTCGAAGACTTCCAATGTTTCTAGAGTATTAGAGTTTCGAGGGCCCCCAAGGCTCCTGGAGTATTGGAGCCCCGAAGGCTTCTAAGATTCCCAAATACGAAAATCTATATAAGCAGGATGGAATCCCTTATTGTAGAATTTTATATTCAAAAACAATTATTAATTTAAACATTATAGTTATTATACAATACAATCGTTATATCTTCATTCTTACCAAGCCTCTATTTAACCTTTAATAGAAATTACCACAACCTTTCTATAAACCCCTTGATCACTTCTTAATGATAAAGGATTATAACGGTATAATATCAAATTGTTTATAGTTATTCTGTATAGTATTTGCGATTCGAGAATCATCGGAATTACCTATATTTTTTATTTGGTATATAAAAGTTACTATTGCAATAACAAAATCAGGGAGTTTCAAATTTGTTTTAATTATAATTATAATAATTGTATTCTTTATATATAAATAAATAATATAGTTTTATATAATGAATATTGATAATAATAATAAAAGAATTCGAAATTGTTCAAAAAAAAAAATAGAGCTATTGTTATTCGAATTGTTCGATATTTTTTTAAATCTGTATTAAAATTGATAATAATATATTGAATATATAAGATAATATTTTTTATTTTTTGAAAGTTTGTTAAACGAATATTATACTTTATAATTTAATATAAATATATTATATCTTTGTTTATTTGATCAAAAAAGTCTTTATTAAATATTTATAAATAACTTTTATTATCTCGATATTGAATTTTTTTAAAATATCAAATCGTTGAATACAATCTATATAATATATCAAAATATGAAATTTCGAATAGTTCTAATATAATAAGTGATTTCTATTCTTTGATCGATATTAATATCTTGTAGCAATCAGAAATCTCTTATATCAATAATAATAATAATGAAAAGGTATATATCTACTTTATTCTTTTATATAATTATAAGATCTATTAATATCATTTTTTATTAAAAAAAAAGAACAAATATTAGATATTCAATTAGTAAATATTCAATCGACAGATACTTCAATAAATACTATAGTAAAGATTATATTAATAAAGATTGGATTAATAAAGATTGAATTGATATAAATTGAATTAATAGAAAATAAAGTAGTAGAAATTAAATAGACAAATCCTCAACTAATACAAACTGAAATACAAACTAATAGATTTATAATATCCTTCTTTTAATTATTCTTTCAATTTTTTTTTCAATTCTTTTATTATCTCAGTACGCCGGTCTGCCCCCCCGAGTTTAGCGGCCACCGCATCAGGCAAGGTGCGTGCACAGACCGGCCGCCGTTTTCAACAGTTATAAAAGTTCGCGCTTCCTTCTCCTCAATTATCTTCTTTTTCAACCCTCTTCTAACACCCCTCTCTCGGTTGTGTCATATATCATCGATTCCTTTACTGAAATCCATTTAGTATACCTTATCATAACTGAAGAGCCTTGATAGTATAGCTGGTTTTATATCAAATCTTTCGATCTTTCTCGATCTGTTACTCTGGAATCAATACTTGTGACTATTGCGATAGCAATTATTCCTTTAGATACTATCGCATTATTCAAGATACAAATATAAGCCCAATTTGCTGCCTTCACCTCCTTCGTTTTATTGCTACATTATCCCAATCCTTACAACAATACCTACTCGATGACCGCGATAAAAGAGATTTGCCCTTAGTATCATCTCTATACGATATGATCTAATTAATAAAAGAAATGCTTTACAATGATATAACCAGTTTTTGTCTGATTGTGTTGTTATATTGTACACTAGAGTAGGGATTTCGATGAGTCCCTGAAGTCAATATATACTGTATATCTATATTTAGACTGATCTGTAACAAAAAGGATCGATTTCTGCTAGATATAACTATAACAGATAACAATCTATATGAAAATAACAATATCGCAAGTTCTTCTGAGCATTCTACAAACCAAATACGAAACACCAGCATTGATAGAATTGATCATAAACCAACAAATTAATATAAAAAATAGATTATACAACCTTGCAAAGAACCCGATTTGCAATCCTTGTATATTGGAAGGATAGATCTTGTAATTGAGGTTATACCAAAGACCAATTGATTTAGAATACTGCTTACAACAGGACTTCCGCAGTACTAAAATAGGCATAGCATGATCTACACTACAGGATCTCATTCTGCAAAGAGAAGATCGTTCGGGTTCAGTTATACAAGAGATGTCTGTAAGCTGAGGAATCTTCCTATACCGACCCACCTCCAATCTCTCCTTACATTGGTCTCATCACAACTAAAACTTTCGATAGTATTACCTTTCTCAAACTACAAATCTCGATTTCGATTTGTAACCAATTGCAAAAATGCCTTGCTATAATATAGAATACTTCTATTGGATTATTACATTAAAAATAGTTTATATACTAAAGAAAAAATCGTAGTAAATTCCTGTATAGCAAAATAATATATACAATCTGCCTTAAACTTGGGCTAATTTGTAAGAAGAACAATCGATTCTTATTATAGATTACAATCTTTTGAGTATCGACAACGAAACATTGGTGGTTCGAAGTCTGGATCATTCTATAGGTATCTACAAAGGATAGATTGTATAACCTCGGAATAAACTTTATTCAAGGTTGTGATCATATCAAAAAGATGAATCTTATATTGAGCTAAAAAGGATCATCAATTTAATATCCTACTATTAACAGGATATTGTATTGATGCTAGAATGGATATATAATCATTTGAAGTTATACAATCTTGTTTCTACAAAAGGAAGGTTCTATTTATATATTGGACAAATCAAAAGAGAATATTGGAAATATATACTTTATTACCGACAATCGCGAAATAACGCTGAGATTGATCAATTATGAATATACAAAGTGGGAATCTACAAAATGGACACATTCTACACTGAGAATACAAAGTTAATAATATTAGCCCAACGATATTAGGGATGCATTTTGTATAAGAGGGTCTGTATCGGGACCGAGTTATTTGTATATTAAGAGTACACAGAAGCTTATAGAAGGCAGCTCTCCCAACTATCAGAATCAAACTACGATTACGAATTCGACAAATATTGATTTCTCGGAATAGCAATCAACCAAACAATTTTAATAGCACAAACCAAAATACACGCCAAGATTTACAATAAAATCCAATTTACCTTCTTACTCATTACATCCTTCCTCGATTATACTCCCAATAGCATTGGTAATAAATAAGTTTGTTTCGGTCTTTCCTGACCCCTTATTATATATTATCCAATCGCAAAAATGCCTCACAATAGTGATATATCTATTTGATTGTTTAGCTGTATTGTAAATCGTTTCAATATAAAGCAAAAGAATTCGGGCAAACTTTCTGTATTACAAAACAAATGATATATAATGTATACCTTGACTTGGACTGATTTATAATGAGATAGATTGATCATTATCATAAATCCTACAATCTATTATAGACTTCAAACGGATAACCAGACATTGCAAGCATTTGAACTGTATATTAATGATTACAAAAAATGTGATAGGAAATAGAAGTAGATTATAAACACAATATACTTAATCCTTTTGCCAGAATATAATTCGCTTAAAGCTATAATCATTTTTGCAATAAGACTATCTGCTGATTATGATCCATACACTGAAGAACTAAGAATCGCTAGCTAGGATGAGCGAATATATAAAATAAGGAACACTTACAGAAAGTTATAGAGAGTATATTCTAGTGAATATCCTATTTGCAAGAAAAACATATTTAAATTCTCTGTTTCCCTCTATTCCTATTTCCTTTTTCTTTATTCCTTATCAGAGCACTCATCAAAGCAATTCGATTTACTTGTATTATCTAAAGAGAACAAAGAGCTTCCAAAATACTATCAATCATTTTTATACTCTCAAAATGATTTCTTTTGAACCCATTTATTATACCTATATACCCACTACTCCATGTTCCAAAAAGGCAACCATTCAGAAGTATAGCTTTCCCGTCGAGGAACAGTATATTGTACTAGATCGAAGATTATTTGATGATACTTAGAGATCAAATAATAATAATAATTCAGGCTTAGAATTTCAAAATATATATACCCAAAATAAAATCCTAAGATATTCTTTTTCCTTACTAATAATAGTTAATGTTTTTCTATATAAAGAATAACAACAAAGAAAACGTTGTCAATAATAACTACAATATCGATCTCCCTACATTAGATAGTATATCACAAGCGAATACAGGAAAGGGCTCAAACCTGGAAAACAAAATCTGGAAGGATAAGATAGCTTCGCCGAGAATATATAATGGCGATTCTTCATCAATTGAGATAGTCCTTGATCCTCGTTTGTATCAGGAAACTTTGATAAAAGAATTACAAAATAATTATAACATTCAGGGTATATATACTCTTGATTACGATGATAAACAATCTCCTAACTATATACAGATACTCTAATATTGGAAGACGATAAATCAAATCCAGATAAGCAAAAGAATTTCTCAATGGATAGCTTCTATTCCCCTTCTATGGATTACTCAATTGAGCTATTGTATCCTTTGACTCTTTGCGATCAAGACAAAAGCGATTCCAGCTATAGTAACCCTAAGGAATTTGGGTTTGTATCTTCATTATACTTCCTTTAACAGTATAGTGATATAGTTGTAGAATCGATAAAGGAGGGGGGGAATAATAAACAACAAGGAGATAGAAAATGATGACATCTTTCCGAAACTGGTATTGAGAGGGATGGCGAGAGCAATGACGATGTGCGACCTGCAAAACAACGAAGAACTCGTTCATTTCCTATCAACAACGAGCAAACCTCATCCCGATGTAATGGTGGAGAAGATCATCTCTTACCGCATCACATCATCAGTTCATCCTCCACAACTCCATTTACTATGATCGACTCCTCTATATCGAACTTTGATAAGTATTCATTAATGATCAATAATGGTAATCATTGTTATTCATCATTATCCTTTGTGAATCCTATATGTGCAAAGCCGGTAACCATTATCGAGTATCGAGAATAGCCGTTTCAAGGTTTTCTAAAATGTACTATAATTGGGAACGATACTATATACACTCTCGAATTCCAATTGCAATATATACTAGGGCATTTGTATCTGCCTGTTATTGCAGAAGCATTAGGTGTTGATACATTTGTACAGATCCAAAGCTCTTGCAATATTCTACATTCCGAAATATATCCAGCAGGATCTAAAGGAAAACGTATTCGGTGGGAGGCAGATGAGCACGAGACGATAGTAAGAATGAAAAAGGATGATTGTTTTTGGAAGGAAATTCATAACATCCTTTTGTACAAGATACAAGTAGCGATTCAGATATAATATTCTACAAAATTCAAAAAGTGATTACAATATAGAAGCAACTTTTTAATGGAGTTTTTAATTGAAAAGGGATTTTTAAATTGTATAATATGAATGAATACGATATCAATTTCTACTACAATTTATTCTTCTTAGTTAATTATCCCTTTTGTTGTAATCTCTATTCTAATTTGATATTCAACTATTCAAGTTTGTTTTATTCTCTTCTCAATCAACAAAGAAAACATCCAAATCCTTCTATCCTAATCCGAACAATTTTATTCCTCCCCTCGTTGGCTTGAATATATTAGATTCCAAAATCTAACAATATATTAGATAAATAACAAATCGGGCTTTTCCACTATACCTTCTTCTTTCTACCTTTACCTCTGCCTTTTCTTTCAATCTCCTTTCTTCCTTTTTCCTTGCCTCATCTTCCTATTGACGATTATATTGAAGATTATATAATAAACTACCCGCATTTCCTTTATTAGTATTTTTCTCCTACTCTGTTTTATCAATCGTAGCTTACTCCAAATCGATAAACATTATTCGATTTTCAACGTTTATAGCATTATTCAATTTTGTATCTCTATAAATCATTTTATATATAATCAAGGCTTTATAAACCTCTTCTAGTTTTCTTTTATACATTTCGTCCTCTTCAGGTTTTATAGTAAGATAAGTTAGTGTTTGATTAATAACTTCTGATAAAACCAAAACAGATAAACTATTGTATATTGTTTCCCCGTAATAATAAAGTAGGAACCTTTCTTGAAGAGATTTGAATCGGTAATATATCAGTTTTTCATTTTCAAATTCTTTCTCCCAATCAGGTTTGCGTTTTTTAAGGATAACAATTGACAATAGAAACCATCCAGGACAAAAAGTTTTGAGATATGGATAGGAATTGAAAAATCTTTCAAATATCGATCGAATAAACAGAATTAGAATGTAATCAAGAATTGACGACTTTTCAACCTTCAAACGATAAACAAATCGCCAAGAATCAATTCGTTCAGCACTAGTTGCAACCATTAGTCTATAGCCTATACGGAATTCCTGAAAATATTAAAACTTGCTCAAAATGTATTGTGAAAGGAAAAACCAATCTTACTAATAATCCTCGGATTTCATCAAGGTCAGCTGCAATCATATCGTCTGATGGAGTTGATGATGAGAATGGCAATGGAGTGTTACGATCACGGATCTTACAATAACCGATCGTGTGAATACACGTTATGATTTGATCGAATTAGTATGAGATCGAGGTGGTCGTAAAAACAAACGAGCACAGGCCATGTTAGTATCAAAAGGTCATGTGATGGACCCTGCATATTATGTACGCAAAGGAAAAGTCCAAGATATTCTAGGTCCAACAGAATACTAGGTCCAACAGAATACTAGATCCAATAGAATTGTAGGTCCAGGACCTTTCGAGGTCCTGAAGGCTCCAAATACGAAGGTCTATATAAGCAGGATGGATTCCTTTATTTGTAGAGCTTCGTGCTCAAAAACAATCATTAGTTTAAACACTATAGTTACTATACAATACAATCGTTATATTTTCATTTTCATCAAGCCCCTGTTTGATCTTTAATAGAAACCATCACGACCTTTCTATAAGTCCCTTGATCATTTCTTAGTGATAAAGGATTGTAGCGGCGTAATATGGAGGTAGAGAAGGTAACGGTTTATGATGGAATATAGATATATTACAAAACATATATGAAAAATTTTCTTCCATAGTAAAGAATTGAGTATAATGAATGAAGAATGTAAATTTGATTAAAGGATAGATGTTAATCAAGAACAAATTCTGCTTTTCTACTTATTTGTTTGTCTTTTTTGAGTTTGTATATATATTCCTGTTTGTTTTTCTGCTGTTCCCCTTTGTTATAGTATTATATACTATAAGTAATCTCCAAAGCATGAATATACAAGGGACTTATTGTATGATACAGATCGTTGAAAAGTAATAAATAAAAAGTAGTGACTGAATACAAAACCCTATTGTAGATAGAATTATTGAACCTACGATCCCTTGATCAATTCATCGAAACTATTCTTGTTTCTCTAGCTATATGATATTATGATCGTTGTAACTATGGTCATAATTGAAAGGAATCCCAAATAACATTTCCATTTATATCTTGTACAGTATTTCCATTTATATCCATTCAATACCACATCTTCGCTATTCTTCCGAATACCCAACGATAATTATTCGAATGAATCGGTTCTTTTGTATATATTTACTAGTTCTCTTAATATAATCGGCCCAACCAAAAACGAAATTTCCGATCCCAATTATCAAATAAAAGATATATATTTTTCGATCATTCTTCTGTTATACGAATCCAGTCTCATTACATTAATCGATAAAGCGCATATCGGGTTATACATTGCTCCGTTATCTAAGGTATTCGTGCCAAAATGCAACAATCAACAATGCAATCTGCTGATTTGATATCTTCGGCATTTTTGGTTCTGAATTGAATAATCAATAGATGCTTTCTATCATACACAAACATCTGTAAACATTTATACAAATATATATATCTTATTTTGTTAGCAATATTACTTTCTTTTCTTAAAAGAAATGAAGTTTACCCTTTAATCTTTTTTCTTAATCGTTTTGTTATATCCTTCTTCTCTACTGCATTTATTTACTCATTGATAATAATAACATTATATTGTTTTATCTCTTCTATTATCTAGCATCTTTCATTTTTTGCAACCCCTTTCATTTGCTATGAATAAAGATGATCTACGGTTTTATCTGTATGTATTGGACCTGAAAGGCCTAACAACGATCTCTGCAGAAATTGGTTATTCTTCTGTCAAGCAAAAGAAACCGGAAAAGCAAAATTTTGATAAAAATCCTGATCAATATTATCTTCCGATTGGATATCTATATAGTCGAGATAATTCAAACGATAAGCTGATCTATCAAAACGATTGATATTATTAGCATCAGTAATGTATATACTGTTGTTGTTTGGTATATATTAGTCTAAAGCCAGAAAAGAATGGATTCCATTCAAAGTTGGTATATAGATATTTGAATTGATGATTGGAAGATAATTATCAATCTATGATTTTCTACTCAAAGAAGGACCAGATCTAAGGCGAGTATAGGAAGTTGAAGGAGGGCTTTCCAAAAAGAGATCATCAATTCTCATTGTGTTAAACATTGCAGAGAATAATGAGGATAAATGAATGAATATATATATATAAATTTGATAAAGGGAAATCAAATTAAATGAATGATGATAAAACAGAGTAGAGATTGATTATTGAAATAGATCTATAGATAGTTGAATAAACCAGCTAGTTTTATACTTTTGTTTGATATCGCTTTTACATCTTTATATTATAAACAAAATGAATGATATTGAAACCTTTATCATTTCGTATATCTCAAATAAACTATATCCTAATATTACTGTCGGAACATGGTCACGTGTTGTTACCCCACCTTGATATATAACCTCTCCGTACGGAGAGGACCTTAGAAGAGATACAATTCATACTACAATACAATATTATTCATACTAATTTGAATACCGTTGTTATCCCCTGTCCTCCCAACAATTACACTACATTATGCCCTTCTATTTTATCTATATTATACCCTAACAATCCTTTTTATTACTTTTCGTATCAAGATATAGTTCAGTTTGTAAACAAATCATAATTTACCTTTGTTTTGGGCAAGGCTAAGTAGGGACATCAAGCAAAGTTGATGTTACCTTTATTCTGTTATTCATTGTATCATTGCATTATTACCGGATAGTATATAGTAGTATAGATAAGAATCTTCTAAGATTGATAAATCAGTTGAATATAATCTAGTATAAGATCTGATATTCATGAAATTGTCGATTATAATCGTTTTTTTTTGGTTCTAATTGTGCTTTATATAGCTTGATAACAGAAATAGTTGAGATTTTAATGTACTATATGTTGAGGTCAGATATAGGTTTTCAGGCCCCGATTGTTTTTTGTTTGTAGGTAGTAACAGATGAATCAGAATTCCATTATAGAAAAGATGTAAATTTGCAAAATGTATATCCAATATAAGATCTTCTTATGTATTATTGAACTGCTGAACAGATCTTATCCAAAGTCCTAATCATTCTGGAATCTGATATACCTAAGAACTCAAACTTAGATGTGAATCCTTTGGTCCTTTCACGAGCATTTTGATAGCTAGGTCGATAACAGACTTTTTTCATTTTCATTATCACATTTTAATCAATTGATCAAATTGCAAACTTTGAAAAGAATATTGAATAATAGTAAACAATAAACCAGAGATATACATAGTGATTATTGATACCTAAATACTTATCTCATTGGGCAATATTGTAATAATCTATACGATATAATAAGGCTATCTCGTATCACTACAAAAACTGCGAAAACTACAACATTCAGAGTTTTCGATAAATCCTCTTCAATCATAGAGTCCATCAGATAAGATATCTTGCCATTTTGCGATATTATCCGATATATAGCCTAACAATTTCATTATAGAATTCCTATTCGACCTTTCCGTTCATTCGTATACAACATTCTGCTTTTCATCTACGATATCTTTTTATCTACAAAATCATTTTATTTGCGATATCTTCTATTTGTAATATTATTCTTTTATATAATTATCATTTAATCGATTACTTTGTACTTTTATAACAAGTTATTGTATATACTATATACCTTTGGATAATTCTCTTTATTGTTATATTTAAAGGATTTTATTTAATATATTTATAGTTTCGATGAGTATTCATTTATATTATATTTGTATCTGAAGAACAAAAGGATTTTTTAATTTGGTTTATCGAAGTAAACGATTATGATAGGAAGATTGAGTTCAAAGACAAATTGATTTTAATCTATAATGAAACAACAAAGTATACATTTGTAGATAAGTTCGATATCAATGATAAAGAAGATTTTATCATTCCGAAGGGCTATACATATAAACTTCATAATAATGATACTAGATCTTTTGCTAGATTATCTGATACGATTTGAGGAAATAATTACAAGTCCATTTTTATTGGCTATATTCCAAATATATATATCAATTTGATTCCTGAACCCCGATCAATCATAATAAAGAATATGATATCGTTATCATTTGTATTAGATATAAATATATAAATACAAACACAACGAAGTCCCAATACCAATTTGTATTTCTTAGTACGAATTATAATTTGATAAAAGGAGACTTCTAAAAGAGATAGGTTTTCCATTAACATATTCGAATATTGTTGAATCGATCCTCGAAGAGATTGAAATTGTAATTGACATTGCAAATCAAACATTTGAAGCATTTTGTATCCAGTTTGGCAATCAACAATAATAGAGAATGTAACATCTTGCTTTTAATCTCAAGGGAACATTGCTACAATATTTTGTCGATTATTATTCGAATTTAATCTATATCTAGCTATTGTAGAACTACGAAATGGTTCTTCAAGATTGTAATCCAATTTCTCTTTTATGGTATAACTATATACAAACTCGATTTCTAAAACGATTATTGTCAGTATTAACTTTAAGATATAAATGTATTTATATTTGTTTCTTTGTTCCTTTTTAGTTTCAATGGGAATGTTGAGAGTATATCTCCTTATATCTTTTATTTGAGATATTGTATTGATATTTGTATTCGCTAGAGTTGAATTTCTAATCGTTTTTCCTTGATTATATATAATTCTATTTGTCGATTGAGAAAGAAATGAATCAATGTACTTTTGTTTGTTAAATGGGTTGTATGTTTCGGCCTGTAACTCTAAACCTCTTTTCTCCCCTCTACTATTTCCAAATTCAGCATATTCATCAACAATAGAATTCTGTTTATAATTACTAAGCCCTGTTTC
This sequence comes from Sclerotinia nivalis, assembly GCA_029531795.1. Classification (NCBI taxonomy): domain Eukaryota; kingdom Fungi; phylum Ascomycota; class Leotiomycetes; order Helotiales; family Sclerotiniaceae; genus Sclerotinia; species Sclerotinia nivalis. Next base: position 1,070,897 of record JAPEIS010000003.1, read on the forward strand.
ATTGCTAATTGTAATTGATGAACTTTCGATTGGCGATAACTGTTAGCTCTATGTAGACTCTGCTGGATTCAATAATATATTTATCGAATTACAGTTGATGCCAAAAGTACTCGATTCGGTTTCCGTATTGCTATCTTTATAATTGGAGATAGCTCCTTTTGTGGTTTCCGAGATTCTTACTGATGTTTCGGCTATAAGGTTGTTATTGCAATTAATAATTGATTTTTGTGGTCTGTATTCAATTATAATCCATTTAACCTTTAACATTTCCTTTATTCTAATTATGATTTCATTGGTTTGTATCTTTTTAGCTTCTTTGCAGATCCTTCGATTTTTCAAGTATTTCATCATTTTATCGAATTTTATCCTATTGGAGGAAAGAAGCTTCTTTTATCTACCTATTTTAGCAAAATCTAATTGAAAAGAATCCACGATTTATATTAATATCGAGATATCATTTAATAAAAACAATAGCGAACCAATTCCATTCAATTCATTTGCAATTGCTAGATATCTTTTCCCTACCCTCGTTCAACAATCGATATTACCTTAAACATCTAGCTTTTGATTTTTAGTTAAACCGGAGTTCAGGACGAGTACTAGAAATTCAGTTTGTATCTTATCGCGAAGGAATTTGGAATTGAAGGTTGCTTTTAGCTTGTAAAGTTTGATATAGAGAAATCTGTACAGTATACAATAAATAATAATTCCTTTCTCAAATCCGATAAATAAATAATAGATATTAGATATAGGATAACTTGACAAACAATGATTCTGAATCGCAATAGTGTACCGAATTATTGTTGATAGATTAGTTTTCCAAAACTGAAATTCCTTTTTGATGAATGGGTGAAATATGATAATAATATTTGATTGTGATTTTGAAAATCTATTCATTCTTTTTAATCGAGTTTGTATAAACTTAGACTTATATTTATTTGGTATCTGTTTCCAGATTGTTATAAGCGTTTCCAGTATCTGAATTTCTTTTTAGCAATACAATTTGGAAAATTGATCAATATTAGGCTCACTTTAGGATCCTCAAATATAAGGAAAGGGTTATTTGCGTTATTGATAATATACAATTGAGCTTTTAGCTCACGATTTGTTTCAAAGCCCATTATCAATATTGAAGATAAAATGAAATGTTAAAAGGAATAAATAAACGAAAAAAAAAGATTAAAGGAAAAGATAATGGAAATGCTTATTAGTTTCATTTATCGTTGAAATATATAACTGTTATCAAGCTCAATCAAAATTTAAATTAATGTTTTTTCAAACGAGTATATATACATTATAACGCAAACTTCTGTATCGATATTAAGACTTTTTATTAAAATTCGATCCTCTTTTGATCATCTGTTTTAGTGTCTTTCTGCAAGTTATACCATTACCTTTAAAAATCGTTAGATTGATAAAGGTATAATTTAGTTTAAAGAAATTAATCCTTTATCAAATGGATACAATACTAATACCCCTAATACAGGTTAATATTGTACCTCTTATTCGAACCACTGGATTGCCCTACATCTTCTTTATTATTATACAGATGTAATTGCTTTTAATACCGACCCAGGGAAAATTTCTAGGATGCAATCAATGAATAGAACATTTTGATTATTCTTTATTATAAGGATATATTCAATGATCTATTATGAAGTTTCAAAAAACAATAAATGATTTTTTTCAATATATTAAAAACTCTATTGTAATATATAAAAAGAAGCTTATACAATGAAACAATCAATTTCTGCTCTTCTCATCTTATATTACTATAATTTAATCCGCCTTACTTCATCCTTTATTATATTCATTATACTCTACTTATATCTTTTATTATTCTATCTTGATTACAACTGTTTCTCTATTATTCCAATACACACAGAATATATCATTCTACCTTTATACTAGAATCATCTAAAACCTTATATCTACCCATTTCATATGAACTCTCTATTTTCCCAATCCCAATACCTTCTGTACTATTTATGGGAAAGGATAATTATACATATTCCAATACTAATAGAAGTTGTAATAGTATTATTATAATTAGTAATATCAACAAGAAAATGATTGTATATAATTGAAAATCCCCCTTATCTATATAAAAATAATTGATCCAATCCTCAATACAGATTTGACATTTTGTTGGAAATATTATTTGGTTTCTTCAGAATATCAAAAGATTATCAAGCTATTGTAATTGCTTTGAAAAGTCTAGAAATTATTTTAACTGGAATTATACTTCTTATCAAATACGATAATCATTATTGAAGAATATTTACTTAATTATAGCATTATTGGTTACGCAAATCTATATCTAGTATATTTCAAATCGAAACCGAAGCTTCAGATCTATTTCAGTTTCGATCGGGAAAAATATTTTTGATGAGTAGAGGTTCTTCTACAATACGAATTCATAAATCTGTTTTGGAAAGGAAATAGTCAAAAAGATTGTATATTGCAAGGTAGAGATAATATCACTAAATATTAATCAAATATCTCTGAAAGGATATTCGAAAGGGATTTGATAGTTTAATTAATTGCTGGATAAGGCATTAATACCAAAAATACGTTTTTGATGATAGAAGTTTGAAAATGTATAATATAGGTTTATTAGCTTCAATTGATATATTAATACTTTAGTATTATATAGATTCCAATAATCTCATCGTATATCCAGTACTTCAGATATTGTTATAAAAGAATTCATCCATTATATACAAATACTAATTGTTCCCTATTATATTTGGTTTTCTTTCTTTAACTTCAATCGACTTTAATATTTATCCAATCTTCATCTCAATCAAACTATGAGTATTGTAATAAGATATATAAAGATTGGATAAATGAAATCTTTCAGAAAATGTAAATTCAAAATAGTAATCGATACTTTCCACAAAATAAATATTCTTGTATAGCATTGTGGATTTACATCCTAAAATATACAGGGAACTGAACAGTATATACCCAAAGATGCCTTAAAATGTAATTCGATCTATTCAATTTCGATATATATATCAAATAGCATCTTCCTTCTAATATCTATTTAATTCTTCGATATACTATCAATTTCATACATCAATATTTTAAAATGATTACCAATTCTGGTATATATCGCCCAAAACAAATTAAAGGTCTACTAGATTATATCTTTATCGATTTAGGCACCAGAGATCTTCGTATAACCTGTAATATCGAAGGTGATAAAGATTGCAAAGAAATCGGAAACTACCTTGAAATGTAAACAAATACTTCATCTTTTGTTTCTCAAACACCAACAAACATTATATACGAACCTAATAACGATAAACCAGCCAAACCTGTAACATTTGGTTATATTAAACCATACTATTATCAAAAACTTGTATCTAGAATGAAGATTGTTCTTCTATTAGATCCCGAAAACTATAATTATATCTATACTACCCTAATTGATACAATAAATGATCTCTATTTTAAATCTATACAGCAAATCCCAAAAGACTTCTTGAAATTCGCTATCGAATATACGATCAAGGAATACGGTGGACAATAGTTTACAAAAGGTTAGATATTTTCAATGCTTTAGTATTACAAGATTGAGGAAGTACAGAACTTTCGAGTATTAATTCAAAAAGCAGATTGTTTTGGCAATATATATATCCATAATGAAAGCGATTGTATTGTTTATACAAATCTGCCAACAATCGAGGATATCATTAGCAATACTAAAGAGAATGTTTTTAAGAAAAAACAGAATTATATCATCGCAATTAGGATTTTTGATTTTGGAGCTGGTACAACTGTAAGTAATCTGATTCAAGTAAAAATGGATTGATTAATTTATAATAAATAGGATATAATCATCTCCGAGATCTGCTTCAAATATGATGGAGGACTATTTGCGATCAACGAATTGAATGCCCCTTTAGATATATTATAAGAACCAAAACTATATATTTAATGTTGATAATGATACTATAGATTTTGCGATTGAAGGGGATTCATTTGATGAACAATTCATTAATCTCTTGTATGCTAAACTCGATATCAATATGACTTCAGATAAAGAACAGACCTTCTTTAATCCATTTGTGAATCATTTCTATTTACAATCAAAACTACAATGAACAACAGATTTTGAGGATGAAGAATATCCATTCAATGTACCGTATGGAAAAGATCAATTTGTATTAACAAAGTGAGTTTATCGTTAGCTTCCTTTAATATAATCTTCAACTACTAATTCAATAATAAAAAAGAATATGATTTATATTATAGAACCACCGATTGATAAAACTTGCCGATACATCGACGAGCATCTTGCTCAAATAATTAGACCTTTGGACCTTGTCGTAATCTCGGGAGGGAATTCCGAAATGCCTAATATAATAAATAACTTGTACACTATACTTAAAAGAAAGAATATCATTAACAATAATGAAAAAGTAATTCATTTGATAGGACAATCATTATAAATATCACGGAGGCAGCAGACAGGATAACAGAAATCACTTTTGTTGATAAGACGTAGCTCGAAGAGCTACGTTTCTATAGAAGGAACGGTTTCTTAAATACATTTATGTGTAGCGCTAGCCCCGACCGGGGCTAGCCTACACTTATCCGAGGTCCGACTCCTATGGGTCGGAACCCGAGCGGTCTCCGTATACCATATACGGGGACCCCGTGACAATAAATACCAATTCAATACAAAGGGAATTTCGGATTGAAAGAAGCTAATCTGGAAACACTTATAAGAATACAATAGTTTACAATCTGCATTACTGGATCAATTATCTTCAATTAATCAAAGGTCGATATGCTCGTATAACTCTAGCTCGAATGATCAAACATCATCGTACAAAGCTTAATCACCATATCAAAGTACCTGCTGAGGATACAAAATTATTCAAATTCTATAATTGTGCTGAAAGGATCATAATTGAGATAATCATATCTATAGAAGATTGAATAGGATTATTGATTAATGACTTTCTAGAGAATCCTTATTCCAGATAGCATTCAGATTGTTGATATCTACTTTGATATTGATATAAATACCAAAAATTTGAATCTACTTCCTATCGATATATATATTCCAAATAAAGATACCGAAATTTACACTTCTAAAATCTATCTCTGGAATTTTGTATCCGAATATAGGATTATAGATGTTCTTCATTTAAAATCAATAATAACGAATATCGATATTGATATATTTAGAAAAGTTGCTATAAAGGGTTTGTATCGATTTTGGCTTCGTTTAAGTATCGAAGTTGATATTGATATCAACATTGTAGTATCCTAAAGACCCGATAGATGCAAGTTTAAAGAAGATACGGAATTCTATTCAACCAAATTAACTTTGGAAAATATGAATCTATCTGGCCAAAGATTAATGGATAAGTTTCGTGCTTCAATATAACAACAAAAGAGCTCTAATTCAAACATTACCAATAATACCTTACCGAATTATCTTCAAATATTAAAAACTATCAATGAAATAAAGACTTATTCGAAGAATTTACTTTCAATAAGTATTCTTCCTTACTTAGGTAAAAGAGTTTCTTTATATAAAGATTTCAACAAAAATTATTAATATTGGTAGATTTCTATCATTCTGAACATAGTATACACTTTGCTACTTGGCTATGTAACGATTCGAATAAAATCGGTAATCACGAATCAATTACATAAGTGGTTCTATATTGTCCCGAGAATCTTAATCGCAAAAGAACTTTCTTTGAAACAGAAATAGGATATAAGTATCCAATATCATTACAATCATATACTACTCCTTACTAAAGTCCTTACAATAATTCATTAGCAATAAATCCTTCGTTTTATTTACCTTCGATCTCGTATCAGAGTACACTATCATCATCTACAGCTACAACACTTGCATTGTCATCTTCGAGCAATCCTTTATATCATCGTTACCAAATATCATCATATCCACCCCAATCATCATATCCACCTCAATCATCTGATATTTACGATGAAAATACATTGGTTAATCCACAGGATCTTTCATTTAACTATAATCCTACTAACTGAGTTTCAATACTAAGACGAGAAAATGGAAAACGGGTTTTTTGGAAATTGTAATCAAAAGGGTGTTTATAAACCAGCAATTGTATTTAATTTAGAATCTACAAATGAAGAGCACCTATAAATAGGGATAGCTACTTTATATATATACGAATGAATGGCCTAGCCGTAATAGTTAGGCAAAAAGAAGTTATATTTATTCTTTCAATGATCTTACTTTATCGATAACTTTTGGTATATAGTATTTGTTCGGATCTAATCCTCAGATTACCTAAATCGTATACTAATCCTGAGTAATCGTATTATGTATAAATATGATTAATGTATTTGAGGTTTTTTATATAAAGGTAGAAGGAAAGCAGGGGTTTTCGTTACAAAAGTCCTTTTCTTAATTCTTAAGCTTTTTACAAGCTTCTTTATCTTCTAATTAGAATAATTCAAATTCTATACTTTGTTCATTAGTCAATCCTTATTTTTTGATTTTGATATCAAGTTATTTTAAAGGGAGTTTTCTTAGGCTTTTTATTTGTTACAAGTATTTTGTCTAATAAAACCAAGGATAATGTTATATGGTAATAGATAACCCAATAAAAGAAGTTTAGACCAAAAGAAAAAGCACAAAAGATGTTATCGAATTAGTATAGTAATTCGGTTCTTTTTGCTTTATAGAGTCTCTTTATGAGCAGAAACCCTTATCATAGGTTCTGATCACTTCGATTCATATGATCACGTATTATCAAGAGTTATATGCAAAGTCGACGACCGATATCGATTATCGATTTCAGAAAGAACAATAAAGTATAAAGATCTATATATTCAGTATGAATTCCTTTTGTAGAATTTCGTACTCAAAATCAATCATTTAGTATTTATATTACTACAACTATCCGAATGATAATGATTTATAACAAGAAGCCTCTAGTATGTATTATATAGTCTTAATAAAAAGCGGGCTATATTATTAATCAATAATAATCGAATTTTGAATACCGGTGGTATTTCAACTCTGTTTCTTATTAGTTTGAAAATATCTTATTAAGATATTAAATATATTCAGGAGTTTATATAGTAAATATCTATTGGAAGATTTCTATCGAGCCTCAGTTTGACGAAAACCTATAAACAATCAGAATACATAATTGTATTATCTCGGATTAATATAGGAAAATCGTTATTCTACGATTGTATATTCTACTTTAGAATATACTAGTATAATCAATACCAATATATATATTGAATATTCGATTCATTTCGAATTTTCTATTATATCAAAGTATTTGTTAGATTAAATAAATTGAAATCTACTAATAGAAATCTAGTAATAAAGTTTTCTTAAATAGACTTAAACTATATTAAGATTTATATTGTTAGAAATCTACTAGTAGAAATCGATTGATAGAAATCTACTGATAGAAATCTATTAGTAGAAGTTCTCTTAAACAGATTAAAGCCATATTAAGATTTTATATTGTTAGAAATCTATTGGTAGAAATCTACTAGTAGAAGTTTTCTTAAAAGACTTAAACTATATTAAGATCTTTTGCTATTGAAATCTACTGTTAGAAATCTACTGTTAGAAATCTATTGGCAGAAATCTACTAACAGAAATCTAGTGGAAATCTATTTTCAGTTTACGTTATTGATTTTATATAAGATATATTATTTCTATTAGTATACTTCTTTCGATAAAATTCTACTAATAGATTTCTCATACAAGATTGACAGCGAAACGAAAATGCGTAATACGTATCCCAATTCGAAATATTTTGGTTTTCCGCATAACGATTTCAGAATTGGATCCTTTCTTATTTAATTCGCTTTGCTAATATACTTTCAATTATTTTTTCAAAATAAATCAAATTTCTTTTATATCATTTCAATTACATTGCTTTCATTATAATCAACAAACCAAAACGAAAATCTGAAAGATTGAATAAACGAAAAATGATATTGTTTAACAAAGCATATGAGATATCAAAATTTTGTAAAGTCGATATCGTTTTGATTTTACATATTCGCAAAACTGGCTAGTATATCATTTATAATTCTACTAATCTCCAATCATAGCTACCTTTTAACAAAGAAATCGTAAATTATTAATTATTTGAAAAGATTATTATTATTATATTAATGGAATAATAGCGATTATCTTATCCGTTTTCGATGAACTTACTTTCGAAGGATATAGAAACTGAATATAAAAAATCATCAACTCGTATTTCGAATATAATAGAGAATTCAATCACGATTACTTGATATCGTTGCGATGGATTTGTTCAATAATTATCTTATTGTTATGAAAGTAGAATTAAAAAGATCAAAATGTTCTTCATTTTGATGTGGTTGAAGATTTGAGATAAAATCCGATTAGAGATTTTCGTAACTAATCAAAATTGAAATTCAGAAATCATAGATTTTCATAATCTTATAATGATTAATAATATAATAATAATAACTAAGTTATCTTAACAAGCGGAAGAATATTTATCATAATGAGAAATCTTATTTCGATAGGATTCCTTAATTATATATCTTTCGATAAAATTCGATGTTTGTATTTACTAAAGATGAGGAAACCCTATACAACAGAATAAGCAAATGTGCTATACAAATTTGCTATACTTTTGTTTACAATCCAAGTTTATATAGACAGATAAACTGTTATTTCGTGATATAATGCTGTATCTTTGAATGAAATTGATGATTGATCAAATTGTATTGGTTCGGGATATATTACTTCTGATACTTTATTATCTTAGAAAATTGAGAAGGGAGTATTCAAAAAACCATAGAAAAAATGTCGACAATAAATAGCCCTATCAGAAAAGAGTTTGAGAATGTAATGATAATAAAATTGTAATAAAATCTGTAGTTGCCAAATATATAACAATAGCGTTTGTGACTGAATATAATCTTGTCAGAAATTCCTATTTCCCGATATTCTTTGAGTACAGCAAAGAGTAGTCTATACAAAAGAAGTCTTTCTTTCAACGATCTTAAATACCTTCATAATTGTTCTATTCTTTTAATCCCTATCTATAATATCTTACTGCTCTTCGATTTTATAGAAGTTGGTATTTCAACAATAAAGGATAAGTTTCTCTCAGAATTCAATTTGTAATGAATAAGATTTCTATAAAATGAAGTGTCCTTCGCATTTTGTCTACCTTCGCTATATAAGTGGTTAACCAGGTTACGCCACAATACAACTTCGCTAGTAGCGTCTACGATTACAATTGTATATCCTTCTTATACTCAGTTCTTCAATGTTCCAACCTTCAAAATCCCGATCTTCAAATCGCAATGCTTGCGTCAATTTGCCGAATTAGTGATACAAGTCGCGCTTGCTATAAAATCGTTTGCAAATCTTCAGTATATCTCTTATACGCCTTTTGCAATGCAAATTCAATAACGAGATTGTTTTTCGTAAACCTATCAACAACGAAGTCCTTGTCTACACAATACTCTTTTATACCTAGGGAAAAGAGGAGGTTGTCTATCAAGACTTGAAAAAAAGCAAGAACAAGAGCAAAACTGTGAATAAGGCTGAATAAAGAAAGATACAGTTCTACACGAAGCAAGCTGCAGTAGATGGACTGGAATACTTCTGGATTGATATCTGCTACATCAATAAGAAGAATGCAATCGAGCTTAACGCAACGATCAACTCTATATTTCGATGATATCAGAATACTACACACTGCTACATCTACCTTTCGGATATCTCCAAGCCCGATACTGGGGTAGATAACGAAAAAGTATAAAGAAAAACTTTCAGGAAGAATCGTTGGTTTACTCGAGGCTGGACACTTCAAGAGCTTATTACACCAAGGCTAATTGACTTCTTTAGCTCGGGGGGTAAGCGACTTGGGAGCAAGTTGTTGCTTGAGTCTAAGATATGCGAAATTACCGGTATCGCAAACAAAACTCTCCAAGATAATGCATTGTCAAATTTTAGTATCAAAGAGCGAAGATCCTGGGCAGAGCATTGTAATACTATTATTGAAGAAGATGAAGTCTACTATTTAATCGGGATCTTCGATATATCTATAATGCCAAATTACGGCAAAAGAAGGGATTAGATATTTAGATAATTGGAGGATAAGATTTATAGGATATATAAGGATCAATTGTTTATATAGATGTACTAATTAAAACAACGAAACTGATAAATACAGGGGTCGATTTTGAGCAATTTGCTGTTGGGCTTAATCTTGTATCATTTCCCGAAGCTACATAGTTTGTTGCTAGAGAGAAGAAGCTATCGGAAATATATGAGTTACTTCAAGATTATAGTAATCGATCTTGTATCATCCTCCATAGTCTTGGGGGTATGGGAAAGATTCAGTTAGCAACTATATACACCAGACGATACAAAAAGAAATATACAACAATCTTCTAGCTGAACACGAATAACGAAGATTTACTCAAGCTGAGCTTTCGGGATATTGCTCAGTAGGTATTGAGATATCATTCTTTCATCAGTGTGCTATCCAGTATAGACCAAGATAAAGATCTCGATCAAGTTGTCAGTATAATCAAGGACTAATTTGATTCCTCGTAGAATATAAAGTAGTTAATGATCTATAATAACTTCGATAACCCTAAAAGATCTAACAATTCCGATAATTTAGTAGTCGATATACATCAATTCCTTTCTCAATCTGATTACAATTCGATCATTATTATGATACAGTTATCGCAAGTTAAGCAGGGTATACGAATCCATATTCAGAAGTTAGATATCAGGGAAGATCTTGAGATTGTATCTAATATATCAGAATATAAGGGTATTGAAAAAGGTATATTGGTATAATTGATAATAAGAAAAAATATAATACTAATAAGGTATATTCTGATGCTATAGTATTCGTTAAGGAATTCGATAGTTTATCATTTGCTTTATTTATAATAGGGGTATATCTCGAATATATAACAATGAGCTTTTCGGATTATCTTTAATTCTATAAGATATTATAATTGAAGCTTTAAATGACAAATCCATTGTTGGATTCCTATATAGATCGTACACTATATACAATATAACAAATCACTTTCGATCGAATCCAACAGCAGAATAAAGTATTAGCAAAACTATTTAAGCTATAAGTATATTTTCATCGAGAGGATCTGTAGTTTGACCTCCTTCGATATACAAACTCTGTAAACGATAAATGGATCCAAAAGCTTACAAAGGACAAACTGAACTTTAATAAAGCCATCACTCTATTATATACCTTCGGATTAGTTGATTCAGATAGATCTTTTCAACAGCAGATCGGGATTAGAGGGTATAGTATACATAGTTGTATCCATTTATGGATAATATTTGTGTTTAACAAGGAATGGGACAAGAACCTTGTACATTTGACTTTAATCTGTATAGCCTTGAAGGTTTCTGATACAAATGAAAAGTACTGGTGGTTTTTATAGCAGCAGCTCCTTCAATACACAATACGATAGACTTTTTTTATAAAAGACATCAAGGTAGATATAGACGAACTATATTAGGGGTTTCATAGTCTAGACAATCTCTACAGAAACCAAAGCAAACTAGTAAAGACAAAGAAGATATATCTTCGAGTATTAAAAGATTGTAAGAAAGCATTTGAATCAAACCATACATCAACACTTACTACAATCAATAACCTAGGCGGCCTTTACAGAGGCCAAAGCAAACTAGTAGAAACGGAAATGATGTATCTTCGAGCACTGAAAGGCTATAAGAAGGCACTTGGACCAGACCATACATCAACACTCGATACAATCAACAATCTAAGCAACCTTTACTTTGACCAAGGCAAGCTAGCAGAAACGGAGATGATGTATCTTCGAACATTGGAAGGTTATGAGAAGGCATTTGGACTAAACCATACATCAACACTCACTATAATCAATAACCTAAACGCCCTCTACTCTGACCAAGGTAAACTAACAAAGACCAAAAAGATGTATCTTCGAACACTGGAAGGTTGTGAGAAGGCACTTGGATCAAATCATACATCAACACTTAATACAGTCAATAACCTAAACGACCTCTACTCTAACCAAAACAAACTAGCAAAAACCGAAAAGATATATCTTCGAGCGCTGAAAGGTAAGGAAAAGGCATTTGGACCAAATCACACATCAACACTCGATACAATCAATAACCTAGATCTTCTCTATTCTAATCAAAGCAAACTAGCAAAGACAAAAATGATATATCTTCGAACACTAAAAAATTATAAAAAGATATTTGAACCAAATCATATATCAATACTCGAAACAATCAACAATCTAAGCATCCTTTACAAAAACCAAAACAAGCTAATAGAGATAGAAATGATATATCTTCGAGCATTGAAAGACTGTTACGATCACGCAACAGTTTCGTCAAAACAAGAAACCTAAACGGAGGCGTTCTCATTTCGAATCATTAGCGTAGGAACGTCATCGATCAGTTTGGAATGTTTAGTAAACAAGCTTCTTTGTATTGCTTATGAAAGGACAGGAATGGTGGCGAACTATAGGCGTTCTGATATCTCTTTATTGATTGAACTTAAAAGTAATAGTTTATTCATGATTAGAAAGGGTAATGAAAAGTTTGGCTACGGTTTTACGACTAATTGATTCTTTGCCTATGTGATCTTAACAAAGACTATAAAAACATTTTTAGTCTTGAACTTGCTTCGTCTTATCTATTAATGTTGAATACTATATTCAACTTTGGAAACCTTTTCTTGCAAACTGATTGGAAAGATATAACAAAGGCAATATATAATCGAGCATTATCTGGATATACAACCGTCCAAAGACCTTCCTCTAAATAATCTAAACAAATTGAAGATCGATTTTAAACATTGCAAATTGTATCTGCTGGATCGAATATAGATCGAAATGAGTTTACAAAATCTGAAATAACAAATTCGAGGTCTTTGAAACAGAAAATCTGTAAGTTAGAAAGGTAATTAAACATTAGATAAACTACAAAGATTTCTTTTTTATAATTCTACTATTAACTTACAAGTATTGATATAATTAAAGATAGCAGATTAAACATCTCTTTTAATTTCTAATCCAGAATCGATCGTTATTATAATGACTCTGTATAGCCATTCTTCTTTTTATTAATATCGAATAATAGAAGCTTACTAAACTATTGACCGATTTTGATTGAGTTACTGATCAATGCTGAAAAAGATGAAAAGCAATATTGATTTTATTTTTGATGAACAATATAGTATCCTTTATATTATGCTTTCGTTTATGCTTTATAAATGTCCTTACAGCTTATCATTTTATTATAGAATAATAAACCTCTTCGATATTCAGCTCTAAAGCCAAAAGGAATCCCGTCTTTATAATGATAAATAGATCGCCAACGAATTCCATAATGATTTGATAATAGAATTTGTAAAGGTTGTAAGAGTACTAAAAGGAGTATAGTATCAGTATACCAAACTACGATGATCTAGCAAATATATTGAGAATAGCTTAGACGATGACAACAACAAAACAGCGATGTATTCGATGATAAGAGGCTATACTATTCAAGATATATAACAAAGGTATAATGATAATAGATACAATAACAAATATAATGATAACAAATAATAATTATCGCAGAGTATAATAAAAGAATCATTGTAAAACAAGTATAGCAATAACATCAAAGGCTTGTACAATTTATTATATCAGAAACCGATGTAGATTAATATTAATTCTACTTTATAACAACAAGTTTCGAAAACAGTACGAGCTTATCTCAACCAAGGATCAATTCTATCAATTTTATTAAAATATCGTATAATAGTTTCTCGATAAACCATTTTGAGTAAAACAAATACTGCTATATCACAAGGTTGAAGTTTGTAGGAGGTTGAGAGAGAAGACAACATAAAAGAATATTATTCTCGAAACAGAATTTAAAATCAGAGCATGTATATTGCCATTTAGGGGTAGGGAATGTGGTCCAATTGCTTCGATAGGAATTCGCTGGCCAAATAATCATAGGGTTTAAATATCTACCATTATCACTAATGTATTCGATCACAATCAAAACACACAACAAATTTCGAAGAACAAAATTTCTTCGAAATACGACCAGTTCTTCCCTTTATTTAATAAAGAAATACTCTCAAAATCTATTCCAATTGTTCCCAAGTGAATCGGCCCAGTAGTTGTTGTGATACTGTCGTCGCCGCTCAAAATACGAAACTTACACGAAAATTCGTGTAAAAACTCTTTCCAATTTTTATCAACTCTTCTTTTCATTGAGTTTGTAAGGTCCAAATAGGTTCACTAAGCTTAATAATGGACACTCCGATGGAAGGATCCCTTGGATCTTCTTTTGAATTTATTCTTCTACGAGTAATAATGATGTTAGGCTTTTCAGTATCAAGTCTTTTCATTATTGATCTAATCCTTCTATCCAGAAACCCTTTTACAATACAAAACTCACCTAACCTTTTGAATCCCACCCCAGCTCAATCATTCAATTCGCAAAGACAACTAGATATTCTCAGTTCAGATGATCCTTTCCGATCTTTTAATAAATCTATCCTTTTCAAAATTAATAACAAGTGATGTCGACAATCAATCAATTCCGGAATCAAATTATCATTTATTAAACAAGCGATTGAAGGAATTAGAGATCTTCTAATTCTAGTAACATCATTAGAGAAATCCTTCGAAGAACAATCTAAGTGTTACGCCGCTACAATCCTTTATCACTAAGAAATGATCAAGGGACTTATAGAAAGACCGTGGTGGTTTCTACTAAAGATCAAATAGAGGCTTAATGAGAATGAAGATATAACGATTGTATTGTATAATAATTATAGTATTTAAACTAATGATTGTTCTTGAACACAAAGTTTTACAAACAAAGGAATCCATCCTGCTTATATAGACCTTCGTACCTGGAGCCTTCAGGACCTCGAAAGGTCCTGGACCTACAATTCTGTTGGACCTAGTATTCTGTTGGACCTAGTATTCTGTTGGACCTAGTATTCTATTGGATCTAGAATATCTTGGATCTTTCTTTTGTATATATAATATATAGAGTCTATTATATAATCTTTTGATATTAATATAGTCTGTACTCGTTTGTTTCTACGATTATTTTAATCTTATATTAATTTCGATCAAATCATAATGTGTATTTATACGATTGATTATTGTAAGATCTGTGATTATAATACTATCTCTTATTTAGACTAAAGTTTGTTTTAAATTTATAAGGTGGGGTTATATTCTTCAAAGAACAAAATGTAAATTATCTTTTTTTTCTTTATTATATTATCTTTGCAATCAAAGAAATATAAAGAGTGAATTGAGCTTTTTTTATTGATTGAATCTGAAGGTTTCGTTATACTTTCTTGTACTTATTGCGAAAAGCATTTGTATCATTGTATTGTTGCTAAAGAAAATTCTGCTTATTGTAACGAATGTATTTGTTGGGGTTAGAAATGTAATGTTTCGGGTCCTTTTGTCGGTAATATAATAAGTATTGTTCGTGAACAGGAATATCTGGATCGCGAATGTAAAGAGACTTTGTCAAAATTGCTTCGTTTTGATAAACAACAATGCTTTCTTCGGAATCGGGTTTCCGAAATGGTTTGATATGGT
Organism: Sclerotinia nivalis; assembly: GCA_029531795.1. Taxonomy (NCBI): domain Eukaryota; kingdom Fungi; phylum Ascomycota; class Leotiomycetes; order Helotiales; family Sclerotiniaceae; genus Sclerotinia; species Sclerotinia nivalis. The sequence goes on from JAPEIS010000003.1 coordinate 1,086,542, forward strand.
CTTTTTACAATAAATGAACTAGATGTTCTAGAAGAGAAAGAAAAATTGAAAAGAGAGTATATAAAGAAGAAGAAGGAACAATCGAATTCTGGTTTATTAGTGTTTGCTGAAGTTAATTCGAGTGTATTGAATAACTTCGATCTTTCTTCTTTTTTGAATCTTTCGGATCCTTTCTAGGGAGATCTGGGTATCGTTGATGGAATGTCTATAGCTTTTCAGGGCAATTGAGATTCTTCTTGGGTTCCTAAGTGTTTTCTGAATGTGAATAATCGAGTCATTTGATTAAATATTTTATTGTATTTCTGATGTATTTGTAATCTAGTATTGTTTCGATATTATATTTGGTATTCGGATTGATGGGTTCGATTATGGTTTCTGATGTGTTCGATACTTCTGGTAATGCTAATTCGAATAAGGATATATGGAATACTAAATGGATATTCATGGTATTTGGTAGCTTCAATCTGAAATTGATAAATCCTATTATTTCTTCGATTTCGAATAGTTCTAGTTTTTTGTAGTCTAGTTTATCGTTTGGTCATTGTGTTTGAATGTTTTTTTGAATCAAATAAACTTTATTCTTCTTTTTAAGAGTAAATCCTATATTTTGTGATTTGTTATAATATATGGTTGTTTTCAAGGTTATGAATTGTAGATCCAATAAGAGCTATTTGTATAGTTCCTTGATTTCCGATATATTTTTTATAACTTTGTCGGTATTTGCTATTTGTAAGAATAATGAACGGTAGGCTAATAAAGTATATCTATAATTAATGTATACTGGCGTTACTTTTGTTGTTTCTATCTCTAATGTATTGTATACGAATTGAGCTAAGGATAGTAGTTCAATTCAGTTATCTTGTTTGTAATTGATGTAGCAATATAGATAGGCTTCTATTGTCTGATTTAAACATTCTGTTTGGCTATCTGTTTAGGGGTGAAACGCAGTAGATAGTTTGCATTTGACTTCAAGTAATACTATAAAAGTAGTTCAGAATTTTGATATGAAAAATTTATCTTTATCTGAAATTATTTCTTCTGGTATATTATAAATACTGATTATGTTTTATAGGAATACATAAGCCAGATTATCTATTGTCCATTTCTTATAGAATAATATCATATAAACGAATTTCGTTAATCTATCTGTTATTACTAAAATGAAATCATATTTCTTTAATATAATTGGTTCTTTGAATATAAATAGTTTTACTATAAAATCCTATGCAATGAATTTCTATAGTTGAATAGATAATTTAGGGATCTTGAATTGATTATATAAAGTATATCTAACGGTTTTGTTTTGTATACAGATATCGCAGTTCTTAATTACTTTCTCAATTGTAATCCTTATTTTTGGAAAGTAAACTTCTTTTTTGATTTTGGCAAAGATTCTAGTTACTCTTTGATGTTTATAAATTGGAAGTTTGTATTGTTTTTGAATATATCCTTCTATTAATCTGAAAGGTATATATAATTTGTTATAGAAATATATGAATTCTTCATCGATATTGAATCCCTTTTCCAAGTTGTTTGTATTCTTGAGGATTCATTTCGCAATAGTATCTTGTTTATATTCTGCTTTCAATTGCTCCTTGATTGTATTGTAATCAACTTTGAAGAAAGCAACGAATTGTAATTTATTATATATTAATGTATTATCTTCTTCCCTTAAGATCGTATATATTTCGTATACTTTATTTTGTAAATATTCCGGTTTTCTGTTGAAAACGTTTGCTTTAGCATTTTCTGTTTTTTTAATATATAAAATGCAAAAATTATAGGCAATTATAGTTTCGGATCATTTAATCTATCGTTTGTTTAATTCCTTCGTTGTAATGAAATAAACTAAGTTCTTATAATCGGTATATATCTATATCGTATATTTCGATTTTTCCAAATAAACTCTTCATTCCCTAAATACTTCGATTATAGTTAACAGCTCTTTATCGTAAATCTCATAATTCAGTTCTACTAACAATAACTTACAGAAATAGTAAACTATTGATTGTTATTTCTTATTTGCTCCTGGCTAGCTTAATACTACCCCCAAAACGTAGTCCGAAGAATCGGTCTTGACTTCAATTGATAATTCAGAATCGAATAATAAAAATATTAGTTCTTTCATAAAGACTTGCTTAAATAGTTCGAAAACTTCTTATACCTTTTCCATCCATTGAAATTCTCCTTGATTCTTCTTAGTTATTTCGAACATTGGAATTGCTATTTTCGAATAATTTTTAATAAACCTACAATAAAAATTAGCAAATCCTAAAAAGGATTGTACTTCCTTAACACTCATAAACTAACTCCATTCTTGAATAACCTACAATTTGTCTAAACTCATCTTGAATCCTCCTGGAAAGATTGTATAACCTAAAAACTCCGTTTCCGTAACATAAAATACACATTTGCTGGATTTGCATTGAAGATCTACTTCTTCCAAGTATACTAAAATATTACTGACATCTTGAATATATTGTTCCAGAGTCTTCAAATAGACCAATATATCATCCAAATAACAAATATAACAAATATCGAGATACTTTCTCAATACATTGTTTACCAAATATATACATATTGCCAATGTATTGGTTAACCCAAATAACATAACCTGATACTCGTATAATCCGTATCGAATTCTGAATACTGTTTTCCATTCTTCATCTTTCTTCATTCTAATTAGATGAAAACTGTTTCGTAAATCAAACTTGAAGAAGATCTTAACTTTCCCCAATCGATTTCTCAATTCTGTAACTAATAGAAATGGATATCGATCCTTGATTGTTATATCGTTGAACTTGCGATAATCTATATATAGCTTTTTAGTTCTATTCTTTTTAGATATATATAATACAGAACTAGCTATCTGTAAAATGGATTCTCTGATTCATCCTTTCTTTAAACTATCATCAATGTATTCCTTGAACATCTTCAAATCTCTTTCCGACATTTGATAAATAAACCCAAATGAAGACGTCTTTCCCTTCATTAGTACTATTTCGTGATCCTATAGCTTATATTCTAGTAAAGCTTCATAGCCTTTTCGTTCTTCGAAAAGTTTTGTATATTTCCTGTACTCTATTGGTATATCCGTCAGTAAGGGATCTTAAGCTCGGTATTCTACATCGATAGGATTGTTCGCCTTCAACTCTTTAAAGCGTGTATTCAATCTCGTAAACTCGTATGTATCTCGATGATCGCAATCGTATTGGTCGAATATCAAAATTCCTTAATTCCAATTAATATTGGGATTATACTGTATCAACTATAGTATATTCAATATAATCTAATGATTCCCTAATGGAACTATATCGAGTTATATGAACTCGTAATATTCATCTATCTACATTTCTATTGGTTTGGTCTCCATTCGTACCATCCCATTTTTAACATCAATTAATTGTCCGTCTACTAATTGTAATATATAAATATTTCTTCGTTTAGAACCTTATATCAACTTTTTGCACAGCTTCTTATACAATAAAATTTCCAATTGCTCCAAAATCTATCATAGCTTTGAGCCAATGCCCATTGATCATAACCATTAGGTTGATCTATCCGCTGTATTTTGTAACATTTAATTGCCTATTTTGACCCGTTCGATTAGTTTGGTCAATTTAGTTAATTTGGTCAATTTAGTCAATTTGGTCAATTAAGCGATTTAATTGATCAAATGGAGAAACACTTCAATAATCTTCTTCCTCATCGTTTGTAATTGCTTGACCAACTGAAACCTTGTTGTCGAGTATGTTTTTCCATTTAGTGATTAAAGATAATCCTTGTATAATTCGAAGAAAATATCCTGTTGTTTATAAAAGTTGTATGATTTGAACTTGTACCAAATATTCATTTCCTACTTATTGTACTAGATGTATCTTGTATATAAGATGATTAATATCGTAATAGGAATAAATGACTTCCTATATTTTTCCTTGTTCGAGCATTTTCATATAATGATATAAGGTTCTTTCGACAAAGGAGGAGTTGATTGTAATTTTGTATTATAAGATTCTATATTTATCGATGATTCTTGCTTTATAGATTTCTCTTTTTACAATACTTTTCATACTTAAATCGTTATTGTGAGTTCCTTCATTTGTTTCTCCAAATTTCCAAATTCGACGATTCCATTCGTCGATATACTGTATAATCCAAAGTTCCCCTGAACTTGATTTTCGATCGATCTACAAAATTGACTCTTCTTCTAAATCTTCTGATTCTTCGAATTGATTATCCTTCAATTGTTCTTTAAAACCTAAATCTATACAACTTAAAGCGTATAACTGAGATACGAATATCGTATTGAATTGCTTTTTGCTTTTCCAAGGTTTCTTATTCCGATTGAAGTTTCCTTGTTTCTTTTAGCAATGAATTACAGCTCTATATTCTGATTACCCATATTCGAAATATAATTTTTCATTTCTATACCTATTCATTTCTTCCTTGAATGGCTTTCCTCGAATAATAGCATCCAATTCCATCGGATCTCCATAACTTTCATTTCTAGTTTGACATCGTCTTCCTTCGTTTCATTTGTAATTCTGATCTGAATAGTTTTAGAACTTCTTATCTCGCTAGTATTCGTAAAGCCGATTATCGATCTTAATTGCAAGTTTTATCATTTTATTGATATTCATAGATTCAATACCTCTTACAAATTCCAACTTTATATAATCCTTAAAACCGCAATGGAAATGACTTAACAAGACTTATTGATCCCATCCAGTTTGATTAGTATATCGTCTGAATTCCGTAGCATAATTGATCACTGCTTCGATTTGTTTTAAAACAAATAAGTTTCGCTCAACTATTTTAACTTTATCGATATCTCCAAATACTTATCCGATTTTTCTCTTGAATCCTACAAAGCTTTCGAAAATGGTTCGTATAACTATCATACAATAATCTCTAGACTTGATAAAGTAATCTCTGAGATAAAGTTGAATCCATTTGGTTGTTTTTTTACAAAAGTAAAAAGAAGTATACAGACTATAACTATCGGGAATTACAAATTTGGTAGTATTGAATTTGAAGTACATTTCGGTTTGGAATAGAAAGATTTCGAATTCCCTTCGATTGCTGTAATACTTATCGGACACTACTACTCGTAAGGTTTCCGTGATCTGTACTAAAACAAAATCGACATCTGGTAGCTCAACATCACTATCGTTATCGTCGTTGTTGTTATTGTTCGGGGAAGTATTAATAACAAAATCTTACAAAAACATAGCGAAATGAAATATACCAAATCAGTATTTGAGCTAGTAAAGATACTCAAAGTATTACATCACTACAATCCTTTATCACTAAGAAGTAATCAAAAGACTTATAGAAAAACCATAATAGTTTCTACTAAAGATCAAACAAGGGCTTGATGAAAATGAAGATATAACAATTGTATTATATAATAACTATAATGTTTAAACTAATGATTGTTCTTGAACACGAAGCTCTACAAATAAAGGAATCCATCCTGCTTATATAGACCTTCGTACCTGGAGCCTTCAGGACCTCGAAAGGTCCTGGATCTATAATTCTGTTGGACCTAGTATTCTGTTGGACCTAGAATATCTTGGACCTTTCCTTTGCGTATATAATATGCAGGGTCCATTATATAACCTTTTGATACTAATATGGTCTGTGCTCGTTTGTTTCTACGACTACCTTAATCTCATATTAATTTCGATCAAATCATAACATGTATTCATACGATCGGTTATTGTAAGATCCGTGATCGTAACATTATTACACTAGGACTACTTCAGTCATAGGGCCAGTGTCCCATCTAATCTTATATCACAGGACAATATTCCTAGAGCATAAAGTATTTTAGGTTTTTCAAATTCTCTATAATATAATTAGTTAGTTTAATTACTATTGTATAGTGATTTATATAAATATTATATAATAGAATATTAATAGTTAAGAAAATATTTGATTGATTAAAGTATTTCTTTGATTGGAATTTTCAGTGGGGTCTGGGAGATTATCAGTTATATAAAACTTATTTAATTCTTAAATCCACAAAATGAGATATCTTATTTCAATTATGAATTATAAAAATATATAAAGATGTATGAAGTACGATAATTAAAAGGTATGCTATATTGAATATTTTCTATTTTGTTTTTATCAATTTAAACTTTTCAAAATAAAAATGATTTCTTTAATAAATTTGTTTGGCCTCTTCGCTTTTAATATCGAAGAAAGCCGGAAATAGACAATGACAAGAGAATTCGCCACAAGAATAAGATCTTTTCAAGTGTATCTAACCTCTTTTAGATCTTGTATTATATAAACAAATTATATATTATCCAAAATAAGCATTGCTAAAATAAACATCGTCCAAAACAAAACTGATGCTTATTTAATCTTCACTTTCAAATTGATTGACAGAAATCAAATGTCTATCTGTATATTATACCGGCTATAAAGCTATCTTTGATCAATTCAAAGCCAATAAGAATCGTATCGCTTCTCCTAGATCATAATTCCTGAATAAGAATCTTTGTTCTATCATACCCTCATCATCCGAATCTATTACTATTATATTACCCCGTTTCTTCTTTATCTTTTATATTTGAATCATATTTTTCTTAATGATAATATATCAGCCTTATTTTATTTTGCAAATATAATCTTCTCAGAAACCCTAAAAGTAATCATATACTATTTGTCACGGGGTCCCCGTATATAGTATATAGAGATCGCTCAGATTCCGACCCATAGGAATCGGACCTCGGATAAGTATAGGCTAGCCCCGGTCGGGGTTAGTGCTACACATAAATATATTTAAGGAACTGTTTCTTCTATAGAAATATAACTCTTCGAACTATATTTTATCAATAAAAATAATTTCTATTATCCTATTTGTTGTCTTTATAATACTATATAGCTCCCTTCTATCTATACTGATATTTCTATGATATCGTTTTATCTACATCTGTTTAACCAGTCCGACTCCCCCAAAGAATTCGCTACCACTATAACCAATGATATTGCAATCTGATATTATTACCTTACCTCCCTTTACGAATTCAATATAAGAATAGAAACAGAAATGATCGATCTACAATCCGCAATTCAAAAGTTTACTCTCGATCTATAAATCAAGAAAACTATATTTATACGATGAAAAGAGGAAAACAATAGATTGATTATCCATCTAATTCAATTTCATCCCATCCCCGTTGCTCTGCTTGTTTCAACCCCTACCGATCTAACCAACCCCTCACCTTTGACTCTTATTACAATCCCAATTACCGCTTTTGTTTTATCGAAACCTCAATTGAATAAGAAAGTACCTAATCCTGTATCATTTGATAGAACGAAAATCGATCTTGATCGATTTGTCGATCAAATACAAAATAAAATGTATATCAATTCCAATCGCTTTATTTCCCCATATTCCCGCTTGATTTATATAACTAAAAGATTAATTGGATTTATTGTTATGCAAATTCGATTATATAATATCAAAGGATAATTTGTTAAACTTATTGATTATAAGAATCTATTACAAATACTAGAAAGAGCTTATAAAAACCAAAACAAACGAATCGAGGCCCGGAAACTCCTGATCAATCTGAAACAAAGGAATCAATTGTTTTATATTTTCTATACTGAATTCCAAAGATTAATATTGGAAGCCGAAATAGCTAACAATAATAATACTCTAGTTATCTTATTAAAACAAGTTTTATCAAATGAACTGAAAAACTAGATTGTTACCATTGAGTCTTCTACAGATAATACCAATGTATTCGCCGTTTTCATACAAACATTAAAGAATCGCTGTTTGTATTTAATAAAACCGACCGACTCCGATTGTAGCCTAATCGTCCTACTATCCTATATTACTATTCAAAATCTGAATCTTATTAACTGTACCCCTGTTTTATCCCCGAATCCCATTATTCGATCTACTACTCCCACTACGATTATACCTATTGGAGATCCAATGGATTTCAATTTCCAAAGATATATTAATAAATACAAACGAAGGGAATGCTTTTGTTGTGGATCTACCGATCATTGTATAAAAGACTATCCATTCCTAGATAATCATTTTATATAAGTTAAAGCTAGTTTTATTAGTTTTGTTTTACTATCCTCTATTCCATCTTTCGCTTAGATTCAATTGTATATTATATCACTGTACAATTTGTCCTCTCCCAGCTCCCTGAGTTCGGAAAACAAAGTCTGTCTGGTATAAATCATTATCAAACGAAAACCCTATATACACTATATCTATCTGTTATTATAATTCAAGATTTATCTTTTATTGAAGAAACAAATAATTGAACAAATCTAATAATATTATCTATTACTATCCTATCGATACTTAATCGATCTTATCCCATTTACACTATAGTAAATAACAAATACAAAGGATATACTTTCGCAAACCGAAATTGAATAAAAGCTACCAAACTCTTAATATACAAATTATCTATTCCATTCGAAATCATTAGATTCAATAAAAAAATACTGCCCGAAAACTAAATGGATCGTTATATTCTAATCGATCTGTAAATCAATAATCATTATAAAAAAAGATCGAAAATCTATATTATTGAATTAATTCATTATCCGATTATTCTGAGGTTAGTTTAGCTAAAGAAGTACAATCTCTATATCGGATTTGTATTCAATACCTTTCGTTTTGATAACGAATTCTATTGAAAGTCCTGTAATACATTTGTACAATTATCGAGTATTCGAGCCCTATCCGATATCCCTATTAAAGCCCATCCTATTTATCTATTGTTTCGTTTTAAAGTATTAAAGAAAAAAAATATAATAAATGTTTCAATCCGAATTTGCTCGATATACGCTCATTGAGGTTACAAGATATTCCAAATTAGTATCGATTTAATAAATCGAATCCTGAAGGAAAAAGAAGACTCTGCTTCCGAAGACTTGCCTATTGAATTCCATTCGTAGATCGATGTATTTTCTTCATGTAATATTGATAAACTATCTCCGTATCGTTTATACGATTATAATATCCGATTGCAAGATAGGGTTAAACTACCGTTTGGAATTCTATATTCAATATTTCGGGACGAATTGAAAGCTTTGCAAGAATGGTTAAGGGAAAACCTAGCAAAAGGATTCATTCGATTGAATTCCTCCGTTTCCGTTTTATCTGTCTTATTTATTAAGAAATCTAATAATGATCTTTGATTCTGTATAGATTATTGTATATTGAATAATCTATCTATAAAAAACCGATACCTATTATCTTTAACCAAAGAATCCTTGAATAATCTGAAAAGGATGAAGTATTTTACAAAAATAGATATCATCTCGGTTTTCAATAATATCCGAATCAAGGAAGGACAAAAATATCTAACTACATTTTGTATTTGATTCGGCCTGTTCGAAACTTTGATCATGTTGTTCGAACTGATTGGAGCCTCAATAATATTCCAATGATTTATTAATGATACTTTAAAAGAATACCTGGATATATTCTGTATTATTTATTTGAATGATATTCTGATTTATAGTAAGATCCATTTTGAATATATAAAGCATATATAAAAGATACTAGACGCTTTATAGAAAGCCGGATTATATATCAATCTATCGAAATACGAATTCCTGAAACCTGAAACGAAATTCCTAAATCTAATTGTAGGCCGAGAAAAAATCCAAATGGATTTAGCTAAGATTAAGACGATAATTGATTGGAAAACGCTGAAGAATCTAATAGATATACAAATGTTTATAAAATTTAATAATTTCTATTAATACTTTATTCGCAACTTCTTCTCGATTATTCATCCGATAGTAAATCTAATCAAAAAGGATATAATCTTCTAATAGAATCTTAATTGTAAGAAATTGTTTTCGAATCTGAAAGCTATATTTATGACAGTATTTATATTAGCCTTTTTCGATTAAAAGAAGAATATAATTCTAAAAATGAATATATCGAATTATATATCTATTGGAGTCCTTTTCTAATACGATAACGATGGGATTCTGAAATCTATTATATATTTCTCAAAGAAGTATTCGATTGTAGAATATAACTATAAGATTTATAATAAAGAATTATTAGTAATTATTCATTGTTTCGAAGAATAATAATCCGAATTAAAAAATACCTTTTCTTTGATTAAGGTTATTACAGATTATAAAAATCTGAAATACTTTACAATAACAAAGTTATTGAATCGTTGTTAAATTTATTGATCTGAATTTCTATTCCATTTCAATTTCAAGATTATATACTATCCCGGAAAGCAAAAAACGAAACCCGATATTTTGATCAAAAGATTAAAGGATTTGCCTAAAGAAGAAAATGAATACCTTCTTCATCAAAATCAAACTATTCTGAAAATCGAAAATCTAGATACAAATCTATTTCCTATTATTAAACCAAAAAAGAAAATCCGTTTCGCAATTACAATCCATAGCCAAATCTATACCGATACCCTATCGTCTATCTGCAATCCTAAACTATCTATCCGCGAACCTAAATTACTTGTTTATAAATCTAAACCATTTATAATACTCAATAACTCAATCTTTATCCAATTATCTGAATCTATATAATTAGAACCCCCTGAAGAATTAAAACCTTTACTCGCTGAAGCTTACCTGTTTAACCTGCTTCCGCTATCGATTTTAAAGACTTTAAAAAAGAATACTACTAAATACTTATATATTACATTATCTAAATATACTATAAATAATGATCTATTATATTATTATAAAAAGCTTTATATTCCTAACTACAATCCTCTAAAAGCAAAACTCCTCCGAATAATTCACGATTCCTTTATTATCAGATACCTGTATTATATCTATACCTTCGAACTGCTTTCCCGAAACTACTATTGATCTGGATATTACGATTATATCTTCTATTGAATATGCAATTATCATAATTGTTATCAAACTACTCCGAATTATAAAAAACAAAAAGAAATCTTACACTTTCTCCCAATCCTACAACAAATCTAAAGAGATATCTCAATCGATTTCATCATCTATCTTCCGAAAAGCTTTGGATACAATACGATATTTGTTATAATTAATCGATTAACCAAAATAAAGCATTTCCTATCCTACCAAAGAACCTATAACTCCAAAGAAATCTTCCATCTATTCCTAAAGCATATATGAAAACTCTATAATTTGCCATAAACTATTATATTCGATCATAAAGTTTAATTTATCTCTAACTTCTGAAAGTATATCTATAAACGACTAGATACTATTTCGAAACTATCGATAGCTTATCATCCTGAAATCGATGGACAAACGAAAAGAGCGAATACAATATTCGAACAATACCTTCGCTTATATATATCCTATTTGCAGAACGATTAATCCAAATGATTACCGATCATCGAATTCTTGATTAACTCTGTCTGATCCGAAAGCTCCCGTCTATTGCCATTCTTTACCAATTACGGTTTCCATCCCCGAATGGATTTCGAACCCACCGCACTCTCCGATCGCCCTGAAATCCTGGACGCTGAGAAATTCGTCAAAAAGATAAAGTCGATTGTCGATTATTTGAAGATCGAATTGATTGTTAATCAAACCCGCTATTCGAAGAATACCGATTCCTACCATTCGCCTGCCCATCGATACCAACCTAAAGATCTAATCTAACTTAATACTAAAAATATCCGAACTCTTTGTTTCCAAAAGAAATTAGATTGGAAAAACTTAGATCCCTTTCGAATTCTAAAGGGTATAAACTTGTACATTTACAAACTGAAATTCTTTACCTTTATAAAGAATCATCTGGTCTTTTATATTAACCTATTGTATCCTACTAATGATGATTTTGTCCTCGATTAATACAATCTACCTCCCCCTTCTATCGAAATTGAAAGTATTGAGCAATTCGATGTAAAGGAAATCCTGGATTCCCGATAGGAATATCAGGATTATAGTGATTCCCGTCTAAAATATACTGTCCGATGGGTAAACTATAATATATCTATCGAAGAATCTATAGAGTATTTGAAGAATGTTCAAGAATTGATCCGTAATTATTACCGTCATTATCCAGATAAACCTAATCCCTTTAATCGTCTCAACAAAGTTCGACTCTAAAAAGAGAGATATTGTCACAGAGTCCCTGTATATAGTATACAAAAACCGCTCGAATTCCGACTCATAGAAATCGGACCTCGGATAAATATAGACTAGCTCCGATCGGGGCTAGCGCTATATATAAATATATTTAAGAAACCGTTCCTTCTATAGAAATATAGCTCTTCGAGCTACATCTTATCAATAAAAGTGATTTCTGTTATCCTGTCTACTGCCTCCGTGATACTATTTTGCAAATAGAGATAAAATGAAATCCGTACTATCAATTTTTTATTTTATTAACCTAACAATTATCTAAATGCTTCTTCGAAATATACTTTGTGAGTTTATGATAATTAATAGAGTAATAAATGTAAATACAGTAGACAAAGTCAATATATATTCGAAATCGAAGGTGAATTTCGGAGCTAATCCTGTAGAAGCAGAACTCGTTAGGGTATTGAATATTCAAATGATATATAAAGCCCACCCGATCGCATTCCTCAATGTAATGCTTGTCCCAGATTTATAAGAAAATATATTTAAAGTTCAAGAAATAAATCAAAACTTATTATATTATAATAAGATTATTTCTAGTATTATTATATTGTACAATTTTCTTTAGATCTTTTGTATCCAAAAAGAAAAAGATCCAAATTCCTCTTTTCTTTTTTAAAAAACGCTTTATAATATTAATATCTAGGTTTTTTATTCTGAATAGAACAGATTATATTATTGAATACTATGATTATCCTATTGTATATTATATCATTATCATAAAATATTCCTGTAAATATATCCCCATCCCTGATTGAAAAGAAAACAAACCGAAGCTTACAAGCCAATAATTTGAGATTCTCGAATTTTGATACAAACTCTGTGATAATGTTCTCAAATCGATTTTTGTTTATATCCTTTACCTTATTCCGAACAATTTCTGTATATATCCCAATATACTAATTTTGTAGTATATTTGTCTTCGCTTTTATCAACTTATTGGGTTTTTGCCTGTCTGTATCTTCGTAGCCATATCGAATACATATCTATACGAAGATATAAAAAAATGATTCGAGATCGTATCGATATATATAATCGTTGCCTTCAAGAACTTCGATCGTTATAAACTATATTGTACTAGTTCGGTGATAAACCCCATTTAGCATACTATCCAGTTCCTTTGTCAAGTTTAAGTCAATTAGTTTTCCTTTCGGGTTATCTTCAGTAAAGAGCTCGATGATAATAATGTTATTTTTGGAGATATCCCGATATAGAATTTTTTTATCCTTTAGTAGCGATTTATGGCTTCGGATTATATTATATAGTACTTCTAAAAGCTCTTTAACTGAATAATATTCGCGGAGAGATTATCTAACCAATGAAGTTACCAAACAGTAGTTCATTTGGTTGTTGTATATCTCATTTTCGCAATCCGTGAAACTATCGACTCTGGTTTCTTGAATACAATCAACATTATTCCGTTGCTATTTACTCCGATAGTAGGTTAGACTATCAACAATCGTTTTTTGAATATTGTAAATACCGATTGTATTTGATTCGTGTTTTTTAATATGTATATTCGTCCTATTGGTATGATTATTGTCGGATTTAGATTTCTTTAGTTTGCTTTTTGGATTAAGTCTTCCATTTCTTTTTCTTTTCTTTCCAAAGGAAGATGTATTTGTACCAATTCCTAGGTCTTTTAAGCGATTCGAATTATTCTTTGATCTTCCTCTGAAACTTGATTTAGAATACGTTTGATTGGATTCCGGATTGTTGTCGATCTAAGAAGCTTTATTCGATAGCTTTCGTAGCCTTCCGAACTTTATATCTCATTAGAAATATGAAATAATATCCGGGTTGCTATCAATAATAATCTGTTCATGATTGAATTACATAGCAATACTTGTGATTTCCCTCTTTTTGATCAACTTTAATAGTTTTTCCTTCCGTTGCTTTTTATTAGATAACCAAGCAAACTTGATTATATATTTCTATTCTATAAAATCGTTTCTTTTTTTTCGATAATATATTGTTTTATAGTATATTATCGCTTTTATCGAAGCGATTGATTTATCCTTCAAAGAAATTTTTACATTTCGTGCTACGATATACTTGCTATTGTTATTATATTTAACGAATGTATTCAATCCCAACTCAACGTTCGTCATCAATACATATCCAACAATAATCCTAACAAATCGTTTAGGCTTTTTGTGTATATCGAACTTCTCGGAATTGTACAAACCAGATCTATCGAACACCCAAAATTGCATTATGCTTTTGCAGATTGTAAAACCAAAGACGAATCGCCACTCCGATTGATTTCCGAATACTTTATATATATACTCTGCTAACTGTATCAATGTTTTTGTAAAACCATCTTCATTGGGATTCTGTTTATATTCTCCAATAACAAGTACATTTGATTAGTTATATTTATTATTTAATAGAATAATATCGATAAAAGCAAGAAAAATATTAAACTTATAATTAGCCTTTGAACCTCTCAACACTTTGTTCGCCGATATATAATACCTACAATTCAATCCACTGAGAATAGTATCCTGGAATTTCGTGAACCATTCAAAAAATGAACCTTGAAGTGAAGACTCTGACTACCCACTCCAACAGCTTTCTATATATTGAACTTTCGATTTTTTGTAGATATCCTTCGTATTATTTGTCTAGAACTTCCCCTTGAAATATCATTTGTAGAAGCTTTTGATATCATAATAGATTTGCTTAGTAAGCTTTTCGAATATTCGCTGATCAACTTCATTGTGTATTTGTTCAATCCCTCTTTGAGAAGCCGAGCTGGATCGAAGCGGTGTATCGAGGACAGCTTTCTCGAAGGCAATCGAAGGCGTGATGGGATTTATTCGTGCGACTAATTCAAACACGGTATACCAAATATCCGTATCATTCCAGATTGATATATCAAATTCATTTCTGATAATATAATCGATTAAAGAAATTGCTAATGCGATATCTAGCTAATTCGAATCTATCTGACTATATAAAATACCAAGGTCGTCAACTAGAATTCTATCATCAATTCGTAAAGGAAGAATACAGTTTGCTGGTTGATTTTGCAAAGCTAGAATAAGGTCGAGTATAAGATTTTTGATAACTATGTATATTAATAAGAAATGTAATCCCAAAAAGTTGAGCCATACCTATGGTAACAACCGTTGAAAAGACGATTTGCATTGTATCGGATGACAACGCGATATTAAGATCGGAACGTGTCGATTTAAAGCAACGACAGAAGTTGCTTAGTCTTTCCTTGATCGGTTTACTTCTGATTTTATCTAGCTTGGAGATTGTAGTTATAATAGCAGATTGAAAAGGTTGTAAATGGAGAATTGAGGATCTAAAATGCAAAGATACAAATTATTGCGAATTTGTTGAGGAGTAATGGTAGGTGCGATATGATTACGTAAGAAATGCCAATAAAATGAAATCAAAAAGAGTTCAATATCGGAATAATCCGTTTTTAAATTTAGTTTTCTTTCGAACTACAATAGTTTGGGCTATATTTATACCCGTTATTGAAAGAACAACTTGTACAAGTATTGGAAGATTCAACGATATTTAAATCTATATATATTATTTCGAAAAGCCGATGAAAAATGCAGAATCTGTTTTTGATTGGATTATTGTTGATAATATCTAGATTAAAGATATTGGCCATTAGAAAATAATTTTGAGTAATAATAAAGGATATATAAAGGATATAGAAATAGATCTTTATATATATACAAAAGTAAGATTTTGAATGTTTACTAATTGAAAGGTATACTTAGATAAGATATTGAAGCTTAGAAATCCTATTTCTAAATTTAATTTTACAAGTTTTTGAAAAAAACATTTCTCAAAACTCAATAAAAATTTTGGAAATCAATTTCTGAAAATATATCAGATCTAAAGTTTCTAATATATAGAAGTTATATTCAGCCTCCAAAGTATTACCCTGTATTCTGGAAACAGCAATGGAACTCTTAATGTAGCCTTAATTTACTTGGATTATATTCAGATTTAATTGAAGAATATATAAACAAACTCAGAAATGATATAAAGGGTTTTGATAATTTTAATATATACAATAGAGATTCTATACCGATTTACATATACAGAATTCTTATAAAGAGTATTAGTATACTTTACAATAAGATCCTATAACAATCTATTTCTACTCAATTCTATCAAAGCATCGAGAATATCAGAATTCTATTTCAAGGAGTTCAAAATATATATCTAAAACTTATGAATCTGTTCAAGAGATATGAAAACAGCAATTTTTATTAATACTGCAACAGATAGTATTTCAATAACCATTAAGATATATACCTTTATTGTAGCCTCCCGAACCCCTACTTTTGTCTTTCAGACAACATATATTGATTTCTAAAAATCGAAATCAGTATAATAACCTTTGTTCTATTTGTGAATTCAGATGCTTGAATTTTGTCTTTAGGAAGTTGTTCTGTTGTATAAATGCTCCTTCGGTACAATATCGGATGACCTTGGCTCAAATCGACATTCGATATGAAGGATTTCTGAATATATATGAAAAGGGAGAAGATAATATTGTGGATAAGGCAGAAGACATCAATTAGGAAAAGAAAAAAATGATTGATTAAAATCAGGGATTGGAGATAGTGAATACCATCTGGGAACTCTAACTAACATTGCTTTAGCTTGGCAATATGTTCTCGAGTTTGGAATAGAGTTACTTTATCGTAAATACGATTTGAAAAAAAGAAAAAGGAAGGAAGAGATTATATACTACGTTTTGCAGTTTGTATATCATTTCGCGTTACCTTGCCGGATCTCTTTTGTACAACAAAGTCGATTGTATCTTGCAAACTTTGCTGTATTTTAACCCTTAACTAAGCAGTACAGAATATAGCGTTTCTAGTTTACTAATCAAAGTGCTTTTGTACAATCTTTCCTTTCAATGTATAGTTCGTAGCTACATAAAGAATCGATTCGAAATGTATCGGATGTGCCGGATCAGAATCGAGAGGTACCATAGCCCTTAATAAAAGTATTGTAATCCTATATTATCGTTTTTGGGTTTGTCTCTATGATAGCGCTTCTCTGGAATCTGCAGAAATCTTTATATTATATTCCTTTGTATATATTATAATGTTCATTAAATTTTCTGTAAACTTTTTGCAATTGTTCTCTTCCCTTTTGTATCCTTCGCTGGATTCAAAAAGATATTATCTGATCTACTTTTTTATATTGTTACTCCCTTTAATCATTTGTGAACTTCTGGTAAGGTATACCTGCAAGCTGTATACATTGTTGGATTCCGGATTTTATTTGCGATACCCTAAAGATATCCTATCGATCTTTATCTACGAAAACTTCCTTTACAAGCTCTGTATTCTATTGTAGATTTATAAGGGTTGATTCAGTTTAAAAGCTTACGAAATATAAATCACCTATTAGATTCTACACTCTATTATAGATTCGAAAGAGCTGGTACTGTTTTGAATTCGTTATTCGTATCTTCGACCATCAGATGGTTTTCATTTCCGTTTCGCTGGTAATCCTTTGTTTTGGGTTTGTTGCAAACGCCTCGGCGATATTCAGTTGCGTGTATCTTCATTCCAAGTATTGCCTCCAATTAGTATACGATCATTATTCAGCTTTAACGATTCTATTTAGCTTTTCGATAATAAAATCGAAGATTTGTAGGATGTATTATATATAGGTGAGAATCATCGCATCCCTGTAATTCTTGGGAAAAGTATAGTATCTTAGAATCCGAGATCACATAACGAAGTCTATAAAACCGAATTCTTGAGAATTGGGATCCAAGGGTTTCAATGGAATCCAAGGACTTCAAAGAGATTCAACAGTGTTGATCTTCCATTTTTAAATTCAATATACTTCGTTTGTTCAATTAACTAAAAGGATAAATGATTTATTCTCGGATAATATATAAAATTATATATTGTTTTTATAACAAATAATTGCGATACTTTGATAAACCTTAACAAATAAGAAATATTGTGATTTTTTTGTTATAAAGTCTTGGTGTTCTAAACAGCAATCTATTTTAGATAGAAAATTTCCCAATTTCCCGTTTATTTTGTTCAACCTCTATTTTGTTGTAATTATACCTCAATCCCTATTCCCACTCAATTACAATACAACTAGAAATACATTGTATACACATCCTTATTTTGACAAAACATCTTGTAACAAATAGAATGTTGTAGATTTTTATAATAAAATATACAAGGAATTGGGCTATGTGAAGTACAATATATCCAATATCTATAATTACTGGTGGATATCTATACAATACCTACAAAATAACGAAGATCCCAAAATTGCTAGGATAGCTAGTAAATTGCAGGCGGTATAGGTTTTTTCAGTAAGTTGATTCTCCGAACTACAAAACTAATATCTATGTATCATTTATATCATAGGATACCTTTGTAACATCTTGATTAATAGTATATCGAGGCGTATATCGCAATTTACCTTTGTAGCCAATTGAAAAACGATTGTATACTCTTTAAATATAGTTTCTTTACGAAACCTCTCGCTTCTGGATTGTTATTGACCTTCATAGCCATCAGATTCATTAACCCAATCGAACTTGATATTTATTAATAAGTATTCTTTTAATAGAGCCCAAAAAACGATTAGCAAAAAACTAAGAATTTCATTAGATCAATAACGAGAAAGCATAAACAATACAAAATCACTAATTATGGGTTTACTACTATCGCTATCAATCAAAATAATATTATATTGAATTCATCGCAAATAGAAACCATTATTGTATTAATGTTTCTTTCAAAGATAATGAAATAATAATTATCGTTAACAATTCTATATATATAATGGAGCTTTTATTTATCAAAATGATCTAGATACAAATTGTACTGATTCAGAAGCTGATAATGATCCCAATAATCTGAATACGATTGTTGACTTCAACTTCGATAAACAAGACTCATTGACAATAGAAGTCTCCGATACGAAAAGGCTTCAAGAAATCCTTGGTTGCTTAAAGGATTCTTGTATGATCTTTATTAATAACAAGAAGATGTTATTTACCTATAGTAATATTTATCTTCAAGATATCATATTAGATTATGCCCGATATATTGGCAAAATTAAACTAATTCATTTTGGTATCCTGAATACCGAATCCATTACGATATTGGATCTCATATAAGAAGATTGTAAATAGATCATAGACTGTATTAAAGAATCATTGCTCTTTAGGTTTTCCCTGAAATTGCTTCAAGCCTTTGAAAAATATAAAAAGATCAATCAGTACTTTGCCTTTAAGTTTTCGAAGGACCGATAACTGATGATTAATGACTTTAATAAGCGAATTCCTATAAGCACTCATACCAAATCGAATATACAATATCTTATAAGAATGATATCAAATAAATCAATAATGTTTCGTGCTATATATGAATTATACGCTGTCTTCGCCTTATATTATAGGCTGATTTTAGAGTAGTATCTGACTTTTAGAGAACTCCGGAATGATTTTGGATGAAGAGTTGAATGAAGAGATTTGAGATTGTTTGATTTATCCTCGCTTTCTAAACGAAATTTTCTGTAAGATTCTAGAGTTTATTCTTTAACAGTAAACCCTTATCCCAATTCTCTGCTCTTTTATTTATCTGCTTTGATTAATAATCAATATCGTTGTAGCAAAGAAATTTCTCTTTTAGCAATTCGTTATTAATTGTATTTCTATTTTATCAACGAACCTCGTTACGATACAATCGTATGCCATTATAAGCTATCTGCTGACAACAGCTCTCAATCTTATTATGAACTGTTTGTCTTGGAGACAATTCGCAAATAGAAAAGGGAACTTGCTGTGAAATGGTTCAACGATTTTGATAAGCTTGTGGGTAGCTTAAAAGCAATGCTGTACTACATTAGCGAATTGATAGAAAACGATCCTATAGTTATAAAGAAGATAAAAATAATTGGTATATTATAAGCTAGTTAGAATATTGTTTATTGTTTAGTATTTCTTTGCTAATTATACTAGGTCGTCGATACCAACTTCTTATTATATCTTGTATTAGCAAGGATATATTTTACTTGAAGTATGGTTATATATATAAACTTCCAGAGGAGCTTAAAGATATGAAGAAGTTACAATACATCTTCGTATTATACTGGAAAGTATAAATATACACCTTGATTCCCTCATTCTCTTCGAAATCTTATACTCTTTATAGGAAATTGTTCGATATAATGTTCAACTTCTGAAAGAATTTTTGCAACAAAATTTAGAGCAGGATCAAAAGGCTATAAATATTTTGTTTTCAAACTTTCTTTAAACTTTCTTTGATTGATAATTATAATATAAATGAAATACATAATACAAATTATATTTAAAACTATATTATGAACCATAGTACCTGAAAACCTTAAACTCAATTGTCAGCAGATATTAGTACAACCTCGAGAACAGAACGATGGTATATAACAGATAGATTAATAGAAAGTCGAACAATCTACCCAAGATCGATTGATAGATTATCGAATAGTTTATCCAACAAAGAAAGAAGGTTTATATAAACAGAATGTATTTCCTTATTATATAGAGCTTCGTATTCAACTTAAATAGTAATCTTAATTATTAATTACTTAGTTACTTCTCGATTGGAAACAATTATTCAATCCCCTGCTTGATTACTTCAATACACAAACCTTACAATACTTTACTACATCTATGTGATTAAAGAATTAACAATATAATACTCATCCTGAATTCTATACTGTACAAAACCTCTAACTCTTATCCTTTTAAGTTCAATTACTTTTTTTTGTATACCAAGGTATCTCTCTGATCGTTATTCGATCTCATTCTCGCTCAATTGCTGCTTTAAATTTCGCAATTGTTTTTCTATCAAATGTCCCTTATATATCTATTTTTAATAATATACAGGTACTTTTTAATACCCAAAAAGCTGCTCCCTTATTTTGCTACTTTTCATCAATCCCAAAAAGATACTCTCGCGTCTTTATATTCTTATAAACTACTTCCTTAATTATCTATAAACTTCCATCTCTAGTATATCCACATCGGCAACAGCTTACAACAATCTAGTGTAACTTAATCATCGATTATCTGAAAGAAATCATTTAGCCATCAATACCTCTTGATGAATACAATACTTGATTGAGGAATATTATCATACAAAGTATAATAGATATAGATCAATTATCCTCCCTATTTGTAATAACGAATTGAAATAACCTTTATATATCAATTATCCATTTGTATTATTCAATTTATGATCTTTTTCAATGATTCAGAATATACTAAACATTACTAATCCGTATTACGATAATACATATTAAATCATTTTCCTGCATTAATGAACAAAGTAGGAAATGTCTAAAATAATATATTATCTAATATCCTTATAATATATCTTGGATAAGTTTATATATTTGTATTATTTATTCCAACTTATATTTCTGAATAGATAATAGATTAAATTAACTTGAATAAAGTATAATCCATCATTTAAGAGTTGATTAGTTTTAGAGAAAATATATTACTGATTTCCTTTTATGAAAAAACTATAATACAAGATAATATATTAATAAGGATAAATATTCTCAGGATCAAAACTTAGAATCGAAGTTCAATCCTATAGACTCTGATTATATAGCTTTTAAAATGTATCAAATTGTTGAGAACTAGTCCTTTAACTTTATATATAAAATAGTAGCAAATAAAAATTCCATTTATTGTTTAATTGTGCAAATGAATATTCTCAATATAATCCCATATATAAACAATACAACGAAAGAACTACATCCATTGTTTGTACAAAAGACAATCGTTCCCAATACAAATAATACATTAGATCTTCGTACAGATCACAAGAAATTCATCAAATAATATAAAGGAAGCCGAAGTAGAAGACTCCTTTTTGTCTATATCCTTAAGAATTAAAGTAGATTATAGCTTACGAATTTGAAACTCTTATCAAAACGCAAAAGCGACCATAAAATTGATAATAGAAATCTTTCGAAAAACAATATCTTATTGATTTAAATCCTTAAAGAAATCACACAGAACCTATTATAATTGATATCACTCATTGAATTGATATTGAATAATAAGTGTATCCTCCTTCTTATCCTCCAAAGTCTTACTGAATGGTCTATACAATTGCTTTTTCATCATCTCGTTATAAATACGAAAAAAGTAATCCTTTCGGAATTCCTTCTCAATCTCGTCTTTCAGGTTTTTCTTAGTATTCGTAAGGTTCTTTCAAAGATCTTCGTACTACTTTCGAATCGTTTGCGATATGCATCTAATGAACTTAAAATCCCGTTTGATCTGAATGTATAGCTTCTTGAACTGTCGCTCAAGATCGACGACATCTAGATCTGCAGTCAAAAGTGATTTCATCATTTCGATTGGAACTTCCTTGGGTATATTTGGGTTATATTGTGAGAAAGTTGGATTGCTAGGGCCACATACGTAGCTAGTTCATAGGCATTAGGTCACATGATCCTTCGTAGTTAAATATAAGGAGAAGGCTTTGCCTTCCCTTCTAGAATAATCAATCGTTTTCACTAGTCTTTTTGCATACCCACTGTATACAACCCCCAACCCATTGTTATTCACATTAGTTCTACTATTCGAAGTTT
Organism: Sclerotinia nivalis; assembly: GCA_029531795.1. Lineage (NCBI taxonomy): Eukaryota > Fungi > Ascomycota > Leotiomycetes > Helotiales > Sclerotiniaceae > Sclerotinia > Sclerotinia nivalis. The sequence continues at coordinate 1,109,291 of JAPEIS010000003.1, forward strand.
ATATAATGTAGTCTGATCAGTTCGTATCCTATTCCCCCTCGCAGCGTGCTATCGGGACGCACGTATCTCGACCTACCTCTTTCACAATATCGAATACTCATATATGTAAAAGCTCGAGTAAGTCCATCATCGGAGATCTCACTTTCAAGAAAAGCATTTTGTACATTGAATCTGACGATATTGTTTATGTAAACTTTGTTGAAGATTCTGATAAATAGATCATATCTCATAATCTGATTACGAACAGCGTTTGAGGCGATACCTAAAATAGCTATTAATCTAAAGAATTAGATAAAAATATCAAAAAATATATATCATCGATTACATTTGCAATTTCCTAGCGAAAGCAATAGCTTATCAATTTATCTTCAAAATCAGTATCCTTTCTTAAACGATCAATATAAAAAGTATAAATCGAATAAATCATTGATTCTGTTTTTGATTTCACTTAGTCATTAACAGAACAAACAGATCTTCGGAAGATTAATCTTTTGAGTTATTTTGATTTCCAATATACTTTCATAACTTTTATATTCTAACCTTTAAGGTCCATTGTGAAAAAGAGTTCGGCAGATATATAACTATCGACGAGAATAGTATCATCATAGATCGCATATATCAAGATATAAAAGATTGAACAAAGAATTGGTAGAGGATTTTCCTGGAATAAAAAGATTGTATTGAAATAAGTTAATTAGAACTTCGAAGATAGAAAAAAGCAATATATAATTTGGGTTTATTATCGATACCTTTATAATACCATAAATGAACTTCTATAACAAAAAGGTTTCTTCCTTTAAATCTTGGATTCTATACTATCCAAAGACAGATATCCTTATAACAGAATGCTTTGTACTATCGTATCGCCTTACCAAACTCATTGTATTTAATACTAATACAAGTCTACAAAACTGATTCCCCAAAGCCGCTAATCTCAATAGTACAGCCTTCGTTTGTATTCTCTATTATAATAATATCTGTTTTATCGATGCCGTAATCGTTATTAGGATCACCTCTATAATCTATATCGTCGTCAAGCTTATCGTACTCAGAATCGTTGGTATCCTCGATATTGCTTTTATTGTTACAATCGTAATATAATGATTCTCGAGATTGTATATCTTTATCGATTTCTGTTTTGCTAAAAGGATCTTTACTAGTTTTGCCTTTTGATGAATGAACAAATTCTGTAGATCGATTATCAGTATAGGATTGAAATAGTATTATAATGGTTATATTATATCGGTCATCCTCGATAGGAAAAACGGATTCATCGTGAATCCAATACTAAATAAACAATAGAAGTAGATCATCTGGTCTGGCTACTAACTTAGCTTTTGTTGTGATATTCAATCCAAATTTATCCTTTAGTATGCCATTGATATATTTCGTAAGACTAGTATGAAAATACAAGAATAAAGTATAAAGGAAAGATTTTAATATACTTTAATAACCTTATTCGAATTATTCGTATTTACAAAGATACTATTAAACTGATAATAAAGTATCTTAAAATCCCGCCAGTATTGATTAATAAACTTTCTCTTTCTCTTCTTTCGTTTCTTCATCAGATATATTTCGCAAATTTAATAGAGAAATAGTATCATTATGCCTTTATCGCAATTTTGCATTAGAATAGCTGTTCACCAATAACCAATACTAATATGATTACAATATCTATATATTCTTCAATTTAATGAAATTATAAAAGTAAAAGATTTTATATATTTAATAAATTTCTGTTTGATATAATAGATACTGGTTTTTGTATTCTCAATATCGAGTGATTGCAAAAATTGTGTATTGTTTAGATCAATCTGCAAAAATCGATAATCTTTTCCATTAAACATCTTCTTCTTTCTTTCCTTGAGTATTTTGTTGTTATTGTTGTATCGTTTCAGAACATTTTGGAACGTTTTGAGTATATCCTTTGTTGGAATTTGGATGGTAGGCGTTATAGTTGATCGAGATTGGGATTGGACGAAGATAGCAGATTTGTACTCGAAGAAGGCTTGTAGATTATCGAAAACGAATAATAGTAAGAGACGTTTGTGAATTATTGAAAATGAATAGAGAAAGATATAAGGGAAGAAAACGAAGTAGGATTTCGAGGATAAAACTGGAAAGAAATAGAATACAATGAGAGTAGATTCTATAATTGTAAATAATCATAGTAAGTGAACGGGTATTGCAAATATTTATAATATAGATAGCTATCAAGGCAGAAAGGACAAACAAGAGTTCCTATAATGAAGAAGAGAAGGGATACCAAAATAGAATTTTGGATCAACAATATATTGAAGGAGTGCTTTTTGGGATATAGGTTTCTGAGATACAAATTTCTGGGATACGGGTTTTTAGTATAGGGGGAAGTTTAGTGTAATTATGTATTCTGTAGGCAAATTTACCGAGCGGTTGAGGCTACGTAAAACAGCGACAAAACCCGTCAAATACAGTAGCTCAAACCGCTGTACTTAGACATATCATATTATAAGTATTATTAGTTGAGGCTGTATTAGTAATAAATCCTGATATTTGAGGTATCAATGATTTCGTGAAATATATTGATAAGTATAATAAGCTCAGATAAGATAAGATTATACTCGTTTAAATCGATAAGATAAGAATTTCTTTTTTTCTTTAATCTCCCCCTTTTAACTTTCTCAATTATTTCAATTTTAATAATTAATTGTATAAGAACTATTAGGGCTAGAATCTTGAAAACAATATCATTAGAATCAGCTCAATTGATAGTATAACCTTACAGCTTAAAATATCGTATTTAATGGAATTTGGAAATTTAATGGATTTAAAAAGAATAGAAAACTGAGATTTCATTATAAACACACCACAAAATACTAAATACGTTTTTAGCTCAGGCATAAATCTATTTTTAGTGTATTGGCAAAATGATCGTTATCGGCCTCGGTACTTAGATCGATCACATGACCCCTCTCGCTTGGCCGACACTTTAACAAAACTTGGAACTCTTGTTTCCTCCTCGATTCACAAACACCACATCGACCCATAACGTCCACGACCTGGTAAGTCAGTATACCACTTAGTCCTTGATCACTGAGTGCTGTACTGGAATCATGGTACCGCCACCCTTCAACAGCGACGAGATCGTTTCTCTACTCAGCGAAATGTACACCCTGATTTTGCGCTTCCAAAGCCTGCCCGAAGAATTCAATATCAGTTACGGACCCCACACTCTCCCATCATTTGACACCGATGCCTGGATTGAGGCTGGTATGGATCCTGAGACCGTCAATGTCCTGTCGAAACTACCCCTTTTCAATTCCGACAAGGAGAAAATTGGTCCTGATATGTCTCCCATGCTCTATTTGAGGGACGCACAGACTATAGAGTCCAATGACGAGGAAACGAGCGAAAATGAAGAGGAAGAGGAAGACGAAGAAGAGAACGAGCGAAGAATGCATCTCGAATCATGGACCGACCCGTTCTTCCTGGAGCCTGAGGAGAAGTACATCGAGTCATGGTGTATACCCCTCACTTCCGCCAATCATGGTGGATATGTTCTAATCTTAGATTGCAAAACTAGTAAGCTATCATTTATCTGTCATTGATGATTACTCGTGTTGACGTACCCTAGACGAGATATTTGAGGTCGATTATTTCAGCGCTCGATATGACCTCCCCGAAGCTCCTCCCGACACTCATGAAGGTTACTATCGCCATTTTCCGTCCGGGCCCGCTCCCAATGTTCTCAAGAAGTGGGTTGCGTATTATAGAGATCTGGTCATAGTACCTGATTATAGGCATGGAAATTGGTGGTTTGGAGATGAAGGAGAAATGGGCGGAGAAGAAGAAGTGAAGTACCCCTGTCTCGCTGGCTGAGAGTTGAGTGTCGCATCGACACATCAATTATCAATTCTCTGGATTTGGTTGTGGGACCAGAGCGATTGGGCTGCATAGAGATTGCTGACACTGGTTTTGCAGGGCAAAGAAGTAAGACAGATGCTTTTGAACTACGGATGGCCAGACAACTTTCACGAAGAGGAATTCAAGGCTGCATTGGTCCCATGGAAAGAGATGAAAGACGAAGCAGAGGGTGCGGATATGGAAGCCGAGGATGCGAGAATCAAGGAAGCTGCGAAGGACTGGGTGCGAAGAACGTATGGCGAGTGAGCGCACGCAAGGCCGATTAAAATCAGAGAGTAGGTGAGTATTACATTATTGTCGGGATATCGATTATATGACTATACAGAGGATACTATATTAACTAGCAAGGCACTAGCGCTTCCTGTTACGATCACGGATCTTACAGTAATCGATCGTGTGAATACACGTTATGATTTGATCGAATTAGTATGAGATTAAGGTGGTCGTAGTGTGTGTGTGTGTGTGATATTTTTCGTCCGAGGCTCTGTGCGAGGCACAGGCCTCAAATTCCCAATTGGGACAAAGGATGCCAGGGGAGGAAGGTCTTTGGGTTTCTAATTAGCTAATCTAAATTTACTAGTATTATATATACTAAATGCTTCAGTAGGGTTTATATGATTGTTGTTGTGTATTGAGTTAATCCTTTGGGTAAATATTTCAGTTGTTCTCTATAATATAGTTAGATCCTTCGATTCCTGATCTCCTTTTCTTTGTTGTTGCAATTGAGCTTTTTTAATATGATTTTGTTAATATAAAGATTTTTTTTTTTTTTAAAGTTTATACAAACTCAATCTTTCCGAACCAAAACCTAATGCCTTATATAAAGAAAATCCAAAAATAATATAAAATAAAAAAATAAAAATAAAAATCAAAGCAATCCTTCAATCAATAAATTGTATAGGGAATCGAGAATATATATCCTGATAGAACCTTATAGATTTGAGCCAAACTGCTAGTTTCGCTGCTCCTTTCATGCTTTCCAAAAGATAGGGGATAGCTTCAGATAGTAGTAACTTTGAAAGGGTTTTTTGAGCATTTCCAATTTTACAAAAGTAAAAATGAAGAGGGGATTTTCTTTTCCTACATGAGTATAGTATATAAGCATCTTCGTGATTGAAGCGATCATGATACGCTGCGAAATCGCTGTATTGAGATCTGGTTGCTAGGATATATCTTAGTATCGTTCGATCAAAAGAAAGTATAATCGATTTGTTGTTATAAGTTATAAAAAGATCATTGTAGTTTTATAGTGCTGTAATTGTCTATAATTTAGTTCTTACTGATTTGATATTTGTTTTAGCGATTCTTTTCAAGGAGGCGAGAGTATAGATAGGATCAAATAGGGATGGGAGTGTTGTTCCTTCTTTAGTTGCTTTGTTCGCTGTTTCGTTTCCGGGGATATCTAGGTGTCCAGGAATCCATCGAATTCGAATTGAATCAGGGCGAGTATGTGGCAAACGGGGCCTGAGAGGCTAAACTATAGTTAGTTCGCAGAATTCTTCAAATACAGATTGAGAGGATCCAATGGAATGAGAACCTAATCGTATAGCAACCTTTAGGTTATTCAAGAAAACCTAGAGGTCTGTAGCGAATCTAGTTGAGGGTAGCTGTATTGCTGTTTGAACACCTTTCAAAATTGTAGTTGTTTTAGTATCGAAGATTTCAGTATTATAGTCTAGTGAGAAAGCTTGTCGATCCATTTGCAGATTGTATTGATAAATCATTGATCCATCTTCTGTAGTATTATCTAAAGCTTTGCTTTTCGAATTATCGGAGAAAACTTGCAAATCACTTTTTGGAATTGTAGATATAAACCTTTCGAAATCCTTAACTGTTCGTTTCTTCGAACGACCGAGAAAACTATCGATCCGGGTTTCTGTAATAATATACGGTTCTTTGTTCCTCCAAAGAGGAAGAGCAATTGGATTGATATATTCAGCTTTTGAAAGAGCTAGGATAATTCTTGAGAACCTTAATTCAGCAATTCTAGCCCTAGCTTTAGCTAGGATATTTTTGGTTCGAATTCGAAAAAGATGTTTAGGATCTAGCCGAACCGTTCGGACAGCGAAACTCTGAAATATCAAATTTAGCTCAATCTCAGAAGGCATCAGATTTGATTCCTTGTATAAAACAGCAATATTAGTTGTACAGAATACAAAAAGGATTGCTCGAACACTAACTAATACAATCTTATTCAAAAACTTCAAATGTCCATCCACTTGATTCGAGATTGTGAAGTTTAAACCTCGTTTCCTAATTCAACCAGACCACCAGGTTTCGGCTGCAAAGTAGCATTTCTTCAGAACACAGACTGTAATCGCTCTTTGAAGCAAAATTGATGGGATGCCTTAAATTGTCCTTCCAAGCGAACACAATATATTCGCAATTATGAGAGCCTTAGCTGAAAGGATCTGGACATAAGATTTGAAATTCAGTTCCCTATCGAAGTAAACCCCCAACCATCTTAATGAGTCTGGTTTCTCCATTATTGAAAGATTTTCTATATAGATAATAGGGCTTTCGATATCTTTCCTGAAACCTTTGAAGAAATGAATCAGTTCAGACTTCATAAAATCGAAAGTGATCCCTTCAGATTTGCCCCAATCCAAAGCCTCCAGCATTTCGGATTGTAGTTGATCACAATTAGATTGTAAACTTGAAGAAAAAGCTACTAATGCAATATCGTTTGTATATCCAAATCTTCGAATAGGATTGTCTAACCAAAACAAAGGGGCTATATAAAGTATAAAAAGAATAAACGAAATTAAGAAGTCTTATAGCAAACCACATCCAATACTAATATTGGACTCTGTTTCGTTATCAAGCCGAATACAAATTATTCGATTTGTAGAGAACGATTGTATCCATCGAACTAGGTTATCAGGCCATCCTTGTTCCCTGAATCGGCGGATCAAATGTCCTGGGAGAACAGCATCAAAAACACCTTTGATATCCATAGTTAATAAGATAGTTTTAGAACCTGAATTCAAAGCCATTTCCAAATCATGTATAAGGCAAGTTGTGAGATCGATTGATGAATGCAGGGGAAGTGCTCCGAATTGTTGTTTGGCTAGTATTTTGAGGATTATAGTAATCCAGGATATCTTCTTTGTAATCAAACGTTCGAGATCTTTTTTTAATATTGAGAGTAGGGTTATTGATCTATAAGATCTAGGATTTGTGCGATTTGATTTGTTTAGTTTCGGAACGATGGTTATAATCGCTGATCGGAAGTATTTAGGATGGTAATCTATTTCGAGGCATTTTTGAAAGAGTTGTAAGATATATGGTTCGATCAATGGCCATGCTAACTATAGGATCTTGGTAGGGATCTCGTCTATTCCTGGAGCTGTATTACCCGTACGAAGGATAGCAGTTTGAATATCCTGGATTGTGATAGCAGGAAAGGCAATTGAACGAATGAAAGTTGAAGGCGAATCAAATGGGATATCATTAACTTCAACTATATTGATCAGCAGATTATTGATAAATAAATCTTTTTTAGTTTGAATTGTTATAGCAAAAGAATGATCTAAAAGATCTACTAAAGGAAGAATTCGATATATTCCAATTGATTAATACCATTTTGTCATTTTAAAGATATCTTTTATTTCCTTGACTGAATTAAGTTTAAAAAGCCAGAATTCCTTTTTCGCTTTTTTGATAACCTTTCGAAGATTTTGTTTTGATTCTGAAAAGTTGTTCGTTCGGTTTTCTTGAACAGCTGTCCGGCAGGTCTCGTTCTACTATGGTTGACCTGTATTTCGGCCGAGTGATCTTTAAACTGATCCTGTGTATACTGATTATAGAGCTTGAATGATATCTAAAACTAATTTATCAAGATCTGTGGTTGTGTTCAGAACTAGTAGATCTAGATTCAATAGATTCTCTATTAATAAAATAAAAAAGAGTTTTTTATCTAATATATTGATTCGAAGTCTTTGAATCGGATTCTGAAATCTTGTATTCCAATTCAAAGTTGTCAATAAGGATCGATGATCGGAAGTTGTATCCAAATGCAATACAGAAGTTGTATTGACTGTATATAATCCTGAAAGAAAAGCTAAATCGAGAACATTGCCCAAATTGTAAATAAGTTCATCGATTGTAAAAAGAAAATTGAAAGAATTTGTATCTAGCCAAATTGTAAAAGATTCTACAGAATTTGAATATAAAGAACAAAAGAGATTCCATTTCGAATAATAAAGGTTTAGATCCCCTGCAAAAAGTATAAAATTTAAAATATTCGAAGGTAAATCAAAAAGAGTTTGTATTATTTAGTTTTCATTTGTACAACCTCTAAAAACATTATAAATATTAATGATTGTAAGAATAGAATTAGTTAAAGATTGAATTTGTAAAAATAATAAATCCCGGAAGGATACAGACTGAAGCTAACTAGCTCGAATGCCTGCATTTTTCCGGGTATAAGATATCATACGAGGTCGGATTTCCCAATTATCGAATGGTATGAAAGTTTTATAAACAAAATAGGATTTAATGATTCGGTATAAGATATCTGAGAATGTATAAGGTTCTTGAATTAGAATTATATTAATACAAGAATCATTGGTTAAGGAAAATGCTAATTCGTATAAAATAGCGTTTTTGGTTACATTAGCTTGTAAAATGATCAATGATTTAGAAGATAATCTAGAATTATACATTAAAAGGAATCAGAAAAGGAAAAGTTTTTAATATAATAAAACAATTAGAAAGATTAGAAGGAAATGGTATCAATGAAAATAATATCGAAGGAATTCAGATTGAAGTTGAAGGAGTAATAAATTCCTTCATAGGAGAATTGGCTTTTAGAATTCAAAAGCATTTTGTATTAGCATAAGCTCTAGCCTTAGCTTCTTTTGAGATTTTCTGGATAACTTGTTTTTCCGATTTGCTTTTGGGGCCTTTGTTAATAAGACAAAAGGGACAATATAGATTGTCTACAAGATAAAGGCCTCCACAATGTAAGCACCTCGCTAGACAAGCATAGATTGTATTGTATCGGATTGAATGATTCTTTTCTGTATATTCAATTGTACTACAGATTCGGCATCTTTCTGGACAAGAGCAAATTCGAGTATTGTACCATTGAAAGCATCGAATACATTGGATTATCTTAGATTTAAAGATGATTTGGGAAGTATTAATTGTAATTCCTAAAATCCGAAGATTCTTGGGAAAAGCTGTATATTGCAAAGCTGGAAAACTCAAAAACCAAATAGAATTATATAATCCGGATTCTTTGCTTTGTATAGATTCAATTACTTGGATCGCTTGTTGTCCTGTATTATCGTTGATAACGTCGAGTATAGTTTCCGATTCGATTGGGACGATGATCAATTGTTGTGAATCTTTTAGAGTTGTAACGGTTCGTGGAATATAATTCAATCGATATATAATCCATAATTGTTATCGTTCGATTTTGTAGGTTTCGAATACTTTTTCGATTATATTTGAAAGGTTTTCTAAAGCTATTAAGTTCGTTAAAGAGTTCGTATATAGTGCAAACCCAGTATTTATTGCTTGGATTTCTTTCAAAAGTTTAACATCGTTTCCTAATTGTCCTTTCAATGTACTAAATACAGCGAAAGAACCGGCTTTTCGAACTAAATGATCGAATCCAATTCGAATAAAAAGACGAATATCAGTTTTGTATGAGATTTGAAATTGAGTTTTAAATTGAGATTTAATTCGGTTCCCAGTTTTTGGATTTGTAGATTGTATAATTGGTGGTAAAGGAATTGTAGTCTTTTGAGCATAAGTAGAATCCTTGAGATATTGAATTGTAGAAAGGCTTTTTATAGGTTTAGCGATTTCAGGTGTGAATGCTAATTGAAAGGTTTATATATCAGGGCCAAGAAGATTGACAGAAGTTTTGGTAGAAGATTTGATAAATCGAGGAGGATGAGATCCATTAATAAATGCATCGAAGTGTTTGTTTGCTGTAAGAAAGATATCGATATATAACGCAATCAAGGGTTTTCGAAGTCGAACAGAGAAAGCCCGAACTGTTTCGGTATTGAGATAGTCGTCCTATAGCAAAGCGATGGGGCTAAAAATCTATTGACCTTTATTTGCTCTATTAGTAGCAATATTAACTGTATTAATGAGGGCTTGGGAGAGGAAGGGGGTTGAGGGGGCGGGAGGTATGGTAGCGGAAACGCGTCCGTACAGCGCCTGCCGGAGCTGAAAAGTTTCGTTTTTAAATCCTATAGATGATAAGAACGATCGATTGATCAATAAAATGCAATAATAAACATGTTTTTCGAAAAATTCAATTCCTCACGAAAAAATAATGTAAAAATAATCGTAGGAACAAACGAGTACAGACCATATTAGTATCAGATCATATGATGGAGTATTGGAGCTTCGAAGGCTCCCGACGCTCCTAGAGCATTGGAGCTTTGAAGGCTTTTAGGGTTCCCAAATACGAAGGTCTATATAAATAGGATGGATTCCTTTATTTATAGAGTTTTGTACTCAAGAATAATCATTAATTTAAATACTATAGTTATTATACAATACAATCGTTATATTTTCATTTTTATTAAGCCTCTATTTGATCTTTAATAGAAATCATTATGGTTTTTCTATAAGTCCTTTGATCATTTCTTAATGATAAAGGATTGTAATAATGTAACACTTTGAGCATCTTTATTAACTCAAACACCGATTTGATATATTTCATTTTATTATGTTTTCGCAAGATTCCATTATTAATACTCCTCCAAACAATAACAACAACGATAGCGATGTCGAACTACCAGATGTCGATTCTATTCCAGTATAGATCACGGAAACTTTACGAGTAGCAGTACCCGATAAGTATTACAACAATCGAAGGGAATTCGAAACCTTTCTACTTCAAAACGAAATGTACTTCAAATTCAATACTGCCAAATTTGTAATTCCCAATAGTTATAATTTGTATACCTCTTTTTACCTTTGTGGAGAAGCAGCCAAATGGATTCAATTTTATTTCAAAGATTATTTCATTAAGTTTAGAGATTATTGTATAACAATTATACAAACCATTTTCGAAAGCTTTGCAGGATTCAAAAGAGAAATCGGACGAGTATTTGGGGATATCGACGAGGTTAAGATAGCCGAACGAAATCTATTCGTTTTGAAACAAACCGGGATAGCGATCAATTATGCTACGGAATTCAGACGATATACTAATCAAATCGGATGGGATCAGCAGGCTTTGCTAAGCTATTTCTATCGCGGCCTTAAGAATCATATAAAGTTGGAACTTGTAAAAGGTATCGAATTTACGAACATCAATGAAATGATAGAACTTGTAATTAAGATCGATAATCGGTTTTACGAATATCAGCGAGATAAGAGATTCCCAAACTATTCGGATCAGAATTATAAGCGAAACGAAGAAAGACGACGACAAGCTAGAAATGAAAGCTATAAAGATCCGATAAAACTGAATACTATTATTCGAAGAAAGCTATTCAAGGAAGAAATGGATAGATATAGAAATGAAAAGTTATGCTTCGAATGCAGATAACCAGGATATAAAGCTGCAATTCATTATCAAAAGAAACAAAGAAACTTCAATCGGAATAAGAAACCTTGGAAGGACAAGAAGCAACTCAATACGATATTTGTATTTTAGTTATATATTTTAAGTTGTATGGATTTAGGTTTTAAAGAACAATTGAAGGATAATCAATTCGAAGAATCAGAAGATTCAGAAGAAGAATCAATTTTATAGGCCAATCGAAAGCCAAGTTCAGGGGAACTTTGGATTATACAATACATCGACGAATAGAATCGTCGAATTTGGAGATTTGGAGAAACAAATGAAGGAACTTATAATGACGATCTAAATGTAAAAGGTGCTGTAAAGGGAGAAATTTATAAGACAAGAATCATCGATAAGTATAGAATCTTATAGTACAGAGTTACGATCAATTTCTTTTTTGTCGAAAGAACTTCATATCACTATATGAAAATGCCCGAACTAGAAGAAATATAGGAAGTCATTTATTCTTATTACGATATTAATCATCCTATATACAAGACACATCTAGTACGATAGGTAGGGGATGAGTATTTGGTGCAAGCCCAAATCATACAACCTTTACAAGCAATAGGACATTTTCTTCGAGCTATACAAAGACTACCTTTAATCACCAAATGGAAAAACATACTCGACGACGAGATTTCCGTTGGTCAAGCAATTACAAACGATGAGGAAGAAGATAGTTGGAATGTTTCTTTATTTGGTCAATTAAATCGCTTAATTGACCAAATTGACCAAATTGATCAAGTTGATCAAAACAACCGAACGGGTCAAAATAGGCAATTAAACGCTATAGGATACAGCGGACAGATCAATCTGATGGTTATGATCAATGGGCATCGGTTTAGAGCTATGATAGACTCTGGAGCAATCGGAAATTTTATTGCACAAGAAGCTGTATAAGAAGCTGATATAAGGTTCCAAACGAAGAAATACTTATATGTATTGCAATTAGTAGATGGACAACTAATTGATGCTGAAAATGGGATAGTACGAATGGAGACCAAGCCAACCGAAATGCAGATAGGTGAATATCACGAGTTTATATAGCTTGATGTGATTCCACTAGGGAATCATCAGGTCATATTGGGTATGCTATAATTGATACGGTATAATCCCAATATTAATTGGAATCAAGGAACTTTGATACTCGATCAATGCGATTGTGATTATCGAGATATATACGAATCTGCGAAACTGAATATATACTTTAGGGAGTTGAAGGCGAACAATTCTATCGATGTAGAATACCAAATTCAGGATCCTTCATTGACGGATATACCAATGGAGTATAGAAAATACACAAAACTTTTCGAAAAACGAAAGAGCTACGAAGCTTTATTAGAATACAAGCTATAGGATTACAAAATAATACTAACGAAAGGAAAGATGCTTCCATTTGGGCCTATTCATCAAATGTCGAAAGAAGATTTGAGGATGCTCAAGAAATACATTGATAATAGTTTAAAAAAAGAATAGATTAGAGAATCCATTTTATAAATAGCTAGCCCTGTATTATACACACCTAAAAAGGATAGAACCAAAAGGCTATACATAGATTATCACAAACTCAACAATATGATAATCAAAGATCGATATCCATTTCCATTAGTTACGGAATTGAAAGATCGATTAAAGAAAGCCAAGATCTTCTTCAAGTTTGATTTACAAAACGGTTTTTATCTAATCAAAATGAAGAAAGATGAAGAATAGAAAACAGCATTCAGAATTCGATATAGATTATACAAGTATCAGATTATACCATTTGAATTAACCAATACACCAGCAATATGTATGCGTTTAATAAACAACGTATTGAGAAAATATCTCGATATTTGTTGTATTTGTTATTTGGACAATATATTGGTCTATTTGGAGATTCTAAAACAATACATTCAAAATATCAGCAATATTTTAGTATACTTGGAAAAAGCAGATCTTCAGTGTAAACCCAGCAAATGTGTATTCTATATCACGGAGATGGAGTTTTTAGGCTATACAATCTTTCTAGAAGGACTCAAAATGAGTTCAGACAAATTACAGGCTATTCAAGAATGGAATTAGCTTACAAGCGTTAAAGAAGTACAATCCTTCTTAGGATTTGCCAACTTCTATTGCAGATTCATTAAAGATTATTCGAAAATAGCAACTCCGATGTCCGAAATAACCAAGAAGAATCAGGGAGAGTTTCAATGGACGGAAAAGGCACAGGAAGCTTTTGAACTATTCAAGCAAGTTTTCATGAAAGAACCGATACTTCTATTATTCGATCCGGAATTACCAATTGAAATCGAGACCGATTCTTCGGACTACACTCTGAGGGCAGTATTAAGCCAGTCAGGAGCGAATAAAAAATAGCAACCAATAACCTACTATTCCCGAAAGCTATTACCAGCAGAATTGAATTATGAGATTTACGATAAAAAGCTGTTAGCTATAATCGAAGTATTTAGGGAATAAAAAGTCTATTTGAAAGGATCGAAATATACGGTGCAGGTATATACCGATCATAAGAACCTAATTTATTTTACTATAATGAAGAAATTAAACAGATAACAGATTAGATAATCCGAAACCATAACTGCCTACAATTTTCGCATTTCATATATCAAAGGAATAAAAAACGCTAAAACCAACGTTCTTAGTAGATGTGACGATCCTGTTATTCTATTATGCCATAAATGCCTTAGGCCATTCTTTCGGCTTTTGGTCCCCTCCGAAGGGACCAAAATGCCTCAGGTTATTATTTCATTTATTTCATCCTGTATTCGCTTAGGGCTTTGGTCCCCTCCGAGGGGATCATAAAAGGCTCAACTCTATTGTATTTAGTACAGTAGTTTGTTATTCTCTAGTATAGATTAATTGATTCATTCTATCATGCCTTGAATTAAGACCATCGTTATATTATAACAAACTCATTAGCATTCCTGAGAAGGACAGAATATCCCCTGAGAAGGACAGAATATCCCTTGAGAAGGCCAGAATATCTAGCTAGTTATACCCATCGAGGTTATTGAACTAGCGAAACTCTTTATACATATCCGATTGACCTTTCCGAATTTTCATTGGTATCACTGCTATATTTACTCGTTCGAGAAAACTCCGTATGTTTTTGCTCACTATTGCTAAGTCCGCTGTAGCGGAATTACAAGCTCAAATCGAATAAACTAAACAAAAGGAAGATCCTGGATTTGATACAGAAATTGACGAAACGGTAGTTATAAGTCTGTCCTCGCGTTCATCAATTCGAGGAGAATCAGTTCCTTTTGTAACCAGAACAATAAATCTTCAAAGCCTACAAAAAGAAAACTACGAAATCCGAACTCAAAACTAGATCATATTAGAACAATTGGACCAGATTCATTTTGCTTTAGTTAGCTTTTTACAAGAAAGATCCCCTGATACAGACGACAATAGACCTTCCTCTCGTTCTTGAATACGACAACGGCATTCTCGATAGACTGAAGATCCCGATATTGTTATATCTAACAAAGAAGGTTCTACAATAAAAAGAAGATCAATATCTACAGTATCTCCCTATAGAAGACTCAATACGAGAGTGAAAGACTCTGAAACTTTCAACAATAGAGTCAATCCTTCCTTCGAATCATGGAGATTCCTTGCAGAAGGAAAACTCTTGGATAATGTAGATCATTATTTAGACGAGGGTACGAAAGTTCGCACTATTTTTCGATGGACTACTGGTAACGCACAACAACATCTGAAACCGAAAATGATCTGAAAGGAGTTTGCTATATACTAAAACATCTTGGATTACCTTAGCTTTATTTACTTTACATTTAATCGACAGGAACTGGCTATAAACGAATTCCGATTTCTACGAATGGGAACTATGACTTTCCATCAATTCTATACACAATTCTTGGAACTCGCAGCAGAAGCCGACCAACCAGAAAACTCCTTTCGAAGAGAACTCACTTCGAAGCTTTCCTTCTCGCTAAGAACTACAATAGTAGCCACTATGGACCTTTATCCCGATTTCTAGGGTTACGTGAATCACCTAACGAACGTAGACGCAAAGATGCATATTGTAAATCAGAAATACACTACAATGGCCAGGAATCTTGATCGAAAAGCTCCCTTGCCTGATAATCGCACTAGGAGTTCCACCCCCTTGTATGACAATGCCAAGCCAGAACGTATAGAAAGGGAAAAATCGGCCGCCCCTGGCTTCATACCGAATTTCAAGTCTCACCCTCCTGCTCCATCCTCCGCTTGCTTCAAATGCAAGGCCCCTAATTGGACCAAGGACCACGTTTGTCCCCCTGGCATCCATAAGGTTGATACAATCTCCGAAGACGAGGAAACCCTTTCGGAACTTCTTGATTCCGATTTATATGAGTCGGGAAAGAACTAATCCTTGGGAAAGTCTCCTCCCAAGGTTATCAATATGATCTCAAACATATTGATCTTCGGAGCCTCATAAATAACGATAGTTTTCTACTCTTTTGTCATTTTTTAGCTTATGGTTTCCAAATCCGGTTTTCTGTATTGGCGGATACCGGTACGTTTGCTTATTTGCTTATTAATACTCATTTTGCATATCAACTTTTTCGACGTATTAGCATCCCTATCATTCCTTTGAACAATTCTATCCCTGTTTAAGGATACGATGGCTGGCAAGGTGCTGTTATCATTTATTCTATCCGTTTAATATTCCGATTGAACGATAGAACCTTCCTTCAAATCTCTTTCTTATTAATTGATATAAGAAAGGATATCATTATTAAAGATCTATGGTTCAAAGTTTATAATATAATACCTAGATCCTTCAACCATCAATTAGTATGGCCAAAGGATTTACCATCAATCCTATGTTTTTCAAGGGACATAATCATCTCCAGAAAATCTCTTTCAGCCCCTAAGCCATTATCCAATCCCGAATTTGAAAAAGATATACAACAATGTGATGCCTTTTTCGAAATCGATCACCTAGAACCCTTTCTTCCTTTAACTAGATTCATTATTAAGTACGAATAGGATTTACACACTAACCTTCGATAGATGGAAAAGGAATTCCAGGAAAGTTCATTTGTCGAACGAAATTTGCTCCCTTTCGTAGGGACCAAATCAACTAATCGCTCTGTACTTTTAAATGAACTGTTTTCCGAACACTATCAACCAACCTATCTCTCACAGATCGCTATCGATATCATTGTGATCTCCATTGAAGCTTTCAAAATGTATAATCGTCGCTGCGATAACACTATCTTTTCCACTAACATTTATGAAATCAATACAATGCTAGAAAATCGAATGCAGAATTCGAGCAACGAAGAGCTTCAAGAACTGATCCAAAGAGTCTTTCAGGCTTACTATGAGTACCTTAAAATCTTCTCCAAAAAGGAATCAGATAAATTGCTACAACACACCGCATACGATTATAAAATCGAAATTCCCCCCGACGTACAACTCAGGACTAGTCCGATATACAACATATCTTCGGAGGAATTACTAATCGTGAAAGAATATCTGATGGACAATCTGAAAAAGGGTTTTATCGAAGCTAGCTTCTCTTCCTTCGCTACACCTGTACTCTTCGTTTCCAAGCCAAATAGTGGTTTACGCTTCTATATCGATTTCCGACGTCTTAACGCGCTTACCAAAAGAGACAAATACCCTTTACCCTTAATCGACGAAATGCTAGCATACATATCGAAATCGAAAATTTTTACGAAGCTGGATATCCGGCAAGTATTCCATCGAATTCGTATGCACCCTGATTCCGAAGATTTAATCACATTCCGAACCCGATACGGAACTTATAAGTGTAAAGTCTTACCCTTCGGATTAACCAATGGTCCTACTACTTATCAACGTTATATAAACGATGTTCTTTTCGATCTTTTGGATATAATATGTACGGCTTACCTAGACAATATTCTGATTTACTCTAAAAACGAATCAGAGCACGAATTGTATATATTACAGGTCCTTGATCGTCTCCGAAAAGCTGGTCTACAGACCGATATTAACAAATATGAATTCAATATTAAAAGGATTAAATATCTTGGTTTTATTATCTCCACAAAAGGAATAAAGATCGATCCACAGAAAATCGAAATTATAAAAGAATAGAAAGCCTTTACAAACGTTAAAAAAGTACAATCCTTTCTAGGGTTTTGCAACTTTTACAAACGTTTTATACAAGATTTCGGACGAATCGTTCACCCCTTGATCAATCTGACCAAAAAGGAAACTCCCTTTATATAGGACAACGCTTGTACTACTACTTTCAATCGCCTTAAATAGACTATACTCCAGACCTCTGTATTGAAGCATTACCAATTATATTTTCAGATTATGATTAAAACAGATACTTCAGACGGTATTGTCGGCAAAGTGCTCTCTCAGTTACATGACAACAATCAATGGTATCCTGTCGCTTTCTTTACCAAAACCATACTTCCGACCGAAATGAATTATACCATATTCGATAAGGAAATGCTTGCTATTATCAAAACCTTCAAAACCTGAAGAGCAGAACTCACAGGTTCTCTTTATTGTATTAAAGTCGTTATCGACTATAAAGCTTTGGAATACTTCATAATCAAGAAAACCTTGAATCAATAACAAACAGAGTGATCTGAAATCTTGGCAAACTTCTGGTTCGAAATATCATATCGATCGAAAGTCAATAATGCCGCAGCAGATACCCTTAACCACTATAATCAAAAAGTGGAAACGCAGAAAATAATACACTTTGAACATCATATTCAAACCCTACTCCCACCAGAAGTTCTTAACAAAAGGATATTGGACGAACTCAATATAGAAAGGGAGGAAATAACTGCGATCCTAACTATTAAAGCAAAAGAACTTGACCTCGTAGACCGTATCCTACAAACCAACTGCACACATCCTTCTGTACAATCAGAACGCGATTTGATTGTTAAATTGAAAAAAGGATATTCCATACGTAATGGTTTATTATTCCACAAAGACTGATTAGTTGTGCCCGATATAGATGGCCTCCGTATTAATCTTATAAAGGAAACCTATATCCAAATCTCTTCAGCTCATCCTGGTAAAACCAAAACGAAACTAATCATAAAAAAGCAGTATTTTTGGAAAAGAATAACCGACTATATCGATCAGTACATCGACAATTGTACCACTTGCTACAATTATCATATCTCGAGAAATCGAACGCCTGGTTTTTTGCATCCTTTGCCTATTCCTGTCCGACCATAGACAGATATATCAATAAACTTCAAATCATTTCCAAAGAATAAACACAGATACAATAACGTTTTTGTAATTATCGATAAATTATCGAAGCAATCAATATATATCCCTTGCTATCACACTACAACCACCCAGGAAATGATTTTACTATACCTGAACCACATCTACCATTGGAAAAGCGCTCCAACTACTATTATATCCAATAGAGATCCGCAATTCATTTCCAATTTCTGAAACGAATTCACACGAATCCTAAACGTCAAATTAAAACTATCCACAGTCTACCATCCTCAAACAGATAAACAAACTGAAATCATAAATCAGTATCTGGATCAACAACTCCAACCCTATATCAATTACTATCAAAACAATTGATCGAAACTCTTATATATAATGGATTACATACAACTCATTATACCCCACGAAAACTTAGGAATGTCCCCTTTCGAACTTCAAAACAAATATTCTCCAACCACTTCCTTCGATTGGGACAGACCCTCTTCCAACACCCTTTATACAGCTACAGAAAAGTTGAACTATACTAATACACAGGCTTTCTTCAAACATATATATAAAACTTGGAAAATAGCTAAGAATATCCTTTTTAAAGCCCAACAAAAGAAGATAAAGGATATCGATCGCCATCGACGACCTATCAACTTCCAAATAAGAAACGAAGTATATATAATTACTAGAAACTTCACTACGGAAAGGCTTAGCCATAAGTTCGATCTGTAGATAGCCGAATCATATTGTATACTCGAAAAAATCGGCCATTCGTATCGATTGGATCTTTCTGAAAGTATACAAGTCCATAAAGTCTTTTCCTTTGATAAACTATAAAAAGCTATAGAAAACCCAATTCCCGAACAATATATCGAACCTTCTCTATCTATTGTAGTAGTGGCAGATACGGAATTCGAAGTATAGTAAATCCTAGCATCGAAACTCCTCTACGGACAGGTCCGATACAAAGTAAAATGGGTAGGATACGACGACGACCCTGTATAGTATTATTGTTCCGACGTCATATACGCTTCGCATAAGATACAGGAGTTCCATGCTCAATATCCTGAAGCTATAAAACCTCCTAATCACCTTTCTGAATGAATAAAAGCCTGGAAGAATAATAACGATGACTACAACGAATTCGCAGATAGTAAACCTATGAATAGAGCTACAAAACAGAATTATTTGTCTGCTCTCCCTCTCTTCGAAACAGAGATTGCATCTAAATTATAATTTACTTCAAAAAATTATCTATTATTGTTTTTGCTTTTTCTGTTATTTGTTTGCTTTGATTTTTATCCCGTTTCTTCTCTTTCCTTATTATTATTCTATTCAATATACAATAACTGTATTTCTATCAAATCGATTCAACTCACTGAAAAATATTTTTTTCATTATGAATTTTCTAGGAAGTCTATTCAGTTCGCCTCGAAGAACTGCTGCGGTTTCGTCCTCAAACAATCCCACCAACGATCGCTCCTCTCCTTCCGTCTCTCCCTCTTTAAGGCTTGCTACCCTTCCTCTTGTAATAGAAAATGCTAACCGCCCTTCTCCTGAACGAAACAAAAGCTTCCAAATAATCGCATCTCCGAACAGCAAAGAAATACATTTCTCCAACATCATCGACTTTATCAAAAATCATCCAGACATGTCTATCGCTGATACAGTACAAATGGTCGATATAGTCAAAATACAAGTTGTACAAGCTGATATCGATCTTAAAGATTTTGTCCATCGCCTCGATGTATTTGAAAGAACGAGACAATTTTATAAACAATTGAGTATGACGAAAAAAGATACAAACGAAAAGCATACGAAATTCGTCGAAATGGCCGGTAGAGGTAAACGCGCGAAACTCGATATCAGACTCTCGCAGAAAAGACTAGCTATCTGTATTCAAAGCAAAGTATTAACTTTAAAGCTATTTATTGAAGTTCATTCAAAATAACAAACGAATACTATTCTTGTATTCAAACTCGCTTGTGTCGTAGTTACAGCGACCAGCGGTATTAATGTATACTGAGCTCTGAATATTACTATTATCGAGTGTTTTCAGCAGTACAATCATGAAAATGGGAGCGGTGGAAATCGAATTCCGGAACCCGCTACGATTGATATGAAGTGTATGCAGGTACTCGTCAATTCCAAAAATGATATCCTTTGTTTTTCTTGTACCCTTTCCTTTATGAAAAATAAAGGACTTACTATATTGCTTTATAGCCTTCTCGGAAAATACGAAGAAAGAGAAATTGGTACTACATCAGATCGATTCGACAATGAACCTCTTCGTCATCGCGATACCGCTACATTGGATATGGTATTCGATATACCGGGTCATACGCATGAAACCAGGCAATCCACGAAAACCCCTTCAACTCCGATAAAAAAGGCCTTCGCAGAACCTATCGAAATCGAAAGCGACGACAACGATTCCATCCCCAATACGTTACAAAGGAAGAGAAAAGCTGTATTGGTAAAACAAAAACCTACTTCGCCGATACAAAAGGTTAGAAGAAAGATTTGAAAGCAAACCTGTTTTCTTTGAGAGAGGGATAATATAACGATCCTGTTATTCTATTATACTATAAATACCTTAGACCATTCTTTCGGCTTTTGGTCCCCTCCGAAAGAACCAAAATACCTCAGGTTATTATTTCATTTATTTCATCCTGTATTCGCTTAAAGCTTTGGTCCCCTCCGAAAGGACTATAAAAGACTCAACTCTATTATATTTGGTACGGTAGTTTGTTATTCTCTAGTATAGATTAATTGATTCATTCTATTATGCCTTGAATTAAGACCATCGTCACAATGAAGAAGAAGATTGCTGGAGTGTTTCTTTATTTGGTCAATTAAATCGCTTAATTGATCAAATTGATCAAATTGACCAAATTGATCAAATTGATTAAATTGATCAAATTGACTAAAACAATCAAACGGGTCAAAACAGGCA
The DNA here is from genome assembly GCA_029531795.1 of Sclerotinia nivalis. Taxonomy (NCBI): domain Eukaryota; kingdom Fungi; phylum Ascomycota; class Leotiomycetes; order Helotiales; family Sclerotiniaceae; genus Sclerotinia; species Sclerotinia nivalis. Next base: position 1,130,911 of record JAPEIS010000003.1, read on the forward strand.
ATTAAACGCTACAGGATACAACGGACAGATCAATCTGATGGTTATGATCAATGGGCATCGGCTCAAAGCTATGATAGATTTTGAAGCAACCGGAAATTTTATTGTACAAGAAGCTATATAAGAAACTGGTATAAGGTTCCAAACGAAGAAATATTTATATATGTTGCAATTAGTAGATGAACAACTAATTGATATTGAAAATGGGATAATACGAATGGAGATTAAGCTAATAGAAATGTAGATAAATGAATATTACGAGTTCATACAGTTTGATGTGGTTTTATTGAGGAATCATCAGGTCATATTGGATATGCTATGGTTGATACAATACAACTTCAATATTAATTGGAATTGAGGAACTTTGATACTCGATCAATGCGATTGTGATTATTGAGATATATATAAGTTTGCAAGACTGAATATATGTTTTAGGGAGTTGAAAGCGAACAATTTCATTGATGCAAGATATCAAGCCCAGGATCCTTCATTGATGAATATACCAATGGAGTACAGGAAATATGCAAAACTTTTCGAAGAAAGAAAAGGTTACAAAGCTTTATCAGAATATAAATCGTGGGATTACGAAATAGTATTAACGAAAGGGAAGATATTTTCATTTGGGCCTATTTATCAAATGTCGGAAGGAGACTTGAGGATGCTCAAGGAATATATTGATGATAATTTAAAGAAAGGATGGATTAGAGAATCTACTTTATAAATAGTTAATCTTGTATTATATATATTTAAAAAGGATAGAATTAAGAGATTATATATAGATTATTGTAAATTCAATGATATAATAATCAAGGATCGATATCCATTTTCATTAGCTATAGAATTGAAAGATCGATTAAAGAAAGCTAAGATCTTCTTCAAGTTTGATTTACGAAATGGTTTCCATTTAATCAGAATAAAGAAAAATGAAGAATGGAAAATAGTATTCAGAATTCGATACAGATTATACAAGTATTAGGTTATACTATTTGGATTAATCAATGTATTAACAATATATATATATTTGATAAACAATATATTAAGAAAGTATTTCGATATTTGTTGTATTTGTTATTTGAATAATATATTGATCTATTCAGAGATTCTGGAATAATATATTCAAGATATCAATAATATTTTAGTATACTTGAAAGAAGTAGATCTTTAATGTAAGTTTAGCAAATGTGTATTCTATATTACGGAAATAGAGTTTTTAAGTTATACAATCTTTTCAGAAGGATTTAAGATGAATTTAGACAAATTATAAGCTATTCAAGAATGGAGTTAGTTTACGAATGTTAAAGAAATATAATCTTTTTTAAGATTTGTCAATTTCTATTATAGGTTTATTAAAGATTATTTGAAAATAGCAATTTCGATGTTCGAAATAATCAAGAAGAATCAAGAAGAGTTTCAATAGATAGAAAAAGTATAGAAAGCTTTTGAATTATTTAAGTAAGCTTTTATAAAAGAATCAATACTTTTATCATTCAATCCGGAATTATCAATTGAAGTTGAAACCGATTCTTCGGACTACACTTTGGGGACAGTATTAAACCAATCAGAAATAAATAAGAAATAGCAATTAATAGTTTACTATTCCTGTAAACTATCATTAGTAGAACTAAATTATAAGATTTACAACAAAGAGTTACTAATTATAATTGAAGCATTTAAGAAATGGAAAGTCTATTTGAAAGGATCGAAATATACAATACAGGTATATATCGATCATAAGAATTTAATTTACTTCATTACAACAAAAGAATTAAATAAATAGTAGATTAGATGATCCGAAACTATAGTTGTTTATAATTTTCGCATTTTATATATCAAAGGAATAGAAAACGCTAAAGCCAATACTCTCAACAAAAAACCGGAATATTTACAAAATAAAGTATACAAAATATATACGATTTTAAAAGAAAAAGATAGTGCATTAATATACAATAAACTATAATTCGTTGTTTCTTCCAGAATTGATTATAATACAATTAAGGAGTAATTGAAAGCAGAATATAAACAAGATATTACTACAAAACGGATCCTCGAGAATACAAACAATCTGGAAAAGAGATTTAATATCGACAAAAGGTTCATATATTTCTACAACAAATTATATATACCTTTCAAACTAATTAAAGAATATATTCAAAAACAACATAAACTTTCAGCTCATAAACATTAAGAAATAACTAAAACCTTTGCCAAAATCAAGAAAGAAATTTACTTTCCAAAAATGAGGATTACAGTTGAGAAAGTAATTAGAAATTGCAACATTTGTATACAGAAAAAAACTACTAGATATACTCTATATAGTCAACTCAAAATCCCTGAATTACTTATTCAATTATGGAAATCCATCGTATAGAATTTCGTAGTAAAACTATCTATATTCAAAAAACCAATTACATTAAAAGAATACAATTCCATTCTAATAATAACAAATAGATTAACGAAATTCATCTATATAATATTATTCTGTAAGAAATGGATATATCACGGTAAGGGAAAAGGTATGTGTAGGTTTGATCTATTGTTGTACTACGAGGAGGAGAAGAAGGTCAAGGAGGTGACCTGACTATATAGAAGTGAGTGTATGCATGTGTGCCTAAGGCACACATGATCACGTGCAGGTGAAGGGAGATGAACCCGTAACAGGATAACAGATAATCTAGCTTATGTATTCCTACGAAATATAATCAGTATTCATAGTATACCAAAGGAAATAATTTCAGATAGAGATAAACTTTTCATATCAAAATTCTGGATTACTCTTATAGCATTGCTTAAAGTCAAATACAAACTATCTATTGTGTTTCACCTTCAAACAGATAACCAAATAGAACGTTTAAATCAAATAATGGAAGTTTATCTACATTGCTATATCAACTATAAACAAGACGATTGAGTTGAACTACTACCTTTAACTCAATTCGTATACAATACATCGAAGATAGAAACAACAAAGGTAACACCAGTATATGCTAACTATAGATATACTCTATTAGCCTACTGTTCATCACTCTTACAGACAGCGAATGCCAACAAAGCTATAAAAGATATATCGGAAATCAAGGAACTATATAAACAGTTCTTATTGGATCTGCAATTCATAGTCTTGAGAATAGCTGTATATTACAACAAATCATAGAGTATAGGATCTACTTTTAAAGAGAAGAATAAAGTTTATTTGATTTGAAGAAATATTCAAATACAATGATCAAGCGATAAACTAGATCACAAAAAACTAGGGTTATTCGAAATCGAAAAAATGGTAGAACCTATTAATTTCAGATTGAAGCTATCAAATACTATGAATATCTATCCAGTATTCCATATATCCTTACTCGAACTAACGCCACCAAAAGCGTCGAACACATCAGAAACCATAATCGAATCTATCAATCCGAATACCAAATACGATGTCGAAACGATACTAGATTGCAAATACATCAGAAATATAATAAAGTATTTAATCAAATGATTCGATTACTTACATTCAGAAAACACTTAGGAACCCAGGAAGAATCTCAATTGCTCTGAAAAGCTGTAGGCGTTCTATCAACGATATCCGGATCTCCTTAGAAAGGATCCAAAGGACTCAAGAAAGAAGAAGGATCGAAGTTATTCAGTATATTCGAATTAGCTTCGGTAAATATTGATAAACCAGGATTCAATTATTCCTTCTCTTTCTTTATATACTTTCTTTTCAAAATTTCTTTCTTTTCTAAAGTATTTAATTCATTCATTGTAAAAAGATTATATCGAACTATTTCGGAAACCCGATTCCGAAGAAAACATTATTGTTTATCGAAACGAAGCAATTTCGATAAAGTCTTTTCACATTCGCGATTCAGGTGTTCCTGTTTACAGATAATACTCATTATATCGTTGGCAGAAGAATCCGAAATGTTATACTTCTAATTCCAACGAGTACATTCATTACAACAAACAGAATTTTCTTTAACAATAATACAATGATGCAAATACTTTTCGCAATAAGTATAAGAAGGTATAACGAAATCTTCAGATTCAATCAATAAAGAAAGCTTAATTCGTTCTTTATATTTCTTTAATTGCAAAGATGATATAATGAAGAAAAGAAAGATAGTTATACCTTTCTTAAAGAATATAGCTTTGTTTTATAAGCTTGAGATAAGCTTTAATTTAAATGGGGGATAGTATTACGATCACGGATTTTACAATAATCGATCGTATAAATACATATTATGATTTGATCGAATTAGTATGAGATTAAGGTGGTTATAGGAACAAATGAGTACAGGCTATGTTAGTAATCAAAAGATCATATAATGGACCCTGTATATTATATATACAAAGGAAAGGTTCAATAATATTCTAGATCCAACAATATGTTAAATCCAACAATATTCTAGGTCCAACAGTACTGTAAATCCAGGACCTCTCGTGATCCTAAAGGCTCCAGAGTACGAAGGTCTATATAAGCAGAATGGATTCCTTTATTTGTAGAGCTTCGTACTCAAGAATAATCATTAGTTTAAATACTATAGTTACCATATAATACAATCGTTATATCTTCATTTTCACCAAACCCCTATTTGATCTTTAGTAGAAACCACCACGGCCTTTCTATAAGCCCCTTGATCTTCTTAGTGATAAAAGAATTGTAGCGGCGTAACAGTTCTATAGAAAGCTTATATATAAGATTATACGGCGAACAGGATGCTGACTCAGCAACTTCCAATATCTCCTCATTGTTGAAGTCCTCAAAAATGAAGCTATTCCCATTTTCTATATGCTCAAAATCATAAATCCTGTTTAGGCCTTATTAAAAACTATAATATCTAATCTCCTATGAAGTTCAATATTTATAGAAAAAAGTGCCTCTGATGTATCAATCCTTTAAAATCCTTTGAAGAATAATGATTAGCCAGATATTCAATCTCTTTATTCTTTGAAAGAATAGAAAACAATATGAAGAATGTTAAAGTGATTAGTCAGGTATTCAACCTCTTTACTCTTGTGGTAGAAAACAATATGAAGAATGGTAATCAATTAGGTATTCAATTTCTTTACTTTTGTAGTAGAAAACAACATGAAGAATGGTAATCAACCAGGTATTCAACCTCTTTACTTTTGTGGTAGAAAACAACTATATCCTTATTGATATTCGCCTTTCTGGGAGCCTTCGATGCTATCTGAGAAGTTAGCTTTAGGGCTAGGGCTCTTATTTCTTCTTCGGAGCTCGATTCGGATGAGGAAATATCTGATTCGTTCTTCGGTTTCTTCGATTTCTTCGTAGATTTCTTTATGGATTTCGACTTCAATTTCTTCTATATATTAGGCAAATCAACAGTGTTAGTAAATTCTATTAAGTTGAATAAATGATACTGTCCTATTTAGAATGGTAAATGTTTTTCTTCTTTGGAATGAAAATCAAAATAATTATTTTATAATAATGATGGATAATGTAATCGTATCAGTAGAAGTGCAATGCGGGCCTTATAATCTGTTGGAATACGAAATGTAGAGTTGCAAGTATGTGTAGTTATTATTGTAGTGTAGGTTCTATGGAAAACTTATGAGGTTATACAGCGAACAGGATGCTGACTCAGCAACTTCCAACAAATATATATCTTTTATTGAAAAACTTCTCTTTTCGATTCATAATCCTTTAGAATCTTTACGAATAAGACTTTTAGACCAGATCCCTCCTTGCTTTCCGCCCGTGTTCGGGAACTCCCACGGGGTTGGTGGGACGATGTAGACATTGGCACGAAGAGGTATGGCTACCTTTAAATGGTGGTGGAGAAAGATTAGGGAAAAATTGTCCTGGGTTTGCAACAGTTGTAAATAGATTCAGTGCAGCGAACAGAAAGGTTTAGACGAGCTTACCCGAATATCAGGACCTTAAGTAGCTTTATAGTAAAAGTCGTCAGCGTAGAGCCGAATGTAGGCAGTCTAAAGTTCTGTGTCTCCCTTGATCGTCCAACAATCCAAACACTTGAATTAGTGATCATGGCTTACTAAAGATGACGAAGTTAAGCAAGAATGGGACCCGGACACAAGTGTAGTAATCATTCCGAGAAATATATTACCGAGTATAAAGTTAGCTCTCTTAAGCCTCGGGAGGACTAGATTTATCGGGTGTGATTACTGATGAGAACTCAAATCATATATAGATGGGGAGCGATTTGTAGGGAACAGAGTTTAGTCTAATGACTTTTGTGTGGGCAGAGTTAAGGTTGTTAGAAAGGCGGTGACATACTTTCCCACCCCCCACCCGCACCTCCGTACAAATGATCATAGTTGTTGATTTGTAATACTCGACGTGGCCGGCTCGGTCCGCTATCTAGCTAGAATGAAATCTAGCATGGCAATGTCTCACCAGACGATGGATACTGCGGGGTTATTGTTATCAAGGAAAGTAATCAGTAATCAATCAGAAGTGAAGCAGTACTTGTTGGCTGTATCCTTGTAGGTTATTGAAGCCAAGTAATTTCTTCGGCAGAGCGATCAGTACTATTCCGGTGGCCCACCATGGCACAAACGGCCCTCGCCCGGGGGCCTCACGTCTTACGAGCCTACCGCCCTTAGTCTGTGTTTTTAGCGACCCCACCCCACCAAAATCGAGTCTCCGACCCTCGCTCACAGGCTTCAAACTTCTAAAATTCTCACAATTATTTAAAGATTATCAAATAACGCTTAAGTTAATACTTTTTGTTTTAAATTTCGTGTGTATTGATTTTAAGTAATAAAGATAATTTCTTTTAACTAGCTTTTTCAAAATGTAACCTTCATGAGGACTTGATCTGGTCCAGGCTTGGGCACTGGACGGTCGGTGACGAGTTGGAGAGGCTTTCCAATCTCAGTGACAACAAGAGCCTTTTGGATTTGAGGAGCCATGTTTCTTGCTTAATTCGATAATTCTGAGCTTGTATTTGATGTTGTGGCAGAAGTGGTTGAGTGGTGTAGAAGTGCGGAAGCAATCGCTTTATCACGATCCCAACTGAGAGAGAAAGACGTTGAATACTGCCTCAGACTTTGTTGTCTGTTATTTTTGAAACCCCGTTAGCTCTATTATTCAGCTGAGGAATTTTGGTGTATTTTTAACTCCGCATCGTATCAGTAATCTGCACCCCTGAGTTCTGTTGGTATCGAGACCTTGGTGGAAAAGGGCACATGACGCTAGTTCAAAATTTGGGTTTGAAATGTTCAGTCATCAAAAGTCTCTGCCACTACAATGCGTAGCCACTTTTAACCGACAGTCACCCCGATATTCTCCGTTCCTTTTCATCCTGCCAAAAAGTTGTATCTACATACCCTATTGGGCTTGTAAGAACCCGACGCCAGCGTATCGACCGTCAATAGAGCTATGGGAAGAGCTTGCTTCTTGCACCATGTTCATCACGAATTGTTACGTTGAGAGACGAAGAGACAATCAGGCTGCAGAATGTAGTGAATACCAGGCCCCCCAATGTCCGTAACAAAGACTGTAGTCATATTCAATGGTAGAGGAGGTATCCCGCCCTTGCCCCGCTTCTTCACCTTTGATCACTATTCAACGGGTCGGCAATTCCAAGTAGTGAACATTTAAAACGGTGTTGAATAGTAATCGCGCCTCGGCTTTCGCACTTAGTCCTACGGACCCTCTAATGCCAAGCTCCTTTCATGCACGAGAGTAATCATTTTAATAACATCCGACCGAGGTCACCGGCGCGTATATATTGAAGGAGATGTCTGAAAACCTGTAGCAAAAGCCTGTCCAAAACTCCTCCTCACGCGATTCAGTACTCTTGTTCTCGAATAACTCACGTCCACAAGCACTCAACTACTTCAAGAACAATGCCTCTTTGGGTTATTCACCACCCCAAGCATGCCTTTGGCGATGAGATGTCCAAAAAGTCACTGTCACAAGACATCACCAAACTTTACACGGATGTCGGTCTACCCGCTTTCTATGTCGTCGTTATCTTCACGGAGGTCTCAGATGTAAATATGTACGTTGGCGGGGACCAGAAATCCGAAACACCTTTCATTCGCATTACCGTCGACCATATCGCTGTTCGAATGGAAGACCCAAATATGTACGCGGATTGGACTTCGAAAGTTGATGGTGCGCTTAAACCTCACATTGAGGAGAAAGGATACAACTGGGAATATCACATCGACGAGACAGAGCGTCGGCTATGGAAGATCAATGGGATGTATGCACCGCCATTTGGTAGCCAGTCAGAGAAGATATGGTTTGCTGCAAACAAGCCGCTACCCTGGGAGGAAAACGGAACGAAGGAGCCGAAATGAAGGTCTATGCACTGGAGGAGGTCTCTGATACATAGAAAGCTGAAATAATCGGGTTGTGTTCTGAGAAGCGTGTGCTCTGCAGAAGTGGCGGATTGTGTTGTGGGTATAATCAGGTTAATATACATGATTATCACTTTTAAAAAGCTTTGCCGTTGAGGTCGATGTCCGTTAATCCATAAGTCAACAGATGCATTGCACACGTATCCCTGGAATTTTGCTTGCTTATCGTTAGGAGTGCGCCCGCATGCCCAAACATTCGTCCTGTGACCTGTCCATAGGCAGGACTCTACTAATTACTTGGTCGATATTCGCTAATCCCACGAGTATTTGGACATAATTTAGGACGAGGAAACCTGATAATAAGTTAATAATTCTTACAGTCAAGTAAATTTTGTGCTCACATTCGCCTATAACAAGAAACCTGATATATGGATTGACTGTGGGATGAAAATGAGTGAAGAGTTGTCGGAAACGATAGGCTTTTGTGGTACATTTGTTATTGCTTACATAGCATGCGGAGAATGCTAGAACTGCTGCCATCTGCCTACGCGAGAAACATACGCTCTAAGAAGTCCACTTGTTTCTCTATATTTTTCTTGAACAATTCCCCATCGTAAGGGTCGAAATGCCCACAGCCCTCCAAGATGTGAGTTTCCATTGGATCCCGTGCCTGCTTGAACGCATCTAGGGCAAATTCTGCTGGTGTCACAACGTCCTCGGATCCCACAGTTATCAGTAGCGGAGTAGGTGAAATTCGAGGGACCAAATCATATGGCTCGTAACGACTCGCAAGCTCGAGGCTGCATTGATGTGTCAGCTTTATGCAATGTCCATTAACTGGTATGGGGAAACAAGCCTCCTCAAAGTGACCTCGTTTTTAAATGGTGCCTTTTTGGCCCAGGCGGTAAAATATTCGTAGCTGTCGCGAGTAGGCATGACACATAATGCGGACTCGTCCGAGGACACGCTTGGAATTACAACTGGCGTCTTGCCTTCTGCTCTACCCTGGCGATCTAAGAGAAAATATTAAACTGAGCTCAAATGAGAAAGAATAATGCGTCGGAAATGGCTTCTGGTACCTTGAGAAAAAAGACCATTCAACAGGTTTATAGTCTCTGGGGGATTGGAATATACTTTTCAGCAGCTAAGCTATTCTTATTAATGAAGTATTTGCATTTGGTGTCCTTACAGTGGCGTTCCTTCCAATTCGATCAATTTCTTAATACATGCAGCAGCGTGCCGGAATTGAAAATCAAATCCGATGCTGGGTATCATCCATTCAACTTTCAATCTCATCGCTTCAACATCGCACTTCATTGACTAAATCTGTCCTGGTATCCGCAATGCTCTATGGTCAATCCCACTTTCAGTCCTCTCGCCGAACCCGACGTTCATTCCGTACAAATAATCATCAATCAAGCGACTGGACTCCAAGGCATTGGAATCAGCACTCGACTCTTCATATTTTGAATCAATGGCACAGTCTTGTGAACTGTGTCACCCCAACCCTCAATCTCCCAACTTTGCTCTCTTCTCTTCTTTCTCTCTTCCAGATCAGCAAACTGCCACAAATGATGTACAGTATTTAGCTCTCCAATCTGCACAAACCAAGCTCCAACTCCTTCCATGACTTCTCTACGAGCCTTAAGACCACGACGCCAGTGGGTCTCCCATTCTAAGAGATTACCAGGGTGCAATGTGTAAGAGCGCAATTCAAAGAGACCACCAAGTTGACGTGGAGCAGTGGTAGGCCAAAAGGAAAATTCTTGCATGAGAGATACGTTCTTCTTGGTAATGAGAGACTTGAGCTTTTTGTCGAATTCGGCGAAATTGGGATGTGATGCAATACTGTGAAGGGAGTCGTGGTAACCGTGATATCGTTGATATTCCCAAATGTGAACTATCGTCATCATTCATTTATTAGTATCTGTTGGTCGAATAGGATCCAGGAGCAAACAGAAACTGAGAACTTACCAAATGTATCACAATCGCCAACCTCTGTTCTCCAGCTTCCAACCAAGTGTACTTTATTCTCTTCCATTCCCGCCATCTTTGGATACCATTCGCCAACCAATTTGACATACTCATCAACCTTATCTGGTTTCACCTCATGGAATACAATCGAATGAACATATTTGCCTCTCGCCAAAACCTGACTGAAACTCTGTTCAATCTCCTTGTCCATTTCCCGACCTTCCGGGGTGCCATAAATCAAGCTACTTAACTTTCCCTTCTTCTCGCCATTTCCGTTTGCATGTTCTACCCCGCTTAGTGCATGGCCTGCCGAAGCAGATGTTTGAGCTTGGGAGGAAAGATTGGACTCACTTGCAGCTTCTTTCTTACGATGTTGATCTGCGATTCTTTCTCGAAATTCTTTCTGCTTTGCATCGAATGAGGCGACACCTTGAGGGGTAATATCTGCTAGGGCTGGAGCGCGGGAGAGAGTGGTAGATGTAGTCGTGAAGGCTCGAAGAGGCTGACTCACGATAGAGCTGCGTGAGATACGTCTTGTAAACATCGTGGCGATGTTGATTGATGATTGTTAGAGTTGGAGAAGCTTGGTTGATGGATGTCCAATTTTTGTAATTGAAAGCTGTAGCACTCGGAGAAAGGTGAAGGAAAGAATAGTCGCTTGTGTCAATTGAATTATTGAGGTTTTAAGCTTCAATCGTTATCCGATTCTTGTGATATATCGTTAACTTGGAATTTTCCCGAAGTGTCGGTATGATGTTGATGTTGATGTCGTTATTGTAGTTGTAGTTGATTTACCTCGTCTCGTGTCGTTTTCGAATGCAAAGCAGAAATGATTTCGATATACTCTCTTAAAGAATTGTCGTTATCTCCTCCTATTCTTTTCGGAGATGCAATCAACAGAAACAAAGAAAGATGGAAGCTGCAAAGTAGGTAGGTTTAATAGGTTTCGTAGCACAAGGAATCATGTAATTGGTTTAAAATGATCGCAACAATGGCAAGCTTTTTAAATACCCCGCACTTTTTGAATTCTTGTCTACCTTTTCAAGTAAGAGCGGCTTGTCAAATGAAAATGCTGCGCGGGAAGGTTGGAAATTGTATGGTAATAAATAATAGATTGGTTAGAAGTTTGTGTGGTTACAATTTTGATGTATGATGCGAGAGAAAGAGAGAAAGTGGCTGTACCGGGTAACTCTATGAATTTAAATGAGGGAAAATAGGACAAACGGAAGCAGTGACGAAGGAAGTGAGGAGTAAACAAGGATGTGTGACTCCATTTTGAGTGAATTGAGTGAATTGAGTGAATGTGAAGGCTTGAGAAGGCTTGAGCTCTTGTGGAGACCAATTGCAATTGAGAATATAAATTATTTGTATGGGGAAATTGAAGCTGAAGATGTCCATGGCTTGTCACATGTTTAGTGTGACGATAAGACTAATCTGAGTTGGGAAGTGAGCTCTCTTGGCCTAATAAGAAAGGCAACGATAATTCTCATCCGACGTGATGTAGACGCTAACCTAAATATGTTCTAGCTTATTTTAATTGCGGCTCTTGCCATACTCAACCTCACTACCACTATCAAAATTACCACCACCTAACCTCCATTCAACCCTCCGGTACATTTCCAATCGTATTCCACAGTACAAAATCACAATGTCTTGGTTAGGAAAGAAGTTCCCTGCGCCTATCGGTATGTCAAACCCCACAATTGAAGGCCGTGAAAAGCTTTCCTTCCGTACTTTTCCGATGTTGAAGGAATGTTCACTGATGAGATTGTGTTCTTAGCAAAGCCAATGGCTCCTTTCTTCGTTGCCGGTATGTTATTTTGAGAGCGGTTCAGTCCAAAGATATGACGGGATTGCGAATGTCGAAAGCTTTTGGAACTGGGGAAGACTAGCGTTGGAACTTTCGGGCTGATTAGTTGGGACTTAGGTGCCGTCATTATGTACGGAATCAACTCTGCTGCCAACGCCATGGCAAACAGTACGTCTAACTCCTTGCTTGATTGCAAACATGGACCACAATGCTTGATGTAAAGAGTTACTGACTAGATTGACTATGATAGGCGAGGAGTTCAAGAACGATCCTAGAAACCCAAACGCAAAGACCCCAAAGCCAGCCGATAAACACTAAATGGGAGAAGGATATGATGGTGAGGCATGATGGTCGGGAATCGCATAAAGTGAACCTTTGTTGATAGATTGGTTTGGGAGGGGCATGGATTCCCATGATGGATGTGTAAATTAAGAGACAATGAAATCATCCTGGTGTGGTCAAGGAAAACATTGTATAATGAGACTTGATGCAAGTGTGAGGAGACTTTTACACTAAAGTTCATCATTCTTTTTGAGCATTACTTCATATCAGGGAGCAGTAAAGTGGGTTTAGTGGGTAGCCTCGAGTGAGGCTGTAATATGTCTAATCAAGTATCATAATTTGTCCTCCCTTCCCATTAGCTCCATGACAGGGGCCATAGGTATTGGATATCTATCTCCCAGAATGGAGGATTGCTGTGTGTTTTTTCAGGCTGTGGTATTCTATGACAATTCACATGTGACTTTGATGTTTATCTGGCAATGTCAAATCAAGTGATAAACCTTTCATTATCTATCTTTTGTACTTTTTCCCTTCTCTAGTTGCTCTTTATCATTCACATCTTTCTGTCACACTGTATGATTATATTGAACTTACATACAATCAATATCCAAAATGAGTATACTCACTTCAGAAAGACAAAGATATATATGTATAGTGTCTTTCTAAATGCTATTGATAATCAATCAGAACTGTTGCTCTCAATAAAGATTAAGCCTCAACTATCCATCTCATTCTAAATTAAGGATCATGCTCTCTCCTCCTATTGTGTAAACTTGTCCAAAAAGAGATTACTGGCTATCTCGGAACTTGTAAAGACCGAAGAATCCACGGTGAATTCAAAGTATAACACCAGATTGAACATGTTGTTACCTATGGCTCGATCCCGCACGGACCTCATAACAATCATAAATCCAAACATACACTCCTCATTCCAGTAATATCCCTAGACTCTGATCTACAAATCTCCTGCTTGATACTCTGATAAACAACTCTTTTTCCAATTAGTTTACAAGCTTATTATTGTTGTGCTTGTCACAATAATTGTAGCTTTCAAACTACCCCTTATTCCGATATTGTACACAAACAAGCCTCCTTCAAACAATTCTACAAGTATTCAACTTTCCAGCTCTTGAGGTTGAAAGTTGAATTTGAGTCGGATCCAGTTCAAATCCCCAATTAGTTACTGCAACTTACAAGGTCAACAAACATACATACTGCATCATCAACTGCAAGATGGCACGCGACCAAAATGTTGATTATCCCAATCAACCCACCAATCCTCCTCCTACTACTACTACTTCTCCTCTCGCACATTCTACTATTCGACCAATGGCATCACACGACAATGGCGACTATCAGTTCACTAACACTGCAACTGAGTCCCGCAGCAGTGGACAAGGTCAAGGAGATAATTTTGTAGCACCTCCGCGATTGACACACTTGGATTTGTTGATCATTGAAAATTCGGGATTTCCAACTTTGGCTGAATTTGAGGTCTTTCTCCAGCTGTATCAGAAATCATATTATGAAATGGAGGGAGCGGAACGCAGAAAGCTTAATCAGCAGTTGGAGACTCTTCGACGTTGCATGCAACACCCACTATCAATCCAAGCAATGGTAGAAGCACAACAAAGTATCCACCGCGGTCATCCGCATTTCAGCCTCAAGCATTGGGCAAATTTCAGCCGGAACGGATATATACTTACTTCCATGATCAGTCGTTGCCTCAACCTTACATCTTTCACTCTCCAGCGAGCCGTCTTTGAAGCTGCATTGATAGCAAATAGAAATACTATCACTTCAAAAACTCCAAGCATTTCAGGTAAAGACTGTGAAGACATTGTATGTACCTCCTCCTTCGCCTTTTCCCAACAAACGAACTGACCCCCCAATTTAGTTATCCCGTGGTTTGCAGCAGTGGACAGCCGAGGATATTTTAAAGCTTGAGACATTCGTCTATATCCGTGGCACTGAACACCAAGTCAACAACCCTCTTTCGAAGGCTACTTCACCTATTTACTCGTCTTCTTCCTCGCGTCAACCACTTGCTCAATGTCCAGATCCTGCCAGAAGTCTAACTGCGGACCCTGATCCAGTTGGTTTACCCTCAGACTTGCAGGGTCCTTGGAACTATTGCCAATGTCTAAACTATCTCACTCGTCGTATGAGTAACTTCATTACATCACAGGATCCTGAACTTTTTAATTTCACCCTACCCTCGAATGATCAGCTTCAAGGCATGACGGCAGATCAACGCGCAGAATGTATTCGCAAGCATGTCATAGAGCAAGATGCGAAGCGTGCTGCACTAAAGTCGGGCAATGGTCTGGAATCTGCTCAGGCGGAACCATGCGAGCGTGTCAGTACGGGCACACAAACTAGTGCAGAGCCGCGGCTCATCCCTAACGCTTCAACAAACTCAAGGGGCAATTGTTCTCTGGAGGAATTTTCTTATGATTATCAGAAGCATGAAAACCAAGATGCCGACTTTAATAGAAGTGGATATGGAAGTAAATACGGACCTCAGTCACCATGGAGCAGTTACGCGGATGACGGAAGTGAGGGTCCAAACTGGGGAGATGACTCTGACTCTGATTGGCTTCCCACCCAATCTGGCGATTGGATTCCACAAAAGAAATCAGCAAAGCATGTATCTTTCGTCACACTGGCTACAAACATACCACCATCTCTTTATGGACAGAAAGAAGATGTCGTTCCACTTGATATTTGGGACGACTCTGTAGCTCGTGCTACTTCTGGAATTGCGGCTCCTCCTACTTCTGATGGTGAAGGAGACCATATACTCGCTGTAGATACTCTCGCAGGAAGTACCAGTCATGCCCAGATTGTAAAGAGAGGTAATCGAAAGCACAGCTTGACCCGTGGTCAACGAGTGGCTCGTCGAGGTGCTCGACGACGTGGCAGAGGGAATGACAAAGTGAATGATATCCTGCAAAGATGCCGGTTGCAATTGGCCTCCCAGAATAAGCAACTCAATGTGTGCATTGATGCCCTCAAGATGATGAGTCAAGGAAATTTTCAAAGTCTAGAAGATCCTTTTACCTCTTGCAAGAAGGTTCCTGGACGACAAGATGGTCAAAATGTTAGCCAATTCTCTCAAGAAAATCGGACACAATTGATGTTGGTCGAAGCATCAAAGAAGGAGCAAATGCAGATGGCACATCAGAAATTGGATGCTACTCAATCCGTTTCTCCTTCTTTGGAGAGAGTTAATCCACAGATAGTTCCACAAGATCATGGATTTGAGAATTCGCCATTCTATCAGAAGGCATTAATGACGATCGACCAGGAGCGAAAGGAGCGACTTGAAATTGAAAGCCGAGAGCAGGATGCCATGAGAGCTGCTTATCCATCTTGGGAGAAAGTTACTCAACAAGTTGCTCCAGAAGGTAGTGATGCTTTGCAAGATTATCAGAAGCCAATAGCATTAGTCAAACAGCAGAACAAGGAGCGACTCGAGATTGAACATCAGGGACAAGGTATTATGCGAACTGCTCACCTTCCTTCGGAGGGGATCACTCAACAAATTTCGCCAAATGATGTTTCGCAAGATCAGCAAAAGCAATCGACTTTAATGGAGCAGCAGAACAAAAAGCAACTCGACATTGCATGCCAAGAGCAAAAGTCTGTTCAACCTCGCGCCAACGGTCAAGCAAACCCTGTCGATCATCGTGCTTCGCTCGGAAGTCTCGATTCTCACCTCAGTGATCCGCAAAAGGCCTTCACTTCTTCAGTCAAGGAAGCTCAGCAAACCCAGCTCGATCAATTCAAGAAGCTTGATCTTGCAATCCGCGGTTCCACTGTCAAAAAGGCTGTTACTCCTGCTAAATTTCCAAGGGAAAATAAACAAACTATATTCCGCAGCCTTAGGAAATTTGCGGAAGATTTCAAGATAACTACTCCATTGCCAAGTGATATAGCCTTTATCAATGACGGTGAGGTTCCTGTTGCTCTTTGGCAAGATTACCATTCGTGGCATCATACTAATACCGCTAATGCAGGTCCACTTCGACTTGCTATCAAGAAAGAGAATCTTCGTCGTGCTCGTCTTGCCACTGCCCACAAGCATCGGGCGGATGGAGTTTCGACTGACAAAGCCTTGACTACTGAAGATTCCGCAACCGGCACCACTTCGTCCAACTCTGCACAGCTTCAATCCAATGAGATCGACCCCGCCGATGATGAAGATAATTTCATGCAATTCATCAACAATCACATCAAGGATCGCAAAGGAGTTGAGATAGTCATAATTCCGGACGAAATGGATTAAAGAGCATCCCATATGAATCTGGTTCCCCCAAGAGTCACTCCGGGATATTGATGGGACCAGCCTCGAGAATAATTCCCATCCGGAATAGTTATGAGCAAGCGGGTATGGGTGATAAATGGGATTATGGCAAATTGATGCATGGATGAGAGATAATTGGAAACGACAATTTTATTCATGCGAGGTTGTAGGACACATACTGCTATTATGGTTACGGGACGAACATCTTGCTAGTTATGCCGCATATTTGATCCGGGCACCAGGATCTTGACTAGTTACTCTTTTTGAAGAGATTAGATCATTCTTTGTGCATACCGTAATCCAATTTCATTAGTAAATTTGAATGCTTGTTGTCTCTATATTTCAGGTGAACTAACCTAGATGGTCATAAATAGCGTTCTTCAAATTGGAGAAATCTACCTTCTCCCGGACTTAGGAACCCATAAGCGACGCACTGCATCACCTAAAATCTACAACAACCAGATTCTTCTTGAAACAATATTGAGAATTGTGAGAATTGAGAAATATCAAAATGAAGCGCATTTTAGGCATCAATCTCAGGACGTACTAGCTCTTATGCACCAATTGTTGCACCCCTACTTTCTATCCTTAATAATACCCTCATTTTCTCTTGTTTCTCTCTTCCTTTTTCTTCTTAACCTCCCTATTCCATCCCATCTCATCTTAAGATCAATTATTAACTTCGCCAAGATGTATTCCCCACCATCTCCATCTTCTCACCCATCTCCACCTGCCATCTCCCCGAAATAAAACCAATCATACAATCTTCGTCGTCGGTGTATTTGAACTCTCTTGATGTGATGGCCGTAAATACGGCGAGCCTCGCTTAGACAGTGTAATTGCACCGTGAATTGGCGAAGTACCGCTTTTTGTGGTGCAGTATAGAAACCATTAGAGTGAATATCTTAAAGCATGAAGAACCCATCTACCAGCCAGGGTGCCAGGTTAGTGGTTATACCGATTGGCAAGCGAAGAATGCAATTGTTACACGGAAGCTGCATGCATATTTTATCCCGGAACCGAGTGTTTGGTAACCATTCAGAGTTAATCATCGCCCATGCGTCCCTGATACAGTACCTATCGCCCGCAGCAAATGGCTATTATGAGGATACATGTGGCACAACTCGATGATAATTGGGTAGCAAATGAATATGTACCGACGAGTTCCTCCAATAAGTGCACATTGATAGTGGTATCTAGAAAAGTAGTATCAAGTTTTCTCACCCGCCCATTTTGTGCTGCTCGGTTGCGTTGGAGTTATGTTGCGCCGCATGACTGCAGCTAAGCTGTTGGGAGCTCACTGGCGAATGTTAATAATCTAGTAGATGCTCTTAAATGTTGGTCTCCATTAATGAAAACCCTGATTTTGTATCCAGCTTCCTCTTCGGGAGAGGAAGGTCGGAGTGAAGTTTAGAAAAGTGTGCCTAGCCATGCCCTACCTGAACGTCGCACAACTTTACTTCCCCTTCCCATCAATCAGTTTAAAGGGCCTAAGACTTGGTTTCGTTTGATCTTTGGATTACTTTACCTTCAAAAAATCGTTTCTCTTTACTATATTTGCCGGCTTTTTCAAGTTTGGCATCCAAAAACTATTCTTTCACCACCCACAGCTGAATAATGCGGACTCTAATCAATAGTACGCCATGGTTGATAGGGCTTGTCGTTTTAGGGTTCAGCGTACGCGCAATATATCGTCGCTTTTTCTATCGTAATGCGATGCTGGCAAATGGATGCTCCACTCCGAAGAAATATGCACACAAAGATCCATTTTTTGGCATCGACATGTTTCTTGCCTTGGCAAAATCCATGCAAAGTGGAAGCATGCTTGCTACAATTGAGGGACTCTTCACTACATATGGCAAAACATTTCAGTCCAATTCCTGGGGAACTACGGTTATAAATACCATGGACCCCTTTGGTGATCCAAACAGTTCTTGCCCGCAGCTCGGACAAATTCGCCGTCGCGCCATCCAGAATTCCAATAGTAGAGCCTTTGCAATTGATGAAAGATGGCATTTTTACGGCTGACGGTAAAGCATGGGCACATCACAGAAGCATCGCGAAGCAGATATTCTTAGGGGTCAGATTCTCGGTCATCCCAACACTGGAGAAAAACGTGAAACGTTTGTTGGAATTGATCCCTAGAGACGGCTCAACAGTTGATCTCCAACCACTTTTGAAAAGGATGGTAAGCATATTTAAAATCCTCGGATGCAAAAGCTCGGATACGGAAACACTGATGTTCAGCGCAGTTCTTAGACAGGACAACTGAGTTCCTTTTCGGAGTATCCCAAGACTCGCTTCTTTCTGGTGTGAACGACGAT
Source organism: Sclerotinia nivalis (assembly GCA_029531795.1). Lineage (NCBI taxonomy): Eukaryota > Fungi > Ascomycota > Leotiomycetes > Helotiales > Sclerotiniaceae > Sclerotinia > Sclerotinia nivalis. Next base: position 1,149,893 of record JAPEIS010000003.1, read on the forward strand.
TCTACGGAAGGCTTTATCTCGACATTTGACAAGGCATTAATAGGTCTGCACACTCGCATGTTTCTTGGCAGACTGGCGTTTATCCGTGGGCGTGACACACAATTGAGGAAAGATATATCACATGTTCATGCTTTTGTTGATGAATAAGTAGAAAAGGCCATCGAAAGACAAAGCTCATCAGAGAAGAACACTGCAGAAATCTCGAAGACCGACTATATCTATTTGGACGAGCTGATCAAAATGACAAAGGATAAAACAGAACTCCGAAATCAGATGTTGAACCTATTCCTTCCAGCTCGTGATTCTACTTCGAGTGCAACTGGCTTTGTATTTTTCCATTTGGCTCGTCATCCAAGCGTCTGGAAGAAGTTACGAGAGGAAGTCATCGGTCTAGGCGACGCGCCCATAACATTCGATTTATTAAAGTCAATGAAATATCTTAAATGTGTAGTGAATGAGAGTTAGTTAAACATGCCCCGATACTTGACGCCTGTCTCTAATTCTCTAGGTCTCCGTCTTCTCGCACCAGCGGGCCTCAGTATACGAACTTGTGTCGAGGATTGTGTCCTTCCAGGAGGCGGTGGACCAGACGGTAAAAGCCCCATTCTCGTTCGTCCAGGTACAGAAGTACGAATTGTATTTCACGCACTACATAAAGATCGAGATATCTGGGGAGACGATGCATTGGAGTTTCGTCCAGAGAGATGGGGAGAGTTACGCACCACATGGGAGTATATACCTTTTCTCGGCGGTGGTAGGATATGTCCAGCGCAACAAATGGCCTTGACCGAAGCTTCTTATTTAATAGTTCGATTCATGCAAGAATTCAAATCTATGGAGAATAGAGATCCGGAGAAGAATTTCGTTGCGGGTATGAAGCTAACTATGGAGAGCAAGAATGGTGTCGAAGTGGGTTTTGAGGTTGCTTGATATGATTGTTTGAAAAGCCATACAACTTTGTTTGTCTTCCCCAGAGAGTAAGATTTGTACTTAGAGGCTATGTCAGGGTCGAAACTTAGATTGGCGGCGATATGTTGACGGCTAAGATGGCTTCTTTTGACCTAACATGGCTATTAGATTGATTGTCACATGAAGATCATATGACTAGGGGGTTTTGACCGGATATTTGGAAGATACATTTTAAAAATATACTTTCGAACTTTGCAAATCATATCTATCACAAATGAGCATATGATCTTTATCCAGAACTTCCACTCGGCATGTCACGATTAACAGGCAAAACGGGGTTTGACGTGATATGATTTGATGGTGCAAATTAATGCCAGTCATTTCACTACCATAAACTACATATATGAAGACTATAAAGACTCTTTAAAGTTGTATTGATTCATAGTATAGATAAGCTGATGCCACTTACATGATGTCTCATCAAAATCGCCTCTCTTGGAGCTGAAGGGGAAATTAGTGACCGCTTTCAAATGCCAAGAGGCTGTCACCATCATATTTCAGAAGGAATAAGCTAGGAGGATGCGGAAAGCCCAACAGACAACAAAGAGTTATCATTCGCCCTATCTACATGCTCTAAAACACATGTCTTGGTCTCATCTGACATGAAAGTGTATCTGAAAATGTATGCCGGCCATTCCTCCAACTTTGCGCAAAGCAGTATCCGCGCCTTTTTATCCCATAGATCCTCCAAACACCCACGATTTGCGAATTATTTCCGGTGGTTTCCATGTTGGATACCCCAGCAATCATCAAATTCACAACAGCGCGGTCTTATTCCACCCGCTTCAAAGAATCAAAGGCCTATAGTACTAGGATTAATACCAAGTGCACGATACATATTCTTCTGCTTCCTCAGAGCATCCGCAGACTTCTGGTGTTTCCGAACGACGCGAATATTCTCATCTACCCGGCTCCATATTTCATTTTCGAGAACTTTAGAACTGTGATCGATAGCATCTACCCCCATCAAGGCATCTTCTATATCCTTGATTCTTTGTTCCATCTTGATAAGGCGCAGATTGAGATCCTCGATTTTGGCTTCTTGGTCTTTGATGATGGTGGTGAGGTCTTCCATTGGTGTTTTATCTTCTGAAGAAGGACGCTTGTGAATGGTGAATCGAGCTGGCTTGGAGGATTGTTTGGTGGGATATTTGTAACTATATAAGCAAGTCAGCGCCACAAGCTCCTCATGAAGTATATATTGGAGATCCACCCTTCCATTCTGCTTGATATACTTAAGTTTGCGGATTGTTTGTGAGCCTCAGTCGTCTGCATTGCGTGTTGAAAGTTTGTGTAGAATGGTTTCTCATGAGCAAAGATATACTGGACAAACCCGCTTGTTGAATTTTGAGTCACATCTAAGGGTACGGCGTTTGATGATACACATTTCACATCCACCTCCATGAGAAGGGTGTGAATCAATCTACCGTACCATTCTAAGTATACTGAGGTTCAGTATAGGATATCAATCGCTGAATACGCTCATTATTTCTACCAAGGCATGGGTGTAAAACGATTTTTCATAGTAAGTAAAAAAAAAGACCTATGTCTCGGGTAATTTTCATGTCATCTTTCTTGTACAGGTAGTGTTTTTGGTACTTTTTGTATCAAATCAGTGGTGCCGCAGCTGAGAGACGGCTCTGTGTACTTAAGTAATCCTCTATATGTATTTGCTTAGACAAAATACAATTATTCACTTGAAGCTGCTCGAGAGTGCTTAGCATTAATGACCCCACCGAAATCATGGGTCAATATTTGATTAAGCGCTCCTAGATACATAACATTTGTATCAATATCATAAGATCTCAACAACTTGTCCATCATTACAAACACTCCAAGTTCACTAAATTTTTCCATTTTAACTGCGGCAGTATCGTAGGTTCATTTCCTAAGGCTTTTGTATTCATTAAGCATACGATGTTTCAAGTTCACGTTCTGCAATATGATTTCATTGACTTTTTCAGAATCTTGTATATGCATACCCAAAATATTCAGCCCGTGGCTGTGATTCATGAATCGATCGTATTGATCACGTTAAACATTAACAGGAGGATTCCAAACTCTTCTAGCGGACTAAATTCCGGGCCTAGATCCGGGTTTCCATGTGTTATTTTGCAAATAAACTACCTTTCTCATCTAATTCCATTCCAAACATAAAAACGACACACAAATTATGTAGCCACCTTGACCCATGGCTCAAGCAAAAGTCCCTTCATCACGAATTTTCGATATCAGAGCTAGATAATCGATACTACGCAGATTCTCCAAACATCTGATACATGTCATAAATTTTCTGCTTGATTTTTGAAACTGTTAACACGGACAAGAAAGGATTAATAGAAGCATCGCCAGGCGTCTAAAATTTATCAATACCTTTGATATCATTTATCCGCACAACTGTACTCATTAGCCTCAACAAAAAAAGCCTTGGATGATTAAAAGCTCTGGGAGTCATATAAGAATCGGTGACTGGTACAAACCAACCAACTCTTGTCCCGCCATTACATTCAACTCAATGCAAAGCTGTTGGGTCACACCATGCACCGAGAAATCTTGAATAGCCTATCTTGTAGTTATAATCTGCTTATCGTAAATCATCATTTCACTTTTTAATTCCAATGAAAATAGAACAACTCCAGATTGGTCACTCGAAAGACAATTTTCTGCAAGGGACCACAAGAGGGGTTCTCCTTGACTTGAAAGTGCGTACGGCACCTTAGAAAAATTTACTTATTTCTGCCTGGGCCCTGGTGGCCTCCATCAAACGAGAGAACAATCATGACTTTAAACAAGATAAATAACATAAAGAAAACATACAATTTTCGTTTTTGTTTCCATGTATTTAATAAAGTTTAGACAAGTGATTAAGGAGATACTCAATGAGGTTCTCGGTACAACGGCTAAATATCGGAATAGGGCACTAACTCCAACTCTACAGTGAGTGAGGTTTCACAAAATAACGGCATTATTTGGCGTCCTTGACTTCACTTCATTTGATTCATTCTCAAAAATTAGTCATCTAAAAATTACAATGTCCGGAAGCCATAAAGTTGAGAGGAGTCACGAGTATCTGCAGCTGTCGGGAGAATCGTACAATTTAAAGCTAATTTACCATCTGAAATAGATCTGTATCAGAAGCATTACTTGCGGTTATTCACAGAGAATTCTTTCTCTAAATGTATTAAATCTTCTTCACAGAAATTTTTTCTCGAATTTTGATAGTTACATTTTTTGTTAAGTAACGAAATGAGTTTACTATGTAGTATAACCTTATACAAACAGACAGGACAGAAAGGACCTGCAAATATTTTCCCAAAAGACTAAACCCCCAGAAGATTTGTAGTTACGTCTCAGATCTCAATCCCAGATTAAGAACCATCGGTATCCTTCAATCCATCCTTAAACTCCTCAATAACCTCTAATCCGCGCTTCTTTTATTCAACGGCATGATCAAGAACAGCCCTCCGTAATTTTATCTCGATAATTAGCTCATCACTCTCTCCATCAAGCTCCCCCGCAGCTAACGAGGAGATGGCGTTCAATCTTTCCGCAGCAGCTTTTATATCCCGATTCAAAGATACTTCTACTTCTCGGGAAATTCTTCTACGGAATTGCTCTACCTATAGCAACACCACACTCTCTTCATCGCGATATCTAACACCATATATATTCAAACCCATCCTCGCATCGCTGAACAAAGTAAAGATACTGGGTATTCATATATTTCATTAAGATCTATATTCTACCACCTATCTCACTATCCCACACTTCTCATCTATCTATCTATCTATGATCTTACAACCCCCAACCTTTCCACCTCGCTATCAATATTATACCCATTAAAGTACACTGAAAAAAGCCCTCATTTCTTTCGCCTCCCACTTCTCTCTTCAATCAGCCTCCAAGACAGCCCCCCCCTCCCCCCCCCCATCCTGCACCCCGCATCCCCACCACCTTCACAAACCTCACAACCCCATGAAATCTCTTTTCCTTTTCCTTTTCCTTTTCTTTTTCATTTTTTCCCCTTCCCTCACCTCACCCCGTTCCCTATCTCAAAGTCTCCTTCCTCCTTGTTCCCACCACAAACCCGCTCTAACCGCAACATACCACATACCACAATCCATCAATAAACCCAACAAAAGTAAAAGAAAATAGAGAAATCCTTCTTAAAAAATCGCAATTGCTCACAGAGCACTACCATAAATCATCCATTCAATCCAGTTCTCATAAAATTAAGACCCGCTCTCCATCGAAATAGAAGTCCAAACCCCCCCTTGCCCCCACAAGGGGACATTCTATCATACAAGCAAGAAAAATAAAAAGACTTGAAGAAAGAATGTCGAAAAAGATACTCGATTCTATGTACAATTCCCACGTTACCACCCATACTATCTCAGCGTTTTTGGTATCCATAAAAGCAGAGCACTTACTAATCGCTACAGTGATATACAAAATTCATTTCCTTCCCTTCTAAACCTGGATTACCTTTACTCCCATTATTTACTCTCTTTCATCCTTCCGCCCTGTTCGCTATGATCTATCAACCATTCAAACACAATCATCTCGTGACGGTGTTTTTCTGGCCAATCGTTCCATTCCCCAAATCCACTTTACATTCCACCAAATTAACGGTGTTTCCGCCTCCCATCGAAATATTCATGGCAGCCAAGTTTTCGAAGCTTTCTTGATTGAAGAACTTTTGAAGCTGTGTTTGTGCTGTGACTGCATTATCTAAGTTTTCCTGTTGCAAAACAAAAAGTACTGTGACTCTAGCAAAGTCTAGAACTTCCTGAGTAATGGCAAAGGCAGCTGTTGGGTCAATTGTAGAAGTTGTAAGGGTTGCGGATGTGGTCTTCGTGGTACTCGTAGATGAAGTTGTGGAAGGCGATGCAACAGAGGTTGATGCGGCGGAAACAGTTGAAGTGGCTCCAGACTGTGACGTAGAGTCTACCGAGTTGATATCCGTGGGGATGAACGTTACATCTGGGTTTGCAAGAGCGCGGATCTCGGCCTTTGTAGGGTCGGGCTGTGCATCCCTTTTTACCTTGTTGGCCGTGGAAAGCGTCGCTTCAGCACTCGCGTCTCCCATTCTTTCATCACTTCCATCAAAAGTGACCAGCGAATTTTCCGACGCACAACTCAAATCCCCGGCGTTAAATCTCGCCAGAATGGTATTCTCGAATAAAGGGATCGAAAAATTGGTTTGAGCGGCCGAAATTAGTCGAGGTATAGAGTCGCCAATAGTCATGTTTGTCGCAGTGCCTGATGAGATGGTGGTACAGCCTGTAGATCCCGCAACTGTGCATGTGCTGCCTGTGAATCCATTTGTGCATATGCAAGAACAAACACCATTGTCGACGTAAGAAGTTCCCCCATTTTTACAAGCAGTTGAACTATCTGCAGCGCAGATTTGTACTGGAGTGGCGGTCGCGGTGGTAGTTGTTTTGTGTTTGTCAATTACGAGAAATTTAAGAGGTACGACGACGGCGGTCGCAATTATTATTAGTAAGATTATAATAACGAGAATGAAACCCCAACAAGGTAGACCGCAACATTTCCTTTGTTTTCTTGCACTTGTGACGTGTTTCGGATCATTTGAATCGTATTCTGGCCAGGCCGATAAAGGTCGTGGAGTATCGCGAGCAGGCGTTTCACGACCAGGCGGTGGAAAGGCTGATAACATTCCGGAAAGAGTAGAACCTCGTCTCTCATAATTAGGTGAAACTGTTATATGTTAGAGACTGCAATTTAAAAGAAATATCAACCACACTCACGTTCGATTTCTTTCTCGTTTGGAAAGTCTCTGTCGCTGGGAAAATCGTCCAAACCCATTCGACTTGCTGGTCTTTTGCCACGATCAATCATCGACGCTAATCTCGTTGCTCTCCTAATCAAGTCTGGTAAACTAGTCAAACTACCTCTAGATTCTGCCTCTCTTACTGCATCGATATTGAGACGTGGTGGTCGACGAATTGCTGATAGCCTACTAAAAGGTCGTCCATCATTTACGGAAGGTGATTTCATCCTGCTCGAGTCACTAGGTAAAGCACTTGCTGCTTGATATGCTCCGAGCATAGCACTTGCGTTTGGGCTCTTTGTTCCATCTCGTGAAGGCGGGTCGGTCGTTAGCGCCATGGCAACTGTTGGAACTGATTCGTCAGAATTTGATGGAGTAGGGTCAATGAGTCCTGTACCACTCGCTAAAGGTGAATTCAGATCTCCGGGCATCGGCCATTGTGTTGATCTTTGAGCTTCTACTGGACTTAATGTTGATTGTTGTAACGGTGTTGGGTATAATCTCCTGGTATCCGATGGTGGCGTAGGTATTGCAGCAAGTCGTGCTGGGTCGATCTGACCTGAGGATCGTGTTACGATCATAGAGGGTCTCGCTCGTTTGCCAATGCTAGCACTTCTGATCAATCCTCGGTCGTCGTTGTCATCTGATTCTCTAGATTCTCGACCTTCCGATACTGTATCGAACCTCCTATCATCTTCATAATCATCATCATCATCTGATCGATAATAGCCGGGCGATTCTGGTCCCCAACTTGAAGGTATAGCTGCACTCGATGCATATGAACTATGTGAGCCTGGGAGTGTTCGTGGACTGAGACCCATGCCCTCAGATACCTCTGGAATCGGGGATACGAAAGAAACTTGAGAGTAATATGATGAAGCGCCTCTTCTGGAAGTTGGTGGTGGTCCTAGATTAGTACTTCTCCTTGCCGACGGTGGAATAGCTGGTATTGGAACAGGGAAGTCAGGTATTGTACCGACCGATGAAACGGTAGAAGGGCGTGATGATGATGTTAGTGGAGGAGATTGTAGTGATTGGTAGTTTTGATCAAAGTTATCATCTTGATTTCGTGGTGAGCCACGAGTTTGTGGTGGGGCAAATAAATCTTGTGGCTGTGGAGGTTGTTGTGGTTGTTGTGGTTGGTATTGAAATGTTGGGGTAATATCTTGTATTCTAGACGAATCAAGGATTGAAGGTACATGACTAGGTCTTGGTGGTCTTTGAGGAGGTGGACCGCGATTAGGAGGAGGTTGATACTGTGGAGGTTCTGGGCCAGGATTTGTTCCCATCAATGGCCATTGTGCTACTTGAGTAGGTCGAGAAATCGCCAGACCGACAGTACTTTGAACACCGTTTTTCGACATTCCTGGTGAACCTTGAAGTCTTGCTCTTGGCGGACTCGAGCTCGTTGATGTAGGATCGTAAGGCCTCGGTGCAGGTATCGGTTCGGTAGGTCTACCTGCTGCCGCTCTTTCTCTTGCCCTCTTCACTGATCCACCTCTACTCGGCGCATCCCATTGTTGTTGTTGTTGACTCATCTGATACAAATATCAGGCCGTTCGTACTACCAATAGTGAAATGAAACTCAGGTATCCGCAGATTCGGGGACCAATATCCAATCATTCGGGTCCTTCCGTGTATTATTTCGTTTGTATCTGCATGAAGCCGTTCCGTCTAGATTATTATTTCCACAGTCGTATGGGTCCTTCTTCCAAGACCTCGAAAGTGACGAATACTTTGTCCTAGGATGTGCACGCCACAATAAATTTTAAACCAGCGACTGAAAATGAGTATCGAATTTTTGTGAAAAGATGTTGAAGGGGAGCCTTAAGGTTAGAAGAATACAAAATTGCTAAAGAACGTAATTTCGGTTCACTGGGAGCCGACTGGGAAAATAAAGAAGAATTGAATGTCTATTGGACCAAAGTATACTTTCGCATATCAAAGACCGAAGGCGATCCGTATGTAGTGAATGGAAGAAGCCGATCAAGGCGATTTGTGAAGTCGAGGATGCACTATGGCAGTTCCTAAGAGCGTAAACTACGCAAGCACAATCAATTAGTAACTACCGCCAGCGACAAACGACCTGCGCGCAATGAAAGGAAGAAGCACAATAGAGCCAGTGTCAAAAGATTGACTGGAGACGAAGAGTGGCCATAGGGTAAGACACAAGATACCGGTAGTCTCGCTATCAACTACCACGGACTTTTGGCTGACACAAAACCTCATATAGTGACGTGCCTCAGTGTTCAATTAACAAAGCAATGATAGTATTGGGATGATCCCCTTCAACGAAGTCGTCACAAATAAAGCAAAAGCCCAAAAATTCCTCAAGACGGCACACTACAAGTAATCATCGGCTATGTTGAAATCATTCACATACATTTGGTGTTTCGCAAGCCTGAGTGGATCCTTCATGCGATGTGAAGTCTTCCCTGAATTGTCTTCTCTTCTGCCCCGATATCCTCGATAACTTTTTGGAGTCGATTGGAATATGTATAGACCCCCCTACGTCGACCTCAAACGTTCTCTTTTTCAACCTGCTTGTTGTGGGAGAAGCCGGTCTCTGCAGGTACAAGTTGAAAGATTGGGATACTTGTATTTATTTTGACGAGGGAAGTTGAGAGTATGGTATGTGGAAGGAAGCTTTCGAAGCTTGTAGGCACTCTTTGGTCGTTTCAGAATCGGGATCCTATCACCAACCTATTGTATCCAAAAATGAGCGTCGAGCCGATCAAGCAATGCTGAAGCGCAAGTCTTGGGTATGAATTTAAAGAAAGTTATCGACCAAAAAATGAAGCCACAGGAAGTCGGATTTGGTTCGAGTTCGAGTTTAAAGTTGAGAAAGGCTGTGGTTGAGAAAGGAAGTTAGGATTCGGTAGATACTTTTGATAAACAGGCAGGAAGGATCTAAAGTGTCATTTCGAGCTACACCAGATTTGTTTGAGTCAAGTCAGTAAGGAAAACGGTCTGATGGATCAATGCTCCGCAGCCTGATTGGAACCAGTCAATTGTGAATTTGAGGGGGCTTCCTGATGGATGGGTACACGCTACTTTCTCATCGTATAAATGAGGGGATGGGGGTACATAAACGAAGGACGTACTTGGTACAATGCAGTTGCAGAAAGGCCCTTCAATCTGGACAAAAAGTTTCTTTTACCTTGTCCTCCGATTTATCCATGATCCATACTATTCAACCCATGGATAAGGTCGCCATACAAAATGTTTCCCCTGGTCATGCATAGTGATGAAAAAGAAAAGACATCCGATCGTGGTCAGACTTGGAAAGTGTTTTTTTTGTTCACTGGTCTCGTGTGTTTTTGCGGGTCACGACATTTACAGGGGGTTTAAAAATGCCATAGGTTTAGGTCTCTTTTTGAGATCTTCAACCTCAGATATCTCGATGTTATTGGTTAATGGTTAATGGTTAATGGGTAATGGGTAATGGGTAAGTTGAGCTGCCGATGCCGGGAGTCTTAATAGTTGATGCAGTTACTCTAGGAGAATATCAAAGCAGCAATAAGTATGTGGCACATGACTAAGTATGTGTAGCACAACCAGCCAATCATGTGTTTGGAAGAGTGATGATACTGATGGCCGCTTTCAATAATTGAGTTCCGTTGGTACGTTCCTTTATCTTAGTCACCAATCAATCCATTCAGCCTTCCATCAAAGCACTCCAGCTTCTTGCCAAGTTGCCATCCCATTTTAGCGCTACAACGTCCGCGTGGGAAACGGGTGAATCCAGGATACAAGCGAGAATGGGAGACGACGACATCTGCACCTTTTGGCTACTTACGTGAGTGACAACAGATTAAAACTTTTGTTGCACTCGATCGCATATCATAGAACTCATCTATAATTAACCACATACATGTACGGTATACTTACTCATTGGAAGGCCTCAAATAAACACATACACATGGTACGACTCACTCCTCCACATCAGCGAAACGCCGGAAGCTCTTTCATAAAATCTCCCTGTGTCCTCGAATTATATTCAATCCCAATTCCACTTTTCCAGGCACTTTCCCATTTATCACATACAGTCACAATCCTACCAATCTTGACCCCTGTCTCCCTCGTGGTATTCCATCCTAGACTGAGTCCGAGCAATCTCATTCCACTGTTTCAGATTGAAAAGAAAAGAAAAAGATTCCAACTCGCTTCACCGCAGGGTCAAGGATTACATAAACTCTGAGGTTACCCATTCCTTACAGGGGCCAAAAACCCCCCATCTTTAACCATTCAAAGCCCTGAACTGGAGGCTTTAGAATTGTTCAAATGGGCATCTATGAAAGAATATTTCCTTCTTTTAGCTATTTTTAATAGTCCGTACATTACTTCAAACTTCCCTTCTTTTCGCGATTTTCCTATTTGACCTTTTAACTTTTCATCTGATGTATCATCAACTCGGGAGGTTGGGATTCTTATGTCAGCTCTAGTCTCGCAGATCTTGCATTGGCGAATTTGCTCATGTCATGTACGAGAAAAGAGAATATGCAGGTAGCAAACTGGAGGGGGAAGAAGAAAAGATACAGTACCTACGCAGGACGTACAAGCAAGATATCGGATTTTCATCACACCGTCTTTCAGTACGTGACAAGCCAAGTTTCTCAAGAGGTCAGGTAATACGAGATCGTGTCTCTTTCTCCTATCTTCTCACTAAAATTCTCCGCCCTCGCCGTCCTCACACTTATTCCCATCGTGATGCAACGTTTTCTTTCAATTGCGCAACCTCATCGAGAACAGTTTCCCTAGCGCAAATCTCCATATTACTCATATGCAATACCCCAAGGGTTAAATTGTCATTAGTACCCAAATCAAGCGCCCTGAGGCATTTCCTAGCGATAAGCGGAAATGAACTATGGGGCCCTTTGCTATATTTACCCTCGCATTCAATTTACGGAGATATAATGGTATACAAAAACATCAAAATATTATTTGCGTGGTTTCCAATTTATTGATGATCGGCCCAGATTTAACTTTAGGGTCCTGACACCTCAGATCATCATGGTGGAGATATATTTGGGCAAGGAGGATGCGAAGTGAGTCAAGTGACGGAGGAGAAAAGCTTCATTGATTTGTGGAAATTATGAATTGCATATTTCTCATCTCCAGTCAGGGCGCGATACGCTTTTGGATTGGTTTTATTCGTTTCGCTGCACATCCTTTCCATATCTGCGTGGAAACTCCATCCAATACTATCCGAAATTGCATGCCGGCATAACACTTCTGGAGATTTGCAAGTGTTACTTTTCTACATCTCCTAAAGTTCTCCTATTTACTCCTCCGTGAATGAAATTAACTTCATGCTGGCAAAGTAATCCTGGGTGTCGTGACTCCGAAAATTCATTTTCCAATTCTTTACTGTGGAACGTGGTTGCCAGCGCAGCAAACGAGTCCTTCATCGATTCCGGCAGTGGTTCGAGGCTGCTGCTGTACTATGTTTACTATTGTCCCACGAAGTACATCCTTTTTGAACACACCACGCTGTTGTGGGACCTGGTACTTGATCCTTGGATCGGCTTTTGATGTAGGTACCGCGATCATCCTAACATCCTACCGGCATATATGTATGTCTCATCCTTACTCGTGTCTCCATATCACTTCCATTTTGAGCCTCTCGATTGTCATTGCGGTGAGACCTTTGGTGATACCAATCACGTTTATTGTATTTCCTAGGTGTAACGAATGCCAAATTACCTCCTGCTACTCATTACACGTGGTTTAATGCCTGGCCAAACGTTTGGTGATACAGCAAGTTGCAATTTCACTTATGTTTCTATCTCCCTTGAACTTTCGTCATTACACGAAACCTCTTTGTCTTAATTTCCTCGCTGCAGAGAATTAGACAAAGCAAGTATGAGGCAGGCGGTACCGTGAGCATTATTACACAGTAACAATTCACCCATGCCATCGCCAAAACTTTCATATGTTGTCGATTATCGCCTTCCGAAATTATCATTGCTATCTTCTAGTCTAACTATATACCTAAAACTCTTTCGTCCGTATCATCGGAAGCAGGGTAGTTAGAAAGAAATTGGGAGAGCAATATCTATTGTAGTATAGAACACCTCCTACCTTCATATCAATGAAGTCAGCTCACAATAGATTTCCCTATGGGCTGGCTAGTCCAACAAGTATCTAATCTCAATTGTTCATCTTAGTCCCCGATTCCTTCTTTCTAAAAAAAGGACTTAGAGTCCCATCTCTAGTCTAAACTTCTGACTATTCACCACAACACGTATTGGAGAATATTTCAATATACAAATGGTGTGTTTGCTTGGAGTATATACAAACCAAAGCCTTGTGTCTTCTTCAATGCATAATAATGTAATTGTCGGCTAAGAACCAGAAGTCCAAGGCAACTTTGATTCGATCCTTGCGCGGCAATGTAGTCCATTTTTATGATTAGTTTTCTCGTTACGATATCCAAAGTTCTGTAGGGGTTTCAGGGTAGATGATACTTCTGTCTTATTGTGATAGCAACCATGTTTCCTGAAATACTGTAAGCAGCAACTTGTATACGGTACATACGACAAAGGATGTCCATAAACATTGAAGAGACAATAAACTAGAATCACAAGATTATAGCAGTTCCCAGAGCCTGAAGATGCACTTCCCACATCCTATTGCATTATTAGATGGGACAAAAAAAATCCAATCTCAAGTTCGTGTTTTTATGCCTCCCTATCTCATCCACAAAAATTATTCACTTATTCCCTCCATCCCAATCCTATTCGGTCAATCCCCTCCATTTTCAACTTCTATTCATCACGCCATCATTTACACTCAATCCACTCCCTAGTTATCATTTCCCCACCCTTTAACTCCCCCACTGCGTTAGTATATACAATCCACCGACCTTTCTTATCGAAACTAAACTAAACGTATCATGAAAATAGCAGCAAGGTTAACTAATTGCAGCCTCTTTCTCATAGTTTTACTATACCCCCAAAAAACGATTGGCTTGCTCTTAAAATCCTTTCGACAGGAATCATTAGTATGGAAGGAAATTACATTTTTGCTGCGTTGGTGATTTATCACTATTAGGGAGATTTTGATGGCCAGGCAGGCGAATAATGAAAGCTTTCACTACTTTTACTGTAGCTCGCGGTAGTTTCGCCATCAAAATATCATATCATTTTCACTACTATTCCACTCAATTAAGATACGATATCTTGAAACCCCAACATGAATATAAATATAAACACATCTAACAATTAAATCCCCTTGTAAGAAGACATCTTAAATTAGATGCACTTCCACCGCTACAGAAATTCTATGGAGTACTCTCAACTGGGTTGAATTCGAAGTTATTTATTACTTTCTAGTTGCTAGTTGGTAGTTATGTTTTCCCATTTTGGGAAATATATATATAGATAGATAGATCGAAGATTTTGATTTGAAGTGGGTTTGAATTGAGTTTCTAGGTCGAGATGGGGGGAGAGAGGGCGTGATGTAGGATGATAGGGCGATGAGATACATCTTGGGAATTCTCAGGGGCACTTTGAGTATTTAAAGCTTACTATATGTATAAACTATACATCCGGTCTGAAAATCATTTGGAGTATAGTAATAGATTGAATTTGAATTTTAAGAGCTAAACTTGGTCTTGTAAAGTTCGAAAATTGTGATGGGTATCTTTACCTAATTATAGAGAAGTATCCTTTGCCCATGCTACAGCCATCCAAGTGTATTGTGGGAATCATCTGAGGGATTATTCAAGGAAAGCCATTGATATTACATACGAAAGATCACCTTTGCTATATCCTACAAGTCCAAAGTGATAACATCATAAAACCCCATTTTATGAATACTACACTCTTGTCAGACTATCATCAGGTCAATTGTACAGCAATTCTCCTCGAATATTTCCGAGTCTGAATCTCTTTCTATTGAGAAATATAGCGTTCCTGGTATATCCTGATCATTTTTCATCTTGTTTCTCGCTTTTTTGCATATATTTCTACTCTTTGATTTAGCTCAAATCGCAAATCACAAATTAAATCAGAAGGCTTGTTTATCTTCAAAGCCGGGTGAATATCTTCACAAACCTGAATTGCAAAATTTTATAATAATTTCCATTATATGTCCAGAACACAGTGCAGTTTGTCATTCAGTTTCGAAAGGTGCCGATCCAGGTTCAGATCAGGGAAAATCGTGTCGTTTATGTTGTATGGTTCTCTCACAACGTTTCACATTTCGCACTACTCAAGAATGTGTTTAAGAATTTGACACTGTTGAATTTTTTTTCTATATTTAGTAGAAGTTACTGATTTGATACTTTCATGTATAGTTTGATTTTCCAGAGGAGCAGCAGTGTGTTCAATAGTCTAACCTGTACTCGAGTAGTCCAACAACAAAAGGCTTTTGAATGTGGAAATCATCATGATACTGAACCCATTTTTGGATCTTGAATCTTGAAATTTGTAAGAATATGCAATCCCTTTTAAAAAGAAACTTTACCAAAATAATTTGACCGAAACATTGTCAGATGCTCGAAGGTTGATGGCTCTAGATCCACTGCAATTCAGATTATGGATGCATTGAGGAGATGAAAGATAAATTCAAGATGGAGAATGTCCAGCGCTCTCGTATGTCATGAATTTAACAACATTATTTTTCATTGGTTATGTAGTGGAGGGAGTAACTGATATATATGAGGATGTTACAGGACTGTAAAAATACATGAGTTCGAAAGAAATGGCGAAATAGTCAAATAGTTTTTAACCGAGAATTGAAAGGACTCGCTGATTGGTAGTCAAGTAGGGTTTCGAGTACGAGTAGTCTGACTGCAGCCTGAGAATGAAAGACTTTTGAATTTCTTCAATTGATTTATGTATTAGGATCTTTTGGATTATTGAAATAATTTGGGATGTTCGATGTATTTAGGATATTTATAAATAATATCTGGGATATTCAATATATTTAAGATATCCAAAACATTTGGAACATTCGAATATATTCAATTTTTGAAAACGTTGTGCAAAATTGAAAGCTTTCACATCTAGTCTGCCAATTTGCACTACTAAATACACCAGAGCCCCATTTCTGCTGACAGGCCTATCCCCTCACAAGGAAAAAACAATCCATCTCCCTCACCGCAAACGGACTCGCAAACCGGTCCAGTTTTCGGATCCAAGCCCCCAGAATTACATCTTCCGCCGCCCGCAGCCGTACTACTAATCCACTTCACATCCACATACGCAAACTGAATATAATAATTTTTTTGTTCGCCTGTTACTATGAGGGTATATGGTTATTTGCTTGTAAATATATAGCTGGTGCCATCGTTGATACCGGTACCGAAAGAATGGGCAGATGATACATCTGTAGCACCGATTGTGTTTCTGGCGTTGTCTTTGGGGGTTATGATGGCAAAGAGATTTTTAGAGGCGGAGACGCAATTTTGTGTCTTGGTGAGATGGAAGGAACATGTTCCCGTGGCGTATGGTAGCGGCGGAGGAGGAGGAGTAGAAGAAGGAAGAGGCAGCGACGGCGTAGAGGTAGACGAGTTACTAGTGAAAGTCATGGAAGTCACAGACGAAATGATCCTTGACGTAGTGGTAGCGGCGTATAAATCTAATATCCAGGAAGATCTCTGGTTTATATAGTCTGAAGGATATGCTGAATCTGGAGAAAAATCGTCGATAGTTATATATGCGACATTGGCATCAGCGGCACTGGCAGGATTCATGTCATCCGAATAACCCGAATAATCGTATTGCGCATCTGCACTTAGCGTAATATTCGATATTTGGACATTTCCGGTGTTGTTTAGAGAAAGGTTGCCACCATCAGGATTGGAAGTAAATGTAGCGATTAAATTGAGAGGACGGCTAGGATAAAGGACGCCGTCTATTACTTATGGACTATTGGCAGGTGGGGGTATATATTATTGATCTTCCTCGTGACATATTTGGCTAAAGCATAATAGGCTAGGTTGTCCGCACTTCGTTGACATAGTATCCGGAACTACTAATGTCAGGCTTGTGCCAGCGAGCCATGATCTTGGTCCATAATGCGCCGCGTATGAGTTGTTGTGCCTTTTCCTCATCATCGTAATACTATACCTCAAGGTTAACAGCAGGAGGATTAGGAGATGGCGAATCAGCCGCCAAGTTCAAATGTAGTGATTCGTGCTAGTGAAGATACGGTCAATTGATTTTCCATATAACTCGGGGGGTTCTTAAAGACTCACAGAAGAAATCAGAGCCCTATTGTCACTTTCCTCTAGGTTATATTTGAATAAATCTCTCGGGCTACTATCCCTTGTGACTGAGTCCTCTAAGTTCCTCCTGTTGAAGAAATCCGGGTAAAAATTTATCATAGGTTGATTCGTATCGCCCAAGTTTGCGGCGTGAACAAATGGTGTGCCGCTTGGTTGTGGGGGCTGTCCGCGGCCTGGTGGTGTGAGATATGTGAGCAATAATAATAGCATCGGGGCGTCCAATGGTCTGTACTGCAGTCCGATGTGCAATCTCGAAATTCGAAAATCTGTGAGTATTTGAAAACTAACCAGCCATTTCATTGAAATTGCTGTTTCGAATTGGTCCAAAGTTGTAAGGGACTTCAATATCTCGAAAAATCTCAACTACGCACATGTATTCAACATACCAAATAAAGAAAATATTCCATGAACACAGTTTTTTCAAGAAAATCTAAAATCAAAAGTCTCTCATTGTGGAGTGCAGCAAGGCCGTTGGGAAGTGTTTCTAGTAGAACGGAGTAACTCATTTGTTCTCGTTTGGTCTATTTTGACACTGCTTGTTTGGATCATCGCATCGTACGTGAATTGTATGTTGAAAAAAAGGATTTTTTGTTACTGTAAATGACCGCCGCCCCATTTGCAAAGACTGCTTGTATTTGAGACTGTTCAGCTAGATTGTATGCAGGAGAACCCAGGAAATCAAGAGCAGCTGCGTTTTTACAATCAATATTTTCAGCAACACCCTCGGTGTTAGACATAACCCATGCATCATAGTAGGCACTGTCAATTTTGCCTTTAGCTCCAGCTCCAAAGGTGCTGCTGCAGTCTTTGTAATCCTACAGTCTTGTTCCAACCTTATTGATAACAGATGCATTCGTGGCAGCTAGCGGTATATCGGTGCCAGTGGGTATAACTTAGTCAGGAGGTTCGTCACCTAGATAGGGGAGAAGCGAATTATTTGTAGTTGGGATCTGCGCGAAAGCAAACCGCAACAATAAAGCAGTCGTTGGAAGAGTAAAAAACGCAGTCATGTTGTCATTAGTCTCAACTTAAATAATGGTAGAAATAGTGCACAGTAGGTAGCTATATTGAGCCTTGCCAAATTCATTTATACCTCCATGAGAACCATTATCCGAAAACCGTGCCGTGTGATGTTAACATAACGACCCTCATTGTTGCAAAAGAAAACTTCGAGAAATAACAGCACAGCTATGCCGTTCATTGTTTTGCCATGGCCAAGAAATGCACAAACAATGGCCATGAGAACTGACCATCCATCGTATAATCTCCCGAGACCATTGGTTTCCCTTGCCTTTTGCTTGTAGGGAGAATATTCTAAAAAAGCTATTTTTATAGCTTGACGTGGAACTCCTTCTTGATGACTTTCAGAACCCTTGCCACGGAAAAGGAGGCGACAGCAAGAAATGATGCGCATTCTATAAGCTTGATTAATCGCATTATTACTCTGCCGCCAACACAAGGTGAGCATTTGCTAGCCCGATGGCCCTACAAGGCAAACCTCACACGTACATCCAACAAAAGAACAATTTGAGAAATCTAAAGGATGTTTTCTGATGCCTGTGATTCAAAAGAAGTTATCAATCGAGGAGTTCATTGGCAGTCAACGTGTAACTACGCCGGTAAACAAGACTAACAGTTGGTGGTTGCACTCGCAAAACTGAGCCCCAGGAAAGTGTTGACGTTTGATAACTATTCATGAATGAGGCTCGTAAATCCTTTCTAATTATACTGCGGCTGTGTAAACCAAAACGGGCGAAGTCATTAAAAATGCAGTGTGAGAGAATGAATGGTTGATGAGCTAAATCGGTAGTGCTATTGATATATGATGTTATAGAAAGGAAGATTGACTGGCCGAATCACAATCAAGCTAAGGTAAAAAGAGCGTTTGATGGCATCTAAACTTTCTAATGCTAGGCTCATCTTGGATTAATCTTGAGCAATTGGAACTCAAGAAAACATACTTAGCCGCCTAGCGCGACTAGACTAGGCAACATGTTTCAAGAAAGTTTTGATAAAATAACATCATGCTTTAAAGCCAAATGAATAACACCACTTTTCGAGCAATAAAATACTAGGAAAAGTTTCCATCCTTTTCTTATTGTGCCTTGCACACTATCTTCTTCATGCCTTCAGGTCGCTCTTCCAAAAGCATGTTTTTCACAACAATTCTCGGCGTCGGGCAAGACTCAATATCTTGTCCCTAGAGACTTCCCTATTCCTTTGGCCTGCCACTTACATATAAATAGCGCCGGCATTTACTCCTCCTTTCACATATTGAACTTCCTCGATATTACTCCCATGCTCGGCAGCAAAATTTACCGCACCTTTCCCACCCTCTTCCCTCCGCCCAAATCCGATCCAGTGGACCTAACAGTCGAAGCCTCGTCTCGCATGGCGGCGGAGCGTCGTCTACTCTATCCGGACTTTAATTATACTATGCGCAATATATTCCATACACGCGGCTGTACAATCTATGGTTTCCCATCCAGCGGCGGCATTTTCATCAAAGAGAATGCCGATATCGTCGATATGAATGTTCTCTCTCTGGACTGTTTTCACCCTATTCAACGATCACCTGATCCTATCGTAGAAGACGAGTTTGTGCTTCGATGCGAAAAATCGGGGCAATCTGGTGAAGAAGGATACATCATCGCGAGAGGGAATGGGCTTCTTCAAAGTATGATTACCAACACCCAGTTGTTCTTCGTTCACCCTCGAAAGATGCTTAGAAAAAAATCTTGATATTCGGATGCCCGACTAAATGGGGGGGGGGGACTTGGGTATTACCTAATCATATGCTTGAAGGTATGGAACATTTATTGCAGAGAGATTTCGAGACAATCAAGATGGCGGTGATTATGGATGAGAGGCTGGAGGTGATGAGAGATTTTGGTGTTGTGTTCTATGACAAGGAGGAGGAGGACGTAGAAGAACTTGGGGATGAATACTGGAATGCGAGAGATGATGAATGTTTGTGAGATGTCATGGAACGAAGCCAGAATTACACTCCTTGATGGATAAGATTTTCAATTTACCACATTTAATCCCTTCTTGAACTGTAGATTTCTTTTAGCATGGCATTAACACGCATATCTGCGTGCTTCTCGACCTTCATTTTGTATGACTTTTGTAATTTTTCCACACACATTCTTTTGAACGATTTCGGTACTCTCTTGATACCGATTGTCTCATAAAATGGCTCGTTCACGCCCGAGTACCTACCAAAAGTCCCACGGACGCGATTTCCCATATACTAGAGAAAGGATTTCGAGAGAAAGAAGAAGCTAGTCGAGCGGAAATCGAGTTGGGAAAATTCGCGCAGCTGTGCAAAAACCATACAGCAGGACCGCTGGAGCACCAAAAGGATCCATCAAACAAATGTGGCAGGCAATTTTGATGCCTAGGAAAACCAAAATATAGAAGACCGGCAACCCGTCCCGCAAAATCTTAATGATTGCATCACCTTCCGAGCCTCGAATATACTTGAGTATGCAATTTTCGACTCTGTCAAGAGATAGATTCTAGCCTTGTTGGTATCAAACGACATTGAATCCGCGAAAACAGGTGGAGAGTTAGACTACTGGGGCAGATGGCTAGAAAGCGCCTCGATACCAACGCATGC
Source organism: Sclerotinia nivalis (assembly GCA_029531795.1). Classification (NCBI taxonomy): domain Eukaryota; kingdom Fungi; phylum Ascomycota; class Leotiomycetes; order Helotiales; family Sclerotiniaceae; genus Sclerotinia; species Sclerotinia nivalis. The sequence continues at coordinate 1,170,518 of JAPEIS010000003.1, forward strand.
CTTTGACTTCGGTCACAGTGACAACACTATCAATTTATCGGCGTCATGAAATGAAGAAACTAAAAGACATTGGATATTTTTATGTTCAACGAAAAAGAAACCCAGCTGTTCTCTACCTTCACGAGATGCTGCAGGATGCAATGGATGGACAATATGCGAATGATGAAGGGCACCTGACGAGTCGAAGGATGAATGAAAAGAATACCCACTAGGTCAAGAAAACTCTTCAATGTCCCCATCCAAATTTGACAATCAAATGGAGCTTACCTAGATGGCTAGGAATTTTAATTTTGGTGTGTGATTTATTCATCCATGGCCCAAAGAATGATACATCACTCGAGGAGACTTCCATCGATGATAAGTGAATGAGCTTGACTGAGGGATACTCTCATTCATGGCAATCATCAGTCACTAGAGACTTCTATTTATGATAGAAACCAACGACAGATACATGTGTTTTGGCAGTCATAAATTCAACTTGACAGCAGTGTCTACCTTACTAAGCATGGTAAGGCTACCTGACTTGTCCCTCATATTCCGGTGACCGAAACGACCAAATGTGAAGTTAAGCTTCAAGTACTTGCCGCGTCAAGGTTGACAACCTAGAACTGTCAAACAACTCCTCAACTTCTTCATCATCTCCATACCAAAACAACAATTTTACGCTCTTTTTCTGTAATTGTTCGTTTGACTTGATACCCCAAAACTCAATCAATTATCATTTGCAATAATGTCGGACGAACAGATTCGCAAGCCTGACAAGGACTTTTCCAAAGAGGTCGACACACAGCTTCCAGAAGCCGAGCAGCTTGCACAGGTATATCTCTATTATGATTAGAATAAAATAGGAAATTCTCTAACTTATTTTACTCTATTAGACAAATGTGCAAGGCGCCATTGAGAAGCTTACGGTATTGGAGAAACAAACAAGACAGGTCAGACCGAAACACTTTACACATCAGCGCACGCCATTAACATCTCCAACAGGCATCAGATCTTGCATCGACATCTCGAATCCTCGTCGGAATTGTCACTATCTGCAAAAATGCTGGCGATTGGAGTTTATTGAATGAACAAGTTCTGTTATTATCGAAGAAACATGGCCAACTCAAACAAGCTACGACAAAAATGGTACAGGTGGTTATGGAGTTTTTGGATTCAACACCAAACCTGGAGACAAAGCTCACAGTCATCGAGACATTGCGAACGGTCACAGAGGGAAAGATCTTCGTCGAGGTTGAGCGCGCCCGAGTTACTAAAATCCTCTCCGATATCAAGAAGGAACAGGGTGATCTCAAATCAGCAACAGACATTTTGTGCGAGTTGCAAGTCGAGACATTCGGATCTATGGAAAGAAGGGAGAAGACAGAATTTATCCTGGCACAAGTCGCATTATGTATAGAGAGCAACGACTGGACACAAGCTGGAATCTTAAGTCGAAAGATCAGTACCAAATATTTGGCAAGAAAGCCGAAGAAGACTCCGGAGCAGTTAGTGAAGGAGGCAGAGGATAGGGAAAAGAGAAGAAAGAAGGGAGAGGATGTTCCAGAGCCAAAGGAGGACGATGTTACCGATCTCAAGTTGAAATATTACGAGCACCAAATCACTTTGGCGAAGCATGATGACAAATATCTTGATGCTTGCAAGCATTATAGACAAGTTCTTGATACGGAAGCTGTCGAAGAGGATCCTCAGAAGCTTCATTCGGTAAGTTTGATACTTCCACTCCCCTCTAAGAAAAAGCTAATATTTGCAGGTCTTGCAAAGAATCATCTACTATGTCATCTTAGCTCCTTATGATAACGAACAATCCGATCTCCTCCACCGCGTACACAAAGATACTCGTAATAGCCAAGTACCACTCGATTCCCAGCTTCTCAAGCTATTCACAGTTCCAGAACTTATGCGATGGCCCGAAGTTTCAAAGATATTTGGACCACACCTCTGCGATACCGATGTTTTCGACGTTTCACAAGGTCAATCTGCCGACCCCAAGGCACACAAACGTTGGGAAGATCTACGCAAACGTGTTATTGAACACAACGTTCGAGTGGTCGCCAAATACTATACACGAATTCAAATGCCCCGATTGACTCAACTTCTTGATTTGACCGAAGACGAGACAGAGAAATATATTAGCGAGTTAGTCACTGCTAAGACTGTTTTCGCCAAGATCGATAGACCTGCTCGTATCGTCAACTTTGCTAAACCAAGAGATGCGGATGACGTTCTTAATGAGTGGAGTGGAAATATGAAGAGCTTGTTAGGATTATTGGAGAGAATTGACCATTTAATTACGAAGGAGGAAATGATGGCTAGGATTCAACCAACCAAGTCATCAAAGGGCTCAAAGGCTGGAAAGGTTAAGGCTTAATGATCTTTTCTAATCTACCATTAATGATACCTGCTGCTTTGTACAATTATTCTAGATTCTAATGACATGAATCATTTATGCCCATGTCTATGATGTCCTATATCTATTCTAGCTCTGTGACTCTATTGGAGCGAAGATGTATATCCCCTCATTTTTATCAAACCTCCACTTCTCACTCAAAACGGCACATCCATATCCTCGACGCTCTCCTCGACCACCGGCTTCTTTTCATCCAAACATTTTACCATAAACCCAACAGCCACATTCCCAAACTCCTTCCCCATTGGCACAAAATGTCCTCCCGGATGATAACACACTTCCCTACTCCCCTCCTCACTCGCTTCCACCAAAGCCATACTTCTATGCTCTTCTACCACGGTATCTAAACTCCCAATAACATGCAAGATCCGCGTCTTCAAAGGTGGATTATAAAATGCTTCATATCCTTCATAAGGTGCATAGAATCCGGAGTACAAGATACAGAATTTCAGCGGGGGTTGGTGAAGTTGTTGTTTAAGGGTTGTGAAGGAGGCGGGGTAAGGAAGAGCCTCAGAGGGGTTCTTGACACATTGAAGAGCAAAGGCACTTTCGCGATTCGTCTCCAATAAACTCGCTACGAAATAGGCGGCGCATGCGCCTTGAGAAAATCCAATCACTCCGTCGATTCCTCCTGCTTCTCGAATCGTGGTGCTGATTGTTTCTAGACCTTTCTCAATGCCAGCGTATCTCGCTCCGCCGGTCTCGCGTTTCCACCATCCGTATGCATCGGTGGGTGCTAGGAAGGGGTCAGAAGAGGGGGTGTAGCCTGGTATGTCGGCTGGTAGTAGAGGTATTGGGGCGGTGGGATAGAGGAGTTGGATGCCGCCGGGGTAGATGGGGTGAGAGGGGGGGAATTGACGGTTGAGGAGTTTGGTTAGGGCTTTGGTTTTGGAGTTGAAGGATGGGCCGGATTGTGTGTAGCCTGTGCGGTGTTAAATGCTTGAATTGGATTGGAAGAGAAACAGGGAGAGGGGTGTATACCATGCAACATCAATATCTTGAGTTTCCTAGGTCCAGGCCCCTCCGTGGGTGTTGTGCCATTTGCAGTCATATTTCTAGTATTCAAAGAAAATCCGCGAGAACGTGAAGATACTAAGGATCTAGAAGAAAGGGAGAGTATATGAGTGTGAAAGGAAAACGGAGTTCGAGAGAGGGAAAATGAAAAGACATGGTGCATTTTGGAGGAAGGATATCTCTCAATGGAGATAAGGAGGGGACATGACAAATTCGGGTCAGCCTTGCGCTAGGCTTATTTTGGGCCGGCGAGGTTGTGGGATCGGTGGGACGGAATGAGTATGAGTTGAACATCTTTGCATTTGTAGGTACTTTATGAGATTAGATGTGGTTCATGAGTATTGATATTGATGTATAGGCTTTGAGGCTTTGGTGCTACTGGTATAAGTGGTTGTCCTACAAGGCTTGATCTTTGCCAGACAGAATTAGGCTTGACACTCATGTGGATATAAAACCCGTTAAAGACCTGGAAAGTCATTTCTAGTATGTATTGCTAGAGAATAGAGATCCTAAAGTTTATGGACACAAGAAACTGGAGTATCACTATTTCTCTCGCATCAATATTGCAATGAAAAGTCGAGAGAAGTGTTCGTCGCTCCTCTGGCTCCACTCCTCAGATTAGCGAAAATCTCGAATTCCCCATTTGGGCCCTCATCTCATCCTATATGTATCATTCAGCTGGATTTTGATGAAAAAGGTCATCATCAAGTGACCTTAAAGCGGACGTATTTATGAATCTTCGTCAATAGTTTCTGTCTGGTTCGAGGAAGCAGAGGTGCACGAAGGTGATGGCATTAAAGAGCTGGCGAGCATCTTGAACCCAAAAACTACACATTCACCCTCGCTGTACTTTTTAATTGAAAGGTTAGCTACAGCTTTTGTGATTTTCTAACAAAGTTTTGGTGGAGTAGAATCTGGGTTAATCGGGAAGCCGCCGTAGGAAAAATACTCGGATTCTATGCGTATCGGACGCTATAGATCTGCCCAAGCGACCTAAAGAGCTATGGCAATTAGGAGACGCGCTCAAGAAAGCACTTCCATGAGGTGTGGAAGCACAGGCGTTTGCCATGGGCATCATTCAAGAGTCGTCTTACACCAACCTGGTAGATCGGTTGATTCAAACCTCTGCTACACAAACTCGGATACGATTAACCCCGTCGCGATTGCTCAGTTTTTGGAGACAGGTTCGTCTCATTGCTTGATCATCCACTAACGTCGGACTTATACTTTGACCGTCTTGATTATTACACAACAACGGAAGCAGTAGCAATGAGACATGAGACTTTGAATGGGAGGGGTCAGGACCGGGATTGTGGTCTCCTTCGCAGACAGAGAACGTCTGCATTCTCTTTCTCAGCTCGGTATATTCCTAGAAATCATTTAGGAACTTGATTGCACAGGGTTTCGAAGTGCAGAATATTGTGTTGAGTTGATGGATTGTTTGGCCATGGTTGGCCCAGGTAGTTATTGCAATTACCACGCTTTAACATAAAATGTCTATCGTGCCAGTATCCGAAATTTCCGTTCGACCATATAATTAGAGAAGTAAAGGGCAGAATTTACGCAATAAAGAGAAGTTGGCACCATGGCTCAGGTGGTCGAATTCTGCCTGTTCCCCAAATCAAATAAGGAACTCCTTAAGGCTTTTCTGCGATCCTTCTCACAACCCGATAAAATCAAAAAATTGATTTCCTTTAGGAAGAACACCAGCTGAACAATTATTTAATACACAATTCTTTTTATTACATTTTGGTAACCACTCCTCCTTTCATCTAAAGTGAGGCTACTGGAATTCAAGCGAGATCATACGCGCCAGGACATGACTTGACCTCATCAACTCTCAAATCAACAGCAGAAAGCCCTGAATCAGAGCTTAATGCGTGCGCTCATCAACAGCGGTGAAAAATTGGTGCTCATTAGCAAAAATGGTAATTGCAATTCCCGATTCGCAACGCTGAAAGTCGTCCTAGTCACACAGTCCAACAATGAGGTATCATTGTGAAAAGAACAGCAGCACCACTCAACTAATCTTCTGTGGGCAGGTTTACAGAAAGTATTCTGGGACGGACTCACAAAATCAAGGTTCGAGATGTGAATGCAGTCAACTTTTCCAAGGAGATGATTGTGTCGAATGTTTAATATTGTAGTTTAAATCAGCTTACGTGGCAGTGGTAGTCAATCTTCGTGCCCCTCATTAATTACATGACTCAACTGTTTCCGACTTGAGTGATCTCCGGTGCTTTTCTCCTTGAAGTTTACGCTGGAGACTAATCATGAACACAGCCTCAAGCCCTTCATGTTTGCCAGGACCCAAGAGATTGAATGTCCTCCCGGAAGCCTAGAAATCCAAGCCTTGTTGACAAGTATCATATATATGATCTATACTCGTTCATGCTCGGTGCGACGCACGACAAACGAGGAATTGGTTTTAGAATTGAAAGCTGCAGAAATTGCGCAAATCAAGCAAAGACTAGATCAAGAACAGACTACATGGTCTGACAGTACAATAGTCTCAATAGCCTACCGGCTAACAGGATCCTGGGTTAGGAAGTCATATCGGAGTGGAATGACCGACGGCTGATAATTGAATCCCAAGCAATTAGATGCGACGCAAAGAAGTCAGAACCCATCTGATAGGCAATAAAGTTGTTAGTCAAGAGACGTGGACTGGCTAGCTTCTTGGCAAAGCATCCGAAAGTACCTAGTTACGCAAGCCATTTATCTCAATGCGGATATAAGTTTTCTGGTTAATATAGGTACAGGCGCCACATCTTCAAACAGGCAATTAGGGCCGAAGAGGCCCTGGGACCTTCAACGATTTCCTGATTCTACCAAAATACAATCAATCACAATCTCGATTAATAGTCTCTCATATATTTTCCATCTGTCCACTCGATTCTGCTAAGATCCAGCACTTGCCGTCCAAACTCTGTACATTGCCAAGAATCTGATGGACCTTATCATCAAGGACTGCGAAAGTAAGGTTGGTAATGCAAGTTACCAGACTCGCTTAGGTTATTTGCGGCCCGGTACTCCCTACAATCTGGCTCTATCAGTCCGGAGCGTAATATTTCGCCTCAGTACTGGGCTTTCGAATGTTGTAGACTTGGCACCCATAATATTTCGAGCCATGAAACGTGTGCCCCTCTTCTTTCGAGTGGATACAAACCTCAGGTTTGCCATGGTTCGCGCGGTGGAAGAGACGGATGTTGATGACACTTGGGGAAGCTGTGAGGCAGATCGTGTTGGGTATCCATGGTTGCTTGTGCGTTAAGCCAAGGCCGGGCAGGCCATGAAATGCCGGACTCAACTCCGGGCATTGTCGTGTCCAAATTAGCCATTGCAGTGGATGATTTAGAATGCGGAACGGAGCCTGCCCAGAGGTTCGGGGCCATGCATGTGGCATTTACAAACAGGCATGAATTGCAAAGGTGCAGAAGGATTTGAAAGAAGTGGATTGGTGATTAATGGATTAATAGCCATAAACAGGAGTGAAAATCGTGATGTTTAAAATTGATCTATACACGCTTGATAATACTATCTCAAAGCTCATATTGGATTTATTGAGAACTTTTTGATGACCTCGGGAATGTAAAATAACGAAATTGATAGATTGAGATTGATATTGATATTGAGTTAATGATTTTGCAATCAGATCAAATATCCACAATATATCAATCTCAGTACTTGAAGTACTTGAACGAAAAGTAATAACATATTATTCTTATAAACAAATTTCTGATATCGAAGAAATACCGACAAAGAATCGCCGCACAGAGTTTGGATCATATTGGCAAATCTTCTGTCCCCCAAATCAAATGTCTCGCTGTTGTATCCATTAGCATTCCTTTCCCAATATCCAAGAATCTTATCCCATACCCATATTCTCTCATCACGAACTCAAAGTAGTGCCCCAGCCCTTGATTAAAGGTATCAATTCCCCGCAGTAACTCCTCTCGAACTTAATATACCTCTTTTCTCCCCCAAAACTCCACGCTACAGCATTCATCTCTTCTCTGTCGTAACTAGGTGCAAATTGCACAAACCTTTCCATGGCCGGCCACTTTTTAGCCGGTCTCTCAGGCAATTTCAATGCATAATAACCCACCCTCTCAATTTCCCCGCTGTCGATCTTGATTGTAACCGCGAATGTATATCCCACCGCGTTCAAAAATTCTTGCATTTCAACAAATTGGGATTGACTCGGTGGTTCCGCGCGAGCTAATGCGTTGAAAGATGTAGCTTGTTGGAGAGATATAGGTCCTTGAGCTCGGAAATATAAATTCACAGTTTGTTTTTGGTAATCCACAGCCACATGTCGCACTTTCTCCAATCTCAACTCCTTGAACCTCTCCTCATGTCGTCTCAGACTTTCTGGTACACCTTCGGCGCCTAATATATCATCAAGAGGTCTCATCCCACCCATGTAAACCCATGCCTTCACCAATCCCTTCTCGGCGTCAAAATCGCATGACTCTTCGGGTGTCCCATCGTACAACGAACTCCAGGAAGTAACTAACTTCCCTAATGTATTGACAATATCAGGAGACAGGAGACCGGCAGATGAGGCAATGGATACAGTATCTATCGGTTCCCGGGAATAGAACCGGTAGTTTAAAGCATCACCTGGACGATCCGTTACACGCCAGAGAACAACACCGTTGTGGAAGGAATGGGAAAATATGGAGAGAACCTTTAGGGTTGTGGGCTCGGAGTATGGTGCGTTGATTGCCGCTGAGAGGTTTCGAATATCGTCTAGGAAGCGCAATTGATTGAATTTTGAAGACTTGGAGACCAGTTGAACAACCATTTCGCCCTTTAAGTAACAGTTGTTCGATGGGACACGACTATCCCATGATTATGGTTCTGGGAATCCAAGGTTTTATACCCAGATAAACTTCCCCAAGCCCAAGCTGTGATTCCGTGTGACCATGTCAAAGTCTCGGCATGCATGCAAAGTGACTAAACCGGTATTCAATCCCCAAGCCTTGTAAGGGTCTGATTTTGATTTTATGATAGAAATCGTGAACGGTCCATTCAGAAATGAAATGATTGAATTGCGGAAGACCAAAATATGCAAAACACAAGGATTGAATTCTCACCGCTATGTTTCCAGTATTAGCCGATGATGCATGGAATCTGCAGAAACTCCCTGAACCGTGGTAATGGGATGATATCTTGATGCATGTAAGCAGTTCCCCATGTATTTTTTTGGGAATTCGCTGTCTGTATTGGCAAATGTGACGTTGGATGTGGAGAGTCAACCTTATCCCGGTGCTATGGTGTGGGGCGGAATAACCTACTTGGGATTATGCTGGGTCGGTTAATCCGAAGACCAGGAATAAGCTGAAATCTGATTACATATCACAACCACCTCTTTCCGATATTAAACACACCGGTTATGTTTTTGCCTATAGTCTCATTAAAAGATCAATGCGATACTCAGGAAGAAGGTCAAGCACACGTTCGATGTTGGAGTCTGAGAAAAGGAGGTAAAGAAACGTTCGAGTTGGTTTTTTGATGTGGGTCAAGCTTGATAATCTTAACTCTTTTGACGATATCGGACGAGCAATTGGGAAATAAACACGACATTCGAATGCATATTCCTATAGGTTCGGTATCGCAGTTCTTTTCCGCTTTCTCTTCGCCTGCATGGCGGCCGAAAAATCATCGTCAGAATTTGAAGGAATGAGCTTGTGTCTTGTCGTATTCTGATTCTGAGGAAGGGCTCTCGATACGGGGTTCTGACTACCAACCGGAATCTTGTGGTGCTTCGACTGAGGTCGAAATGGATTCGGACCTATCTTTGTCTTTCGTAAAAGCTTTTGTCACCGGTCTTCCACCTAGTAAACTCCCACAGGTCGAACCCACCGAGCTGGTAGTTTGTGTGAACCTTGCGCGGAATTGAAATCATGAAATAAAATCTGGAGGCCATAGAAATTTCCACGATGAGTACGATCAATGATGGAAATCGAATCGGTGATTTTTGTTAAGAAGAATGGATGAACTAAATAAGACAAACAGAACGAAGTAATTGTATCCTTCTCAGAACAATTCACACCATTTTCTTCAAAAGTCGTAACATTCTCCCAGCAACGTGCTGTTTCCAGAGAACTTCAGAAAGCCTTGATAATTGCTTTCTGAAAAAGAAAACACTCATGAGGGTGGAACTTGAGTGCATGCCGTCCTAGAAAGGAAAGAAATGGTTGAACATTGAACTTTGATATACCGCGGTCGAACTCATCTTCTTTCGAAACCATTGCAACTTAGTGTTTCGCATCCTCAATGGATAAATATCCTCCCATGTCCAAAAATGCGGGATAATACCTTGTTAACTTTTCATGAAATCGATGAAGATGATTTGCATGGCGAGATGGTCGGAGATCTATCTGAGGATTGTAATGATTTGTATGAGCCGGGGATTCTGGTTTGGAACGATCCGTCAAGTAGGTAGGAAATCACGTAGGGGTTTGCAAGGAAGTGAGGGGTTCTTGCTAAAGGGTTGGTATGAAATCATCGAAGCTTCGAATAGGTAGAGAGCATTGAGGGATGAGAACAAGCTAGTCATTGAGGTTTGAACTAGAGGCCGAATCGTGACGGTAGGTTTCTCTTTCTTTCTCCCCGAGTATTTCGGCTGCGCACATGGTGCAGGTCTTGCTGGTTTTCGTCGTCAAGCCTGAGAACGCGCGATCTGGGCCCAAGTAGCTATATATATGTGGACGTTGAATGCAAAATATCAATTTGGAAAGTTTATCGGGTATCTGAATTTATGCCAAAATAAGAAGTATGCCCCATTTATCCAATATTCTCAACAAATAAACTCCACCAATGCCAAATCCTGTCATAATGCATAATTATCTCATACTACTCACCAATTTCAGAAACATAACTTTCGTTGTTTAGGGTCACTAGGGGTATTTCCTTTATCTTTTGATTTCTCCCCTGGTTTAGGCTTTCGCGAACTAACCATTAGAGATTTATGGTTACTCCCAGATGCGGCTGGTGTCCCAGGCGTCCCTGATGTCTCCTGGACTATGTCTCTAATTGTTTGCCTCGATAGACAAAGATCTATGTGCTCATTGAATTCTCTTTCGTTTGTTGCTTGAGGCCGCTGACAAACAGGACAATCCCACCATTCCTCCTCTATCACGGCATCATCGTTGGGTCTAGGATTCGGCACAATTTCCTTCCCATGATGCCGTCGGGGATCATTTTCTTCGCGCTGACTTAAACTTTCAATTTCCTTGAATTCTTCTTCCCGTTCTTGGCGCTCCGCATCTTCAAAGATGAGTTCTTCGGGCCAAACTTCCCATTGCTCTTCTAAGTCATTGTCTTGGAGATTTGAGGCTTTTCGTTTTATTCCAGATGACAAATACTTGCTCTCATTATCGCCTACACCATTCTCCGTAGAGTCTTGTTTTCGAAAACCAAAAAAGGCCATTGTATCAGGCTTCTTCATGCTGACTAAATTTGTACATCGGAGTCCCATTAGCCGCAATGTCATACCTGGGATTTCCGTCTCCAGTTTCTCCAGTATGGGGAGAGAATATTTATACAAATCATCAGCTGAACAGACAGCTTTAGGTGGGGCGGCCTGTCTTGTGAGTACCTCGTAAGTTTTCAGTTTCACTTTAAGAACTAGAGTGCGCCCCTTGAACTGTGTTCGTTGCATGTCTTTTTCCAGCTCTTCGGCTGTCCGTCGGAGTTTGCCTCGAAGTTCTGTAGCATCATTCATGTCACCAAATGTACTTTCTGTTCCGACGCTTTTGCGTGTGTACTCCTCGGCTGGCTTGACGTCTATTCTTCCAAGCCCAAGATAGCATTGCATGAGAAAGATAAATGCCTTATCTCCGAATAATTTTGGTAGATATTGCCGCACACTGTAAATGTCTCCACATGTATCGACCCCTATGGCACCTAACTCTCTCTCAAACACTCGGCCAATCCCATTGACTTTACGGGTTGGAAGATCTCGCATAAATTTCATGATCTCAATTCGATCATTTGGGACACGATATTGGCCATTAGGTTTGTTCTTATTCGAACATATTTTGGCCTGGTCATGTTTTGTTAGCATGTTTAAGTTAGTCTCAGCGTCTCCAGAAACAGCTTGGTGATAATGACGCCCCGTCCATTATATAGCCCGCCTCTTGGCTTGCGGGATACACTCACTATCTTCGCATTAGCTGCAATACCAGCTGATATTGTAACCTTCGTCTTCTCATGAACCTCTCTTCTCAACTGTTCAACAGCAGCCTCCGGATCAATATCATTCTTTTGACAATATTCCGTGATATTGAGATATGCCTCATCGATACTCGCACTCTCGAATCTGGGATCATAGTCTACCAGAATCTCCCGAACTTCTTGCGCCTTCGCAGTATATTTATCGAAATTCAGAGGCACCTGAATAAGTTGCGGGCACAACTTCTTCGCTATGAATCCCGCCATCGCACTTCTGACCCCAAATCGTCGCGCATGGTAGTTGCATGTTGTAACCACTCCTTTCCCAACAGAAAATGGAACATCTTTCAACTCCGGACGATCAAGCTCCTCTACTGCAGCGTAAAATGCGTCGCAATCAATATGGACGATTGTTTGACTCAAATCTCTTGTGAGCTCGAGCTCCGCAATTGCAGTGTCTGCTCTTCGACAATCGTGAGCTAAATCAAGCTTCTCCAATTCAGCCTTCTTTGCCAATATTCGTTCAATCTTAACCGTCAAAGTTTTGTCCCGTTCCTCTTCATGGTTGAAATATTTGGATCCCTTCGAGGCGTTGTAGATAATCTCGGAAACCTGATTATAAAGTCAGAGGCGACAAACATGTTTCAGTCGCGACATTCTTACCTTTGACTGGTCTACGGAATCTTGTCCGGATTTCGTAAGAGACGGGCCCAGTAAAGAGTATTTGAGAGACTTGTGCTCATTGTCGTCCTTTTCGGGAGTTTCTTCGGATGCCATGTCGCAATGTCCATACTCGACCCATGGTGGATGTAAGAAACGCGAAAGGCATAATTATTTGACGCGCTGTCACGCTTCGATTAAAGATTTCTCTTACGTAAGCAATTTGAGATATTCCTTGGAACAAACCTCAAAATGCGAATATCCATATTTGTACTTAATGCAATACTATTCTTGTAGACATTAGAAGATACTGTATATAGGAGCATCTTTATAAGACTATATATACGGACTTTCCAAAAAGCCAAAAGTAAGTTCATGGTGGGAATGGGAAAAATGATTGTGAACGGACTCGGCTAAACTTACTCCGATGTATTCGATCGATAAAAAAAAGTTAAGCAAGCATGTTACTGAATAGATGAATGATCTTACAATCTAGTAGCAATCATGAGTATGCATAGAGTAGCCCGCGCTGTGGCTTCATCCGAAGCTTGCGCTGGAGCGCTACGTGGAAGTGTCCCGAGAACAAGATTTTTGTGCTTGAATGCCCCCGTTCAAAGGCTCGGAGCAAGAAATGCGTTACTCGGTGCTGGGTTGGGAGCAAAGAGACATTTCTCTCAATCGCCGATTATTAGAGCTGGTGTTGCCCAAGCTGTGTTAGAAAAGGCCGCAGCGGATCCATCAGCCCTTACCCAGGAAGCAATTGTTGATAACCTTAATGCCGCAGAGAGGGATCGATTGAGGAGGATTAGGAATATTGGCATTGCAGCACATATCGACAGTGGCAAAACGACTGCCACAGAACGAGTTCTTTTTTATACTGGACGAATCAATGCTATACACGAAGTTCGAGGAAAGGATGCAGTCGGCGCAAAGATGGATTCTATGGAATTGGAGAGGGAAAAGGGTATTACAATTCAGTCCGCAGCTACGTTCTGCGACTGGATGAAGGTTGAGAATGGAAAGGAGGAGAAATACCATATAAATTTGATCGATACACCCGGACATATTGATTTTACAATTGAGGTCGAGAGAGCTTTGCGAGTGTTGGATGGAGCCGTCATGATTCTTTGCGCCGTTAGTGGAGTTCAGAGTCAAACAATCACCGTGGACAGACAAATGCGAAGATATAATGTTCCTCGTATCAGTTTTATCAACAAGATGGACAGGATGGGTGCCAACCCTTTTAAGGCGGTCGAACAAATCAATCAAAAGCTACGAATCCCAGCAGCAGCACTTCAAGTCCCAATTGGTTCAGAAGACAGCTTCAATGGTGTTGTTGATTTGATCAGAATGAAGGCTATCTACAACGATGGACCCAAGGGAGAAATCATCAGAGAGACTGACGAGATTCCGGAGGAACTGAAGCAATTATGCGAAGAGAAGAGAGCTCTGTTGATCGAAACATTGGCCGATGTTGATGACGAAATTGCCGAAATCTTCTTGGATGAGAGGACTCCATCTATTGAACAAATGAAGGCTGCCATCAGACGTGCAACCATTAACTTAAAATTCACACCTGTCTTAATGGGAAGTGCATTGGCAGACAAGTCAGTGCAGCCCATGCTTGATGCAGTCTGTGATTATCTACCAAATCCTGCCGAAGTAGAGAATTTGGCGCTCGACAAGCGAAGAGCTGAAGCCCCTGTGAAGCTTGTCTCTTACAATGAGCTTCCATTCGTCGGCCTGGCCTTCAAGCTCGAAGAAAGTAATTATGGTCAATTGACCTATATTCGGGTTTACCAAGGATCCTTGAGAAAGGGCATGAACGTGTTCAATGCTAGAACTGACAAGAGAGTCAAGATTCCCAGAATTGTGCGAATGCATTCCAACGAGATGGAAGAAGTTCCTGAAATCGGTGCTGGAGAGATCTGTGCTGTGTTTGGAGTTGATTGCGCTTCTGGAGATACTTTTACCGATGGTGGCTTACCATACTCGATGTCTTCTATGTTCGTACCAGATCCTGTCATTTCCTTGTCCATCAAACCCAAGACGACCAAAGATGGATCCAACTTCAGTAAGGCTATGAATCGATTCCAGCGTGAGGATCCAACGTTCCGTGTCCATGTCGATGCTGAAAGTCAGGAAACCATTATTTCTGGTATGGGAGAATTGCATCTTGATATCTACGTGGAGCGAATGCGAAGAGAGTACAAGGTCGAAGTTGAAACCGGTAAACCTCAAGTCGCTTACAGAGAGACCATCACTGAACATGTCACATTTGATCACACTCTCAAGAAACAAACTGGAGGTGCTGGAGATTACGCTCGTGTCGTTGGTTTCATGGAACCTATAGAGTCTGGTCCAAACGGTTATGCCCCATCTACTTTCAAGGAAGAAGTTACTGGAGGTTCCATTTCCGATAAATTTTTATTCGCTTGTGAAAAGGGATTCCTCGCCTCCTGTGAAAAGGGTCCTCTTCTCGGTCACCCCGTCCTCGGTACCCATATGGTTGTTAACGATGGTGCAACCCATATGACGGATTCTTCCGAAATGGCTTTCAAGAATGCCACTCAACAAGCTTTCCGAAAAGCTTTTAAGGAAGCTAAACCACAAGTTCTCGAGCCTCTCATGAAAACTACGATTACAGCACCCAACGAATTCCAGGGTAACATTGTCGGTTTACTGAATAAGAGAAATGCTATCATTAGTGATACGGAAATTGGACCAGAAGATTTCACTCTCATTGCGGATTGTAGTTTGAATGCTATGTTTGGATTTAGTTCGCAATTGAGGGCGGCTACACAAGGAAAGGGAGAGTTTGGTATGGAGTTTAGTCATTATGCTCCTGCGCCAGGACAGTTACAGTAAGACCTTTTCCCCATCTCTTCACCTCTATTCTTCGAATGTAACATACTGACACCCCATCTAGAAAAGAGCTCATTGCCAATTATGAAAAGGCACAAGCCGATAGACATAAGAAGTAACTCTGCATGGTTGAAAATGGTTAGGAGGACCGAAAGAACCAGTCAAATTTCGAAGATGTGTTAATAAATGATGAGATATACCCCGCAAAGATATAAAAGGGCATAAAAATCCTATACCACGGTTCCACAGAGAAGGGAATTAGATTTACGGATATACGAACTTCGAGGGGCGTACAAAATTAAAAGTTTCCAGGAGTGCATGAGATCATGGTTTGGATGGATGGTTGATTGGGTGGTTGAGGGATAGGCTGGAGGCTAAGTTAATATACCTAGACCTATACTGTATATTACTTTATCGAATAGATGAACAAAGACCTCTCGACTTTTTATGACAGGAATGAATGGAAGATGTTCAATATTGGAGTGAATGTTAGTGCCGGTGCCAGTGCGATGTGTAATCAATTTTTGAATGTTTATGGAAAGTGTCAAAATGTATATTAGAGGAAGGTGGGAGGAAAATAGAGCTTGCGAAGGGATCATTAAACGTGAAGGGGGAGCAGGGGAATGAATAGACATGTCACACAAGGAGCTCATCACTGCTCTCTGAAAATAGAAATCACAATTGGCTCAGTCACTAAAAATCTCTCCACAACACCTCACACCTCACACCTCACACCTCACAAAAAAAAGTCCAACAGCATACAGATCTACCTCTCTCACTATACACACTTAACAAATATTACAACTCGCATATGTAATAAGTAATACAATCACCTAGTGACCGCTAACTAGTTCCAATACCTAGTTCATGACATCATATCCCCGCTCACTAGATAGCTTCGTAGCTTCACTAACTTCACATCACAAAACTAAAATCTAGTACAGCACAAGACTACAAAGGAAAATCCAGTACTACCTACTTCCCTACTTCCCTACTTCCCTACTTCCTGCAACTAACTACTCTACTCTAATCATAAACCCACCATACACAAACTCAGCCCGCTCCAAGCCCTACTCCGCTCCAAGCCCTACTACCCCGTAATCTAGTCTACCAACTTACTAACATAGCATAACGACCAATACTCGCATCTTAGACTTTGGGACAATTCAACCTCACTCAATCCATCACCATATCACCATCCAAAGCATAAATTCTAATTATTCCCCCTCTGAGAATCTCCCAGAGTCTCCCTACGAAGTATAGGTATGAGCTAAATCTCTTTTTGCAGTTTAATACAGGTTGATGCATTTTAAGGAAATCTACTTGACATCATCATTGAGGGCGGGCTGTAGGTTATTGGGTTAATGAGACAACGGAGGAAAATTGGAGGGTGGGGGAAATGTTGTGAATATGTAGATAGATATATATATACGATGGGATATTTCATGAGGAAGAGAGACGAAATCTATGATTTGTGATTGATGTGCGGACTAATTGGATAACTCTTTGCCGAGCTAGTGTTGTTTGAAAGTCCCAATTCTTAGATGGTTGGAAGAGAGTACTGGTTAGGTAGTATAACTCACTGGTATGAGACCTTTGAACGAATGGCTGGATAGCCAAAACACAGGTACGAAGAGACAAATGAGATAAATTTGTGCAGGAAATGCGGTATCATTCATCTGTTTGCTTGGAAATTGCAAAAACAAGAGTTCAGTAATTCATTCCGTACCCATACACATTCGCATTCCCGTCCCTATTCCCATCCATTTTCATAATCACATCTCGTCGTCCATATTCATTGTTCTCATTCTGGCATCCACATCCCATACCAAACATCAACATACTCCCTTGCACTTATAAATCAAAAACTCCCCCCCAGTGAATCAGAGGAAGTTGACCTTAAGCACCCCCTTCCCTCTTAGCATATTCCTCCTCAATAGCCTCTTCGTATCTCTTCTCCGCACTCTCCCTATCGCCCTCAATCGGACTCGTAGGATCCTCCCTCAAAACACCCTTATTGACCAATTCTTCCGGTTGCGGGCGATGACTTAATTTCTCATTCAAACTATCGGCACGCATATGTTTCTGCAGTTCTTTTTGTTGTGCTTGGATACCTGGGGCTGCGGTTGTAGAGGAGAGGATATTACCTGATATCCATTGTTAGTTTTTATTTCGCTTTGGATTAAACTTAGAAGTGGAAGTAAATTAAAAACATACGTTCAACCAAATCCTCTTTAGTAGGACGATGTTCCAAATTCTTCTTCAAACTATCCGAAATTCTTTGTTGTTCGAGTGCATGTTGAGCACTTTGAAGACCACTATTTCGTTTACCCCGCAGTTAGCGCATTGAGTTCAGATCGCTGTCTTCACTCTAAAGAGCCCTAAAAAGGATATGGAAGAAGAAACATACGGCGCAGCATCAGTATCCAATAAAATATGTCTCTCCTTCAACTCATGAGCCGTAGGTCTATTAGTATACAACTTCTCTAAACTCTTCTGACGCTCATGTTGTGCCAGTCTCACGAGAGGAGTTGTATCGACGAGGGGTTCTTCCTTTTGTTCGGACATCTTTGTGGAAGCGTTTGTAGGAGAATGTGTTTATAAGAAGTATTCAATCGTAAGTCAAACTGTTATTTCAAGAAGCGTATATGCTACCAGAGAACTGTGTGTGTTTGGGAGAGAAATTTATTTGTATGGATTGTATTTAGTTGGTTGCTACAGCAAAACAAAAGGAAAGAAACAAAAGCTTGAAATGGTTGGACTCGTGATGCTGCTTTGGAATACCCCGGCAACCAATGACGGAATTACTGTGGGTGCGGGGCTCGAGCCGCTGACGGAGAATTGAACGAGGGGCTAAAACAGTCCGGAAGTGGTGCAATCTTCTTCAACTTTTGTATATATACGATTTATTCTTGATTAATTAGATATCTAGTTAGGTATCTAGATATCTAATAGACGATTCTAACTTCTGAATAGAGAAGTTAACCCTAACCCTAATATATCTTAATGAAAGTAGACATCTAGAAATCTCTACTTCTAGATGTGCAGCCTTAAAAGTTGAAACTATTATACATGATATGTGAAATCTAAAACAAAACGAGATTTAACGTGCGGTTGATGTGAGGTCCGGTTCAATGAAGGAAGATCACAGTGCACAAAGAAAGTTCTCACAATCATATCATACATGCATCATTCAATTCCAAGATCAAATGAAGATCAAGTGATAAAAAAATCTTTACAATACATTTTATAGTTATCTTTACTTTAAATTTTAAGAGATTTGTCATTTTTTGAATTTCTTAAAAACAAACTCCCCCTTTCATTGCGCCATCCCATCCCATCCCATTCCACCACATCATATCCTAGCACACCAGGCAGCTTCATGTTACATATTTGGCTTTTCATTTGTTCCGAGCTCGTGATCTAGCAAGCACTAGATTCCTGTCTAGCAAGTGCTGGGACATGTCTATCAAGACTCATTTTTTGCCAATGTAGCTAAATAGCTGGATAAATATTGGGAGGTAAATGATCTCGTAGATAGCCCGTCATTTATTGGTCCCCCAATATCTGTTCACCCCCGCGGGGAAACTCCCCACACACCTTTCGATAAATGGATGTTACATCCAAGTTATCCTCATTTCTCACCCCCTCAGCTTCTCTCCACATCAATCCGTCAGATCGCCTTAAAAACCCTTCCTTCCTAACCGCTCGTTACTCATTCATCCATCGTAGAAGAAATAACAATCGCTACATTGTCTGCCCAAACCCCAAAGTTTGCAACGCAGCAGAGCTAAAAGAAATAAATACCACTGAAAGAATCTTCACTCTCATGAATCTTTTATGAACATGAACGGCATTTTGTTGTACACATGAACATAAAATTGGTATGTCCGAAGATGATTTTGGTCACCGGGGCAAAATCATCTGTCTTCACCAAATTTGATAATGGTCGTGAAGGCTAGGAAGTGGTTGATCGTTCGTAGAGTAGAGAAAAAAAAAGCCCCCAGTATACCAGACGCCGTAAAACTTTTGCAAAGATAACATCGAGTATGGCCCGCATCCAGGTTAGACAAGAAGTAGAAGCAATCAAATCGATCCCACACCTATCAAAGAAAGATGAAGACGAAGCGAAATCCAGCCACTAAGTGGGTAGAACTTTTTTCTTAATATGCGTATTTATCTCTGCTACCAGGATTAGCATTGTATCGTCTATTGGCTAAGAGATTTAACTTACTCTCCCACGTCGACTGTTAACTTGCTCTTGTTGCATATATGGCATGTTTTGCATTCCATTAACAGGCAAACCACCATAACCATATGCTCCCATTCCCATTCCCATATTATTGAAACCAGGAGGTCCAAATGAGCCTTGTCCTACCATTGGGCTAGGACTCATTTGCTGAGATGGTGGTTGAATGGGACTAGCGTTTTGCATTCCGCGATATTGATCCGTCATTTGTGGGGTACCGAATGCACCAAATCCTGATTGCATGGCAGGATAGAAGCTGTTAATTGGAGGAGTACCTCGTGCCATGTTTTGGTATTGCAACTGTTGCATATTCATTGGTTGCATCATGGCTGTAGATTGTGGGAACATTGAACTTGGAAGTGTGTATTGTTGATAGGGTGTAACATTGGAATCCATGCTGTCAGTTCGTTGCATATTCATACCCATATCATATGCATTTTGCTGAATTTGTGAATTTTGTTGCATTTGTGGGTAGTATTGATTAGCACCATATTGTGATTGAGGTACATGTTGTCCAATGGCTTGACTTTGTTGTGATCCAGGTCGAGGGCGATCGGTCGTTTGCTGTTGACTATGCTCTCTGCTTGGTCCGGCACTACCGTTACGAGTTGACAATCCAACCTCATCCATCAAACGCTTATAGCCTTGTGCTGGTTGTGCCTTGAGGCGAATCAGAACATTTCGAACGTTCTCAACCACCTTGCTTCGAATTGACTCATCAAAGAATGGAGTGGTAAGTACTTTGAAGATCAAGGTAGCACCACAAGCTTGGTCGGATAAAATGGCCTCGAGAGTTTCATCATCTTTTGAAAAGAACAATGCTTGGAAGATTTGATCGCGCGCATCAGACTCTAACTTTTGATTGATAACTTTCAGTACTGTGAGATATGCTACCTTGTGCTTGCAAAGGTGGACGAGGTTTGGTACAAGTTGAGGCGCAAGAACAGATCGACGTTGTGGGAATGTGCAAGTATCCAAAAACCAAGTCAAAAGCAGAGCACCGTTAGCATTAGTAGCCAATTGAACACTGTGTAACGCAATGGCGGCTGCCAACATTCGTTGTTGATCCTTAGTAGAATGGTGACTTTCCAGACAAGCTCGCATAGCCCTGGCACCATATCGTCCTTCGGAGATAGGCTTCATTTTGCTAAGCATAGCCTCAAATATGAAATCATTATAAGGTGAACCAAACTTCAAGCAGCATTGCAAAACGTAATTTCCGTATTGATCAAGGAACAACGGCACAGTATATGGCGCAAGGTTCTGAACTATCATAGTCATTTGCTTGGGGGTTTTGCATACGTCGATGATTTTCTGTGCAGCCCAAGTACCATTCTTGTGCACACCAATCTCTGCCATATGGGGAGCAATTCGCTCAAGCATAAGGTCTCTAGTATCATCCGAGCAATGTTCGAATAACTTCTGGACAACGGTGTTTCCTAGATAGTCGGATGATAACTCGGCAACTTCCTCAAGCATTTCCATAGCGATAGCTTCAATCTCAGCTGGTGACCAGCTTTGGTTGTCAATGCGTTTTCTAATGTCTCTGAGCTTAGGAGCATCATGAACTCTACTGTGACTAGGTTCTGGAATTGCTGGGATCTCAGACTGCCATTTGTCGTATGAAATGGATGATTGCAGGCTTTGACCAATCTTAACCTTATCCTCCGCGGTGGCTCCAAACTCAGACACAATATTCAAAATATCGTTTTTGATGTCTCTTAGTCTTGGCGAAGGAGGTTCAGTAGTTTCAGGTCTTGAGATGACTCCAGGGGCACCATTGGCGTCGGTAGCATTTGCACCTGAGTCCAGACCCTTGGAAAACGGATCTGGGCTTGGAGAAGGGAATGCTCCATCAGGACCTGGCGTCGTCGCTGGAGATACAGGTTTAGCAAAGTTAATTCTGACTGGTCCTGCTCCTGGGAAAATTTCCTTGCCATGCATCAATGCCTTTGCTGTTATGGCACTATCAACGTGTTCAAAGTTGACAAACCCACAATTCTTGTGCGTAAGAACTCTTGCGGACTGAACTGGACCATGAATTTTAAACATTTCTGTGAGAGTAGAGGTGGTTGTTGATGATGGAATGCTTCCGAGCCAAAGAGCACTAGTTGGTCCCTCCAAATTGTCGTTGGGGGAGAGGTGTTCATTTCGACTGTTCGAACGTCCTAGAGTCATTGCGGCGACGGCTTCCGGAAGGGCTGCAAATTCTTCCGCTTCTCTCAAGTCTGAGGCAGTAATGGTATTACCAAGGCGAGATGCTGAAGGATAATAGTCACGAAGTAATCTTGATGGATTTGGTGAATCAAGAACGCCGGCAGTCCTGGCTCTTGGTCTGTTTGCTTGGCTGGCGTAATGTTGAACGGCAAGGTTGTGCTGTTGGATCGCAGCATTGGTGGCAGCCATTTGCATCTGTAATTGGACTTGCTGAGCTGCCTGTGCCTGCTCGTATGGTGTCATGCTACCCGAACCATATTCATCATCCTCTTCATCTTCGGCATATTTCTCCTTGGCGTTAACAGAGTAAGAGCGAAAACGATTTGATTGCCTGTTTATATCGAGAATATTGGCAAACAATGGATTTACCAATTGTGCTCGAGGAGGTTGTGGAGTTTCCGCAAGGCCCAGATAATCAAGAGTTCTGATTTCGTTATCATTGTTTCCTTCCCTCGAGAATGAAGATTGTGCAGGTGAACTAGGGCCATTAGACGACTGGCTGGCAATACTTTGCAAAGTCGAGGTCCGATCACGGCCGCCCGAAGGTAAGCCCCAATTTGAAGTGAAGAGCCCTGAGTGACCAAACGGCGAACTTTTATATTGAGGATTTTGAGGCGTCGAACCAGAACGTAATCGATTCAACAAACCCGTGCTGGTAAACGGATCACCCAAGTCATTGAGGTTTGGCGATGGAGATTTGAATGGAGTCGATGACGGTGTGGGTCTCGAGGTCTTCGCTGCAAGACTTCCTGGAGCTGTATTCACAGGTCCCCCAGACGAAAAACGAGATGGGAGTGTGCCAGCACGAGCTCGTCGTGCTGGCGTGGTTTCTACCGTTGGTAACTGGGCAAAATCCGGAAAGCCGTCCGTGGGAGACTCTAGTATAGTTTCTCGCAGCGGAGTAGAATTGCCACTTGTTGGGGGTCCCCATACATTGCTATTATTGAATCCCCCTTCTTGTGCTTGGATCTCTCGTGCCCTGTAAATAATGGGGTCAGTCATTGTATCATACTAAATTTGAATCAAGTTATCATACCTCTTTGTGGGGAATAATCTGTTAGCACTTTGTTGTGTAGCAAGTTCATGCGATGGAGAACCAGCTCCCGACCGCGTATTACTAGCCATTTTGCCTGCGGAGTTTAACGGTAGACCAAATGGTGATCTCAAGGGAGTGCCTCCTATTGAAGCCTCTGTGGGGGATGTATTGGAAGTTGAAGAGCCCGAGCGAGGGAAACCGACGGCTGGCTGGGGTAAATGGCCAAGGTTGAGATGATCAGATCTCTTATTTGACATTATAGATTATCCCGTCTGCCACAATCTCTCGATTCTGATACGAGAGATGACAGATTGGTATGATTCCGAGTAAAGCTCTCTTGTTGATGTCTGTCCTGATATCAATTTTGACGCTAGTAATCGCGCCAAAATGAGCTAGTTTAAATAACAGTTTTGATGTTGACTCGGCAGATTAAATTGTCGATGAGAAACGTAAATAGTATGACCGTTTAAGTGATTTGAATACTTCGTAAAGACTGTGTTGGCAGGGCTCGGAAGAGATGTCAAGACGATGGAGATCTATTAAATTGACGAACTCTTCAATGAGTCAAATCAATGGCTTTTTCGCAAGAGAGAAAAGTTTGAAATTGTATGCGTCGATTGAATTGAAGGAAGGATTGATGATCCGATAGGGGTTCGGTCGTCCTGTGAAGCACAAAGTCCGTTGACAGTGAAGGATGCTTTGAGACTGATTGTGCTTGAATTAAAGCTTGGAAGGATTTCGTAAACTGGACTTGAACTTTGGAGGAAAACGGGTTTCGTGAAAGGATGGCTCTGTTGATAATGGTTGATTTAAGAGTTTCCGTTTCAATATACAAACCTTCATTAATACAAAAGAAGAGATGCTAACATGAGAGACGAAATATGATGAGATACAAAAAGAGGGAGGGAATGATGTGTAAGTGAAATTTAAGTTGATGTAAGACTACTATGTATGTGGAGGAGGTGAAGGGAAGGATGAAAGAGATATCATGGATTGTTGAGATGGACCGAGTGTCTTTTTTCGAGGAAGGTATTCGCTTATTAATTTTAGTGCGATGTGCTGAAACTTGCTTGGATGGATAGATGGTGCGAAGATGGGTTCAATTTGAAAATAAATCCCTGAATGGTTGCCCTGGTTTTGGTAATGCGGACTTATCTGTTACCAAACGAAGGGCTTAAGCCAGACTTGGTACGAGGGAAAAAAAAGGCTAGTAAGAGCTGGGTAAGAAAGGTAAGAAAAAGGTACGAAAAGGTTATGGAGAGGACCTCTAGAGATTAGTATAGCGTCGAATAGTTTTACATCAACAATGATAAATAGATAGCTAAATTTTGAGTGAGTGGGCGAGTGAGTGAGTGGATGAGTAAATTAGATTTTATATACATCTTTACCTAGGTAGGTAACTAATTCAAGAAAAAGATATCAACCAGTAGAACGACAAAATAATTCCAGAGCTTCTGATTTTGATGATCTCCCTATGTGACTAGTTGGCTATCCTCTTGCGGTTCTTTTATTATAGTTTGTTCAATTCATTCGATTAGTTCCATTTGTTCCATTTAGACAAAGAGCAAAAAGCACCTAAGTATATACATCTATGGTTGGACATATGTGGTGGGCTCTACTCTACATACGCAATTCTTATCTGCTTCAAACAAATTGGATTTAATAGAGTAAGTAGCATCTATATTTTAGATGATTATTTTGATGCAAATCATTAGTTGGTTGTATTGTATGAAGTACCAAGCTTGAGAACGGACACTAGTATCTTTGGTAAAAAGAGAAGAAAAGGCCATCACAGATCACTACCCCATAGCCAAGTCAACCATGACTTGGGTGTTTTCTAGATAGTGTCAGTGTGATGTGTTAAATCTTTCTACTCGAGTAGTTGGAGTTATCATTCAAAAGTTCAATTCACCGTCTACATCTAAATTCATATTCTAACATTTTGAGGGCTCACCTCTGTACATGTACTTTGCATCAAAACCTCTCATAACCTACTGCATGAGTTTCTCAAAATAACATCTCACCGCATATCAGGTACATATATTTCCGAATATCAAAACACTCACTCGTGCAGCTGGTAACCGGTCATTATTCTAGTAACTGCCATCTGACTACGAAAACCATTATTAGCTATTCGTCTGTATACAGCCTTCTTTTTATGTACTCACTCACTATCTACAGTATCCTCAGAGTTTTCTTGCATTCTATGAAAACACTTGAGGATGATTAGGTCTATTTCTTTATCCAGTCTTATCAAATCAGCCTCTATAAATAATTGGGGGGCCGTATCAGGATTTAAGGTACGAAATTGATGCAGTGTCACAATTCAATCATCCTGCATTTACACCAATGACTTCCCTCCAATGACTAGATGTACTGTAACCTCCCCTACCTATATTTCCCCTTTTCAAAATAACATCTAAAAGATATTTTCCTATCCGTTCCACGTAACATTTGTTTTATGCTTATTATCTCTCCCGAACTTACCTGGAAAAGTACCGGTTGGTATCATATTGTTCTTTCATCGCTTCGGCCATCGTGACTGCGCTGAACTTTGAAGTATAATGCATTGATCTCTGGCTTGTTTTATATGACTGTTGGTACACGCACGCACTCGAGTCCAAGAAAGAACTCAAGATTAACTTTGCTCGGATCTCTCCATGATTCAACTTACATCGGTACCTAGGCTATTCGCAAGCAATTCACAAGTTCACCTAGGTAGCTTCCTATTGTCCCGAATATGCCGTACTCTTACCCCTTAAAAATTGGCAGTTGAGTCTGACAATGGCATGGGAATTTCTTCATTTGAAAGTTTCGATCTTCATATACCCTCCCTCATACGTTCAATTATACATGTCAAATGGCAACTTTGATTGGTATTTTCATAATCGTGGCTGGTAAAGTTCATCTTGATGATGCATATTCTCTCATCTCTGATTGATCTGTTTCTGATGATTGATTCATTCTGAAACGTTAGCTTACATACCAAGTATAGTATGGTAATAATGCATAAGATAATGCATAAGTATGCCATGAGCAACTCCAACCGCGCTCATCTCTAGAAATGGAAAGCTTTACAGCCTTATCATCCGCCCTTGATAGAATTTTTTACTTGGATGAGATTGACTTTAGCCGTTAAACAACTTCATTGCGACATTCATACCTGACGCGATATGTATTTAGCTTATTAGTTTATCACTATGATATCTGAGATGCTTTGAAAAATAATAAGGATATATTTTAGTATCATTAGTATCAGAAATAGAGGATAGTCGTTGAAGAAAACGTGATGTTTGCGAAATGCCAAGGTTTGGGATCATGGTTCTTCTAAGTTTTTGCATGAATGATACGATGATTTTCAGATATAATATCGAGCAAGTTTTATCAAACTCCTGACCCGTCTAAGAATTTCTATTAATAAATGAAAAGGCTTGAGGAGAAGTGTCCTCAAAATCGTACTGTGTCTAGGTACAATACCGTATATCTTCAAAGTAATACCGGCCGGTAGATGGCGAGAATGATAACAAGGATTGAACTCCAACTCAAGTCATAAGTCATATACCAGACTTTGAAAGAAGATGGATCATGTGACGTCAGGTTGCACTCTGCCCTTCTTCGGGTGATCTTTTGATCATTCCCGACGCGGTGCTGGCTACGAACTGGTGATGCTTTTGGCATTCATCTGAGCTGACGAGAGAACGCGTGGCAGAGCTGGAAGGGCTGGATTGGGTTGAGAATTGGGGTTTTTCATGAGGGCGAAAATTTTTCACTTCACTTCACTAGCCAACAGCGACCAGAATAGAGGACCATACTGCGATAATGACAATTAGCAACAAAGCCATCACTCGTTCTAGCTAGATGTACGACTTGGTGCTCTGTACGACTATCGATATGGACGATTGACTCCTCTGGAGTACCTTGCAGGATTTTCACATCGGAAGAAAATAATAACTCCAGTCTGGGAACTGGTCTTCTTCGGCGTCCTGAACGACTCGAACCTGAAGTTTATTACAATCTCGATCTGTGACAGAGGCAGGTAGTAGGAAACTACGAAAGGGCAGAGGGAATAGGGGGACGACGATGCTCGAGTGAACCTTAGTCTGCAGAGGTAGGCCCGAGGACATCCCTGGACTACAATTGGCTACGAGGTTTCGCATAGGGACGGATTGTTATAAGGGATGAGAGGGAAAACGACTGGAATACTTGGTTATACTATAGAGGATGTGGATTAGGGGAGAGAGATCACATAGACTGGGGACGATCTACTACATTAGAAAGGGCAGTTGATATATTCGCCCGAGGGATTAACTCAACACGCAACGGCAATCATGTAAACCTTGCTGAAGCACATAACACATTCATTAAGTTAGCATTTTTCCCTGAAAAGGGTTTTTATATAGTTAGCTCAGAAACCCAGGGGCCTTCCTCCCCTGGCGTCCTTTGTCCCAATTGGGAATTTGAGGCCTGTGCTTCGCACAGAGCCTCGGACGAAAAATATCACACACACACACATTTTGATCATTCCCGCCGCTTTATTGGTTTCCGCTTTTTAATCATAAACTGGCGCTGTTGAAGATAAGCATGTGTGACTTACCTAACTCAATCGGGAAGGCGCGGCTTAAGGTTATTCCGCTTTATTGATTTGATAGTGAGATTTCTCCGAGAGCTTCTTGAACAACAATAATTATAATCGCATTTTAGTTAACGTCGCGAGAAGCGTGTCGCGTTTCCAAAGCTCGGCAGTGAATGAAAAAGTGATGACAATATTCTTTCCCATATTTGCGACGGCGTATTCAAAACAAATCAACAAAAATGGCCGACGATATCGATGAGGATACTCCAATGCGAACTGAGGATAATTCATCCGATGACGACAGTGGTAGTGACAGTGAACAGAATGGTGGGGAAGGGGAAGTTGAATGGATGGTTACATCGCGACAAAAACGTTCAACTGCAGGAAATCGATTGAATGCTTTACTGCAACAAGAAGAACCAGATGATGAATTAGAACTTCTATTCGCAGAAGATGAAAATGAAGAAGATCATGGATTTGTTGATGTGGAGGCCGATTCTGATGTACAAATGGATTCTTCCGATGATGATGATGATCAAGGACCTGCAGCTGGCGCAGATGACCTTGACGGGGAGAAAGAGTTACAACGGAAGGAAAAGGCCGAACGATTGGCGAAGAAACGGAAGATGAATGATGGTATACCAAAGATATTCAAAAAGAGAGTTAAGATCGATCCTACAATTCCTTCCAAACCTGCTCCAAGACCAAAGAAAAAGTCCGAACGCGCTTCATGGATTCCAACTCCAGAAGATGCGCCAACTCGAGCATCAGCTCGTGGTACTACGAAAAAAAGTAAAGAACAATTACATGCGCAGATGATAGATAGGGAGAAGAAGAGGTTAAAACAGTTGGCGAACATGGAGAAAGCAGCTGCAGCAAAGGAAGCCGCAAGGAAACCAGCCATGACACAAGAAGATAGATTAGCAGAAGCTGCAAGGGTGGAAAAGAGTAATTCCAAGAGTTTAAGTAGATGGGAAGAAGCGGAACAACAAAGGGAAGAAGAACAGAGGTTAAAATTGGCGGCATTGCATAATAGAAAATTAGAAGGTCCTGTTATTACCTGGTGGAGTGGACGCGCGACATGGGTTGGAGGAAAATTAATTGCACTTGGATCAAAGAAACTCGAATCGGATGAACCTAAGGAAAAGTCGAAGAAGAGAAAGGCTGGGGAAATGGAGGATGAAAATGAAACTGGATCACCGGAATCAACTGCTTTGAAAGGCAATGCTACTCCAGGCTCGGCTATAACCGATGCGCCAATTAGTGATAGAAAGGACTCGACACCTGGAATCGCCTCGGGAGTCACTACAAGTGATGGTAGCAAAGATGGAATTCCATTAAAACAGGAATCATTATCGACCATTGCTGATGGCAATCTACATCCTCCTCATCCAGAATCACAGCTTAGCAGTATTCTCAAGCCACCACAACTACCAATCATTCCACCACCTACCAGCATCCTTCAACCACCCAACCAAACTTCCGGGGCTGTCCCAAATATAAGTGGACTCCAACCACCACATCAAACTACTGGTGCCGTTCCTCATATCAACGGACCCCTTCAACTTCCACAATCACATAATCACGCCGTTCCAATCATACCCCTCCAAGCACCATCCGCCGTTCCTCCATTCTTCCTTCAACCTCCATCCCTTGATGGTTCTAAACCTCTCCCTGGTTTCCAACCCCCGAATACGAACTACCCTCGTTTAATGCCCTCTCAAACAACTCCCTTCTCCTTTGCCACTTCCCAACATTACTCTCCTTATGCTTCAGCTCCTCCTCCTCTACCTCCACCTCCACAACCACCTGTCACCGAATATGCGCTTAGGAATTGTCTCATCTTGACAAATTTCAATGAAGATGAAATTAAAAATAAAGATATACAAACGAGGATTTTGTTTAATCAAACATTTCCTAAAGCTCCTAGTAAGTCCATTTCATTCCCCCTCCTATTCTTCCATTCCCTCTTTTACCCCTCACCCCGCCCCCTCATTTATACATACTAACCCTACCCAGCCAAAACCAAAACTCCCTCATCCAAATCCCATACCCTCTGCGCAATAACTCATTACCCCGCCAAATTCCGCGACCCAAAAACAGGTCTTCCATATTTAAATTCCTATGCCTATAAAGAAATTCAAAAATTAAGAAGAGGCGAATATAGATGGAGTAAATTACTAGGTGCATATGTAGGGAATGCTGCGGTGGCGGCTAGAGGTGTACCGGGAAGATTTTTGAAAGGTGGTGAGAAAGATGTACCGGTGACGTCGGGGATGGCGACGGGTATGAGCACCTCGACGCCGGGAATAGGGACAGGAAAAGATATTTCGATGACGGGAACGTCGATATCGATGTCGACTTCGACACCGGTGCCGATGATGGCAAAGGGGAAGTAAATAAATAGTTAGGGAGTAAATAGCTACAGCGGATTAAACTTGTATTTTACAAGCCAGCATGATGAGATGAGATGAGATAATACAAGATAATAGATGATAGATGAATTCATCACAACAGAACAAAAAAGATATCATGCACAGCCGTCATGCACAGCCGTCAGGCATTATGCATCAGGCATCAGGTATAAGGAATGAGACGAATGCGCATGCATCTAACTACTAGTTTGGATTATAATTATTTACCTACGTACTCAGCTCAGTATAGCGATTGTAATGAACTGAATGAATTGAATTTATCACCTCCAACTCTATCTACCTACCGTAATTAAGTTATCAGATGGAAATACCAAAAAAGAACTTTTTTCATCCTAAAAATGAAAAGTAAAGAATAAAATAAATAAATAAATATTTATCTCTCTCTTCTAAACTTACTATATTCCTCTTTCTTCTACTTATCAAGGTACTCATTTCCTCTACCGATCAATAGTCAATAGTCAATATACCTTCATTTATAACCTATACTATAATATACAATCGCGGCTCAATTCATTCCTCCCATTCCTTCCACCCACTCCCTCACAAATATTTCTTATGACCCCCATTCTT
This sequence comes from Sclerotinia nivalis, assembly GCA_029531795.1. Taxonomy (NCBI): domain Eukaryota; kingdom Fungi; phylum Ascomycota; class Leotiomycetes; order Helotiales; family Sclerotiniaceae; genus Sclerotinia; species Sclerotinia nivalis. The sequence goes on from JAPEIS010000003.1 coordinate 1,200,734, forward strand.
CCTCTTCTTATACAACACATACACAAGAATCATACCGACCTGACTTCCCACAACTATAAATGCCAAACCTGCATATCCAATACCCGATTTATGAGCTTTGAATCCCTCTCCTACCGTCCCTAATACGCTTCCATGAGTTTCTGCTACTCTTTGTTTCAAACTTAATACATGTCTATCTAACGCCTCGTGCAATTCCTTTTTGGTACTCTTAACATCATTTGCTACATCTCTCAAATTTCTCTCCAGGGCTGAAACGGAATCTAATTTTGATAACGAGGATTCTAGACGGGAGATGGTGTTTGAGAGGGAATTAATATTTCCATTGAGAGATTCGAGACGAGAAATCGAGTTGACTTGGTATTGAGAAAAGTCGCGATTTAAAGCTGTAATGTGTTTCATCATTGCTTGAAGACGGTTGTGAAGATCTGCGAATTGGGCATCGGAGGATTTGTAGTCGGAAGCAGGGGTTTCACCAGGAATATCTAGGTTTACTCCTGCTTGATTTTGCTGTTGGTATTGTTGATTTTGTTGGTTTTGTTGGTTTTGCTGTTGAGGAGGATTATTGGCAGCTTGGAATTGTTGTTGATTTTGGTTCGCAGGATTTTGAACTTGATCATCAGGAGTATGGGAATCAGTTGTGACGACAAATTTAAAGATTTCAAAAGAATCTGGATTTTCTGCAGAGGCGGCAGTTACTCCAAAGACATAGCCTAATGGTAGCTTGATCTTATCAGATTGAAAACACAAGGTACCATCAACTTCGACTTTGAAGTTATCGGCAGTTTGACGAATATGGATTTTGGATGGAATGCCTCGATTTCGGTAGGAATAGGGGCAGTGACCAAATGCGAGAGAGTCGACTGAATGATGAGAAGAATATTCGGTTGTGCCATCGTTAAGGAATCCACGAATAAAACCAGCCTCGTATCCGTTAGCATTTTGCGCAGGATTAGTTCGCAGAGAAAGAGACATACAGATCCAGCATATTGATCAACAACCAAAGCTAATCCATCAAACTTTCCAACCGTATATATGCTTGATACCTTGATATCCTCATTCTTAGCATACCAGATATTCAAATTACCACCACCTCTCTCCGGACCAGTAGCACGGAATTCAATATCTGCTGCCCATTGTGAATGTTGTAATTTCTTTTCCGACCATACAGCTCCTCTTTGATTTCCTAATGCAGGTGGTGTAAGAACGATTCGATTACTGAGGATATCTGGATAGTTTGGTTGTCCTATCATATGAAAATTGGGAATGGCGCGACCATTAGGTGAAATCCTAACATTTTTAACATCTTTGATCGAGGTAATTGAGGATTGAAAGTAACTTACTTTCCATCGTGACCAAAACTCAAATCGTTATTAAGATATGTAGCTTGGGTATATGCGAAGAATGCAGCGGCCGATGTAAGGGATGCTTTGAAGAAATGCATTGTGCTTGACCTCGAAACCTTTTCCTACCCAATCCTTATTCTTTTCTAACAACCAAAAATAAGAATAAGAACCGCCAGCGTCCCTTTTAAATTTCCCTTTCCCTCAATTCCAGGAGGAGGATCTAATTAATCATGAAGAGGACAGACAATAAGTATGATTAAAAAGTTAAATCCTGCTGTACAGAGTATTTGGATTTATGTTGTAGACACTTGGCAGCTTTAATCGATCAATAACCCCAGGCCACTTTCTTACAGCAATTCTCGGCGGATGTATGTGATACCACCTACCACCAAAACTAATCTTCTTTTCGATTTCGGTTCAGTTTGAAGACAGATTGCAATGTGCTTTGAACTATATTGCTTACACAATAGATTCCCATAAGTGTAATAATAAGATTTCGAATGGGTTTCCCCAATGATTGAATTGAAGGACCAATTTCTATGGTGAATTTATGATTGATGAGATGTCGTATCGCTATTTCTGTTGGTACAAATGCTGGATCCATTGTTGCGGCGGGGGGAGTGAGCGGTAGAAGTTTTTTTTCACGGATGGAAGCTTTCTATGGGTTATTTCGTTTTCTCTGGTTGCTCCGGGATTTCTAATGTTTCTGATGTTTCTATTATCCTTGTTGGTGGGCTGCTTTGGTGGGTTTTGTGTCAAAATGTTAAGCAGGGGAAGAGCTTTGGCCCTTGAGATTTGAGATTTGAAGATGTCCAAACGTTGTGATGATTGATGTGATGTGATGCTACAAGAAATGTCGGTGTTTATAAATGCCGTGATGTGGTGGTGTGGTGGTGGTCTGGTGGAACTTTAAGGTTACTACGGAGTACTTCACAATTGTTCATTTTGAGACCACAATTCTATTTCATTTATTCAAACTGAGAATCAATTCATACCAAAACAATTTCGACTAACCTAAACCTTTAACTTGGGTATGTCTAGATGGCAGAAGTATATCCTTCAATTGCACAATGTGCAGTTGTAGCTACAGCTTTCAAGATATTATTGTTTCCCGCATAGTCAGTTTTCTCTATTCTTCCCCTCACAAAAGGAAATCCCTCCAACGTTCAATGGAACTATGATGCTAATTGGTATTGTAGCAAATCCACAGACTTTGAGGTTCATAGAAATTGGCTCGCGATTACGAATAGTTTACCATTAAATGAATGGTATATCGAAAAGACTTCGGAATGGACTCTCGACTATCCACCGTTCTTCGCATATTTCGAATTATTCCTATCCAAGTTCGCAGCATGGATTGACCCATTGATGTTGATGGTCAAAAATTTGGAATACAGGAGTTGGCAAACCATTTACTTTCAACGCGCAAGTGTTATTGCTACCGAACTAGTTTTGGTATATGCGCTTCATCTGTAAGTGCTGATGAATCTCTGGTTATTCTGGTACTAACATTATCAAGCTTTGTGGAAACTGCCCCCGCCAATTTAAAGCGTCCTTCGCAAGCAGCGGCTCTTTCGATCCTACTTTCGCCTGGTTTACTTATTATCGATCATATACACTTCCAGTATAATGGTTTTATGTACGGTCTCCTCATATTATCCTTAGTTATGGCTAGAAATGAGGGAACCAAGCTAGCAAGTGGTATACTATTCGCAATATTGCTTTGCCTCAAACATATATACCTCTATCTTGCGCCAGCATATTTTGTCTTTTTATTATCGGGATACTGTCTTGGGTCCAAGTTTGGACCTAAGCGTCCTTTCGATATAAAGTTTGGGAATGCTATTAAACTGGGAGTTAGTATTGCAGTAGTATTCGGAGCTGCATTTGGACCTTTCATTTATTTTGGTCAAATGCCCCAGATTATAAGTAGACTTTTTCCCTTCGGGAGAGGGCTTTGTCATGCTTATTGGGCTCCAAATATTTGGGCTATGTATTCCTTCACTGATCGAGTTTTGATTTCCAGTAAGTCTTTCTTCACCCACAAAGAGTCTTTGGCTACTCGAATTCAAGGTTCTGTACTTTTAATTTAGTGACTAACACTTGTACAGTCGCTCCTAAACTCGGCCTCGCTGTTGACCAAACGGCTGTCAATAGTGTGACTCGTGGTCTCGTTGGAAATACTTCCTTCGCCGTGTTGCCCGAAATCACTAAAGGCATGACTTTCGCTTTGACAGCCATCTTCGATTTCATTCCATTGTTTAAGCTCTACAAGAGTCCTACATGGGACAACTTCATTGGGGGTGTAACACTTTGTGCTTATTCCTCATTTCTCTTTAGCTGGCATGTCCACGAAAAAGCAATTCTTCTGGTCATCATACCGTTCAGCCTGATTGCCTTGAAGGATCGTCGATTCCTTGGGGCATTTCGACCATTGGCTGTGGCTGGTCATGTTTCTTTATTCCCTTTGCTTTTCACAGCAGCGGAATTCCCTATCAAAATTGTGTATACCATTTTCTGGCTTGTTTTGTTTCTCCTTGCCTTTGATCGCTTGGCTCCAGCGTCAAAATCAAGAATATTCTTGCTTGATAGATTTAGCACACTTTACATTGCAGTCAGCATCCCTCTAATACTTTACTGCTCGCTGGTGCATCAAGTTGTCTTCGGGAATAAGTTAGAGTTTTTGCCGTTGATGTTCACGAGCTCATACTCGGCAATCGGAGTTGTGGGAAGCTGGATAGGATTTTTGATAGTATATTTTGAAAGTTAAGAGTAGTCAATGATACCCATTTTGTTTCTTAGCAGTTCTGTAGTCAAATAAAGACTTCATTGATAGTGCAGCAAGCTTTCTTGAATGGAATTTGCAAGCATACTTTTGAACGGTCAATATTGAACAGTATTTCCCACAACTGCATAAGCGAGTTTAAAGGGCAAGATTTGCTCTATATGACAATTCTCGCTATGCTTGTAGAGATTCTAATCCGGAAGATGACTAGGAAAAGCAGGTTGGTCCTCCATACATTATTTTGGGCTGATATCCGGGGATCTTAGGGTGGTGGGGGGAAAGGGCATATGTGGCTATTCACCAAACTAATCGACCCCAACTTTAGGGGGGGGGGGGGGGCAAGTATATGATTGATTTACTATTAAGAGCTATTGGGGTGGCGATTTGAATACCGGTATTGTATATCAGAGAGGTCATTATGGCGGTCTGAGTACAAGTGGGGTTCGAAATATTGAACATGATGGGATTTGGAATGGTAATCTTACTGGAAAACATCCAGGGAACTCGGGACGTGGTCAAGAAGGAAGCGAATCCAAACGATTTGAAAAGGCCTACTTGGAGAAATTAACTACTGCATTTTTCTGTATTTGCTGTACAGAGTAAAAGTTGTAATAATGATGATGTGCATCTCATTCAAAGGAGGAGAAAGTGGGGAGATGGGAGCAGTTCCTTCAGGGAGAGCGTGGCATCACATCAATATCAACGTCATGAAATGTAATTTGCAGGGGCATTGACCCCCCTATTTATATAAAAAGTAAGAGATATTGATGGTTTCATATAAATTTATCGTGAAGTTCAATTATTTCATCCAATCTTTGATGATAATGTGAGAATTAATCAAACCTTGCTTCTTCAGGGCTTTGGTAGGGTCTTCACAGGACAAAGCTCGGGAGTTGAGGTTGGGTTGTTTAAAAGAATCGGCTGGCTTAGCGGGAACGCTAAACCCCTTTTGTCAATTGCCAACGATGGCATCCGCCCGGATTTTCCTCTGCAAAAGTTTTGTTGTTGTGAGACTTGGAAGTAGAATGATCAAGTCATGATTCATTTAATAGTAATGTCAGCAACGACAACATCATTACGAATAACCATTTCAAAGAATGATTCATGATTTCAAAGTATATTCAACGTTCCCCTTCATCACCCCTGAATCTGGAGAAAACCCTCTATCCGATGTCAACAAACCACTATTCACCACATATTACCCAAATACAGCTTGAACAAGTTAAGATTACCTTCAAAGACTCATCGAAAATCAATAATAAAGAAGAGTAAATACATCCGAGGACATTTAAGCACTTCCCGAGTCCTTGGCAGGTAGGCCTGAATTCGAGGAGCATTTCATGTGAAGCGGCTATTAGTTAAAGATATTTTCTAAAAATCATATACTCAAGGTTATTTGGTCAAATCCAAAGATAATTGTATAAATATACATTCATATCGTAGAGCTCATCTCTGGCTACATATTGAGCATAAGAAAGTTGTTTAGTTTATGATTTTTATAAATTCTATATCTCTTGATAGAAATGTATACGGCTATGGGTCGCAAGTTCTCGAATCGGTCTCCGTTCTCACTAGCCCGCATCCTTGTCACACGCTAACACATCCTCCCGACCTTTTCTCATGTTCGTTCTTCTTTTCCAAATCCACTTCTTCTTCCTCCTCTTGTTAACTCTTACAACGCGTAACTATCAACAAATTTCATCAACCATCAACTCACCACATCTATTCTACGAGCTTGTTGGATTTCTCCAACACGTACCGAACCCCCCGGACGCGTCTAGAGCTATATCTGTAAGTTTAGAGATTGATATACTTCCACAAATACCACCCAAGTTGTGAAAGGGCAATTACAGCTAGCCTTTCTACAACACTCCAACTCCACGTTACTGTCACTGTCAGACCAATTCACCACCAACTTTTTAAAGTTTTCAACCGTCACTATAGTTTGGCGCAAAGCATCTTACTTGCTCTATGGAGGGGTATATAAAATACTAACATTCTTTCTCCTTAGGATCTTCTACATGGTCAAGGCTATTTGACTATAACTAACTCCCACAATGGTAAGCTGTTCCTTTCGGTCTCCTCGAAACTTATAAATATAACTAAACTCTTTAGGTTCTCTTTAAGAGGAAGCCAGTACAATATGCACCAAAGCCGGAGATTGAGAATGAAGACACAGAGGTATGAACTTCATTTGCCTGAGTTTCTATTACCACGTCCAATGACTAACAAAGGTCATAGGTCTGGGTGATTCCTGCTACTGGGGAGTATTTCTTAGACTATGAAGATTACTTAAATCGGTGAGTTTGACTATTTTGCCCCTCACTGTCGACCCCTAGTGGAACACGCTAACAGAAAAAGAATGGATTTCTACAAACAGGTTCGGGACTTTCCCAATAACAGCTAGCTCGCGATATTTACTAACCAATTCTAGCGTCGATTCATTTGCCAAATCTCAGGCCATTCTGGTTTATCATTCTTCGAGGCACTTAAGAGTGAGGTACGGGAATTCATTAAATCGTATCGGGCTAATGAGGGGGAAGGCTAACCTATTATATAGTTGGCAGGCGCGCAAGAGGTCGAAGAGGCATTCCCGAACGCATTGAAGCAGCCAATTCTAAGACGTGTACAATTCCAAACCATTTCTCGAATCGATACCTTGGTGGACACGATTTTCGAAGAGTTTAGGTCCGATTATTATCCTGGAGAGGTTGTCACAGTTCATGTGGTTACAGGCGATCGACTTACTGGTACCGTAAGAGAAAAAACGCATTTTGGAAGCAAAGTTCTGCCAGATGGCACACTAAGCGCACCTTTCTCGAGATATTTTGTTAGTCTGGACGGTCGACCAAACGAAGAGGCAGTGGTGGATGACGCTCATATTACTCGTGACCGCAAGATATTCACAAAACAAGTTCTGCGGTCTTTTATTAAGAAAACTGTTACGAGAGAGGCATGGACCGGTGCGCCTTGGTTGGTGAAGCATGATGTGGCCGCCATTTATAACATCGACATCAGAGTTCCTCCGCATCTTCGATATGAGAGTAAAGCAGCGGAGAGAAAACAAACCCAATCTCAAAAAAAGATAGGAGCGACTGATTTTGATGGTATGGTTGGTAGCTTTCACGGAGGAAATGGGCCACAAGCTAGACTCCCGGAGTTGAAACCAGCACCCAAGAGCCATAAGAGCAAGCAGCAACAGTCCCAACTGGCAAAGAGTAAGCAGCAGCCATCTTTAGACCCTGCTCCTTTGAATTTTATTCCCACACATTTCCCTCCTCCTCCCCATCCCCATCCCCATCCCCACTTTCAACCCCCTCCTCAAATTCCATTCAATTCTCATCCCCATGCTCCTCCCTTCATGTCTCACACCTTTCAAGCCAATGGGCCACCACAACAAGTGGGACCTCATTTCCAAAACTTCCACAACTCTACCTTCGCGTTTGCGCCTCTTGCATCCCTTCCTCCGGCTCCTCCTCCACCACCACCTATCAAATACCCAATTGAGGATTTGGAAGTGGCCCCTAGAGTTGATGGACCGAAACGACCCGACCTTAAGTACTTTTCGCAAGATAATCCTATGATCTTTGGAAGACCAAGCGCCGAGGGTAATGGCATTCATATGTCATCCATTGGCCAATTACTGGAAACATGGGACACTTTGAATGTCTATTGTCAAATCTTCAAATTGGATTCATTCACTTTTGACGATTTCGTTGAAGCATTACAATTTACATCAGAAGATGTAGATTGCGAGTTATTCGTAGAAATTCATTGCGCGGTTTTGAAGATTTTGGTAAATTCCGAAGCCGATGATGGAAAGCTACAGGTTCAACTACCTGAAATGGAAGATTCAGATGATGAGGAAGAAGATTCTATTGAGGCTAGCGCTGTGCCAACACCTACACCAGAACCAGAGCCAAAACCTAAGGGGCGCGCCACTAGAAGTAGTCTGGCAAAAGCTGAGGCAGAAGCTTTACAAAAGGCAGCCGAGCAACCTCCGGAAGAACCAGCTGGACCGGTAAATACTCATCGCGCAGCCGAGATGGAAGATAGCATTGAATGGATCGAGAAATTAAGAAAGCGTGACTTCAAGAATGGTGGCTGGGAAGCTATCATGGTTGGCCTGTTACATCAGCTTTCGAAAGATGAGAGGCATTTTGCCGATTGCGAACCACTCCTTGTTCAACTCGCCCCTCTCGACATGGAGCCTACACAAGAGACTGCTCGTCTTCAATATGCCAAACTTGACGTCAACCTTCGTATCAAGGCCCTCCAAATTATCTGCATGCTTACTGCCGAAACCAAAGCAATTCGTGGATACATGGAAGAAAGTAGTGAACATATGACGATGCTTCGAAAGGAAAAGATCCAGTTCCAGCGCACTAAGAAGGATGCGTAAGTATTTCCAGTATCTTCTTCTTGAAAAATTGCTAACTGAATTAGACATGATGCTCTTAAGAAACTCAACGAAACGCGCAAAGCACTTGAACCACCGCCTGAGCCAAGTCCTGCGCCAGCTGTAGAGAAGGCTGCGGAGAAAGAAGCTTCAGCTAGTGTTAATGGAGATGTTACTATGCACGACGTCGAGGAAGAGGTTCAAGATTCGCATGGTGATGAAATTATGGACTCAGACGAAGAGGCTCCTCCAACCCGATCATTACGTCGTGGACTTGATCGAGCAGCAGAGCGAAAGCGCAAGCGTGAAGCTGAACAGGAGAAAAAAGCAAAAGCAGAGGCAGAACCTAAGGTGCCGAAACAATCTAAGGCACTCACAAAGGTTCTCAAAGACATTCAAAAATTGCAAGACAAGATTAAGGAGTGCGAGGAAGAAATTGCCATACTCGACAATGATCTTCGAGAGGCCGATTGTCCTCGTACTCGTGTTCTTGGTAAGGATCGATTTTGGAATCGCTATTATTGGTTTGAACGCAATGGTATGCCATACAGTGGTCTTCCTACAAGCTCTACTGCTGATGCTGGATATGCCAACGGATGTATCTGGGTTCAAGGACCAGATGATCTTGAACGCGAAGGTTTCATCGAAATGCGACCCGAATGGCAAGATGAATATCGATATAAATTCAATATGACCGTACCGGAACGGAAGGTTATGGAAGAAGGAAATACTCATGTATTCAATGCTCATCAATGGGGATACTATGAAGATCCTGACTCAGTTGAGGGTCTACTCAATTGGCTCGATGCCCGTGGTAATAACGAGTTGAAGCTCCGAAAAGAACTTCAACTTTACAAGGACAAGATTGTTACTCATATGGAAAAGCGCAAGGAATACCTTAACCCTAGCGATGAAAAAAGTGTTGATTCAAGTCATAAGCGAATGTCGACTCGTGGAAAGCAACAACCTCATGTTGATCATACAGCTCATCGATGTTTGTCTTGGTGTAACAATACAGCGATTAATGAATTGGGTCATTTACATTCAGATCAACCACGAAATCGTAAGCCAGCTAAGAAAGCGGCTCCTATTTTACCACCAGCGATTGAGGAAGAGAGACAAACTAGGAGTGAGGCGGCGAAGAAACAGCGGAAACGTTAAGAATGGGAACTTTACCATTGACTAAGGATGTTAAATCAAGAGTATATCGAGAGATAGTGATACATTGAGGTGTTTATCCTCTTTTTTTTTAAGTCTTGAGCATGGTGTTATTTGGTTTGATGTGTTTTTGGGAGTTATGGTTTGACTTCAAAATCGAATTGAAGTATGGAAATAAAAAATAAGGACTTGCGTGCATATATGGTATTTTACAAAATGGTTGTATTTAGATGGTTTGGAAGGGAACTTTGAGGATGGAAAGCATTGCTTGCGCTGCATTGGATTGGATTGGGATGAACTGGACTGGGTTTTACAGGTTGGGATTGAGGAAGTGGAGGGGAGGGTAGGGGATGGAGAAGTGGATAAAGGAGAGAGGTGCTTTTTGTATGGATTACTGGGTAGTAATCCCGGTAATTAGTATTGAGCAGAATAGATACAGTATTGCGAATACCCAATATACATATACATATGGATTCTTATGGGTTTTCTTCTGAAAGGTACTTGAATGTGTGTGTGATGGAAATGATTTGAAGTATAATTAAAATCTAGTATTTTGTGTGTGTAGGTGAGGTGAGGTGATTTGAATTCGAAATCCGGACTCTTCTTCGGGTGGGAAGGGGGGTTGGAGTTGGAATTAGGCCTCTCGTTCTAACGCGGGTGGTGCGAGGATGAGCTGTACTATCCGTATTCATGTCCAGCTTATATACACATAGCATTTGTTATTCTATTCGTGAACCGGTTTGTAAATATTATGAGGGTAGTTTACTTTCCCTCATATATGCTTCATGCCAAATATCCCTCGAAACAACAAAATCACAACGGTACAATTAGTCAAAAGTAAGAAAAAATGGAGGAGAAGAAAAGTATATTCTGCCTCTCTAATGAGAATGTAAATGTTAAAGTAGGTAATCTAAGTACCCAAATGATATACAACTATAGTATAATCTAATTATCTACCCCAAAGCAAATTAAAGCCACGCCAACACAAATAGTATCAATCTATAAACACAAGATGATATAAACAACCCAAACTCCTTCCCATCTATAACATCTATAACCGTAACGGAAATTTAAGGAATTGTCCTCACTTCCTTCTATTTCACACGTGAGAATGGACTCATTCACTCATGCTCATTCCTCATCAACATCTACTCAACCCCTTTCATCTACTCAGCTCCCTTAGTCTTCTTCGTTCTCAACTTCATCAACAAAAACACCAATCCATATCCACTAAAAACAAACAATGCACAAATCCCCGCATTCCTCCATCCATCACCATAAGTTTTCAAATTGAGACCTTGCAATTGATCCATCCCACTCTTGTACTCACAAACTTTACACCCGCTCGTCGCATCAGGATTTATTAGATTGGCCGCCGCTCCTAATCCTTGAAGGTACGATGCTAAATACTCGCCACATGTACCATTTGCAGGATTGAAGATGGCGAATTCGGATTCGCGACATACGACCGGGCTATCCCATGTTGTGAAGACGAGGAGAGAACCCATGAGATAGTTGAAGGGATTGAGGTAGTAGATCCAGTATCTCCAAAACGCGGTGATTTGTGCATAGGGTACCAATACACCACAGAAAGATACGAGAGTTCCGATGACGAGTGGATTGACGAGCGAAGCAAATAACACGTTTGGTGCGTAGGCGGCAACGAATTGTCCGATTCCAGTGTAGATGAATTCATAGCAAATCATGACGAAAAGGACAGAGCCGGCTTTGTGGCTATCGCTGGGAAATCCAACCGTGTAGTACCAACAGACGAAATAAAGGATGGCGCAAACAACGAGGTAAGGGAGTTCGGAGACGACATTTCCGGTTGCGAAGGCCCACCAGGAATACATTTTTGATTTTTTCTCGCGTGTTTCGTAGATGTCTCTTCGTTCGATGAAGAGAGGTTGCAGTTGTGCCATCACACCCGGCGCGACGAAAATAAAGTTGAAGATGGTGAAAAGGCGAAGTTGGAGTCCTCCGACTGAATCTTTGATCATCCAGAAACTGAACCCGTTGAAGAGACCAGATCCAATGTGCAATGCCATTTTATTGTTGATGTAATCCGTGTTGCGGTAAATGGAAACGTTCATGCGTTGAGTGACTAGTTTGATTTGTTGCCACATAGGCATTGCGAATTCGAATCCATCGTCCGTTGTTCCCGGTGGTGCGGCGGCGGCAGTGTCGATTATGCGGTCTAGCTCTTTGACGGTGTATTGGCATTCGGGGGAGTTGAGCCATACTTCGTTCCAATCTTTACCTTTGCTTAGGGCACCGGAAACGACGTCGATCATGTGCTCAGCAGGGTTGGAAGATTCAGGGCAGGCTGCATCGTAGCGGGCGAAGTACTCCTTGATGGTTTTTGAATCTTCGCCAATTTCTCCAAAGTAGACGGTTTTACCTCCCTTGGCGAGGAGCAAGAGAGAATCAAATTGAGCGAAGAGTTGGGCGGAGGGTTGATGAATAGTAACCAAAATAGCTTGACCAGCATCGGCCAATTTTCTCAAGAATCGTACCGTGTTAAAAGCAGCTTGTCCATCAAGACCAGAAGTCGGTTCGTCCAAGAAAATAAGAATCGATGGTTTAGAAACAAGTTCCACACCAATTGTCAAGCGTTTTCTCTGTTCGACACTCAATCCCACTCCCGTGGTTCCAATCAATGTATTCTCCATATCGTGCATTTCCAAAAGATCGACAATAGTATCTACATATTTTAATTTCTCGGCGTCCGGAGTGGTTCGCGGTTGTCTGAGGAGTGCGGAAAATTCTAATGCTTCACGTACTGTAGCAAATGGTTCATGTACATCCAATTGTTCACAATAACCAGCCGAACGTTGGAAAGAAACAGAGAGGGGTCGACCATCAACGAGAATAGATCCTTTGACTGTCCCGTCCGTTTTGCGTTGCGCGAGTACATCGAGAAGGGTCGTTTTTCCTGCTCCGGATGATCCCATGAGTGCACCCAACATACCGGGTTTAACCCATCCTTGTACATTATCGAGGAGAATCCGATCGCCCGATGGTGTCTTGACGGTGTATGTGAGGTTTTTCCAGGTGAAAACAGAGGTGTTGCGAACTAATTGATCATCACTTCCACCTTCCACCTTGGTGTCTTGAGACGTAGGACGAGAAGTCTTTGGACTTTTTTCTTGAACAGCTTGTGCTTCCTCATCACCTGCCTTAGCTGCATTCAGAATAGCAGTATTCTTCTTGGCTTTCTCTCTAGGAATCAAAAGAGCTCCGGATTTTCCTCCAGAGGCACTCCAGTTACAGGTACAGTAAATGGTAATTCCAACGAATAAAACCCAGAAGACCCAGACGATTCCAAAGTTTCTCCAGATGTTGGACGTAGCGTATGAGAGCGAATGGAGATATTGATCTCCAGTGACGGTGGTGGCTCCTGGTAAGGCTCCTCCTACACCGGCACAGGCTTGATGTGCTATATCGGTATATCCAGGTCCATTTGGAACCAGATTGTTTGCGACGCAGGGAATAATTGTGTTTTTGAACTCATTTGCGAGGATAGCTGAAAATCCATATGCGACGGGATCGATCCAATAAATCCAGACGAACCAAGGATGCATGTCAGGTTTGCGAATCATATAACCTGTATACATAATAAGAGCACTAATCAAGAAACCGGACACCTTACTCGCCGCATCGAAAGTCGAGAACGCAGCACCGATCGCTCGAAAACAAGCCGTCATACACATGGCCACTGCAAAAATGATGATCCAATAAGTGAAAAAGGCACCAGCTTCTTGTTTCAATCCCACCATGAAATACACGACAAGTGAAAAATGCGATATCTGTACAATGAGAACCGGGATATCGGCCGCGATTTGGGCAATACAAAAAGCAGCTGGATGATACATAGCAAAGGTTTTATGTTTAGCGAGGATTGGACGACCGGTAAACGAATCGGTGACTTCGGACATGGCGAGAAGAGAGTTGAAGAGGAGAGAGAAGAAAAGGGCACCAGATTTGAGGAAAAGACCACCAGAGTTGGCAGGAGCATTGTAGAAGAGTGAACCGGCGATGAGGGCTTGGGCGAGGGTGGCAAGTTGTTTGATGACAAAGGTGGCTTTGTCTCCCCAGATGATTTGATATTGTCGGGCGATGCAGGCTTTGACTTGGGTGACGAAACTAGTGGTGAGAGGAGAGTCTTTGCCCAGTTTGGGACTCTTGTCATGTTGAACCGCGTGAGCGAAATCGATTGTTCGTTGTTTGGCGACGTCAGTGGTGGGATAGCTATATTCTAATTCCATCTTGGCTTTGATGGGGTTGTCGTTGTATACTTTGAGGATCTCGTTGGCGGTCCTGGGGAATCGATCTTGGAAGCCGGGTCTGATTTTTCGCTCAGTTGGTACCTGTGGTAAGATGTGATCAGTATGAAGATTGTGCGTGCCAAGGGGAGAAAGAACATACTGTAACACCAGTCAAGAAATCAGCAACATTAGCAGAATCATCGCAAATGAATCCCAAATCCTCCATAAAAGGCCTTGCTTGTCTCTTCGGTCCATAATAAATCTGCTTGCCTTCATCCAAAACCAAAACCTTGTCGAAGAGATTGTAGATACCGTTACCGGCCTGATACAACGTAATAATACTGGCCAATCCAAAAATATCCGTCAATGCCCTGATAGCTTTCGTATATTCCAAAGCCGTACTTGCATCCAAACCTCTTGTTGAGTTATCCCAACACATCACACTTCCCCTAGTAGCAAGCATCTCAATAATAGAAACACGTTTTCGCTCACCACCAGAAACACCTCTCACGTACTCATTTCCCACTTTAGTGTCATGAGTATGTGAGATACCCATACTTTTCAGTAAGAAATCTCGATTCGCTTGTTGATACTCCTCTGGTGTAGTTGTATTAGAAGGCAAATTATGTGGAACCTTCATTCTCGTTGCGAAATCGATTGTTTGTCCAACAGTAAGCGTAGGAAAGAAGAGTTCTTCTTCGGTGTTCATGACGATTTGTCCTCGATATTGTTGTGCTTCGATATGAGTCAAGGATCCATAATGAACATCGCCCGTGACTTCTGCATATCCCAATCGGTTGTTGGCAAGCATCTTCAGTAGAGTCGTGCATCCAGCTCCAGGTCTCCCAAGGACTAATAACATCTCTCCAGGTTTAACACATCCATGAGAATTATCAACGAGGGTCCTAAGTGGTAGCTTTGCTCTTCCTTCCTTGAAGATCTTCGGGATATTAAATTGGGATAGAACATTCTCATTAATAGCTGCATCAGCTCCAATTCCCTTAACCGTCAAGTTCTTCCAAGTTACACCCAAATCTCTTCTTCTGACTTGATCTTTGTCTTCTTGATTTTTTATAGCTTGAATCTCAGGCATCATACTCCAATCTTCGGCCAAACTTATTGGCTGATCCTTATTATCTTCGTCGGAATCATCGTAAGCCCTCTGTCCTCTTCGCTCCGAAAATGCTGATGATGTTGAAAGTGCTCGTGTAAGTCCATTTCCATGCCCTTCGTGTTGTCGAACAACCGAAGCGAAGCCTTCCGGCTCAATGTCTGCCATGACAGGCAATTGTGGTATTGATATCGACCTATTGACAAGAAAGAACCAATTGAAAAAATGAAAATGTATTAAAAATAATCACTGAATAAAAAGTCCTCAAGTAGAGGTAACAAGAAAATTAACGTAAGAGGTGTATTATTTTCCTTTAACGAAGGGGCAACGAGTTATAAGTAACCTCTAACCATCGGACTGGAAACGTCGCGAAGTAAGCAATGCAGAAAATACTAATCAACTAGACCCACCAAAACAATCAACTAATAATAAAAATACCGATACCGACACTACGGGTTGATGTCAAAGGAGAATCCTATGTGCGCGTAATTTACACCAAGCCAACCGCCAAAAATAACGTTTTCCGCATTCCACTCGGACAAGTAGAACACCGACTCAGTGCGTACGACGCGAAACCCCCACCATGAAGGGGGCGAGAGCTACCATCTTCAACTTTTCTGAAATGGAAACTTTTCCATGTGATAATTTGTTGAGAAATCTCAAATTCGTCATGATTAGTATACATATACATGACTTTTAATTCCGAATCCCGATGCAGAGACTGAGAGACTCGAAGTACCTGTTCTCGGTTCTTGCACAAAAGTCCGCATAGTCCGAGCTAGACCTTTAAACCCCTAAACAGCAAACGTGAACAGGGTATCGCACTGATAGATGCTGTCATTGGATATCTAGAGCTAAGTTAGATCGAACTTCACCAAGAAAGCTTCTCACCATTTTACATCACAGCTCTGTTTCCCCAAGTTCAGTTTGCAAAATTCAAATGCATCAACGTGTTATTAGCTATTAGATTGTGGATACGCTCGTCATGCACTTCGCTTCTTAACCTATACCATATTGACCTACAAGATTCGTGTGGTTTTGGTATTGGGCGTCTCTGAGCGGACAAATTTTGAACCGATTCTGCCTGGAATTCCTGGTGAAAATTGCTGTGGTTTGTTTATGTTTTGTCAGGTATGGGAGCGGCATAATATTGGCCCGACCAAAATATCAAGACCCGAATCTTGCAGGCTCATACTTAGGCCTTCGTTCGTTCATCCGATCCCGTCAGAGTTCCACTAATCGCACTTTACTGACACCTTCTATCACCGCGCAGAAGTAATCTACCTTGCTCAATCTCACCTTAAGGGTTCGTATCCCCGTAGGGTATTTTCCGCCCCCAGCTACTTCCCATGAGCTCAATGATCAATCACCTCAATAGTAATCACCTCCTTACATGAACCGTGCGCAATCTCTCTCGAGTCTACACCGAAAACAAAATTCAAGGTTGAGGTGGGGCAATCCAACGGAAAATCCAAAAAGCCCGTGATTTCCGTGATACGCCACTAAACGCATCCAGCACTAGGGTTGAAATCCCATGTGCGGACTGCATAATCGCGGACTTATCGAGAATATCCATAGAAGCTTTTCGTAGAAGGAATATCAATCGATGTAACACACACTACTCCATACCCAATCACACAATAGCTCGCTAGTCTAGCTAGTCGCTGGCAAGGTCTAAACGCCTAGCTGAACCAATATGAGAAATCCAGCTGTACTATTCGTACCAGCACAGCACTAAAACCCCACTAAATCGTCCAAAACTCCACCCTATGGAGTATTATCTTCAATTAGTTCGAAGATAGTATATATATTAAAGAAAAGCCTCTGAAGCATAACAAGATCGGGCTTCTGGCGCAATGGCAACGCGTTTGACTTCGACTTCTGTTAGGAATAACAGCTGATAACGGCATCAAAAGATTGCAGGTTCGATCCCTGCGGGGCTCATTCAGATAAATATGTCATCAACTTTTTGTCTTTTGTCTTCAAGAAGTGTATACGGACTTCTGGGACGATGGGAAAGTTGAACACAACGATGCTCTTGCAATGCTTATTTGCACACCCCGAAACTTTACGAGATGACCCATTACAGGTTAAACGATCATTTTGTACATTTTGCAAAGAATGAATTGAAAGTTGGATTAATTACAATTTTTGGTTGGGAAAACATTTTCGTGGAATCCCGTCCACCCACTACTTACAGTGGAAGAGGTGGCAAGAGGCAAGATTGGAGAAGTAAAAAGGTGGACGGGGAAATAAATATCATGTATTTTTAATTGGATAATAGGGGATGTACTCCGTAGATTGACCGTTGGTCTACGGAGAATGCCCCGCCTGGAGGAATGACATCTAATTGGACCAACCTTTGGGCAGGGCCCAGCTCAGAGCACCCCAGCATGAAAGATACAGCAAGTAGGTTCAACTAACAATCAAAGTTTGAACTAAGTATCGGGATTCGGAACACTCTCTGTGTCACCCATGTCCGTCCCATAGAGTATAAAACAAGAATGAAAGAAGCATTTATCTTCAGTACTTCGAGCTGGTGAAGATTTAAGATGAAAACGTTCCCGTTGAAGATGTGAGAGTTTATTTTTTGACAGCATTGAGCGAATACATGGGATAGGAGTTCTCCGTCTCCCCTAATGACCAGGCACGTTCACTGGCAACTAATGGCCATCTCACTTGAAGATGACCATTTCAAACTTCATGCATCATTACTATTGTCTATCACCAAAGCATTGTAGCCAAACCAATATCTGAGATTCGACTTCGGTATCTCATTGCCTCTGCTTGCTTCATTCATGAATGTAGACAACTTTGCACTAATAACATCAACGTAACTCCTCTATCTTCCACCTTTCATTTCAACGAAGACATCGGACTGTACCAGCAAATGGTCATGATATTTGCGTTTCTTGTAGTGAGATAATTATTGTTTGTATTGCTTCGCGCCGTGGAGCGTCACAACTTGAATATTCATTTGACTCGCGACGAAACTGAGAAGTTGTCTCGTTTGCCTTGGTGACTGTGCTAAAAAAAAACAAATGAGCTTCAGGTAACTTTTTCCGGGTGAATATTTACTATGCCCATTGAAATATGTAACTCAGTTAATAATGATTTATTTGCATTTCAATATTTTAATTCTGATCGTTTGTCCATAGAGCAAACAAACAAGCGTCAGTTTGGCCGGGGTTCTTCCGTGAACCAACATATCATATCGATATCACTCCGCAAAAGTTACTTCTCGGCTCAATCTACACAATTTTGATATAAATATAAGATTTTTTATCCGTACATATATCTTCCTAGACTTTCATTGATTTCTAGTTTCTATTTCTCATTCTCCAATATGGATAACCTCTCTTCCCGATGTCTTCAAAACATTTCATCAGAAGAAATCCGAAATTTTATGGGAACAGTGTTTGGAAATCCGTGGTCAGAAGAGAATCCGGATGGTATTTTTCCTATGGGAATTGCGGAGAATAGACTTATGTATGTTTCTTTTGAGCCGAGAAGTTGTTTTCTGTCTTGGTGGTAGAATTGATTGAGGTAAACTTTAGGCATCATGAAATTGCAGAATATATCAACACGAATTTTAGGATAACTCCAAAAAGTATTTTATCTCACGCCTTCCCATCTCACCTCAGAAATAAACAAAGTACTAACAAAATTCAGTGCTCACATACGGAGATGGCCCAACTGGTTCTTTCGAATTACGTGCTGCTCTCGCTGGATTCTGGAACTCAAATTTCTCACCCAAAGAATCTGTATCAAGAGATCATGTAACGGTTATGGGAGGAGGTTCTTCAATTCTTGATGCATTAAGTTATTGTATCGCAGAAGAAGATGAAGGAATCTTAGTTGCTCAACCATTTTACGTTGGATTTGTAGGGGATTTTGAGGATCGTGCAAGGTGTGTATTTTGTTGTCTACTAATTCTTCTATGCTAATCATAAAAGTAAAGAGTCAGAGTAGTTCCTGTATCAATTGGCTCACTCGATAATGTAACTACTATGACCGGAGTACATAAACACGAAGAAGCACTTCTTGCTGCTCGACAGACAGGTATCAAGATTAAAGGACTTATGCTCTGTAATCCACATAATCCTCTTGGAAGATGTTATGCACCAGAAGTCTTAGAGGCATATCTTTCTCTATGTTCAAAATACAATATCCATCTCATCAGTGATGAAGTATATGCAAAAGCAGTTTTTCCCAATCAGGATATACCGAATCCAATGTCTTTTACCTCGATACTTTCATTAGATATTGAAAAGTTTTGTGACCCGGCGTTGGTTTGTGTGGTTTATGGTATGAGTAAGGTATGTATGTTTCTCCTCTACCCTTTCAATTATCATAATGTAAAGAAAATCAAATACTCAGAATTGTTCTAGGATTTTTGCTCCAATGGTCTACGTATCGGATGTATCATCTCACAACATAATCCCACCCTTCATCAAACTTTAGGAGCAATATCAAAATTCGCATGGGCATCTTCATTATCTGATCATGTATGGACATTAATGTTAAATGATCAAAAATTCCTTGATTATTATTTTTCAACTCTTGGTCAAAGAATGACTATCGCATATGAGATTTGTACACGACGATTGAAAGAGTTTGAAATTTCTTATATTCCTGCGTAAGAACAATTTCCTCTCCAACTATTATCTTGGTAAAGAGATAAACTAATATAATACAGCTCCTGTGGTCCATTCATCTGGATAGATCTCCGTTCATATCTTACATCTCCAAATATCGAAGCTGAACGAATTCTCTCGTGGAAGATGTTGAAATTTGGAATTTGGTTAGCTACAGGTGAAGCTTTTGCATCAGAAGTACCTGGTTGGTATCGTATTACTTTTGCTATGAGTGAGGAAGATTTGAGATTTGGTATGGATAGGTGAGTGTCCTTTCCCTGGAGGTAGATGTAACGAGAGGGGGTTTAGCAGTTGGAGTTCCATGCTAACGTAATACTGATGATTTAACCTTAGATTATGGAAAGTTTTACGCACAGTAGAAGAAAATAAGAGGCAACTATTAGTAGGAGTATAGGAACTGAGATAGAATCGCTGAAGATGGTAGGTTAATGTGTGGAGAAATATTCGATAGAAACCTTTAGAATAGTATAATTCTCTTTATTAGCTAGAGATTTTGCATTTAGCATTTAGAAGCATCGAATTATACTCATTTCACTTTAGTCGACGAATATTGAATATTCAGGATCCATTATTCGTCATTGAAAGTACTCCGTGCCGCAATTGTGAGGACATGTAGATATTCAATCAATACCGATACCGTCAGGTTCGAGGGTGTGGAAGTATATACTTCATGATAGCACTTAGACGATAAAGCTTACGTCAAGAATGTATTTCTTTCTACCATGAAAACTTTCAAGTAATTTCTTTCATTCTACTGACTTCTACCCCACCTTTCATTTTCTCTTACCCCACCACCTTTGCACATACATTATCATTCTAAATTAGGCCACTCCTTCAACAAAAACAATATCTTTGATGGTCTAACGGTCATGATTTCCGCTTGTCATTCATCTGACAATGCGCGGGAGACCGGGGTTCGACTCCCCGTCAGAGAGATTCTGAGCTCATGTAGCATTCTTTTTTTTGTTTTTTTTCATGCATCTCTTACATCAAAGTTTTAACATGTTGAGATTTTTGGTCCCAAGTGAGGTGTGAGTTTTTGAGGGAGGTTGATGATGAATCGAACGGTGATTTGAGATTACTTGATATGATAGGTGGGTGGGTGGAAAGCCCTCGTGTGATGCTAAACCCTTTTAATAAGAGAATCGACAATGGACTAGGAGTTCGGAATCTTCAAACCTCCGGAAAATTTTATCTGAGATTCCAGTCAAATGATATCGGGGTTTTGAATATTCCGATGTGAGATTGAAAAAACAACGGAATTTGAACTGGAATGCCTCAGTGTGGTCAGAAATACAAGCGTGCGTAGCGCCAAGTGTAGCGAGGAATTAGGGGTTCGAGTTGGTTGGTTGGTTGGTTCATCTACTCCACCTAGCTATCTATGCACGTATGTGAGTACCGAAAACTATCCACTTTCGTCCAAAAAATTAATTAATTAATTCTTCATATCTCATTGGACAAACATTTCTGTTCAAAAAAAATGGTTTTCTTATTTTGTATTTGACTTTTCGAATCAGTTGATTGATGTGATGTTGAGGGCAAAATATAACTACTACCATTACTCCCCTACCATACATGTACCCAAGAACCAAAAATGCAAAAGAACAATTTGAAGACTCAGTGAATTAATGCCCGTTCTAGGAATCGAACCTAGGATCTCATCATTACTAGTGATGCGCTTTACCGCTAAGCCAAACGGGCGTTGTTTGTTGAAGCACGAACGGATGTTTAGGTATATGTCCCAACAAGATTTTGAGGTGGGGGTGATATTGTGGGTTGGTGGGGTTGGAGGGGGGGTGTGATACCTACACTTATGAGGACGAAGAGAGAGTGTCTTAGTATGGATTCTAGAGTCTTATAATTTTTATGAAATCATTTAGGGTTTTAATTAACTTCAGGTGGCAGTACATCGGGTGTAGCGTGTGAAATTCCAAGAATTTCAATGCAAAACTCGATAGAAGGTCTATTCAATTCTAGATCAGATAAGAATACAAATCATCACCAACACACTTCTCCAACCTCCAATCTTCAAACCTCCAACCACACATCACATCACATCTCATCTCACCATTTCCCCAAATCAATCGACTCTCAAGATCATCATTCTCTTATAAATAAAACACATAACTTAAAGAATACCTATCTATACATCTTATTTTAAACATACTCATTTCATCTCCTCACTACCTCTAGATGCTATCTTCCCCGAGAATCTTTAACTAGGTATCTAATATCAATATCTCTATTCCTCACCAGTATCTAGTATCTCGTAGAGTAAGTATTCTTTAAATAATTTATTAGCTGAGTAGATATAATCAGATCTCTTTTATATAGTCTATAATACTATTTCTATTTCTATTCTCATATATTTTCATCTGTTTATTTCTATTCATCCTATTACACATCCTTCATCTTATCATCTCATCACAATACTCCCTCTGTACAATCGAATTTATCACTTCCAACCAAGTTACCGCTTCCAAACAAAACAAAATATAATAATATAAAATACTCGAGTAATCTTATAGATCCTATAGATCCTTCACTATTCAAAAATTCAAAGATTCGATATAATAACAAACGTACACAACTAATTTCATCTTCACTTCATTTCATTTCATCTAATTAAATTAAATTTTTGCAAGCCCCTTTCTTCTGGATTAAAGAGATGGTATACGTAAAGTGGGATGGAAAATGTGATGTTGTGGGAAGAAGAAGAGAGGAAAGTATACTTCTTTCTAGATTAGATGTTAGATTTTATTCAAATGTAAGTTTATTGAAAGAAGAAGAAGAGAGAAGATCTATATTATACCATCTATTCTAATACATCATCACCACATACTATCACTCATAATAATCCCCCTCCTTAGTACCTAATTCCTAACCCCATATCCCCTCACAATATCACCCCATCACACCAACCCCCCAATCAACCTCACAATTTCCTCCGCACACCCAATACTACATTGATACCCTCCACTCGCATGTCCATAATTATGGAGTACATAAACACCATCTATTTTCTTTGCTTTTCCTCCCTTTCCCATCTCTTCCCCCTCTTCTTCACCATCAACCTCAACCTCCACCCTAGCACCACCCCTCCTCCCAGGTCTAAAACCCACATACGTATCCAGAACCTCTATATCACCTTTCTCATTCATAAAATCATCAGCCCACCCAACATCTTTCAATCTTTGAAGAATTCTTCCTGTTAATTGCGCGTCGGGGGTTGAATCCCAATTATGTGCCTATATCCATCTTCGACTTAGCTTTTCTCTCTCATTCTCACTTATATCCGGAGCAAGACTCCAATCCCCTATCATCTTTCCCGCAAACAAGAACAAACAAATGAGAATGAGAACCAAAACCACCCCCCTCCCCCCCTACAACTTAAAAAAACGACTAACCTGTTTACACCCCCCCACCACACTCCTCCCACTCCCGGGCCTCGGAATAACATAAAGTAACTCATCCCCCCTCTCCCCCAAATCCCGCACCAAAGTCTTACAAATCCTCGTTTCCCCTTTAAGCATCAAAACCTGACCTCTAATCGGAAACAATTTCTCGCTTTCATTTCCCCCTACGAATTTTCCGGCTGCGAGTCCCGTGCAATTTATCAGTATATCGAATTCATCCTGTACTCCATGATCCTTTGCAAGAACTTTGCAAGAACGAATTACACCTTCCAATCCATCATTCGTGTCGATTTCTGAGCGGATGATTATCGCGCCGAGTGCCTTGACTCGATGTAATAAATGCTGAAGATATTTATCCACATCCACGCATACCGTGTTGAAATAAACACCTTTTCTAATTCCTTCTCCTAATTTACCTTTTGGGTAATTATCCACTTCCGAATTATTTTCTGATGGGTTAGAAATATTCAGTTCTTGATATCCTTGAACTATATCTTGAAACCAAACACCATTTTCGTCGATTTCGGATCCGTGGTAATTGGCTCCTAGGAAGTATAGAGATGGTGTTATGGCTATTGCTATTTCTTTTTCTTTATCCTCATGCTTCTTTTCAGCCGCCTCCAATGTAACCCCTTTCTTCCCACTATCCCCCTCCTCCTCCTCCTCTCGTTTAATCATCTCAATCCACCTCTTATAAGTAACTTCCTCCCACCCTCTAAGCCTCTTATCCTCTTCATTTCTCGAAGCATGACTTCTCCAATCTGCTCCTGCCCATGGAGAACAATAATTTGCATCTTTTTCTCCTGGGAAATGTTTGGCTATGATTATTATTTTTGGTTTTGAAGAGGAAGTAGAGGAGGAAGTTAATATAGAAAGAGCAGTTTGAAGACCTGAAATTCCGGCACCGAGGATGATGATGTTTTTGGTGGTGGAAGTGGTGGTGGAAGTGGTAGATGCCATGATGTCGTTTCGATTAGTTTCTGCTTGGGCGTTTGAATTTGTATTTGTATCTGTAACTGTGACGGTGCTGCTACCAATCTTTCCAAAGAATCCAAATCCAAATCCAAATCCAAATCCAAATCCAAATCCAAATCCAAATCCAAATCCAAATCCGATTTGTAACTATATCCGGTACTGAATAAATAGAATGTAAAAGAGGTTTTATGCGCGTAACTCATGTACAGCTTAAACTTCGTATTCTCAATTCTCAATTCTCAATTCTCAATCCTCAATCCTCAATTCTCCATTCTCCATTCTCCAAATTCGTATATGAAGTATCCCAACCCAAACCAAACCAGTATACCAAAAAGAAGAGTAACCCAATACCCGAAGATCGTCCTAGACGCAGATGTAACCGTAAACGATTACCAACAAGCTCCCCTATTCCACGCGTAGATAATCCTCAACGTCGTCACCGTACACGAATAAATCCCAATACCCAATACCCAACCAATACTTTCCCGTTTTCGCTGCCACACCCTCCTTCAATATCTGGCAACCGAGTGAGCGAGGAGAGTCTTTTATCCTTTGTCCTTTATCCCTTGAATCCCCGAGATGCTACTTTTCCCACTCGAGTTGTCGTCTCCTTTAAATCAATCTCAATCTCACATCAATAAAATCTCAATAAAAAAAAACCCTCGAACCCCTCACTCATATACCACCAGTGTACTCATTCATATACTCATATACTCATATCAGCCATTCGTTACTGCGATATCGGCCTCGCAAACCATACCAATTGAATCACATGCATATGCATACCCCATCACAACACGACCTTATGAACCTTGCGTTTATTTGACGACCAACTTCATTTTTAAGAACTCATACATTTGAATAATCGTTCATTTATTTCCATCTAAAACTCTAGAATAATACATTTTCCCTTGCTTCTGATTCTTCTTGGTAGTTAGCTACCTATTCTACAATATCATTCATATTCATGTGCCTTTCCTACATATATGAATATGAATACCTATGAATCATCATCCATAATACCATGCCACATTTCCCGCAATCATCCATGACTATGTATGCCCATTTTCCTTCCATCCCCGCTTTCCTTCCCTCACACATCAACCCAGTAAATCTTCCCATCTATCAGACAAACAACCTCCTTCCTACCTACCTCCCAACATCCCACAAATTTGACTCCAAAATCTCTTCGTAACTAACCCCTCAATCTCACTCCTAGTCAACCACATGAAATCCTGCGCTCCGTATGCATTCCCCTTTAAATCAGCTTGACCTGCCATAATTCTTCCTTTCATATAGAATACTTTTTCTGCTTCTCTATTGAATTTTTTGGAAGGTTTGATTGTGAGACTACCAATTGGTACATGACCTACTATCCATGTATTCATATTTTCACCGGCGGTTTCGGTAAGGATACGTTGGGTTGCCTGTTGATGGTGTGTTAGTTATGGAAATGGAAGTGTGTTGAAGAAAAGGGAAAGAAAAATATAGAGAGAAACATAAACAAACCGTATGCAAAACCTCATTTCCCATCATATCACCCCTAGGAAATTCCCAAACATCAACTTCAATTTCCTTTCCCTCCTTATCCATACCCTTCCCCTTTCCCTTGACAACCAAATAAACCGTTTCCTCCAATTTCCTCGCCAAACTCTTCTTATCCTCTTCACCCTCCCTCTTCTCAAGTTTAACTCTTTCCCCCTCCTCTCCCATTCCCTCTTCAACAAGTTTTCCAGCTATTTCATCCCATTCCCCAACTTTACTATCCGTTCCTCCAATAAGAACTTCATCATTCCATCCTTCATCTCCATAAGCTTTATATCCACCAATATCCCTTGCTGCAACTCCATTCCTTTCTTTAACTCTTGCTTTCCATTCTATATCTGCTGGTTGATCTTTTTTATGATAAAAGTATCGAGTAAATGGTAATACCAATCTTTCATTTAAACGTTTTTGATAAAGATAAAATGCTTTTTCGAAAGGTGTTGCGGATTTAGTGAGGAGAGGTGGTCGACTTAGGATTATTCCAGTGGAAATTTTATAGGTTGTTGCTCCTGGAGAAGGTGTTATAGGAGGAGCAGAATCGATATGTGGAAGATGAGATGATGGTCCATCAAGAGGTTTAAAGGTTGAAGCTGCGACGGCGTAGGTTCGTGGGGTGGGAATTCGATGTATACATGGGGTATTGAGATGGATTCGGGGTGTAATTGTTGGTCTTGATGAATCTATATCATAATGTATTAGTATATAATCTTCATATTGCTTGAGCTTGCAAGCTATTGAGTTTTCGAGCTTGGAAGTAGCAAGCCTTAGACCCAGTAAATCTTCTCGCCTGCAAGCTCGCCATCCCCCCAATGCCTCATCAAAACCAAACATGACGCTCCGCTGGCCCTCCGGGAGCCACTGCCGTGGGGGCTTTTTCGCTGCGCTCTAGGCAAGACTTTGAAAGAGAAATTTAACCATTGACAGCGCTCCTCAAAAATACCAACGAAAGCGCGCATTCCATCCTCAACCCCCCCCTCTCTCCCCTCTCAATAACCACAAACACAACACAACACAACAAAAGAAAAGAAAACAAATACATACATAATAATCTCGAAGCAGTTCTACTGCATCCTCTACTACTAGCCGTCATATCTGCTTTAAATGTATGTGTATGTGTTATAATTGAAAGATCTCCGCCCTCCAATCCAATCCAACCAAAACCAAAACCCAGAGCAGAAGAGAAGGGGATCCAAAAAATTAATTATCGCTTACTAATCCCCTTCATTCTCTCCCAATCCAATGAACCAATCCAACCAATCACTTACCCACCAAACATCTCCCACGCTAACCCCCAACCATCCATCACCTGACCAACCATCCACCCACACATAAAAAGCCCTCCCTCCTTCTCCCCCTTCTTCCTTCCTTCCTTCCTAAAATAATCCACGGCATCAATCCTTATCATCAAGACCCGATTCAACCCAGAACGTCCTGACCATTTATCGATGCCCAGAATGAACATCTCAGGCTTTTTTCGCTAGCGGTACCCTCGTCTTTATTCTACGGGAACTGTTAGATAGCGACTGTTTACATTTACACATACATACACACATACATGCATGCATTTTTTTTTTCTGTTGTGGGGGTTTGGATTTTTGAGGGGTGGTTGGATACCAGATATTATGAGCGTTGGTTTTGGCTGAGCTGAGTTGGTGGTATTATTTAACTCGGTAACCTTACCTAGATAATTACAAAAGAAAATTGAACCAAAAAAAGAAGAAAACTCTTCAAATCTTCAAATCTTCAAATCTCTATCCAACTTCATTTATTTCTACCGCAGAATTTTCTCCCACATAAATGATTGAAAAAACACAACCCAAACATAACCCAAACACAACCCAAACTCTATACAATAAATATAATCTACACACTGCCCTCCTACAGCAAGCTCTTTAACATTTCAGAAATACAAATGCATACACAAATACACAAATACAAATATATAAAAAAGAACCAAAAAATTTCGGAATGAAAATAAGAGACACAAAATCTACTCTCCATCCCCATCATCCCCTTAACAAATCCCATCACACATCAGCACAAACACTAATACTGATACAAATACAAACACCGTACCATACCATATATTTATTCTATCCTCTCCACTTCAATTGCGACTCAATTTTCCATGTAGAATTAAATCAAACATATCTTTTTTTTTCGAAGACTGAAATATCATTCATCTATCTATCTACGAGTATCTAGACACCATTTCACCAATCCATTCCATCAATTCATCCCTTTCCATTTCCATTTAACATCCCGTATTTTTCTTATTCTCAGTAATCCCAATATTCTCCTCTCCTCTTCTCTTCTCCTCTCTCTCTCTTCCCTCTCCTCTCCATCACCCTTTCTCCCTCTCAATATACAAATCCATTCATCCCATCAATTATCCATCCACTCATCCACCATTACAAAAAACCACCCATACCATACAATACCAGGTACAGGTACAGTACAATCACACCCTCCACCCAAATCCCCCATCCAAATGTATTACAAGCAAACACTCCACCCCAATCTCCAGAACAAGAAAACGAAAAACACCCTACTATTGCTCCAGCGCAAAATATATTGGCATCATAATAGCAATTCATACCATCCATCCATTTACCATGTAACATGCATGCCATGCAATGAATCGCTCCATTCCGTTCCATATAACACCAATTATATTTCGACGAAAAAAAAAGTGCTGTCCCAAATCGCAATAATAGAGTATTCCGATCGCTAATTGTGTTATGCTTCAAGTACCACAGACTCCTGGGAAGATGTGCCCATATTATGCCAAATGAAAATTTCCCAATGTATCCATGATTTCGCCGTTTGTTCGTGAATGCGTAATTATTAAATTTCAATCCATTTATTGAAATTCAATTTGTTAAAGATTGAACTGCTTTACTAACTTCTGAAGTAGCAATCCTTTCCCATGAACTTTTATCTCCATCAGATGTGTTCTTATCGGCAACAAGTTCGTAAAGCTTTCTTGATACATTTCGATTAATATCACAATATTGTTCATTTGATATCTTTTGAGATTTCCAATGAGGTCCTAGAGCTGTTTTAACCATTTTGCTAATACTTTCTTTTTCCTCAATTGACATGGCATTTCGTATTGGTGAAGTATTTTCGGATCGTGATGTTGATTCTACAATATTTGTTCGTACAGGTGAAGAATCTTGAGATCTTGCTCGAGATGATTTTTGTCTGAGAGGTTGAGGTTGTCGAATTTCGGATATAGGAGATCCATCTCTCTTTCTCCTATTTTCATTTACGACTGTTTGATTTATCGAATCACCTGGTGATGATCGATTTGGTGAATAATGAATAGCAGAAAAATCTGGCATAACAGTTGTACTTAAAGGAGGAGAACGGGATTGTCTACCTCTTGGTGGAGGTGTGGTCGATAATGCGCGACTATGAAAAGAAGATGCAGGAGATGCTGGTGAAGTAGCAGGAGAAGAATAATCAAAAGATGGACTTGTGACACCATTTGCTCGATTAGATGTAACATCTAATCCAAACCTTATTGAATCTTCATCAGAAGATGGAGCCATCTCAACTTCTCGAAGTAGTGAAGAAAGAAAAGTAGGTTCCGAGTTTATGTTAATTGTATTTGTCGGTCTTGGTGATCGTGTTGGTGAACCATTGCTTCTGCTAGATTGAGGTCGAGGTTGAGGATTTGTACTTGATGATGCGACAGATGATCCATTTTGAACAATTCGTGTTCTTGGACGCTTTTGTTTACGTTCAGGTTCTTCTGGTGTTGAACTACCACGGCTAGCTGGTGATGCGGTAGTTGATCTTCTGCGCTTTCTTGTATTTGATGCATCCTCGAGATTTTGAGCTCTCTCCATTGCTCCCCATGCTTGCCTTTCTTCACGAGTTTCAACCACAGGTGCCGGTGGTTCAATTCGTTCTCTCACAACTTGTGGTGCGGCGGCTCGAAATATTTGACCAGCACCTTGACGTCTGGCGATATGTAATCGTTGTTCCCATCTTCTAAATTCCGTAGCAGAAAAATGTTGAAGATCCCTATAACCTCTTAACTCCTGATCATCCTCGGCAAAATCAAGATCAACACCAGCGACATTTCGAATTGCGCTACTTAATTGACCCCAAGCATTAATCCATCTATCTTGTCTGCCATTCCTACGAGCACGTCGAACGCTGGCCTGAGTTCTGCTGAAATTTGGTCCTGAGAATGGTATAGTTCTTGCCGGTCCTTGCGATTCATCGTGTTGACTAAAAGCACCACTTTCCACACATTCCATACAATACCAGTTACCAGCTGGAACATTGCTTAAACCAATACAATGTGTATGATATGGTGTATCGCATCCATCGCATAATAAGAGGACATCTTCTTGATCTGACTGATCGCATATTGGACAAGATCTTCCTTCTTCCTCATCTTCATATTCTTCTGGATTATTTACTTGCCACTCAACTAAATCAAACTCGGCAGTTTGTTTTCGATCTTCGACGGCATATTCAGATTGAACGGTTCCTGTAAAAATAAGTTAGTGACTGTTTTAAATAAGTGTATAACTCGTAAGGTAGTAGGCAGCCATCAAGTCATGGGTGAAAGTCGCAAATCGTATATAATTTCCAAGCTCCCAAAGAGATGAAAGTTAACCGTCGCAAAAGCGATTTAGCTCCTCAACAGCTTCAAGAAACATTGCCAACCAAGATTCTGGATTTAAAATCTTCCCTTCCCAATATAAACCCCTCCAAACTCCAAAAAGTAAAAAGTAACAAGCTTACCTCCAACCCTATCAAGTACCACGACCAAATTAAAGCTCGCCCGACAAATCGGACAACTATTAGCCTTTTGACTCCATTCCCTCAAACAATGATCATGCAAAACATGATCACAAGGTTTAATCTGAGCCACGCAAAGTGCGTTATTAATTTTCCCGGAATAATGATGATGTTGTTGATGATGATAAGGACCCTTTATAATTTCTATGAATTCGGAATGGGATTCTCGTGCTTTGCTCGCTTTGCCCCCCTCGAGATCATCATGGGGAATGGTTTGGGGGTCTTGCCGGTCTTGCACCACTGCACCACCTGGATATGGGACCTGGACCCCAACTTCATGTTGAACCTCCAGATCTTCTAAACATACAATACATGCGTCTGTCATTTTGCCTCATGAAGTTGGTCGATTTGTTGGGAATGGGAGAAATTCATGAAAATATTAAAAGGGAACCAAAAAATGAATTAAATGAATTAGATGAGTTGAAAAAGAATTGTTTTGATTTTTGTTTATTTGAAAAAGTGGTGGTTGATTTGAAGTAAGAATTGATCGGTCGGTAATGTAGTAGTGTTGCAGTGGTGGTTGTTGATGGTGGTTTTAGTTCCTTTTGCAGTACGGTACAGTAGTGGTAAGTAAGTGGGTGGTTTTTTGCAGTAAGAAAAAGCGTTTGGTTTGGTGAGATTTTGATGGATGAAGGATGAAAGATGAAATTCAAATTTCAAATTCAACTTGATTGATACAGCCTTTCCAAAGAATTGACTTTGAGAAGGCACTAAAGAGAAGAAGAAGAGGCTAACTCGGCCAAGCTAAAGAAGCGATCCAATATCCAGTTGATAAAGAAGGATTGTGGAAAGATGATTGGATCTAAAATTACCCGTAGTAGGTGAACGTGATTCAAATGATGGGTGAATTGAGTAGGAATAGGAATAGGAATAGGAATATGAATATGAATATGAATATGAATTTGAATATAAAATGTATTGTAAGATCTCAAGATTATTATTTAGGTATCCATATTTTACGTACCTATGTTATAAAGTTAATGAGATGAATGCCGTATCTAGCTAGTAGGTAGGGTAGGTAGGGTAGGTAGGGTAGGTAGGTAGGGTAGGTAGGTAGGGTAGGTAGTTAGGGTAGGTAGGTAGGTACATGGAAGAAGGTTTAAACCGTGTATATACGGAGGACTCCGTAAAGAAGACATCACAACATCATTCAGGGGAAAATCATCTATAGCTTCGGCATTTCATACCTCAATAGGTACGTACGGACGGAGTAAACATGTACATGTACAGAGAAAGGTAACAGAGTACGGAGTATATTTGTGGCTGGGCTCAAAGCTTCATTGAAGCCCCACCAAAGGGCCACCAAAGAAATCTATCTATAAAAAGTGACACTGAATGACTACATAATTACTCTACAACCTTCTAAAGTACCAACCAACCACATGATTCCTTCATCCACATTCATAATTTGCACTCGTCTCCCATCTTTGGAATGTAAGTCTCACCTCTATTACTTCTATTTGCTTCTACTCTCTGATCTACCGAATTCATCACTTTACCCCTCCATACAAAATATACCACCCATTTAGGTACTCATAGCAAAAACATACTACTACTAATTCTACCGCTACTTACTTTCAGACTGGGCCAACCATTTACTCCTCAGTAACTAACCTACCCACCTACAAATAACATATGCAACCCACAACATGGGTATCCCATCTGATCTGTGCTTCGTGTACAGAGTACTCACAAAAGCCCTCACCAAACCCATTTATTTAGCTAGCTCCTTTTTTTCTCTTTATGATAACTAAGGTGATTACCTAGTAGTATATACGAAGAAAGTACACAAGTTTCAAATCAATGTACTCGAGTAACGGTGAGCGAACCTCCTAGCTATCACCCCTCAATATCCACAA
This sequence comes from Sclerotinia nivalis, assembly GCA_029531795.1. NCBI lineage: Eukaryota > Fungi > Ascomycota > Leotiomycetes > Helotiales > Sclerotiniaceae > Sclerotinia > Sclerotinia nivalis. Next base: position 1,233,075 of record JAPEIS010000003.1, read on the forward strand.
AGTACAGAATAAACTTTTATTCCGCCGCGATAAACGCTGGAATAGAATAGAAAGTCGGAAAATATCTATATATCACCTGATTTATATACATACCCAGTAGAATAAGACAAAATATTTCCAAAGACAAGCTTAGGTATATTATAAACTAACCTCATACATACATTCATACATTCATCCATATATATCACCGCCCCCAAAAGACAAAAAGACGCTTCGCTGGCCCTCCGGGGGCCACTGCCGTGGAGGCAGACTATTTCAACATCTCGAAAAACAGAACAAACGCCTCAATATATCGTAACCTAATAACCTCTCATTTGAAACCATCTGCAGGAATGCATAGTATAAATAAAATGAATTGATCGGAAGTGTTGATATCTAAATGACTTAACTGGAAATTTACTTGGGTAATTGATATTTGATATTTTACATCTACCTAGTCATGCGATGCGATGCGGTGAGATAAGACTTTTATGTTTTATTTTAATTTCCACTCCTCCTCACAGGAAGGTAGGTATCAAAAGATCTAAATCTCAAGACCTAAAAATCTAAAGATGACTCTTCCCCCCAAAAGTCTCTTCCAAAAACTCCTCAATAAACGCATTAACTTCCTGCGGCTTCTCCCACAAAGCCCAATGACTCGAATCGATCTCCTTCCTCTTCAATTTCCCCTCGGTAAACCATTTCTCCATCCCCTCACTCATAGCAGGAGGTAATGCCGCATCTCTCGACCCCGCAATAAACATCGTAGGAACATCTACCTTGACTCCCTTCTCGTGAAACAACGGCGCCAATTCTCTCTCATCTTCGAAATTTAACTCGCCGGTGCGGTACCAGTTTAATGGACCCCGGATCCCGTTGATTGCATATTGTTCCGCGTAGTAGTCTAATTCTTCCTTGGATATGAGAGGAGAAGGACCGAGTTTTTCCAGATTAGAAAAGAGCACTCCTTCAGCAACGGAGAATCCGAGTTCATTTTCTGGGCTGCATCCTCCGTATAATGCATTTAACATGATTCTCAATTTATCCTTTCCTACAATTTCCCTCTCGACATCGGGTCCTTTGAGTTGCAATTGATATTTGAAGTTGGGGAGGTTGGTCAGGGATTTATATTCTAGTTGGGGAGGAAAGAAAGGAGTGCAGACGCTGAAGACGGCCAACACGAGTTTGGGGTAGTGGATAGCAATGCGGTAGACGATTGCTCCGCCCCAATCGTGGCCTCCGAGGACAATGGATGTGGCTCCGATGACTTTGGCGAGGGCGGCGACATCGTCCGCGGCGGTTTTGTAGGTGAAAGCGCTAAGTTCTTGGGGGGAAGATGAGGAGGAGTAGCCTTGCATGTTGGGGACTACGACGCGGTAGTTTAGGGCTTGGAGGAAGGGGACTTGGTATCTCCAGCCGAATGCCATGTCAGGCCACTAGAGGAGTCAGTAAATGGTTTTGACATGTTGATTGAAGCTTTGAAAAGTATCATGTCCATTTAACTTTGTGATAGAACCATAAAAGCTACTTTACGATCCAGAAATGAATTATAATGCTTACCCCATGAATGAGAAAGATGGTTGCAACAGGTTCAGCACCATTTTGAGGTTCGGCAAGAATATAAGAGTAAGTTCGACCATTTACATCAGCCGACTTATATTGGACTCGAGAGTCTTGTACTGCGAGTTTATCGACCATTTTGATATGTGTTCAAGAGTAAAATATTCAAGAACGAAAGTATCTTGAACAAGGCTAATGTTGAGGTGGCAATGTTGGCTTTTTTAAACAACGAGGCTGCCCCACCAAATGTCGTACCTCGGTCCCCAAAAAGTTAAAATTGGGTAACAGACAGCTGTTTACTTCTTGCGCGATGCATAACCAACCCCGCTGGCAATGTGTTATACTCCGAACTTTGGTCTAGAATGACGAATCATTTGATGATGGCATCGGACTTAGGGTTATCCCACACGTTCTCGCCGAATATCAAATTGTACCCATAAAATTGAGAGATTCGAGGTCTTGACCTTGACATTCGTGTCGGGGCCAATACTGAACCGCCTCAAACTTTCTATGATTGGCGAGATCATTGTGGCTAGAGAGAATACCTGACGAGCCACCAACGAACCATAGAACTTTTCACCAGGAATTCCAGGCAGAATCGGCTCAATAAGTCGTCCGCTCAGGGATTGGCACAATGCCAAGACCGCGAATCTCTCAGGTTTATATGGTATTTTGGTTTCGTAGGTGGTTTGGCGGTCGATGTTTAAACAAATTCCCTTGAAATCAGTTGATTGTAAGTAATGTTGAAAAGAAAGGAAAGATTCTAATATAGCCAGTCTAAAGTACAAGACGGCTCGGGATATCATTGACCTCCTAAAGATATTAAACACCATTTGAGCATTTGAGCATTTTTCGACAATCAACTCCTTGAACCAATTCATATAAAGCAATCAATAAATGACGGTATCCTCCTCTGCCTCTACTACTACCTCACCATTATGCTCCTCCAGATTATCTTTCTCAGTCTTGACCTGTGAGGACTGAGCAGCAAGTGCAGAAATTGGATTAGTAGTATCAATGTTAGAACTAGATGGAGACTCGGTATGAGGCTCACCCATCATCACATCAGACATCACCTTTACTTCGGATTCCTCTTCAGCCTTTGGACCTCGTTCTTGATGTCGCCTTGCCCACTCGGACTTCTCTTCTTCGATCAGAATCTCAACCTTTTCGACCTGGGCTTTGATTGTGGCTTCATTCCTGGCTGATAATTGCCATGGTTTGTAATACTTAATAAGTTAGCAATCAAAATAGTATGGGTAGGGATGTGGTGTAGTCCTCACGAGTTTTGGCTCTGTTTCCGTGGAAAGAAACCTGGCTATAGCTAACATATTCGTATGCCGTATTTGCATCTTCATAAAAACCATCAGCCTTATATCCCTCCCCTCTCTCGAAACTAACTAACCGATTCTTCCTGGAATTTCACTTGCTCAACCATTCGTACAGCCCTCAGGTTCGCAATCATCTCCTTCCTCTTATCTTCTGCTTCAACTTTTCTTTGCGCAGCTCTTTCCTTTTGTCGCGCCTCAATTTCTTGTCGCTTTTTCTGTTGTCCATTTGGCGTACTTTGATTAAGAGTATTCAACAAGCCTCCAAATAATCTTTGACCGCGCTTGCGCTCCTCTTGAACACTACTCCTCCGCCTTTCAGGATTAACATTTCTTGACCTTTCTGATACAATGGTAAGAGGTTGAGTCTTTCCAGATGATTCATGCTTCAAAGAATCGGTAGCTTGTGGAGAGGAATGTAGAATTGATGGAGAGCCGACGCTGCCTTCGGTGGAGATTCGGGGACGTTTTGAAGCTTCTTCGGACACGGATGATTGTCGACGCTTCTTGCGGGGACTTTTAACGTTTGGCGCATCTTGTTTAGGAACGACAACTGCAGATGCCACGGGTCTATATTCTATTAGTAAGCTTTCATGACATGACTCAAGTTCTTCCTTTTACTTACGCTGGTAAATCTGTCATATTTGTTAACCATCACACCTTGAATAGATTAGCAGAATTTCTCAAAATGATGTCGGTTCAAATAAGTAGAAAATAAATGTAAATTGTTTTGAAGCATTAAATCAATTCATCACTATTTGGTTTATTTTATGCGACATGCAATGCGGTATATATTGACAAATCCCTGTCTGTACTAGCGTTATGGTCTGTGCTTAGAAATCAAAGAACGAAAGCTTACAGAATTTGGTGCCGGCGATATCAATAATAAATATCTGGAGCTCTTTAGACAATCATCTCTTTTACAACTGCGCCAATTCTCCTAATTGAAGTACCTATACCTCTGGTAATTGTCCAGAAGATAACTTACAGCTTCATATCTATAGAGATAGTTAAAAATGTCTCGCCATCATCCGTATGTACAAAATCTCCTTCACTACAAAGGCTACAAAGTACTAACCTACATCTAGAGATCTCGTAATGTGCAGGAAGCAATCCGGTATTGCAATCGGACGTCTCTGCGATAAATGCGATGGCAAATGTCCCGTTTGCGATTCTTACGTTCGTCCTACAACTCTCGTACGTATCTGCGAAGAGTGCAGCTTCGGAAACTATCAGAACAAATGTGTTGTATGTGGAGGGGAAGGCATTTCAGACGCATTCTATTGCTTTGAATGTACGAGATTGGAAAAGGACCGTGATGGATGCCCAAAGATTATCAATCTGGGTAGTAGCAGGACGGATTTGTTCTATCAGTAAGTTTTCCTGTCCAAAAGATGTGGTCAAGCAAAATATTAACATTTTTCGTGTAGAAAAAAGAATTTTCGGAATCATTAATAAAGCCGTGGATCGGGGGATCTTGTATTACCTATGTATTTGCATTATGGTTTGGAGTTGGGGATATAAGGTTCTGGTTTTCGATTCTCCAGTAACGTAGGCAACAGGAAGCCTTACATATTACTGCAAGTGGCGCATTTGATGGCACTGGAGGATGATATAAGTTTGCATGAAGTAACCGCTGATGTTAAGACGGTTGCCATCTCATCAAAGTTAATTTCTTTTTAGTGAGGGAGCTGTACCTGCGAAATCCGGGGACTAGAAAGTTGGTACGTTCTTAGTGAGCCGTACTACGGTAATTTGGTTAAATGATATCATTCATTTGTATGAACAGAAAACCTTTCACCGTACCTGTGAACCAAACCTTGTAGTAGGGTCTAACAAGACGCACTTAAAAAGGGGTTTTTCCATATTTCCACACTTGAATTTTCTGATAGCATCAAGCCTCATTTTCCATGCTAAGAATCCTCCAATTTTCTTACTACCACATCAACAACCTGTGAATACAATCTACAGCTACAGATTCTATTAAATTAGAAATCATATCAATCCACCAGGTCGAATTAGAGGTGGAGTCAAGATTGTCAACACAAAATATCTAAAGTTCATGCCGAGAACCAATCAAGCCACAGGCAATTAATCTTGAACAAGAGCAGTCTCAAGCTGGAATTCAAGATATCTCGCACAATACTCTTTATTTATCACCGTATTAAAACAATCCCATCAAGCCAAAAACGACAATGGTACCAATCAACCCCCTCACAAAGCAACCCAACAAGTCGAGTCCCAAACCTCCCCCAGCTCCAGTCCTCACACCCACCATACCCTCCACACCTACCACAAACACACCCTCCAAACCCATGGGCCGAAAAAGCTCCTCAATATTCTTCCACCAACCAACGACCAACAGCAACAGCATCTCCTCTCCCAACAACTCCAATCACCAAAACGATCGAAGTCTCTTCGTCTCCGTCGAAGGCACCATGTTCCTCGATACCCGCAGTCTCCCTACCACCTCCAACAAACGTCGCAAGAATCTCCATACACCCGTCCTGGAAGATGTCCCTGCTTTCTCTCTTCCTGGACCGGCTAATCGTTGGGCTGTGGATGCGCATTATGGCGTTGGTATGAAGACCAGCCGCAAAGATAAGCATTATGGTGTTGAGAGTATGGAAGCTTTGGATCTTGCTGGTGATGGAGATGCTGGGACACTTGAGGTGGTTGGGAGTAAGAAAAGGGCTTTGGGGGGTGTGGAGATGCTGGGTTGTGGTGCTGGGGAGCGCAATTGTGTGGTGGTTGGTGGGTCGGATGGGGTTCCTACTAAGAGTATGGAGGATCTTAAGCTTGATGATAAGAGTGCTGATGGTGATGTTGATATTCATGGTGGCGATGGTGAATCACTAAGGCTAAGAAAAGGAAAAAGAAAATTTAGTGCAGGTGTTTAGCTGTAGCCTGGCACCGAAGCGACAAGTTGATGTTGACGGATACAAAACAACAACGATTCCGAGCCCAAAGACCGAGATGATAATTCATGGAGGATGAATGGTTCGCGAGTTACAAGGAGGATATTTGAATAAGATGGATATTTGATTGATGCATTTTCTCATGAGGCGCTATGAGGTTTACACGTTCGTACACATGATGGGGTAATTAACTCTACAGTACGTTTTCTATGATGTTATCTAGGTAATCTTATATTACATACATCTCCTTCAAGTAGATAGGAGGATGGATAGATAGATGTTCAAACCTATGAAATGATATTATTCAGCGATCTTGGGTACCGTTGCTCAATGTGAGGATTTATATTCTAGAATGAATGTCAAGTGAATGGAGCTTTATTCGCTATACCATCGTCAAATTCCTGAAAGCATGTCCAACATTTATTACAGCTTTACTTTCCCTTGGCATATGAAAATAGCAGGACTAATAAAATCAAATTAAAAACATACCCAAACCGTAACGCCAGCTATCCAGGAACAAATAATCAAATAACTCCAGGCTAAAATGAACCGGTGTAAAGAATAATCCCACAAGGTTTCCTTTTAGATGTAAGCTTTTCCCCGAGTCCTTGATTCCCAATCTCCTATTTTTTCCTTGGTTTTAGTTTCCGTTTCAAACTCCCACACCACCCCTCTGCTCAAAATCTACCCATCTACCGTCCCACCAACACCTTCTAATAATCACTATCACTAAAGCTACCCCTCCTCAACTTTTCCCTTCTCCCCGAGCGTCGGATATGTTGACTACTATTGCTACTTCTGTTATTCATAACAGTGTCATTAATAATCATAACATTAGCAGCCGCTGCTGGAGGCGCATATCCCCCATCTTCATCATCATAATAATCGTAATCGCGTGCAGAACGACGACTCGAAGTTGAAGATCCGTGGTATGAAGGTGCATATGAGGGTACCGCCAAATGTCTATCGCGAGAGCCACGGGAGTCGCGACTGTAATTCGAAGGATCAACGCCCGAATAGACCGAAGAACCACGACCTGCTGCTGAGAGCTTCTCCATTTTTAAATCTCTCCCATCCACACTTTCCCCAGGGCGTACTAATGAGCTTGCCCCACTAATCACTGATGATGGCCCAGGTTTCACGGGTTTTTCAATACCAAATCGGTCGAGTTCTTGTTGCTGTCTCCACTTTTCGATACCTTTTACTTTGCGTCTTCGAGCTTCTTCGTCGGCAGGATCTTCAGGCTCACCGAGCTGCATATCTCTTGCCCGCTCTGATAGCATTGCAACATCATCGCGTCTAGATCTTCCTGAAGGTCCCCTCGAAGACGCTGCAACTGACGGTGTTCTCCTATGTGATGAAGGTGTGATTGTGCTGTTTGAATGACGAGATCTCGTATCATTCATACCGCCATGCCTACTCTCCCCGCCACGAATATTGGGCGTGATTGTATTGTTTGAATGATGAGATCTCGTATCATTTATATCGCTATACCTACTCTCCCCGCTACGAATTCTGGGCGTGATTGTATTGTTTGAATGATGAGATCTCGTATCATCCATACCGCCATGCCTACCCTCCCCTTCATAACTACTGGGTGCATCAGATCCTCGAATTGGAGGCTCCCTCACAACAACATTCTTGTACTTCGCTCTCTCCCGCCTTCTTCTTTCCACATCCTCTGCCGTGTACACGCGACATGCTAGTAGCACGAGACCCGGACCGACCACCTTCCGAAGCTATGTTTAACGTCAGTCTACAGTTCTCACCAGTGTACTAAGGTATACAACATACGTGCATCACGTTCCCTAGCTGCTTGAGTTATTAGCACTGACATCTCAATAATTTCGTGTTTCAGGGGAAAACGCACGGCGAGCAGTTCTATCCGAACGATCACTCCTCTCAGTACCAGCTCTGCTGGCGCTGTCGCTGCCATTTCTAGACCTTTCCGAAGCGACTAGTTTTCTTCTCAGCAACACACACTAGATTTCTTTTCTAACACGTACACCAACTTACGCTGATTAATATAATCAAATCCTCTATTAGAGGATGGAGGCCCTCTTGGCACATCACGCGCATCACGCCTCTTCTCCCTTCCATGGCGGAGGCGACTAGTGTCACTCTCGTATTCGCCGTCGTATCCGCCGTCGTATCTGCTCATACTTTATAACAGTTGCTAGATGTTAAATTGAAATGAAGGGACGAGGTTTGAAGTACGTCTGAAAAATGTGATTCTTAAGACAGGTAGGTAATTTCAACCAGGAAAAGATGATGCACAAGACGAACAGAAAAATAGGAACAGTGATGCTTTATAAAGCAGAGTTCAATACTGACTGACTCCCAAGGCTTTGACTACTCATGGCCATGCAGATACAATCAATCAAAGCAAGAAACATGTAAATAATATTGATGACATGATGACCATCGATTAAACCTAAAAGCCAGTATTAACATGTCGTTTGACTTCTATGATGGTCGATGTTGAGGTTCTGGCCACGATAAGTGCGGCCATGGTGGTTAGTGGCATGGGAATGAAACGATGCAAATAGTTCAGCAGTTGTGGCTGTTTTGTGTTGCTAGGCGTCTGGATGGCTCGATTTATGGTCAAAAGCTGTGACCAATATCCAAAATAAGGTCGACCTACGCTAGGATCATTCAGTATGCTTCAGCGCATATAACAGAAAAATTACATAACATCAAGGCCAACACAATAGTCATCGGAAGGTCTAAAAAGAAAGTTTAATTAATTTTTGAGTCTGCCATGAAGCGGGCTTGATCGAGGTCGTAGTGAGCCGAGGAGATCCTCGCTTTCACTCCGAGTCAACATATTCCCAGAGTGTCCATTCGGCGCTTAAATATCATTGTTGATCGAAATGTCAATTGGTCCTTCCGGGGTCCAGCATCACATATTTCACAGTAAATTCGCAATCGTTGTGTAAGAAACTCCGGAGTTGAGGCAAGGTATGGTTTTATTCTTCTTTATTCGGCCCCATCGAATATCGACATCGATCATGCAATGCGATGCTTTTCCCAATCCCATGCCGCAGAAAAAAGTACTCGTAGAAACAACCATCAATCCCAAGCCATTTAAACCTCAGCAATTTCTCTCAATCTGCGAAGAGTCGATCTCATGGCGGCAGCTGCAGGGGTTCTGTTGTCGAGCACGTTAGTAAATTGAACTCCGCCATTTCGAAATCGTGGGTTGAATGGAGAATAGTGTATCTCAAAACGTACGTGACGGTGTAAGCTCCTCCAGCAACGGTCTTCTTGCATGACTTGCAATCCCAGATACCAACGGAGTGTCTCTTGACGGTGGTCTTTCCGCAGAAGGTGCAGACGTATCTTGCGTGTTGAGTGATTTCCATCTTCTTGACTTGCTTTCTGAGGGATGCACCGTATCTGTTGTGGGAATAAAGCAATTAGTTAATTGTTTTTTCCATTTACTTGATTCCTTTTACGATTCCATCCGCAGTCGATGAATTGTCGATTTTCCCTCATTGTTAAAATTTTCTCGATCCCACCATTCCCATCATTACTCAACAATGTGTTGGAAAGTCGCAGATTCTCCCTCCTCATGATATCTAGGTAGGTGTATAGAGCTGGAATAATCGCATACCTGGTACCGTATTTACCGGTGACTCCGACCTTCTTGGTTCTCTTTGTCATCTTGGCGGTATTTTGCGTTGATGAACGGTGATGAGGAAATTGAAGTTGTGTCGCAACGTACTTGATGGGAATTATTTTGGTCAAATTCGTGTGGGATTCGGTTAATAGCCCCATTACGCTAGTCCTTAATGGAAACTTTCAGAATCGTTCACATCACATGATCTGCGGATTAAGTCATCTACCGGTAATTATATCCATTACATCAGTGCCATATCAATATTACTTTACCAGAAATTGAGGTTAACGATACTTTATATCCGGTTGATATTATATATTATATCTTCTATTTCACAACCTTCAAGCTTTTCTACTACAAATAGGATATTCATCTTTCTTTCTTTCTTTAAATTGGAGATTACAAAACTTCAAAACCTGCTTAAACCTCGGTAAGAAAGCAGCAATCGATCGGCCTAGAATCAATCTTTAACCGACTTGAGATTGGTAGTAGCAATACTTCCTCTTCCCTTTTGATTCTTATTTTCTCATATAAAGAATCATGTCTTCAGGCGACAGAGAGTACGAATTGGTCATCTTTGGAGCCACAGGATACACAGGAAAACTTACGGCGGAACATGTTGCCACACATTTACCTACAGATCTTCGATGGGCTTTGGCAGGACGTTCATCCACTAAATTGGAAGCAGTTGCAGCTGAGTGCAAGGCACTGAATCCGGATAGAATACAACCAGGTGTGTGAGATTCTTAATTAAGACTCCAACAGTTGCTCCCCTGATATCACGTGGGGTCTATCATAGCGACAATCATTGGCTTACACATCACATCATGAATAGCTATCGAAGTTTGTAACTTAGACGACGCCGAGCTCAGTGCATTGGCCAAAAAGACAAAGGTTATTTTGGCAACAGTCGGCCCTTATGCTCTTCATGGCGAACCTTGCTTTAAAGCTTGTGCCGAGAATGGAACGCATTATTTTGATGTTACTGGAGAAGTACCATGGGTAGCGAAGATGATCAAGAAGTATGAAAGCACCGCTAAAGCCAGTGGTGCAATCCTGATTCCTCAATGCGGTATTGAATCTGCCCTACCGGATTTGATTACCCGGTATGCTGTTGATGCTGTGCGAGAAAAATTATCAGCACCTACTGACGAGGTTATCGTATCTTTACATGAGATGAAGTAAGATATAGCGCCGAGAATTATCCAATCATGAACTAATATCTCTTAGATCAAGACCTTCCGGAGGAACATTGGAAACAATCTTTACAATTTTGGAAGTATTTAGTCTCAAGCAGCTCAAAGAATCAATGACTCCATATGCCCTATCCCCAATACCCGGACCAAAAGTTCGCCCTTCCACATCTCTCATCACCAAACTTACCGGAATCAAAGTAGTCCCTGATTTAGGGATTCTTACCACTTCCCTTGCAGGATCAACCGATTTAGCCATCATTCATCGAAGTTGGGGATTGTCCAGCGAGAAGCAATTCTATGGTCCTAATTTCAAAGTTGAGGAATATATGAAAGCACGAAACTATTTCACTGCTTTCGCAATACACTTGGGACTTATGCTTGGTGGTCTATTCTTGGCAATCCCATTTTTCAGACACACGGCTAGGAAATATGTTTATCAGCCAGGAGAAGGAGCTACGAAAGAGGAAGCAAAGAATGATCGAGTTGAGTTTCGAGTCATTGCCAAACCGGATAATGGCCAATCAAAGCCGCCGAGAATCTTTTGTCGAGAATATTATGAAGGTCCAATTTATGGATGTAAGTGGAATTGTATGATCCGGAATATTTCTAGGTGACTAATGGGGAATAGTAACTGGTATATTGATTGCTCAAGGCGCAATCTCATTACTTCGAGATGACCACAAGTTGTCAGGTGGTATCTATACTCCATCTAGTTTGGGTGAAAAGTATATCAATCGCCTTCAACAATCCGCCAATGTCAACTTTGAGAAGAAAGTTTTTGAGAATTAAGTTGGATGGAAATGTTTGGCAATAGCACACAAATATGAAGTGAACCTTTTACATGGTCTTCTTGTATATAGATATTCTAGGCAACAATCCTTTCTGAAACAAAATTTAGTATTCGCATGGCTTGGATTCAATCTAGTTTCTTGTCTCATCTCATCTCGTCTCTTCTCATATATATCAGTCCTCACTTCACTTTGAATAATTTAAGATCGTGCTCTCTTCTTTCACTCCTTCATACAAACGTACGCGATCACGCACATCCTATACAAACACATGTTTCCTTACTCAATTCATGAACTCCAGTCTCCAATACCTCGGACTAGCGTTCAACTCCAAAGCTTTCAATGCCCAACTTGTTCCAATTATCCACATCCCAAAAAACCATCTATTCTCCACAAAACATCCTAGTACACAATTGCTGTGCGGGCAATCGATTGATAGTCCATTCTGCGGTTCGATTTTTGTAGAGAAGCTTGAAGACCGGGAGAGTATTTCCTGGATCTTCCGCCGTGCAGAATGGAGACAACAACAACAGTTGGAAGTATGCTGTGCGCAATCGTACTCGTCCCGAGAAACACAAGAGCAGGTAGCAAGCACATTTCGAAAGATCTTCGCTGGAATAGGGGAATATTTTTATATCGAGATCATTGCCTCTTTTCAATTTACACCTATCTTCATGTACTCCCGACGTTGTCACATCGCGATATATATTCTGTCCCGACGTCAATATCGTCAAGCAAACCATGCCGCAACACCAAAGGAGAATCGACCTGGAATGCGCCCATTGCCTAATACCATGAAGCAGAATTGAGGTATGTATTTAAACTCAGGCTAATTTCGGGTCTTCCCTACTTTCTTGTCGATTCTATCCTCCGTGGGACGCGCAACGTACTGCAGCAAGCTGCTGTATAGGAAACGGTCTGTTTGGATTACCTCGAGGTAGGTTGCCTGATTGTAACTTCTGCATTTGATGGATTTGGTGTAGTTGTAGATGAAAATTTGATTTCTTTGAAAGGATGGATGATGGGTTCGCTCTACCCACGCTTCTCGAGGGGTTTGTTATCTTCGAAGGTTACTTGACATAAGTTCTTAGGAGATGACCATCGTCGCCCTCTTTGGTACCATGGTCGACTTCGCTGAACTCATTATCAAGATGCTCAGCTTGTTGTTTTTAACCGAATACACAGGTCGTAATTGCGACGGCAGTCGTGGTAAATAGGGACTTATGGTTCCCAGGTATTTGCTGTTTCGATTTTGGATATGCGTTTCTTGCTCTTCTTTCATAATGGTGTTTCGTCGATTGTCCTCGGTCGCGATGAAATGTTTAATACATATCAAGGTATCGTGCGCAAGTGGTAATAAACTGCGAATCGACCTATGCCATGAGGAGGCGAGCTGGTCTGTTGAGTATCCGCAAGCTAGAAGTTGCCTGCTAAAGTCGATGTTGCAGCCCATAGATTGGGGAAAGGCGGGACGATGAATATGGCAAATAGCAGGGAAAAACCCACAGTACTTGCTAATTTTGAGTTGAACTTGAAATTATCTAATTCACTGAATCAAGGTAGCTGTCTGTCGAAGTTCTCCCAAGTCATTCGGGCTTGAGATACCGGGCAAGGAGCCCTGAGGAAGGACGTGTGGTACGATGGAGCCTTACTCATTTTAGCAGAGAAAAAGATGTCATGACAGTTGGGACAGATAAATCGCCATCGATTTGTATTTCATTCGTTCATTCCATCAGAAGGCGCAGAACTATTTCGGTGAACGTCTGGTAGTCTCACCATCAAGTGAACAGGGTGCAGAACTCACCGATTTGCCAAGAATGAAATAACCATTGTGGCTCCTATTGGTGATACCGAACTGCCTTGTACGAGTCTTGTACACGTAATGCTCCTTGTTCAGAATTACGAACGGGTGGGGCATTCTAGTGGAAGCAGTTAGGTATTGTGCTACAATAAAAGTCTCGAGGGTGGATACTTGAGGCTCTCCAGGCACTGCATCTAATAGTTCATGCAATGAAGTATTTTTGGAGGGGCAATTATCTATTGCGCTACAATAAACGTTCCGAAGACGAATTGTGAGGCTCTTTGGGCAGTGTATTCGACAGTTCGAACTAGTAGTTAGTAGGCTAGATCTGAAAGCTTTCAATGTGTAAAATTTGATGTATCTTTGAATGTACTCTAATAAACTCAGAGTTTCAAGCGTGTTTATCGTTTGTATTAGAGTCGATATGTAGAGTGATTACACTGTATAGAATGATATCAAGATGGGTCTAAGGTTTGATGCAGTCCGGAATATTGAAAGCATTGTTTTTCAGGTAGAATATCTTTGGCGGATAGCGAACCCGTCAGTTATTGTATACAAGACCATTCCAAGCTCAAGGTTTGCCATGAAAGCTCTCAACACTTTAATCACCGGTAGTATGCCATAATGGTAGATAATATGTTTATATTGTATTGATATAACTCTGTGGGGCTGAGATAGTCTCAAAGTATCGACCACAGCAGTCACAATACAAAAGCATATAACAAAAGTCTCGCATGTCAGTAACTCATGAATAAGCAAAGAAACATTTTTAGCCCCTCAAAGTCCTCCTCGGCTATTCCGTCCAAAATTTCCTTCATTACAATCTCGATCCAGCACATGCGTATCCTCGAACCCCAACCACTAACCTTGCGAATAACGCCTTTCAATGAGATCTTCTTGCTCCGTGTAGTTGTGCATTAATCCCACTTCCACTCCTCTACACTGTCATCAAGTATTTTTCTAGAGTCCGGGGCGGGTATCGGGGATGTAACCAATGCGTCTCGTGAACTCAGCAAGTGTGTCCCAGAACTTTGCCTGAGCTCCAGCAATCAGGAATTCAAGCCAGATTACCGCGTTATCCCAACCAGCACGCACACATATAATAATGTTTTCCCATAGTGCGACAAGAAGTGACAAGGCCACAGGAATCAGCGCAATCGCCACATGTAATTTTTCAGATCCTATAGTCTCAATCACAAACTTGATGATGTCCCGGAAGAACCAAGCGAAAAGAACAACGAGAGCCACGCTGCCTAGAAATATACTGAGAGTGTTAGGCTGTGCGGGCTATGATGTTGGAAATATATAATATGCGGGTACAACTTACACACTTTGCAATTGCCAATTTTCCTCGATCGTGTGGAGACGTTGCAGGAGGAGGACAGAAATTGAAAGCAACATGCTATCGCTTATTAGCCATAGATATATGAACTGAATGTGTGCACGCACATCAAAGTGAGGCATCCTTGACGAGTTTCATAAAGGGTGAGGATATCGAATGTAGGAGCCGAGGGTCCCAAGACTACTAGAAAGTAGAAAAGGTTTGTTATTCCTAAAGGATATAAATTACGCATATTTCAGAAGGCTCTTAGTGGAATCATGATGTTGTATCTGCATCGTTGCCAATAAGTTGTTGGACCTTGAACTACTGGCTGGGTATGGTATTGTGGAAGGACTTCCATTTCAATGGTAGAGTTGGTGTCCATGTCGATGACTTGATGTAGTGTGGGTATGGATTGATGAAATTCTTGTTTCCAGAGACTATGTTCTGCAGCTTTGAATAGTTAGATATCCATAAGTTAAAGGAGGCACAAGGGTATGATTACGCCTCAGCGATTCATTCAATAGGGGAGCGAAGGCAAGGAAACGACTACACCCAGCGCATACGATTTATATATTTAACTCTCTGTATCAAATGAATGAAATGCACACAAAACGAAGGAACACCTAGTGCAGAGTTGGAGACTATGATATTCAACTGAGTATCAAGTAAATTAATGGTAAGAATATCGGGGGGAAGATGACTTTAAATACAGCAAGGCTTTTGGCCTGGGGCAACATCTCCATTCATACAATAAAATATTTTAATGATTCGAGGGCAGTGCCAGGCCCTAAGATACTTTATAAGCCGTATATGATAACTAGAATTAGGTCATCATATACGGTTTTTGTTTGCCTACAAATACGGCGAATTTGACCGTTCGAATGGCCGAAAGTGTTACTAAATTGGACTCCCAAAATCGTACGGGAGATTGTAATATATAACCCATCTTCTCACCTCTTCTTCCCCAACAACCCGAATTATAAAGTCTTTAAGGGATTTTTATTCATATTGCTTTCGATTCCATAGGAGCGAAAGCATCACTGAAACCGCACAATAGCTCGGCACGAAACTTTGCTTCGCATCAATGAAGCTTTTCGATTTTTTGATCGCGACGGGGTCGCTCATCATCAGCACTTGCTTTAGCTTAAGCCAACACGAAGAAGTAAGTCCGTTGTACTCTCATAGACCGCAAGACGAAAACTAATGTTCCCATAGCTCCTCAACACATGGATTCTCCCTCTATTCATCACCAACCCCTCAATCAGCACAATACTCGTACCTCCAACCAACAACCACTTCCAAGCATTAGAGCTTGTGATAAAAGCTTCCATCTGCATATCTGCCGGCTTGGTAGCATGGATCTACGACGTTGGAAAACATGAGAAACTACGTGCCCCAATGTTTGTTCTTGCCTTCGGCGCATCGATATATTTCTGGATCAAGACCGCTGCTCCGGCGGATATTTATCTCTTCGTCATCTTTCCTTGGATATTGTTGATCGGGCTATTTATTAGCAGACTACATGACGCCACTTGGAGGGTGGAAGGAATGAGAGATCGACCGGTATCAGAGGAGAAGATGGATATCGTCTAAACTCAAGTAATCCGGAACACACTAAACCCTTTTGAAATAAGGCTATTTATGATTTGTCAATCCACTTTCATAATCTATCCAATTATACATCCACAACCTTGTTCCATAATAGGGAAAGCGTGTTCCGGATTACTTGAGTTTAGACGGTTTATTCGGTAGCTCCTTTGTGCTTGAGCTTGTGCCTGGGGCTTAATCAAGCTGATCGGCAGTTGTGTGGGTTTGCTGGGGAATAGGGCTTTGGCAGATTTGTGTCTTCTCGTTGGGACAGGAATCAGCTCGTATCTGTTTGCCTAAACTAAGCTTTAATGCGAAAGGATATTTGGTCCGCTGGGACATACTATCAAGGAAAATAAAAATTTCATCAAACGCTTTTAATTCATTTTTGTTTTCATTCTGTCGGTACGTCATGTGACCAATCTCACAAAGGGAGCCGTACAACTAGCGAACTCTAGCCCCCTCCCCTTCAATATAAATAGCCACCTCTTTTCATAGTGTAGCAATCAAGAATGAATAAATACAATACTATAATAGTACTATGCAAGTAGTATCACCGGAGTGATACCAACACATTCATTTTTATATAAGAGAAAACTCTAGTCCTCTGGGACGTGCCATCAATTGAAAGAGAAAGAGATGTTATCACATTCTCTATTCATTCTTATTCTTATCCGTTTTCATTCATCTAAAGTTTGTTTGATACTTTAGTTCACTAGTTCTGGGATGGAATCATGCAACTATCGGAACACGATTCTTGATCTGTCATTACTTAATAATGAACAATCTCAGTATTCTAACAGAGGAGTGGGACATATTTTCGTAATTGTGTACTCGTGCACAGTATGGTGTAGCAATGGGGACGATGAATGAAAAGTAGTAGTCAAGATGTGATGAGACAGACAAGTATCTAGATGTT
Organism: Sclerotinia nivalis; assembly: GCA_029531795.1. Taxonomy (NCBI): domain Eukaryota; kingdom Fungi; phylum Ascomycota; class Leotiomycetes; order Helotiales; family Sclerotiniaceae; genus Sclerotinia; species Sclerotinia nivalis. The sequence goes on from JAPEIS010000003.1 coordinate 1,250,097, forward strand.
CTCCTGTACCCTATGACCAACCCATGTACTATAAAGAAGGCATTTTTTCATTGCAATCCTTACCATCTCAAGGTTCTCTATCCCTTCAATACCTACACTCCGTCATATCACCCATCTTCCCTTCGGGTGACCTCCTCCCATTCACTAAGCTAATGCCCAACCATCTCCGTGGCCACTTCCTTATCCCGCACTTTGTGCTTTATCAAAAAAACAAAATGCCCGACCCAGAAATCGCTAGTAGGAAAAGTATTCAGAAAGTACACTACTCATGGCTGAGAACTCCTTGTTGAGATATAAAGCCAGAAATTGCTTTTACCAATTAGAAAAGAATGGCGAAGAAAATATATAGATTTTGAGTTGCTTTGTTAAATGCTGGTGGATGGTGGAAGACACTGAGGGGGTAGATGCAGGGAGCCATTATTGAAGCGTTGACTAGGGGCAAGAGGACGGGGTTTAGATAAAGATGGAGAGAGGAGAAAAGGTGAAAAGGAAAGGGGGAGAACACAAATAACAACAAGACTAACAAAGGATAATCTGGGGTAAACCAAATGCAACATTCCTCACAACAGACAAAAATTAAGAAAATGATTCAGTAGATAATAGTAAACAATAGCTTTCTCAAACTATCGAAAACTGCTCATTCATACTGAACTGCCTCGACAACTGGCACCAAATGTCTCGAGGAGAACCATATCGGTAGGCCTCAATTGCTATCTCTGAACCATTTCCGAGGGCAGTTACTATATTAAAAGATGGTTGTAAGGTTATCCTTGTTTTCATTTTCAGACCGAAAAGCTGATTGGAAAATATAGTCACTTCATCACTGCGAGTGCATCCCATGTATTTTTTTCCAGAGAAAAACAGCGCCAATAATATTCCGCATAAAAGTCATAACAGCATGTAACCTATCACTATCCTAGCTTAAAACCTCCGAACAAAGCATTCCTAAAATCTCCACCCATCAATCCTCAATCTCATCAATCTCAACTCTTCAGCTACCACAGCACTAATTGCAGCAGCCTTCTCATCTTCTTCCACCAACTCCGTAATCTTCTTCTTAATTATGCCTCCGAATTCATTCCTTGTCCACTCACTTGATCCATAAATCATCAACACATTTAAATTCGCCATTCTCGCCGCCCGCACCCTCAAATAAAAAGCATCCTTCGTCGTCTCTTTAAGCCACTTTGTTCCCTCTTCTGTATTGAAAAAGTTGTGCCAAAGAGGTCTATTATCACCTTCCTCATGAGTCAACACTCTACCTCTAATAAGATCCTCAAGTACAGCCTTGCATTGCGCCACCTGTTCCTCGAACATACCCATAACTGTAACTTCGGTAGTTAGTTCACCAGATAAGTCATAGCGATGGAAATTATTCCACTGAAGCTGACAAAAGTTTTGTTCGAAGAGTGTATGGAGGTTTCCTTGGCCGTGGCGACCCAATGAATCGATGATGTATTGAGGTATCATGTATGTGACTGTGATTTGATGAGTAACTAAGACCTGGACACTCATATATGTACCAGCAGCGTTGATATACTGGCCGTTTAATTGTGCAGAAGCCGCAGCCGCCTCATGAGGATGTTGAAATGTGAATTGAAGGGAGTGACTGAAGCCAGCATTGCGATAAAATGGTGGGCATACGATCTCTCCAAAGGTTGACGCCAGGTTAGTAAGAGTTTCGACCATGGCGACTGCTGGTATATTCCATTCTTGAGGCCATGTGCATAGGATTACACTGTGACTATAATAACAATGATTTGTTAGCATGAAACAGGTGGTATTGTAATTAGAGATGGGAAATATAGAGCGTGTTGAGGATATACGTACCAAATTTGACGCCCATAGATGCCAGGTCCTTCTAACTCAAGATTAGAGGATACTGCTGCAGCTGAGCAGTCTATGACTAGAGGGGAGAGCTTATTAATAATTGTTTGATCATTTGTAGAAATGGGTAAAATCTCCAAATGCTGTTTATCCGCCGCAGATGCTGCAATCAATTGGTCAAAAGGCTTGTTTGGTGGCAGATCTGGGTTGGTGCATTCAACTGCAGATGCTGGTTTAGGTTTGACATAAGAGTTGACTGGTGCTGTAATCAATGGAGTAATCGATATGTCTTCTGTAACGGTAGATAGCATAGTGTCATTCGGGCTATGGACATGCGTTACCTCATCTGTGAAGCTGGGTAACTGGTTTGGTAGAAGATCCAAATCGGCAGATTGAACTACGAATGCCAATCCAAGGTCAGTTGAAGAATCGTTTGGTGTTGTAGTTAATGGTGCAGTCGATTGATTCGCCAGAATGTTAAATAGGTTATTGTTATTCATGCTATCAGCAAGAGCTATACCTGAGTCAGATTGAACTAGCTTGGGTGTAGTCGACGCTTCTTCTGGAACGGTGGATAACGAAGTATCATACTCGCTATCGACGGGGGATAGGCTTCGAGTTGGAGATCGAACTAGCTCGTAGCTATCGCCGACTGACATAATATCCTTTAAAGATGGTTCGCTGGTTTCATCTGTATTGCTGAAATGGGTTGAAACAGATGTGAGTAATTGGGATGGTGGAGGTGTCGGATTAGAATTAGGATTCATTGATGGAGCTGGCTTTTTACCATCCAACTCATCATTAGAATATCTCGTGTAGGTAGCATCTACCTTACTCATATCGGTTGAAAGAGAGGCTTGTGCTGGTGGCGATGAAGCAGCGTCACTAGAACTAGGATCCATTGATGAGGCAAGCATTGTATCAACAATCTTGACATCAGAAGATTTTACATCGGCAGTATCTGTGGCCTTCGAACTTATTGATGACGATGAAGTAGCATCAATAGAACTAGAATCCATTGATGAAGCAAGCATTGTATCAACAATCTTGACATCAGAAGATTTTATATCGGTAGTATCTGTGGCCTTCGAACCCGTTGATGGCGATGAAGCAACGTCAATAGAACTAGGATCCATTGATGAAGCAAGCATTGTATCAATAACCTTGACATCGGAAGATTTTACATCGGCAGTATCTGTGACCTTCGAACCCGCTGGTGTTGTCATGGTGGATTGAGGTAGTGGAAGATCTGGAGTGGAACTAGATTCCATTGATGGAGCCGACATTGTACTAGCAGATTTATCCTGAGATAATTTGATATTGGCAATGTCTGTAGTCTCCGAAGCTGTCGGTGTAGTTGTGGTGGATTGAGGTGATGGAGGAGCTGGACTCGAGCTAGAAGACTCCTTTCTCATAGCTCCAGGGTGATATTGAAGGCACTTGGATCCGAACTTGCATCCGCGTCTCGAAAGGAAGTTTTTGCAGGGAGGACGAGAAGGTTTGGGATCTTCCGAGGCAACGGGAGCTGGGTGCGCAAATCGACAACTAGATCCCCAGGTACAGGTGCCATGAAGAACAAAATTCCTGCATGGGGTAGGACAGGCTGGACCTGTATGCTTGTTATAACATTTGGTACCCGCTAAGCATCGGCCGACGAGGTAATATACACAAATCGCCATTTTCTCGATTTGTTGCTGACGGTATAATAGAGGTTTGGGTCGAACTTAGAAGTCAGTAAAAGGGGGATCTGGGTGATCTCGAAAGCTTGTTCTTGTTCTGTTTGGAGTGGGACAGTTGATGCTAAGATTTTTGGAAGTCAACTATTGAAGGTATGTGTGATGTAATTGTTGGAAGAGAGAGAGTTTTTTTCTGGCGCTCAAAGGTTCTCTTATAAAGACGTCGTGACCGTACCGAGATATTGAGCATGGGGCTAGTTCAGCACTATAGCCACTCAAATACCAAATCGGATGGAGTACGGCAGTCAATTGAGTATACTAGTTGATTGAGTGCGGCAAGTACAGCAATGAATTAAAAATAACCACAAAGCCATACAGTTAAGCGAAGGGGCAGAATCTTTTTTCGGAATTTTGGAATTTTGACTTCCGTGAGGTGTTCACTGTGAAAGTCCGGAGAGACAATGATCCGGTGAGAATAAAACACAAACAGGACCGTTCAGAACATGTGACTCTATTTGTTACTCATTCTTAGCTTTCATTACCCAGTGCCTCGCAGAGATGGCAGAGACCGAAGCATCGTTGAATTCTAAATGAGTTTAGCTTGAATAGAATCGACTCGAAGTTGAGTGAGAGACATCAAAATACTCTATTCAATTTTGGTTGAAAGTAGCATTTGACTTGTGTAGTGCAAGATCTGAAGACCCCTCGTCCTGTAAAGCTAGAGTAGAAAAATGATCTGATAGTACTGAATGGAATTTACCTGAGAATCAAACATTGCCCTATAAAATTCTGGAATCCAGAGAAATCATCTTACATAGTTTGAATAGTTTTTGATCATTTGTCTGAAGCTGAAAGCTTGGCCTCGTTCTGCTTGGTTGAGTTGACCGGGAGTCGTGGGTTATGCGGTAGAATTGTGAGGATTAAATCCTAATCTACATAGCTCAGATTATATAGACTTCAAACTAACAAAACTGAGAGTACGTTTTCCACCTACTTACTTCATCGCTGTATATCACTTCAAAGAACTCTGAGACTTCGATCTATTTCCTGGCAGGTCTCCGAGACAGCTTAACAGCTGATGTGCAGGAGGCAGAGAATAACTTCAAGCTTAGCTTGATCCCTGCCTTCATTGTTGGTTATGTATGCAACAAAGCGGATGTTGAAAATGATAAGCCTGAAGTAATGGCATTGCTTTCAAGGTGGAACTGTAAAGCAGAGCATTGAACCACTCTCTGTTTGAGGGTAAGAGCATTCTCTTTGGAACACTGGTCGGTGCTATGCCATTGTAATGGAAAGATGCTAAATATCAAGCGCAAATAAAAGAGATAAATGGAATGCAAACAACTGAATGATGGGCTAGATTCTCCCAGCCTGAAAAATCTTTCACCATTTTCCATACAAAATTGCGAGGAATGAACAAACCTCCCGCAAAATTCAGTATCTGAACGAGCACTGGATTACTACCGCGACTTCGCATGTTTGATCCAATTAAATTTTGCGAAAACTTGGTGCCAATGCTTGCTTATTGAGAATTCCCAACCCTAAACATCAGCAGAGCAGAATTCCACTCAAGGCCAACCAGGATGTGAATCTGGAAGTGCTTAGAACCGCTGACTATGAGTTTGGTAGCTAAGGCAGTTGACCGAAAAGAAATCTCTGATTTCCTTGAGAATAGAGTTTGGAAGCGCATGATAGGAAATGGTGGAAGCTTCTCCTGAGATTATCCTCTACTCGAATCGTTCCACTTGGATTTGACTCAAAGAAATGAGATGTTGAAGTACTTCAAGAGAGCCGCTTCGGGTTTTGATCTAAAAAATCAAGACTCAATTAGCCAAACAGGAGCCCATCCGTTGATTTGGTGCCATAAAAATAGCCCACGAGATCGATAAAATGAAGTGTGAAAATGTTCAAGCCATGATGGTAAGTCATTGACATTCTCCACCGCCTTCCTGGCAGAACATTATTCTGCACAAAGGCGGTGAATACAGGTATCACAACCCTCACCTAAATTAAATCTGTTGCACCTCGGAGTTTTTATGGAAGACAACCACCACAATCCCGTCGGGTACAACCGAGTTTCCATCGAATGCCAATAAGGATACTTCTTAGAATCTATTAAAACTGCGTAAAATCAGTATGATATCACGTTAATCACGGCTTTGGGCAGAATGATGAATATACACGTTGTCAGCACCTCAAACTTCCTCCTCATCTCACTCTCAACATCCTTGATCTACTGATGACTTTATGAGGAATATCTAGTGAGGCAGAGCTGAGTATCTTATGGAAACAATTTGCATCATAAGCTTAATTTCTTATCAGTCATTCATGGTATGCAAAGCAGCGCGTTCTTAGAGAGCTTCTTGGCCCGCAAGATAGGGCTTTCAGCCCATCTACGCATCACATCACAAACGCAACAAAGGATAATTTCTTCCATTATTATAAGAATGCGAAGCTGGCGTTTTGGTTTCACTTGTAGACGGTCTCTACAACCAGAAATCTTAGCGATGAGAATCATCCAGACAAAAGTCCGCACCAATACAAAAGATTTCCTCATCTGTTTCCATCTTCGCTCTATCTTCAGTTCGAACGGGTCTTGTAAAACGATTTCTATGTCGTTCATTAGATCCAGCTTATGTGCTACACATAAACACCATCACATCATTTCAGTAAATCTAAAGTGGTATCCTAGTCGTCTATCACTTTTCTTGCTCCTATCACATAATTAAGCTGACAGAGCCCTGGCTCCCTCTAATTCTTCCGCTGGTGGCACATCCACAGTCAGAAGAAATAGGATATTATATCAGATTTTAGAATTCATACTGTCATCAGAGATATGTATAACACATACAGCCCTGATTTTTCGTGGCTTTCGCTGCCTACGAGGTCTATTTGGGACTTGGCTCCCCGATCTTCTTCCAGCCGCTCCCTTCTGAGTTCTTTACCCTCTGTGTTCCTCCCTTCTATCCCGTCCCCGTGCGATAGCCGCAGGCATGTCTATCTTACTAATCTTACTAACACAGACTAAAACCGAATAACGCCCCATTACTTGCAGTGTGACTAGGATCGGAGTACCTAGACGGGAAAGTCTTCGTGAATTCAACTTTTATAGAGCTGTTTAAAATTTTCTGTTCTGTATTTTCATCAAACTAGGTCCAATGCATATAATGCACACATTAATGAACTCACGAAGTTTGCTTGGACTTGTCTACCAAAGTAATCCGTCGTGAATTTGTCGTAGACTTGAAGCGCATCTGCTTAAAATTTGCATCCTCAATGTATCTAAATCAGGGAATACCAATGATGCAGCTTCACGGAGTTCCACTTCTGCGTATGATCCGCCATTCCGAATACTTTTTTTCACATTGTCGAAGCTTCTAGTAGGATATGTTTGGTCCGTAGCGATTATGGTATTGATATCCATCAATGACGCCGCGTCTGTTTCCGAAGCATTAAAATCGCACTTCATAACCATACAATAAAGACTTTCCTGGAGCTAAGAAATAATCGTTCATCTTTCAAGAAAAGTTTTTGTTCTACAGCTAGTCAGCCTGCTGCTAGCAAATTTTGCAAAAATCTATCTCCACTTCCCCAACCATCCAACCATCCATCCAGATCCCATACATCAACAACCACTAACATTCATTCTATTTCACCTCGACCAACACACTGCTCAATGCTCGCATGCTAAAATATGTAAAATAAAGGTATCTATCTAAACATTCGCGCATAACACATCGGATCGGTTATCATAGCATATCATATCATATCATACAATTTCACCCCTTGCCCTTTCAATACACAATCACCATTGACCCCTCAATTCCATCTCACAAAGTCCCATCTAAACAATATTCACCACCAATCAAAATCCACCACTCCTAAGCTAAACTCAATTTCTCCAATCTTCCCTTCGTCGCCTCTACCAAAGCCGTCTCTCGATCCAACAATTTCATTATCTGTCCCACCTTCTTCCTCCTCAATTCAGAAGGAACCTGTACATCCCTATCCCTTCCTACATCCTCATCCCTCTCCTCCTCCCCATCCGCTTCATCTTTCCTCTTCTCCATTTCGGCCACCAATTCATTCGTCTGAGTTAAAACGTCATCTTTTAACTCCTTAACCTCCTCGTATCTCTGCCAAGGATCCTTTGAAACCTTAACCATGCTCGAATTTGATTCCTCCAAATCTTCACCAAGGACTTTTCCGCTAAGATTGCGGACCTCTTCCATCCACGCTTTTTCTTTGTCGCTAAGTTCACGCTGAGTATTCTTAGGTATTTTCTTCCTAATATTTTCAATACGTTCATTGAGAATCTTTTGTTTATCCTGCGCTTTCCTTATCCTCTGCTCCATATTTTCATTTGGTGCAAGTCGAGATTTATCATCACCCTCATTGTAATCCTCGCCAATAACCGACTCAACACGGGTTGCGATATCGTTAGCTTGTTTGATATGTTTTGAAAGCTCAATTTGTAGCTTGATGCATTTTCGGAACAATTCTGCAGCGGCGGTACCAATGCGATGGGTTTCTTCGCTAAGAACCTTGTGGGCATCTGTCATGACGGTAAGTGTAGCAGGTGATAACCGGATCTCCTCCTTTAGTAAACGCTTGTATTTGCTATGCTTGATCTTTTCGTGGAAGGAGGGCAATTCGGAGGTTTGTTCGAATGCATAGGAGGGTTGATATACTGGTCGAGCTTCGAATAGAACCAAAGGCTTTTCATTGTCGGTTTCGGAATCATATGTTTCTGAACGCCCACGGCTACGGCTGAAATCAACTTGATATTCGGGTGACTCAAAGATGACAGATAATGGCCCATGAGCATTTGTGGAGAGAAGGAAATAGCCAAGATCGGGATCCCGAATAACTGTGCTGGCGGCAAGAGGAGCATTTCGATCAATCATGGGTGGTGTGTAGATCCTTTGTCTTTCCGATGGAGTGCTTATGACTACACCTAGTCTGACGTTAGAATCTGCGCCATTGGATAATTCATCTTCCAGTTTAAAGGCCCATGAAGAGAGTGATATGTATGTGATGTTCGAATTATTGGTGACGAAGAATGAATATCTCGACTCAACGTCATGGCTGAAAACAGGCCAACATCCTTCCCAGACCTCCTTTGATTTGGAAGTTTCCAAAACTTCGTATGTCAACAAGCCAGGTGGGTCGGGATCGTCCAGAAATCGCAGCATCCTTGAGTTCGATCTCGGTAACCATTGCGCCTCAATTCCCATAAGATCCAGGCATATCGTGAGGCGTCCGCTCGTAGTAAGCAGACATATTACGTTCATAGAACATCCCTCTTTGTCGACTTCATCCAATTCCAGCTCATCGTCCTCCTCTCCATCCATGAGCTCTTCGGCGTCTATCTTTGGTCCGATCACGTAAATGTCGGTGAAAAGCTCATCTTCCTCGTCGTCTTCAACTTGGGGAGCTAAATCAAAGCCGAACGGACCTTGCAACCTTGGTACTTTTCCAGGCCTAGATGGCCTAGCGTATACCTCGGCTGGTGGCTCGCCCACAGATCCCTGGACCTGAGTTGGATCCTGACTATCTATGTCTGACATCCAATCCAATTGTTGTTGTGCAAGGAGCTTACTACCCCGAGCTACATCCGGATCATCTTCGGTAGCGGCAACATTGGATACAATTGAGACAGAGAGCGAAGGAATTAGTGTGGGCGGTGGAGCCCATTTCTCAGGCAATAATGGACAGAGAGCATATACATCCCCTTCTCTCATTGCGAGCCAAAGAGTCATTGGCGACCACCCTCCAGATCCTCTGCCTGCAAAACATGCTGATGCCACTTCCATCTCAAAGGCATCCGGGGAGAATTTACTAGGTTGGCCAGCCATGGAAGCTCCAAAGTCCTGATCAGCCGACACTCCATCGGCCAGTTTCTTCAAATCAATGGCAAGGGTCGGTTTGTCAAAAGACCAGCGATCAGTTGTGGAAAGTTCCCATACGCGAACAACCGCATCCTTTGTAACTGTAACCAAACATGTCCCATTAACGCCCAATGGATGCCACAGTGCAGATGATATTCCAGATCGTGATGTAACATGTGTAGTTGGGCCAAGGTGAAAAGTCTTAATCTTCATAGGACCATTTTCGGGAGATGTAAGATGCGAAGGTTCAGGTAAAATTGCGATATGTACAGTATGAGTCGTTAGAATCGCCATAAAATTCGAATTTGGGGAGATAATTAACTGTCGGATTTCATCTGCCACTGGGATTTTGAGTGTCTACTCAACATTAGCATCCAGATTGATAAACACAAGCTTCACAACTCACTCTATAGCCTTGAGCAACATCCGGTCCAGCTTCAACTTCCTCTGCAGCTAGTGATTTGCCTTTCAGAAAGCTTCTCTGATTTTCCTGTTTGTTTTCCCATGTCTCCTTCAAGTACACGAGATCCGCCCATCGAATTTCCTTCCCAACAGCAATAAATACTTCCGTCCCTCTACGCGCAATCGTCCTTCTCGGTCCCAATTTATTCGATCTCCCATTGTTGAAGTTGTAACTATTTCCAGAAGCTGTTTGATTGCCCGTAGGTCCGGCTGTAAATATCTCATGGCCTGGATTTGGCTTCGAAAGCCAGGTAGGTGTATAACCAAGAACTTGAGGCATTTTGGATACCTCTTAGCTCGATTTTATATTTGTTAATACTCAGCACATTCGTAAAAGCTCAGAAATAGAAAGCTCTTTTATGTTGCCACGAACAGAAGTGAATTGAGTCTGGAACTTTTTTTGTAGGTTGGGCGATTTGATATCAGGCTATGTTAGCGCGTCGCGAAAGCTAGGTACAGGTACCTAGTAGGTAATTGGAAGCCTTCTAAATGTTCCCCAGGGAACAAAGAAAAACATCAGCCTTGCTTGAAAGATTGTAAAGTAAAGAAACAACAAAATTTCAGAAAATGCCTGGCTCAATAAGAAATACTGTTGATAGGCTGGATAAACCTAGTGCCTATTATCAAGGTAGAGTAAGTTATTAGATCTCATCACTTTTCAACCTTGCGCCGAGCTAGACTAACAATTCGGTTTAGAATAAGAAGCGCAGATATGAGAGAGATGGAGAGGATGAGAGAAGAGAACGAACTCCAGAGGAACCAGCAGATGATCCTTTGAAAGACGCGACAACACTTTATGTGGGAAATTTGTATGTTGAATGCATTTAATACTTTCAATCAATGGCTCAGGGCATAAACTAACAATTCCGGCTACAGGTCCTTCTACACAACTGAAGAACAGATTCACGAATTATTTGCGAAATGTGGTGAAATCAAGAGATTGATTATGGGATTGGATAGGTTCAATAAGACACCTTGTGGTTTCTGTTTCGTGGAATATTATACTCACCAAGATGCACTTGATTGCATGAAGTATATTGGTGGCACAAAACTCGATGAACGAATCATTAGAACAGATTTGGATCCTGGATTTCAAGAAGGAAGACAATATGGACGTGGAAAGTCTGGCGGCCAAGTGCGCGACGAGTACCGTGAAGAATACGATGAGGGTAGAGGAGGTCTTGGTAGAGCTATTCAAGCCGAAAGACAGAAAGAAGAAGAAGAATATGGGAAAGGTAGATAGATTATTGGAGAGATGGACGATTGTACGATATTTTGCAGTAATCGGGAAGGCGTATAAGGAAAACTGCGGCGATCCATTTGATATCAAAATAGTGACTTGCATCTGCATAGTAGGGAGAATTTTTAGTATTCTAGCCATTCAAGAGCATTGAATTTATGCCCTTTCATATCTTTTCGTATAAACATATCCCAAACGCCATCAATGCATATTGTACATCAAATCTTCCGGTGAGAAACCTTTCAATTGAGCCCACCCCAATATATCCATATCAATAACCGGGAGGATTGAGTCGTTGTGATAATCTCGTCCATTTTGGTAGCTCTGCAATAGAATCAGTAATCTAATCTTCTCTCCAATGACACATCTTTCAAACTTACTGTGAATTCCCTTTCTATATTTCTTCTCTTTCCGGTCAAAGATTGTGTATTTATCTTTTGGTAACATCTCCTGTTCCGTAGGCATCTCCTCCTTCCACCTCTCCACAGCCTTCGTCGTGATACCCTTAGCAGCCAAAGCTCTATCCACAGTAGCAACCACCGAATCGACAGCCCTTAAACGTTTGCGCTGTCGTGCCTTTTGAAATTTGGAGAGTCGCCATGGGATCTTCCTTTAATCGCACCACCATTAGCACATGCCCAGTAATAAGATTACAGCATAGAATAGATAAAAACATACCAAAGAAGACCCCCAGACATAACATTCGTAGGTCTAAAAGCTCCAAACATTGTGTTGACTTCAATGTTCTTTCCAGTCGTACCTCATCGACCCCATCAATCCTCTTCAAATTTCGAGAATCGGCCCCTCCGCTCCGCGCCAAGCCTTAAATTCAACGAACCAATCAGCATTCACTACTTAACCTCAACTCTCTAAACCCTCCATCATCAACTTCAGCAAGCATCGCAAAAATGTCGTATTATTTCGCGATAATTGGAACGCAAGATAATCCTCTCTTCGAATATGAATTTGGGACTGCGAAACAGGGTGGTGATGGAATTGCGAGGTTTCCGGAACAAGCAAGACATATGAATCAATTTATTGTTCATAGTAGTTTGGATATTGTCGAGGAGGTTCAATGGGGTGGTGGACAGATGTATGGAATTATTTCTCATAGTTTGCAATTTGGAACTGATCTTGTATAGGTATTTGAAATGCATTGACCGTTTTTACAATAATTACGTTTCTTGCTTCATGACAGGCGGAAGTAAGTTTCTCTATTCTTCAATTATCGCGATTATGCTAATGTATGTGCAGATGTCAAATTTATGCTTCTACATTCTCCTTCTCAACCTGCCAATCCAACGACTTCGAGAACGAGTACGTCGATAGGTGCAAATCCTACTTCACCGCAGACAGAAGAGGCGATCAAACAATTCTTTACCGAAGTTTATGAGAATTGGGTAAAGACGATTATGAGCCCTTTTTATCAAGTCAATCAACCAGTTACGAGTCCGGTGTTTAGGGGACGTGTTGCGGCTGCTGGGAAGAAATATCTGTGAGGGGTGCGGTATGTGTAGGAATTATCATAATTTATCGAATCAAGGGGGTGAATGCTAGTTATGCGGATACACGAGGGTGATGCAAGAGCATAAGCAGGAAGGATTGGGTTGCGATTCTAGGTACGAAGGAGGATTGAAGTCTCGAGACTTCCCACTTTCAAAATGGATGATGGGATAGTGGATAACAGTTGGCGGTATATCATTGGAGATATTCACACTGCGTTTCGCCTATGGACATTCTTCAGGGAGCTCATCCATCGAGACTCACGAGCAGGGACTTTATGGGACGTTTCTCTGCATGGTTGGATCTGAACAGAGATGGCTGGGAGATATCTTTTGGCACACCGAGATTCCTTTCATTTCTCCGGCCACTCTTCATACATCAAATCCCTCCACACAATCTGGATCTAACAATGGAGCCCGTTCCAATGCTCCTGGTCGGAAATCTCCTCGGGATCATACTTGGCCTGGAACTGGGTTGATCCCCTCAGGTCTATACATACAGAAGCTGAGGTTGATGAAGGTGTAGGAAGCAAAGACGTGAGAGATGACGTCAGTGACGCGGTGTTTTTGAGACACCAGGAATATTATGGAGGAAGAGACACAGATATACTATAATTTTCTAAACCAAAATACTATCCCAAAAGACTTGACGTGAAAATTATTGCAATCCTTGGAAAAGACGTACTGTATTGGTGACGAACTCAGTAGTAGTAGGTCCCCCGAACCCCTCACTGCCCACTCCTAACTACCCATCTTCGGCGAAAGTCAAAAGACATATACAAACTAGAGTAAGATGTATCTCGTATATCCAATGAATTCGTAATCGCACGACAATTACTATTTAAACACGCATTGTTTAATGAGAGTAGCATAAAGTCCTCACATATGGAGCGTCAATGTAAATCATCTAGGCTGTGCTTGTTCTGATATTTACTCAATACCATTCACACACAAGTACTAGGTAGATTCTCAAAATCAAGACACAGGTAGGCTAAGTAGTGAGTGGGTAATGTACAGAGGTTAGATGAATGAGTATTCTTTGGCTAGAGCCTATTAATAAGAGGAAGTATCAAAGTACAACGTATAGGTTGCGATAATAGGGATTTCGTAGAGTGTTCTTCAATGTTTGAATGAGGATGGGGCTTCTTTACGGGGTCACTTTCGGCACTGTACTATATGAACATGCATTATAAAGCTCCCCAGCGTTCGAGTTTGGGGTTGGTGATTGAATGATTTCTTGGATTTATGATATACATTTCTTATGAATGCCTTCGATGTTCAAGATAGGTCATGTTTAAAATAATGATTATATTTCCTTGTATGGTTGTTAGTTCCTGACGCGTATGAAGAAGCCGTGGTCCCCATTGGTGAGAAAGGTCGCTGATATCATCATTTCAATGCCTACTTTCAATTGAGTCTTTGTATAGACCAACAACAGATAGAATAGAAGCAAACAAATTACAACGAAACTGTATATTAATATCTTTCGATACTGCGGATATCATTTGTTCAATTCAATTCATAACAATGAAATGATGGATGATATCGATCAACTCTTTCTCGCATCACCCTAAGTACTCGCTTATCTATGCACCCCTGGAAATAAGGAGAAGTTGATGATCCACGATTCTCACTTCAGGCAAACACAGCAAGGCGTGAGCCGTGTGTTCAATTTTCATCAACCACAAATGCTGTAAGGAAAGAACATTGAATGAACCATTTTTATTATTTTTTTCTCGGCAATAATTAACACCTGCAATTGTTTCTCACCTTTGCCGCATTTCCATTAATTTCTAAGAAGGTACTAGCGTCAAACCTTTTTACAGATCACTTAATTCCCCATCAAAAAGAATCAAATTCCCTCCCGGATTTAGTTTTGATTTTTGATCTTCTATTTTATTAACAACACAATTCCACCCACTACAACCTTTTTGATTTTACTACATCGGAATACCATCAATACATCGTCTTAAGACGCGTTTTATTATCAAAGATCAAAGAATACACATCTTAATAACTATTTCATCATGACTGGACGTAAGTTATTACCTTATTTTATCATATTGTAATGAGGTTGAAATTGTTGTTGTCGCCTTCGGTCGCGATCTTTGGATTGAGATGTTTTGGTGTTGGTGTTGGTGTTTTGGTCTTTTGATCTCCACCTCCCATACAACGCGATAAGGTATCCACATCTTTATGATGTCGATATACTTACAATAACAATTGCCTTACTTCAATACATCGTCGCATTAATTATTACATGTACTAATGATATTCTTCTACAGGCGGAAAGGGTGGAAAGGGTCTCGGAAAGGGTGGTGCTAAGCGTCATCGTAAGATTTTGAGAGACAACATCCAAGGTATCACCAAGCCAGCTATCAGACGTCTCGCTCGTCGTGGTGGTGTCAAGCGTATTTCTGCCAGTAAGTTTTATTCCCAATCCTATCCCGTCTTGGTTCTTCAATGACCTCGATGTTCAATATTATTTCCAAGATTCCATTTACTGACGCGTCTTACAGTGATTTACGAAGAGACCCGTGGTGTTTTGAAGACCTTCCTTGAGGGTGTCATTCGTGATGCCGTCACCTATACCGAACACGCCAAGCGCAAGACTGTCACTTCCCTCGATGTCGTTTACGCTTTGAAGAGACAAGGCCGTACCCTCTATGGTTTCGGTGGTTAAACATTTCTCACCTTTTACCATCTTCGTCATGAAATCATTCGATACTCTCTCACATACTTTTCGACAATACACTCTCGATTATGGTTCTCGGTTGGGTTAGGATGGGCATATGTTACTTTTGATAGTCTTTTATAGACGGTCTAGCATGCTGTTTACGGCAGGGTTTCGCTCTTATCTAACTCTTTTCCTGAATCATTATTTTCGACATTCGATTAAGTTTTCTATTTCAACTGGTCTTGACATAACCATACATTCCTTGAGTTAAAAACTTTTTGATAGTCTATACCTTTGCTCGCTTTGGTATGTAAGACAGTCTAGCATCCTGTTTACGGGAGGAGTTTTCCTGGAAGTTATTGTTTTGTTCGGCGACACTTGATACCCCGCGGGTTGGGATTTGTGAGGAGGATTTATGATTGATGGCGCAAATACTTTCTGTTTTCTCTTTAGGCTGTTTAGCTTCATGGCGTTTTATGGATTTCTCCCTGGTACTGGACGGGTGTCTAGAGGGTTGAAGGAAGGAATGGATGGATGTGGGATCATGATCGAGCAGTTGTGTTAAAACGCATACATAGCATACGAGTGAATTATATGGTCGTGGACCGAATTGATATTATATCTTGAGATCTTTGATGTTTGTAATGATGGCAATTCTAAAGTGAAGCTACATGTGAAAGTCTTCTGCTCTACCAGTTACAAGTCAAGCCGAAGCTGGCAAGGGCAAGTGCAAGCGTCCTAGCATCTTTGTACAGTGTACAGCTCACTCGATATATCACTAGACAGGTAGGTATTTCAACCATCAAGTTCAAACAGATAGATGTATTAAATTGAATTGGATAGATTCATATTCATTTTCATTAAAGATAAAGTAAAGTAAAGTAAAGTAAAGTAAAGTAAAGTAAAGTCACGCGTCCATCCATCTCAAACTTGAAGTTTATATCCGAGATCTTTATGGATCTATATCAATGATTCCTCGATTCTTCGACTCTTTGATTTCTCGTTTCCTTTCTGTTTATCTGTGTATCTTTTTGGGGGGTTTTGTAGGTTTTTTTTGGGGGGGGGGGAATGTTTTCTTGATCATTTCCTTTCTCGCTGATAATCTTTTACACTCTTTCATTCTCCCACTTGTCAATAATCTCTTCCTTTCTCACAGTCTCTTTCTCTTTCCCCCTCACCTCTATCTCCCCTCCACACCCCTCGCTCCATCACTCGCAGTTACCGTACCAAAAAGGAGGCGGGTAACGTGACTCCAAAAAGGTCTATATAACCACTCCGATTCAACCTAATTTAGAATAAAATGCGCAACTTGAACTTAATCATTTTGTAACCGTTTCCGTCGTGTTTACTCTCGCTAATAATCTCTTGCTTTCTTTAGACCTCCTCTCTCTTCTCCTCTCTCTTCTCCTTTCTCACAATCTCTTTCTCTTCCACCATCTCTTTTTCCCCAACGTCTCAATCTCTGATACTCATTCACCCTCCCAAACACCCTCACATACTCATTCACCGCCCCAAACTCCCTCGCCAACTCCCCCTCACCAGCAAAAAATACCACGCAAAATACATGCTCCACGATCCGTACCACGTCCATATCCACATCATTACCCAAATCACAAATGTCACGGGGATTTTGCATGATTGAGAGCCGAGTTGCCACTGTTTGGCGCAGATGCAGAGGATGTAGAAGAGTGCGAAGATGAGGCTGGGGAGGATGACGAAGTAGTGCAGGAAGGGGGAGGTGGTGGTGGGGTCGAGGTAGGGGGGTGCGGAGCAGGGGTCTGTTGAGGGGGTGGTGCTTGGGGAGGGCGCTGGGAGGTGGACATTCTGTGGGGGTGAGGTTAGTTGGTTGGTTGGTGTGATGGATGGGGTTTAGGGTTGGATAACTGGATAAATGCATGTGAAAAGAAGAGTTGAATGCTAGATGCGGAAATTACAACTACGTACCGGATGGTGAAGAGTATTATATAAACTAGGCGGCGTTCCTATGAGGAGCCATATAATGGTGTCGTGATAGTTGCAGTGGAGTTGTACAATGGTTAATGGAACCTTTTTCTTTTCCGTGGACGTCATGGTTGGTGGTATGGATGTGGATGTAGGTGCCATAAATTGTAGTTTGGGGTTTGGTATAGTAAACACGACAGAAACAGTTATAAAATGATTAAATTGAAATTGTGCATTCTTTTCTAAACTAAATTGAATTGGAATGGTTATATAGATCCTTTTGGAATCACATTACCTGCCTCCTTTTTGGTATGGTAACTGGTATCTTGGTATTTTAGCTTTTCTTCTGGGCGCGTTTTTATTGTGATAAATTTGTTGAGTTTGTGGTTAAATGAAATGGATCGACTTTTCGACTTTTCGACTTTTTTTGGTGTGTGCGTGGTAAGGAAGGAGATTTGGAAACATTTTTGGGGGGGGGGGGGGGAATTGGAGTTTGATAATGATGGAGAGGGGGAAGTTTATATGTCTTAGATAGAGTGGAGTGGAGGATGGGGATGGGGATCCCTAAGGTACTTTCTGACTGTATATGATGACTAGAATTTAGGTTATCAAATACGGTTTTCGTTGATGTACAAATACGGTATATTTGATTGCTCAAATGGATGAAAGTGTTACAGAACTGAACTCCCAAAATTGTATGGGAGGTTATAGTATACGGCAAAAGTGAATAGGGGGGCCTACAGGAAAGTGAAGCTATCTCTGTTTAGTTATTTCATTAACAAATCAACGAGTTATGAATTCACTTTTGTTGTATATTATATTCTAATCATTCTAATCATTCATTATCCAACTATATTACGAAATCATTATTGCATTATTATATCGTTCAATTTTGGATTATATATAATAATTTCAAAAAATGAGTTATATAATATTTTTGAAGATTTTTTTCTTTAAATACTTTCAATATAAAAACGACGACGAGGGAATAGGTGGTGAGGTTATATAACGAGGGTAGGTAGTGATTTCAAGGGAGCGAGCTAGAAAAGGGGGCTAATTCGATCGAAACGAGTTAGAAAATGATCGGAAAGGCTAGGAAAACCTTAATCTAGATATCATATACGGTCGAAACTCGAAGTTCTTTTTATAATAATCAAAATTCATAAAAATTCATCATATACAGATGATCCGATTGTATATTATGTCAAAACCATCAAATACAGTCCAACAAGTACTTTAGTGTCATGGATCCAGATCAACACTACTCGATAGAGTTATAAACCCGTGACATTTAGGGTAATCAAAAGATATGATTCCGATGATCAAAGAGTCATTACTGTATGGATACAAATATAAAGTTCTTGAATCATTGGGATGGGAGCGGGAGTTGAGTCAAACGAAGTTAATGACTCAAGATTGTACTTTTGTATCCTTAGCTGAGATCGATTGATTTTATTGAAGCTTAAACTTTTTTGGCTTTAAGTACTATGAGTCCTTAGAGAAGAAGATATACGTTAATTGAATTTTTGTTGTTATTATATGAATGTGTATATTTCTTGTCACATTCATGAAGTGGGAGGGGGAGCTGATTCAAATGATATCAAGTCCCAAGTTTGTGACTTTGAACCTCTAGCTGAGAATGACACATTGATGCATCGATACATCGTATCTTCCGTGCTTTGATCGATAATTATCTATATAGCGCGGCAAACAGTCATCGTAATAGTGCTCCTGGGTCATTTTCTAATGGTAATATGAGATGTGTGGTGCCTGATGATCAAGGGCTGGTTTTATATTAGGAGGGATTAATTCTTCAGGCAAGAAAGGGTTTTTGTTGGTTTTTATGATTAACAAGAAACTCATCCAGTTCAAATCCATGTGTCACATTCAAATGAAGTATCTCCTGACATTGAAAATCTATATTGTCTATAGTTACGCGTTAGGCATGTGTGTCGTAATGAAAAGATGCCAGGAAATCACAGCCGTGATTAGGATTTGGTTGTGTTTTCACACAGCGCTATTCTGTTCGACCTCAACAAACACACACTCCTTTCACTTCTCAATTGACAGAATCACACATTCAAACTCAAAGTCTAGGGTTAAATCGGTACATTATATTCATCTTCGATGACCGTGCATTGAACTGTTAGCTATCGTATTCAACAGAATTCTGACGGCATCACCCATCAAAGAAAAACGAGTCTTGGGATTATCCGCAGTTTTTAAAATGTGCAAACTATCCGGTTTTCTTATGGCAACTCTGAGCGACGGTCAAGCAATATTGACGCCAAGGCTTGTAGTTCAAGACATCGGCTTAGAACCTGCGAACCGCTCGCAATTGCAGCTACCAAAATTCATGAGCGTATAGTGTCTAGTCAAGAACTTCCACTTATTTTCCAGGAGGCGGGATTGAAGTGTATAAGGCGTCGGCGATATTCATGGATCTCTGCCAGCATACGAAATCGCCACCAGGCCACATTAGTAAATTCACCCTTCCGATTCTCATTATGCACATACGATATTCCTGAAAAGAGGCCGCTTGGACCAAGGATAAACCGGTGAAATAGCACTTCGAGTGAATGAGCTTCATCAGCAGCCGACCCACAAATCATATGCTGATCACGCTCAGTACCTCGAGACTCAGCAGTTGTGAGCGCCACTAGTAAGTACGAGCAATCAAAGTTATCAAGACTCATATTCCTGGTAAAATCAGGGAACTTAGCCAGAAGTGAGTACCCAAGCTTGCTTGTTGAGTATTTCATACCTGGACTCATATATTAGTATATGCAAAATTTAATATCTGAAATGTGTTGCTGCAAATAATGATATGTTTGAATATTAATCAAAACGCATGTTAGTTCTTGGGTTTCTGTATAAATGGATTCATCACATAGATATTAGCCGCTTCATTGCTATGAATTTATTCACTTCATTGTTATGGCCGGCGCTGGCATGACTGTATGTGCGATTCATCATGATGTATCCATGATGCATAGCTCAAATCTGTTAAGAGGCGAGTATGCAAATATGACAGGAGAAGGAGATATTCCTATTCTAGATGATTCACAAGGTCTGATGGTGAGTATCCTTCTAGTTCAACTGTCAATTTACTCTACTAAGGCAAGCCGATGGGATAGAATGGAGTGCTCTTTTTTCATCCTTCTAACGTTCTATAGCTATTATGCAAGAATTCAAATTCGTTGAGTCTTCGTGCATCTTAAAGTCTGTAAGAGGATATTCTATTGTGCGCTTGTTTTTCCATGATACACAAGCACCCCTAAATGAAGCTTATCTAACTAGGTTGAAGGAAAATGAGAGGAAGAGCTATCCTCGTCGATTTTACTATGCTGATTTGGAAGCGAGAGTCAAGGTCTCGCTACCCTTGGAGCGAGGTAACTCAAAGGGCCCAATAGATCATGATAGTATAAGCATTTGGCCTCAGGAGTTCATCGATTGATTTATTGTCGGTACGACCTTTCTAGTACAGAACAATTTTATTTCAGATTTCAGATCACAATAGAAGACTGCTGCGTATGTTCAACTTGCCAAAATCGTAGCAACTGGCTTGTTTCTCCACATCTGACTTTATATCACGATACTGACATATTTTTAGGCGCTTTTTGACGTGGATTGGGGTTTGATCACACCTGACGAGATTCTTAAGTGTCTCGCGACATCAAATCCCAAGGTCTTTTGAGAGAGAAAAATAAGCTGGAGGTTAGCACAGTATGGAAAAGACACACCATCTGATCCTCCCAATCAACTCTTTCAAACCTCACTCGGATGGTTCTTTGAAGGATTTGGACCACTTCTTCTAATTGGTATTATTCTCGATTTTCTTTCCTAGGAGCCTCTCGGAGATACCTAGCACAGCAAATCTAGCACTTGCTATTGTTCTCCTGGCCGTACTCTTTTGCGCGGACAACTTTCAACGCTTGACAAATTGAGTTTATCCAGACCAATGGCTTCAATTAATAGCATGTTCCCCGACAATTGTTTGTTATTGAGAGACGAAGCCCGAGTCATTGTTATAGCAAAATTGTCCCTTGGGACTCGCTTTATACAAAGGCTGGCAAGAGGCTTGCTTTTGATGTGCGATTTAGTGAAATATCTTGAACGCCGGGTTTGATTTGTGAGAATTCCTAATAAGTTATTAAAACACTTAATAATATTTACCGAACCAATAGTTATATGATCACGTGATATATTAATAATATGATTTCATATTATTAAATTTTATTATTATATAAAATTTCGATCATATATCATATCAGAATGATTTATAATGGAATAGAATGAAATGGAAGCATATAGAATTTTCTTATTCTCAGATTGAATACTATTGGTTATTATTTCCTTTTATTATATAAAATGATTCTATAAGATTCGATTTAAATCGATCTTATTTATAATCATAGAATAGTGTAGAATCTCATTAAAATCTATAAATACGAAGATCTTCTTCAAAGAATTCTTCGAAAAAAAAAAAAAAAAAATAAGCAGATAAAAATTCAATATTCAATATATATATAATTCTGACTTCAATATTCTATTGTTCATATATTCGATCACTCCTAAGCTAAATACGACTAAGTCTTCCACTATTATAATAAATAATATTATAGTATTATTATTATATTATTTATTATTATCCGATCAACCTCCTACGAGAGGTTATGAGCCCGGCTAGTCAAATACTAGCTTAAAAAGGGGTACTAGCTCGATTCAAAGCTATAATATTATAGCTATTGAGCTGTCGAATATCACTATATCGATATAATATCAATATCATATTGAATTATTATCGAAATATACTAAAATAAACCCTAAGGCCTGCGTCCCTAAAGCTAAACCTAATTGAGTGAATAAAATTAGGTCCCTAGACGATATATTTAAGCTATACGCTACCCATAGCGGGTGATATATCAATTTCTTCATACCAAGGTGCCCTAGCTTATTTAGGCTTTATTTTATAAAGTTTAAAATAAAGATCTAATTTAAGAGGTGGCTGGTTTATTATACCGAAATCGATCTAATTTCGATATTAAATCGAATCACTATCGAATTCCATTCAAATTTTAATACTAAATTCATCAAAATTAGTATTAATACTATACTAGATTAAAAGTCCATATAGCTTACGTATAAAAGCTTAAAAATGGCTTCTGGTATAACTTTTAAAGGAGAACCCTTAAAAGGGAGGTCTAATTATATTGAATGGATAAATAAGGCTAAATTATACCTCGAAATTAATGGTTTTATGCCTTATATCGATGGATCCGAAACGCCTCCAAATAAATCATTATATGTAAATGATAAAGGAGAGCCTTATACCCCAGAATTGGCTATTAAATTCAATGAAAAAGCTTCCGAATATCTTCGAAATGAAAAGAGAGCTTTAGGAGCTATTAAATCTATAATTAGCTTCGAATTAGTCGAAAGATTTAAGGATAAAACTACGGCTAAAACTCTCTGGGAAGCTATTAATAAAATATTCGGAGAATCTTCACTAGAACTAATGGGGAGATATCTGAATAAACTAATAGAATCCAATTATAATAGTTCTGATGATATGGATGATTATACTAATTCTATTCAATCATCGTATAACTATTTAAAATCAATGAAATACGAAATTCCGAAGGCTTTTATAGCATGGTTTCTTTTTAGAGGCCTACCTAGTTCTTTCGATGGTTTTGCCTCTAGAAAATACGAAGAATTAGCTAAGGAGCTAGCTAATAATGACAACAATATTGATTTAGATAATTTATTTTCTGAATTAATATCTGAAGAGGCTAGAATGAAATCTAATACAGATTTCAATGCAAATAAGGCTAGCTTTAAAAATAAGAATAAAACTCCTTATTGTAGTCATTGCCGAAAGAAGGGTCATTTAGAATCAAAATGCTTCATTAAATACCCTGAATTAAAGAATAATAAGGGTGCTAATAATAAGCAATCTAATTCTAATTCAAATTCGAATTCGAATAATGATTCGAGCAAAAAGAACCCTCTTTCAAACAAACAGTTAATGACTGTGAATCATAATATCGGAATAGCTAATTTAGCTAATATTTCGAAATATAAATTCATATTAGATTCCGGTGCCACAGAACATTATTGCCCTAATAAAGAATGGTTTATTAATTATAAACCATTAAAGAATCATTGTATCACTGTAGCTAGTGGTGAAAACGTCTCAATCGAAGGAATAGGCGATATTCCTATTATTATTAATAATAATTCAGAGGTGATTATTCAAGGGGTATATTATATACCCAAATTAGCTACAACCTTAATTAGTACGAATAAAATAGCTACTAGAGGTTGGGCTAGTCATATTATCCCTCCTGGAGACAAAATCAACCTAGTTCATAAAGGGTATAATATTAAAACCACAGCT
Organism: Sclerotinia nivalis; assembly: GCA_029531795.1. Classification (NCBI taxonomy): domain Eukaryota; kingdom Fungi; phylum Ascomycota; class Leotiomycetes; order Helotiales; family Sclerotiniaceae; genus Sclerotinia; species Sclerotinia nivalis. The sequence goes on from JAPEIS010000003.1 coordinate 1,273,716, forward strand.
CCTTGGATCAATAATGCTTATTATTTAGATTTTAAAATAAACTCTAAATATATCGAAAGCATTAATACCAATAACAGCTCTGAATTCGAAGAAGAACCAGAGCTATTAGCCAATAAAATCGATTTGAATCTAATGCATAAGAGATTAGGTCATATCAATAAGGATCATCTTATCAAATCCTTAAATATTAAATCAGAAGATAATATATCTGATTTAAATACATGCGAACCATGTAAATTCGGCAAATTCCATCAAATAATAAGCCGAGAACCTTCTGAAATACCTCCTATATCGAATAAATTCGAAAAATTCAGCCTTGATATTGCAGGGCCCTTTCGAATTACAGGAATTAAAGGTGAAAAATACTTTTTAACCTTTACGGAATGGGCTACTAGAGCTATTTGGGTATATCCCATTAAATTCAAATCACAAGCCTACGATATTCTAATAGAGTTTTATAATCTAATTAAAACTCAGTTTAAAATTAACATTAAAATATTAAGACTAGATAATGCTCTAGAGTTTTTATCGAATAAATGGTCTATTTTCATCAAAAATCACGGGATTATTTCAGAGTATATAAGCCCGTATACGCATTCCCAAAATGGAATAGCTGAGGTATTAAATAGATATATAATCGAAAGATTATTATGTCTAATTAAAGAAAAAGATATTCCTCTTTTTCTATGGCCTTATCTAATTCAGGCTATAGCCCATATCAAGAATAGAACCTATAATAGTTCTATTAAATCATCACCTTTCGAATTGATATATAATAAGAAACCTAATCTAGATTACATAAAAATACTAGGTTCACTCACTTATATATTGAATAACAAAGAAATTCGAAAAGGGAAAATGGATTTTAGGGCTCGAAAAGGTATATTAGTAGGTTTTGAATCCTCTAATAACTTTCTAATATATATCCCTGCAATAAAAAGAGTGATTAGTGCAAGGGATGTTGATATTCAGGAGAATTTAAAATATTCCGATGAATATAAAAATCAGGATTTAAATATTTTGGAAGAAGAAAGCCCTGATTTCGAACCTATTAATACTATAAGTCAAGAAGAAGAAAATTCAACTTCAATTATAGTAGAAACCCCTACTCCTGAAAGGGAAATAGTCGAAATATCCGACGAATCAGAGCTTTCGGATGTTGAAATCGAAGAAAACTCTTTCGAAAAACCCGAAATTCGAACCTCTAAACGAATTAGAGGTCTAGAACCTGAAAATAAAGGCTTTTCATATGATCATAAAGGTGTGTCATACTATGGTCTAGCTTTTTCGGGGTATTTTAATTCGATCAATAAGGGGTGAAACTCGAAATCGACGACGAAAATTCGAAAAACCTTCAATTAGCCTTCGATATTCGGCTTAATAATAACAACAAAATCATTATTAAAAAGCCTGATCATATATTGACCGAACCAAAATCCTATAAAGAAGCAATTAGCTCACCGGAGAAAGAATATTGGCTAAAAGCTATGGACTACGAAATAAATACCCTTGAATTGAATAAAACCTGGGATATTATTAATAATCCAAATAACAATAAAACCCTTAAAACTAGATGGGTTTATAAAATAAAGGATTTGGGTGATTTCATCGAATTCAAAGCTAGATTCGTAGCTAAAGGATTCGAGCAATTATACGGATTAGACTATATTGATACCCATGCATCCGTAGTTAAATCGATGGCTTGGAAGCTATTATTCGTATTAGCTCTCCGAAATGATTGGCTAATTTATAAAATCGATATGGTATTAGCTTTTGCTCAAGGCAATATCGATACACCTCTGATCTTAACCCCTCCTGAAGGCTTTAATGAATTAAATAATAAAGCTTTAAAATTAAATAAGGCTTTATACGGTCTAAAACAATCGGCTCGAATCTGGTATTATACCTTAAAAGACATTCTAAACAAATTAGATTTCAATAATCTAATCACTGAAGAATGTATTTTTATCAATAAGAATAAGAATATCATTCTCAGTATATACGTCGATGATATAGCTATTATAGCTCCAAATCAAGAGATTATTAATGAATTCATTAGTAATCTTAAAAAGCATTTCGATTTAAAAGATCTAGGGCCTATTAAAGACTATTTAGGCATTCAAATCGAAAGAAAAGCCGACTGTTTAAAGCTACACCAATCAGAATATACCAAAAAGATATTAGCTAGATTCGGAATGCAAGATTCACACCCTGTTTCCACTCCAATGGATCCGAAAATAAAGCTTTACTATAATAAAGAAAAAGCTAATAATAAGGATATAAAATTATATCAAGAAATTATTGGTTCTTTATTATATTTATCACTTGGAACTAGATTAGATATAGCTTTTCACGTCGGTAGATTAGCTAGTTTCTCGTCCAATCCTAGCTCTATACATCTCCAAGCCGCAAAAAGAATACTACGATATTTAAGAGGTACTATTAATAAAGGTACTAATTATAAACGCAATAATAACCCTTATATTAAAGGTTATTGTGATTCGGATTATGGGGGTGATGTTAATACGTATAAATCAACTAGCGGATACGTATTTACACTAGCAGAAGGGCCTATTAGTTGGAAATCTAAACTACAATCAGTAGTAGCTCAATCAACTTCAGAGGCTGAATTTATAGCTATTAATATTGCAGCTAAAGAGGCTATATATATTAAAAAGCTATTAAAAGAACTCAATCTGTATAAACAAGATAAATTCCCACTATATACAGATAATCAAGCCGCGCTAGCACTTGCTAAAAACCCTATATTTCACGAAAGAAGCAAGCATATAGCAATACGGTTTTACTATATTAGAGATATTATAAATTCAGGTGATTTAGATCTAATTTATATATCTACTAATGATCAAAAAGCCGATGGCCTTACTAAGCCATTAGCTCGAATTAAATTAATCGAATTCTTAAAACAGATTAATTTATATTAATATTATTAAAATATTTAATACACTTATTATGGGGGTGTGTGAGAATTCCTAATAAGTTATTAAAACACTTAATAATATTTACCGAACCAATAGTTATATGATCACGTGATATATTAATAATATGATTTCATATTATTAAATTTTATTATTATATAAAATTTCGATCATATATCATATCAGAATGATTTATAATGGAATAGAATGAAATGGAAGCATATAGAATTTTCTTATTCTCAGATTGAATACTATTGGTTATTATTTCCTTTTATTATATAAAATGATTCTATAAGATTCGATTTAAATCGATCTTATTTATAATCATAGAATAGTGTAGAATCTCATTAAAATCTATAAATACGAAGATCTTCTTCAAAGAATTCTTCGAAAAAAAAAAAAAATAAGCAGATAAAAAATTCAATATTCAATATATATATAATTCTGACTTCAATATTCTATTGTTCATATATTCGATCACTCCTAAGCTAAATACGACTAAGTCTTCCACTATTATAATAAATAATATTATAGTATTATTATTATATTATTTATTATTATCCGATCAACCTCCTACGAGATGATTGTTCTATTCTGATAGTCAATGTTCCATGAAGCTTTGCACCTTCTGGTACTATTTGATAGCTTCGGCGAATAACCATTGACTTCCACTCCCTAGAATGGTGGATAACACAGATGAAAATTGTTTAATGAGAAAATGTATCGGATTACAAAGGGTTCATCACATTTCTAGAAGAGGTATAAGTATCGTTGTTACGACTTGAGATACAACGATACTTGTGATGAATAATATCTGTCGTCTCAGCTTTGACACGAGTTGAGATCCAAGTAGAAGTCCCATGCCCTCTTCCTTTTATGGAATACATTGACAGATCGGGACATGGCTGGAGATTTTGCTCTGACCGTTCAAACAATTGCCAGAGAATACGAAGTCATTACCCATTTGGCAAACTTGGTGAAAAATGTCTCTGTCCTGTCGCGGAATAAGATGGATAAGACAAATATGCCAAAACAGCTACGTGACTCGGGATAGTAAATCGTAAGCAAATGAGCAGGAAGAAACCTTCCAACAAAGACTTATTAATCGTAGGTATTGCTACCTAGATGATTGAAGGTTACTCGATCTAGTAATGTGCAAGAATTCGAAGATGGGCGAGGTAAGTTGGTATGATTGAAGTCTAGTGTGCTATAGTTGTGCATCTTTGATTGATGAAATAGAAAAAATGAATGGTGAAAGACTTTAAATTAAGATATGGGGATATTAATTAGAGTTATTCATAGGATATTTGAGATCTACAACGTTGATAATACACAGGCCATGAAGACAAATTTGCACTGCAGCGAGACCGCCATTTCATCTGGGATTCGCCAAAGACACTCAACGATATTCACAGGCAATGGTTTAATATTGACAAATTTTATGAGATCTTCTCGGATATTTCTTTATGATTCATTCTAGTATTGTTGGAGAACGAGAAAGTTCTTCAAGTCATCGTGATGCGGGGTAGGTCTGGCTGGAGTTGGCGATGGCGCTCCTTTCTCCCTTGCACTCTGATACCCCGCTTTTATACCAACATTGATACTTGTGCCGCATTCTTGGGGAGCTCTCCTGTGTTCTCGTGGCAATATGACTTAACGATAACAGGTGTCTTTACCCCTATACAGCGATCCGCCTGTGTATGCAGTGAGGGAAACCACCAAAGCATGCTGCAAGAAGTTATCCGGTATCGGTATTGATGCTTGAATCTTACGCTGCCATTATCAAAAGGTAATGGTATCAGGAGTTTGGAGAACAAAACTGGCTTAAAGTGTTGAAGTGTTGGGAGAGAGATTAGGGCAGAATCGCTGTCAGTTCTGAGCAGATTTTGGCTGCAAATGGCTCCCTGATGCGTTTATTGAAAGGTAATAATAAGTGCAATGTTCAAGATAACCTCAGTGAATGGAAGATAGATGGAAGTGAGTGGTTGTGTGAACATGGCAGACACTTGATGGGTGCTTCAGCAGCATTTGCCGGTAACACTTACGTACAGTATAATTTACCAAAATCTGAATAATGATACACTCGGAGTAGACATCAATAGAACTTCATTAAGATGATACTTTGCTGCCTCTCAAGGATAGGCATCCCACGCACACAATATTTCTTTTTTGTGGTGTTTGTTGCTCGGGCTTGCATCGTACTATATTACTTTCTTTAAGGAAAGATACGGATCCAATTAACCCTCGAAATCTCTCCCAAGTACATGAAGGCACTGGATAGTGGTGCAAGAAGGCCTCCGAAAACAAATGCGGCGTGAGGTTTAGAACACTCAGGTTACACATATCGATATTAACTCTCAAGGAATGTATTGCGAAGAGCAGTCTGTAGTACAGAAAAATAAAATTTATATAATAGTGCAGTGTAGTTCACGCTCGGAGGCATTACGGACAGTCATTGTGACACGAATTCCTTGGATGATCTTCATAGATTCTTGCTAGAAAAAACACGTTGATTCCTTACAATGGTGATCATAAACTTTCTGCAAATAAATAACCTTGGATTAGTGCACTGCTCCGGTAACTGATTTCCGCTATCCCAGCCCACAATTGACGGTTTGATCTGCCTCCAATTTCCAACTCATCTAGGATAATTAATCTGGCTGTAATTACTAAGTCCGCGGAGTAGTGTACAGATCTTTCTATGTGAGACGAGTGATATCGAAGTCTGCAGGCATTATGATCGAAGATAACGCACTGTGCCAATGTATGATGAAGCTCAGAACGGTTGTATGTCCATCCCTCTAATTTTGTGCGCCTACTGCGCAGGTTCTAAAGCCGCTGATCCCAAATGTTTGCTTTGACGTTGTCGAGTAATATACGCCGCATTGATTAATTCAGCCATGGGGTTTGTTGGTGATATCTAGTGGATCTCGACTAGCTTGAAAGGGGGGTTTAGCCACCATGGAAAGTGGCCGAACTGATCTTGGCGGTCAAATCTTATAGATCGTTTTCTGCTCCGGCGACTTCTAGACTTGTCGGCGACTGTCGGGGTAGTGAAGGATTCCCCCATGGTTGTACACTGTCGGCGTCTAGAAGCGTTTCTACATGAAGATGTGGGCTTGCTAGGTTTGTTCAAAGTCATTAAATCTTTTCCTAGCGCAATTTAGGTTAAAAAAACTGGAGATACAGTATGTAGAGAAATAAGGGGCATACAATGCCTTTTTCGGGCGAAAGACAGCGGCCAAGTAACTCTTGAACTAAACAGTCCCGACAATAATATGCATTAAATCACCTACTTTTCCAAGCTGGCAAGCTCATTTGAAGAAAATTCATTGATCCGATGATCAATCCCGACTGTCTAGCCATATACTTCAAGGGCATTCAGAATAGAACCATTTGTCCAGAACTCCCAACAGCGGACTGAGGACGAAGGAAGGAAGCATTCAAGACTTGTGACAATTCATTATTCACTCCCACAATTTTCAACCTCATCAATCGTTTCCGAAATACCATTTTAGAACCATAAAAATAAAATCTTCGATTAAAAATAAACCCCCAAACAAAGACAGAGATACTATATCATCTTAACGCGCACATCCCTACCCATACATGCCCTTCATTAAAAGCAACAACAGCTGGACTGCCACGGGTTTTGACCCCCTACCATTCGCTTATACGCATAAATTTTCACATCAGCACTACCACTAGTCGGCTTTGGTACCCAATCACAAATTACCAACCGGCCGGACGTATATATGATCGGGATATTGAAAGCTTGGTCGTTGGATATTTGATTTTGCAGCGACATTCTACACTAGCAGATCCATTTACCCGATATCCGATATACTAACCCGAGAGAGCCCTGAGTACATAAGATGAAGTGGCAATGTAATAGTGAACAATTTAGCGTGGTGCTGATGTAAGTCCCGACGGGACGGGTACGGAAGGTCTGTGCCAGTGTTTGTTGTTCGAGGTGCACAGCCCGCCTTACAATTGCATTTCTATGCTTTCCTCACTGTTTGAATGCTGTGGTCCAAAATTGTTGTGAAGGTTGAGGCGCGGCAATTGCAATTTTTGAGTGTCAATCATGCAGTAAGATTTTCGGGACTTGGAAAGTTATTGCGGCGCTTCTAAGACATGAATGTGAATTGTTGGTAAAGATTGAGTGATCATGATGACTTGGGAGGAACATGGTGTTCTTGCAGATGATTGGGGCGCTCAGCTCCGTGAGTGATTGATGGCTATTGGACTTCTGATAGATTAGGTGGGTTATTAAGTGGCCGTTGATTGAAAGAGCGGGTCCACCTTCAGGTATGAAAATCATGCCATCTTTCATAAGGCGAATGGGGTTATAGATGGAGTTGGGTATGTGTTGGTTAAAGTCTTGGTGTTATATTCAGGAGGCTCGTATATGTCTCTGTATGGAAAGTAGAAACACAAATTTTCACATTGATGTTAGTTCGGTAGTGCTAATCACCTTATTGGATTGAGGTTGATGTTAGTGATTTGTATTTGTGACATGGCTCCTTGAAAATAGTGAATGAAGTTGGAAGAGATGGCATGAGTTAGGTTGGCTGCCAGGAACCCTTGTAAAGAGAGAAGCAAGTCGTCTTCAACTTCAGTGCTTATATGGTAAAAATCCAAGCAGTGGTCCGAAGCTAGCTTGGGCTGAGAATGCTAAAGGAATTCAATCCGGGGATAGAAGTTGTTGGCGTGTAGCTGAACTAATTCAGAAATAATGGTGAAGGTAAAATAAAGGAGTTGATGAACTAATTTTGAATAAATTTGATCTACTCCGTGTCCGGGGTCTTGCAAATAGATTGGGAAGTGAGACGGTTGTTGGTTTGATTACTACAATGATTTCCAAATATTGTCCAGTCCCTCGGGCCAACGGCCTCATTCAACTCAACTTCACAAACTGGGGTCCAACGCGAGATGAGCCTACGGTTCTTGCAGGGTATTAGGCAGATTTCTGCATGTTTGGACGGATTTACATGTGGACCGCTGACTTCGAAATTGGTGGACTGGAAATTCCAATGGGTTCTGAGAGTGCTTGTCGATAGTGGGAACCACTCCCTATTGTTAGCATGAGACTTGAATTGAGCTTGTGAGATAGTAGATTAGCATACTACGCGTATTACGGTTGGGGAAGTTAAGTTTGGAGCTATCATTTCTGCAGGTTGTGTTGCAATGTGGATCGTGCGATTTAGCAGCAATGGAAGAACAGAAGCTTAGAGTAGAGTCCTTGAGCAAATCTTGTGCAACTATTTTAAGTTGCTAATGATATTGGAAATCGCCGATTGCTATTAGTAAGGCATCTTCTGGTTCTCGGCCAGCATACACAAAATTCATCAAGTGTATTTACCCCGGCTATCTCATTGCACAGGCTTGATGATTTATCTTGTTGCCAAAATAAATCTCGATTTCCTTCACTAACACTAACTATGATCATGAAGTCAAAAATTCGTATGGAAGAAAGTTCGCATATAATTGGTGAAGTCATTTCGTTATCATAATTTTGTACGTCCTAGCAGAATTCTACCATTATGCACACCAAAATCCCCAGAAAAAATGTTTCTCAAAAATCGCAGTAAGGCATACCAATATATCATTTGTACTGAAAGACCAGACAGAAATCAACAGTCTCATTATGAATCTGGGTAATTTAGAAGTCCATTAACTCCTTTCAACGCCCACCACAGTACCTGCCATTTTCCAATTTCCAAAAAAGTATGTGTAGACGCAAAAATGAACCAAAGAACCACTCAAGGGGAAGATCGTGGGGTAATTTGAGGGCTTGATGCTGTAGATGAGCCCTCGTAACCGCTGGATTCATCCATGGAATCGTTCGCGGATTCTTGTCTACCCTTGGCTATGCCTCTTTCTAATTCATCCTTTCTCAACTGCTGCACTCTCTGCGAATATAAAATATCTGCCATGGGTGTTAGCTGCCTGTTGTACTACAGATTCATAGGTAATCAGAGGGTGTGAACGGAGGAGAGCACATACCCCGCTCTAGATCTGTCATCTCGTCCGCTAGTCTTCTTGCTTCAACCTTGTGTTGTTCTGACACCCAAGGGTACCTCATGGCTCTCTCTGGATGCTTTTGCACCAGGGTATATGGTAAAGCTTCTTCTCTTCCGGCCGGCGTTCCTCTTTGTCGAACCTTGGCTGAAATCATTCTAATCTTTCCATTTTCATCTCGCATTGGCCTGCCATCAGCATCGTACATCTTGAAGCAGTTATCTCTGTAGAACCTCGATGAAAGACTTTGCTCTGAATCTCTTTGACGGTCGATGAAATATCTCTTGAAGCAAGATAGAATCTCGGGCCAGTGCTTGTTCAAATCTTCTTTGTAGTAGCGGATAAAATCCACTTCTTCGATCGAATAAGCCTTGTTGCTGCGAGGCTTTTTCTTATTGGGGGCAGAAACTGATTGGGAATGATGACGATGATGAACATGATGATGGCGGTCATGATGATGGCGGTCATGACGATGGCGGTCATGACGATGGCGGTCATGACGATGGCGATGAACCGGAGATAGAGAGTGGTATCCCTCATCGTGGAGAGAATAGATCGAGGGTAGAGAGTACTGGTTCGTGTATCTATGGTGTGCATTTATTGGGTTGAATGACAAAGGACGACGATGAATAGGAGCCGGCGGAAGTTGCGTTCTTGCACTTCGTGCAGCCCTGAGACGGGCAAGATTTTCGCTTTCCAGACTATTGAGTTGGGCTTGGTATTGTATTAAAGAGCAACCGGTTATCGGTGTAGATTGCTGTATGTAGTGCGAGGGCTCATGCTGAATGTCAACATCCATTTTGGAATCTTTCGAGTCGTTATCAGCGGGATCTTCTGTTTTTACTTTCACTTCTGAAGGATTTAGGATCATGAGTATGTCCATTTTCTGGGTCACAACTTCTTCGGCGTTATTAACAAGAGATGGAATTTCCATAACAGCTGAGTTTTTTCGAGATGAAGGTTCCATTTTCATTGTCATTTTGGCGGCAATGTGTTCTAGGGTATGTTAAAAGATCTTAAGAAGTCTGTAGCTTGATAAGGGGAAGAAGAAGTTCAACAAGATAAAGCTTCTGAAAATAGCGATGAACAAATTCAAGGTCCTGGGTGGATATGAATGAGGAATCCACAACTATAGAAGGGACGGAGAACCTAATATACGCCCTATGAGGAGAAATCCAACACAGCACCAACTCGATTTGAAGTAGCATAAAAATTAGGAATTTCAGATAGCTTTTGAGACAGTGCTATGTCGGCATCAAGGGGTGAGGCAACTTTCTCCAACAAGGACATGCATTATATTTCTTGTGTACCGGACTGTGCTACCGAATTCTTGTGTTTGATTTATTTTTTGGAAAGCTTTCTCTTTTTTATGTCGTTTAGTTATAATTATTCCTAAGCAATTAAACATTTGGATTAACTCCTTTTGGCAGTATTGCAGCGAGGTACCGTGACTTTGGGTTTTGAAGAAGTGATACGGAGAATGCACAAGAACTATTGGCTGTCCAAGACTGATGTATGTGTGGGGCTGAGCTTATCCCTGCGAACATGTACTGCTTTTTAGACATTTTTTCAATTGGTGGGCTTTATCTGATATCTTGCAGTTGATGAGTCGTCCTGCTAGGTTACGTAGTATCGTCTACGCAAGAATTAGTGCGTAGTTAACTGTTCTTGAATGTTTGCTCCTCTTTTAACGTGATGTAATAACAAAATCACACCACTTGAAGTGGAAGTTGCATATATACGTTGAAGAAATTAATGAAAGCCACAACCAATGAATCTGCTCAAGTGTTCGGGCATTGGGTAGCCAAGCATTACCACAAAAAAACGATCATATTCCCCCATGTCATAATTGACATCAAGGCACAGACATACAGTCGCACCGCACTTGCCGCACCTCGATCTCATTGAAGAAACAATTTTGCCGCCACACTGCCCTTCTTGTGAACCCTTTCAAAAGTGCCGCACCGTCGCTTCTCCTGCCGCGCGGTCTAATTGGCATACTTCTATCTTGAAAGTATATTTCTTATCTCATATGCTTTTGTTATCATTTTCTGACTTCCCTCATCTCTTCCTTAGGCCCTTCTGAACCATTTAAAAGCTTCTCATAAGAGACGGCAGGGAACACCCTCCAACGCAGATGACTATCATGTGATTATTTCAGACCCGGGGACTTGGTAACAAATCAAAATGCTCGTGAAATCGCTAGTAGCCAACATAAATGGGTCGATACCATACGATACCATGTATTTCTACATATTAGGAAGCCCATCTCGTCCGTGACGGGTCGATATTCGCTTCCGCACCCGAGGATCCTTACATATTGGGGATGGGTTTAATTGAGAGAACGAAAGTGTACTGTCAAACGGGCTGAGTGAAGCAAAGATATGTATCTAACCTCCTTTCATATTATTCTTAGTTGTTGGACTTTCTCCGTTTCATGCAAAATAGATATTCTTGTGACGGAGATCCTAGAATATCCCCAGAGTTTGGTGTAAGCGCTGAGTGTATCGTGTGGGTTGTGTAACGCTATGAATTTACCAGGATTAACGGGATAGAACGGATGCAAAGCAGGGCAGAAAGGCCGAAGATCATCCAACAAGATGGAAACACGAGGCTATATTGAAGCGATATGACTTTAATGAGTTGTTGATAATGTTTGTGTTCGAAACAGCCGCGGAGAGTTACACAAGATTAGAAGCATTCGATGTGTAGCCTTACTTAAAGCAAGATTTGGGCGTTGGGCGGGGCAAAGTGCATGTAAGGAAAGTCCAAGCCCCGCGAGAGAGCTTTTGTGACCATTTATGCAAGGAAGGATCTAGTTTCCTAATTAATTAATTAGATTTGGAATATTGCTAGACGAAGAGACGCCGGCCGACACCAAGTGTATCTTTCTGATGAATTTTTTCCATGCAGCTATACGCAACTATACGCAGTAATCGTATTTGGCCCAAAGTGACTAGCGGTGTGGAACTCATATAACCTCTACATGTCGGTAGATAGCTTTTCCTTTATCAATAACGGAAGGAGAGCTCATTGTAAGCCGACTCATATAAAATTAATAGATAGAATGAAAGCGATTTAACAGCGGATAAAAGATTTGTACATAATGTCTTCCGTTACTACCGCTAGAAGGGGAAATCGATTCTTTAACTTTAGGGTGTTGGGGGGTTTGTGCACGGGCAATAGCAACATTATTCCACTCCGTACGTGAAGAATACGGGGCCAGTGGGGGGGAAAGAGACACGGGCAGGAGCTGGTCCAGACTTCTCACAGGGATATTGCTTCAAAATCTACACTAAACAGACGGGGAACTACGCCGTTCGCCTCGCACACACACTGAATGCAATGCAAGTCCATTTTCTTTCTCCATCGACGCGCACTTCGCACTTTTACTTTGTCCTATCTTACTCATAAATTTTGTGTAGGGAAATATATCCCATAGAAAATGCATGATTCAGTAGAGGACTAAAAGTAGACAGAGTAGTCAACCAAAGAAAAAGCCTTGGAAAAAATCATGTGCAGATTACACATTATAGATCTGCTGCATTGACGCCTGATACATGTCTGATGATTTCAATCAATTGCTTTTCGTCCTCAAGATCGATAAAATAGACCAATATTTGACCCTGAAAAGCCAGTGACATGCAATTAGAGTATCAACATACCTATGTATAAACAGGGACACCAATAAGGTTGTACTACCACTGGTTATACCGTTGCTGACATGATGATTTGCCTTTCTTTTTCTTTTTCTTTTCACACCGCAGTTTCTTTTGGTACATGGAAAAACCGCAAACTAAATTTAAAGCAAGGAAAACCGCGATCCCATTTTGCAGTTTGCGTTTTATTCTTTTATTTCTGCATTCTAAAATTTTGATAGCTCAGATTTTCGCAATGATACCTCAATTCCTTGGATACTTCCGTGGAATGCGGGAAGAGACCTCTCAAAGTGTTATGGGAGCTGATATTCGTGTCTAAGATTTTACCTAGTAGGTGCATCTTAAACAGAAAAATTCCGATCTCAATTCGAGATTTGGTCGACAACAACTTTTTCTTTCTATATTATCAATTGAGCTCCTACAGCGAGGTGAGAGTGTATCCAGCGATAGTGGTTACTGTGAAGGAAATTTTACAATCTGTCCTATCATAATTTTCGAGTGACCATCCATCGACCTTCTTTTGCCGACGATGCATTTCCCTTCGGATACAAAATGCGAAGCATCATCCCGATCTTACCGACTTATTAACGGCGTACCGAGGAGCCACCCCACTCTTGCCTGTGAGCCAACTTACATAAAGCGGTATACCGAATTAGATAGCCCGTTGGTTTGCAAAGTTTTGCGTAGCAAGTGTTAAAACTTTGATTAGTCAAATTCTCGCATTCCACTTATCGTCTCGCGCGTCGCACCGTCGAGCACGCAAGTACTACTATTTTGCTAAATGCCATATGTCCAAAAGCCATAGCATGCAAATTTCAAGAAAATCGATGCAACATCAAACAACAGATCAACACATGAAATTTCTATCAAGGAGCAATAAGCGAGCTGGCGAGGTAGGGCATCCTGTGTCAATCCATTTACCAGGTTTTGATACCACTCCTGGCCTGAGATCTGCGGTGATTTCTTTACCGGTTGCATGTTTAGCGATGTGTTGCTGCTGCTTGCCGTCAATTCGACAGTTTCATGGAGACTTCAAAGAAAACCATGGGCAGGGTAAAGTGGCTTGCATGAATTGGCTCATGGATGGCGTGATTTTCCCCACATTGCCTTGTCACACACGAACATTTGAATAACGAGAGACCATTTGTGTGGAAAATAACGGCCTTGGGTAATTGTAATATGGCGTGATATTTTCCAGATCTAATAGATATCTACCTCAATGGCTTCTGTGAATTGACTTGTCACTTTCTTCAACGGAGATGAATCTCCTCGATGTAGATATCCATGTCACCTGCTCAAAGCGGTGAAAAGGCTTTTTGTCCTCATGATTTTTGTTTCTGCAGCGGCCTGTGGTATGAAGCTTCTCCGGCAAATGATATTCCATAAATGACCGCGATGTGCAGTTTTCTATCAGGCTCAAAGATCAAACATCAAGCGGATACGCCACTATATGGGGCTTTCCATAACCACATTATTGGTCGCGCATCGCGATCTATTAGGTGCGGACCCTGAATCTGCAGCACCACTGTCAAAAAGACTTGACCCCGATCTTCCGGTGCCACAGCTCAGTCATTTCCCCGCCTCTTTCAGCAAACTTACCCCAGGCCTTGGTTTAACGTGGCGCGCAGAATTTTCAAACGACAGTGAAGTTGTTGCAAATTTATGCATGATGTGCTGTCTCACTGACATACAATAAATCGTACAATTTTGATTTGATATCGTCGACTTGGAGTAGATCGATTTGCAGCCTATGCAAAACATCATCCGCCTCAAAAGATGGACTCGAAAAGAACTACTAAGAAGAAATTTTCAACGATACGGTGTCCTAATAAGGAAGCTCTGGGCTTTCAAGACCCCTGTTGTAAGTACTGCAAGTCAATTGCTTTTTCCCTTATTTTCCACATCAATAGAATTGTGCGACAGCTAGATGCTTCTTGGCACTTGCCTTCAATTCCTGCGTTTAGTGCTATTTACATCGCCCAATCGCTTCTCCTGGTTTCTATTCTTTGGCACAATTATTCCAGGCATCAAGCGATTTAGCCGTGACACTGAGCTTACTTTCAGTGTGACCTCGTGAGTCGAATCCCAGCCTGAGAATTCTTGAACAAGTTGCAACTTTTCGGCAGAAGTACGATCTCGAAGTTGAATAGGACAAGAAGAGGCAAAGGCAGAGACAAAGTAGAGGGCGAATTGCTATCTGCTATCTGAGCTTTTTCACTTACGAATGTACAGGCAAGAGCCTAGTTCATCACCTAAAATCATAAAAGTGAAGTGAATCCAGTTGATCTTGTATACATTCAAAGAATAATATGACAGCAACTTGGCACATCTACATGGTATGATGCAATCTTACACTTTACCTAGTCAACTTTTGGGATACCTTCGCAAACTCCAGATGTATGCTTCACGTTCCGCATCCTTCATTTCTTCCGAGTTCTTGCACATAACACCTTGAAAATAGTGGCCATCATTTTCCGTATGAGGAATATCATGTCAGCCTCTCAAACTAAACCAAATATCCTAATATTCAGCAAAAAAACAGACACTAGCACCTTCCACTCTTTTTCTCCCAACGATTCGCTTTCTGTCCCACTTATCTTAATCCTCCAGCGTCCCACCAGATCGACACACTGACTTCAACTTCTGAACATCAACCACTATAAAAAAAGGCACAAAAAGTAACTGGAAATAAAGAGAATCGAACTCCCATCTCACACACCCATGGTAGAGCGAGCCGGTCTACAAGACGGCTCAAGCTCACACTAAGAGGTAATTATTCTACCTTGAACTATATTTCCCGTTTGATTATTTTGTTTTGGTAAGAGGGGAATGTTGTGTGCATGCAGATAACCAAATACATCCTAATATGAGATGAGATAAGATGAGATGACATTACCGCTTCGAAGAGTTTTGTTGCATATCTCGTTTTGGGCCCCTCATTTTAGATCTCTCATCCTGTAGGACTTTCCTTGCACATCAATTATCATATGATTGTTAAGGAAATAGCTTCCCTTCAAAATCGTCTTCCAGGGATGGGCTGATTCACTTTATATTTTCCTACAACACACTCCATATCTAACCCACAATTCACTTGTACTTCAGGAGTTTTTGTTGCACGTCTAGAATCTGTGGCTTTGGGAGCAGCTTCAGTTTATTTACTACTAGTTGGCATGAGGTTCAATGAGATGGGGAGACCAGGATTTCACACAGTGCGCTCAAGGAGTACACAAGAAGAGTCTTCCACTTCATTAGTTTCTTAGAAATTGACTTTTTCACACTTCACTGCTTTCAATGATCTTAATTCATTTCACTTCATTGGTAGTCCGATGTATCACACAGTGTAACCTCGGGTAGCATAAGGGATGAGTAACGCTGAACCAACTATTACTGAATCGCCTTCTTTCACCTACTAGCTTAGATCATATTACCTGGAGTTGTAATGCTGAAATACTATACTGTGTTTCACCCGGGGATATTTATTTTATCCCATGATTTCTACTTCTCGTATGTCTCTTCCCCTAAAGGTCTAATTAGGCTTGACTAAGGTAAACTTTTTCACAGCACACCAAGTCAAATACCAAAAAGAAAAACTACCATTTTCACCTTAACTAATTAGTTCCTTCAACCAATATTTAACCATGCTTCTTTGTTAGAAATAACATAGACTTACGGATCGCAAGATCTCGTATTGACCAGGAGGGTACTTCACACACACCAACCGCCCATACTTCCCCACCTCCTGCAAATAATAACAGGGCTGTGAGAAACACTCACGCATGGCACCCTAGGATATAGCATGGATTACAAAGTCTGACACCAATCCCACGGCCCGCGATGGTAAATATGAGTTGTTCGGTGACTATGCCACGACATCGCGTAAAGTTGTGTGACTGTGGGTGTTCCGTGGGGTGCACGGGAAGAAATAAAGGCTATAGATTTGCAGTGAAGAGATCAAAGATATGGGGACAAAAGAAAAGGGTCCTAAAAGGACCTTTAGGTGCATGGTAAGGGGAAGGTATTCTGTGAAGAAAAGGCACAGTAAGCGAATATGTCGTGCAACGATGAAAAGGGGAGGAGTATCAGCTAGTGCCATGAAAAACTCGCAATCGTATATGAAAAACACCAGAAAATACGAAAAGAAAAACACCAAACCTTACCATTTATCGCATCCTTCACAAAATTACTCTCGGTCTGTACAATATCAGCTGTACGTATATCCAACATGCCACCAACCCCAACTTCCCAAAACAGACATCGCTCCCCGCATCTACAGGGGTATCGTATTCAAACCCACATGTGCATCCACATACTTCAAATAACCTTCTTTTAATTCTTCGGCGCTTCCGGAGTTTCCTTCAACACATGCTTTTTCACTGCACCTATCAATGTAACGCTATCACACAGTACCTGGTAATTCAGTTCTCTAACCGAATGTTTAACCCTAAAATCCTTCATCTGTACAAAAGAGGCACAAGACATCACATCGCAAAATCGCACCCATAGTATTCTGCAGAAAAGTACGAAAGAGTTGGACATGCAGTAGTCTTGTTTGTTCTTCAAGTGCTGCCGGTGAGCGATTGGTTTATCTTGTTGCATATTTCAATAGTGTTTGTTGGATAAATTGAATTAAATTGCATATTTCACGCAAGTAGTCTTGTTCTTGTCCTACAGAGTACAAATCTGTTGATACAAATCTGTTGAAGATTTGGCATGCAGGTCTATCTATGTATATGCATCAAATTTTTACTCAATCTGGATCTTCAATTGAATCCGTGTATTTGGATCCAGGAGGGGAAGGATCGTTCTGTTGCAGGATTCAATAGTTTGTTCCTTTTTGGAACTTCTACATATTTTGGCAATTGAATAATGCAAGGGATACCATGCTACAGTAGTTACTGGAAAAATTTGGTACATAGATTTCTTCGAGAATTACATCCAAAGCAGGGAAAGCATTTCCGAGTTTTTCATGCCGAGAATGGTGTACAGCACATTTTTTCAGATAAGGGAACAAATAATACAGAATAGGAAGGAACTTACTGAACGTCAAACATTGCCTGCCCCATTCTATATTCATTTATTCACTAAATAGAAGCATATTCCACGTAGGTAGTCACAGTATATTCTATAGGCCATATTTTCAACCGCATTAGTGCCGTCCAAGTTGGACTTCCTGTAAATCTATAGTATCATCATGTCCACCTCCACGCACCTAAATACTTACTACTATCTATTCACTCAATACCCACAAAGATAAGATGAGATAAGATGATCTCGTAGTTGACCAATCTTGTCTGCTTGGCGAATATATCGCGAGTACCGCGTGCGTAACCCATTTCATGACAATTCTACTCCGTGTAGTAAGTACATAATTTCCACAGACCTGATACTGTATTTGGATTATTTTCCAATATTACGCAATCATTTCGCCATCTCATTCTTCAAGCAAGGGACAACAAATTACCTCGAAAGTCTAATATCCATACCATAAATATTCGGTTTCGGTTGGCAGGTGATGAAGGGGCGGGAGAAAAAAAATACACGAGGTTCGCTAGCTTGATGGCTAACGACTGTGGTGTTTGGAATTATGCGCTACTCGTTGGCACTAGATATGCTTTCCAAAGGGCCGATATTATTCAGTGAATAAATGGCATGAATAAACGAGTCGCGGGGAAAATAGAGTTTGCGGAGGAGGCGGTGGGGTTGGTCTGTACGTACGTAGCCTTAGTACTCGTGCGGCAACTTAGCGGTTGGAAGTTTGTAATTTTTTAGCAGCACGAGGACGGTACCTATAGTTGCTTTGTTGACATGCTAATGGATAGTAAATAGTGGAGGCGGAGCACATGCTCACATGTTCAGATGCACTTGTGAGGTGATACCGCCAGGAAACTAGGTAACGGGATGGAAGTTACACATGCGCAACAGATTTTTGGGGAATATTGCTTGTTATTATTTTTACATAAATATTCAAGTCAACTGACTATAAACTGAAGTTTAAAAGGTAGAGAAGAGAGCTTGTTGCTTTGAAATTAATCCCGACTGTCTCGATTTTCTACTCTAGCAGAGTAAGTAAACGAAATTCCAAGTGTACTTTAAAATACAACTCAACTGCTTCGATAACCTGTCGCAAGTTCTGCAGAAAAAAACCCCCCTAAATGTACAGTACACAATCCCTGATATAATACAACTTGTAGATATAAAACTCGTGACTCATCATCGTCCCAATGCCTCAAACAACGGGACCTGCCCAGGTATCATATGCCGCCATGTACAACAATCCAAACAAATACTCCTTCATCACCGTCAAAGTTGATACCTCCTAGTGGCCATCGGAATGAATAATATCCCTTCCATTTTCATCCTTCTTTCGACTGAACAAACTCAGAACACTTCCCCTTCTCCCGTCCCTAGGAGTGTCCTCCGACTTCCTGCTCGATACTCTCACTAACAAATCATCGGGTTCTTCGTCGCCATTAGGATCCGACCACACACTAAGGATAGACCCCTTGCGTGTCTGAGTTGAACTGCCGCTACGACCGTGTTTGGCTTCGTGGTGGCTGCCCATGAAAGCAGCATTACTGAGATTTGCGAAAGGAGTGGAGCGTCGTCTCTCTCGAGTTGCCCAGCTGTCTCGTTCGTGGGTAACGGTCTTCCAATCTTGTTCGTAGTCATCGAAAGGAGACTCTAAGTGAGCGGAGGTATTTGTGGTGGATTTTTCTGGATAGAGGATTAGTTTCTGAATTGATGATGAGCGTGAAAGAGTGTGTGACAACATACTGAGTGGTGAACCCATGGACTGGCTATCGAATGGATCTGAGAACAAGACATTTTGCTCGCCGACGGGCTGGAGTCTAGAGTCCATGATGTCTAGGGTGTGTATGATTGTTTGATATGCGTTGGTATGGGTGTTGCTTCTGTTTGATATCGAATTTATATGCGATATCGTATTCTTTGTTGATCTATTGAATGATCTAAATTTGTTGATCGAGGGATAACATGCCCCTTTATATACTTGGTAGCTTGATACACATTTAGTTCGATGGCTGAGCTCATCTCACTAGATCTGATAATCTTACCCGAAGCGATAGGCAAGCCGCGAAACCAAGATCTAGACGTCATACTACCGAAGGAGGATCAGCGAATCCAGCAAATCATATGATAACACCGAACAAACTCTTATTCATGCAACCCTGAAATATAATCTTAATAGTCTTTTATCATCAGAAACGACGGCCGTTGGTCAGAGCCCTGTGCTTGGGCAACAAACGCTGGCAAGCGAGACGCATGGATAGCCACAAAAAATGCTTGGTCTACATCATGCTGCGCCGACCTGCAAGCCTGTGCACCAAATACCCCAGAGTGATACTACACTGCATTAATTAATTACACATGATTGGTACAGACATAGTGTTCGTTATCAGCGGTAAGCCCGTGTAGGGAAACTCATATGTTAATCACCTAATAATGGGCCAGTAAAATTAGCGACCCCGCACTTAGGATCGCCTCCTTAGCCTTGGCATTGGCCAGGATATTCTCCATCATCAATTTCTCCTGCACATGGGAAAGTTCGAATTGAAACCTAATTTCGTACCACGTTTTGTGAATTGAAAATGAATAACACTTAGAGGTCCTAGTTGAAATAAGGACTCAACTTTATTTACTTGAGTCACGAAAGAGCAAACACCTATAGAATATGTCCAAACACGATACCACTGTTAGAAGTTTTCCTCATTGTTGTGAGTGTAGTACATAAGCAAGGTAGGCTTAGTGTCCAAGACCTCTTGATGCCATCTTGCTAACTTCCAAAGAATGGCAACAGCCGGGTCAAAGCACTGCGTTTATCGGAAATCGTGCAAATTAAAGGGTCGTGGATGATCATTTGGATGTTTCAATGGGGGTTGATCATGAGTTTGCCACCAAAGATAAGTTCTCGAAGTGAAAGTGTGGCTCGAGCGACCAAAATGATCAGCGGTGCCAGCCCCACAATGACTACCGAACCTTAAAGCATCCCCATCCTCATCCCCACAGTGGTCTACTGTTAGAATCCCTCGATAGGGTTTTGTTCTAGATTATACAGGTAAAGTATGTTGTCGATCCCTTGTAGACTGAATTCGCAATGAACCCTGTTTTTAGTACAGATAAGTTACTGAACAAATGGATTGTTGCAATCTAGCCCCTCATATTACGTTCGAGATCCACATGTTTAAGGAAGCATAATCGAACGACTTCCTATCTAGTCACTCCATGGTCTCACTTTTTGTGGACACATGGCATCATTCACGTTTACATTTATTGGTATCAAATAGCGTCCTATGATTCTGATATTTCAGGGACGTCTTGCTCTTTCTGCGTGATACACATTTACAATAAAATGTTTAGTTTTGATTTCTTGGGATAACCTTAGGGCATGACGAATAATAATCCATGGCCGGTAGACGGGATTAAATAGGGGTAGCTTGTATCTCTTGGTGAGGTAGTTTTTTGGACCACAATTCAAGTGACATTGTGTAGTTCTGTGTCCGAGGAAGTATTCCGAAAGTGACAGCCCAGTAGGTTACCCGTCCCGGTAAAACAGCCATGCGAGTTAGGTCAAAAGGGACTGGAAAGTTTGTGATAAAAGGCATATTAGCTTAATAGACGAATGGGTCGACACAGCTCGACCTTCCAATTGAGTCAGATTGTTACTCTTTTATTGCAAATGTTCCACTTTCTCTACTTGACACCAAATTTTCAGGACATTCCTGACATGTTCCATTTTGGAGAAGAGAGGCTACCGAAGGGCAAGGTTTTGTCAAATAACCTTACCTTCTTCAGGAAGCCAAATAATTGACAGCCCAGCGCCAGTCTAGCGGTTGGGATAGGAATCTATGAAGTCCAATGCAGTGTCGGTAATCACATTCTTTAGCACGGCGACACAAATGTGAGGATACCTCAGAAATATGGAATCAATATCGACGGGCAAGTGAGTCGATGCCGATCTTGCAACTATAACAATCAATATTAGAATGATAGGTGACGAAAGCTCTTGGCTATGCCAAGCATCTCTTTTGGTTAGTCTGTCATTTGGGGTACCTTCGAGGGTATCTTTAAGTTCAATAATATCTAAGCATCTCGATACGAACTGACATTCACAGGAGATGCAGGAATAGACAGAACTTGCAGCAATTATCTTCTGACTCTGGATCTCTTGATCTCTACCCCGCTTCTTAGATAAGCAGTAAATATTGGAATTGAGATCGATTTAGCCAGAAAGGCAATTTTCATACGTTAGACGATATGAGGTTGAGATGACTGTCTAGATCTCGATCCATATCGTCGAGCTCGTAACCAAAAATAACCGCCTCAAAATTTAACTGAATATAACGGCATACCTATCCTTTTGTCCAGTGGACTAGGCGTGCGGGGTGTTATAGTTCCCAGGAGTGTTCGGCTATTGCCAAGAATATTTGATGCAATCATAAAGACCAGATGCAACTATTCCTTCAAGCGAAGTCAGGATGCAAATGTAGGGAAACTTTCCTCGAGTACGTCTGAGTAGTTATAAACGAGGGACATTTCGATGGCGACTATTGAGGAGTATGCTACAGTTTCGACGAACTGGAACGGGGGCTATACAAGCACTGATGAGGATGTGGCGAGAAGATGCCATGGCTGATCAAGGAGTAACTAGGACTTATCAAGGGGTGATGATGGAGCATTGCCTCCGGAGTCAGATAAGAGCGAATTTTAGTTTGGCGGTGTCCTGTCATTTGTTTGGCTAGTGTGTTCAATTTTCCGTACTGCAGTTCAACAATAAATGACTTTCAAATATTGGGACCATTTTTAATAACATTGGAATGGTTGTGAACATTCGAATCTTCGTTCAATTCATTCAAATGAATGGAAATATATATTTCGATCATTAAAAACACAGATCATCAGTTAGTTGTTCATACATATTCCTCACCCTTTATCTGTCGTAAAAGCTATTAGCTACCTGTAGCAGCCATACAAATATTCTGAATCTACTCTTGCACTCCCACTTCTCCGAATGCAACTCCTGGCTGAACAAATACAAGGTCATCCATCAATTCATCAATAAACCCGCACCAGAATTTCTCTCCAAGAGCCTGAAACGCCAAATTTGCATCCAGACAATCCGTCGCATCAAGGTGAGTTGAATAGTATTGCACAAAGTACTAAATTCCTATGAAGTCTCCTGTATTACAAACAAAAATAGTTTCTTCTACAGGATGTACATGACTCGGACCAACGAGAGAACTATATTTTCTTAAGCATCCATAGAAATATCCATCATGAAGACTGAATTCAATTGTGCAAAGTTGGGAAATTTTCAAAAATAGCCAGAGAACTTATCTCACAAACATCTAACTTCTGTTGGCAGGATTTGAGTCACAGGTTAGATGAGTTTCATGTGCCAACCTCATAACTGCGCCGCCATTCATCCGTCTGTTTGTGAAGGCAGCGGCGATTTTTAATTCTCACTTAAACTATCAAATTAAATGAGAGAAAGATCTACATAACTTTTGAAGTATTCATTCTACATAAATGTACTTGTGCCGTGGTGATGTTCAGCTTGCGGGATGCTAGTTAATCGAGGCGAAGTTGCACAAGAATAAATCAATTCCAGCCAGAGCTGGGCGAACGAGTACGATTCATAGGGATGTATTACCAAATCTGGGGTTAATGAAACTCGAACCTACCAACTTGCAAGCAAGACTTGACACCATACGACTGAGATAACCCTTCTTCTTATTTGAGATACCTCTCTTAAATCAGATGATTCTGGGAGAATATTGAAGACAAGAAGTATGCCCAGCTCCTCGCTACGGGATATTTGGTTCCGCGTCGGGAGGCTTTCAAAAAGTCGGGTGGAAATCTGGTTTGTAGGAAGCCGTATGTTTTTATTGAGAGGCATAGGTAGCTAATCTGATGATGCAGTTTTTGATTTGCTGACTGTCCATACTAAATTCCAAGGGTGTGGAGCAGATCGCCTTCTAATGAAATGGGGAACAAACCTCCCAGATGGTTAGGCTTCAAGGTTTGTCTTTCAAAACATCTTCTCTTATAAATATTTGCTCGGCTAAATCTTACCTATCTTAAACTATGGTTGAATCTTCGGAGTATGCTCAAGCATTATATACATCTGAAGATTTCAACTATGTTGCTGGATGGGAGCCCAGGCTATCTGAGAAGTTTGCCGCCCAGGAAAATCAGAAATTAATATGGATTGTGCGACCAGCTAGAAGGAGCAGTAATCGCTACGTAGGCTGTTAAGGTTGGATCTGCTTGATCAATAGAACATATTACTTTATTACCACTCATAGTTGTTCAGCAATAACTGATCCGTAATCCTTAGCGAGTTATGATGCTCAGGAAAAAAGATCTCGAATTACAAGAGTAACTCTCAAGGAACAAAAATGAGGCTACTACCATATCCATTTTCATCATTCCTCCATCCTGTGATATAACTACACAATTATTTCAAATGCCTTTGAGTTTCATGATCACCAAAACATACGTACCACAGTATAATGCAACGCATTAAGTGGCGTATTACGGGTTTACACTATCTTACAGAACATAAATTGTAGTATAAGACGTTAAAACCCGCACAGATAATGTCTTTAATCCAAAATACACACTTTAACTAAGATAGCACTCTTGTTGATCCTCCTTGTGCATTCCAACGGCCAGCCGGTCTCCCTCTCCAGGAGGTAAAATACATTGGCTAACTTTATTGCCAAGCATATCTACTAAACAAAATCCTTGAACTGTTCTCCATTCCCCTCCTAGAATTTCTACGTATCTCCTATGACTAACTTCATCCTCTAGTTTAGTCGCCTTAATTAAATTAGATCTGAGCGGGGCAAATCTTCCCCAAGGAATAACTACTACAACGATATGAAAACCATGTTCATCTACGCCAACGATTTGACTTTAAGCAGTACTTACTCTAATCTTTCGTCTAATCCACCTTCTTAGTCGTAACCTCGGGTAAAAAGCAGCAAAAAGTTGAGTATACACATCATTAATAACGGGATAAACAAGCGCATTCGCAATAATGTATAGCGTCACCCCTTGATATCTAGCCATCTGTATGTGTGCATTCCATGATTAATCAGTACACTAACTCTAACTATCGCATTTTCTTTATACCGTCTAGCATACTCCATACTCAATAACCGATCACCACATCTGCTATTCCATGTCGTTCAGCATGTGGGTTTCGATATTGTGAAAGAGGTAGGTCGAGATACGTGCGTCCCGATTGCACGCTGCAAGGGGGAATGGGAATACGAACTGATCAGATTACATTGTAAAGGCTTCAAGTAGTATAACTAATAGAATTAACAATAGGTTTGGATTGTATACAATGGGTATACAAAAAGACTAATGGAAAACGATTGATTATTCAAGAAAGGAAGGACGAAGTTCTTTCCTTATATCTAATTACGAAGGATCATGTGATCTATTGCCTATGAACTAGCTACGTATATGGCTTCAATAGCCCAACTTTCTCACAATATATAAAAATCCAAATAATCTAAATCGATAATTACCGTGATCCTGGGGTGCAAATTGCATTAATCCATAGGATGAAAGCGAAGAACATGAGGCTTTTGATTCTTGACCGAGAAAGGTTTAAGCCGCAATTCTCACTTGAGCCAAGTCGACGAGATTGAGAGAGGAAAATGAGCTCGCCGGTGGATTTTTGATATCGTTTCTTTGAAAGACGTGATAGCTTGAGATCTCCTTTTCCTCGGACCGACAAGCGAGGTAGATTTTGGCATTTCATTTTGAGCGTATATAATGCATGCTAGTTCGAGACCCAGACTATTTTTAGCTCCTGTGATTATTTACACCTTTTCTTGTAAGTCACTTGGAAGATTTTGAGTGGTGAAAAGAGGTTTTGGTGGAAAAATTGGGTCCATGAGCTGCGGAAGGATTAGCGGCGGTATTGTGTTAGTTTATCGATTGGGGAGAGTGAAGAAATGGAACGGACTTTTTATCTTTATTGTTTTGTTTGCTGGACTGTGTTTGTAGATGTGGTTGTTAGAAATTCATTGGAACATTATTGAAGAGCCTGGATGAATCTAGCCGGAAAGCTGACGAGGTGGATGAGTTTGGACTTAGAAGATAGATTTTCCTGTTAGAGTACAAAAATATGATTTAAAAACGTCCGCCATGCTAGGGCCAATAGGTAAGTCATCGGCAAAAATCACAAATTACAAGCAAAGTTCGAATTTAGAGGAGACAATTACCTCGTAGATAATAAGCGATTATATACCACTTGGAGCCTCAATCATGATACAAGGTTGCAGATATGATAGAGAAAATCAGTTACATCTCCCATGTAAACCCTGCTTCCAAGTCTTGTATTACCTCCCCTTTTGTTAGCCGAAGCATTAGAAATTAGGCATACTACCTGTCAGGGATTATGCTGAATAAGCAAGCTGTGTATAGGCCAGATCAGAGTTTTCATACATATAGAATATATACACATATTTTTGACTCTTCTATTATAATACCTCAATAATTAAGCCGATAAGGTTCCACTGCGTTGTACTTGTGCTCTAACCTTGACAAAGAGCAGATTCAATGCAATCCATCAGAGCCCGAAAAAAAAAAAAAAATAATAAAATAAAATCACATTTCCAGCAGAAGGCGCAACTTCCATCCATAGTACACAAAACCATACAATCCATTTCAATCAACCTTGAAATAGCAATCTGGCAGCTGAACTCCCGCACCATAAAACGCACATCACTCTGCGCTGCCCTATCAGATGGCGATCCGGTCTAAAGTCCATTCAACGATCTCGCTATCGAATTTAGGGATTAACAGCACTTATTGTTAGCATTTTCAGCTTCGCAAAGTGAGGAGCTGGACATATTTATATTGAATGTGCACCACCTATTTAAAGTGAGGAAGTGGGTTATATTGACAACTGACTAATTAGATGCATGACTAGCAAATAACATGAAAACGGTAGAAAAAATGAAATACCAAAAGGGAAATAGTCAGACAGACGCGCAGCTATTGCAAACTTGCGAGTTCGGATAATATTACCAGTCTATTCCTTTTCATTCCGATACTTGACATGTCGTCCCGCCCAAAGCTCTGCTCTGTAGCCGGATGCCCTGCGCTCGCGCAGTTGCCTCATCATGACGAGTTATCACTCAGGACACTTTAAGTAAAGATCCCTCATATATGTAGCGTGCAACCTATCTAGAGTAGTATGCTCTTCCGCGTTATGTATTAGATTAGAATGAAATTTACGCGTAGCCATAGCGCCCCTGAAAAGCCAGACTGGAGTAACGGTAGTGCGACTGACTACCTTCTATACTGATCCTCCGCATGCCTGTCTCTCCGTCGGTTAGGTTCTCCTCGGATGGCATGCATACATGCAAAAGGTTCAAGGTTTAAATTTGAGTCTTTGCAATTAACCACCTCGAAGATCATGCACATATTCATACACATATTTATCATTATTGAGTTACAAAGCGCCCTGAGCAAAGTATAAGAATGAGCTATCTACCAGTTAATCTGATAGAAAATAAAACACAATCATCCTATTCGACGTAACATAACCATTATCTATCTTATCAAAAACTTCATACTATACTTAACAAATAATTCCCAATAATCAAACTCATCAAGAGAACCAGCCCCGAACGATAACCCAAAGAAAAGAAACAAGCAAATAAATAAATAAACACAGCACATACACAAAACCCAGCACATGATAACACCAACCCTCCCTCCATATCTCCATAAAAGAAGTTCCCCTCACCTCACCTCACCTCACCTCCCAACAAACCAAGCACTCTACACCCACTCCTCACTCCCAAACTCGGATTTCAATCAGCAATCAGCATCACCAAATGCACCAAGTGCACCAAGCACTCGCTCCCAAATTCGAATTTCAACCAGCCTGAAGTTAAATACCTACCTACCTACCTATAAATCATAGAGCACATAGAGCACATAAAGCACACACATAGAGCACATACTCGTAAAGCACATAATAATGATTTCACGCCATACATATAGTATATAGACGCGAGCGAGCGACTACTCCGTACAGCCATTTATTTCTCGATTCACCAGTTGCGCTCTTTTTTATTTATTGTAATATTAAATGAAGGAGCTCGAGGAGGGGAGGGAAAGAAAGAAAGAAATAAGTAAGTATTTACTGGGATATGATGATCAGACAGACTATTGATGGACTTTAATCAACAGTAGCGATTACAATATTCATAAAGTCTCCACTTATACCATGTAGCAAAAAGATAGAAATGGGAGATTACGAGTATTCATCTTAAGGAAAGTGTACGACTGAATCCATTATCATATGAGTGGAGTATAATACAATTGTGTTTTTCTCTTTCGGGTTATACCTATAACAAGCCAATATCTGGCTCTCGCTAGTGGATTATCCCTCCTATCTCTCCGCTGTGTGCTGGTGGATGGGCCCTACAAAGAACACATCCAATATATTCATATTCGAATACAAGTACTCTATAAACGCCTCGAAAATAAACAAGAGACCGGAGGGTAATATCCATACATTTCTTTCCACTCCCTTATGCCTCTTAAAATCTACTTCATTTGGTTATTTGCCTTTTCCAAAACAGCCTCTGTCTTTGTCTTATCTTCTTTTCGCTCTTTGGCTCCTTCCTCGATAGCTTCACCCTCGGCCTCGTCAGAATCGTTCATCCGAGAAAGTTCATCCGAGATTTCCTCAGATTCTGTGAAATGTCCTTCTAATTCAACGGGTCTGTGATCCACTGCATCACCTCCACTCATTTGCCATTCCATCAATTTGGAGAAAGCTGAATTGGGATTACTGGATAAAGAATTGTACGTTCCAGTTTCAGCAACCTTCCCATCGTTGCCCAATACGATAACGTGATCCGAGCGCTTGATAGTTGACAAACGATGGGCAATTGAAATTGTTGTATTATGCCCCCTGAGTAAGGCTGCCAGGGCAGAGTTAACTAGGGTTTCGGATTCGGCATCCAATGCTGATGTTGCCTCGTCTAGTATAAGGATATCTGGATTCTTGAGTAAAGCTCTAGCAATTGCAATTCGTTGTTTTTGTCCTCCCGATAATTGAGCGCCACGTGCCCCGACTTGTGTGTCGAGACCTTCAGGGAAATCGCTAATGAACTGGCAATTTGCCTTTCGTGCAGCTGCGATAATTTCGGATCTTGAGGCATGAGGTTTTCCATAGGCGATGTTCTCGGCAACAGAACCAGACATGAGGACAGGCTCTTGACCGACCATTCCAATTCGACGACGAAGAGACTTTGCGTTCATCTTTGTTATGTCTTGACCATTGATTGTGATCTTTCCCTCTGTGGGGTTATAGAATCGTAATAGGAGTGAACCAATGGTAGATTTACCTCCACCACTGGGCCCGACAATTGCCACATTAGTACCCGAAGGAATTTCAAAGTTGAGGCCGTCAAAGATCGCGACTGCTGGTCGTGTTGGGTAGGCAAAGGAGACGTTGTCGAATTTGATGATACCTTGTGCAGACTTAACCTTTGTACCAACAGTTGCAGGAATTGTAGGCTTTCGATCTTGAAGCTCAAAAAGACGACTAGCAGCACCAACACCTTTCATGAGTTCCGAGTAAAAGCTGGATACACCAAACAAACTTGACCCAGCATAGGCCGTATACATCAAGAAGGATGTTAGTTCACCGATACTTATCATACCGTTCTTAACCATAGATCCACCAGTGTATAGTAATGCCAAGATAGTCATGTTACCGAAAAATCCACTCGAACTGAAAAAGGTTGCACTGATTAATGCTTCTCGTTTTCCTAATGAGAATATTTTCTTGATTTGTTCATTGTATCTGCCAACTTCTTGTGTCTCACTAGCGAAGGCTTGACTGGTACGAACATTTCCGAGTCTCTCTTCGGCGATTT
Organism: Sclerotinia nivalis; assembly: GCA_029531795.1. Lineage (NCBI taxonomy): Eukaryota > Fungi > Ascomycota > Leotiomycetes > Helotiales > Sclerotiniaceae > Sclerotinia > Sclerotinia nivalis. The sequence continues at coordinate 1,303,281 of JAPEIS010000003.1, forward strand.
TGGTTAGTGTTCCCAAATTCCTTTGGATTTTCCGACTAAGATTTCTGATCGCTCTTCCATAAAAGAATGCACCAATTGCGACAGGTGGGAACATGAGACAGAGAATGCTTGTAAGCTTTAAGCTCACCCATGCCATAGCTGTAAACCCAGCACCTCCACTGACCATGGCTCGTAAACCATCCGAGAGATTCTGAGTGATACTCTTTCCAACAATAACCGTATCCGAGCTCAATCGAGAAATAAGATCTCCAACTCGATTTGCGTCGAAGAATTCCGCATTTTGTACATAAGTTCGCCTATATAATTGTGATCGAAGTCTGGCTACAATTCGTTCTCCCACTATCCTCAATATAATGATACGTCCATAGTTAGCCGCGGCGCCCATCGTTAGAACGCAGGCGAGAGCAATGAAAAATTGAGAAATATCCAGTCCAAAAAGTTTTTCGCCTTCCGAAGGATCTTTAGTGGCTAAATCAAGAATTTTTCCGATCGAGAATGGTATTGACATGGTGATTGATGAGGATATCAATAAGAACACAAATGCTAAGCCGAGCCATCTTGCCTCAGGTCGAGCAATTTTGAGTAACCTCCATATTTCACCAAAAGCAGCTGTATTTCCTTGTTTCTTCCCACTACTCTGTAATCTTGCGCTCAGGTTGACCTGTGTCGCTTTAGAAGCCTTCTCACTTCGTGCAAAATCCCCTTGTTCATCAATATTATCCTCTTCTTCTTCTTCGCGCCTTTGTCGTTCTCGTTCGATGTGATCCTGTCTATCTGAGTCCCTTGGGGAAGTTTGCAATGGAGATGCACTGTTGAATGGGCGCAATTGTGATATTGCCGGCCGCCATGGTGATGACAACCCAATTCTTGTTTGCTGGTAGAGACGACTGGTAGAAAGTTGTGGGGTCGTTGGCTTAGACGCGGGGCTCAATGGCGATGGGAAGTTGTTGAGGTTGGATGAATATCTTTTCGCAACCTGGGAAGGACCGGAAGGGGTCCATCTAGAAGCTGCGGGAGCTAGAATGGTTTTCGAAAGTTGCTTTATAGCTATATCGTATACCAAGGCTCCTCCCCAACCATTGCCTAAAGTCAAGGTGCGCCGCATTGTAAAGTTTTGACGCTCGGATTGTGTGCTACATCCGCTGATTTCACCGATGAAGCTGTGAAAGATATAATCGCCGAACTGTCATTATTGCGCGAGAATCTAAAAAGTTATGAATGCATTGAAACGAATTGAAAATAATTGAAGAAAGATTCTCAAGATTCTCTTCGAAACGGGAACAAATATTTATTTCTTAGAACATTAATTATTATTTAGATTTATTAGTAGATTTAGTAGATTTAGTAGATTTAGCTTCCATCATCGCTTCCTTCCATCATTTCATTCACTTACCAATCATAACTTTCATTTGTGGCTTATGAAAGCTAAACGTGGGGCTAGATTTGACGCTGGCTCGGCAGGAATGTATGAGCGCAAAGGATGGGGAGGTAATTGAAAGGTTGTTCTAAAGGTTTACAATAAAAAGTTACCCGATTTCTCTTTAATATAATAACAACTCTGAAAGCAGCTCCAACAATATTCAACAACACATCTACAAATACTTCCTGAATTATCATCAATATGCCGATAAATTATAGCAAATGGGTAGGTTCATTCCTTTTTCCATATTTGAATCCATACCCCTCCTCGTCGTCTCTTCCCCCACTTCGAAAGGCTGAGAGTTCAAGGCTGACAAAATATTAGGATGCGCTTGAGTTGAGTGATGACTCGGACATCGAAGTTCACCCAAATGTTGATAAGCGCTCCTTTATTCGAGCAAAACAAAACCAAATCCATCAACAAAGATTCGAGAGGAAGAATAAGATAGACACCTACAAGTACGAGCGAATCGTTAATGATGGACTTCTCAAGAGAATAAATGCCCTACTTGTCGCTTTACAATCCTACAGTCCCCAAACCGATAAACGTCCAGATGATCTTGCATTTCAAGCGTTGATGGAATCAACTGGAGAAGATGATTCTCCACCACCACCCCCAGAAGGGGTACATACCCACGTGAAGGAGGCACCTCCAACATACTCTAAGATGATGGCGGCGCTTATAGATCAGGTGAAAACAAAGGTAGATGAGGACAAGCCAGACAACCGTTTCGAGGCATATCTTGTCGAAATCAAAGTACATCAAGCAAAGGTCGAGGATCTTCAAAATCAACTTGCGGTGGAATTAGAGACTTTGGAGAAAGAGGAGAGCAAGAAGATAACTAGTGAGAGTATACATACTGGATTCGACAGCTCTTTCGTATCAAAAGCAGACCCAAAACCAAAGGCCACAGAATCGAAAAAGGCTCCAGCTAAGGAGAAAGTCCATGCCGTTGAAGTCTTAAACCCTCATGCCCTTGCCAATAAAGACGGATCGAAGCCTGGTGAACAATCCTCGGGAGCTGATGCAGATGTCGATGAAGATGAAGAAGAAGATGATGATGAAGTAGAAGCAACCGAGCTTGGAAAGAAGTTTGCACAAATTAAGATGGGCGATTATCGTACATGTCTCCAATACATCTCCTCTAATCCATCAGTATTAGCAGAGAGAGAGACCGATGGTTTACTGGTTATGGCATTTAACTCTGCAATTGCAAACAAAGATGATTTTGCTAGGCAATGTGTCCACCAAGCTCTATTACTTCAATACTGCAGGGCACTCGGAAAGGATGGTGTTGGCTTATTCTTCAAGCGCATCACCACCAAGGGCCACCAAGCTCAAAAGGTTTTCTTTGATGATGTCAACTCTACATTTGACAGAGTCCGTACAAGAGCTAGGGAGATCCAGAAGCAAAGAGCAGCTGAAGAGGGGACCGAAGGCGGTGGAGTTGAGCAAATCCAACTTCATGCTGTTGATCCCGGTACCACTATCAACATTACAATTCCACCAGCAACGAGTGACGATCCAGAAGTAATCAAATCGAGAGAATTATTCAATGCATTCCCACCTGGACTGCAACGAGCTCTGGAAAGTGGTAGCTTGGATGAAGTTAACAAGGTATTGGGTAAAATGAGTGTGGAGCAAGCTGAAGAAGTTGTAGGCCAGCTTAGTGAGGTAAGTTCAAATCGTGATATCAGTGTTCATATGACCTTACTGACACATGTCTAGGGCGGTATGTTACAAGTTGAGGAACAAATCATTGATGCCACGACCGAAGAGGGACAAGCTGCATTGAAGGAATTTGAGGAAGAGGAAAGACAAAGAGCATTAGCTGAGAATTATGGTGATCCAGAATGAGTGTCCGTGGCTAGGGCTAGGGCTAGGTGATAAAGGGTCAAGGAAATATGCCGTGCGATTGAAAAGAATGGCTGAGACCAGTAATGGTTTAACCCATCTTCCAATGAGTAAATAGTAATCACATTTCAAAGTCCATCGTCAGGAACAATGTCATTATAAACAAATCTTAAACAGTTATGCGCGTTTGTGCCATTCATTTTTAACGCCCCATTGCCCGTAACCTCCGATCAGGCAAGTCTTGAACGAAATAAACAACCATCTTGCACGATCTTACAAGTCCATAAAGTGACCACCCAACCGTCCAACCAACTCCCTCTAATAACCAGTAGCGCCGGGTGCTTTCTCATCTTTCTTCAAACTCAACAAAAGCTCTCGAAATTTCTCCTTGCCGGTACCATTTGCACCACCTCTAGCACCCTTTCCACTCAGATCGACTAATTTTGCAATACGCTCCCAGCTGGTCCCACCAGATGATGTATCTTCCCTGCTTGCTAAAAACTCCTCGGCTTCACGGCGGGTTTGCGCAATAGTCTTCTCTTTCTTGGTATTGTAATTCTCGTAGAAATCATCGATGTTTTGTTGGGCAGTCTTAATGGTTTCCTGCTTTTTTTCTTCTGATCTCTCTTCGCGGGCTTGAAGTTGGAGATCGCGACGTTCGCGCCATTGCTTGATGACTTCTGGCTCTTCTTCATCGGAAACTCGTGGTTGGTAATTGGTGTATGTGCTGGTGATTTGTCCGCCTGGGGAAACATTCTGAGTTTATAAATATTAGTATTCAGGAAATGTAGAATATCTAATAAAGTAATAACGTACCTCATTGCGAGTATCAATGGCAGGGAAGGAACTCTCGAATTCATGAACCTCCTCTCCTCCTCCACCACCCAATAAATCATCATCACCATCTTCTACAAATGCGGCATTGTCATTACCAGTAGTAAATTGATCCGCATCGTCGCCCAAAAGAGCCTTCTCACGACTCAAGAAATCATCGGCTCCTCCTTCGAAAGTAGAGTCGCCTTGTGTTGTTTGAGCTATAAACCATGTTGTTAATAAACCGTATAGATTGATGTAAATTTAAGGTTCCAAAAAGTGAACTTACCACTAGAGTCAAAGTCCTCAAGAGAAGGAAATCTGTCAGCCATATTGAAATTTAGAGTATTTATTCTGTGTAACTCTTGATTCGAAATCGCAAGCTGTCTGTTCCTGTTACGATGATACCGAATGTCAATACACATGCGCCTGGATGAGCAGGGGCTAGTACGGGACTTACCGACGCTAAGGGTTATTTGGGGAGCTTGAGAAGGAAGTCCAGATACAAACAATATAAAAGAATTCACAATTCAACTGATTTTTTCCATTTTACATCGATCCAAGTAGGCCAAAAAGATTTTCAATATCTGGAGATTATCTCTGGGAATTATCATCTTTTTATTGATTGATTTTCGGGATTTGCTAAGTGATATCTCAATTTCTGTGTAGAAACAAAGCCATTCTTCTAATTGTAAATTCAATCGAACAAACGCCGGCTGAGCAAACACATAAAATACAAACAACAACTTCATTGAATATTGTCCTATTTTCTTCCATCAAGCATTTCAGCCGAGAAAGATGGCATATAACGATGATGCCGTTCTTGCAAAACTTTCTGCGTTGAATGAGACGCAGGAAAGTATTGTGAGTACCATTCTAGTATCCCCGGTACTGAATGCTGGACTAATTTTATTTCTAGGTCACTGTCGCTCAATGGATTATGTTTCATAGGTAGGTAAACAATCTTTGTTTTATTGGTGTTTTAATGTGTTAATTCATTGTTTAGGAGATATGCCGATCGTACTGGACAACTTTGGCTTCAAAAGCTGAAGGATTCTGGAAGTAATAAGAGATTGAATTTGGTCTATCTTGCAAACGGTAAGTTTTCTTCATTTTGACGTTAATCCGCCTTTTAAGATCAGAGCGTGTAAAACTATATCCCATTTATCCAGACCACAGCTAATAATTATGTCTTTCACAGAGGTTGCACAACAATCGAAAGCTAGGCGCAAGGATGATTTTCTCATTGCATTTTCTCCTGTAATCGCAGAGGCTACAGCAACTGCCTACAAAGGAGCTACGAGCGATGTCCAGAACAAATTGAAGAGAGTCGTGGAAGTTTGGAGACAGAGGCAGATTTTCGAAATCCCTATACAAGATGCGGTTGAGGCTCGAATTGAGGGTAGGTCCATCTGCGAATTTGAAATAGCTTATACTGATGAGCGCAGAACTTGAGAAATCCAGATCTTCAAATAGAAAAGGATTGGGCGGATCCCTTTTCTCCAGCAATTCATCGTCGGCACCAAGCGAACTTCAACCTCTTGTTGCACCTCAACAAACCATATCTAAATTGGTGCTTTCTACGAAGACTGCTACGAACTCCGCGAACAGTGATTATGAAAAGCTCACAGATGCAAATACACCAACACCTTCTGCGCCAGTCCATGCTGCTCGACTCAATGGCCTTCTTAAGACTTTAGCAAACGCCGAGGGAGCTGTGGCTGAAGTTATCAAATCGCGTAACTTGTTGATTGAAGGATTAGAGAAATTGCTAGAGACAAACCGTAATGCCTTGGCAGAAGAAGAGGCCCAACTCAACCTCCTCTCCACGCGACGCACCGAGATCGATACCAAGAAGAGGGAGGTTGAAGACAGTATTATGCGAGGATTCGCAAACAGCAGTGAAAGCACACCCGCAGATGGCAGTCCAGGAAACCAAATGGCTACTCCTAAATCTGAACCTGATCGCCCCGAAGTCGAACCATTATCACCTCCATTGCGCCCCATGAAAGAAGAATCTATTCAGCAAGAACCACTTCCAGATTTTGACCTTAACTCCTCGGCTGGTGCTACCAATGGTTCACTTTATACATCTCAGTCCATGTCACCAACTTCTGGTTTGGATTTGCTAAGTAGTGTTTCTACTAGTTATGGACGCAGCAATTCACTAAGTAGCATGAAGAAGAGGAAATTGAATGATGATTTTCCAGAAATGGGTGGTGATGCTATGGAGGGTTTGGATGCGGATGTTGCTGAAATGTTGAGACAGGATACTGGCGCTGCTTAATAAGGGCATCGAGCGAGGAAGTTGTGAGATATTTAAGGAGGGGCGCCATCGATTGAAGGTAAATTCTGTAGTTAATAGATGGATTGCGTGAGCTAGAGCTGACGCTAGGTGAGTTTCTGGTTATAGGATATGTACTGGTACAAAGGGAGCCGGGCGAGGTGATAAGAGATTGCAAGATGCAAAAGCCAAGATTGTCGAAATATACCATGGCGTGCGGATATGGATGGGCACTTATTTGTAATTGTAGTGGAGAATGGGATAAGTTAAATTAAATCAAATCATATATACAAGAAAGCAAAGATATTAGGATATGTAAGATTATTTGCTATGAACTGCTATGAATCTCTGAAACGGTCTGAATATCTGATAAGTTATAAATGTCTACAAGGTTCTGGATATCTGACAAGTTGTAAATATCTTAAAAGTTGAAAATAGTTAAATATCTACTCGAGTATTAATAACCTCATGTAAAAAAAATTCAATATTAAAAAAAAGTTGATTTGATTTGATTTATTGTAAGATTATATTATTTTAATTATAATGTAATGGATGATGACCTCGGTTAGAGATGAAAGATGGAAAGATGAAAGATTATAGATACCTGGATAGGTATAGAAATAAAAGATTTATAAATTGAAGAAGTGGATGATGTTGTGATGTTCTGATGTTCTGATGTTCTGATGTGATATGAATACCAGATAGATATTGAAAGTGATTGGATGAAGAGATATCTAGGTAGGTAGGTAGGTAGCGTGCGGTGTGTAGGTAGTATGTAGTATATAGTAGATAATGGGGATAAGGATGAAGATGAAAGAAGCGAGATGATGGATGAATATTTCAATAGGAGAGTTCATACTTCATAGTGAGATATCTAGTATAGTACAGCCGGCCGGAGGAGATGAAAATTAGTTAGGTTTAGGTTTAGGTAAGAGAAGAATTGAATTATATTACATTTATATTTTATCTTGGTATTAATCCTGTAGATGTTCTTCTCTGCTGCTTCAACAAGAGAGAGCGTATAATTATTAATCCGCACATTTCTTGTGAAAGGGAGTTGGCAGGGATATGGTACGTAGGCAAGTAGGCAAGTGGTTAATCCATGTGTAAAATGAAACTCGACGATTGATATTGATATTGTATAGATTAGATATAGATATAGATATAGATGTTGTGACATGAAAAGGGTGGGAATGCAGATTATGAAATTTATCAAGTTAATTAGGTAGGTATATTCGTTAGCATTGAATTATGAATACGCTTTGTATGAAGATGGCCAAAATATCAAAACGCAAGCTTGTTTGTTGTATGAGTAGAATTGGGTGATGGTTGCCAAAAATGAGACTTGGTCGTACCTGACGGCGTAGGCCGCACGATCTTATTATTACCTTCATGGACTTGAGTATGAGAGGCGGCTCATCAACTCAGGGGTGGCGGCGAAATAGGCGGTAAATTGGAAGATAAATGGTAAATTCACACGTCGTAGGTTTGGTCCCATACGGGCTAGGAAATCGTAAATGGTAATAATTGGTTGTTTGTCCATATCCACATACAAGACTTGGGGTAGTGAGTAAAATGCATGTAGTGTTATTTTGTGGTTGTAAGATTCTTTCCAGACGGTGAAGTGATGATGGAAATAAGCAGTGACTGAAATTTGTGTAATGTTATTTGTGGTTGCATTCCTAGGAGATGGTGAAATGGTAATGATAATTCGGAAATATCTTCAAGGTGTATGATCGTATGGCAACGAAACAGCAAGTATTAGCACACTCCGAACAAACCTTCGGTTTGCTTAGATGAGGTTTATATATCTAATTCTGTGCCATTCCAATAATAGTGTGGGACTAATGATTGCATCATCATGATTCAATCATCGAATTCAAATAGAACATTATGTTTGATTGTGAAGATTTTGAAGGAACAACTTTTTAGTTGCTAGGAAGTATATAACCAACCATTCACCTCCCCCCCTTCCCCCCACCCGAAAGAGAATTTATAAAAAATCGGTGATCACAAGGACAGTGCCATTTTGATGAAGTTGAGTATGCATTCAAAGCAAGTGCAGTCGATTTCAGACTTGAAACCCTCACACATGCTTGTGTTGGAGGACTACACCTTATTGTGTAGAAGGGCCATTCTTCCGTAAATGAGACGATCAGACGAAGAACAGAAAATCAGAGCTTCACCAAATCGCTGGAGACTCCTCTTTTAATGGTGTCATTCTTGACATGGGCCCGAGAAGGTACGTATCTCTTCAGGAAAAGTGATTTGCGGCATTTCATGGTAAATGTCCGTAAAGTATTCGAGGTATAATGAAATTGAACTATTCTTAGGCTTCAATGCATGCCCCTGTCCTCTCGATTCCCCAAACATCCACAAATCCCATCGTCTCATTCGCAACCTCTATCCCTTGCCGAACCAAGTCTTGTGTCCAAAAACCATTCGCGACATCATGTACATGGATCCTATTATCCCAGTGTCAGTCATACCGTTCGCGCCTCTTCCGCAATGTCACACATACCAGCAAAACCTCCCCAAAGAGCGACGTAGTATGGGTAGAGCATGACCCTGCCTCTAGAAGTCTGCACAACTTGTTAGATTTGTACTCCAGTCGATATAGCCGTGGGTATTTTCCACCCCCACCCCTTCCAATGCCACGGAATAGAGAGGCAATGCACGTACTTGGTTCCATTGACGAATGTGTTTCTTAGCACCTTCTTGGAAGAGCGCCTGGTAGTAAGGGACGCGGTTCTCGCGGAGTTTGTAGCTATTTTTTTGGTTGTAGTCAGTAAATGGTATTTCTTGCGGGCTTCGGCGGCGGCTGGAGTAGGGCAAAATATGATCTCGGCAGCCTTTCCTCCAAATCCATAGTTCTGTGTAACAGCTTGGGATCATGACTTACCCAGCCATTGTGTCTGTATTCGAGGCGTTATGGTTTGGTTGGTATTCGAGGAAATGGTTCGATGTTGAATTCGCAGGAAGCTCGGATTGAAAACCGCGCTAGTGTTGCTGACTAAGCTTCTCTCAACTTTCGAGGAGCCCAGAATATTTTGGAGAATGACAATTCTCAACCAAACTTTTACTACAAAGCATGCGATACTTTTGATGGCAGTGATGGATCTGCATAAGTATCTGACCGAAATCTTGAGGGACGGTGCGTCATAATGCGCCCTGCGTTACAACGACTCATTTCTAGATATTCATCATTGAATCTCCTTCGATATCTAGTACGCGCAACGCATACCCCGCTGTCCCCCGAAATTCGATATGATAGTGTTGGTAGAAAATGCAATCGAAATTACGCAAGTCTGGGCATTGCGTTCGAAGCTGCGGATCAGCATGGCACACAGTTTGATAGTCCCGGTTCCGCCAAACCACCCATACGCCATGTCATATCAAAGAGAGCCTCGGATGGCCCCCGCACAGTTGTGCCTCACGTCGATACGGAATCGATGGCTACCAAAGAATATAAAAGATGGAAAGATTACTTCACACCTCACGAACTCGAATATGAATCACGGGTCCCCAAAACGCCTCACGAGGACGGAGGACGATTAGTAGATAACCCAGTCTATGAGAAAGACATGGAATTGTGGGCGGTACTTTTAGTGCACAGGCGACGAATTTATGGTGTTGAGGGGGTGAGGATTATCTGGGAAGCCATACGTACCAGGGACATTCAGTTGCCGGTCGAAGGTATAGCATCTTGGACAATGTGGGGAGCCTTTGTCGATTTAGGTCTACATGATGAAGCTGTGCTTGAAAGTATTATTCAATATGCAGATGACCTACTTCAACAAACTGGTCAACGCTGGAATGGACTTTACATGAGACTCATGTATCATCTTCTAATGAATGATAGAGGTGCTGAAGCATTTCGATGGCATCGAAAACTAATGGTGCGTCATCCGCCGCATGTTAAAGCTTTTGAGAAGTTATGTTTCAAAGTGATCACACTCCAAGGAGATATTGAAGCTCTCCGAAAAATTTATGAAGCAAGTAAATTTCATGTCTCATACTCCAGCATTATGGTACCATTTTATCATCAGGGAGAATACGCATCTGCATACAAATGGCATTTCTCGCTCTTTCAGAAAAAAGACTTTCCAAAATCTGCAAGACCTACTGAAGATTTGATCCGACATTTGACAAAATTTAAAAGCCCATTAGCTCTTAGGGTCGCACGCAGTCTGGTACATGTAGGATTATCCTTACCTCCTGCTCTGGAGCATGAGCTTAAAGACACTCGAAGTATATCCAGAGAGATGATGAACCTCATTCATGGTGAGGTCTTTCATATCAAGCCTAAGAAATATGATGATGAATTGGGAGCTCGATGGCTTGCTACAACATGGGTGCCATTGGATGTATCCATACAGTCCATTCACGCACTTGGAGTCAGAGAAATCGGACCCTTGTCATTCCAGTCTATTGCTCTGCGGGATCCGGATAGTAAAGCCATTATCAAGAGGCTTGACCAGCTCACAGAACTTGGTATATCTCCCGGTCAATCGAAGTTTGTCAAGGCAGTGGAAACTTTTGCGAGAGAGGAAAATCACGAATTGCTGAACGCCTTGTTGAATAGTGACCAGCATCCCGCAGCACTTGACGATTGGATACTTCAGGAGAAGCTCTTGGCTTCTTATGCAGCCAGGGAACAATTAACGGAATTCCAGCGAACCATGGCCATACGATTAGTTGGGAGTAGAACTCCTGATTTTGATGTTTACAACATACATCTCAGGGTTTGCGTCATCAGACACCAATGGGATGCTGTGCTGAAGACTTTATCCGAAATGCGTATGAATCGTGTACCAGCGAAGCCAGGTTCCATATCGTGTATTCTGCGGCAACTATTGCGGCCACGTCGACGCGGTCGGCGACCGGTGACGGATCGTAGGCACAACAACTTTGATGATGTAACTATGGCGACCAAAATTCTAACTGGTATCATGACATCCGGTTCATTAGTTCCGGTACATCATTGGGCTGAAATCATTAGACGACTAGGAATGCTTGGACGCGAAAAAGATTTACACAATTTGTGTATGTTTTTAGCTTCCTGGTATGGCTCAAGAAATCATGATCTTCTACCGGGTACCAATTATCTGCGAATCCGAGATCCCACACAGGTTTCAGATGACTTAATACCCCCATGGCATCAACAACATCCTCTTAGGCGTCTCTTTCCATCCAGTTTACAGAGGGCCATTGTGGAATGGGGCTTCCAACGAGCATTAATCAGTCCACCGCCAAATGTTCCAGGTCTTGCAAGTGTGAATAAAAAAACAACATACAATATCACGAATGGCATTTTGCTTTTGCGAGAACTTCACCACATGGGTGTAGAGATTGAACCAAATGCAATTAGGAGAGCAGTTGTTGATCGCTTGGTAGTTCTATATGGACCAGGAAGATCCGCTGTAAAATCGAATCGACGTGCTCGAATTCTGAATCCCTTGAGCTTGGAGGAGATGCTGGCTGAAATCAATGATTGTCTGCCAGGAATAAAGATGTTCCCTGATCCAGATGCGGCAAAGTACATTCGCCACCGAGCCAATGTGAGATTTTTGAGAATTAAACGTTGGCGCAGGAAGCGAGATGCTAGATGGCGTTTGACAGGGAGACTCTAATTCTATGATTGGGGCATATGTACGAATAGTTGTATCAAATTCTGAATTGATGTTGTCCCGTTTCTCATATTTTGCGATTTTGACATTCCATGAACTTTGCATCTCTCAATCAAGTAAAATTTTCACATGGATAGAGGCTCTTAAATGGATTTAATATTATAACCCAAGTGAATCTATCGAATTGATTAATCTCATACAATTCTTCCATCCCATTTATACAAATCTACAGTACATTATTTCCCCTCCTTTACCTCACATTTCGGAAAGCCTATTTACATATACCCATACATCCGCTGTCGAAATTGACTAGTCAAAATTCTTTAGATAGTAAGAATCTTATGTATCAAATCAAAGCACACTGAGCCAAGTCTTTTCCAATACCTTTTAGCTTTTCAAACATTTAAAACCTTTAGATATGGATTGATTTTTCAAAGATTCAAAAGTTTCTAAATATTTACAGTCTTTCAAACATTCATTGGGTTTCAAATAATCAAAACTTTTCGGATATTTTAGCTATTCGGCGTAAGGCATTTTTTTCAAGGGAAAAGTACCCTGATTCAAATTCCTTAAAACCAGATATCCTCATTATTCTGTCTACGCTTCATGGTTTATCAGCATCCGGAGACACAGTTCATTTTGCTGAAGATTTACTAAACTACAAGTATTGAGCTATTCCATTCTTTTCACGAGTATAAATGTTGCATTCACGAATGATGAATGATGAATTCAGGGATGATAAATCTATATTTTCCCATCTGAGGGCGATTGCTATGAAAGTTTGCTCTTGTGCCTAATCCTTCATCACCAGTCATCCATCTTTAATCTCGCCAAACCCCTAAATTTCAGATGACCTGTTCACTCACTGGAAACATCAAACATTTCTCTGAGTCTTTTCTGGGAAATCACCACCACTCATAATAAAATGAGCTTGAAAATTGGTCCAGGATTCTATCGCAACGTTTTTTGTTCCTCCTCCAATACCACTCAGGATGATGATATTGTCCCCTTGTCGGAATGATAGATACCCGTAAAAACATGGAGTGGTTAAGAAAGCACTGTGGAAAAATAGATGCTCAAGAAGGTTTGTATCACGGTATTTGTGACTAAGTACAATTCGATATAGTGAAACGACGATGTCTATTATTTCTAAGCCAATCAACAGCCCATTACCTTTCATTGTCTCCTGATCTTATCGATTTTCCCACCAGCTATTCCATCAACTCATCACCCTTTTATATCTACTCAGTTGTGCCTCCTCTACCTTCTTCATTTCTCCATTCTCCAGTTGTATAATATAACAAAACCGAGTACTAAAATTCCCTTTCCCATTCTCAGGTCCGATAGTCTCTCTCATCCGTTCCGAATTCACCTTAACGGTAATTAGATCGGCATTTTCATCCGAAGAGCCAGCGCTCGGAGCGGCGCGGATTTCTGATGTATTGTGTCGGTTTGTATTTGCACTGCTAGGTTCCGGTGCATTTAGGGTATTGGATGCAAGTGATGTTGTTGATATCTCTCCTTGTCCAGTCCAGTAAACCTTAGCGCCTTTCTTGAATGTTACTTTGGCACGATCCTGAGGGTGGTTAGTTGAAAATCCACATGTGGATAAAAGAATAGGGGCTAAACGGACGGATGGGAGAACAGATGTGTTATCAGATTCGTTTGAACAGATATTGCCCATCAGGGGTTTTTGGTTAAAAATGGGCATTGTGATGAGAGATGTTGGTTCTGATATGGGCGATGAATTTGGGATTGAAGGTGTTTTTCTGGGTATTAGGAGATCCGGAATTTGGTTGAGAAATGTCTCGAGATGGGTAAAGAGCCAAAGATAAAGTTATCCTGGTGTCCGTTGACCCTTCTTATATAGACTTGCTTTTCTTTTCATTCAATAGAAAAAGTGTTTGGCTTTACAGAAATTGAGCAGTCAAGTGTATTTATAAACATGTCATCTCGAATATTTATTGTGAATCAAATTTCGTTTCATCAGCACACAGTATAAAATCGCGATTGATTCACCACAGCTCAGAAGACTCATTATTTGGTGCTTGTGGGGAAATTAGCGACAATCTCTGGGTCATCTTAATGGGTCATCTTAATGTGTTAATCACAGCCTAGCTATACAAACAAGCTGGTTGATGTACGGAGAAGATCTGATGGATAGCAAGAACCTCGGAAGTAACCTAGTACTGTTCTCATCAAGGAATAGTATTTTTGAGGTCCTGATCTACATATCGGCGAATTTAAATCCATTAGTGCAAGACCTTTTAGCATTTAGTATTATCATTAACAGAGATATCGACCGAGAAGTCTTTTGAAGACACGGTGAATTCAACAACTTAAACACATGTCGGGAACTTGTCAAAATCAGCTCCGATACTAATTAAGATATTCACTACACAACACGCAAATATAGAAGTCATTTCCTACTCCAGAATCCCTCTTGCCTCCATATTACCAGGATAATCCGATATCCACCCCATGCTCATCGGTGTACAACTCTACGAGTATACCTTCTCCGTTCCCATTTCCCTCATTCTTTCTCGTCGTGTATTATCCGCCGCAAGAAGCCGGATACCATACAAATACTTGGCTCTTCGCTCTAACTCCCATGTCCGCTATTAGCTATGGCTTCAGGTACAGAGATAACTGTTCGATGCTCTGATATCACAATCACGAGAAGTGGATGTGAACCGAATGGTTGCTGTTGAGCTGAGTGTAATGTTGGGTGCTTGTGGATGTAAATGCTGCCGAAGTCTCTTTCAATATGCATTATTGACGTCGTCGAATGCGGTTTGAGGAAGGAGAAGTCTGAAATCGGTTACTTAAGCTAGTTTGATGTGCGGTGATTAGAGGGAATTGGTGGCAGGTTTGAAATACAGAGGAAGCGGAAAGAACAAACAGGTGGTAGAGCAGACTGCGGCCCGATATTGCGAAGCTTTTATTCGTGAACCTAATTGGAATATCTAAATTATTTGAAATATTGAAGTCGTTTCGAATATTGAATTATTTTGAGCATTGAAAACTACATCTTGTCTGCTAAACTATCCTCCTTGCTCAATTATTTGCCATAGGAATCTACGGAAATTTACTGAATATATCGGATGAACTAGATTGACAAAGAAGCAGTGTCATAATATAAGAAGTTTAATAGCTCAAATTACAAGAATGTGGAAATGTGATAAAGGTTTTACTCTTTCTAAAACCAATCAACATGTTCAATACATACTACTCGTGTATCGACGCCGGTTTAACTGCTATAGTCCTCCCTAACCGCACTTCTGACCAACTAACTATCATGTATAGGCGGCCGTCTCAACTCCTTCCCATTCACCTTTTTTATCTCTGTTCCATCAACCTCAAGTCGTATATCATAAAGCACGCTAACCTCTTCAGGTGAGATAGTCCTACTGGGTGTCCCCCTTGTTTCCGATTCTGCTCCACGACGAGGTGCAGCAATAACAGTCTCGCGTTGGTGCTGTTTGACTACAGTGACGCAAATTCGGTCATCAGTTCTATTGTTTGACGGAGATGAAGAGGGTGGTGGCGGAGTTGTTCCTCTCTGTCCGGTCCAATAGAGCATCGTGCCTTCTTCGAAAATGTCTGCGGGAAGTGGAACCTGGGATGTGTTAGTTGGGGGCTGTTTAAATTAAGTTTGGGGATGCGGTTAAAGAGGAAATGAACTGACAACTGAAGAAAGACCTCCTATTCTGTAGAGGGATCGGCCCATCAAGGAAATTCGGGGTCGCCAGCACGGCATTTTGATAAATCGTTTGGTTTGGCCTGATAAAATCCAAAGTCTTTTTCTACGATATTTCGTGCGCTTGAAAGGTAGTTCAAAGGAATCTCTAGTGAATGAATTATGGCTCCACATTTAACTCTGCTCATTTTCTTTTGATATAGGTGAATTTCCTTGCTCATAGAACATAAATTTGTCCAGAGCTTGGAGGCTGGCTTTTTCCTTACCATCAGATATGTGTGTAAAAACATCGTTATCATCGCTCATATACAGACCAAACTTCTCGTCGTTCGGCCATATGATATGTCCATCCTAACTTCCCGAACTGTATAATCATCACAACGATTCTACGGGCGACTTTGTCCTAATTTCAGTCATAGGAAGTCATGTTGTGAGTTTGAAATTTCTTCTAAATGCAATTTCAATCTAAAAAGATTCAGTTCATGTGCCGTATATGGCTTTCAAAGTTCACTAAACAGAAAACGTGGTAGGTGTTGGTGTTTCTTAATGTTATTGAATGGTAAAGAAGAGTTGGGTATAACGTTTTGTCTAGAGCCAACACTCTCAAAACTCGAGTAAATAATAGTATACTTCATTTGTAAGACCTTTTTTCTTCTGTAGAGGGACTTGAATAGAATATATTTTATTGTTGCATAACCATTTTATAGCATTATGGGCGCGAGAAAATGGAATCCTGTGAATAAGGTTGTAGAGATTTCGGAAGCGAGGGGATTCGAAATTTGTGGGGAATACTGGTCACGGTGCGGAGTTTCAGTTCTTAAGTATGGGGTTCTCAGGGTATGCATATTGAGGTATGAACGACTAACTCATTTGATGGAGAAGTTGATGGAGATGTCATATTGCAGTACAAGGAACACAAAAGCTCGAGTTTCCGAATTTAAACATAGGAAAATCACAGCGATTTTCATTACTTATAAAGCTATCAACCAATCCTAATGCATACTGCGCAACCCAACTAACAACTATTTTTCAACCTTTTGAATACTGGCCGCCAGCTTAATTTCTTGCCATTGACTTTCTTTGTAACGCCATTAGAAAGCATGATCATACCAGTTCTCCACCTGTCTGGCTTTCTCATAGGCGATCCTCCAGGATTGATCAGCACATGTAGGAACAAATGCAAGGATAACATGTTTTTCATACTTCTTCACTATAGTGGCACGAATCAAAAACTGGGAGCGGAGCATCCGCACGCTGCTGATTAGGTACCGATTGTGTCCGGTTTGGCTTGAGGATAGTGTTGTGGGATCGGTCCGCTATACAATACTCCGTGCTTCAAAAGTTTTACCTGCGAATGGACCATCAGTGGTGACTGCGCTATAAGAGGTTTATCAATAAGAGGGTTATCTGAAGAGTCACTGGAACCATTTGATGGATCTATCATTGTGACAAAGGCTTTGCTTCCGGTCTGGAAAATGCAAAGCTGAATAGATTTTACACATTTTTCCTAATAGCAATGAACATAGAATGGTGGAGAATCTTGGATTGAAGTCTGTAGAGCGTATTATTATTCAGATGAACATTTAATTTCTCGCTTATGGACTAAAAGAGTGTGACCTTTTAGAAGTTGACTCGCCAGTAGATTTGCTTGTAGAAAAACAAGACCAACGCTTACTTTTCAGACAAACATTGCCAGATAACTATGATGTTTGAGAGCAAAGCCAGACAAAAACCCTGCCGGCGAAGAATAATTAGGAAACCATTTAACGAATTGAGCTTCCACATTCTGTGAGACATGGAAATATTCGAAGCGGAATAATCCAGGAAAGCTCTTATGGACATCAAGAGCTGGATAGAGAACGGAGATATGCAGCGCTTTAATGAAAACATCTCATCTCATTAATCTGATTATTTTGAGATGTTGCTCATGCTGTGAGTTTTTGTATGATATCTATACAAACAAACCAATTTTGTTGAGAACTCAGAATCTGACTAATTGTCTTAAAATAGATTAACATATGAATCATTTTAAGAGTTATGACTGGGAACTTCTCAAACTTCGAAACCATGCCTTGGATGTGTCATTTCAAAACCTTATATAACTGATTTGCGCTCGCAACTAAATTTATTTATATGATGTTTTCATGATGACAGGATGACAAGGACCTAGCGAGAATACTATGAAATACATCATTTTGGCATATATATTACTCCAGTGGCCCTTTTCACTGAATTCTGGAACAGGCAGACAGACACTTCTGATCAAGTTCAGCTACATCTGGCATAATTTGGTAGATATTTATTCGATCCTTCAGTGCTTCCATTTTCTAAGCCACTATCAATAACATAACTTATCTCCCCTTGATCACACTACTTTTGGATATCTACCAGTTCTTCCTGAGTCAAAAGCAAGTAGTTGCGCGGAAATCCATTAGTTACAAAGTGCAGTAGCTCCGACACGAGTAATTAGATAGAGTAGATCTGGAGTAGACATGCCAACAATGCGCAATAAAAAGACTGGCCCGGCCGATCTGGCCAAACATAATGCAGACAATGCCGCAGTAATACATTCTTACAACGCTCCCTAATGTACCACACAACTAACACTCACTTTAGAGTCCAGTATATCACAATGGAGAACGTATCCCAGATGCGAAATTTCATGCCGGATCCAAAGTCTGGTATCGACCGTACTTTTATAAAGATAAAGTTCCTGAAGTGTGGATTCCAGCAACGGTGACGAAGGGGCCTATTCTTTGTAATGCAATGAGAAAGACAATTGATGGGGATCGGCACGTCTGGCACACTTATTACCTCGCATACGAGGACACAACAATGATGCCGAGTGAGAAGGTCAAGACTGTTGAAATCGCCGAGTATTTGAGAGCACGGCCTTAATCATGTATTATTGTATTGTTTAGATAGGCATTGGAATATTAGAACACTGATTTTGCACGATAAAGTCATGAAAGAGTCTGTAATAACCACATTGTGATGTTGTTGAGATAACAAGTCTCTAAACACTTCTGCGCGGGGTCAGAGCATGGCAGACTTGATATGATTTTCAAGAATAACCTTAGGTGCTACACTTGGCCTCTCAATCTGCAAAACATCGAATTTATCTCGAAGATCCGGAGATAACAAGGATATGGGTTTCAGTAGATGAACAGACAAACGGATATGAAAGCCAGTAAAACATTGATAGATTTGAGCTTCCGTGAAGCTATTCTCATCATGCACTTGCGCGTGATGATTGTATAATAACCAGCTACGCCAACCAGGTCCTCATGAGACCTGATACATTCGCATTTGTACAAACGTCAAACACCTTCATAAGCGAGGTCGTGATTGTGAGATGCTTCCCTGGAGTCATACCATCATCTCATGCCATGGAAGAGTCATCCGGTGCCAAGCAGAAAACAATAGAGGGAGGTCCATCGATATATATTTCTCTCGGTTCCCCTTTTTCGTATTTCCAAGAGTATGAAGGAATCTGTTGCATTTAGCAAAATTCAGTAGACGTTCTTCAACACTATCCAAATCCCAAATACTACTGTCGGTACGTCATGTGACCAACCTCACAAAGGGAGCCGTATCACTAGCGAACTCTAGCCCCCTCTCCTTCAATATAAATAGCCCCCTCTTTTCATAGTGTAGCAATCAAGAATGAATACAATACTATAATAGTACTATGCGAATAGTATCACCGGAGTGATACCAACAACTACCATCAATCATTTTCGCACCCCAGCTATCACTACTCGAGTTGTATTCAGATATTAGTTCAGGATTGCGGGTTCCGAGAAGAGTCACCGAGAATAATAGAATCACCATCGACGGGAAAGTCGACATGTCGGCTGCTGAAGGGACAAAAACGCCCGCGGAAGAATTGCGTGCTTACAATGAGCGAAATGCAGAAGTACCAAACCCTCCGCACTTTCAACTAGTAATGCAACTAACATGAATTTAGAATCCACGCCTAGTTTACAAAGGGGAACGCTGTCCAGATGCGCATCTTTGCTGCTTGTCCCGTGTCATATGGACCAGGGGGGATGATGACAACATCGATGCACTTGTGATTGCGGGCCCTGATCTCGTCCCCGAGGATGAACGTGAACAAATCACCGTCACTGAGAGACTGGCTGGTCAGTATACCTGGCACGCATATTTTGTTAGATATGTGAATAGTGGAGAGACTCAGTCTCGTGTTTGCGAGCACTATGTGGCTGAGGTGGACTTGATTGCGAGAGACTATCGCAATAGATATGTAGATCAAATAAGCTAAACAAACAATCGATAGAGTATAAAATACAACGCGCTCTATTTACGATTGAAATGCATTGCCAAATGAGTGTTGTGAGACCAAGAAGTTGTGAATGTTTGCAGGTGAGTCTTACTTTGAAGTAATTCGAGATCAATCAAGAAGAGAAACCGAAAAAATTCTTTAGACCAATGTAGACAATGATATTTGGGGAAATTCGTGATGTAGGGGCTGGAGGCGCTACAGTAGCAGTATGAAATCATGTGAACCGAATTAAAAAAAACTCCTAGCAATATCAAAACCTGTGACACGCAAATCATGATGTGGTAATAATTTTTGTAACCATCGCTTCGTAGGGAGTTATGACATTGCACTGACCGGTATCGGAATAGCACAAATAACGTTATGATTGTGAACCCGGGTCGACTTACTCTATACACTTTCATACTCATGAATTGCGCTGCAAAGAAATAAATGCGACGTGATCTCTGTGAATGGCATACTACTGGTATTTGATTATGTAATTTAAAATACTCGAAGAAAGTGTTTGGTGTTTTTATGGATTGAGTGGTTATATAAGATTATAGATAGGGGTTTGGCGAGATTGATAAATGTATGATTACGGATGACTTGTCTTGGAAGTGAAAGTGACGAGCAAACTTTTGATAGCAATTAAACACGGTGAATCTGATATTGAATTAATATCATTTAGGAATTCGATATATTGGAAGTGGGATAGAGGAAATAGTTTAAGGTCCGCAGTTTTGTCGGGCCTTTAAGGGGATTGGGATCTCCGGCAGAGCCCGCCTCCGGTTACTGGTATACCATGTATTTTAAATGGATGATAATGTTAAAGTGTGTGTTCCTTTCAATCTAAAGCATCAAATGAAGACGGGAAGAAGAGTATCCTATTACCCAAAAGATTGTCATCTCAACATTCTTTTGGGGTCATCAATTTCCATGTTCATTATGAATGATACTGTTCCTATTATGATTCATTATTTCATGCTCATTCATATGCTGCTGGCCATAATCCAGTCACAAACATGAAAAAACTGAGGAGTCATTCTGTAAAAGTGAAAATCCACCGTTTTTAATTCCTTGTTCATCTATAAGAACAAAGCCAACGCCCTCCATTCAGATTTGTTCAAGATAGTTCTAGGCGCTTTGAGTATTCTAAAATCAGAAGTGTAGAACTTTCTACTGTCTCCATACGGATTCTTTGACCCATAGACTTCTTTCTGGGCCTGATAATACATAAACTTAGATAGGCTGGATCAATTGGATACGATTTGATATCCAAGGGGGTAGGCATTCAGCCCATACACTGAATTAGATCTTCACTCTACCATAATCCTGAGTAATCCAGAAGCAATCCAAAGGTCCATAACAGGAAATCATACAACAATGCCACATATGTCTCAAAAGCCCCTCAGGTGCTTCAGAAATCAGGATGGAGATAGTGGTACACCAAACGTGAAAACTACCTTATTTCAACTTGATACGGGTACATGACTGACGGTGTTTAGCGTCCCGCTAGTAGGACATATCGCCCAGGAGACAGAGTTATGTGGAGAAGCGGAACCGCGAGCGCTGAAGAAGCTTGTACAATTATCAGTGATGGGATCGCCAGCACTGGGCAAATGAGACTTGGTGCTGACATGGTGGCGATTCGATTTATGTATGATGTTAGATTCAATGATATGATCACAAGGAGAGTTCGCGAGCCGGAGATAAGATTAGCAACAAACGATGATAGCGGACCTTTCACAGCTGTGCCCCAAGCTCAGTCTCAACCTCAGTCATAATGACGACCATTAATGGTGTGGTTTCTGGTTTTCCGTAGCACTTACATAGCTTAAACCAATAAATATCGTTGATTTTACCGAAACCTGCACATACCGTGAAGAATTTTATGGATTGGATAGACGTACTCCAGTACTGTATGACACGCCTTAGCGACGGTAATACAAGCCTTGAGCATACGAAGCCCACGCATTGTGGCTTTCGGGAAATTTATTCGAGAACTACACCGTTGAAACCTCCGCCGCTGAAACCAACCTTCTTTGCACCTCATCGCAACCAAAAGCGCCTTTCTCTGAAGTACAGACATAACAATAATGCCTACTCATAAAAGTGATCAAGACTCCATGGAGAAAGGAGCAGCTACGGGTCATGTCGATCATTTTTGTTCCCCCGCTAGCCTTGACCCGGTAACCTTGCAGCCGATTAAGCCTGATGGCATGACACAGGAAGAGTTTGAACGCACATTGCCTGATGAAAAGACGGAACGATATTTGGCATATATTCGCGGGTTGAAGAAAAGAAAGTCACCGGACGACTTCACGTCGCATATCAGTAAGCAGAGTGGAGTGTTATGGCTATGGCCAAGAACTAAATCATGGATGCCTAGTTGACTTACGCCCTGATGGGTATCCTCGACTGGCAGAGGTCATTGCCTGTAAAGAGGATTTTATGATGTATCGAAGGTTCGGCCATTTGCAAGCACGACTTCTCCTCAACAAGCAAGATGAATTGCGAGCTCTCGAGGTGCGACTAGCTCATCTGGATGAATGGTTCGAGAACGAGTATCCTGATCGAAATTACTCTCGCGAAAGGGCCCATGCCGAAAGTGTAGATTATAAAGATCTTCTTGCTATGATTGAGAAGAAAATGAAGGAGTATGGTAAGTCAGATCTGCTGCTATGCATAAGACACAACCTAATATAAGGGGGTTTGTTGCAGCTGAGCTGCTAACTTTCGCACAAACTTTTGCGAATTTCGATCGACCGATGACGAGCGATTACCTCCAAGTCAAGAATTATCTCGATTACAAGGTACAACTGTGTGCGCGAGATCAAGATTATATCACCAAGCGGGATGACCTCATCACCCTTAAACCTAGTCGCGAGAATACTTGGTTGGATACAAAAATTGAGGGAATACCACAGCTCATACCTTGTAAGGTGACTAGAGTGAGTATCCGCAATGAATACACATGGATACTTAGGCAGGTACTAACTGTATTGCAGTATATATTCTCTACTACGGTTTGAAATGTTCTCCATCCATCTCAAATGAGCTCTACTGACCCTCTCTGATCACTGATCAGGAACTCCAACAAAAGACAGATTCTAAAGATTCAAATATAATCCTCTCCAGTCCCGATCGCGTTAATGTAGTGGTTACATTGATAATACTCGCCGCAATCTTACTTCTTCTGATTGTGCCGGTCTTTCTTCTGTGGTTTATAAGTAACCTTATCACTTCGAGACCACTCATAGGGGTTCTCATAATGTTGCTCCTACTTTTCACTCTGATATTTTCAGGTGTATTGGCGGCTTTTACTAGAGCGAAACGACATGAAATCATTGCCGCTGCAGCTGCGTAAATATTTCCGCTGACATATCAATGTATACACTAACGAGTGATAGTTACTGTGCGGTACTTGTGGTGTTTGTCGGAAATGTTGGACAAATCAATTCTAAAAACGACAGTTGAAGATTCTCGCAGATATAGTGTAGGACCTACATTGGCCCTGTTTTTGAAGAATTTGGAAACAAGCGAGCTCTGATCCATCAAAGATGGAAATGGAGAGAGAAATAAATGGATGATTTTGAACTTGGTATGCTTGGTTGGGAAGCGTCCGATTGTTTTTTGTTGTATTTTATAAGCCGGGTGTGCATCAAGGCCACGGCAGTCAGTTTCGATAAAGGGTCATTAGGGTCAGGGGTAATGATCCTTCGTAGTCCAAGTACATATACTTAGCTTTCCTTGGGTTTCTTTGCATATGGTTTTTCTAATATGGTTTTGCGAATGTGTAACGGAATGTGAGAGCATCAGCAATGAAATTTTAACAATGAATGTTGATCGGAAAATAGCATTCCATCTTGGATAAGTGATAGTTTGTAAGAGTGTATAGACTGAAAATCCAGCATTATCTAAGATGAAATTGATTACTTACAACCCTTTGGGATTCCAGTCACAAGCAACCATCGCTCTATGAGCATCAATCTGGTGAACTGCTCTGAACCACCAGTACCTTCTACTATCGTCATGGCGGGCAAGGATTCTTTAAAAGTCGAGTGCAATTCCTCCATCAGAGCAAGCGCACTGCCGGATACAATCAAGATAAAATGCCCGATCTCTCATCATGATGCTTGTATTCTTGATGGGCCAGCCAACCGCCGCTTCATTGTTGGAGAAGACATGAGGCTGATAAGCCAGGAAGCGGGGGTAAACAGCTGCGAACTGAAGAGGAACCATATCTGACCAGCCAAGATCAATAATCCTATATACTATCAGTGATCGGTCCTATGTATGTTTCAATAAGGAAATGTTCACTTTTTAACATTGGCGTCGCCATCAACAATTATATTGGAATCAGAAAGATCTCCGTGAATGAGTACATGGGGTGCCATATCCAGAGCGGAATCCCAGAACTCCTCTAACAAAGCAAGCTGTCGACGACAACTTTCAACATCCCCTCCTGGGTAATCATGTCGTAAAGCACGCTCAATCTTTCGATCGATTCTATTGGTGATATATGTTTTGGCTGAGATTCCTATCAGGAACATTAGAAAACGCATCTTACAATGGTCAAATTCAAGCATACCAGGCTTTTTGATTTGCAGAAGATCAATAGTGGCCTGTGCTATTGCATAAATGATTTTTTTCTCCACGGGATATGTCGGCCGGGAATGAGTCTGTCCAGTATAACGATTCGCCGTCTACCCATTCGTCCAAGATAAATGGTGCACGTATAATTCGATTCCCATGAAGTTCATAGTGAATCACTTCTTGAAATCTTTCAATATTTAAACTTTCGATACCTTTCAAATGTGCTACCTCTTTGCCCACAATATATGAAGTCGAATCCGTTGATTTATGCTGGATACGAACCCCTATCCTCCTATCTTGATGATCTTGTGCAGCAAGATAACAGCCTCGCCCCCTCGCAGTTGTTCAGTTTCTGTTCCTAAAATGAATGAACATGAGGCACAAGGTAGGCTACCACCTTGTAGACTAGCTTGCTTGCAGACTTGCCTACGAACATTTGTGGAAGAGAATGCCAGCATATCATCCATGATCGTGAGAAAGTCCGATATAGGTTTCGCTTCAAAATTAATTGTTCAAATACATACAGCTGATATTTTGTTAGTCGTGAACAGAGACCAATACCGATCGATGCTCATATTCAAGCCAAAGTACGGCATGATTTAACAGAGGGTCGTCCATTAAGAGAATAATGAAAATGTTTATTTAGACCTTTCAACTTATATTAATTCAATGGAATTTTGAAATTTATAATAAATAAGTTTTCAAAAGAAGTAATTGAGTATTATCAATTGAGGGCTTTTAGAATATACTGATTATATATACAGATCTTGATTGATGAAGTAATTAAAGAGAGTTTTTATTATAATAGTCAAAAACAATAGTATATACTAAGATTATAAATAATGATGAAGTACAATGAATAGTGGCCAAAACACTTCGAACTCGTCTTATTGTGTAAAAGAGGAGAATTGTTTTATAAGAAAGAATAAATCATTCGAAGAATTTTGACAGTTGAGTTGAAAGAGCCCTTGTTGACTTTACGTTTGTACTTGAATTTCAAGAGCATTGGCATTCGCGGTGAATCTCAAAATTTGGTAAACGGATAGAAGGAGCAACGGCAAGCTGGATGCTTGGACAACCAGGCCGTCGATGTGATGCCCAAAGTGGATTTGATGTTATTTTTGGAAGCAATTGATACTTGTCGGTCGTGCGGCTGAGATGCTGTCAGACAAAATAAGCTCCACTCAATACGATCTAGTCTAGATCTTCATCAAGGTTCTCCAGCCATATCCCATTCCAAATTACAATTGTTTCGATGAAGATATCTAAAATTCCCGCAACTCCACTCCACGGTCTCCACCACAATACGAACTCACGGTTGTAGGGAATGCCACCCTTCGGATTATAGAGGGGCATTTCTCGATTTTCTTTCACCTTATGACTAAGCGGTGGAGCAGAGGAGAGAAAATTATCCGTGTTATGGTCAGCTTGAAAGGCGAGTCAGATCTTCTCTCAAGCCTTGTCTAGTGCCGGATAATGTTACGTATCTGTCAAGTTTTCCGAAGTGAAAGCACCTTTAAGTGCAGAAAGCGCGATGAATTCAAATCCAATCTTTAGGTTGTTACATTTGAATGTTTCTTTGCACTTTAAAGCTGCAGTGTCAAAATGGTCAGTGACAGGTGAATGATTTTCGATTCGAGTAACCAGTGATCGTCAAACAACGGTCAGCCAACGATCAATAGGAACTTACTAGCAAGGCACAAACTGTTGAAAAAGAGGAGCACGAAATGAAATTGTGTGGCGCCCCAACGGGCTGGGGTCATCACAGCAGGTAGCTTATTTCGTCCAGGTCCGTCTTCGGAGCTAAAATCTTTCGGAACTACTTGCCGACCGCGAAGTCCATTCACCCGATTCATGGGGCGCTTAAAATTATACTGGCCTGGCAGTGAGCGGCGATCATAAGGTTTTAGATATGTTCTAGGTCGTGCTGCTCGTACCATACGACTATTTGGCACATTTCTTTCCCACGATGTATCGTGGATGAAAGCATGGCGTCTAACTAATAATATGGATTTTGACAGCTCTGTATGCTACCCCTCTCTAAAGTATTTGAATTTCTCATCAATGATTTAGTAACTTGGTAGTTCCGGTCTCCCCTGACCTAGAATTTCAGCTGGTCTTGGAAATTCTCCTGACAGGCGACATATTGACGTGGTATTGTCATTACGACCTTAAGACTTAGGGACTAGCATGTGCATGAGTTCGACTGCATTCGGAGTTCACAGCAGCAACGTCTTGGGCGGTCTATGACATGAATTATACTGTCAATGCGGATATGCCGAACTTCCAGACATCTGGACTTGACAACTGCATCTGTTTCCCGCAGTGTTCCCACTTCACAGCATTGCCATGCCAGATGCTGTCATTATCGGAACTTAATTTAGACCCATAGAACTAAGCGTGCCGAAGGTAATTGATCAGGCGATCTACATAAATACATCTTATTGCTCCACGTTCTGATACAACGTACAAGTTTAGCATGGCATCATCAATATTAAGGACGTTGACGCTACAATATTTTCCGATGTATAGATACGTACCAAAATTAGAGACTGAACAGAATACAGCACATGCACGCCCGGATTGATTGATCTCAAAGGGATGCATACATGAATGTTGTGCCCGTGTCCTAAATATGTCACTAAGAATACAGAGTCTGGTATCAAAGCAACTTCCAAATACGAAGAAGTTAACTAATGTCCAAGATTTCTAATTTCCAAAATTTCAACTACAAATAAATCAACATATGGGATGGCTTGCATTAGAACTGGCTTGTTGTGGCACGGCTGCAAAGTTTATCCCGTGCACTAAGCTTCATTGATCATGACCATAACATTGACACCCAATGAGGCAAGGTGCGCATCCTAACTAAGCTTCCTTTTATTGGCACTCATGTTTTCCGTCCGAAATTGAAATGGCCCACATGGAAGTGCCCTAGTACCTGCATTAAGGAAATTCAAAGCGACGGGTACCTCACTGCGTGCATCGGAATTGACCAAGGATGGACCAAGGATTAATATTACTGAGATCAACATAGTATGAGCGCTAATTGCTCAAAGCGTCTTATCATTCTCTCGTCTACAGTTTGTACTGATTAGTTATTTGCGATTGAATCACACATGATTTTGATGTTGAGGGAAGATTTCAGAGTTTGGCAGGTTAACAAGATCGTGGCAAAGGCAAGCGATTTTTTAGCATCAAAGGATTAAAGAATGGATATCCTAGATTGATGGGTGCTACCTGGTTGGACTGGGATTCTGTCTAAGGGTTCCTACTTTTTACCATGAGCTAGTTGCTCGAGAGTCTTTCTGCACGATGTTCAGCTCACTGTGAAACGGATCAGAGCAATGTTAATTTTACAAAATCCTACTCTGCATGCATTAGTCTACTTTCTTAGCCACCCGAGGACCGATGCTTCGAAAAATTATATATCTAGGTTGATGTTTCTCTCCATATTCTTTTTTTCATGATCCAACAATCACATTCTCTCTTCACTCACTCTTCATTCTGTTCTTCAATCAGATCGCATTCACTCGTTCAAAATGCATCATCACGCACTCCTCATTGCAGGCTTAGCCGCTCTTGCTACTGCCAACCCAGCTCCTCAAAACATTGATTTCGCCGCCGTCAATGCCGCTCCTTCTCCAGCTTTGACTGGTCCAGCTCCAACTGCCACCCAGGAAGTTGTTGTTATCAACCCTGCCTCAGCCTCTGCTTCAGGAGCTGCCAAGGCCACTGGTCTTGCTACTGCTCAAGCAACTGTCTCCCAGAACAATAAGCGCGGTTGGGTTGGTGGATGGGGAGGTGGATGGGGAGGTCAAGGAGGATGGGGAGCTCCAAGTTCTACTACCGCCAGGGCTACTTCCACCTCGATCTGCACCACCTCTACCACTGCAGCTGCTGCAACCAGCTCCAACGTCCCTCCTACCACCACTGATACTCCACCAGCAACCACCCCATACGTCAGCACTCCATGTGCTACTCAACCAGATGGTTACGGACCAAAGGTTCAACCAGATACCGTTGATGCTTTCCTCGCATACGCCGAGTTCGCATCTGAGTCAAAGAATGCCAAAACTCCTTCCGGTTACGATCAAACCTTTGTTGATCTCAACGCCGCAGTAACTGCCAACACCTACCTCGGACTCACCACCTTCACCAGCTATGACGTTGCCCAATGCGGTACTCTTTGCGATAACACCAACCTCTGCACAGGTTTCAACATCTACGTTGAGCGTGATCCATCCGTCAACCCATCCGACGACTGCCCCAACCCAGCCTCCATCACCAACTACAAGTGCACACTCTGGGGATCCGGAGTGGACTCCGCTTCCGCTACCAACACCGGTCAATACCGTGATGGATTCCAAGTCGTCATCACCGGATCCAACGGCTACTCCAAGACCGTCCCTCCTCCAAACCAACCCGGTTGGTCACCACCTCAATCATGCGGTGGAGGATCCAAGGGACACTCTCACCCATCTACCTGTTTGGGACAAGCCTTCTTCCCCGGTCCATACAACCCAGCTGTCTGCGCCGGTTACGCCGCTGCTCAGAATGCTAAGAATCTTTCTCTCATTTCCATCTGGATTCAAATGATCTACAAGTTCTTGAACTACTCTCCTTACCAGTGCAAGTTCTTCAACTCCTACATGTTGAAGAAGAATGGAAAGCCAATGGGTACTTACTGCTCTTTGTTCACTCAATCCTACTCCAGTGGACAGGCTACTTATGTCCCTGGTGTGTCGGGATCTGATAGCTGGACTTGCGAGAGCTCTTACTCTTACACCATCTCTAATTAAGGGATTGGTTGTTAAGGTGTGAAGGGATAAAAGGTGATTAGGGATGGGAGAAAAGGGAACTGAAAATGGAGATGGAAGAAGGGATGGGAAAGGCGAATTTTTAACGTTGGTAATGTCTCACTGGGACGAATTTTCTTGTCACTCCTTTAAGTATAACTTTAACAAAACGCATGATTTTGCGATGAATTGGTTGAATTCAATGTTTAATTTATTATTTTAAAAAAAACCTATCCTTTCGGTATTGCTACGTGAAGTGAATAAGTGACATTCTAGGTGATACTTGTGAGATGACATTTTTCATTGTTCTTTTGATAGAAACAAATCATTTGAGATGATATTTCCAAGAAGTCTGACGAGTGTTCTTGATTATTCCCTCAAATTTGAACACTTATCTTCATAACATCCCATTTGCTCTATCAAAAGACTCTCAAATTTTTCAAACTATTTTTAAATTGCATTTTTATAATATTATTTGGGGTTTCTATCTGGAAGTCCCTGAAAGATAGATTCCGACATTACCTCACTTTATTCTTTCACAAAAACATTAACTAGAATAATCCATATTATATATCTCTGAAAATCATCTCAAGACTTTGGATGAGCATTTGAGGATGTTTACCATGGAATTTAGTCATATTGTCTAAAAGATTTGGTATTTTTCTATTTATTCGTTGGGGAATTACTTGTTAAGTTACGAGTCTACATCCCCCCCTTCACCCCTCCTCCATTTATCAGGTTTTGTATTGTGCATTTTCATTCTGTGAAATTTAAGTCTCCAAGCATACTTAAACCACGGTTAACATGTAAAAGAGCACGAATGCCCGTCTAAAACTCCGAATCCAACCATCCATTATCAATCAAACCCTAAAAAATCCATCTCAACACCCTCTCCACCCTTCCCCTCGCTGTCCTCTCCCTTTCCTTCTCCTTCTCTTCTTCCTCTCCCACAACATGCACGTCCGTCTGTAAGTCCATATCCTCATAACTCACCACCCTCGTCTTCTTAAGCCACTTCCAGCCCAGCCACATAAGCGCCATAACCGGAAGCTCAATATAATAACTAACAAAATCGACCGCGCTAAACTTCGGACTAAATGAACTCCACCCCTGTACCAACACGATCACCACATTCAAAACGACACAAATCCATGGTCCCCACGGATACGTCCAGTTTTTAAACGGGAGAAGATGTGTTTTCCCCTGAACCTTTAATGCGCCGCGAAATCGTATCGATGTAACACCTATAGCAATCCAAGCTAACTGATTACTCACCCCCACGAGATTTTGCAACCAACTCCATAATTGGCCTGCACCGATAAAACTCGCTCCGAAACAGAGTCCGCTGATCGCACTTGTAGCTAGGACTGCTACCCAGGGAACCCTATTACGGTTTAATTTACCGAAGAATTGAGGAGCGTGTCGATCAACGGAGAGGGCGTATAAAAGTCTGGTTCCGGCGAATAAAGCATGATTTCCGGCTGAAATAACAGAGGTGAGTATTACAGCGTTCATGAAAGAACCCGCTGCTTTGGCGCCCACCATCTGGAATACGAGGGTAAAGGGAGAAGTGGTTGTTGATTTGCTAGAGAGATTGGGGTAATTGTAAGGAATATTGAGACCGATTAGAAGAACGGAAAGAATGTAGAAGATGAGGATACGCCAGAAGACGTTTTTTACTACGCGCGGGAGGTTTTTCGTCGGATTTTTGGTTTCGCCTGCCGTTATGGCTATGGATTCTGTACCGCCGTCTAGAAGCGGATTAGGATTTGTGTTTTTGGGGAGGGGAGGGGAGGTCAAAACTTACATGCAAAAGATGCGGTTACAAAGACGGAGGCAAATCCACCGATTCCTCCCACGAAGGGTGCGTCGCCTATATACCAATTGTGTGCGCCGAGATATGTGTGGGAGGTGTTACCTCCACAATTAACTACTATTCCAAGAATTATGAAGATCTATTAGGAGATTAGTACATGCATAGACCAGAAAAACATACAAAAAAACAAGAAAAAACCTACCGTAATAGTAACAACTTTCAAAAGACTCAACCAATACTCAAGCTACAACCACGCGTCAGCCTCTTCCTATACCCTCCTCAAATCAAGAAAATCTCACCTCCCCATAAGCCTTCACAGTAATAATATTAGCCAGCACCAAAAGCACCCAAAAAATCAACGCGAGTCCCCACCCAGGTAATCCCGTATCCCCCCAGTACGCCCAAACCAACTGAAGAGCCACCAAATCCGCTGCCGTGCTCACTGCATCATTAAACCAATAATTCCACGTTAATGCGAATCCCAACCCATCATCTACGTATCTCCCCGCAAACGTGCAGAAACTACCTGCTATGGGTACATAGGCTGCCATTTCGCCTAGCGAGAGCATAGTGAGCATGACGATGAAACCGACGATTAGGTATGCGATGAGGATGGAGGCTGGTCCACCTGTTGCGAGGGATTTTCCGGTGCCGAGGAAAAGTCCTGTGCCGATTGTGCCGCCGATGGCTATCATTTGGACTTGGCGGGCTGAGAGGGAACGCGCGAGTTTATCGGCGAGAATTGGACGCTCATGGTGGTCGTCATTGTGTGGTTTGTTTGCTTCTGTGTCGCTGTTGTGGTTGATCACGTGGATGTCATTTTTTGACTGGAGGTGAGGGTTTGACATTTTGGAGGACGCGATGTCGACCTATTATTGCGTTCGCGCTGTCTTCAGAAGGTATGCGGGGGGAGCTGAAGAAATGGAGGTTGCGGAGAATAGATTGATCGATTCAAATCCACATGCAAGTAGATCTGTAGAGTCTCCATATTGTACAAAAATCTCGCTGAAATAATTCACACTGATGATGAAAAATGGCGTGCTTGAATTAGTTCGAAAATAGTAATTTATTCGTTCGGAATATTACGTACGAGGTGTGAAATTCGTCCATTTGAGGGGTGGGTCGAAAGGAGTGCGGGGTGCATGGTTGACTTACCCTAAGGAACTTTAAAATCCTTCCTATACGAACTTTGGAATTATTTCTAGCAAGACCTTAAATTTATATAGGAAGAATATCATATATATATTTTCACTATATAAATGTCAAAAACCGAGATTCTCAATATTTGAAGAACGGTATGTATAAGAATTGTATCACGAGATAGTATGATTATAGAGTACGTTGAAGAGATCGGGGAGAAGATGATTATATTGGAGTGATAGAGTTAAGTGTATGTTGAATGAGAATTGTATTGAATAACTTGCCCTCGATCTTAAGGATTGAGGGTAGTATATATAGACTTAATGGAAGTTATCTAATTGATGAGAGGCATCAATTAGACTAGACTTCGATCTGTATTATATTAGGAAAAGGTTGATGATTATAAGAATCGATAAGATTTAGAAGGGTCTGATAATTAATATCAAATAAGGGGTATAATGATCGTAAAGAATATAGTAACTGTAGATTATCAGTTATGTAATTAAGTATTATGTGATTATCTATAATATATTCTTTAGATCAAAAATCGATTTGTAATAATAAAGAAAGATTATAAAGGGATTTCATTCGGATATTCGAAAAACTAAGATTGGTATAATATAAAAAAGAGCTGTATTTATATATAAATCCAAAGTATATTATCATAATCTTATTCTTTATAAATAACATTTAGATTATATACTATAAGAAAAACGAATTAGCTATTATCAAAATCACTAAAGGAATCAAAACTATATATAAACTATATGATTTTGAAGATACAAAATGATTTCTAGAAATATATATCCTTTGTAATCGATCCAAGAAAAAGCTGTAGTTAATTTATAATATATATATTGAAAAAATTACTAAAAAATTTAAAACAACTAATAGAATAATATATATATTACTACTTATAATAGTATTTCGGAAAAACTCAGATTAGACTCCTATATATATAATCAAATTATATTAGAAGAAAATAGAATCAGTTCTATATATTATAATCACAATAAAAGCAGATATCTCATTCGCTATTTTACAATTGAACTATTATTTGATCAATCCATCGACCGAATATATAAAAGCTATTGATCATTGTCTTGAATATCTCTAGAATATAAGATTTCTTGCAATATAATACAGCAATGATCAAATACTACAATTTTTCGTTTTCTCAGATACTTCTTTCGCGAATGATCTTAATATATATTGATCATTCTAAAAGTATATTATATTCCTTTTCGATAGCTTAATTATATAGAAAGCATCTAAGCAAGATACTATAACTATTTCAATCATTGAAGCAGAATTACTTGGTATTGAATATAAGAGTTCTGGACCGGACTCACCGCACACTCAGCGAAATCACACCAAAAATAACGATTTTTCACCTTTTTAAATCTTTATTATATATATGAAATATTAAGATAATTCATTAAATTTTGTATTTATAAAAAGATAATTAATCAAGATTTATTAAAAATTGAACAAAATATTTTTATTTATTTTTGTTTTGAAGTTATATATATTCGAAGTTAAAGAAATAAAAAAGTTCAAAAAAATCGCTTATTTTATATGGGGAAAATATGAAAAAAACGTTACACAATGAAAATTTTGAAAATTCCCAACTTTAAATACTTGTAATTTCCAATCAAAAATTATTAAAAATAAAATATATAATTTTCTAAAATGTTTTGATAGTTAATTATTATATTCCAAAATTTCAATTGATTCTATTGGATATTGAAAAAGTTATTTGATATTTAATTTTATATGAGAAAATATGGTTTTTGCAGGGATTTTGTCACGAATTCGAATGGTGTGCGGTAAGTAGATTCCAGAACTCTTACTTCAGTTTTATAAGTCTCTTACTCTACATTCCGGCCACCCCCATCCCGGCCATTATTTACATCAAAAATCACGAAAATTAGCTTTTTTAACTTTTTTATTTATGAATATAATTTTTTGAAATTTTGAATATAGATTTATTATATATATATAAATAAATTCTGAAAATTTCAGATTTTTCGCAATTTTTTCTATTCAGATATTTAAGATTTAATTTTCAAATTTTGAATTTGTATACAAATCATATACAAAATTCAATATTTTGAAAAATATTAATAATATTTCAATAAAAATCTTTAAAAATAAAATATAAATTTTATTTCTATTATTGAATTATAGTATATTTAAAAATGTATTAATATTAGATACTATAATTTTTAATTAATGAATTATTTGAAATTTTATATTTTACTAACAAAATATTTATATGAGAAACCATATAATAGTAAATAATTCATTAACTACAAATTATAATATATAATATTATTATATTTTCGAATATAATATAATTAAATAGATTAAATAAAATTCATATTTTATTTTTAACGATTTTTGTTAAAAAACTATTAGTATTTTTCAAAATGTTAAATTTTATATACAATTTATATGACGATGGTCTTAATTCAAGGCATAATAGAATGAATCAATTAATCTATACTAGAGAATAACAAACTGTCGTACAAAAGATAATGAAGTTGAGCCTTTTATGATCCCCTCGAAGGGGACCAAAACCTAAGCGAATACAGGGTGAAATAAATGATCCCTTCGGAAGGGATCAAAGAACAAAATAAAGAATGGCCTAAGACATTAATACAGGATCGTCACAATTTATATACAAATTGAAAATTCAAAAGTTTAATCTTCAATATCTCAATAGAAAAAATTGCGAAAAATCTGAAATTTTCACAATTTATATATATATAATAAATCTATATTCAAAATTTCAAAAAATTATATTCATAAATAAAAAAGTTAAAAATACTGATTTTCGTGATTTTTGGTATAAATAATGACCGGAATGAGAGGGTGGCCGGAATGTGGGGTAAGAGACTTAATGATTCGTTTGTTTTTATCAATCATTAATCTGATTGCTTATTGATTATTATAGAATATTGATATAGGTTTTTTCATTGCAAAATCGATTTCCTTTAGAAAATGTAGAGTTATTATAATTTCTTTTGATATATATTCGATATTGAATAGTTCAGCTTTAGTAGTTAAGATAATTATAATATCCTACTTAGATGCTTTCTATATAATTAAATTATCGAAAAGGGATATAATATATTTTTGGAATGATCTATGAATATCTGGATTATCTATAAAAAAAGTGTTTGAGAAGACGAGAAGTTGTAGTATTTAATTATTATTGTATTGTATTGTAAGAAATTTTGTATTTTAGAGATATTCAAGATAATAGTTAATAGTTTCTATATATTCGATCGATAGATTGATCAAATAGTAGTTTAATTGCAAAGTAGCGAATAAAACATTTGCTTTTATTATAATTGTAATATATAGGATTAATCTCATTTTCTTTTAATACAATTTGATTATATATATAAAAACTTGATCTGAATTTTTCTGAAATATTATTATAGGAAATAGTATATATACGGTTTCATTTATTACTTTAAATTTCTTAACAATTTTCTCAATATATATATTATAAATTAATTATAGCTTTTTCTTGGATCGATTATAAAGGATATATATTCTTAAAAACCATTTTGTATCTTTAAGATTATATAGTTTTGTTGAAAGTTGCTGAGTCAGCATCCTGTTTGCCGTATAACCTTATATATATAAGCTTTCTATAGAATCTAAGAGTTTCGGCCATCACTCACCGCACACCATTCGAATTCGTGACAAAATCCCTACAAAAACTATAATTTCTTATATAAAATTAAATATCAAATGACTTTTTTAATATTGAATCAAATCAATTGAAATTTTAAAATATAATAATTAACTATCAAAATATTTTAAAAAATTATATATTTTATTTTTAAAGAATTTTGTTTGAAAGTTACAAGTATTTAAACTTATAAAATTTCAAAATTTTACTTGTGTAACGCTTTTTTAAACTTTTTTGCTTTTTCAACTTCGAATATATATAATTCTTAAACAAAAATAGAAAAAAATATTTTATTAAATTTTTATTAAATTTCAATTAATTATCTTTATATAAATATAAATTTTATTCAATTGTTTTGTTTTTTTGTAAAAATAATAAAGATCTAAAAAGGTGAAAAATCGTCAATTTTGGTGTGATTTCGCTTAGTGTGCGGTGAGTGATGGCCGAAACTCTTACTGTCGGTACGACTCCGTGATTATTGTATCCGATAGAATTGATCAAAACGTTTATGATTGTATTGAAGTTATTTACAAAAGAGATTCTTATGAGGGCGTTTGGATTGCTACACAATTGACCCCTAAATTAAAGGTTATATTGTACATCAAGGTTCGAAAGAATTATTGAGTATAAATGGCCTCAATATAGAAACCTTCGTTTAAATGAGGATTATATGCTTTAAAAGTATATGAATACCAATACTGATTATCTTCTTAAAAGAATGATTAGCTATAATAAATGTAGATACAAAAACGAAATAGAAAAAAAAACCCAAAATCATAATATCCGAAAATCTAAACCTCAATGTTTGAAAACCTTAAATCTTAATATCTATTCTTTCTATTTATGTCTTTATTTTCAATTTAATCTTATTTGTATCAATCAATTCCTTTAAAGTTTGATAGGGTTTAGCCTTCGTTATTGCGTCAGTAGGGTTAGTATTTCTATTGATCTAATAGATCTCCTGAATCTTTTGTCTTTTATACGATTGGCGAATATATATCAAATCGATTATCAATTGTTTTTTATGTGTAGTATTGAGTCTAATAAGGCATTTGTAAAATGATTTCGAATCGGTATATATTATAAGTGGAATAGGATGATTGCAAATAGCTATTTGATCGAGGGAAGACTTTATAGTGTTTGTTATATCGAATCCAAGAGTCATTGTATAAAGTTCTGAAGTTAGTATGTTTTTAGTAACTCTTTTGCATTTAATAGAAATCCAATAGAGGATATTCGTATTTTTGGATTTGTTTATTAAAACTATGATATATTCGATTTGAGAAAAATAATTAGAGTTATTTGCAAATCCTGTATTTACGAATACAAAAAAGGTAAGAGTCTTTGAATCAAAAAGAACGAATCTCAATCCTTTAATAATATTATGAAATTGTTAAGAAAAAGTTTTATTTAGGAATTCAATATCTTCTGGAATGGAATTGGTAATTTGAGTAATACAGGATAATGAATATACAGTCTTTAATTGAATGAGATTAACAATATATACTTTTCTAATTTGTTAAGCAATATATTGTTTTTGAATTGAAGTATTCTTTCGTAATTTGCCTCTGGTACCTTTAAGATCTGCAGAGCTAAAAACAACTTGTTGAAGGTTTTTGCAATATTGCTTTTGAGTTAGATTGATAATATTGTTGATCAATGATATAATAGCTTCATTAAATTTGAGAGGATTCGTCTCTATTAATATTTTACGATCTTTTGTTTGAAAGTTAACAGTTTTGAATTGTTTCTGTTCTAATTCAACAAATGCTTTATTGACGACAATAAATATATCGTCGATTTGAATACCAACAAATGCAAGTATATCGTTGTTTCGGTAAAAAAGACAATGATTGTAGATTGAAATTGTAAGACCGAGATGATTCGTATAATGATTATAGTATGTTTTGAATTAATAATTATCTGATTTTGTAATGCTATATAGAAGTTTCTTTACTTGAAGAACGATATCCTGTAGAAGATGTATTTCCTAAGAAAAATAAATGTAAAATAATCGATTTAGTTTTGTTGTAATCTGAATATAGATTTGTGAGATATTGTGGAGGTAAATATAGATATTCTTCGGTTTAAAGATTGAAATCAAAATCAATAGTTTCCATTGATTAATCCTTTGTAGAATTAGAGATTGAATCAAAATAGTTTCTTTTTTAGTATCGTTGTATATTTGAATTATTAATCGTGATTTCTTTATAGCTTTATCGGTTCTGGTGTGTTTAATTTCATCGACAAATCGGTTTCCGAAAATACAAGTTTCGATGGGAATTGAAGAGATAGGAATGTTTTCGAAAGTTTCTTTTTTCAATAATCCTTTGATCTTTTTTCTATGAAAGTTGATAAAATTAGATTTGGATAAGGTAGTTTCAAGATTTTCGTTTGTTAGGAAAATAGTTAAATCAGGATTTGATATCAATAGTGTTTCCGAAAAATATTGATGAACTGTCGGAATTTCGATTCGATCTAAAGGATATCGTATAGTGTAATTGATAAAACGGATGATAACAGATATAGAGAATGCTATTATACAAACGATTGTATTTCGATTAGGTTTCTGTATTGGATTTGGTGAATCTGGATTTTGATTTATTGATTCCGGGTTGTTAGGAGGGTTGATTTCTTTATCAGGATTATCAGGTAAATCTATTGCTTTTTTCGATTTGAAATAGTATAGTTTTACAATAGTATTCCTGAATTCAATAATTCCGTTAGGAAATTGAATTCTATAGGTTTCGTTATTAATTTCGAGGAAGGGGAATGGATTTTTCCATTTGCTTTTCTTTGAAACAATAACTTCTTGTTATACTAAAATATCAAAATTAATAGAAAAATCGTAAATATAATTTGTTGAAAGATCATTTCGTTAATTTAAAGTATTGTTAATTTGTTTTTATATATGAAATTTGTAAATCTTCTATATAACTTTCTCAATAGTTGTAGTTTATTATAGAATGGTAGGATTTGAAAGATCTAGATTGGAGATTCTAGGGTATGTTCCGAATACAAGTAGTATAGGGATTAAACTATTTGGATTAACTAAATCATTTATAGCTTTCACAGCTATTTGGAGATACATATCCCATATAACACCAGATTCTTGAACTATCTTTTTAGTGATGATTTCGTATATACAACAGAGAGGTGTATGGTATCGTTCAACAATACTAATTGATTAATGGGATTCAATAGAAACTGATTTTGTTATTGTATTTATAGATAAAGTTCGATCTACGAATTCTCTTTTGATAAAATTCTTTCCAGTATTGTAAATTAGATAGTCTGGAAATTCAATATAAATATCAATCCAGTATTCTCTTAGAATATTCCAAATTGCAATTGCTGAAATATTGAATAGAAATCATACAATTTGAAAATATATTATTTGATCGATAATATACAGGACCGATTTTCTATTTAAATATATAATATCAATATAAACTATGAAATTGAATTCGATATCGTCATATAAGGTAAATTTAAATCGTTTTGGAGATCTACTATATTTTTAATAGAAATAATAAAACTTATTAAACTTACGAAGTTCTTTTTCAGTATATTTATTATAATTAATACATTTTAGAATATTACAGAGTTTTTCTATAGAAGGATAACCGAATCGATAATACAATCTTCGAAGTTTTATATCGATGAAATAAAAGAACGGAATAGAAGAATATACTTCTATTGGATTGATAAAAGAAATAATATTCTATGAAAGAAATATATAGCCGAATCTTCTAATTACAGAACAAATATGATTTCCTTTGGAGTTTACAATAATATTATCAAGATTATCAAAGATTATATAAAGTCGATCTATATTTACAAATGATAAAAAGAATAGGGTATAAACATTTATAATATAAAAAATAATGTTATCAATAAGTATATCAAATGTTACAATTCCTTTTGAATTAGTATTATTAATTCCAAAAACGAAATTAGTATTAGAGTTAGAATTTGATATAATTGTAATATCGATGAGTTTCTGTAGAGTTTTAACTTAATATATACCGGCGATAGATTTGATTGAAGTTCCTGAATCAATTATGATATCAATGAATTCTTCATTTGAATAACAATAATTGAGAAAGGTTTGAATCGATAATAGAGTTATGGTTTTTAAAAAATAAGTAATAGTATTATTATAAAACTCGATAACAATCTTTTGAATCTCTGAAGAAATGAATTTGTTGAAAAATCCTTCGAAATCAAAATCATCATTCAATTCCTTCTAAAGATTCTTTTGTAAAGAATTTTCATATTCTTTTATAAGAAAAATAAATTGTTCATTTGGAGAGGTAGTTGTATCATATTCGTCTATAATATATTGACGATATAAATGTTTGAAGGTAGAAGTGTACTCAGATTGTTTAACTTTAACGAATTCCTAATAATGTTGTCTAATTTTCTTTTGTTTTTCGATAGAATAATTGATTGATTAATAATTTTCTTTTTTATAAATATAATATCTACAACACTTTCTGTCTTAAAATTTTGTATTAGGATCTAAAAAACGAGATAGAATTCTTCAATTGCTTTTGTAAATCTGATTTGTATAATATACTTCTTTTTGAAAAGGATTGAATTCGAAGAAAGGTTTTTCTTGAAATTATAATTATGGATTGTTATTGTTGGATAGAAGATTATAGATTATAATACTGGAATATATCTTGCTGATTTGGTCTGTATATATTGAGGCAGGGTTAAAGCAAGTTAGTTTATATGTAAGATGAGAATGATAAATAATAATGATCTTCAATAATATAGAAGATTCATTTTGTTAATCGATAGAAAAGTTGAATCGAAGATTCCGAAATGTATTGACTAGTTTTTCGAAGTATTCGAGAGTAGTAGCGGTAAAATTGTCCTTTTGAATCGAAATTAGTGAAATGAATATCTATTTGATAAAAGTTGTTTATTGATATTCTTGGCCTTCGAAGTAATTATATATATAATATATACTTTCATCAAAAGATAATTTGCAAAGACTAATAATAATAAAGTAAAAACTTAATACTTCGTTTTGTAATATTATAGAAAGGGTTAAACTGTAATAGAAAGAAAATAAATTGATTTTATTATATTAATTGTAGAAAATAACGAATTTGTATTGAATACTTATCACGGTGAGGGAAAAGGTATGTGTAGGGTTGATCTATAGTTGTACTACGAGGAGAGGAAGAAGGTTAAGGAGGTGATCTGATTATATAGAAGTGAATGTATGTATGTATGCTTAAGGTATATATAATTATGTATAGGTGAAGAGGGATGAACCTATAATAGTATTCCTTTTTCAAGAAATCTATTTGATTCTAAATGGGTATTAAAAAATAAAGAAAAATAAAGAAAAAATATAGGTTCCTTTTTTCAATTAGGTTCTCGAATCAAAAATGTATAATATCTTTCAATATATGATATCTCAAATACTATATTTTTCATTGTAATGATATATAATATACTTTTAGATGAAACGAATAGTTTTGATACGAATAGATCTTTGTAGAGTAGATGTAATAATCTCA
This sequence comes from Sclerotinia nivalis, assembly GCA_029531795.1. Classification (NCBI taxonomy): domain Eukaryota; kingdom Fungi; phylum Ascomycota; class Leotiomycetes; order Helotiales; family Sclerotiniaceae; genus Sclerotinia; species Sclerotinia nivalis. The sequence continues at coordinate 1,344,867 of JAPEIS010000003.1, forward strand.
TTGTGTGATTCTAATTGTAAATTCTGTAATTCCAATTGCAATATAGTAGTGTCGGGGTATTTTAGAATCCAAGCTGGTAACCCTGGCTTTTTTGGATGAAAGTGATGATATTCGATAAAAATCTTCTCGTTATTCTTTAAATCATTAATTGATTACCAAATTGGTGTGTAGTGTTTCCATTTGATCAAATAATGGTGGTCATCCTTATCGTAATTATTTAGAACTCCTTCAAATATTTATTTTTGAATAGATTCATCTTTATCATTATTCTGTTTTAAAACTTTATTCTGTATAATCAAGGACTCTGATTCGTTAATCGTTGTTTGAATCGGGAAATGAGGATTATCATAAACTGGAAATAAAAGAAAATGATAGAAAATAAAAAAGATTTTAATGTTTTTAGGTAATTGAATAAAACAAATATGAAAATAAATTTTGATAATTTTGTAAAGGTCGATTTATTTATTATCTAGCTTTTTTGTTTTATATAAAGTCTTTATATTCTTGATATTGATGTAGACTTTCTAGTTAATTGTATAGTGAAATGAATCAGAACAATAATGGTTAATATAATCTTTATAAATAATAATTGTTTGTTGTGTAAAAGTACAAAGTTGTTTTAAGATATATTTTATACGATTTGCGATTCGATTATTTTTAAAGAATTCTTGTTTTTGTATTAGAGTTATATTTAGCGGGCAAGGTTTATTAGGTTCAATATTTAAATGTAGATTAAAATTATAATTGATAAAAAAGAGCAAATAATTAATCGTTTTAGAAATTATATTATTGAACGCAAACTCGATTAAGGATAGCCAATTCAATCAATCATCTTGATGGTAGTTAACAAAAGCTCGTAAATACTGCTCCAGAACCGAATTAATACATTCGATTTGATTATCTATTTGAGGATGAAAAGCTGAAGAGTATTTTAAAATAACTCCCAATTGCTCCGAAAGTTATAATTAGAATCCTGATACGAATTACGTTTCCCAATCGGAAATGATATTATTCGGAAGTTTATAAAGTATATAAATATAATTGATGAAAATATCGATTAGTTTCTTTATCGTTAGTATATATATATCAATAAAATATCTCATTTTGGTTAACCTGTAGATTATCACCAAAATATATTTATAGATAGAATTATGGCGAATACAATCTGGAAGCAGTATAATATAATCGATTGAGATATCAAATTATACATGAAAAGGGACAAACAACAATTTCAAAAATCCGGGAGGCGTTGATTTAGATGACTTGATGTGAATACAAAGTTTGTAGATCTTCATATAGAATACGATTTCCAAATGCATATTAGATCACCAATATATACAAAAAACAAGATCAATCGTTTTAGTTCAATCAAAATAATTAACAGGATTAAAAGAATGAATCCGATAAATAATTTGGAGTTTGAATTCATTGTTTAATGGAACCCAAAGTTTATCCTGATAATAAATTCTATTATTTTGAATCGAACAATTCTATATAACGATCCGAAAAGTTTTACGATATTTCTTTAACTATTTAATCATTGATAGATTGTTAAAAATAAAGATAAATTAATCTGCGATATCGGATCTAGTATATACTGTATCGATTAAAACATCAATTAATTGATTATGGAATAGTACTATTGTCTTCATTGATGCTAAATTGATATACTTAATCAAATCCTTATAAAGATCGATATCAAAACAATCCTGGGGGAGGATAATGTGCTTTCGATTCTTTAAATGTTTATCGTTTGGATCAAAGCGATATAATCGATTTTCATGTTTTCTGTTGAATATATCTAATCGAATAACTTTGTTTTTCGATCGATAAACTATACAGAAATTATATTAAAACAGAAATTCGGATTATCGTATTTGTTATTGATTGAAGGCCTTTGTAATTATAAAATACTCGAGATTCTTGTAATCAATAAGAATCTCGAATTCCTTTTATAAACTTTGAAATTCTAAACGTTATTTTTCTATTGTTTTAATAATAACGAGTAGTTCCTTATTATAGATCTTATAATTGTATTCCATTATTGTATATTTAGATGAAAAATAAACAATTGAATACAAAATGTTATCATTATTATATTGCAAAAGAATTCCTTTTGAAGCCCAATCGAAAGTATCGATTTTTAAAACAGTTTTCCGTTTGTAATCGAAATATACCAAAACTAATACTATTGTAAAAGTCTTTTTTAAAGCATCAAAAGCCTTTATATAATCTATAATCCATTTCTATATAATATTCTTTCGTAAAAGATCATTAAAAGAACAATAAATTTTTGAAAAATCTTTTATAAAATGTCAGTAGAAATTGACGAAGCTAAGAAATCGTTGTAAATCCTTTATATACAAAGGCAATTCCCAAGATATAATAATTGTGATCTTTTCTTGATCCATTTCGATACCTTCGATTGTAATAATAAGATCTAGATACTTTGTTTTTGTAATTTCGAATTCGCATTTGTTGATATCAATTTGTAATCCAGCATCTATTAGCTTTTGAATTATTTGATAAACATACTCTTTATATTCTACAGGATTATCAGAGTAGATTAAAACATCATTGAGATATATAATACAATACTTGTCCAACTTATCGAAAAATATATAATTAATATAATGTTGGAACAATATAAATATATTGCAAAAGCCAAAAAATATAACTAAAGATTCAAAAAGACTAAAACGAATAATAAATATAGTTTTCCATTCATCTTTTTTGGCGATTTACAATTTGTTGAATATTACAATGATATCAAATTTGATATAAATTTTTGTGTTGCAAAAAGCATCCAGTATTTCGCAAACGATAAGTAATGGATAGCGATTCTTTATGATAATATTATTAAGTCCTTGATAATCTTAACAGATACGAACCCCCCCTCCAGATTTAGCAGTTAATAGTAAAGGAAAGATGCATTGCGATCTCGATTCCCGAATGAACTTTTTGGAAAGATTATCATCGAATCATTTGTATATCATTATTAATTTCATTAACAATAGAAAGTGGTTTTTGAAGTAAGGTAACTTTTTATCAAATATCAATTCAATCTTATAGTTTTAGACTTGACAAAATGGCAATCTATCGGTATAGTATAAAAGAAAAACAGAAAGTTTATCTTGTAATTATATAAAAAGCCTTTATTATATTTGATTATCATTAAGAGAAGATTTACTAATTAAAAATTTATCAACATTAGTTTTAGAGATCTTTTGTAAATAAAATGGTTTATAGCAATCGTATACAAAATCATAAAGTTACAATAGAGTTTTAAAAAGTATCTCTACTATATTACCCTACTTTTATAAAATCGATCGAAAATCCTTTTCTGTAAACATCGAGAACAATATAACTTATTATAGATAATCTTGCTTTACAATTTTCTACGCAATATTCAACTCATCCTATATCAACCGGATAACCCAAACATTATCTTATTAATAGAACAAAACAAAACTAGAAATTTGCAATCAATGAATATTATCTATATTTGGATTTGTACCCTTATAAACGGATATAAGGAATTCCTCAACAAAGAACAAAAACAAACAGTTTTTTGAACTATAAACAAAACAATATCGATCTACAACTTTCAAAATCGATTTTGGATACAGATAATTGGAAATCATTTATACCTGATTATTTGATTCCCTGCAATGCTTTGTTCGATAATGATTCATATTAAACATCAGACCTTGCTGAAATTCGAAATCAATAAAAGAATTGTTAGATTATAATATATAATCTTTATTTAGTATCTCTTCAATAGAAGGTTTTTTGTAAGGAATTCCTTTAGAAACAGAAAATATTTGAACAAATAGAGAATCGATATCGTCCTTTGGACAATTCTTGATATAAAGAGAACGATACTTATAATCTGTATATTTAGCTTTTATATCAAGATCAATAAGGAATTTATTTAAAAGTTCGATAACAACGATAATCTATTGTAGAATAACTTTTGTTAGATTCTCTTGGTTTTTAATCAAAGATAAAATCGTTGATATATTAATTGGCTTTGAATTATAATATATTAAACAATTGGAAATATAATAGTTTAAAGAGAATATTAAATTCATCTTTATTCAATTGATAATAGGATTGTAATGTTGTAATTATAATAAATCAAAGATTAATAATATCTCTAATGAAAACTGGATGATATAAAAAGATTAATATTCATAATGATCTTTTATAACGATTTCCATTATAAAATATTCTATAATTCTATCGATAACCTTTTCATTGGTAAATCGAAGTTTGTAAGGAAAAGGTAAGAATTGTATTTTGATATTATATTTGAAGATAAAAAAACGATCAACGAAGGTTTCCTTGAAGCATCCATTATCAATAAGATTTGTAACAGTAAAAAGATTTTCATATATAAAAAATATAATGATTTTAACAAATAAAGATTTGTTATTCATAAAATTGAACTACAATAATTTATATTTATCCATTTTTCGATTTACCTTCTTACCTTTAATATTCCTCTATAAACGATTTTTTACAAAGATTAGTTTTTTCTTTATTCAGGACTTTCTTTAATTGAATCAAATATAAAGATAATCTCCTCTAGTTCGATATAGTTTTATTATTGTATCTAATTCAAATGTTGTTAATCTTGTATCCAATTACCAATATATCCTCCTCGAAATCCATTGCAACTATTGTTAAACCTATTGATGCTTCGGAAAGCCAGGGCAGCGGTACATTGAACAGGGGTTAGATTAGTTGAAGTAGCAATATTATAATTGGAAAAGGCATTAATAGAAGCCTATTTGCCAAAAAGAAGATTATTATTGATATTATAAATAATATAATAATTAATCTGAAAATGACCAATCCTATTACAACAATTGTAAGAAACTACAGGATTAAACTTCTTTTTCTTATTTTGTTGATCTTTTTGTTATTATCTTTTTTGTTTCATTATATCAAAATCTATAAGGTCATCATTATTAGTAACAGATGTATTGTCAGAATTTTTGTTATAATACTCGGTATCACGAAGATTCTGACTCCAAATAGAGAATTTCTTTTGCTAACCATCAATATCATCGATAATACAGGGATTCGAATTACCAATGATCAAAGTTCGGAAAGGGGTAATAATCTTTTGCTTCATTATATTAACGATCTCGCAATCAAACTTGTAACAAAAGTTAACCAAATGAGACAATATAGAGAAGAAAGCTGAAAAGGATTCTTTTGAACCTATAAAAAGTTTATCGAATTTAAACGAAACTTTTTTTTCAATGTCCACAGAGATATATAATTTATCCAATTTGATTAAAAACAAAACAACAAAATCGAAACAAATAAGATCATCAACAAATCTGATGATATCCGTAATATACTTTTGTTGCGCTTGATTATCGAGAAGATTAATAATGTAACTAATCTTTTTTTGTTCAAAAATAAAGAATTATAAATCGATCATCTAACAAAATTACAAATTTAACTTTTAGGATTGATAGTTCTTTTGATAAACAAGAATATTAGATCTTTCGTTTTTAAAAATAAACGGGTTTTTTTAAGTTTAACAAAGAGTAGTTGATTTCTGATCAATAACAGCATTATCGGTATCCAGCTAAACTTGCTTATCAATCAAGATATAAAAAAGCCTAACGTTTTCCGTTTTGTATTTCTCGATTTTATTTGTTTAAATAGCAATATAGATAGTTTGAATAGTAAAGCGATTTTCGATAATAAAGAAAATATAATTCAGATAAACAGTTTGTTCATCAAAACCGGCAACGAGGTTTGGTATTACCGAGGTATCCAATTCTGCTAGAATTTGTGTAATAGTAGACCATTGATCGAAGACTCGTTGGATTCCAGTACGAATTCCCTTGATAGAAGTAGGAGTTATACCATCAGCAAATATAGAATTAGAAATTATTATAAAAAGAATTATAATTATACAAAAGTAATCGATAAAGAAATTACAAAAAATATGATTGCACAAAAGCAATCAAAAACAGATACAGAAGCCTGTGAATAAATATAATTGTACAAAAGTAATCAGAGATTAGAAGCTATACAAAACGAATAAAAAAAAGCTACATAAGAGCAAATAAAAAACACAACTATACAAAAGTAGATGAGTTACAATGGTACAAAAGTAATCGAAAACAGATACAAAAGCCTACAAATGATTTGGCAAGGCCAAATCATTTCGTAAAGTGATAAGGCCTTTGAAAGAATAGTACAAATTATTATAATAAAGGAAAAGGTATATATAGGGTTGATCTATAGTTATACTACAAGGAGAGGAAGAAGATCAAGGAGGTGACCTGACTATATAGAAGTGAATGCATGCATGTGTGACTAAGGCACACATGATCACGTGCAGGCGAAGGGGGATGAACCCGTAACAATACTATTATTGAAATCGCTATACTTCATATCCTTATTGTAAAGCTTATCAAGATTTATAATACTTTATATAATCTTTTTATTCCTTTCAAAGATAACAGTATAAAGACCAATCGTTTGAAATAAATTATTATTACTGTAATTCTAAAATGATTCAATTTGATTAGTATCCTTCTTGATATCGATAACACTACCAAAGATTGAAAGATCATATATATCGATTATACTAAACTTTTCGAAATGATATCGAAGTATAGATAATATTATATTTAAGAAGTATAAAAGCCATTCTCGTAATTGCTTATTTGTCTATATAAAATATTTGTAAACAAAAGTATCGATGAGATTTTTTCCTAAAACATTTTCATCAGTTTTATTGATATAGAAATCATTCTTATAAAGAACATTTTGAAGAAATGCTAAATAAGAACGATAAGCCAAAACGAAATTTTCTACTATTCAATCTTTAAAATCCTTCTTAAAAGCACCACTAACCTTCTCATTGTATATTCTAGTGCATTGATATTGATATCCACAAAATAAGATATATTCCTGCATCGAATTCTGTTCTTTTTCGTTAAAATCAATAATAGAATTATATTTCTCCTTCAAATTCTTATAAACTTGTTCTGTAAATTTGAGATCGCTTGTAGCAACTAAATAGCTAACTGTAATTATAATTTCGTAATATATAATTGTATAATATACACGAAAAATTAAAGAGTTAAAAAAAATGAGGTTTTTGAAAAAGAAGATTATATATTTTGATAATGATGATCGATAATAAGATTGATGGTGTATAATACAAAATGAATATAATATTTTGAAAAAATTTCCAAAGAGATTCGAAAAACTACTAAAATGAAGAGATTATATCAATTGTAAAGATTGAATATAATATAATAGTACGAAAATTTGAAAAAATTGAAGCAAAATAATCGAAATTCCATCAAAAATGATACAATTCGAAGAAGATTCATTATCTAATGATACTTTATTAAAAATAAATCAAGATAGATTACAATATAATATAAAGAATAATCTCCGAACTAGGTTTTCGTAGCAAAACATATTCAAAATATATTTGAAAAACAGATTGATTGTAATACAATAACAAAAATAACGTTTTCGAAAGTTTTTGAATGGAAAATTGAACGAAATGAGTCGAAATGAATCGAAAGGTTTCGGAATAACATATATACCAAAATTGCAATAACTTTCGGCCTTTCTGATTAATCGAATAAAAAGGAAATAAATCGAATTCGAATAAAGAAAAAGATAGATAATAGAATTCGAATAAATGGTAATAATAGATATAAAAATTGAAGCTATTCAAAGTTTTCGTAATGATAGTTTGAAATTTGAATCGATTCGGATTCGAAAATGGTAAATTTGAGGTAAAATTTTGAAGGAAGGAATTGATAATGATACAAATGATATATGAAAGAGAGTTGAGGTATTGTAAAAATCGTTGTCGAATGAAAAATGAGATTATTCGGAATTTTGAAAAAGATTTTGAAAATAGTTTAATTTGTGATTACTAATTAATATCGGTACGACTCCGTGATTATCATATTCGATAGAATTGATCAAAACGTTTATAATCGTATTGAAGTTATTCACAAAAAAGATTCCTATAAGGGCATTTGGATTGCTATACAATTGACTTCTAAATTAAAGATTATATTGTATATCAAGGTTCGAAAGAACCATTGAATGCGAATGGTTTCAATATAAAAGCCTTCGTTTAAATGAGGATCATATGCTTTAAGAGCACGTGAATACCAATACTTATATTACAATAATAATTATATACACTTGTAATTCTATATTTCGTATTTCAATAAGTTTGTTGGAAGGGCATTCAAGTATATATTATTGTATATAGCTAATATTCTATAATCAAGCTATTAGATATAAAGAACTAGTACAGAAACCTAGTACTAATATATCACGAGATAGTATAATCATAGAGCATATTGAAGAGATCAGAGAGAAGATGATTATATTGGAGTGATAAAGTTAAATATCTAATTGAATGAGAATTTCTTGAATGATTTTCCTTTGATTTTATTCATCGAGGGTTATATATATAAACTAGATCTTTGTTATCTAGTTGACGAAATATATCAATGAGATATGATTTCTAATGATATTATATCAGGATCAGTTTGATTAATTGTAAAGATAATCAAGGATTTAAAATAGCTTGAATATAAATGATATAAGAAAATATACGATGATTGTATAATATAAATGATATAGAAAAGAGTATAATGATTATACAATGATATAGTGATTGTAGATTATTAATCATGTGATTAAGTAATATATGATTATCTATAATATATTCTTTAGATCGAGAATCGATTTATAATAATAAGGAAAGATTATAAAGAGTAGTAATTGATCAAGTATAAAGTATAGATCTTGATAATATATAAGTATCGATTTCGAGCGATTCCGATTGAAATTGGTGGTGTGGTTCAATTTGGTCGATTAATTGACTATATTGACCAAATTGATCAAATTGATTAAATTGACTATTTTACGATTATATCAATAAGGTTGATTCATTGATTATATTGATCGTTCCGAATATTGATCATTTGAATAGAGTTGATCGTTTTAGTTGTATTGATCAATTGATGTGAAGAAATGAATATAAGTTGTGATGTATTGATCGATTTGATTAATGTAATCGGTTTTGATTAATAATAACGAACTAGTTGGTGTGGTGTGTATGTGCGATCAAATTTCATTGATTTAATATGGTATTATAGTGATATTTTGTTCGAAAATGTATAATATTATAGATAGTTCATGATTAATATAATCGAATTAATCAAACGATACAATGAGGTTTCGAAGAGTATAATGATATTCGAAAAGGGAAAGTATAATCGAAAAAGATCTGAAAGTAAGTGTTGGTATTCACGTGCTCTTAAAGCATGTGATCCTCATTTAAGCAAAGACTTCTATATTGAGGCCATTCGCACTCAATGGTTCTTTCGAACCTTGATATACAATATAACCTTTAATTTAGGGGTCAATTGTATAACAATCCAAACACCCTTATGAGAATCTCTTTTGTGAATAATCTCAATATAATTATAAACGTTTTGATCATTTCTATCGAATACAACGATTACAAAGTCGTATCGATACTAATTAATAATCACAAATTAAACCATTTTCAAAATCTTTTTCAAAACTCCGAATAATCTTATTTTTCATTCGACAACAACTTTTATAATACTTTAATTCTCTTCTATATACTATTTACATCATTACCAATCCCCTCCTTCAAAATCCTATCTCAAATCTACCATTTTCGAACTCGAATCGATTCAAATTTCAAATCATTATCACAAAAACTCCGAATAGCTTCAATTTTCATATCTACTATCATTATCTATTCGAATTCTATTATTCATCCTCTTCCTTATTCGAATTCGATCCACTTTCTCTTTATTCGACCAATCAAAAAGGTCGAAAGTTATTACAATTTCGGTATATATACTATCCCGAAACCTTTCGATTCATTTCAATTCATTTCGTTCAATTTTCTATTCAAAAGCCTTCGAAAACGTTACTTCCGTTATTGTACTATAATCAATCTGTTTTTCAAATACATTTTGAATACATTTTACTACGAAAATTTAGTTCGAAGATCATTCTTTGTACTATATTACAATCTATCTTGATTTATCTTTGATAAAATGTTATTAGATAATGAATCTTCTTCGAATTGTATCATTTTTGATGGAATTTCGATTATTTTGTTTCAATTTTTTCAAATTTTCGTATTATTATATTATATTCAATCTTTACGATTAATACAATCCCTTTATTCTAACGATTTTTCGAATCTCTTTGGAAAATTTTCGAAATGTTATATTCATTCTGTATTATATACTATCAATTTTATTATCGATCATTATTATCAAAATATACAATCTTCTTTTTCAAAAACTTTATTCTTTTCAACTTTTTAATTTTTTATATATATTATATAATTATATACTACGAAACCATAGTTACAGTTAGCTATTTAATTGTTATAAATGATTTCAAGTTCACAAAACAAATTTATAAGGGTTTGAAGGAGAGATACGATTCTATTATTGGTTTTAACGAAAAAGAATAGAATTCGGTATAGGAATATATTTTATTTTGTAGATATCGATATCAATATATTAGAATATATAATGAGGAGATTAGTTGTGCTTTTAAGAAGGATTTTAAAAGTTGGATAATAGAAAATTTCGTTTTAGTTTGTTGTTTTTATTTAGTATTTCTTTGAAACATTTTTTGTGAGAATGGTTTCTATATCAGTAAGATTGATAAAGATGTTTTGGAAAAGAATCTTGTTGATATTTTTGTTTATAAATATTCTGTATGGACAAATGAATAATTGTAAGAATGGTTTTTATATTTCTTAAATGTAATATCCTTTATATTTCGATACTATTTCGAAAAGTTTACTTCAATCGATGTATATGATTCTTCAATCTTTGATAGCGTTATTGGTGTCAAGAAGAACGTTAGTTAAGTTGAACCATTTTAGGATTACAGTAATAATAATTCATTTCAAACAATTGATTTTTATAGTGCCATCTCTGAAAAGAACGAGAAAGTTATTTAAAGTATTATAAATCTTGGTAAGTTTTATAATAGAGATATGAAGTATAGTAGTTCCAATGATAGCATTCAATACAAATTCGTTATTTTCTATAATCAATGTAATAAAATCAATTTATTTTTTTTCTATTACAGTTTAGTTTTTTTTAAAATGTTATAAGACGAAGTATTAAGCTTTTATTTTATTATTGTTAGCTTTCGTAAACTATTTTTTGATGAAAGTATATGTTATATATATAATTATTTTGAAGGTCAAGAATATTAATGAGCAATTTTTATCAAATGGATATTCATTTTACTAATTTCGATTCAGAAGGACAATTCTACTGCTATTATCCTTGAATGCTTCGAAAAACTAGTCAATATATTTCGGGATTTTCAATTCAACCTTTCTATCGATTAACAAAATGAATTTTCTATATTATTGAAGATCATTATTGTTTGTTATTTTCATTTTATATGTAAGCTAGTTTGTTTTGATCTTGTCTCGATATATATAGGCTAAATCAGCAAGATACGTTTCAATATTATGATTTACGATCTTCCATCTAATAATAATAATCTACAATTATAATTTCAAAAAAAATCTTTTTTCGAATTCAATCCTTTTCAAAAGGAAGTATACTATACAGATTAGATTTACAAGAGTAATCGAAGAATTCTATTTCGTTTTTCGGGTTTTAATATAAAATTCCAAGGTAGAAAGCATTGTAGATGTTATATTTGTAAGAAAGAAGATTATTGGTTAATCAATTATTCTATCGAAGAATAAAAGGAAGCTAAATGATATTATTGGGAATTTGTTAAAATTAAATAATCTGAATGTGCTTCTATTTTCAAATGTTTGTACTGTTAATATATTATAGGTGAATATAATACAATTATCCTTTCGGATGAGCAATTCATTCTTTTTATAGAAGAATATAAAAATTCTTTATAGAAGAATTCTTAGAAGGAATTAAATGATAACTTTGATCTTGAAGGATTTTTCAACGAATTCATTTTTTTAGAGATTCAAAAGGTTGTTATCGAGTTTTATAATAATACTATTATTCATTTTTTGGGAATTATAATTCTATTATCGATTCAAACCTTTTTTAATTATCGTTATTCAAATGAAGAATTCATCGATATTATAATTGATTCAAAAGTTTCAATCAAATCTATTGCCGGTATGTATCAAGTTGAGGTTCTATAGAAACTCATCGATATTATAATTATATCAAATCTTAATTTTAATATTAATTTCGTTTTCGGAATTGGTAATATTAATTCAAAGGGAATTATAATATTTGATATATTTATTGATAATGTTATTTTTTATATTATAAATATTTATATTCTATTCTTTTTATCATTTGCAGATATAAATCGACTTCATATAGTCTTTGACAATTTTGACAATATTGTTGTAGATTCCAAAGGAAATTATATTTGTTCTATAATTAAAAGATTCAGTTATATATTTCTTTTATAGAATATCATTTCTTTTATTGATTCAATAGAAGTATATCTTTTTATTCTGTTCTTTTATTTTATCAATATAGAATTTCGAAGATTGTATCATCGATTTGGTTATTCTTTTATAGAAAAACTTTATAATATTTTGAAATGTATTGATTATAATGAATATACTAAAAAAGAACTTTGTAAATTCAATAAATTTTATTATTTCTATCAAAAATATAGTAGATCTTCAAAACGATTCAAATTTATCTTATATAACGATATCGAATTCAATTTTATAGTTTATATTGATGTTATATATCTAAACGGAAAACCGATTCTGTATATTATCGATCAAGTAATATATTTCCAAGCTGTATAATTTCTATCTAATATTTCAATAATTGCAATTTGGAATACTTTAAAAGAATGCTGGATCGATATCTATATTAGACCTCCAAATTATCTAATTCATAATATTGAAAAGAATTTCATTAAAAAAGAGTTTATAGATCGAGCTTTATTTATAAATATGATGACGAAATCAATTCCTATTGAATTCTATTAATCAATTGGTATTGTTGAACGATATCATATATTTCTCTATTGTATATACAAAATCATTACTGAAAAGATAATTCAAGAATTTAGTGTTACACAGGATATATATCTCCAAATAACTATAAAGGCTGTAAATGATTCAATTGATTCAAATGGTTTAGTTTCTACATTACTTATATTTGGAATATACCTTAGAATCTTCAATCTAGATCCTTCAAATTCTATTATTCTATAACGAATTATAATTATTGAAAAAGCTATACAGAAGATTCACAAACTTTGTATACAAAGATAGATTAACGATACCTTAAATCAACGAAATGATTCTTCAATAAATCATATTTATAATCTCTCTATCAATTTTGATATTTTAATATAACGAAAGGCTATTGTTTCAAAGAAAAGCAAATAAAAAGATCTATTCCTCTTTCTCGGAATTAATAGTGAAATTTGTAGAATTCAACTTCTTAATGGAATTACTAAATTCAAAAGTATTATTATAAAACTATACTATTCCAAATCAAAAAAAGCAATAGATCTATCAAACAATCCTGATAAAGAAATCAATCTTTCTAATAATCCGGAATCAATCAATCAAAATCCAGATTCACCAAATTCAATACAGAAGTATAATTGAAATACAATTATTCATACAGTAGTACCTTTTACACCTATTGTTATCTATTTTATTAATTACACCGCACAATATCTTTTAGATCAAATCGAAATTCCAATAGTTCATTAATATTTTTCGGAAATACAGTACTTACGCACAGATAATGGCCGGCCGGATTTCACCCGGAATTATTTATCAATATCATTCTATTCAATCTTATTTATTAAATCAATGTTTCATTATTTTAATATAAAATTTTGATATATTTGAGATCTATATATATATTTTAATAATATAAAAAAATTATATTGTTACCCTACTTTAAACCTTCAATATTTAGTATACCAGTTATCAACTGCGATATAGGCCTTTATTCTATTCGATATACTAGCCCCCAATTTTTCGAATAACTCATCATCCAATGTATCCCAAGTTATTTGTAAAGCACTCTTCAATCTTTATTTAATATATTCTAAAATGCTTTTATTTGTAACAAGATCAAAAAACATTTCAAAAACATGTATTTTTAAATACTATCAAATATACTTTATAAGATTCAAATCAAAACTATAAGGAGGCCAATCTTAAATTAATGGAATACCCCTCTTTCGAAACTATACTTTTATTTTGCGAACAATATATATAGAAACATTATCTTATATAAATTGATACCCTGAATCCAATCCTTTGAAAATAAATTCGATTTCTATATCAACTATCTTCAAATATAAATTAGTACTATACCCAAACTTTTTGAATTCAAAATCTCTATTTATAATATAAAGATTATTCCTTTTGATATCACAAAAACCTTTCCAAACTATAACCTTCATATTCTTCTTTGAAGAATATATTTGAATTATATTCCGATCTCATTTTTGAAAGGAAAAACAGAAGACCCATTCCTGCTTTTTACCCCGCCCTCACTCTACAAAGCACTCATCCGACCAGAAGATTAAGCCCCATTCCTCTACTATAAAGCCCCTTCACACTAAACACTATATAAGCCATTTAAATGTATATTCTGATATAAATTCAGGCCTTTTCCTAGCTCTCCAATTGTCTATTCTATATATATAGAAGATCCTTTTAATAATATCCCTTTTGCAATCAAGTCTACAAATTATAATGATTTCCTAATAAATCGATTTGGACTATAAATATATATACTGTATCACTATATATTCATCTCTTTCTAAATAACACTTCTATCAAGGTTTTTTGAATAAGGATTTACCTTCATTGTATAATTGATTCATCTTAATAGTGTTATATATAGTAATGCGAACTATTCCAAGATCATTCGCAATTTTAGTGAATCCTGTACCTTTTGAGGCTTTTCTAATAATTCTATTACGATCATATAGACTAAGATGCTTTTGAAGAATATTATTATTATCAATTGATCTTAATGGAGTGCGTTGTGATGATATAATTAATAAATAGAATATAGATTGTAGGAATGAAACGCGTAAAAATTTATATTTATGCGTTTTCGGCCATTATCAGTGCACGGTTACTGTACTATCGATGTCAAACCCTAATTTAATTATTTTTCTAACAAACGAAGATCTTGAAATTACTTTACCCAAATCTAATTTTGTTGATTCTCGTAGAAAAAAGATCGAAGGATTATTAAAGAAAGAAACTTTCGAAAATATTCCTATCTTTTCAATCCCTATTGGAATTTGTATCTTTGGAAGCCGATTCATCAACAAAATCAAATACATCGGAATTAATAAAGCTATAAAGAAATTACAATTAGTAATTCAAATATACAATAATATTAAAAAAGAAACTATTTCGATTCAATTTCTAATTTTATAAAGGATTAATTAATAGAAATTATTGATCTAAATTTCAATCTTTAAATCGAAGAATATCTATATTTACTTTTGCAATATTTCACAAACCTATATTCAGATTATAATAGAACTAAATCGATCATTTTATATTTATTCTTTTTAAGAAATATATCTTTTACAGGATATTGTTCTTCAAATAAAGAAACCTTTGTATGGCATTGTAGAATCAGATAATTATTAGTTCAAAATATATTATAATTATTATATGAATCGTTTCGGCTTTATAGTTTCAATTTACAATTATTGTCTTTTTCATCGAAACAACAATATGTTTGTATTTGTTGGTATTTAAATCGATGATACATTTATTATCGTCGACAAAGCATTTGCTGAATTAGAGCAGAAACAATTCAAAACTATCAACTTTTAAACAAAAAATCGTGAGATGTTAATAAAGACAAACCCTTTCAAATTCAATGGAATTGTTGTATTATTAATCGACGGTATTATTAATTTAATTCAGGAGTAATATTATAAGAACCTTCAACAAATCGTTTTTAGTCTTGCAGATCTTAAAGGTATTAGAGGCAAATTACGAAAGAATGTTTCAATTCAGGAATAATATATTATTTAACGGGTTAGAGGAGTACATATTATTAATCTCATTTAATTAAAGACTATATATTTATTATCCCGTATTACTCAAATTATTGATTCTATTCCAAAAGATGTTGAATTCCTGAATAAGACTTTTTTTTGGTAATTCTATAATGCTATTAAAGGATTGAGATTTATTTCCTTCGGTTCAAAGATCTTTACCCTTTTTGTATCCGTAGATATAGGATTTGCAAATAACCCTGATTATTTTTCTCAAATCGGATATATTATAGTTCTAATAGACAAATCCAAAAATGCAAATATTCTTTATTAGATTTCTATTAAATGTAAAAAAGTTACTAAAAGTATACTAGTTTCAGAACTTTATACAATAACTTTTGGATTCGATATAGTAAATGCTATAAAATCTTTCCTCGATCAAATAGTTATTTGCGATTATTCTATTCCATTTATAGTATATACCGATTCAAAATCATTTTATAAATACTTTATTAAACTCGGTACTATATATAAAAAACGATTGATGATCGATTTGATATATATTCGTTAATTATATAAGAAACGAAAGATTCAGGAAATTTATTAAATCGATAGAAATACTAATTTTACTAATACAATAACGAAGGCTAAGTTCTATTAAGCTTTAAGGGAATTGATTGATATAAATAAAATTAAATTGGAAATGAAGGTATAAATGAAAAGAATAGGTATTAAGATTTAAGATTTTTCAAATATTAAGATTTAGGTTTTTGGATATTATAATTTTGGGTTTTTCTATTTCGTTTTTGTATCTACATTTATTGTAGCTAGTTATTCTTTTAAAAAGATAATCAATATTGATATTTATATACTTTTAAAACATATAATCCTTACTTAAGCGAAGGCTTCTATATTAAAGCTATTCGCATTCAATAGTTCTTTCGAACCTTGATACATAATATAATCTTTAATTTAAGGGTCAATTGCATAGTAATCCAAACGCCCTTATAGGAATCTCTTTTATGAATAACCTCAATACAATCATAAACGTTTTGATCATTTCTATCGGATACGACGATTACAGAGTCGTACCGACAGTAAGTTATTTTATTCTTTATCTTTATAGTATAATAATTATAATAGCGACGAAGGTGATATTTGAAATGATCCAAATCCTAATGGGTATTATGTAAAAGTAAATTGAGGAGGATTTCGATCGTATACAAATTTGATGAAATTTGCTTGTATGTTTATACGATCGGTTAGTAGATGGATTATATCCTTTATTCAGTATTATATATAATACTAATCGTGTTAAAATGAATAGAGAAAGTCTTTGATCGTATACTAATTTGATAAAATTCGTTTATAGATATATATGATCGGTTTCTTATCCAGTTTTGAATGGTATCACTTTTATACCGAGGATCGAAGAAAGAAAAGATATCGAAAAGAAAGAGGTAAAAAATATTAAGAAAAATCGATAATGATTTAAATAGCTCTTATTCCATTATAGATTTTGAATAGAAGAATATTATAATAGTAATTACGAATTAGCTAATATTGTATATATATATAAACAAATTTCACCAATTTTGTATAGTATTATAATAGTGTTTTGTTTGTATAAATATAATACAGTAGATAATCTGTAATTATTCTTACTTAATCTTTATAATTCTGTTACTAATATCCTATAGGTTCAAAAGAGAATAGAAATGTTCGAACTTTTGTTGTATAAGGTTCTTGATGAATTTGTCGATTATTATATCGGTAGTTGAAAGATAAATTATATAAAAGCTTCCTTTTGAATATTCCTATTATAATTATATATTCTATATATTTGTCACGGGTTCGTAACCCGTTCCTAACTAGTCTGTATGGCTACCTAAGACACCCATCCCCCATATAGTCGGCGTTCTTCCTAGTACCTTCTTCCTTCTTTATAGAATATCATCATATCTTAAAAGTATTCTATCATCATTGTGATAGTATATTCTACCCTTCATAAAGACTCTACTATTAAATGGGAAAGACAGCCTAGTTTTATCAAATAATCAATTTCACGAAATATTCGAAAACTTCGATTATCAATATATCGATAAACAATAAACAACGCTTTAATTCGATTCCAATCCAAACCCAGACCTAAACCCAAACTCAGATTTAGACTCAGATTCAGATCCAGATCTCGATTTAGCCAATACTATATCGTTATACATTCGAAATCAAAGATTTTACAATTATACCTCAGTTTTTAAAACTATCTTAAATAATCTATCATTATATCGGATACCATTCAATCAATTCTGTTAGAATTATCGATATCCCCAATCTGATCAAAGACAATGCCCGAATTCCGAGAGTATATTAAATCTGTTTTTTCTAATTATCAATAACTTATATATAAGCTTTCCAATATTAGAGATAAAGATCTTAAAGATCCAATTCCTATTTTCGATATATTTATCAATATATAGAACCCTGAAGCTATTATATATATACAATATTTGTTTAGTTTCATAAAACGAACATTAGTTTAAGTAAAGCAATATCGACAAGAAATATATATATTACAAGGAGATCTACAATTAAGCAATACAGCTAATACAAAATTAATAACTCAAAACTTTGCTTTTCGGGAACAACTTAATCAATCATTTATCAGCGCAAACCCTACTATATCAATCTATCGATCACAACAAATTATAAAGAATCCTGAACTGTTCAAAGATAAAAAAACAGGTTTTTTGATTTGACAAAACGAATACGAAAATTGGAAAATGAATTTACATATCTATTGGAAAAGCGATCCTATAGTTTTCGATACAGAATAAAAGAAATTGTTATATATAATTTTGCTTTTGGAAGAAATAATTCGATAGAAAAAACAAAAGGATATTAAAGAAATTATAGATAATATATCAGAATTTACTATTGTAGATACATTCCTGAAGAAACTTGATAATCTTTACATTTCAACTGATACTGAACGTAAAACAACAATCAAATTCGACAAACTCAAAATAGACAATAAAATTCCATTTCCTTCTTTTTATTTACAATTGGAATATTTGAATATATTTAATAGAAAAACTCCTCAAGAAATAATTCTTGTAATAAAACAAAAAGTTATTAACGAACTGAAGGTATTAGTAAAAGGCAACTTAAACTTTTGCGAATTTATTGATATTGAAGAATAGAGAAAGAAATTCCAACACACAACAAATTTTGAAGAAAAATTATTCTTCGAAATACGCCTTTTTTATACCTTATTTATACTAAACAAATCAATCCAAATTGAATACAATTGTCCCTAAAGAAATCGAACCAATAGTTGTTGTGATACTATTGCCGGCGCCCAAAACGCATGAAATCGCACTAAAACACAAAAATTCTTACTCTTTTTATTTCTTTATTATGAGTGAAGAAATCTCTATAACGGGTATTACCCCATTCAATCGCTTAGAAGTAATATTAGGCACTTTATACCAAGAGAATTATACTGAGTATACCATTTATAAAGGAAACAATAATCCCTTATTTATCTTTTTCAATCTTACCTTTTTCCAACCCTTCAATTTTCAAGTTCAATGTGATATTTTGAGTTCTAATGATCTATTCAAATCATTAATCAATTCTTTAACGTTTTAATTCAATAATAAACGAAGACAGCAACTCAGTCATTCAGAACCTTGTATTAATTCATCAAAAGAAGTTATCAAACAAACCAAAGATCTATTCATTCTAACTGCTTCTTTGAAAAAGGATAATAAAGAACAATCAAAACTCCTCAACCTAATCGAAATATTCCGCGAATATCTCGAAAAAGGAAAACTCACAAAAGTCTCAAATATTATTATATCCCAAATCTCCTACTTGGAAAACGCTACCAAACGAATCGAAAAACAAGTTAATCATCTTTCCAATCTTTTGAATCCTTCAATCCTTTCTTCTATAATTATTACATTAACCAATAATACAAACTATATTATTATTGCTAAAACTATAAAAGAATGAAATCTAGTTACAAAAGGAAAACCTACAAAACAGAAATCTATAAAACAAAAGGAAAAGAAAAAGGATATCTCAATAAGATGCCTAATCCTTATCAATCCGGAAATCGAATATCTTTTTTTTTTCTCATTCTTTTAAATAAGAAATCAGATCAATAAAGCATTCAAAGCAATTGGTATCAAAGGTTCCATTATCTTGTCACGGGGTCCCCGTATATGGTATACGGAGACCGCTCGGGTTCCGACCCGTAGGAGTCGGACCTCGGATAAGTGTAGGCTAGCCCCGGTCGGGGCTAGCGCTACACATAAATGTGTTTAAGGAACCGTTCCTTCTATAGAAACGTAGCTCTTCGAGCTACGTCTTATCAATAAAAGTGATTTCTGTTATCCTGTCTGCTGCCTCCGTGATATATCTCAGCTATTATTACTTCTACTAATAATAACTTTATTATAATTATCAACAATCTATTCATCTTTTAATTTTTATTAAATAAAAAAGGAATCTGGAATCAAATATTGAAATCTGAAAAAATTCAGAAAGATCAAGTATAATACAAAATGATCATCTATAAGATCTCAATCAAGGAATTTTTAGGACCTAAAAGAATGGATTTTATTTCAGAAGAAATTAAAATATATAATTCTGGTTGTTCTTTAATAGGAATACCATATTGGCTTATTTTATCAACCAAAAGAATAATTCAATGAGAAGGAGTTGTTGTAATAACTTTTGTTATCGAAAAAGAAACAAATCTAGTTATTCGAAAAAGGTTATACATCGCTAGAATTAGTATAAAAGTCGAAAAGTTTTACAATTCCAAATCCAATTCTCAATATCAGAAATGTCAAAATTTCGGTTATAACGAATCATATTACAAGAAACCTTCTATTTGTAAACTATATAACAATAAACATTCTATTGTTGGATATTTCTGTTTAGTCTGTTAAGTAAAAGACAAATCTTATCAATATCTAATAATCAAATATACTAATTGTTAAAGAGATTATAAAACCAATTCGAAATCCTACGAAATCTATCAAGTAACTATAAAGAAAACCAATTAATACTATATAATAATATTCGTATCTTTCAAATCAATTTAAACAAAAGCCTTTAAATTATAAAGAGTACTCTTCAATTTGTTATAGAATTCAATATCGATCTTCTAATTATTCAAGAACTATAGATCCTTTCAAATTCTGAAAAAGATTATTCTTTAATTAAATCGATTATCCATTTCAGTTTCTTCCAATTCTTTCCCAATTATCCTTCGAATCTTTGTCTTTGGATGATGATATACATTTCAAAGGTATACAAACCATTGGTATCTTTAATCCTGAATTCCCCTAAAGATCTAGATATCCAAATTGTTAATATCACTTAAGGGAATTATACTATTCAACTTTTCAATATTTATAATGAAACTGATTAAACGAAAAAGAAAGGTTATATAATCGAAAGATATCTATTCAATACTTTCCTTATTCAGTATATTATCCTTATAGGAGATTTCAATTCTTATCATTCTTGGTGGGATCTATTCTCGAATAAAAGTTTGAATGTTGATCAATTAGCGGAATAGTTTGAAGACTATAATCTCATTCTGTTTAACGAATTGGATATTAGTACCTTTTATCGAACGAATATAACAAATCCAAGTGTTCTGGATCTCATTTTAGTTACAGAAGCTATTTCCTCCAACATTATCGATTGACAAGTTCTTTTTGATCTTGATTTAGATCATTTAGGTATTCTTTTTGAAGTAAAAGGCAATTCTTCCTATATATCAAACGTTGTTTTAATAATTAGATTCAATACAAAACTAGCTAATTGGGATAAATTCGTATTTACCCTGAAAACCGAGATATCGAAATCATCAATCTTGAATTCGAATGAATATTTTAATTTATTCACTTTAGAATCCGACTTTCTTGATTCCCTATTGATTAATAAATCGAATATATAAATATTCAATGATACCATTATAGAATTTATTCGAATCATTATATATTCAGCAAATACAAACATTCCTAAATACAAATCAACCAAAAAAGCAAAACCTTAATGAACTCCAGAATTGAAAGATCTTCAAAAAAGATTTGCGTTAGCATATAAAAATACCAAACAATATCCTAAAAATGATCTGTTCAAGAGAGTTTATCAATCAATAAGAAATCATTATTGTTAAACTATTAAAACAACTAAGAAAAACCATTGAAATGAATTTCTGGAAAAGAAGGATATTCAAACGATTTTCAGAATTATATCCTATACAAAAGATCTTCGAATCGAAAGGATCCTGAATATCAGATCTAGCTCTTCAAAACTGGAAAGTTTATTCGAAGGAAAATACTCAATATTCAGATCAATCCTATTCCTTCCTCTTTCAAGTACTTCTGTACCTATATAGAAAGGATACAAACAATCAAAACAATAGAACTAATCCAAACTTATTGAAAACGAATTTTTTAATACATACTTAGCCAAAATCAAGGGGAAAATCTTAGGCTTTGATAGTATTACTCAAGAAATTATTATCCAGATTTATAAAGCAATCCCAAAAGAATTCTTTATACTTTTTAACAATTTAATCAATCTAAGGTATCATCCTTTTTGTTAAAAACAAACTACAGAAGTTATCCTCAAGAAATCTTCGAAACCAGATTACAGTATACCAAAAGTATACAGGATCATCGCATTACTCAACTACTTAAACAAAATCAATAAAAGAATCCTAACTCAAAGGCTTAGCTATCTAACAGAAATAACGAAACTATTTCACTATACACAAATGAATGAAAGACAAAAAAAATCAGCAATCGATACAACAATCCTATTCACTATCGAAATCGAAAGGAATATTAGAATCAAAAAGAAAACTTCAGCTTTCTTTCTGGATGTCAAAGGTGCTTTCGATTATATATCTAAGAATCATTTTCTAGATATATACAAGAATCTAAAACTCCTAATCAATCTTATCGCTTGGATTTCATTATTCTTGGAAAGTAGATTATTCAAACTCTCATTCGATAGTTAAATAGAAACCTTCAAACCAATCAATACTGGAATTCCACAAGGAAGCCTTATTTCATTAATCCTTTTCTTAATCTATATCCGAGATCTTTTCCAATCGAATTCGATTGGATATCTTTTGTATATAAACGATATAGCCTTAATCATATATTCAATAAACTGGAAAAAGAATATCCTTTTCCTCGAAAAAGCAACTCGGCAAATCTATACTCTAGATGAAAAGAATGTTATTCAATTCGATCTAATCAAAATAGAACTCATATACTTCTTTACATCCAAATATATCAAAGATGTTTTAATCAAATTTCCAAATTCCGAAATTGTACAATTTTCAATACTAATAAGATGATTAGGAATATAATTCGATTCTGGGTTCAACTTTAAACAATATATTTCAATCCGAATTATTCAAACTAAAACAGCATTTTATCAAATGATTAGATTAGCTAATATAGAAAAAGAGTTCAGCCCGAAAACATTAAGACAATTATATATAGCCTGTGTGACCAATATAATCGATTACGGATCAATCATATAATAGAAAAATCAAGCATCATTCAAAAAGATTCTTCAATTATTTCAGAACCTTGCTTTTCGAAAAATCTTAGAAATCTTCAAAATCTTACCAATCAAATCAATAAAAATGGAAGCTATATTATACCCCCCAGAAATCAGATTAAATATTGGAATTAGACAATATGCCTTCAGATTATTAAAAATTTCGCTTTCTCATTCAATCAATATAATTACTCGAAAATTAGCTATCGAAAAAGCAGATCTAAATCTAATAACAACCTTTCAGAGGAAATTATCAAAGCTTATACAATTCGAGAAAATTATAAGTTCAATCGAAGAAGATTTCGATCCTTTTACTTTAAAGAAGATCGATTATTTTTATTTCCCTCTGTGGAAGAAAGATATTCTATATAAAATCAATATTAGTAAATTATCTAAAGAAGAGGTAATAATCGTTTACAATCTAATTTTCAAATATAGAGGCAAAAATATTATTGTAATTTATACAGATACCTCCTCAACCTTGAAAAGAATTGGAATAGGCATCAGAATCATTATTATCTCAACCAATAACCAAATCTCCCATAAGGAAATTTTTAATATTAGTATAAATCAATTGGTATACAATAAAGAGCTTTTTGGAATCACTAAAACGATCGAATATACTAATTCTATAACCCAATCGAACAACAAATTCAAAATCTACTTAGATAATCAAACCGGATTATATCGATTGAAAATACCATCCGATACCCCTGATCAAACTTGCCAAATCAAAACAATCAAAACAGCAGAATCTTTTATACAAAAAGGAACCGAAATCTCATTCAATTGGATTCCGGGATATACCTCAGTAAAAGGAAACGAACTAACCGATACTTTAGTAAAAGAAACTACAAAATTAAAATCATCATCTAACGAAACTAGCTTCGTTTCTTTAGAAATGAAGATCAAAAGAACAAAAGATCAAAAATGGAAAATCCTCCTCAATTCAATCAACTCAAATTATTCAAAATCATACCCTTGGAAAATTAATTCGAAAATCGGAACCTTAGAAAACACCAAAAGAAACTATATCAATGCCTTATTTCAGCTCAAAATCGGATATAGTTATTTCAAATCATACCTAAAACATTTCGGAATTACATCAAACGACAATTGCAGATACAAAAAAAGGGAAACTCCTGATCATCTTCTCCTTAGTTGCTTTGTATACAAATTATCAAGAAATATACTCAAGAAAAACAACCCTACCTTACAATTAACTATAAAGTACCTATTTTATACCAAAACGGGAATCATTAAAACCCTCGAATTCATCGAGACAACGAAAATAATCACTAGATCATAGCACCTTACTAAACTGCAAGAAGAAGAAAAAGAAGAAAGGGATCAATTAGATGAATTCGACTAAATTGATCAAATTTGGTCAATTTGGTCAATTTGGTCAATTTAATTGACCAAATTGACCAATTACTCCTTCCCCCCCCCTTTTTCAAAAAACAACTATTTCAATTTGAATTATATTACATTTCATTTGTTATTTTCCTTATTATATATAATAATATTGATAAGAAGGGTTTTAGAACCCCAGGATTAGTTTTCACTTCCCCCACTCAATTAAGAAATGGAGATCAACTCCATCAATTTAACTCTGTACTTACTATAATCGCTAGACCAGTATATTACCATTTATTATTTGTTAAAAGCTTATAAAGCTTCTAGCCGTCTTAAATAGTCTTAGACTCAGTGTAGACGTTAATTAAATCAATCAATCAATCAAAGAAATTCCAAGTATAAAACCAAAATTGTCAGAATAATGAATATTACAATACAAACTCTTTGAGATCTAATTCAACTTATACTCAACGATAAGCATTACCAGTACCTCATATCCAAAGCAACCTTATAGATTTCGATACAATCAGAACCCCAAAATAAATACAAAGAGAATACAAATATCTTTATAATCTATACTATTTTTGTAAACAATCTGGATATCGAATTACAGATTATAAAGCAAAGAAATAAACCGATATTATAAGAAATACAAATAGATATAAAAGCATTTCCTGTAAAAGTAGTTATTTGAAAGATAATCATCAACTATATCAAAATCAACAATATCGTTTGAGTAATTCAATTAATCAAGGTAGTTATCAACGAAAAGAATATCAAGTATAACTTCAAATTCAATAATACCGCTCCTTTAATCCAATTAATCGTGGAAGTTTCCAATAAGGTAATTATCAAGATTACAATAATCATCAATAATAATATCTTAATATATTCACTAAATTTGTTAAAGAAAAAACATTAGCATTATTAAAAAGTGTATCAAATATACCTCTTTGTAATACAATATCATTATCATCTACATCTATTCAAGAGCACTCGGGAAAAGTTTAATTTTTTTGTCACGGGTTCATAACTCTATCGAGTAGTGTTGATACCGATCAAACTACTTCTACCCTTTTAGGGGTTTCGTGGCCTAGTGGTAGAGTTCTAGCCCCGTGACATTTTGCGACAAATCGTTCGCGGAAGTTATCAAAAAATATAAAATGGATACAACGAATAATAACTAGTAAAGAATTTTTACAATTCAATTCTATAGACAGCAAATCTCTATTCATTCAAATTATTATATTCTCAATACACTCCTTTCCTTTCAATATAATCAGTTTGATTGATAATGGATATTCAGGAAAGACATTTATTAATTGTTCTTTCGTTGATCAAAACAATATCCCAATTCGACTCTTACTATATCATCGCAAACTCTATTTGGTAAATAGAAACATTGCAAATATCATTATTGATTATTTTATAATAGATATAACAATAGAACAATATAAAGAAATATAATTATTCTTTATTACAAAACTTTCCAAAGAAACTTTAGTTATTTTCGAATTATCATAATTACAATATTATAATCTATATATAAACTAACAGGATATAATTTTTTCTTTCAATTTTTAATATTGTATAATTCATTGTTGCCCTTACAATATATTCGATCTAATACAAACATCAACAATCCCTTGACCAATATATACAGATCAAATATACAAAAGTAGTATATCTACAAAATCATCTATTAATAAAATCCTTGATATATTACCTTCAATTAAAACTTTCCTTTTTAATACAAAGAAGAATTCTTCTCGATATTTATTATTATTTATCGAAGACGAAAACGAAGACGATGAAACATATATTCAAAATTTTAAGACAATCTTAAAAAAACCATCGGAGTAAGATTATAATAAATCAATTTCTACAGACGAAGATTATAATTCAATGGAAGATTCTGGAATCGATTTACAAATCGATAAAATCTTGATATCTGGTATAAATCATTATTATACAAAAATTTGCAATAAAGGAATATCATTTTAAGCACAAATGATATCGAACCAATATCCTATTCAGTATAAGCTTATACAAAAGATCGCTGAACAATATTGGCCGAAATCAATACTAAAAAATGAACCCTTACTATCGCTATTAGTTCTAATCCCAAAAGAATAAATCGAGATCATTTCCAATACAAAATCAGATTTAGATAATATCTATTGATTACAAATTATTAGTTTTATATTTTTTTGCCAATAAAATAAAATGAAGGTTATACATTTTACATAGAAGGAATTAGATCGAATAAAAGAGACTATCTAACAAAAATGTTTATATAAAACAATAATAGTTCTAGCTCTTTAGAAATAAAACTTCAAAAATATATTATATAGAAAAAACAATATTGCTAATATATTAGCCAAAGTATCTTCAAAGCTTTACGATTTTGTTTACTATTATTATCAATTAGAACACCTTCGAAAAATAATAGAGATGGATATCGAGAAATTTTTTAATAGCAAATCATTATTCAGCAATAACGAGATCAAGGAAAAGCTCTCTTTGTAGCTTCAAAACAAACTATTTGCTTTTCTACTTTATTATACAGATACATTTCCTTTATATCGAGTATAGGATTACAAAATAGAATTAATATCTAAAAAAGAATCTTTATATTTCAAAAATCGTCCTTTGTCCTTTCTCGAATTAAAAATAATTCGAAAATGGATCGATAACAATCTTACCAAAGATCTCATCCGGGAACCAAAATTACAAAATGTAGTTTCACTACCTCTAACAATCAAATTTGATAAAGGGGTTTGTATTTGTTAGAATTATTGTAATTTGAATAATATTATTATTAAAAATCGATACCTTTTACCAATTGTTTGAAAAACTCTAAATACTCTTTATAATACAAAAATCTATACCAAATTAGATATTATTGCTATTTTCAATAAACTTCGTATTGTAAAAGATAATAAATAGAAAACTGTTTTTATTATTCGATTTGGATTATTCGAATTATTAATTATACTTTTTGATCTTTGCAATATATCAGCGTTATTTCAATATTATATTAATTATACTTTGTTTAACGAACTGGATAAATATTATACTATATATCTCGATAATATTCTTATATACTCCGAAGATAAAAATCAATATCGAGAATATATTTGTAATATAATTTAGAAATTATAAGATGCTGATTTATAAATCGATATTAATAAATACAAATTCGAAACAATTTCTATGAAATATTTAGATCTTATAATTATAATCGAAAGTATAAAAATAAATCAAGATAAAGTATCAATTATTATCTTTTGAGCATAATCAATATCTATTAAAGATTTACAATAATTCCTTGGCTTTACGAATTTTTATTATCGATTTATAAAAGACTTTTCAAAGATCTATTATCCTTTAAATAACCTTTTGTAGAAAGGAATAAATTGATAATGGAAGAACGATTATACAATAGTATTCGAGAATCTAAAAAAAGTATTCATAATAGTTCCAGTACTTGTTTATTTTAATCATAATAGGAAAATTATATTAGAAACAGATATTTCGGATTAAGCTTCGAAAAAGATACTTTTTTAATATAATAATAACAATGTTTTATAATCAGTAATATACTTTTCTTTGAAACATTCGATTGTTGAATATAATTACGAGATTTACGATAAAGAGCTATTAGTTATTATTAAATCAATAAAGGAATAACGATCGGAATTATAAAGATCTCAATAGAAATTCGAAATCCTAATCGATCACAAAAATCTGGAATACTTTACAATAACGAAAACATTAAATCAATATTAAATATGATAATCAGAATTCCTATCTCAATACAATTTCCGAATTGTTTATCGATCAAAAACCAAAGCAATTCGGCCAAATACTTTGAACCACTGATAGAAGGATCGATCTGATAATTCTGATCTCAATAATAAATGTTTAAAAAATCGGGAATGTATTGTTTTATCTATTGATAGATTCGATATAGATCTATATAAAGAATTTACAAGCGATTTTTCGTTAATTACAATAGATTAAACAATACCATTTGAAGACAAACCCATCGACGAACTCATTGATACAATATATAACAGATTAGATATAACCAAACAATTAATATCAACAATCGGAAACCCCTTTACAATTAAATAGCCAAAAGAATTTAGGAAAATTTTACAAATAACTATACAGGATTGCTGTATTTACAATAATAAAATCTATTATTATGAAAAACTATAGATTCCATTTAATAATAAACTAAAGATACAAATTTTATATAGAATACATTCATCGAACCCCGCTAACTACCCTAATTATACGAAGACTATTGATTTGATTTCCAGAAGCTACTGATGACTACAAATACATCAAGAAATAAACATCTATATTCAAGCTTGTGAATTCTATATTCGAACAAAATCCTCAAAATCATCCCCTTCAGGATTTCTGAAACCGTTACCTGTTCCTTTCCAATCATAATCAGATATTTCAATCGATTATATTATACCTTTGCTAGATTGTAAACACTATAATTCAATATACAAATATATATTAATAATTGTTTATAGATTAACAAAAATAAAACACTTTATAAATACAAAATCTCTAACAATAGAAGAATTAATTAATACTTTCATTAGCTATATTTATACATTATATAATCTCCCAGAAAATATCATTTCAGATCGAAGAATACAATTCGTATCAGAATTCTGGATACAGTTTTCTGAACGATTAAAAGTAGCCCTTAAATACAGCTCAACATTTCATCTACAAATAGATAATCAAACAAAACGAATCAATTCAATTCTAGAACAATATTTGCATATATTCATAAACTTTCATTAAGATGATTAAATAAAATAATTATTATTAATAGAATTTGTTTCAAACAATTTGGTTTCTAAAACAATAGACTATTCGCCGTTCTTTGCAAATTACAATTTTAATCTACAATTGAATATGAAATCTAATAAACCCTACCCTCCAAATATAACAATAACTCAAAAACACAAATTCTTCAAAAGAAACAAAACAACCAATAAAATAGAACATATCCTGAACCAATTTAGAACATTTACAAAACAATCTATTACAATTTATAAAGAATATACAAATCGGAATAGATCAGATTCGCCATAATATATAAAAGGACAAAAAGTATATATGAATACAAAAAATATAAAGACATTTTGTAAAGCAAAAAAGCTCGACGATAAATAGATCAAACCATACAAAATAATAAAGATCTATCCATACATTTGCTTAACCGAATTACCAGAAAATATATGAATTTTCCCAATATTCCATTATTCGTTACTAAAACCAACATATCCAAAACCTCATTTCTTAGGACAAACTTTAATTAACGAATCAGAATTGAAAACCATAAAAGACAGAATCCTCGAAAAAAAAAACGAAAAGAAAGAACCAATTCAGAAATGGATATTTGAAGATATACTTGATAATTACAATAAAGACGATTATCATTATCAAATCAAATAAAAACATTACACATTAATCTAATAATTAGCATCAAATCTAAAAGGCAATAAGAAAACTCTAATCGACTATTACTATTTACATTCTGAAAAATCTAAACCATTATCATAAATCTTGAATCATTTAAACACTACAATACTATTGCCAACTCCAATTTCTACAAAGACTTTACAACAATCAACAAAAAAGAAAATACAATTTATTTGAACAGAAAAATAGTATCTCAAATTTTAAAACGATCTTAAAATTTGAAAGGTAGTTTTACAATTCAGGAATTTGGAACGCCTGAACAAGATTTTGCTTGAATAGTTGTTTTTCAAAAAGGTTTTATTAGTAGTTTAAGGACAAACTAGACTTTGAAGAAAAAGATACTATCACGAATTCGTAACCCGTTCCTAGCTAGTCTGCATAGCTGCCTAAGGCACCCATCCCCCATATAGTCGGCGCTCTTCCTAGCACCTTCTTTCTTCTTCGTAGAATATCATCATATCTTAAAAGCACCCTACCACCACCGTGATAATATTGATATATTTGAACTTCGTAGTTATTCGTTTGTTTTTATCAATTACCAATCTAATTGCTTATTGATTATTATAGAATATTGATATTGATTCTTTCATTGTAAAATCGATTTCTTTTAGAAAGTATAGAATTGCTATGGTTTCTTTTGATATACATTCAATACCGAATAGTTCAACTTTAATAATTGAGATAATTATAATATCTTGCTTAGATGCTTTCTATACAATTAAGCTACCGAAAAGGAATATAATGTAATTTTGAGATGATTGATATATATCAAGATCATTTATGAAAAAAATGTCTGAGAAAACGAAAAGTTGTGATATCTGATCATTGTTGTATTGTATTGTAAGAAATCTTATATTCCAGAGATATTCAATATAATAGTTAATGATTTTCATATATTCGGTCGATGGATTGATCAAATAATGATTTAGTTGTAAAACAGCGAATGAGATGTTTGCTTTTATTATAATTGTAGTATATAGGATTGATTCTATTTTTTTTGATATAGTTTGATTATATATATAGGAGTCTGATCTGAGTTTTTCTGAAATATTATTATGAATAGTAGTATATATACTATTCTATTTGTTGTTTTAAATTTCTTAACAATTTTTTCAATATATATATTATAAGCTAGCTATAGCTTTTTCTTGGATCGATTACAAAGGATATATATTCTTAGAAATCATTTTGTGTTTTCAAAATTATATAGTTTATATATAATTTTGATTTCTTTAATGATTTTGGTAGTAGCTAATTCGTTCTTTTTGTGATATATAATTTGAATATCATCTACAAAGAATAAGATCATGATAATGTATTTTGGATTTATATATAAATATAGTTTCTTTTTATATTATATCAATCCCAATTTTTCGAATATTCAAATGAAATCTCTGAATTATATTGTTGAGGAATCACGGAGATTATATAGAGTTCGATCGATGATAACGTTTTTGTTGGGGATTTTGTAGCTATCAAAAAGATGATATACAATTGGGGTACCAAAAAGATCATACAGAATGTTAACGAAGGTATTGATTATATTGTATTATTTTGTTTCGATATTATATTTGATGATGATTGTTATTACGATTCGGAATGATCGATTGGTTAGTGTAATGGTATAAGTAGTTTCAATAGTATTTTTAATCTGAAGGTCTTTTTGTATTATTAAACGAGAGTAGTAATAAGTGATTAAGCTTTGATCATTGTATTATATATAAATATTTATTAAAGAGGGATTGATTTTATAGATTTCGATCCGGAATCGATTTTATATTAGGTATTTCTAGCTTTAAAGTTATTAATTTCAAAATCACAATCTTGTTTGAATTAATATCCTATTTGATGTTCTTTTAATTGATAATAAAAGCGGGGTAGTTTCGAAGTTATAGAAGTATGAATTCGAGGGAAAGGTATTGTTTGTGATTTATTGATTGTAGATTAAATGGATGATAATAATAGTCTTGTTTCAATTTCAGCGATGATTATATTATGAATTATTACAAATTGAGAACGTTCTTTTATATCATCCATTTCAGATTGATTGTATTAGAAGATAGAATGGAAATCGTTAAGGCGATTTAATCCCGATGAATCTATTTTTTGTATGATAACAATTCCAATGTAAGATTCAGTGTTGAAATTATTTTTCTAGTAATATTGTTGTATGTGTAGTTGCCTTCGAATATGTATTGGTTGTTTTAGGATATAGTTTTGGAAGAGAGGTGATTCTGATTGGTAGTCGAATGATTGAAATTTAGATGGATTGATTTAAACTCTAAATATTTCAATTCTCATTAGATGAGTTTTCTTCGGTTTCCTTTTAAGATTATGAGTCCGCGAGTCTTTTATCAGTAAATCTGTAAACTCGTGAACAATAGCGTAGCCCCTACGAGGAGCAAAACTAGCAAATTTCACAGAAACTTTCTCCATCATGATCACGATCACAGCAATGAAATTCTCCACAACAATGTTCGAAACAAACGTGGCATTCATAGAGACATATTTCAGTCACCTAGTCGTCCAAAATGCGACCATGCTATGGTATAAGTAGAATAATAATAATACAACAAATCCAAACAATTCAAACAACCAACTACTCATCAATTTTCCTCCGGGAAAAAAATCCCAAAAAAATTTCACTAGAAGTCAACAAAAAGTTCCAAATTCCAAACAAAAACAACGCAAGTAGCACATCCTGCGCTTCAAAATGCCAAACAAGTCCAGATATTTCCATGCCTTTTTACCATACCATCATTGCCAGGTCGTTCCATCAAAGATATAAGGAAAAGAATATCTATGGATACATGCGTGTGCCGACAATTGTCTAATCGTCATGTCCGTCGACGGAATTCCAACATTCATAAGAGAAGAGAATTTACTCGCAGCCAGACCACCATTCATCCGTCTTAACACACTTGGATCCGGATGCACACTCAGTTGGTCCGCTGTATCCTTCACCACCACATTGGCTCCATTGTGCGACAGTTCCGGAAGAGGAAGAGGAAGTGGCGGATGCGGCGGCGGATTTAACGCCGGTTTGACCATCATTAGCCTTGGTGACGGTAGCAGTAGCAACGGCCTTGGAGGAGGTAATGGTAGACTTGACTTTGGTGGTGAGGGTGGATCCGACGGCAGTGTTTGAAGCCTTGGCAGAGGTGACAGAGGCCTTGGATGTAGTTGCAGCGGCAGATCCTGAAGCAGGGGTACCTCCAAGTGCCTTGTTGATATTGGCAAGGTAACCAGAGTTGCCGATCAAAGTAACCATATCCCAAGCCATGACACCGCCGAAGCTCTTGAATGTCTTGGAGTAAGTGATCACATCAGTGAGGGTAGCCTGGTCAACGTATCCAACAGTGGCAGCGCTGCTGCTACCTGGGATACCAACGAAAACCTTAACATTCTTGTTTTTGGAGGTGTTTGAAGCCCAGGTATCCCAGGTGGCCATGTTGAAAACGCTTTGAGTAGTGCTTCCCTTAACAAATTTGTTGAGACCACAGTTGTTGTTGTAAAATTGAACGAAGACAGCGTCGAAGGAGACCGCACCTTGAAGGAAGGATGTATCGGCTTGATCGGGGTAAGGGCATTGTGGAGCGGCAGTCAAATAGTATTTCTTGCTGGTCTCAGCATCAGAGAGAGTGCGAAGCTCTTGAGCAAAGACGTCCAAGTTGGCAAGGCCTGGGGTTTCGATATCAAAATCGAAACCATCGACGACGGCGTCACCGAATGGTCTAGTAGTAGAGGATGAAGCTCTGGGACCGAAAGCAGCCCAGACATTCTTGGCCGCAGTGGTGGCGGCACTAGAACTTGAGAGTTCATTTTCGGTATAGGTGGCTCCTCCAATGGAGAGGAGAATGGTCTTACCCATGCCTTGGCAAGTGACGATATCCTTTCCGACTTGGGTGGGATCAGCGTTTCCGACATTGACAGTCAGCTTGTTGATGGAGATCAAGAAAGCGATGGGAATGATGTCAAAATCAGCACCTGTTAAGATTTGTTAGTACTTTCCTTACGTTTCTTCAACAGTACAGACTAGGGGAAAATCTTACTTGAGCAATATGATGCGAGCGTGCCTTGGTTAGGACCTTGGCCCCAGTAGATAGCAACATTGTTTGAAGCGGTTGTGCTGAAACCAGCAAAGGCAGATGGAAGGGATGCAAGCATGCTTGCAAACCCGATGAGACTTTTTGTTGAGTACATGATGAAATGAGGTAGATAAAAAAACGTAACGAACTTAAATTCCAAATGAAGTTATGAAGTTATGAAGGAGAGTAATGGGATAAAAATCCGAAAATGAAAAAAAATGAATGTGGGTAGGAAATGAACGTGGGTAGGAAATGAACGTGGGTAGGAAATGAATGTGAGTAGTTGTTGTTGATGATGCTTCAGTTTCCGAGCCGGGAGAGCATACTTATATCTATTTCATCTCGAGACCGATGAGCTGATTTTACATCTGGATAACATCAAAAGGCTCCCGTTTCCAAGCATTTCATTTGCCATGAATAGATCATGACGAACTACGCCTTCCTGGAGCAGGTTCTCGTTGCAGTGGGATCAAATATGAGATGAAATTCAAATACTATGTCAAGCGACCCCAGTCACAACCTACAAGCCCAAGATTCCTTCAAAGTAGATATGTCAATCGGGTAGTTGATTATGAAAGTGATGCAGCTTCCTGATGAGACGATTTTTCCTCATACTTAGGCATTCAAGCTGTAATGCTATTGGATATTAAACAATGTGTTTTGGAATCGGGAGATTCGATGCTCCCGAAGGATTGAACGTTCGTTTGCCATTTGAGGACTCGGTGGAACTTAAGGGGCCAAAATTTTGTCAGCAAAATTTTGTCAGCCCTAGATGCCATACTTTCGTACAATCTCGAGAAATTTGTAGACCTGGTATTGAGAAGAACGGCCAGTTTCTGCTAGAAAATATTGGTATTAATCATTATGCATTCTTGTGTTTCTTTTTTGCTCGCGTATGACACTTGTCAAGCACGTATCTCAAGGCACAACAAATATTGCGTCTGCTATTTCCTCCCAAACATTCTGACTACAAATATCTCAGGATTAGACGATATTGTCCGTGTTGGTTACTGGGTGAGTTATTCAAAGATGATGTGGCGGAGGAAAACCTTAAGTGGCATATAATTCTAATATGAGGCTCTAAAAATGTAGAGCGTTTCACTCTATGCAGTGACGACTCTGCAGTATGTTCAATTAGGTATTGATAGCGATATTGAATCTATAATTGTCCGTAAGTAGATAATTAATTACACAGTGAAAAACTGCCGACTTACGACATCAAAGCTCATAAATATATATATATAGCATTGCGACACGATCATGGCCATGACCTGGATGAAGAACCAGCAGCCGGGTCGTCTAGATCAAAGCACCAATCATGTGCATGTCGTTTTAGTAGCACATGGAGGAAGTAAAATCCTGATTGGGAGTCAGCATCGACAAAGCTAGAAGCTTGTTGTAACGTTGCCAGGTTCCTGTCCTCGGTTTGAAATTAAGGATTCGGGTACTAACCTTACGGCTGAGCTCCTAACGTCGACCCCATATCTGCTTTCATATGCATGCAGAAAAGGAAATGTGATCTGCAGAATCTTGAGGAACAATGAACCTCATCTCACAAACGTCGCATTCGATGCCCGCGTTTACACAATCAATGTGGATCGATGAGATGCTGGAGGAGTGCAGAAGTTTACCCCACGCATGATTCAGTTGGGGAGGCTTTATGCTTACATAATGACTCAGGTCGCCTCATTCCTGCCCCTGAAGCTAAACCCCTTTAAACCTGTTGAACTTTCATATAAAACGAGTCAGCCGCGAAGGATTGAGGTTCTGCTGGTAATTTACTTTTCCACGTCGAATGATGATTAGAAAAATTATATTCTCGAAAACACGTGAAAATCTTACGCCGAGCAAAACATTGTCCCCACACATCAGGAATTCCGAGAATCATTTGCTGACTAGATAATTAGATGGAGGATTCTTCCTTCTTGATTAGTTTTATAACTACAAAGATTTATAATCCATAATTCCTCCCGTCTATTCTTGATTTTAAGCTTCTGACTACCTTCCCAATATCATTGTTTTGTATTTTACCCCCTTCATCTCAATGCACATCAGATGATCAAGGAATACAATGTTTACGATGTCTTGAAGTACTTCATCTAGGTAATGCCTATTGTCGGTATATTGTTTAAAGCTTATATGAATTCTCAGAGGAATGTACAGGAGTAACCATCCGTTCTTGCTATCTTTATCCTAATCCTTCGTACAGCGAATTACAATCCCATTTACATCTACCGGCATGAGTTTCATCATGTTCACGTTACATCTCGTACTCCACATTCCATACTTGATACTGGCATTTCCGTAAAGATTTACCTTTAGCAGTAGAAGGCTTTCTCTAGATTGCACGAAAATTGTGGCAAAGTAACTTATCCAATTTCCCCGTGAAAGCCTGTCTTTTGATGAAAGAGAAGTTCTCAATCTGACAGAAGCTAACTTCCCATTGAGGCTGATGATACAGTTGTTCCATTTCTTGTCTGACTTTTTTTATCTATCTCTCATAAGCATCATCTACTTTTAGGTCAGCACTCATGTCTTCCAAGACTGATTTCACGATAGTTTATGATTCTCTTACTTGATGGATGCAAGTAGACACCTACGGCATACGAACTCAGCCCCAAACGTATTCCAAATCTATGAGAATAGTTTTGATCAGTCTTCCTCTCAAAGAACTAAGTATAGCACAAGTTGTCATGCTCATTATCCACATCGGAATTCCGGATTCTAGAAGTTAAGTCATGCTCCGCTTCGTCAAATAGAGTATCTCTTGATAGCTTATTCGTATCTCAATTGCCGGCACGGTGATGCTGAAATCAAGTGATTGTTGTGCGAGCATGACTACAGCGGCCTAGAAAGTATCTAGAAGCAGTCAGCCACAGCTTGATAATTCTTAAAATTAACTGCAAGGGACTTTCGACTGTGTGTATTTCATGCACATTGATGGTGAAGTGCACCAGGGAGTATACTCGAAAAAGCAATTTGAGATTTGGGCATAACCATATTCTTAGATTGATCTTTCGTAAAATTGAAGGCATGATAAAGATAATCATAAGGAGATGAGATTAAACCATTTACACGGAAGCAATCGAAGTCGAATTAATTATCATTCCGGAAGTTGGACAACGTTCCATGAAGCCATACATCTACTAAAATGCTTAATCGAAAACTATCAATGATTTCTACCTACCCACAAAATAGACTAGATAAACAGCACAACATACCATACTTCTTTCCAAACTTTGAATATCTAAACTTGTGAGGCCTTTTGTTTGTCAAGCACCAATTGGAACATTGAAAAGTTCGATGATATTCGATTGTTCTTTCCCAATATGCGTATTTGTTTGTAAGTACTTGCTTCTTTCCATAATATAGAACAGCTCTTCCCCAATGTGTAATCTCATCCGTATATATTCATACCTTCCCATGGTTTGGACTGCTCTTTCCCTACCTGCTTATTCCTCATATTCGCCAATCGATCTGATATCTGAAGAACCATTGCTCCAATGTAACTTTCAAAGTATCACAACAATCCAAACAATCCATTAAGCATGTCTTTGGAGCCCCCCGAGAACGATATCACTGGAGATTCAACCCCAAATCTCACCGATAGTGACGATAGTGATTTGAGCGATGACACAGTTGATCGTCAGTTATCGGCCAAGTTCCTACCTGAGTATGTAGTGCCATGACCCTTTCCTGCAGAAGCTAATTCGAAGCAGGAACACTAAGTTCGATTTCGTTCTCCTCGATGTCTTCACTCGAACTTCCGGAAAGGGTCGTCGAATTGCAATAATCGTTCTCGATGGAGAAAAAGCTGAATTCCTTCTACCTCTTGAGAGAAAATTGCTCGTCGAACATTACGACTGTCCAGCTATTATTTTATACTCGAGGAGTGATGGAAAGTCTCAGTTCTTTATTGAAAATTACTGCAAAGATGATGCCAGAACCGATTGGGAACCATTCGAGACGTCACATGGTGTTCTTGCGCTGAATTATCTTTTGGACGCAACAGACGCACAATTCAACGATCGAAAAGTGGGTAAACATATTCGGACATTTCTAGGTGGTGCCAAAGATTTTGTGGCTATAAACTATCCTCAACAGCATTATGTACAACTAGAAAAGCAGCGGGTAGATGATTGGTTTGAAATAATGCCATATCGAGCAGGATGCGATACGGCGTTTGATGATAGGACGATGGAATATAGGAGGGTGCACCTTTCAAATTCGACGATCATTGATGCCAACTTCGCGGACGAGGTAAGAAACGATATTTCCAGGAATCCAGTTTTTGTCCATCAATTCGGAGCTATTGGATTCACTCTCATAAATCTGTATACAATCCACAATTTCAACCACATAACAAGTGGAATCCCAGACGCTTTGGTAAAGCAAGCTTTATCAGCCAATGAAGATGACGAAAATCCTTTTGTAGGAGTTAACGCGGGTACGATATTCTTCTATATTTCACCACGATTGTGTGAAGAAAGGACGAACAATGAAAATAACAATGAGCTGATATACGATCTTTATGAAATACACGGCAAAATTGTGGCCCCCTTCCCAGATGATCCAAGTATTGGCACTGCGGCAACCACCCTTGCGGCCTACCTTGCATTATACTTATCCGAGCACGACATTCTATGTCGCGAAAGTCATGAAAGAGAGTTGAACATTGGCGATCACAGGATATCGATATTCTTGATGCGATTGGATACTGCCAACAGTACCAAAAATCAAGAATGTCGAGTTGAAGTTGTGGTGGAGACAGAGGTTGATGCTCTTTTGAAGATCAAGATTACCGAACTCAAGTTTGGAGCTCCAGTTACATTGGTGAAACGCGAATCGATGGAGGTGTCTCGTCGATGTCTGAATACGGAATTTAACCTATGGAAGGCAGGTTTTAGACGTGCTGATGAGGTAATGGAGGATTACTTTGGACCTGTTAATGAGTTTAGTGGGGAGGGCGTAGGGAGTTTGTTACCATTGTGCAGGAAGGAAAGAAAGTACCTAGCTCGTTTGTTTAAGGAAGAGTTGGGACCATAGTAATACGGTAGAAGAATACTTATATTGAGATGAAGGAGAAGGTGTACTTAGTATCAATTATAGAATAAATTGCAATCCACAATGGCAGAATAGGCTATTCATTGTCGGATTTAATTTTACATTGAAGGGCTATATGAGGCTTGCTTTGACATGGAAATACCTCAAGGGAGCTTTCAATTTCTAAATCCAGATTCAAACATTGAAAGGCGAAATAATACTTCTATATCCGAGCGAGCTTTCCATTGTCCGCGTCGAGATTCATATATAAAAGAGTGCTTTGAGACCTCCAAGCGTAAGAAGTCTTACTATTGTCCAAATCCAGACTCGAACATTGAAGAATGACATGAAGCATGGGAGAATATCATGAGGCATCGAGGCTTGAGTGACCATTTAACTTCCAATTTCAAATGCAGATTCCGATAATGAATCTATGACAGGGCACCTACACCTCGGATAATATTTAATCGTGGAATTTAAACATAGACATTAAAGAGTGATGTGATGTGAGGTCTCTAAGTATGGAACATCATTTGTTTATCCAATTCTAGATCAACCCTAGATCCAAACATTGAAGAGTGACATGAGGTTTCATCAGAGCCATACTTTGAACTTAAGAAGCGGATCATTCGAATTTCCAAATGTAGATCCGGATATTAAAGAGTAGGTAGGTAGTATGTAACGTCTACCTGCAATAATTCGCGCTGTCCGTATCCAGCTTCAAATATCGAGAGGTGTCAGAAGGTATTAAATTACCAAGGCTATGCTATTGCGCAGAGCACTATTGAATGAGGAGTAGCTGTAGGATAGAGACACGAATATCCGTCTTCCCAGAGTATGCAATAATCCAGACAAGCAGTCCAATAGTTCTAATGAGAAAGAAGCTTTGGGTTTATGAATTCGAATGAAACGTTTAAATTTTAGGTATGAAATGAAGAATTATGTTCAAATACTTAAAACTTTTTATATATTGAGTTCAAATCAATAAATTCTAGGTTTTCAAATATTGAAGAAGCTGAAAGTTCATACCTAGCTTGTCTACTAGTCTAGAAAAGACTATTGAACACTTTGTAGTTTTATCCCCAAAGGTCATATTGAAACTCTGCGATTTGGAGATGATCGTGGAGGAAGATCACGGAGGAATGTCGATACATACACATGCCCCCAATCATCAATCCTAAATATCATCTCCAATATCACCTCCCTTCTTATAATTATATATATAATTACACCGTGTAATTATACTATATAAAGAAAAATTCACAATACCAATTAAACCAAACATTCCTTCCCACCGGCATTAAAATCCTCTAGGACCCATGCAGCTCCAAATCACTCTGTAAACCAAATCGTCCCGATCCATTCATATCTACATTTTGATGTTTTGAACCTATTCGCAGATCCCATATCGAGTTACCGTCGAGTAGGGAGGTTAATACCTTTAGCATCGTTTGTGTTTGTTGATGAAAGGGCTCGGGTAGGAAGGGTAGTGCGGGAAAATGAATTATTTCATTGCACATGTATGGTGTTATCGCAGCTATTTAAAGTACTCTCTCTTATTTTGGGATATTCGCGCGGATCAGTAAAGGCATAATGATGTAAGTGTGAATAAGGTCGAAAGTTCGT
Source organism: Sclerotinia nivalis (assembly GCA_029531795.1). Lineage (NCBI taxonomy): Eukaryota > Fungi > Ascomycota > Leotiomycetes > Helotiales > Sclerotiniaceae > Sclerotinia > Sclerotinia nivalis. Next base: position 1,386,173 of record JAPEIS010000003.1, read on the forward strand.
GGTAAAATTGTTTTACCTGATGTGAATGAGCGATTTTGATATTTTGTGCAATGAGGCTGGTTGCGATAACATGATATTGCCGTCTCGATCTGAATATAAACAAGTTCCTATCTTACAATATACTGCGTCAAATTTTTTAAATAACAGAATAGATTCGATATATTTTGGACGATACTCAAATCAAGGAAAAGTTTATATATGCCATCAATTTTTCAAAATTGAAGCATATCGTGCTCTGAGAAGAGTTATATGATTATTCCATTATCCACTACAACAGAACAACGAGTCCAAAAACAGAATACGTACTTACTTATTTACATTCAACAATTACTCTATAGAATATAAAAAGCCAATCACGACAAAAGCAAACGATGAATAGATAACAGTTACTCTAAAAAAGGAACAAAAGGCGAGACCACCAAAACCAAAAGTATCAATTTCCATCAACCAAAAACACAAACAAAAGCCCGCCCACCAATAACCATAACCAAACCGAAAAAAAAGCCAAAAAGGAAAGCTGTAAATGCAACTGCCGTGAATCGAACACGAACCTCCACCTAGACTTCACCGTTGTGAACGGATATGGAAGGGTGGAATCCTAACCATTGGACCACAGAAGCTGAGCGACCGTTTGCTTTGTTTGATGGAGTGAGTGGGTGAACTTGGGATTATATTGTTGGAGAAATTGAGAGTGGGGAGGAAGGTGATTGGTTGATTGGGTGGGAAAAATGGGGAGCTCGGATACGGTTCTTCGATTGGAGATTCAATCCCATTTATATCAGTTTCTTACTTACCACTCACAACATCCGCCTTCAGATATCAGATACAAAGCATCTAACATTTTCTCGTCCCAATAGTCCATATACACCGACCCACTAGAGTATACTTCATACAATTTCCAAATATATTCCAGGTAGGTAGGTAATAAACACTTCTCCACCCAACAACTCCCTAACCCTCAATTTGCCAAACTGCTTATCGATTAGATCCCAACACTATCTCATCTGCCTCTTCCACATCCAATATACAAATACAAATATAAATACTTAACATCGTATTTAAGCTATCCAATTCTTTCTATATAAACTCTATAGGTAGATAGATAGATAGATAATTTATATTAATAATAATAATATATCATTGTCAAGATTCTAGATTATATTTTATTAATATTGTATGCTCCCTGTCTAGGTATAGAACACACCGATTTCTTCAAAATCAAATCTGATCAAACCATTCAAACTATCAACTCTTCAATCAAATATTTACCATCGAAACCCTAACCTTGTTATTTGAAACTCCAGCTCTTAGCTATACATCACTATACAAACTCACAAAGTATATCCCATTATCAATCATATCTCCATCCCTAATCATTATATCAAACCATCTCAAATTCTCCAAACTCTTCAAACTCACCTCCCAAACTCAACTCCCAAACCATTTCCCCCTACAATTCTATCAACAATACCCAATATTCCATGTATTCCATATTCCATATTCCCTCCCCTCCCCTCCCCTTCCAAATCACCCTACAAAACCAAACCAAACTCCCCAACATCCCCAACATCCCCCTCCCCCCTTCCCCCTCCCTCTCCCCCCTTCCTCCACCCACCCACCCAACCTCCCAAACCCTCAAATCAATCAATCAATCAATCCATCCATCTCCTCCCCTCCCCTCCCCTTCATTCCACTACAAATATATAAACCCAACAAACAAAAGATGCCCTATTCACAAACTCTATATCCTCATCCTCATCCTCATCAATATCAATATCAAAATCGAAAATAGGGATCGGATAAACCACAGACAATTACATCCATCAAATTTTCATCCCTTAACACTTCACTTAACACTTCACTTAACACTTCACTTAACACTTCACTTAACACTTCACTAAATACACAAAATAATTCTTATTCTTATTCAAATTCTTATTCAAATCCTCATTCTTATGCTCAATATTAAAATAGTATATTTTCTCTTCTCATCCAACTCACCCATCACAAACCCCAAATATCATATCCACAAGAAGCTCATCCATCCATCAATCCATCCATAACGATAGATCTATCCACCAAAAATCTATTCATCCAAGAAGTTGAAACGCCTTAATCCTTCCTTTTCTTAGCTAGCTAGCTATTTGCCAATGCCAATGCCAAAAAGTCTATTTATTCTATAATATCCCAATATTTAAAACGACCGTTCATTTGGAATCTTCAACTCATTCATCAATCAATCAAAATTCCTTTTCACCCGTACATACAAATGAATAGAATGGTATCATACTCTCCCAGACTTCTCCTCCCTAGGTGGTACCTCTCCTCTTACATTCTCCCATCCTTTCTCTCCAACACCAATTACTCCCTCCCTTAAAATCGTTAATTGTCTCACCCCACAATATCCTCCCTTTCTGGCTACTCTCTCATAATCAACATAACGTCCCTCCTTCTCCCAATAACCCTTAGGTTTCGCTATCGCTCCTTCACTTGGAGTCATCTGTCTTTTTGAATGCATGATTCTCGATGGTGGAGAAACTTCAGCACGGGATTTAAGTCCTCCAACTATAGCTGAGAAATATGATGATGATGCTGATGTTGTTTGAATAGAATTTAAACCTTGCCAGGTAGAATCTTCATCGCTTAGATCCCTCTTTCCTTGAGTTTTGTTATTCGTAGAATTAGGAGCACTTCCATATTTTCCACCAAAATTCTTTTGTAAATCAACCATAGCTTGCTCTTGTTCCGGCGTGAATGAGTTGGGGATCCATAATCTATCTTCCACAATATCCCCTTCCTTTTCCAATCTCCTATCGTTGAACCGTGGTAGATGTGCAAAATGATTGATGATAGCTTGCCATGGAACAAATAATCGTTCAAACCTCTTGGCATATTTGATATTTTTGAATGATTTCGCATCATATGCTACTCTCACAAAAGGATTCATGAAAATTCCTTCACCCCAATCCTCATTACTATTTGTAGTATAATCGGGGAAATCGGGTTTAGCGAGAATATCGGCATGAATGAGACAACATTCAGAAGAATCCCAAAAGGATTCTGGTTCGGATCGAAATTTAAGTGGAAGTTCCGCGAGCGAGATTGAACGTTCGTTTGCGTCTTCAGGTTTCTTTTCTTTCAAAGTTGAAGAAGTGGTATTGTCAATTTCCTTCTGGAAAAATCTAGCATCAAAAGCCACAATACCACCCCAACAACTCTTAACTCGGACTGCATCCTTTCCAGCCAAAACATCATTTCGACTAGTACTCTCTCCTTTTCCTCCAAACCATGGGAAGATTGGTACACCAATACTATAACCCTCAGTATCCCTTGTAGCATAGGTATCATAATATTTCCAACTCGAAATGAAATCCGCACCACAAACAGCCTTGTACTCCGCCCTTCCCTCCTCATTAACATTTGTACCCCATAACAACCTCAACGCACCTTCCACCTCAAAAATTACATCATTCAAGAAGAGGACTCTCTCATATTTCTTTGTCAATTCCCCTGATGTAATAGGATCCAAAGCCTTATTCCTCACATCGGCCAAAAATTCAATTCTCTTGACCCGTGTCTGTCCACTGGGTAATGTGACGCGATGTAAAGTAGAAAGATCAATAGCATCATCCGCCTCCGCTACAATCTTCTTCTCCACACCATGTAACCTCTCGTTCAATCTCTCCAAAGAATCCTTAGGTCCACCATACACACTGACAAAAACCCTCTCCTTTCCAATTGCTTCGACTAGCGCAACCAAATGGTCACCCCATAACCCATCTATGAGTTCTGAATCCACTATATTTGCGGCAATAAATACTTTTTCATCGCTAGGTACCGAGAATTTAGGAGGATTCGTATAACTTGCGTTGAAGATAATTTGCCAACATAGAAACAAGATAAAGAACAAGAAGATGTATGTTGGTTTGCAGATTCTTCTAAAGGCTCGTAAAATTTTCGAAGCTAAGCGCCGTGAGGAAGCTGATTTATCTTTGAATTCGTAAGTAACGTCATTGGCATCGAGAGAGTTACGTGGAAGAGGATCGTATCGAGGGGAGGATGATCGAGCCATTGTAGAGATATAGCTTTGATTCCCGTTAGGGATTCTTCTTGTTCCTAGAGCAAATTCCCTTTCATCTGATTAATCTGCAGTATTATTCTCCTCGTATCGCTATCCCTTATCTCCTTTACTGTTGGTGTGGTAGGCAATGAACGGTCTTCTTCGTCGCACTCGAGGTTGAAAAGGTTGTATTGTTAAAAGAGCGGAATAAATGCCATATGACGATAAAAAAAACTTGTATGGTAGAAGAAAGTTGAAAAGGATTGAATAGAAAAGAAGAGAAGGTAAAAATAAAATGAATAGACGGTAAAAGGACTCACAATTAAGAATCCATAAAAACCAGAGTGAAAAGTGTAAGTTTGTTTGTATATTCTGTATGGCACAACAGATAAAATTGTGAAATTGTGAGTTGAAGAAAGAGAAAGATAATTAATTCATCCATCCATCCATCCATCCATCGAAACTTCAGGGTCTCCTATCCTACCCTAAGCTAGTACAAAACTAGTACACCTGACTCCCTGCGGCATAGCCCCAGAATCCAAGCCATTTAGCGTCATTTTAATCTTTCTAGCGCATCTTTTTATTTATCTAGTGTCTTTAATTGACGCGGCCATTGATCATCCCGACCCCGATACCCACCCCGACAAAAGGGGGAATTTATTATAATTCTCAGAGCAACTCAGATGAAAGCTTTATCTTTTAGATGGCTCGGCGAATTGTTATCCAATGAATTTATGCCTTTTTTATATTTACCCAATTATACCAAGTAAAACCAACGAAAATGATGACTTCTTTCCTATCCACCCAATTATATCAATTAAATCAAGTTAAAAACCAACAAAAAATAGTTATTTAATCACCCTCTTCAATACAACCAATCAATCATCACGGAGTATATCCAGTCCAGTCCAGTCCAATCCAACCCCAACCAACGAAACGATTGCTCTTTTGAGTGATTACCTCGTAGTATCTAACTACTGTAGTATTATTTTGTATATGTCAAATGATTTGTTGGTTGCTCAACTAAAGCTCAACTCGAAGCAAGGTTCAGCATATATGCATGATACTCTCCCAACTATTCATTCTATCATTATAAATTTTACACACATTTTTACATGCATTCTTACATACATTCTTACATACATTTTTACATACATTCTTACATACATTCTTACATACATTCTTACATACATTTTTACATACATTCTACCCCAAAATTCCAAAGATCCAACAAAGTTCTCCGTACTCAGTACCACATAATACAATACAAACCAATAAATTCCCCATCCCATTCAAATCTTACCCATCCCATCCCACTCCATACCTGGGCGTCTCCCACTCGCATTTCACACTCGCATTCACACCCGCATTCGCATTCGCACATCCATTCGCACTCGCACATCCATCCCTCATTTTCCCTTCAAACTTCCCCTTCACGCTTTCCCTTCAAACCTTCCCTTCAAGCTTAATTATAATTACCTACTAAAAAGACCCATCAATCCATCACTTTATCGGATTCCGGTCCAATACGCTTTCCGTGTAATCACACACCGTATACCCGTATACCGTTTACCATTTACCATACGGTCCACACACCGTACACCGTATATCCACTTCTACAATCGCCCCTAAAGTAATTCCCTACTCCCTAGTCTATACCCCGACAAAAATTCATTACCAGACCCCGAAGTTTACGAAGCATTACAAACACATTCACACACACACAAAATACTTTGTAATCGTAATTCGTAATTCGTAATTCATTTTTCATTTTGATTCTAAACTACTATAATACCAAAGTACTAAAGCATCAAGAACGTAAGGATACTGTACAATGCAATGCAATGTTGTAAAATACCCCCTTGAAAGAACCACCCTCCACCCACCATCAATGAATAACTGACTGCATCAACAAATACCATTTTCATTCATGCCTTGATCATCCATTCACCTCGACATTATTTCCGCCGCCGATTTCAAAAAAGAGCAATTCTCGAAATAAACATAATTCGATGCAAGCAAGCAATTGTGTCCGGGAGCTAAGAACCAAAACCAAAATTGGCCAGGCCAGATAAGTACAGTACGGGTGCAGTAACGACGATGAGGAGTGCGGGCACGGCTACAAGCCTAATTATCATGTTAAGGGTACCGATCAGCTTGATGCGAGTCCAAATGGATAAAAGACTTAAGGGTATCATGTAAAGAACAAGGAAAAGATCAAGTCCAAAGGAAGAAGTCCTTACGTGTGACGTCCGCCACCACATAATTTCCTAATCAGTCCTCCAATCCAATCCACGAATACTACTTGGAAGAATGCTCGAAGGAAGTTGCGGGATTTGGCGTCATTTCCGGCCGAACGCATAGAAGAAGGTGTGATGGATCTGTCGGGTACGCTAGATGTTGGTTGTTTACGAGCTCTTAATTGGGAATCACCATTCTCCTCCGCGAATGAGGTGGTTTTGGCGGCATTCTCTTCAGAAACAGGATTGTTGACATTTGCATTCACACTCGCAGCTGGAGTTGCCGGCTGTACTGTAATACTTGGGCTATCCTTGCCAGTTTCTGCAGTAGGAGAAACCTGGAGGCTTTCAGTGAGATTAAGCGATTTGTTTTCGACAAAAGGAGTTGAGGGCAAAGCTGGTAGGACTGGATGAAGCTTGCTGGAAGCTTGGGTAAGCTTCATGGCTTGAGGCTGAGGCGATGAGCTTCGAGAAGTTGTGATGGTTGGGAGTTGAGACGGTTCTTGAGAAGCTTTGTCCGAAGCTTTGTCGTCGTTCAATTCAGCCTTCTGTTCACCAGAATCTATTTTCTGTTCATCCGAAATGTTACCATCGCTTTGCGACTTTTCCACACTAGGCGGTAGAGCAGCCAGTTTGGATTCTGGTTCACCCTCCGCATTCTCTTCCACAATTGGAAGCAAAGATGGAGAGCTTTCTTGCGCAAGTGATCGCGGGGATGGTGTTAGTAGATCGCCACTTGTATGATTATTGCCATTTGCAACAGGTGTAAGCGGCACTCCATCACGGTCTGTTTGGTCCTCGCTCAATTGATTTTCGAGTCTTCTCACATGCTGCAGTATCTGATTGAAATTGTTGGGAAATGGCTCGAGGCTAGGATCATTTGGATCAAACTCTTGAAACATGGGTTCTGGGGCTGCCGATCGATTCTGAGCACTCTCGTACTCTAGCCGCTCTTCCGTGGTAGGAGGACCATTGCACTCGTGTGCAAAAAGTGGCGCCCGCTCCTCAAATGGCGTTTCAATGTCCAAATCACGATCCAAACCATTAAAGCCCTGTAAGAGTGAGTCCGGCTGAGGGCTTGGCAGGTCAATTGCATTTGGCTGCGAATGAAGTTAGTGATCTACAAACTTACAGCATAAGCAGATATGCGCAACTTACTTTATAGTTTTCATCTATGAGAGCTGCAGAATCAGCCACCTCCGCAGCAGTCTCTGCGACTTCAGGAATTGGAGTATTCGAAAGACGTCTATAACCAATCTTACCAGCATCCTTATCAGACATGGGAGGAGTTGGTGGTGTTTCATCAAGTAATGCAGCAGAGTCTGCAACCTCAGCAGCAACATTAGCAAGGTCTGGTGTAGTTGATTGCTGTCTGATGGTGACATGATCAGGTACAGCATCCTGGGCGTGTAAATTATGTGCGTCCTTTTGAGCAAATGTTGCGGTACTTCCGAAATCGTCACCAAGGCGCGGTTCAGAATCTACTTTTTCGACAGTTACCATTGGCGCCGATACAACTTCAGTTGGGATGTTGGGCTGCTCGTCGTCCTTTGGAATATTCTTTGTGCTGTCAACGGGCTCATTGACTTCATTCTGTTCAACAGCTTCCTGGTCATGGCTTTCTCCGCTGGCAGATCTGATCTCATTATTTGGTTCTGGTAGTACGACCGCCTCATCAGCTGATGGTTCGATTGTGGAGGTTCCGTCCACATTATTTGTTTTGGAGCTAACATCTTCTCGACTTGTATTGACAGTGGTAATTTCGACTTCGATTGGTTCCTCATTTACAATGGGTTCCGAGACAGTGTGCTCTTGTTTAGGTGTATCGTCAGTTTTCTCTTCAATCACTTGTTCCGCCGAGCTAGGGTCTTCCGCTGCACCTTCAATGCTTTCATTGGGGGTTGCGGTGTTAGAAGTGGTAATCTCAGAGTTCTGGGATTCTTCCTTCTTGGGTTCCTCGGCCACATTCTCAGTGCTTTCATCGGCGAGAGGAGGATGTGAGATGGGAATTTCAGAGCTGCTTGTCTCGGGCTCCTGGGTGAGCTTTTCCTCCACCTTCGCGTCACTAACCGTCAAGCCAGTTTCTTCCTTTGGTTCACCCTCGCTAGCATGTGGTTCTTGCTCCGATTCTGGTTCCTTGCTGGTAATATGGACGGGATCTTCCTGGTGTTCGAGGACTTCACCCTTGTTCGTACCAGCCTCTTCTTTTACTTCACTCTCACCGAAAGCTTGTTTTTCATCCAAATCTGATTTGTCAGAGGCGACTGGAATGCATTCTTCCGGTTTAACAGCTTCATCCTTCTTCGTTTCAGTCTCGGTATGGAGTCCGTCATCGTCCTTACGTGTGACTTCTTCAGGTTCCAGCACATTGCTCTCGCTAGCAGGAGATTCCTTGGCTACCTCACTAGCTTCTTGAGTTGATGAATTTGGTTGCAAGTCATGGACCTCCGTCTTCTTCAAATCATCAGTTTCTGGATGAGCCTGTGATTCCAAGTTTTCAGGTTCATCAATTCCAGTACTAGAGACTTCGAGCTCTTCGACTGGTACGCTTGACAAATCGAGCTTTTCCGCCGGAGGTTCACTTTCTGGCTCAACTGCATGGTCGACCTCAGCAACAAGTGGGGATGTGCCATGTGTCTCTTCAACTTTGTCTGGCTTGACTTCGGCACCATGATCCAACAGGGAGTCTGTTGCTAATGTATCTGCCTTTGGATGTGGGCTCTCAGAAAGCTTTTCCTCGGACTCAATATGCCGAGTTGGCTCGATTACGGTTTCCATTGTTGATGGCTTCGTGTCAAAATCAGGTATTGTGCGAGGAGTTGAATTTTCTTCCTGTGATTTTTCGTTGGAGGTGGATTTGGATGGTGAAGGTTTGATCGGAACTGTGAGAAGATTATTCTGGTTCCCACCCTCATCGGTAACTGTGAAGAAATTGAATATTAGCTAGATACCTAAAATTCTCATCTTTTTTTTTTTTCAATTGCACGATTGAAAATGAATTAGTGAATTGCAATCTCGCTTCCATATGGCAATCAAATGCAAATGAGATAGAAATTGGTATGACTTGGGAACATTGACGATCAAGAAATATTGAAGGTAATCGACATACCAGTTGGTGCATCTTCATCCGACATCCACCAATCCCCATTACCAATCCTGAATTTGTATTGATATTCTTTTCCCTGTTCCACTTTGACTGCCTTGGAGAATACATAGTGATCCGAATCATTGGTATAATCCATCTCCTGGGGTTGCCATACTGATTCAGGAAAGGAACCAGCAAGATATATTGGTGGGGCAGCTCCTGGTTTGGAATATTTGATAACAACCGAAGTCTTCGTATCTGCCATTTCGTCCTAGTATTCTGCAAGCTGTCATTACCGGTGTTCAATAAAGATTTATCCCTCCGATCTTAAGAAAGAGGAGTTACCACTGCTTTCAAGGGACTTGAAGATAAGGAATTAATGTGAAGGGGAGTGAAAGGGAATGGTCCGCGAAAGAATGAGTACAGTAGATAGGAAATGACCATGAAGGAATTTTGACATTCTCGAAGTAAAGTACCTAGCAAGCAGAAAAAAAAAGTACGGCGGGTTCGGAAACTGCCAGGATGCCAAAATAATTCACACGAATGGAAGAAGGAGCAGTGACGACATTAAATGTGTAACAGGAGGTACTAGGTAGATCGGTAGGTAGATCGGTAGGTAGGTAGGTAGGGAGGGAGGGGAAGAAATGAAGAAATGAAGAAAAGAAGATATGAAGAAAAGAAGGAAAGAGGGAAAGAACGGAAAGAATGTTAATAAGCTCGTACGTACCTTTTCCTAACTGAAATAATCTATTGAAACTGGACTGGGTAAACACTTTTCTCCAAGAAATCTTACCAAAGAATGACTTTCAATGGGTTCTTGAAAATATTGAGAAGCAACTTGATTTTGATTTTGATACTTCACAACGATGCATGTATGGGGTGAGGGTGAGGTAAAGTCTTATGTTAAGAAAAGACCTTGACCTTGATAAGAGAGTTATCAGGTAGCGTGTGGTCCTATAATTTGGATACGAGTAACGTAACTTGACAAGGCTTATCAGTTCTAGAGACTGATAGGACAGTCCAGATATCAAATAAGATGACGGTAATCGGTGATAGGTGATCGGTGATCGGTGATGGGTAATCTTGCTGGAGGAGTTATGGAGGGATCCCAAAATATGAGATGGAGTACGAAGAAACAATGGTTTTATTAGTTTGATGGTTGGATTAAAGATTTAAAAGATTGGCAATAAACACCCAACACCCACCCACATCAATCCATGAACACGCAACCCACAATACACAATACACAATCCAAAATCCACCACTTTTAGAAATACTCCGTAGATATGCACGCCCTTACACTTTCAACTGCCAATCTTCTTCCATTGGGTACACAACGTTGGGGAGGGGAAAAGATCCTTGGAAAATATGCACATGTTAACGAATAAGTATGGTCTCCACCTTCTATCTGTGCAACATTGTTGGCAGCCACATCATAGCTCACGCGCCACGAATAATTATTGGACTTGAGTACATGTAGAGAGAGAAATTCTCCAAAAAAATGAGGATACATCTTGATCTGTATATGTACACCCTAGTAGCTCGTTGAAAAAAAAACCAAAAAAAAAAACCCCCAAAAAAAAAAAACGTTCAATGTTCCTCAACATTTGGAAGGAATGAAAGAGTTTGAATGGAGTGAAGTGTGAAGTGTGAAGTGGGAAGTGTGAAGTGTGAAGTGTGAAGTGTGGAGCGTGGAGCGAGTCTGAAGTTGAAGTGGTATGGTGAAATAATAAATTCACTCGTGTGGACACTTCCTTCCGGTAGAAGAAGATCTGGAGTATGATAGCCCGCCATTAGCTTGACATCAAAAGTGGGTAAACAAGGATAGAGCTGCGGAATATTTATGGCTATGAATGGTTTGAATGGTTTGAGTGGTTTGAGTGGCTTGAGTGGTTTGAGTGGTTTGAGTGGTTTGAGTGGTGTGGGGTTTGAATGGTTTGAATGGTTTGATTGGTTTGAATGGTTTGAATGGTTTGAATGGTTCGCTAACCATAGCTAACTGGAGTAACGACCAGGCATGTGATATTTCAGCCTTATGATGCGAGGCCACAATTATATTTTTTTGAGGCTGTACTCGAGTAGCTCAATTGATAAATAATTCGGAGAATCGAAATACCTCCCTTTAGCTATTTGGACTTCTATGACTTCCATATTTTCACAATACCAACCTCAACATATACTATAAACACCACAAACATCAAATTACTATAGGTTTAATATCACAACTTTAGTATTTCAGTCCGGCATTCCAGCATTCCTGCATTCCAGCATTCCAGCATTCCAGCATTCCCGCATTGTACATTGATAAGTAATCGCTGTATACTATTGTTTGATCTCAATCAGACGCGATTATTTGGTATTTGGATAATCCCTCTGGTCCCAGGTCGCATTCCCCAAGTCCACTCAATCATGTCTCTACCACCATCAATTATTCATATCAAGAGGAAAGCCACAGATTTACCCCAGGACTTTCTTCGTGAGTCAAATAAGAACTTTTATCTCCTCAAACAATCAACAATCTAATCTTTATAGGTGTTGATGATGCTGTTACAAAACGACAACGTAGGACAACTGATTTTGTTTACTCCAGACAACAAACCCCACAAATCGAAAGTACCCCTTCGACTCCTCAATCAGCTCCACCAGGACGACGCATCAAATCATTACATAGTTCCACAAGCTCTCGTTCTTTAGCTATCAAAACACAAGAAAAGAGTGAAGGAAATGGAAATATTCAACCACTAAATGAAGTCAATAACGAGAATCAAGTCCCCAAAACTCAACCTACACCTGCCAGTATTACTACAAAACAGGATGCTGAAGTAAACCACTCTCCGGGTAGCGTTCGACCTTCAGGTAGTGGGCATCCATCGAGTAGTGGAAGTACGAAGAAACCAGTTCAGCAGCGACGATTTCATCTATCGAGAAGTGCAACACCAGCAGTTTCTTCAAGTCCAGGCGTACGAAAGCGTAATGCTACCGTTTTTATTGAACGTCGTGTGCGCCAAAAGACACAGGAAGAGAAATGGACATCTGTGGCCAATGCTGCTATTGAATCAGAGAATGTTGCTACCGAGAAACAAGACCAAGAGGAAAAGCCACGAAAAAAGCCAGGCCGAGGTTCGAGAGTGCAAGTAGCATCTGCAAAAGACAAGAAAGATACCAAGGAAGTTACCGCACCTCAGTCAAAACCACCTTCGGCGTTGGTCAACCCTTGGGGACTTGATACAGATGATTTGGCTGCACAGATGCAAGCTTATACACTACAAGAAATTGGTCGTAGTATTGCAGAATCCAAGGCAGAAGAACCTACACCACCTTCACCAGTTCAATCTTCTTTCCGCAGACCAGCATCATCTAGATTCAAGCCCAAGAAACCGGCTTTGCGTTACAAGGAACGTCATCCCGAGGAAAATGCTATGGAAGTTGACCAGGATCAAATGTCTGGAGTTGAGACTGAAGAGGATATGGATACGGATACAGAGTATATCATTGAGACATATCATCGTGTTCCTGCTGAAGATATCGATAATGAAGATAACAAGATCAATTTCGGTATCCTCGTACTTGATGCACAATCAGACATTGATGAATTTTATCAAGAATGGGATACAGATGAGGAGGTAGAAGATGAAGCAGAAGAGGATGAGAATGGTTCGTATTACTTTTTGGATCTCCCTGATCTTTTACCCTTCTTAGACACGATATTAACCTATTCCAAAAGATGAAAATTACTATACAGCCGATTACCCGGATGCTGAAGTCGATTCGGATGACGAGTACAATAGAAATGCATATGCATATCGTACAGGCAATGCCTCGGATCTCGAAGAATTTGATGAGGATGACAGTGATGAAGATGAAATGGGGTTTAGTGATGATGAAACTGATAAGTTAAAATATCCATGGCAGAAAGTTGCGGCACATGAACGGAGAAATCAAATGAATCGGTTTGCGAGTGGTGGGGAGGATGATGATGAGGATATGGAGTAAAAGGAAGATGGGAGGCTGGTGGCAGGGAAAGGTAATGGCGGTTGTAGGTTTGGGGGAGATGTAACGGGAAACACGAAACGGAGACGATTCCATGCTGTGTGGTGGTGTTTATGCCATATGCTGAGTTCCGAGTCTATTCCTTACAGTGAAAGAACAATGATCAGAGGGGAGACTGCTGGTCACTAATCATACCAAAATGAAGGAAGTCAGAATACAACACAGCAGGACGCAAAACGAGACATCATCCTATGAGGAAAATATACCTAGGATTGAGAGAATAGTAAGGGAGTATAGTGTCCATGCAAATGGTTTAATAGCTAGATTATGCGGGTAGTTTATAATATGAATGCAAAATGAATATTAATGAATGCACGAGACGGAAAATGAGAATGAGAGGAGTTTTTAAGGTTTCTGGAATATTTAAGTTATTTGATATGTTCAAGATATCTGAAATATTCAAACTAGTATGTAAAGGATTCAAACTATCGATAACATTTAAGCTATTTAAAAAATGCAACCAGTCTCGAATATTCAGACTATTCGAATCTCCAAGGTTGGTTCCAGTATCCAAACTTCACTATTTGTTGCACATAATACTAATCTGGTATGCATAGGTCTTTTCCTGTCCTGGACAAAAGCCTGACACGAGAATCGTGGTTTCGATCGAGAATTGCATGTGCATATGCATTCAATGGTGTTGAAGTTGTATTCTGCACGGTTCGGGAATTTCATGAAATATCACAAGCGAGCAGAATCTCAAATGTGGCGATGTGATCTATATATTAATGATTGATGATGATGATGATGGAGAGGACTGGAGATTGGTGATTGGTGTCTAAGGTGGATTAGCAATTCGTTTTGTGCTGCTCTGTTAGAAACCGCGCCAATATCTTATATTCAGATTGCGCATCCGCTGACGCAGACAAACTGGATGAATGTATGGGTTGGAATATCATTTTCAGGTCCGGACGTGAGTCTCTGGCTTGACATGAATTGACGTGCGCCATGTGTTATGTGCCCACTTCAATACTTTAGTTGAGCAATTGACGAAGATGACCTGCATTGCCCACTTATACTGTGCCTGTCCAATCCTCTCTTCCTCGTTCTACTCGACCTTGTTGAGTGATAACAGGTTGCTCTATGCCGGTGGTTCCTACGCGATAGACTAGGACCCTAACAAGATCGAGGAAACCTTGGAAGCAGCAGTAAAGCTACAACACCCAGTTCTGCTCCGTGAACTTGTAGTATTAATAGTAAGAAAATGGACTAATCTTGAGTTCTTCAACCCCTTTGAGCTGAGGATAGCGTCCGAATGCAATTACCTCCGCAGCCATACGACTTTGCATGCTGCGAGACAGAGCCAAGGAATTATTCCAGGAGACACTTGATGGACCTTTCACGGAAATTGAGAGATGGCTAGATACAGTCCGATCGAGCTTTCATGGCACTTGCCTCGCCCGCCGCTGTAGGTTTCAAAAATGATATCTATGAAAGTTTTCGCCAGTTGGAGCGCCAAAATCCGAGGTTCATCACTATTGGTACGGCTGGAATCCACGATGGTTGAATTGGTACGATACAGCCTATCTAACTGCATTGAAGGATGTTTTGTGTCAACTGCTTAAGGTTGATCTGCGTTTGTCAGCACCTTCTACCCTTTACCAAAAGTCCTTTTTATGCGCCGAGGTTCCGGATGGTCAACTTCCTTGGGATACGACCCAGATGGATTGGTGATTGTTCTAAACTGCAGTCCAGCAATGACAGGCTTTTGAATCAAACGTCAAAATGGTTGAATATACTTCAACCATTGAATTTATGTCAAATGATCAAACCATCTTCAAACATGTACAGCTCGAGCACCAAAATTATGTCTCTGGTCTGCTAGTCCACACTATTGATCACTTTAAATCATCGAGACCAATCTGTAATCGAACGCATACCAAGTTTTGAAATGCTATGGAATATATTTGATGCCAGGAGTACCTTGTGTAGAGGTAATGCACCACACGGCGAGCTGTTGATCTTCTGGAATGATCCCAGCCCTTATTGATGATAACGGTGAAGATTCTAATAAGCATAATATGAACGACGATAAGAACAGAGCATTTCCAAGTTGCATGTAGAATTCGAAGGACAAGGTATTTAGTAGGAGTTGCTCAACAAAACAACCGAGCATTCAAACTCGACGATATTTTCAAACATACATTCATGGAAGTTTCACCAAAACGGTTTTAAGGTTCTCAATGTCTGGTCAACATGCCACTTGGATGAAGATAATATGGGAAGGTCTGGACTGTGCGTGGCTAGAGGTTGAGATCGACGTAAGTCGTAACTGGATAGGGAAGGAAACCCGGTGGAGAGGTTTAAAGTAGTGGTATGGTATTAAGGATGAGATGAACAATTGGGTATGGAGATTTGAGAGAAGAGATGGAGTACTCGCTGGCATTTGATTTACTTCAATATTAGATCGTATGAATTAAGTTGCCCGTTATCTTGTGTTTGCCAAACTTTGTGGTGAGAATTCTGTGGTAAGAATTTTATGGTGAGAACTTTGTGGTAAGAAGTCTGTGGTGAGAACTGTGTAATAAGAAGATTACACAAAACCTTCCACATTAAACTCATTCCAATTCCCTTGACTAAAATTATGAAATACGGCCCAACATATATGAAAGTCTAAGCTACTATACCGCCTCTCAATGATTCTCCAAAACCTTTACCCCTTCGCCTCGCCCCCTTCGTCTCGGCTGCTCGTTACATCTGACCCAATCTATATCCTCATCTCCTATCTTCAGATATCGTCATGACATAGTGGTATACTAGATACATGGTATTGATTGGTAACATCGCATCAAGGTGATAGATACAGATACTAGTTCGATTATTGGGCTTCAGGTAAATGGGAGGATGTTTTGAATGATGGTGAGGTGGTCACTTATTTCTCAGAGATTTGTTATGTTTTGAGGGTTGGTATGTTTTTGAAATGGGAAGAATGGCAACAGTGAATAGAGCAAATAGAAAATAAAACAAATATGTCCACCAGAAGAAAATGAATAAAGGTATAAATATAATTCAAGGTTTCATATTTATATTTTTGAAAGTCTGAAAGTTGGATATTCATTCACTAATTTACACGTAAATCCATCTATCTCTACTCTAGATGAATCTGTGTATGAAAATTTAAAAGGGAAAATTGGTAGGGCTCCTGTTGCCCTTGAAATTCTGATCATTTGAGGATATTATATTGGCAATAAACAGTGGCATTTGTCATATCCCTCAACTCAGTGGTGAAAATTTTATTCGGCCTGAGTTGGAATCAAAATTGAGCATTCACATCTATACTGTAATGCATCGAGAGAATAGAAGAGCTGCAGAAACAAATACTTAGGTTGAAGATAGACAGCTTGACTTCAAGAATAAACTGGTATGTGAAAAATCAAATATCGAGCCTGCAAACTATGCTGATCGCTCCCACAATTGATATCATCCCCGGACACCTTTTTTTGACTATCAAACCCCTCCGAATACATAAAGTCATGGTTTTCGTATGATTTTTTTTCATAAATGAACGTCTCCAATATTCCATCTGTTACCCCCTACTATCTCTTCTTATTCCATGCATCCACAAATGCAATCTTATCCTTCACAGTCAATCCTACACGTTTAACTCGTCCTAATCGTGCCAAGGCTTCTCCAACTTTGTCCAAAACACGCTGCTCTTCTGATGTTGTTTCCGCGGACTGATCGTTTTGAGATGTTAAACTATCAGTGCTGCTGGTGTAGGCAGTGTCGTCGTTAACATTATCGAGTAGATTCTTTAGGTATTTAGCATCCTTCTTTTCCGAAACTCCATCGAGCTTGGAGGTGTTGTATACAACCTCAGCAATTCGGACTTTTATGCAGTGAGTAGGTTTTGAGAGAAGATTCCAGAAAAATGACCAGTACTTCCCCGGAATGGGTGTGGTAATATCTGATGGCGAGTATCGCAGACTCATTGGAAAGATTTTGATTCCTGATGGAGCTGTCAAAAGACTTGGGCTCACGGGTAATATACCTTTTCCATTTGTGGTTGTGCATTCCGGGAAAACTACTATGGCCCTTCCGGGATGGCGAATGAGTAGAGCGGTTAAATCCGTCATTTTCGCGCCTTTCGGTGGATATTCTTTGGGACTTTGGAGTGCGCGGAATATTGCGCCGAGAAGGGAAATTTGATGAACTTGACGGGTATGCGGGTAGGATACTGTGAATATAGGATCGAAGATGGCAGCCAAATATAAAGAATCGAGAGGTGATGTAAAAGAAGATGCGATAATATCCGAAGGCTCAGGTACCCTTCCTTCATGTTTCTTTGCTAGTGAACCTTTCTTTACTCCATCAATCTGCAAGTCTATCCACCAGACTCCCGGTATCCCAAGTATCATCCATAATATTGCTTTCTTGAGTAGTGGCCCCAATGGAAACCATTGTAGGAAGAGAAAATACGTCGTGGATACTGTGAGGAAGAATGGTAATTTGAAGAGGAAGAGGAAAAGGTGGACAGGTGCATATATGCCGGCACTTGGAGTCTGGACGGGGAAGAACGGAGCGATTCCAGATCCTGGTGATTGATGCATTAGTTGGGACCCTCTATATTAGTAGATGTTATGTGGCATGTAGTACGTACCTCTGTCGCGAAACTGCGAATATTTTTCCATTGTGAATGATTTTTATATGTGCTGAAATGTTTGATAAAGGATTTATGCGGGATACTATAATATCATGACCGAATTGATAAATCAGCGACACAACTATAATAGATCATATATTCCAAGTAGGTATACTAAGAAAGTTGTAGTTGTAAGCTGAATCGTATGTTTTTTTATATATTTTTTGGGAAATAATTATATGTAATAAAAATACTTTGGCGGGCAGAAAGTAGAGTTACAAGAGTATTACCCTAGGTAACTTTTGACACGTGAAAATGGTAGTCCAGACATGCATAATTTTGATGGGTTACATTTTAGTGTTCATAAAATGTGCATTAACAAGTGTAAGTGCATAAAATAGTCATCAAACCTTTTCTTAATATCGGATCTCTTAGTCATCAATCTTCTCCCCAGCAACCAAAGCTTAATTGAATAATTGAATGAATAAACAGAACAAGCTTTGAAAATACATCACGAAAACGACCAAATATTACATTTACCAGTCAACAACAACGACAATTCGCTCTTCGACGCGCTACTAACCATTCGCCTCTTTTTATATTTGCATGTCCCATTCATTTTAATATTGTGTAGCATTTGCTACTTCTTATAAAGGAATACCAAGAAGAAAACCAGGTATGATTTTCATGTCAATAAACAAATCCTTGGGATGAACACTGATCAGGAACTTCCCGCATTAAATAGTATCAGCGCACATCGCAAGCCAAACCTACAATGAGTGCCATCCCTTCTCTAGGAAAGCCTCTAGCAGAAATCACAGACTCTCATGGCAATGTACGATCACGACTCCCCTCGAAGATGCCGCAACCTACAACCTTGAAGCGTCAAAGTGATAAGTCAAACAATGAACCGGCACCTAAACGCAAGACTCTTGCTGAAAGAGCTGGAGAATCTGTGACTACAATGACTCGAACACCGTCTGTACGGAAGCCATCAGTGAAGGGTACTTCTATAGTAGACGTGAGTCTGGCTTCGTCTTAATCGGAAACATTCATTGACACCTAGCAGATCAAGAACAGTTTCTCTCAACCACGAAATACGTCCCATGCTTCTTCAATGTCATCCCGAACACCTTCAGTATCTTCGCGTCACACATCAAGTAGCAGTTTCTCACAAAGTGTTGGACCTGGACGACCAACGTCAGCTTATGGCTCACGCCCACCATCATACAGTCAATCTACAACATCAAGACCGAATACATCTCAATCCAAGGGTCGACCCAATGCCCCGAAGGACTCAACATCTTCAGATGATGACGGTATGCCACCCCCAGGAGGAAGACGAAAGCCTATGCTCCCAGTACCTGTTACATCTTCCAATCAATTAAATGGGGACTCCGGTTTGGAAGTCATGAAAGTCCGAGGTCATCATTCAATCAACTCAATGAGATCTCTACGCTCCGAGGAAAACCTACGAGATCTATCCGTTAGTACGGCGTTGAGTAGGCTCCAGATCAATGACGAGCAGACTAATCCATCCGCGGGATATAACCTGAATTCATCTCCAAGGAAGCCTCCCCGCCTTCGACACAAATTTTCCCAAAGCGTAGGAGCTCGGAGTATGAGAGTAGACAATGAAGAAGCCGCACTTGTTCTATATCAGGCACCGGATTATAGCTCAGTAGCTCCGAAGACGCCCTCTCACATTCCTGTCCTTGCTAAGTCGGAATTTCTCACTTCTACACCTGTTACTCCTTGCAAAAATTCCAAATTTTCCCCTACTAAAACTCCATATTTAACAAAAGATTCTAATGTTCCTGCTTTGGTAGCGTTTGATGTACGTGGTCGCCTCGAATCAATGGAAGCAATGTATGCCAGGCTCGCGTCAACAGTCGATGGCACAGGCAAGGATCACGATGCACTTAGAAATGCAGTCAGTGAATACAAAGCTAAACGCAAGTAGCATTTCGAAATCTTTTGGATTTAATACTGGCTAATCTGTTTCCATATAACAGTCGACGAACTTGAAGGGCTCCGAACACATCTTTCGTCTTCCAACCAGACCCTCCAAGCTAACCTAGATGATACAACCCAGAGGCTAAACATGATACAGCAGAGATTACTCGAGACGACGAACACTTTGGATGACAACATTCGAGCGCACCGCCTTGAGATGGACGACGTGAATCGAAACCATCGCAACGAGACTGATAAAATGAGACGTGACAACATAGATGAGATTGACCGACTTATTCGTACTCACAGAAATGATATGCTTGAGCATGAACGAAAGGCCGCTCTCGAACTTGACGACCGAGTCCGAATTCTTGAGCGCCAAAACGATGCAAAATTGGAGGAGGAGAGAAATCGAAGATTACGCGAGGTTCAGGAGCTCGAAAGCCAAGTTTCTACTGGACACCAAGGCCTAAACCTTGCGTTGCAGATGAAAGAACAAGAGCTCCAGACTCTAAAAATGGAGCTTGAAGTATTGAAGACAAATCTTGATCGAGAAAAAGAGTTGAAGGAAAATGCTCTAAACACTATCAAGGAGGTGCAGCAAACCATGCAAAAGACTGGTGTGGAAACATCGGCAACGATTGGTACACTTGAAAGCACGGTTGCCAGTCTCCGCGCAAGGATTCACTTTTTGGAGTCCGGAAGCAAAGCACAGTCCGATAGTTTTGTTGAGATGGAGGGTAGACTTCAGGAAGCTCTCAATTCGGCAGAGGAGTCCAAAAAGAAATTGATCAAGGAAGAGACCCTTCGTCGCATTCTCTTCAATCAAGTCCAAGAATTGAAAGGAAACATTCGAGTCATGTGCAGAGTACGACCAACGTTTAAGGAGGGTGCGGAGGGTGAATGCGCAAAACTCTCATTTCCAGACACTGATAAGGAGTCAAAGGAGCTAACAATTATCGGCAAAGAGAAGAGGAGCAATTTTGGAAAGGTCTCAACAGAAACTCACGCATTCTCCTTCGACAGAGTGTTTGGACCAACAAGTCAAAACCAAGAGGTTTTCGAGGAGATTTCTCAATTAGTCCAAAGTGCCTTGGATGGATACAACGTTTGCATATTTGCCTATGGTCAGACGGGCGCTGGAAAAACACATACAATGTCATCTGCTGATGGTATGATTCCTCGGGCCACTCATCAGATCTATGAGACCGCTGAAAGTCTCAAGGAGAAAGGATGGACTTATACGATGGAAGGTAGCTTTGTTGAAGTCTACAACGAAGAAATCCATGATTTACTTGGAAGCTCTAAAGACCTTGACAAGAAGAAACACGAAGTTCGACATGATGATAAGAAGAAGCAAACCACCGTTACTGGATTGGAGACAGTGCTTTTGGATTCACCAAATGCTGTGGAATCAATTCTTAAGCAAGCAGACAAAAATCGTAGCGTTGCTGCCACTAAATCTAACGAGAGATCATCGAGATCACACTCTGTCTTTATCTTGAAGCTTGTTGGACGAAATAGCTCTACAAACGAGACCTCCGAAGGCACTCTCAACTTGGTAGATTTGGCTGGTTCCGAAAGACTCAAGGTATCTGGTGCTGAAGGAGATCGAATGAAGGAGACTCAGAATATCAATAAGAGTTTGAGTTGTCTAGGTGATGTTATTGGGGCGTTGGGATCAGGAAAGGAGGGAGCCCATATCCCCTACCGGAATTCGAAGTTGACCTATCTCCTACAATACTCTCTTGGAGGCAATTCAAAGACACTCATGTTCGTCATGGCCAGTCCATTGGAAGCTCACTTGGGCGAGACTTTGACGAGTTTAAAATTCGCGACAAAGGTAAGCTTCTATATATCTCATAGAATCTTCAAAAACTAACAATGATACCAGGTTCATAACACACATATCGGCACAGCTAAGAAGTCAACTAAAGTCCGAGATTAAGTAATTGTGTAGTGTGAGGACATTACGATTGCAAAAGATACCACTGATTTTGCGTTTCCGTTTTTGTGGCGTTTCATTTTGCATACTTAGTAGAGGATAACTACTAGGAGCCATCGGACAAATGCTCATTTCCATACGACTTGGAGCGGAGTTGGGGTCTGGCGTTAGTTTTGGTTGATGGCGTGATGTTTTTGTACGATGGATAGGTTGGAGAGGAGCTTTTTCCTGTCTGAGTTGTATATTTCACTGGTGTTTGGATTCATGAATGGATGAATGAAATGGTGAAGGGAGATGCAGGTGGAGGTGGAGGTTGATTGTCTTTCAAATCTGCACATATTCTTGAAAGAAGATTAGTGCTATGAAGTAGAATAAAAGAAAATTTTATTATGATTATAACTGACTGATTTTCTTTTCGGCTGTTGATTTTGAATATTCATTGATATGTGAGTAAGTAGTTTGTTTCTTGGATTGGCTTCGACTTTTTCTATGTCAAGAAGGGTGTGTGTGGAGATATCAGTCATGGAATATGATATATGATTCATTGACCGCATCTATAAATACAATAGTCTTCATTGTTTATTTCTAACGCCAACACTACAATTTATATTCACAAGAGGGTACCAGTTATTGCGGGTTGGGAGGGGTTTGGGGGGAGGGGAGAGAAGCACGGAGGGAGATGGGGATTAGATTGGATGCTGTTTTTGGGGGGGGGGTTTGGTAAAGACTAAAAAGGAATTGGAAGTAGAAGGGTATTTTAAGAGTACCCCAAATTACTAAATCCATCACTTGCTATTGTAGTATAGTGTAGGTTTAGATGTAGGTGTACGGGAGATTCTTTTAAAAGGTTATTTTAAGGGCGTGTGTGGTTTTTATCTTGATTTTTATTTGAGGGAGGTTGGTTGTGTTGTATGTTGTGTTTATTTGAGTTTATTGAAGTGGTGTTGAGAGTACGAATGATTTTTCTGTAGGTTATGGGTTATGGGTTATGTTTTTAGAGTGGTGGGAGGGGATGGAACGGGATATTAATAGGATATTAATAGTGTAAATAAGATGAGGATAGTAATAGGTAATAGGTAATAGATAATAAATACATAGGTTTTGATGTTTATGATATCTGCCTTCTACTGTGTTTTCTAGGGGGAATGAATAGATTCATCATGTATTATTCTGCTGTTTTAGACCATGCTCACACTTAATTTAAAAGTGTGTTTGCTACATGGTAAGATTACAATGAATGAATGGATGTACTGAAATGTGGATGGTCTGGATAACTTTTTTTTGGTTTTGATGCCGGTTTGCTGTTTTATTGGGGGAACAGCTTTATATCTATATATCTATCTTTAAGGACTGGGAGGGAAGTAGTTCATGTGAGCGAGGAAGATATGATGTGGAATCCTTGATGTAAGATTCACACTTCAGTACTTGCTTCCGGATGTTGTGCTATTCTGACTTAGTGAACTAGGTTTCTTTTATTGGTTTGGATCATGTTTGATATTCAGCTCTATCCATCTGATTATGATTATGGTTATCGTTATAATGACATACCTGTCATTCCATATAATGGACCTCCAAGCCCGAATTCTTTCCCAAGAAAAAAGTGGAAAATGAAAAACGGCAGGTATACTTTCTTCGTGTTAGACAAGTTTGCTTGAAAGGGAAATGCTAGAGTAGGGCGAAGAATGAGTGGGATATCAAGAACTATTGCACCTCCTCACATTGACAGTGAGTCCCCGGACTTTGATTAACCTATGTTGTGATGGATAAGATGGACTACTGAAACTTTGATACAACAGTGGATGGATACCCAACAGCAGACTATACAGATGGAGAATATCATTAGCTTCGAACGATAGAATGAACCGTAAGATATTCTGAGCCTCTGAGCCGGTAAATTGAGTCATCTTTACTCCAGATGACCTTTGCTCCATAGAAATTGCTGAAATAGTTCACTTTGTGAACATTATTATCCCTGCCCTTGGTGATTATGTCAATTTCTCAACTTGCTCATCAGGAAGTGGTCAACCACTCAAGAGAGCTTTTTTATCTCAAACAGTGTAATGACATCAATTACCACTAAAGGGACATGTCAAAAGAACGTTGATTCGAAGGTTTGGAATCATTGCGTACGGCATATGGCATTTTTTTTTCACCCTGCAAATTTCCTGCAAAATGATGATAAGTCATCACCCCGCAAGCTTTCCTGGCACAGTGCTAACTATACTTTCCACATTTCGATCTGTCTAGTTGATTTCAAAGAACTTGGTTAGCAGTCAGATCAACAAATTCATTCCGCACTACGGACAAAAACTGCAAAAAGGTACAGCAGCTCCTTTGTTTCCCCAGCTTTTAGTGTTTGACCAGACTTCCCTGCCTTGCTTTCATTAGTAAAATCCTAGATATCAGTATACAGGCATTTGGAACCTTGATGGAATAATGCTAGGTCATGCTAGACATTTACTATCTGCAAGACATTGTGTCAACGATAAGATGGCACTTTGATCTCCCGCAAGAAAAATACCTCGGCGGGTTGCTATTTCTCCACACCCAAAATATCTGCAGTCACATCACTACCACACAGACACCGGGCATGAATCTCGAACTTTTGTTGATTCTTTTCGTGTTCCTCATAAAGCGTTCATATTAAGTATTTGAAATACACGGAGATACCAATATTGAGTAGTCATGTGGCGCCGCGCGCTTGTTTAGGTCATGGTAGTGACTTGGCAGAATCAACGAACTTTCCGATCGGAACTCAAATCTTATTATCTCAGCTTAGATTCAGTGAGGAGATGAAGAAACAGCTAGCACTCACTAACAATAATAGCTGAGTCGTAGTATAAGATATTCAACCAAGAGACTAAACGTACCCATAAAAACTCGTACGCCTATTAAGTCCGCTGTGCCAATTAGGATTTCCCGAACCGCTCCGGCACTTGTGGGTTTTTGTACATTATCCTCGACCGTTACTTTTCACACTTGCTGAAAATTCATGTACTCCATACCGTTCAATTAGTCTCAAACGTGGACGTGAACTTGAAGCAATGACGAGACGTTCGTGAAGGAGGGCGAAGACTCAACACCTGTACGTGGTGCCCTCTACAAACCTCCAGCTCTCTATTGAGAGTCTGCAGAACTAAGATTGAATCATTTGATGGAATCGGATACATTGGAAGAAAGAGAGAGGGTTTCCCGATTACGATATTCACGATGGAAGGGTTATTACGATTTTACAGCATCAATATCTTCGAAAGGATGAACGAACATCAACCCAAAATACAGACGATAGCTACAGAAGCCCTAATTAGATTCAACATCTACCATCAACTATTACCTCAATACGAAGTATGATACACCTAGTAAATCCCTTCTATTCCAGAAAAATCTTTTCGATACAGAATTTGCTACTGTTTTATTCGCATTTTATACCTTTTTTCGATAATCGATTATCGAAAACACATTCATTTTAACACTACGATTATCACGAAACAAAAAATACCATCATCTATCAATTAATACTATACTCTAGACATCGATACGATATTACGCCTTTTCCTCGATTTTACGAAAATATTTTTTGTGCATGTGTGAATAGGATTAGGGCCACGCCCCACTATCATTACATTCAAATGACCGATATTCTATTCGGCGGTTTCGATTATTTACATTCAAACAAAGCTGAAAATCATCACACCTAGGAAGGCATGCAAAGGAGCTAATGAATGAATTCGAGCTGAGGAGAATGGTGCCTTCCAATTGCTTTTCATTAGTATGAGGACCCTTTTGCTGTGCTGAAGGTAATCTTGACAGAGATAACTCTTGACCTTTATAGAAAGTGATATCGGAATAGCAGATTGGATCGAAGAAGAAGATTATATCAATGGGATGCTTTAATTAGCAAGGAGTAGAAGGAGAACGAGGAAGGAAAGGTCTTAAAGAATGAAGATATCGGGCTTTGTTCCCCAGTATTAGTTTTCACTTGCCCTTAATCAACATTTCAAGGGTTGAAAAGAAACCCAAACTATACAAACTGTATATTAGCTAGCATACAACTCCCCATAGCATCAACTAGGAGCTCATAGAGCCCCTAGCCGTCCTAGATAGTCTTAGACTCAGTGTGGACGTTAAATCAATCAATCAATCAATCAATCAATCAATCAATCAATCGAGACGTTCATGAAAACGTGGCAAACAGGGGAAACCGATCAATCCGTTATTTCTGTAAGCCCTGTCTAAATTACCATGTTAATTGTTTTCATTAATGACTCGTAACTTCATGACAAGATATTGACCGTGCCGTGTGATGTGACGAGTTAGCGTGTGGATTTGCACCCTCTAGTTCGCAAGCTAAAATGTACTTAAACTCCGTCCAGCCCTAATTTCAACGGAGTTTTGACTTTCAAATCTTCTGCCCCGGCGCCTTTTACTAATTCGAGAAACTTGTCCGTTGTCAAATGTTTGTAGTGTCTAGTCTCGGTTGTATCCTCCCAGTTATGAATAAATTCAAAAGCTAACAAAACTAAGAAGTGTAACTAAGGGCCAGCCATGAAGTAATGGTACGCGAATGGTGTTGAAGTTCCCGAGGACTTTGGCAGCTTGACATAATTCTTGGCTTTTCTAGAGGAAAACTTTATACTGCGAAAGTGGGAGTTCGGTGCGAGCGGCACGAGATCTTCGGTGATCAGCATGAAGTGAATATGATAGATAATGCTATAAAATTATACGACGCTGAACGAGGAGCTTAAATACAATGATGTGAATTTCCGTTATCATTTGATAGGTGAGAAGAATGTGATATATTATCTTTGAAAAATATGGTGGATGCTTCGTTTAAAAACAAGTTTGTCCTATAATGCAAAGGTAGTGCCGACAGGATCAAAGAAAGGTGGTGGGAGCTTACATACTATGTTTCGCTGTGGATATATCGTGGATCGGACGAAGGTGGGTAATCTTTGTAAATACAAGAACTTTCGAGCATTGAGTACATGAAGGCTGTATGTTTAATATCACGAAAGTGTATCACTCAAGAAGGAAGGATCTCACATGCCGAGAAATTTTGGTAAACTGATGATCTTTCCTCGGGTTGTGGCCTCGTTGATCATGGTC
Source organism: Sclerotinia nivalis (assembly GCA_029531795.1). NCBI lineage: Eukaryota > Fungi > Ascomycota > Leotiomycetes > Helotiales > Sclerotiniaceae > Sclerotinia > Sclerotinia nivalis. The sequence goes on from JAPEIS010000003.1 coordinate 1,413,197, forward strand.
TTGTCCTGAAAATTTTATTCAAAGAAAATATTGAAGCTTGAATGCAAGAAGATTCAGAACATGCAAGAAGATTCAGAACATGCATGCAAGTAATCGGAGAAGATTCATAATCCTAGGATATTCTCATGCATACTGTGCTAAAATGTAACTGCAGCGTGGGGTATAAACCCCCGTTAGGTATTTTTTGCGTCGCCATCAGATGGACAACAACTAGACAGAATTATAGGGTAATATTGAAACGAACGAAGATTCTTATTGAAGCTGGTTGCATCCTGTTCTCGAGGAGGTTGCAGGTCCCACGTCAGTTTGGCATGAATGACTACGGCATGCAGCGAGGTGGTGGCAACCTCGATGGTGGTTTTAACCACACGTGGTAAAATTGAGAGAAGCTGATGGAGTCATAAGAGGCAAACTAGAGAATATGCATGCTTGAAATTGGGGTAAAAATATAATGATGATCATATGATGGTTGAATATCGCATTTGCACGACGAGAGAGCTCGCCAAAGACTCATGAAAAATTAATAGAAATTACTTTTTAGAATAACGGACCTTGTAAGGAACTCTAAAATGATGCAGCAACAAAGAGTCATGATGGTGGTGCTTGAAAGACTTCGATAGGCCTACCCCTCAGGTTGTCCAGGATAGTCTGGCTGTTATCGGTATTTTTTGAGATTATCCTCCCACTTCACACCCCCATGGGCCGATCTAAACCGGCCCCCTCGTTCGAATCATCATAAGAATTCAATCCACTTGAAGCGATCTGGAACCTCTGGGTATGAATGTTTTGTGGTTTGACAGTATGGCATAGATTTGCCAAATACAAATCAGCACGTTAAGGCTCATCGGCGTGCGATTGAACCTAGCCATCGGGGCATCCCCTCCTGAAAGGGGCGCATTTTCCTTGTGTGTGAAATATAATTAACTTTCCAAAGCAAAGTCCTGACGTCGGCTAGGGAAATCAGATAGAAACCATGTCGAAGTATTATGATCGCGTGGGGACCATGGAGACTATGATTGATGACTGCAGCAATTCTTACTGAAACTCATGCAAAGGTTAATAAGGTTGAAATTATTTCTCTGGTGTCCATTGGGTGGTGCCCCTTGATGTTGCAACGTTCCTGGAAATGGCCTTCACGAGGCGAAGCAAACCACTACATGTTCCTAATTATTAGCGATGGTAGAAACAAGCTATGCAGTAAGCTTTCAATGGCTGCTTACTATCATTCAACATTAGTGTTAGACATCGGGGAGAATTGTTGGTGGTCAATTATCTACCCGTTCCGAGGTATAGTTTCAAAAATCGGGATCAAAAAAAGAACATAAGATCCCGATGAACTGGTTTTGGAACGGCGAGCTGCATTGCAAGACTGGCAGCATCTGTATCACTCGATTGAAAGGCTAGCCACAGGTAGCGAGATGTGCTGCGCCGTCTACTCGGTTTTTAGGTCCCCGAGCTGGTAACCATGGGGACTCGATAAGCCAATTCTGTTGCACCTTAGACATGTAAACAGCCGGATGTCCCCAATACTGTTGGCTTCCGCTCGCTTTAGATTGGCGAAGGTGCAATAGTCTCGAGGACATCAGCTCGTGGGTAAAGTCCTGTGATTCGGTGGAACATTCTTGGGGTTACTCTTTACCGAATATGCGATAATGCTTAATGGCGCTTCGTGCATGAGGCTGGACAGGAGGGTGTATTAAAGTTTAGAATCTTGGAAATTGACCGTTGACGAGGTTGTGGGTGATTACACAACGTAATCATATGAAGTACAAACGAAGATTACGTCCTACAACAGCTACAATAAATTAGGATTGCGTACTGTTGTGACTTTCAGGCTTTCCTTTCCGGATGCAAGTTCCAAGAACCCCGGAATTTCCACACGGCCATACCCGCAGACCACGCACATTACACTGACTGATGAATTGACCTGGACCTTTCGGATAATTTGATTTCTGTATGGTTCATTTCCGTATGTTGGCTGAACTTGGCTGTTGGTGTGTTTGTATTGTAAGAATACATTTACATTTGTGGGAGTACGTATACAATGCAAAAGCTTTCCGGGTAGGCGCATAATTGATTACATAACAAATGTCAGCATTTCCTCTTTTAGATATTCTTGCGAATTTCTGTAGATTGCAGACTTTTGTGACAAGCTATTATACAACCATGACACCGAAGCAACCAATGTTCTCGATCATATCTACCAGGGTCATAATTCCCTGTCAAAGAAAAAAGGGTGTAATTAACTTTGACGATTGACAGATGGAGGGTTGCACACAGCTGTGCATACAGTTGCAGATATGATATCCAATCGCAAAGTCTTTGGGATGCTGGACGGATGGTACAGGATGAATTTGGTCAAGTGTTTACTTGATCGATCTCAAATTGGCGAGCATATTATAATGACCATGAGAAGGTATCTTCAATCCCAAAAGGCCGTCAGGTCTTAGAACTTGTCTTTTATGCCCGTGCAATAAAATTCCCCGATGAACCACTCGACATGCTTTAGTTGGCATGCAGTTGTTTCTTCTGCTGAACATGCAACGGTTCGAAGTTTCATTGAAAGTTCCTAATTTGGAAACATCAGCGATTTCCTTGACACCCGTTGCAAAGATTGATGTGATGACACTTTGCACCAAGGGGCACCCATGAATTCCGCTGCCATTTGGTTATTATCCTCGAATATCCTTGAGTATTTTCTCTTGCCGTGACACCGAGGGTTGCTTGGATCTAGGTTGTTTGAGATCTCTGGTCTTTGGTCGTTTCATGAGCTCGAGGGGCTGGCTCATGGTCGCTCCATGATAAATTGTGGCTTAGATGCTTCGAATCAAATAAAGCACAAGATGCTGCAAGTAAGGAAATCCGCAGAACGGAAAGCATGACAACCTACTAAAGCACGAGAATTTGGTTATTTTTACATGGCAAATTTGCACTTCCACTGAGTGGGCTCGAGTTTCCACACTACTGAGGGGAATCAGTACGAAGTTCCATAAACATGGTGTCTCGGGAAGACAGCATTCGGAGGATTGTACATATATTGCGATCATGGTAGGTCTCATCTGAACTTGCCATGGCATCTCTAGCTGTAGCTAGGTATCTATAGCACATTAGCATCACGAGGAGGTTGGCTGCATACTGTTATAATCACATGTCTTACTGGTGTCAGAAGGAGATTTCCAGGAAATGATTCGCTTTACTTTTGTGCATTATCCAAAGATGCAAGGTATGCGGCCAATTGCAGGTACATTGAGCATGGGTATTTAAAATGATAACTGCATGTAACAAACCCCACAGATCATCGCGATTAAAAAAAGAGAACTTGTAGCCTATTACGGCCGTCGAGGTCTTTATAATATCGGGTTGATAACTTTCACAAATTGAGTGGCTAGGATAAACGCCTAACCATGCACCGTGCCCAATCATAATGATCTCCCTCGGCTCGCAATAATCGAAAATAAGTCAGTAGAATGAATCAAGGTCTTCGTCATATACATCATATACGCATATCAATGCAGTCATCTAGGCATCACATCTGCTGTAGCATTAAACCTGCCAAAAGAACCAAAAGTCATATCCATGCCCGAACCATCCCCGGCGCGCCACGATCTCGGAGAGCTCGGAAGTTAACCCTGAAATATGGTGGGTATTTTCTATACCCTCTCCCCAAGAATCCCATCTAGGATTGGAAAATGCCATATTAAGACCAACTTGCGAAATTCACAACTTGTCGGAAAGTTTCATGATTCAAACTGTGAATAAAACGGATGAATCATAAACGAGCCCCTTCATCCAGATCTGTCACCTTTCAAGGATAAGACTGGGTGTTCAACGGCCCCCAGCCGTCTAGTATTTTTAAAAAAAAAAATTATATTTCAAGTAGAAAATTCGCTATGGTTGGTCCCAAGCAGATGGGTCACTCGAGAAAAATAACCTGCAAGATCCCATCGTTCTGCATCCTGCAAGTGTTTAGCAGCAGCAATAATGATAGGTCGCATTGCCTTATCCCAAGTTCAAAGACATATTAAAAGGTGGGTATTCGGCGATTTGAATTTCCTCAAATTAACCACTCATCGAGATCTAGGCAGTTCATTTGTCAATCATCGAAGCTTTTTTTGGCTCATAACGATGTCCTTGTCCTTGTACAGCTGTCAGTCTTCCCTTCTCCTCAAGCCCTAAGATCTCCTCGAAAGACATCAACTCCCGGTGTCGATCATGTCACTGGTAGAAATAAGCCTGTCAATTTTGCCTGAACGTCGTGGCTTGCGAGGGGGAATCGGTAGTAATTGAAACGGACGGTGAGCAGCTAATCAAACCACTCAAAGTTACTTCCTAGAACCTGGAATGTTACCCTTGATGTTTTGCCCTATGTATTGCCCATTTCATAGAGTCGTTCGAAAAAGGATTTGATCTCCATGAATTCAGCTTTTAGGTCTCCACATTGCGAATTTTGCTGAAGCTAAAGTTGTGTAATGCAAAAGAAAAGCCTCGGTTCAATCGGTCAGTAGCACTATCAAAGCAAGACGTGTGGATTTGTAACCAGCTTTACTTTACTTGAGTTTTATGTCCAGCTAACCTTTATCGGTTGTAATTTGGTTTTCATGTATTTCCCTAAGTGAAATTGCAGGAGTGACTGAGCCCGATTTACATCTTCTAGAAATCAGATTGGGATGTTCGTTTCAATGACAGAGGTACTTTACAGGGAGAAAGTATATTTCTAGTTTCTATATATAATAAAGTCCAAGTTTTAACAGAAATTCATTTACGTGAGTATCGAATTAGAGTATTTTTTCTCGTATCCTTTCAACTGTGGATTCTTAAATTAATGACTTCCGTGTTAACCTTAACCTGCCCTGCTAGCTATAGTGCGGAATAGACACCGAGCCCCAAGTTAGCCCCCGTAATTAGGGCCTGTAGGAATTTTTTCTCGCTAGAACTCTATTGTGGTCTATGCTGCAATTTCAGCAATTAGAAATGTCAACAAATTAATCGTCATGAATCAAGCAATATGTCAACTCTAATGTTCTTTGGTAATGATCTTTGCTATTTGCTCAACCCATGCAAATTCAGAGTTTCGATTTGGGTAGGTCGAATTAGTCGAGTTTGCTCCTAAAGAGGGCTATTGAGGGTTAATGAAGGATGTATTAATAGAGAGATTGTCAGCCACAGAAGGATCCCTACAGATATTACAATAATTGCAAAGTCGTACGCTGATATGTGGGAAGACAGGAGGGGAAACACAAGACAAGGCTGATCCCAGAATCATGATTCTGATTCTGATTCATAGATTGCTCAATGCACATACCAACAATCTAGGAAGGCACGGTGAGCACCTACCAGCAGACTGACCAGGTCTGGTATCCACCTGTGACCATCAAAACTGCCAAACTGAACATCATGTCGAAACAAGTCTCCATCTATCAGCTATCGGCTACTGTACCTTGACTTTGCAGCTAAGCAATAAGGAGTAAAAGCACCTCAGACCCATAAACCTCCTTGTTGACTAGTACAGTATATCAATGGACACTGGGACACGGAAAAAAAGAACAAAACATCCATGACGATGTTTTATTCATGCTAACTAGTAAACAATTGACCAAATCGCAAGTCTTCCTTCACTTGTCCCCCGATTTTCATCATTCGTTCGGCAAGATGCAGTAAAGTTGCAGCTTTGGAACATCCCCCTGCTCGGTATTGGATAACATGGAATGTGTCCACCGGGGAATAGAGCGGCTGCACTGCTGCACGGTTGAAGAGCGTAAGTGTAAAAAAGACCCCGGCACCGTGACGCTGGCACTTGACTTAGAACCTAGCTGGTAGGATGCAGCTCCTTCTTTGCGGCGAACACCATCATTACATCTCACTAACCTTCTTGTTTAGGAATACGCACTATATAGATTCTTCTACAACACAAAGCCCAATCATACTGTCAAGGATCTCTTAGTCCTAGTATCAATACTCGCAACCCATACCCTCCGAACCTTCTTGGAATCTTCCAGGAGAAACGCCACACTAGACCGCTTACTTAGTTACAACCGTTCTTACTCTTTTTTTTTTGGATCGACACAAGCATACCTCCATGTAACTTCATCGACGAGGCTATCCTAACATCACCTACCCCCTTCTTTGCCAAAGCACAAGCCTCGGACCGACATTAGATCCATTTCTGACACTGCGGTATTCTCTTGTGGGAAACACCCCTGACACTTTGATCTTGTCCTCCCATCCTCTTAGCCTTCTATGGAAATACCATCCCGGTAACTGTGCAGCGGCCCGTTGATCGACTTCTTCAACTAATCTGTTATACTTAAGAGTCCTCACTCCTCATTACATATATTACAAGTCAAAATCTCTTTTACATCAATCCGAGGTTAGGTCAGATTGCCTTTCATCACCGATCACACCAAAAATCTATATACGGCCCATTGCAAGAACCTTATTTGATATTTCGTTTTTGTGCCAATACCACCATTGAACATCCCTAGTTGAATTTGAGTATTCGGAGAGTAACGCCACCAGTCATTGTTGAATTGTTCGAGATTGACTTCGGGAGACCTTCGAGTTACCATTGGAACATCTCAATTTGGAAGAACGTCCATAAAGTCGTTATCCCGGAAACACTATTGTTCACGGCACTTTTAAATTTGAGTTTTTAGCCTACACTACTGGTAGTGGCTGATCTAGTCTTGGTAAGTCATCAAACTAAGACGTTGCCCCTTCCGACTTCCTTAGTCTGGTGCTTGGGATTTTATGGACCTCCATAAATAAATCACAAAATGATACTCATCAATACAAGACTTCCTTCTAAACTTTCTTTCAAACTCTAACCTTCGTTCAACTATTTAATCAATATATACCCTCGCTGACATTACAAAAGGACAACGCACTCTTTACCTCTTCATATCTACACAGAGCCATATCGGGCAAATTTGAAATGAACTTTCATACTCCAGAACAATCTTACACACAAAACACCAATCCAAGGGATACATATCCCATCATGGCTGTGGCACAGAGACCCCATGCATTCTCTGGCTCGGATTGGCATGGTCTTGAACCTTTAGAGATGAGGTCAAAACCACGCTTGTCAAATGTTCAGGAATCACTTCCTTCCATTCGAACAGTAAGTGACATCAAAAAGTTTTTTGGGACAGAACTGACCTCCGACCAGATGTTTTCTGGTTTTGAAAGTCAGGAAAGACCCATTGAAGCCGAGTACAAACACAATACTGCATCGTTTTCTCCCGTCATAGCAGAAAGAACATACAACACTTCTCCTGAATCAAACAAGAGAAGGAGATTATCCAATGATTATTACGACGACGAGACCCAGCAGCAGCGAGAAAGATATCAGTCAGTTAGCAGCAGTCGAAGCCCAATGACAGCGACCTACGGCTATGATAGTGCAGCTGCATCGCCGATTTGTTCTACTGCTCGTCGGGAAAGCCTCCGCTCAGTTCCAGACTCTAGGACCTACTCTAACCACGAGAGCCCTTACATTTCAAGGCCCGCACGAGAGCAATCTATCCTATCAATCCCAGAACGCAGAGCCCCATATCAAGACCACCACACTTCTAGACCACCGTTCCATTCTCCAATCTCAGAACCATCAAGTACCATATACCGTCAAAATCTTCCCAGCCTTGCTACACCCGATCGATCTTATGATAGATCTTACTCCCAGACCCCAGCAGGTCGTTCTCACGGCGATTATCCTCCTAGAAACGATTACCCAAGAAGCGAGTATGCATTGGAAGCTTCCCGACCATACCACCAGCACAACTATGCCCCCGCTCATGATACATCATACGCCCCTTCACAATCTGATTATGGCTACCAGCAGCCCAGAAACCAAGCTTACCCTGGGCCTCCATCTTGCCAACTCAATCAAGGACAAACCCCTTTCACCGACGGACACCATTCAGGAAACTACGGTTCAGCTCCTTACCAAACACAAGATATTGACTCCAAACCCCGAAAGCGACGAGGGAATCTCCCCAAACCCACTACAGATATCTTGACAGCCTGGTTCATCAACCACCTAGAACATCCATATCCAAATGAGGAAGAAAAACAATTATTAATGAGACAAACGGGATTACAATTGAGTAAGTAGCTACCCAAAATAAACTTCATTTTTGTAAATTACTAATAAATTTCACAGACCAAATATCCAACTGGTTCATCAACGCACGTCGACGCAAATTACCTGCACTTCAAAACAGTGCTCGTGCAGAGAACGCTGCCAGGTCCCACCACAACCGAATGCACTCGTCCGATGGTGGACAGAGTCCCATGAGTCTCTGCAACAGCGACACAGGATTAAGCCCTAGAGACGCATCTACATTCAACGAAGGGTGGTCTTCACGGCAAGAGGAGAGACACAACCAGCATCATTATTAATTTTTCTTCGGGCATTCAAGGCGTACACAGAGACATGACTTAAGGCCAAGACCTGGCAATGGGAGGCTAAAGTTCACGCAAATTTCTTTTTTTATCTTTTCATTAATATTAAAATAATTCTGGGATTTGTTGGATTGGACTGGGGATTTTGGGTTTTTGCAAACAGAAGGTTGCAACAGAACTTGGCATTATCAGGATATGACATGGGAACTTTTCGATTTGGGCCGGGCAGCGATAGATACCAAATTTGCGTTCTTTATTGAAACCAAATTAGCATGCGCACAGTGGAGTCAATTTCATAACACAGACTTTTCGATATCTGTTGTAAATTAGTTAGGTTTTTTTAGGTTGAGTTATGAATAACATACCACAACTATTGAATGTACTGTAAAGGATACACTCGATACATTACAGACCCAACCCCAGAAACCGCCTTGATGATGAATCCTCGTGCCGTGCGTCCACTTTCTAATCATACATACATATCCACACCATGCGCTTTTACTTGCTCGCTCAATCTTTCCCTTTTCCACTTTTCTTTGATAATCTGTTTGGACTCAATTTTATATATATATCCATCATACCATATTTCGTACTGGGCGCATTCATCTTCATCCGTGTCATCCACGCTCCCGCCTTCAAAGCCGATCACTATGTCGCCAGGACCCATAACTTTGCATTCCGCGGAGGACCTGCATATTTACCGGTATGCACCTCCCAGAGCGTCGACATCCATTTCATCGTCCTAGCTCCTCGGGATCTTCGCTGTTACTCGGTGGGCGTTAGGATTTAGTAGTACCTGTGCGGTTAGTGTTGGTATCTTTCTTCACATTTAAGAACTCAAATCTCAAACATTCATCATGGAAAGAAGGACCACTAAACATGTAGCTACATAATACGTCATCAAGTCGGTCAGTCATGCATACTTTCAAATCAAATTTTATCAAAGCCTCACATGCAAGCCTCTGTACTCCATGGTATGCCTTGAATAGCCTCAACTTAGGCAGGTCGACGAATTGGAATATCAACAGAGCTGCAGTTTACTCACGGCATATGTCAACAATTATGCCTCACTAGTGAAGAAAATTAACATGTAAAGGGCAAGAAATTTTCCGACTTTCAGACCAGAACATGATTCTAAATGTCATGTCATGTTTCTACAAAACCGTTCCTGCATAAGAATGACATCTAGCAGCGCTTTGTTATAATTTGAAGAAACCGAGGTTGGCCATTTAGACTGGGTTATTATACATCGACCTAAAAATTTAGTCCGATTCATTTCGCAAGGCCAAAGAGAAAAAACGTGTTAACAAAGCCATTTTCATCATCCGTTATAACGATCGAGAAAAATGTAAGATCATGCCGCTAAAAGCACTTGACAGGCACCACCATTATTTGTCACGGAGTAACTATCCAGTTACAGTCTTCAGACTTGCAGTACCTGAAAGCCACAGGGCATAATTTTCTTAGCACGAAATGGCGTGCGGTTGTCTTGCACAATTCCACAATATTATCCACCAAACTATAATTGCGTATTTTGAGTTTCTGCTAGAGATCGTAGAATCATCTAGGTGCAGAATTCCGCAGTCAGAACAAAGCCTATATGTGATTCATGAGGCTAGATCATAATTGAGTTCCAGGCAGGCTTAGGGAAACAACAAAGCCGAGCAACAAGCCCTCGGCATTGGGAATCAGAATGGCAGGCAAGTTGTCATTTGTAACTTTATTTAACTGCCGGTGTGTCGATCAATTTTTGATGGGAGATATAATTTAGGCCGCGTGGGATCAGGAGGTGTGTGGTGGATTTCTTTAGAGCAATTAAATTGTCAAAAATTGTCAAAGTGATCGGAAACTCGGCATTATGTGTTAGGAGATCCTGGGGTCAGCACGACATCGTGGTGAGTGGATTCTTGGAAGTAATGAGACTCGCTCGGTCCTGACTCCTGAGGTCGTGTTGAAGAAAACAAACTTTAGCGGTTGGAGAATGTTATGTTTGGTGATATTGTGAGGTGATCGAGGAAATGCTGGGATCATATTTAAGTGGGAAAATGTTAAGCTAGCTGGTGGGAATTTAATAATTATGGAAAGGACGATACCCAGAAGCATGGCAAATTTGTTTTCCGCTGAACGTTTGCGGTCAACTCCAACTCGTTTCTTTTTGTTGTCGGGCATTTGTGGCCAAGAAACGTTTAGCATTTTGGTCCAGCATGTCAAGATGCCCTCACATGCCATGTCAATGTGTCAAAACCATGACGTTCTGAGTTTTTTTTGACACAATGGGGGAAAACATCCGGTTGATCTCTACTCCGGTGACAGCCGCCACTAATACATGTATTCCATGGGCAGTCACTTGACATTTACTCCATGTACTTTTCCGCTTCTGTCTCGTTCACTTAACAAGGTTATATTGGAGATCCGGAGCCTAATATTGTCGGGACTTAATGTAGATCAATCTACTATGCATTGATTTGGGCATCCGAGATTCGCTATTTCAAAGCCAGCATGACCATGGCACTCGGTGGTGAGCTTGATATTGACTTTGGCCAAAAGGCTTCCTTCTTCCTAGCGGATAATCAGCCCCGACAAATGCCAGGAATCCAGACCGCTCAACGCCATTGATAGCAACGATTCTCGACTGAATCATCCATGGTCATTAAAGGGTGGTACTGCGACGCTGGCAGATAATCCCGGTGCCTGCCACTGCCTGTTATCAGCCAACACTATCTGTTTATCATAGTAGCTGGAGATATATTGAGCTTCGCCTTTTCTGTAAAGTTCCTAGCAAATCAATGTGCAGTAGACGGGCATGCATGCACGCTATTGGCACAAAACCGAATTATCTAACACAAAAATTCAGAGCCAAGGTATTGGGAATTCGGCTGAAGCATTGGTTGATTAAGCATATATTCCTTAGTTGTTGTTTGTCCAATGAATACAATTCAAACGGGGATCAATATGAAGAGAAAAAGAAAGAAAGGAGGAAAGAATTGTTTTGGCAGAGAATGAAATAAGCTTTACCACAAATAGCATATCCCCTGCGCGCATCGATCTTATCAAAAAGTCAAATCAATCCCCGTCAATCAGTAAAAAGTGGAAAATATTTCAAAGACCCACTGAAGCGATCAAGGGTCTCCCATCAAATAACGCCCCGTCTCGTCTCGAATTTCTCTTGTTCAGTGGGCACCACACGGACACGCAAGTGCCTTTGTCCGCATAGGATGCAACTCGTACGTTTTCGTGGAAGTAAAAACCTGATTTGGATGTATGCGAAATCTTCGTTTTGGACATTGGCTGCTACCATGCGGGTCGTACAGGATGAATATACGACGCGAAGCCCTGTGCCGCTGTCTCGGATCATCTTTTCATATTTTGATGATCATGCTGGTAATTCAAGCATCGACAAACGTGATGAAGATCTTCCTTAGATGATAATAGGTGATCCCTTACCGAGTAGAAGGTCCGGGTGTATTGCTCCACCTGCTGGAGGCGGCTGAGGTTGGCAATGGAATCGGTGGGTAATACTAATATGGACATACCGGCGGATGCCGACACTGAAAAGGAATTTGCTTTGCACAATTGAGTGTGAAGCTTTCGCTGCTGAACTTTGATTGGCTGGGGTGTAAATGACGGATATAGCCTTATGCTGAGTTAACAGGACGGCTTTGTCTGTATGCAATTAAAAAATGCCATTTTTATCGAGGACGGGATGAAATGACAAAAGCGATAGTTTTGGTTCTCCCATTTTGTATCGTGGGCGATCGGAGGAGCAAAGAAGCTCTCTACTTGTTTCTTCGCAAGACTCACTGTCTCGTGCCAATGATAAAGTAACAAATGGTGGTCCCCTAATTGTGTAATGTTCCCATCCGAACGAACTGATAAAGAGCATGAAGATATATATTACTCCCTTCGTAACATGGGGTAGAAAGATCTCAAGTGAGGACTTTAAGGCCCACGCAACGGCTCGGGTTGACATTGAGATCACGACGTGTGGCAGTGCACATCTTCGTGAGCCGCAGCAATACAATTTGTTTGAAGGTGGTAATTGACGCTATCAAGCTGTATGAAACCATTTATTCCAGGAGTATAGAATAAAAATACCAGGTGCAAGAGCTGGCATTAGTGAGGGATGCTGTACTTTGTTTGAAACCGGCGGTATAGAAAGGCTGGGAAGGGAAAACCAAGTTCAGCCGTTAGAAATGGGACAGAGGTGAAAAGTAACCATGGGGCGTTTACTTTCTTCGAAACCAGCTCTGGCTATACAAATTCACGAGCATGGAGATATTGGATGAGGGTTCATCCTACCGAGACAAGCGTCGAATTTGTTCATGCCGTCTGCAAGGTTGGTGTGTTGCCAATTAACGTTTTCATACATGGAATGAATTTCTTCCTGCCACGGTCAAATTCCGCATGCATGGTTATGGTGTTTGAATGATCTGATGCTGTGTTTCTATGTTGTTATGTTGTTATGTTGTTGAGAGGGGGGATGCCAAAGTGATAGGAAAGAACGTGTAACATTGATATGACATATAACAACACAGAAAAAGAAGGAACCGAATCATCATTGGAACACAAGTAAAAACAATAACTAGTATCTCATATGCAATTTTTTCGACCAATTTAATCTGATCTAATCTAATCTAGCATGTCGTGCAAAGTTGGGGCAACGACATTCTTGACCTCCAAAATTTCTCTAGATATTTGAACATCAAAATTCAATTCTGAATCAACAACGAAACAATTAATCCGTCATTGGATATTTAGATTTCATTCTTCATGTGATATCTTATTTTGCTTACAGCCTTTCTGGTTATTGAAAATTGAAAGGTGTGAAGCCTTCTGTGATGTTGTTATATGATATTCAAAATGGGGTTTCCAGAGGAGTGCGACATGCAACAAAACTCCCATCAATGAATCCATTCCGAAATTTCAATTTTCGAGTTCAAAACCCACGATTCTCAGTTCAAAATTATGTTACAAATCAACCATCAAGAATGACTTGTTATATTCCTGATAAGTCGATACTTCAACGTCTTTCCTCTTTACATCTAGAATTTCAAGGAAGTGTATATCTTTGAAATGATATGATATAGCCTCCAAAACAAGGTCTCTGCGAAGCACTGAAAAAGTGCCATGTGCAACAAATTCTTGTCCAAGATCTCGAAATCAAATCTGAGGTATCAAAACCAAAATTCTCAAATGAGAATTTCATAGTAAATCAACAACACATTATTTGCATTTAAATCTTTCATCATAATCTAGTTTTCCTTCTCTCATATTCATATCCCAGTTTTCGAACCATTCCACACAGTTTCGAGACACATTATTCCCATCCCAAGACTCGGTCTGTGAAGTCTGATACAGAAATTCTGATATGCAACAAAACAATCTATAAAGTATAAACCTCACTACCAAAAAACCTCCCTCCATACTCCATACTCACCTCGGCATTCACTCAACCCTCTCCATTATTATAACTCTCATCGCCTTCATTTCTAATCGAAATCTTTTGTTGCACATCTGATCGATTGGATTATCGCAAAGCTATAACAATCCAATACAATTATTTCTTCTCCATCCACCCCAGATCTTTTGAATGCCTTCCATTATCATGGATTCACTCAATCCGCGGCTTTCTATCTATTTTGATTCATCCGCGGAAGGTTAGGACTGTTTGAGTAAATATCGTTTTGGTGTTTTGAAAGGCAGTTGCATGTAGGACTTATTATCTTCATCTCGGAATTTGGCCTGACTAAACTTTCTCCCAATCCTTCCCCATTCTTATTCATTATCTCTACCCATCTTAGTTTGTCCATATTATATCGATTTTTCTGTACCAGCAATTTGTTCTACCAAAGCCAATCAACCTAAGTTATCCAAATTGCTCGTTTCTCATGCAAACTAGCCTCTGATAGACAACCGCATCTAGTCCCCCTTCTTCAAAATACTAGGTACCTCCCACTCGACTCAATTAACAAGCCTCAATCTCCCAAACTCCACACAGCTAAACCACAGCAGTCCAATCGCTACCTCATCTCCCTTCCCCTCCCCCTCTTTTCAATATATCACAGTACTACTTTCCTGCCGGATTACACTCCTCTTCTTTCTCCCATGTTTCCCAGCTACCCTTTCTCAAAATCTCAATGGTCATACAACCCAATCTCTAAAGCTATCAGAAGCCAGCAGTCCCTTCATCAATTATTGTTTCCTCAAAGCGGACTTCTTTCACTCATCAGACTCTTGATACACTCTCGGAAAGCATGGCTCAAAGGATTTCTTTCGTTTTATCTCATTTTTACTATCTCTTCTAGCTTGGAAGGCCATCTTATTGTGCGGGACTCAATCCCAAACTTTCCAATAACAACCACAAAATAAACTATTGAAGGTTTATTCGGCGCATTTAAGTCTCCTTGGCGTTCTGCTCAAACCTCCTACTTTTTCCGCTGAATCCTATTGTTCTATCAAAGCATTCTTCCTCTCTACTAGCAACAAGAATAATTGTTATACCTCAGATGGAGATCATTTTCAGCGGTGTTCAGCGGATCAGACATGAGAATAAAGCTTGGGGAAAAAAGCTTCACTCATTACATTGCAGTAAAGCTGTTGTTAGCGGACCAAAGACTAGAACGAAGTTTCGAAGTGACCCCTGGTGAAAACTTTCGTGTACGTAGCCGAGTGGGAGGAGATTTAGGACGGATGTATAGCTTCTATCTGAGTTGAAGAGGGAGAAGGTAGGGCAGATTATGGGGCTGCTGGATAGAGATGGTGTCGGTGGAGGTTACTGAGAAAATATTGAAGGGATTGAATTTGGTTTAGGGGGTTGGTGGTGGTGGTGACGTGGGCGGGTGGTGAGGGGTCGACGGTAGAGGAAGAAAAAATACCCACTGCATTTGGATTTTGGGAACAACTATATGACCAATCCGACATCATGGAAATTGTACTTTGATTCGTTTTTAAAAAAAAAATTCATTGTCGAAAGGATGTCTCTGGTGAGAGCATAAGAATTCAACCATAATTCTGAGACTCTCGGTTACGGGTACAGAGGAGAAAAGTGAGGAGGAAGGATCGGGGCCGAATATGTTTTTAATAATAGACTTTGGCATTTTTGTACCTGTAGAATTTCCTCATAGTTTGAAAATTGAAGTTCTCAAATTTCTTGCTTTTCTGCCCTATTTTCTGTGCAGTCTAGGTCTTCTTAGAACCTTTGCAGAAACTTCCCCTAATTTCTCACTTTTATCCTACATTTATGTAAGAAACGGATCTAGGGTTTTCCACCGGCAGACTACAAGGTTTGATTCCTTTCTGTTCTTCTAGCTTATTGTTTATTTCCCCTGTCGCCATCTCTTATGCTTCTGGTGAAGCTTGGATAAAACGAAAAACCTCGGCAACCACGTAGATCTTCACCAAGAACATAGTATCAGAGGGAAGAACGTACGGTGGCTAGAGTAATGGTAAATGCGGCATTGCTAGAGCGCATGTTTATGCCTCGAACCTTTAATCTTACTGGTTGAGATTAAAGAGGATTGTCACAGCTTTTACTTCTGTCAGAAGCTTAAGGGTTTTTATCCAATCCTTTCCTAAAGGTACAAGAAGAATTTTTCCGGAAGCGGGATATCCAGATGGGGAGGATGAGTCTATCACAAATTCAGGACAACTGTTTGAAGGACTTAATACGATGGGAGCAAAAGGCGCAAGTATGGGATTCGTTGAAGAGATTGGCATGCCCAAGGTTTCCCTAGTCCAATACAGCAAAAGAGGACGACCACACATTTGGAATCTGAACAGTTTAGCATACTACTGTATTCCCAGTACACACAGGAAAGAGGATGGCTGCAAACTTGGGTCCTATGTACTGAGAAGACTGATACCTACGATTTCCCGAACACAGTACAGTAAAAAAGTTCAAAGCTCAATGGAATTCTATACACTAGCATTTAAGCAAATGCGGAGCTTGTGATCATTTGCTAAGGACCAATGACCTAGTACTAGGAAGAAAGACATTTCCCCGCAGAGGCAATCTAGCACTAGAAGAAGAGGCTATCCTACAGACCAATAAACACGAAAGGGTTAGGAACGAAGCGATGCGAATCTATCAAATCACTCTTATACAAGAACGAAAAATTTAGGTTTCAGTATAAAATTAGAACGGAAGAAGAACCATACATTCATCAATCAACTCAAAAGAATATAGAAATGAAAGAATCTAAAGCTATATTATGGTTGGGAAGAACATAAATATATAATCCAATATATTTCGAGAGCACATTTCGAAATAATAACATAGCTTCAACTAGAGCTAAATATTTTTTAATGCTCTAGATTTTGCTGAGTAATAAAAGAACAAAGAATATATCTCGATATCAATATATTCCTGAATCCGATCTGTAGTAATCATTTATCGGTGCAGTCATATATAGCGGTAGATTAATGACAAGAATTCTATATTTAAGAGCTCTTTCCGCTGCCATAATCCATCGAATAATCTGTTCTTTTCTATGAAATAATTCTGCTTTTTTTCTGTGAAATATATTCAATAGTAAAAATGTTTATTCTTTTTATAAATTACTATAAGTTTTAAATCTTTAAAGTTTTGATAGATATAAATTAAAGTTTTAATGAATAGACCTTGAAGCTTAGAGGATTTAATATATTATAAGATGATTTGAAATTATTTCTATTTTCGTTGAATTGATTATTCATATAATAATAATAATAAACTAGATTTTTATACTTTATTATTTATTAGTATATATATAATTTACAAATTCTATTTCCTCTTCAAAATCATGAATTATATTATCGAATAATATATAGTACGGATTAGAATCTATCGATATTTTGGATTTTCGAAAGAATGAAATCTATTGTATTAAAAAAAAGAGCGGAATATTTAACAGGAAAAAACAGATCTGGGCACCCGAAAAAGCCTTAAAAACGCATCTACTCAACTATCTATATTCAACTTCCCACATATTCATTCCATACTAATCTCTTTCTTTTCATCCATATCTTCTCTCCGCAGTTCACTGCACGATCCCCACAGACCGTACACTCCTAAGACTTCCTTCTCCTAAATTCAAGATGTTCGAACGGGTTTGGAACGACGTTGGTATCGTATATATAGTTTGGGGGTCTCTCCCCCCCCTTTCCTTCCTTATCGCCAACCAATCTAATATCCCAATTCCTTATGATCTCGACAATCACAACCTTAAGCTCCACACCCGCGAAGAAGCGACCCGGACATGCATGATTCTGTAAGTTTGGGAGTCAGTAACTGCTTGTTCAGGAATTATTTTGAAGGGTATTAGGGAAAAGAGGGAATCGAAATTGTGTTAGAGGGACAGAAGAGTGTGTGTAAGAAGGTATGAGAATTGGGTTAAAATTGAGAAAAGGAGTCGGGTATTGAAAACAAAAGATTTAGTGAATCGAGTAAACATACCCCGTGTCCGAAATTTATGCTTTGTTTACTTGTTGTAACAAACTGAAATTTGGATTCATTGCCGGGTGTAGCGCGCAATGAGGACCAGCGGAAGGGGGAGAAGGTGCTAGGAGGGTCAAGTGAGGCAATAAGGGAGGGGTCGTGGGGAATGGAAGAGAGGTCGGGGCCGGAGGTGTTGATTGTGTGGGCGTCGTAGCATATGCGAGTTCCCTTGGGAATGGTATGACCAGTAGAGAGGGTGAGGGGGGAAGTTGTTAGGCGGAAGTTTACAACTGGGCTTTGTTAGTAAATGAACTCTTAGTATTTCCTACTTCCATGTGTACTATCTCTTGAGATAAACCGGGAAGAAGTATAGATAAGATAAACCTACCCAAACCTGGAGGATTAACCCTCTGGCTTTCCTTCATGAGACTATCCATTTTCTTCAACTTGGTGAATGACTGTTTCTTCAGATTCGTCGATCCACTACCATCAACTTCATACCCATCTTCCGCAATCACTTGTTCGATTTCTTCGCGGAGAGGCGCGATGAATTCTGGGTGAGAAGCGAGATCAAATAATATGTGCGCAGCGCCCATGGAGGTTGTGTGAATAGCAGCAAAAGATACTTCCCTTTGTCAGTTATAGGCCCGAGGAAGCAAGAAGATCGAATTCGGGACAGAAAGGTATAGAAATGGTAAAGAAAATGAAGACTTACAACCCAACTGATTCTTTGCTAATACAAAAGGATTTTCCCTATTCTTCTCATCTGTCCACTTCAAAACCCAACTGATGAAAGTCCCTTGGTCATCATCGAATTCATCACCCGATTCCTTACCAGCCCCTTTTCCCTCCTTGAATCTTCGCATACACCCCTCAATAACCGGTCTCAACAACTCTGCCGCCTTAGTCTTATGTTGTTTCACCTTCCTAATCTCCGGTAAGAAGGGCACCGCAAAGTATCTAAGGAACGCTGGAAATTTGGCCACTTCGTCCTTCGCTTTCACACAATCCGCGGTATAATCAATACTAGTGTTAATCCATGCCTCAGTTCTACTCAAAGGTCTTCCCACAAAAACTCTCCCGCTCAGTAATGCAACCATTTTGAGTACTTTTTCCATCAAAACAACTTTGGTCCAACTTTCGCATGTGCCGAATTCTTTATCTAATGCATAGCGCATTTCGTCTTGAAGAGCGTCGACAGTCGATGCCACGTGACGAGTCAAATCGGTCTTGACAACTTTGGTGATGGCGGGGGAATCTTCACCGATACCGGTGTGTTTTGCAAGGAATATGTTGGCTACATCTTCCATGAAAGATACTTTGCTTTCGGGGAGGTTGCGCACTTCGTCATGAGTGGAGATGGGGAGGACGACCAATGGAGGATCAGTTCGGAGGACGTAGGGAGTATTGGGATACTGCTCTTTGTGAGTTTTTATGCTAGGATAAGAAGGGAGGGCATCATGATGTGGAGAGGTTCTTACTTTCGCAGATCCTTCAATCAATGCAGCTTGAAAATCTGCATCATCGGGCTTACCCACTACTGGGAAACTCAACTTTTGAGGTCGAGCAAGTATAGCTCGAATAACGTAGGCTAGGAGGAGAACTGTTGAAGCACCTAGGAGGAATGGTGACATCGTCATCTCTTTACTTTTGTCGAGAATTGTTGGTGACATCTTGAAGGATGTTGTGTAGCTCAACTCTGAGCTTTCTGTTGTGAAGGTAGAAGAGTTACTTGAGCCAACTGAGACGAGAGTGACTATATATATGTATCCAACAGCCGGTGTGGATGTTTGCGGATATGTATTTCCTTGGCTCCAATAAGACATATACATTCAACAATAGAAATACATAAGACTAAGAATAAAACATAAGAGTATACAAGTAAAAGAAGCATATCAAGGCTTCCGGTTGCTAAAAATACCCAAGGAAAATAAGACAAAGGAGAAAATCAAACGCACTGGTACGCATATTTTGAACTTCCAGACCGTCTCTTTCCCCTGCCATCCCCTCCCATTTCCTCCCCGAAAAACCAATCAAACTATAATTGATCGGCAAGACATAAGGTATTACAAATCCGTTTATGCGAATATTCTATCAAACCAGTCAACCTGATGAAATAAACCCTTTATAAACCTCCTAGCTGTATACCTGTTCTCTACCTGGATGGAAATAAAGACATTTACAACATGATTCAAAATAAATACATTCACTAAAAGAAAAAAAATGAAAAAAAATGAAAAAATGAAAAAATGAAATCAAATCTTCAATAACACTTTAGAATATATAATTTAAATTCTAGTTTTTATAATTTTAATAATTTAACTTATATTGAATTTGAGAAATATTAAAATAAGCGATAAAATTTCTCAAGATTTTAGTTTGATGTATAGATTATAAATTAAACTATATACTTTTTTTTTATTTCTATTATTAGTTTTATTTAAAAAAGAAATATAATAATATATAAATTATTTATTATAAAAATTTTTAATAAATATTATTTATTCATTTATTATTTCTTTTAGTACTCTATAGTCTTCTTATGAAATTATTCTAAATTAAAGAACTTCGAGGGGTTGAAATGACTATTTATTTTTTATTTTTTATTTTTTAATAAATTTATCTTAAATTATATCGTACTCATTCGTCTCATCTCAACCCTACATCCTCTCAATCTTCTCTCTTCTTCGAACTCCTGATCTACATCCTCAAATCAAACCATCCTATTTTCAACACAGAGCAAGTCATTCTTGAATCAATAATTTGATTGAATGGGGAAGGTTAATACTATTGTGGAGATAACGTCTCGATCTTCATGATTTCGGATCATATTGACTTTAGTTGTTGCGATTACTCGATATATGAGTTATCCGGCATCCGGTGGCCTTATAGCACTCATGCAGCAGATGTCTCGTCATCTCGTTTGTTGATAGGAGAACATATGAAAGCAACCTCGTATAATACGAGCATCCAACTGAGGGGTGTACCGTTGAATGTTAAGCGAGCGCAGGCATAGCGTATAAACTCGGTTTGGGTCTAATCCGATTGATTTAAAGATGGGGAAGCTGAATAATATACGAAGGTTGATTGAAGTACTGTGAAACACGTCAAAAAATGACCGTGCTTGGTCTTATATACAGAGGTTCTAATTAATAGTATTATTATACTAATTGAAAATTTATATAGTGAAAATCAATCAATTAAAGTATTATAAATTGTTAATTTCTAATAAAAATCATTCAAATTCTTCGAAATCTTTAATTTTATATTCAAAAATCTATTTTTAAATTATTTCAAATCTATTAGAAATTTCGAAATCTTTAAAATTATAAAATTATTAAAACTTCTTTAAAATCTTTCAAGATTCGAGATTTTTGAAGAGAACAACTCAATATTCATTCAAATTCTTTAAAATAATATTAAAAGATAGAAAAATAATAATATATAAATCAAAAATATCTTATATTATTTTATTCTTTCAATCTTCGTATAAGAAAACCTATGAATATGATAATGAATAATATAAACCACTCCATCAGGAAGCCGGCGAAAGGAATCGAATCTAAATAGTATTATATTTCATATCGGGTAATAGTATATAATCGAAAGAATTAATAAAGTGAATAATTTTCTATTCAAGTTCACTTTTACTTTATTTCCGCCGACATTTCCGAAATTCGAAAAGAAGCGAGAAAAGCTAGAACTGAATATGATTAGACCGAGTTTATACGGTATATCATTAATGCATTGGTATTGTTGAAATCCGGTTGATGTATTGTTGATGCACAAGATGCATCATTGAGATGCCGTTGATGCGCCGTTGATGTGCCGTTGGCATTACTTAGATAATAAGGCGATACGAAAACGAGGTACTCGAAACCCTGTAGGTTGTCCGTCAAAGCTCCAAGTTTCATTCGTGGAGCCCTGCCTTGAAAAATGCATAGTGCATGCGAAGGATATTTCTGATCGTAGGCTATTCTTTCCATATACTCGAAAGTATAGCACACTTTAGTACTTTCTGGCTGTACGAGTACGGACTTAACAACAAGTAAGTACAAACACAAGTATGAGTATTGGAAAGGAACGTCTGTAGTTTGATATGTGAGTAAGGATATTTTTATCTCCGTGTCAGTCACCCCTGAAACCCGCGCGCGGCAAGTGGAGTTTGCAAAAATGACTACACTTCCATATTACCTGCTTGATCCCTTACCCGTAAACTAAACTTTAAATCAACCAACCCAAGGAACTAGTTCAAACGACACACCCAGCTCATCCATATCATCAAGTCAATAAT
Source organism: Sclerotinia nivalis (assembly GCA_029531795.1). NCBI lineage: Eukaryota > Fungi > Ascomycota > Leotiomycetes > Helotiales > Sclerotiniaceae > Sclerotinia > Sclerotinia nivalis. Next base: position 1,435,309 of record JAPEIS010000003.1, read on the forward strand.
GCAGCACCTGCAGCACCTGCAACCTCAAGACAATACTACGCAGTCCTTGTGAGATAAAAGGTCTAAACCAAGCAAGACGTCCGGATATCCCAAATACCGAGCATCCGCTGCAGGAAACCCATTACAAGAATAGCCGCACTTTCCCTTCCCTTCAATGCTTTACATAAGTACATATAGCGGAAGAGCCTCCCCCTAGGTATTCTCTTGCCGTCAGTGGGAAACCAGCCATTCGTGGGATATTATTCATCCTTTCCTATTCCATTCTACGCCTATTCCTCTTCAAATCGTGTATATATTCAGCTAGTCCTTCAGACCCATAAACTATAGTCTTCATTTGAGATTCTAGATTACTACCAGATATCTTCACCACTCTTATTCGCTCAATCCAATCCCCAACAAACTCCCCAAACCTACCAGCCACCAGCCATCCCATTCCATCCCCTCCTTCCACCTACACACTCATCACCTCATCTACACCAGGGCATCCATCTCCTGCACTCCCTTCTAGGTATATACCTATATACCTATATCCATTACACCTAATACTCCAAACTCAATACTTAATACTTAATATTCAATACTCAGCATATCATTTCAGTTCATTTCAGCTTATATCATATTTCACATCCTATACTAAAAAAAACTTGTTCTAGAAGCAAGCAAGGAGTAAAGAGGGGTAGGTAGATAGATATACGGCTAAATGAAGACACAAGGATATTTTGTCATCTCATTTCATTACCCCGCAGATGCATATACACGAACAAAAACAAAAACACCTACCTCCCAAGCTCCAAGCTCCCAACCCTCCTACTAATAGAATTTACAGTTCATTGAAATCACCATTCAACAACAATGAATTACGAGAGAAAGATTTCATTGGGAATAGATGAGCATGTATTGTTATGTGTGTAAAGTTACCTAGGTAGGTGGGTATTTACTTAGTCACCGACATACTAGCTACCTACCTATCTAGTACAAAACCAATGCGATCATATACAATTCATTCATCATCCAGTGCGAATTTGATTTTAATCATTTGATCCACTCCCCTGACCTGACATCTCCAACCCCTCTCGACATCCCCCACTCCAATAATTTCATGCGTGAAATATGCCTCAATTCCGCTCACGGATTTGTAAAGTCGAACCGGGCTGAGAGCTCCAAAAAAAAACGATGCGCCCAGTTTCTCATGCCATGCCTAAATCATCAGGTTCCTCGTTCGTCATATTCTGATGACGTCGAAATCGATGACCTGTAAAACGCCAAAAATGCAAATGTAAAGAGTACACACAAATACACACCATGAACCAATTTCCCCTAAGCTGTATGCTGTCCATGAGTTCCAGTATGCTTGCTTCCGAATTCTTGATTCGACTTCATGAGATCCTTCAATGCTAGGTCTTCAGATCTCAACTTTTCTGATTTTCCCCCTCAGCCTCTATCAAATCATCCATCATCATCCTTTCACTCATGCTCTTTGGTGTTCCGGAAAAACTACCCACTCCTCCACTTGTTCTAAAGCTTAATATATCACTTGCGTCAAGTCCACTGCGACCGTTGACACTTCCAACGAATGAATTCATTGCTCCCATTGATGCGGCATTGGCATGTACCTCATCATTGACAACAGGCATACTGAATGGACGGCCTTTGTAGGAACCAACAATTCCATGTGCAGGGGCTGGAGCTATTGTTGCTTTGTTATTAATGAAGCTATTCGGAATCGGACGAGCAGGAGATTTGGAAAGCTCAAGATTGTCAAGACTTTCTTCAATACTAGGCGAGGTAGGTGCTTCTACATCCGAATCATCTTCTTCATCTTGAGGTCGGCTTCCGCGATCTTGGTTTTCGTCAAAGGAAAACAGATCTTCTTGTTCATCATCCTGGAAGGTTAAGTTGTCCAACTTCTCATCACCCTCTCCTCTAGGCTCCAAAGTCTCGAATGTAAGTGGTTTGTTTGGCGATTTGATCTTCAAGGGAGAAATTGCCGGTTCTGGATTTTCGTTCTTCGTCGGCGATAGAATGCGCGCAGGTTGTTTATTTTGACTTCTCATTTGCCGTAGAGGTGGCATATCTAACATATCATCCTCCGATAGAGCATCTGTATCCTCCTCTGGTAGAACCTCTACATGCTTTACTTGGGCTTGCGCTTCCACTTCGGGCATGGAGATTTGTATTGGGATCGGTATGGAAATTGGTGGGATATTTTCTTCTTGAGATGCTGGGGGACTTGGTCTAGAATCGAAATAATTGCTTGTAGAATCGTCATTTTCCAAAGTATCAACTGAAGCTGATCCGTCTGGCGGGGCAACCACGGTGGTCCATTGTGTTCCATCATCTTCTGGGGGGCCTCTGGATAAAGCTCGTAGTGCTTGTGAAGAAGATATTCTCTTTGGTGGCGGCGCATCAATATCTTCGACCATCTCAGAACCTGCCTCATCATCTGAGTCATCCGAAAAGGAAGGCGGAAGGATTGGCTCCAATTCTTTGGGCGATGAAGTTGGTAAAACCTCTTCTCCCTCTACATCAAAACGAACCCTTCGAGGACTTGTATTCTTAGAATTGCTGGATGTTCTTCGTAAAGCGCTTCTGCGACGAGGTCCATCGCTACTACTGTTGGATGTGATTGATATTTCATCGGTATTCTTTCTTTTGGGTGTTGAAGGACGTGTTAGATCAGGAGAAGGATTCAAAGATCTAGTATCTGTACTTGCATCAACATGCGACTGCGACTGCGACGATATATCCATTTGTGTATCTTTTGACTTATCATCCACTTCAATATTCGAATCAGATCTTGGATCGTATCGACTGTTGGATTCTAACAATGGCAGATAACTTGGTGTAAAGACTCCTGTAAATTCCTTCTCTCGCGCATGTGGACTTCTAGGGCGGTCACTTTCTTCTTCTTCTTTTCTCGTATGATTAGGAATTGTTTGCGCCGAGGTAGCGGTACTTGATTGTGAGTCCATTGCCTTAGGAAGTCCGTTTGTCATCGAATTTACATCTGCACGGGAGCTCGTGATTGTGTTCGTGGTCGTGGTCATGGCCGTGGTTGTATTGCAGGAATTGTGACTGTTGTTGGCTGTACCTATGACTGTGCCTGTGTTTGTTGTGCGTGTGCGTGTGCCTGTGCCTGTGCCAATGGTGCATGAGTCAAAGTTATCGGTAGGATTATTAGAGACGAATGGATAAAGAGCCTTATAATTCTTTAATTTTTCGGCAATTATTGTTGAAACTTCCTTGGAAACATTTGGAGAAACATTCTTCAATAAATCCTCTTCATACTTTATAAATTCCTTATTCATATCTTTTCGATATAAATCAACCTTATGATCCAGCTCGGTAAGCTTTTTAGAAAGCTCCCCTACGAGCCTGGTTGCTTCATCCATGATCTGCAAATCTGCAGGAATTTTCTATTCAAACGTCCTAGAAAAGAAAAGAAAAACGAATATGCGACGGGCGGTTGGTTGGAAATTTTCGGTTGAGGAAAGGATAAATTTGGTAATAGACGAATAGGATCGGTGAGAATGAAATAAAATGATGAAATATGTTTCAATTTGAGAAAGATCTCAAGACATTCTCATAAGGATAAAATAGAGAGGATAGATAACTCGAGTAGATCTCTGAGATGAAATATCTTGGAATTGATTGATTGAAATGATTGAATGAATGATTGATGTATGTTTGATGAGATACGGTGTTGCGTTGGTGATTCGATTGAGGTAATTGGTTGAGCCGAGGTAGTATTGCTTAAGAGTTATTACTTCATCGTCTTTTGTTGATTTCTTTTTCTCGAATTCTCAAATTGACATTGACGTTGATGTTGACGTTGATGTTGACGTTTTGACGTTTGACGTTTGACGTTATTTGGTCAAATGTTACAATTGGAAAAGATTGAAAAATTCCTTTAATAATAAATGGCGGATCGAATTCGGTGGAAAAGTACTAGCTAGCTCAAAACATTTTCAAATTAGGAACAGGACGGGATATGTAATCTTATATTGAGTATTCGAAAAACAATGGAACGGAATTATCAATTGATTGTACTCACAAGTACTTTAAAATAGGACAGACATCAATTGGCAATTTGCATATCCTATATCAAAAATGTATATGTATATATATAAAATGGATTCTATCAATCGATTGATTGTACGGAGGGAGTACTGGTACTTCATTTGAAAATACTTTAAACCATGATATATGAAAAATCTACCTAGGATCTAACTTACCTACCTACATTGTCACTACTCTCATATTAGTTACTATCTGCGGAGACTTGACAAGACAACTTTCTGATATCGTATACGGTAACTTGGAAATGTGCGCACTCCTGAACTGAAACTCTCAATCGAGGTTCGGGCTATCTGTTTCCAGTTATTTCTCTTTTTGAATTCATCAATTGGTGAGGGATCGATACATATATGGGTAATGCCTCTTGGTCTAGACAAATATTGCGCGTCCATTGTTCTAGACCAGGAAGCTTAAGAAGATATTCATAGATACAACCGGCATTATGGGTCTAATTACTCGTATATAATGTGTTTTAATTTATGAGGGACTTTTTAATAGACAATAGACCGTACGAGAAGTTGTCTTCAATGTCTTTTTTACTTTGGTCAATTCTAGTACAGTATCCATCCACCTTTAGGGTTACTGGGCTAACGTATATATTATTGACGGTTGAGTCTATTCACAACATAATTATGTGACCGACTTGTTGGGTGGATGATGACGAAAGTGGAAAGTTTAAAACTTTCATTCTCATTTTGAAGGGTGGGTACTACTTATCTGCTAACTCTGTACCCTCAGAGTTGATAAGTCGAGGCAGACCGCTCTCAGTCAATGGGTTATTTGGTCTTCCTAGATATTAACTATTCGGTCAATATCTCTAATTCTCAATATCCGATTCAGCTTTCTTCATCAGTTTATTACTCTCATCATCCTATCATGTACGCCTTTTCATATGCTTACTGGGAATGAAATTATGCTGTACCATATAATTTTCAATATTCTTCAGCCGACACCGGCATGAATTCTGATGTTGATATCATGAACCCCGTAGCGTAGCTTGCTGAACTCGAATATTTTCTACCTTCAATGTTACCCTACACGCTCTCCTTGCCTTGAGAGAATCAGATTCCAGCATCAGGATATAATCAAGAATTTAGCTTTCAAAAGCACGTACCTCGTAAGTAAGTCCATGCATTAAGTGCAAAGGAGGTCGACGTCAAACAATTCTTGGGATCTTCCCGATAACGATCACGTGGGGCAGGCACATTTCCTTATCGGTAGGATCTTCTCAACTGATTAACATCTTCATTTCTACTCTGTAACATCTTACCGACCAAACATCTTCACGGCCTATGTTACCTTCCTCTCTCATCAAAACTCCATACATAATATGGAGTCACTCGCCAATTAATGTTGTCTACGTGGCGAAAGGACCGGAGTTAGATGTCAAATAGTGATTGTTTTGCCGTAATTCAAGAGACACGAGACTTAGGATGACACTTTTGCGCCGAGGTCAACGATCAATTGGAGCCCGAAAGATATTTCTCGTTATTTCATCAATTATCTTGGAAGAGGGACATTATTTGACATTCTCGTCCGAACTCTATGGGGCTTTGGCCGATTTCAATTCTCCCCTTTTGACGGATACCTCGGCTTTACCAGTTTTACCATTCTTCACAAGCCATTCGTCAAGAAACAAGAAATCAGTACTTTCAAGACTTATGGACGATGACCCTTCCTACCCGATTCTATATCAGCCTCTTCATTGTACCTTCCATCTGCCCTATCGAATCCTAAATCAGTCATATTGTCATCGTCAGATGAACATCTAAGATGTTGTACCCGATCGTATATTTACGTATACCTGCAGCCAATACTCAAGCGAGCATGGCAATAACCCCGTTTGATGTTTAACATACCAATTGGCCCTTCGTCAATGGATGTAACTTTATGCACGTTGAGCTTACACGTTTGTGGGACAACAACTCGTTTCTTGGAAAGTTGGAAGTTCAGCTTAGGCGTTGATGGTACCTTGATGCCTTCTAGACCATGATTGATGGGGAATGTCTTTGATTTGGGTACTCATTAATTTCAATACCTTTCGATGATAGGAAATGAACCTTTCCGGTTCCAATATTGAAATGTCTCAAAATTATGAACTGAATTAATTTCCATTTCAAGCTGAGTTAAAAATAAAGGCTGATCCATCTCCTCTAGATTTCCCTGGTACTTAAAGTTACTTTATCTATCAACCGAGTGGTCACACAAGCGCATGCTTGGAAATCAAGCAGCTCATAATCCGCATCTCAACTAGTGACTGGATTCAAACCCCTTTTCAATCTCTGCGGCTGAAAGGAGCATCGCAGTGTAAAGACAGACGTGACATTGACGAGGTTGAGGAATATCCATATTGATTGGCAACTCACATCGACCGTATCCCGATATATAATTAAATCTCTTTATCCCTTCCACATACGACCATAGACTGAGGAGAATTGGGCATCCCGTCCGCTCTGCCATACACAAGCCTCAGATCGGTAGATTAGTAGTTGGGTGGGTGACCACCAGCGAATCCCTACTGTTGTATGTTTTTTTTTTTCTTTTTTGGTCTGGAAAGGGAAATGTAGATGGGTGGGAGGGCGACGAGAAAGGAGGTTCGAATCAATGCCGGATATCACGATGATGGCTGAAGCTTTCCTCTTTCCACTTCAATGCCATCAAATCCAACAGCTGCTTATGTACGTGAGCAACAGCTGAGCCTGATGTCTTGATACACATTACTAGGGCGGCATCGAGGACAGTTACAAACATTTCACACGTGGTTGAGCATACACAAGATACCTTGGGCCTAATACGTTCATGAATCTTTTGCTATCCATCTCTTGTTCGGCACCACTGGACAATATTCCAATGACACGCTTTTTCGCTTTTATGCTTTTATGGTACCGCTCCACCTTCAATCCCCACCACTTCCACTCCACCTTTGCACACATCCAATATATATTCAATTAGCCACCGAGCAAACACAAAACAGGCCGGATGGTGTAGTTGGTTATCACGTGTCCTTAACAATTAATACCTGTTAAATACGGACAAGGTCCTGGGATCGTGCCCCAGTCTGGTCATTACTATATTTCCTCTTTGGCGACAAATTTTTGTGGTGTAAGAGGTGCTAAATGATTTTTTGGAGGATTTTCTGTGTGTCATTTTGAGGCTCTGGGAGTTAAGCTCACATGCCATTTGATAATAGGTGAAAACAATGTATCACTGTTTCTTATGGAATGGCGTTTTTAGGAATAGAAAGTCTCTTGGGGACTACTTTTGACTTTGACTACAGGGCTGGAATATCGATAGGTGGATGGCTTCAATATGGAGGGACGGGTAGGTTAGGAGATATGAAATTTGGGGGGGGGGGGGGAACCATGGCATAGGTTTTGTCAAGTTCAGGACAAGAAAGAAGGGGAAGCAGGGTCCAACGGTCCGGACTTCAGCCAATTAATGGGAAGCCTTTGATTTCTGAGTTTGTTTAAAAGATTTGAGGTGGATTCCGAACATTGCAATGATTTCAGGTTTTAACTTCATTCGGAAAAATGAAATTCGTTGAAACTATGAATGCACTAACATAATCACTTAGGACATTCTAAATTCTCAAGCATTCAAAGTTCGCATTTTGGTCTGCTGATCCGGACTATGGGATACCCTGGGGGAAGGGGAGGAGGACTTGAGAAGGCCCCTTTTGTTGAACGACCTCTTCTAAAGAGGAAATATGGCTTCGATAACTCTCCAACATAGTTCCTTCATTATATAGGTTGATTTTACTATCTGAATTAAATCAACAAAATCTCCCACAGTGATATTAATTTAAAGTTATAAATTTACTCGAGAAGCATGAACTTCCACTTCATTAACCTTTCTCCCCGTTAAACGCGAGATGGACGCGCCATAAGGAGTACAGAAAATGAATACTTCCAACATAGTAAAAAATGTGAGATGTTTTAAAGGTGTAGGTTGTAGAGTGGACTTCGCATCCGCTGGGTAGCGAGTTTTGGAGGATTGTAATGGGGTTGTGATGTGGGGGGCCTGATGCATGTTGGGGATTTTCGGTTTTCCTTTAACACAAGATATCTGAACTTGAAAAATATGAAAATATAACCCAAGGAGCAGGAAACCATTGCTCCCCATGCATTAAAAACAGCATCTCCATCCCCAGACGCAAACCCCAAAACAATCAATCACCCACCATTCAAAACTTCATTTCCACGAACTAATTTTCAAACTAAAAAGATGGAAATAGGTGCAAAATGACATTGGAGCGGCAGGGAGTCGAACCCTGGACTTCATCGATGATTATCAGGAGATTCTTTAAGGAATCATTGAACATGCAAACGAGGCACTCTACCACTGAGTTACAGCCCCTGGACTGTGGTGATTTGTGAATGAGGGACGGGTTAGTAGAGGTTATCATACATGCTGGTGGGGAGTATAGATTTTGTGGCGGGGTTTTTGTTTGTTGTTGGGTGGTGGATGGTAGAGAGCCAGGGGGTCTAATTGTCTGGACTACAGTGTAGTTTAATAATTAAAAGTCTTTGAATTTCTGGAACATTGAATCTAATTAAAAAATTCAAATTGTCTCAAACAATAAATTATACTCAATTATTTAAGCCTTTTCAAACATTGAATGAAACACTAACTACTAACTAGCTACTGCAGTTTGCTAATTCGGACTATTGGACACACTCAGAAGAGCACTGTGTTAGACGAGTCACGAAGGAGATGAGATTTTGATGGAACTCGATACTCGAAGGGTAGTCATCATTAGATATCTTCAATACTATACATGCTCGCTGTTGTTTAGATATGTCAAGTTGATCCCCCACCACCCCACTTTTTGAAAATTCTTCTCTCAACTTTCCGATCCGATCTACATATTTCAACCCACATTTCCATGCAACCTCCTCCAGCCCCTTCAAACCATGCAATACACCTCTAATATATAGCAAAGAACTCCGAACTTCTCTAACAATAACTAGTCATCTATTTGCAAGCGTTTGTGGTTTAGTGGTAAAATCCATCGTTGCCATCAATCTCTCTTCACCAGAAGAAAGTTGAACAACGTCGATGGGCCCCGGGTTCGATTCCCGGCGAACGCATTTTTGACCTTTTTGAGGCCTGACTGAGCTTTGAATGAGAAAGAAATAATGTGTGGTTGATTTTTGGGAGATTTTGGAATTTGGACATTTTGTGGTCGAATGGTGGGGTTGGGAATGTATTTTGTTATTTCGAGTATTTGGGAGAATGGATATATTACATAGTATGTGAAATGATTGACGGGCAGCTGTGTTTTAGTTTTAGGGGTTCTTTGGTAAGGGGCTGTGGTGGAGGAAGGGATGAGATCGTACGCAACAGGTAATAAGGAAAGGGAAGAGACCTTTTGTAGAAATCAGTCAGAATATTTGTTGTTGTGTGTACTCCACAGAGAAGAAGTGCTATACGAAATAGATTATGATTGCCATAAACGATCTCTCAAATATCATTCAAAAACCTGGATTGGTCCTCATTTGAACCTCGAGCGAAGAGAAGACCCTCTTCCAATTTTTGAACCTTTGAACCTTTGCTCTTCTTTTCCATTTCCTTTTGTTACATGGAAGAGGTACTTGTTAACTTTTACTTGTAGAAATTTTTTATTATAAAGCTTCTGTGGGGTTTCCCCTCTCACTTCTCCACCCATTCCACCCGGGCAAATTTCTCATGGTCCACTGTAAGTGTAGTCTCCTTGGCGAGGATGTCCGGGAGCGAATTTGATATTCTGTATGTTGAGAGTTTTCCTAGTTTGTATTCCGTGTAAAGCTTGAGACTGCTTCCTTCAGGAGATTTCATGTGAGTGAACTGGAAATGTTCAGAGTAGGAGAGGTAAGAGTGTATCATTATTCTCAATCACAAAATAGCCTTGCAAATGCCGTCGGAAAATCAAATGCAATTCAACATATTAGAGAGAGCATCAAAAAATATTCACGGTGACAAAACATCCTAAGACCCCACCTCGCTTCACCATTCGCCCCCCTTGGATCCCCTTAGCCCGTCCCCACCTTTAAATCTCTTCCCTTCAGGCTCTCCATTTTTTCATTGCAGGCTCTCCACCTCTTTTACCCTTTTCTTGTTTTTTCTTCACAGATATATTCTTTAATAAACACGCTCCCTCCATCAACAAGCGCTCCGAATTAGTGTAGGGGTTAACATAACTCGCTTTCAATCATCTTCTGCTTCTAGCAACTGATCACTGAACCGAGTAGCCCCGGGTTCGATTCCCGGATTCGGAATGACCTTTTGCAGTTCTAGCATCGTTTTGTCTTTGGGGGACGGAGGGTTAGTGAAACTAAGGATACTGGATAGATGGTTGAAGGTGGAGGTAGGCATATTAGTGTTTTATACGAAGCTTTTTCGTTGTGTTTCGCATATTTTATTCCATTATCTTTTCCTTTTTATCTGTTTGAAGACTGATGTAGACAACAATCACTTCATTCTTTTCTTTCCATTTATATCGACATCGGGATCTAAATAGTATAGTACGTCGATCTTGTATTTGAATCCAATAGTGCGGACCTCCTGTCATATTCCCCCCAGCTTTTTTGTGAACAGTATTTATGTCATCGACATACCATTGATGATTAGTAGATACATCTTTCTTTTCTTCTGAAAGTATTATAGGGGGTGCATAGGAAATGGAAGTATAGCTCGAAGCATTTTATTTTCTGTCCTTCAGAGCTTCTTTTTCTGTAAGTCTTTCTGCTTGATTCCATCTTTAAATACGAAGGTCATTTGTTCGCCCCAGTATAATTCACCCGTTATGCAGCGGACCTTCTTTCTTTAAATTTAAGGGGGCGAACAGACGAAACCGAGAAATTCCTATGTTGGAAAGTTTTGGATGATTGGACATGATTTGAAATTCCAAAGGTTTGAACTCCGAACTACTGAGACCCTTTAATTCATTCAGTATAATTCCCCGATTTATGGTTTTCTTTGGGAATTAAGATTATAAATACACATCGGAGATTATTATTCGAAAGTGGTGAAATATGGATCAGACTTGAAAAATAGGTCCATATGGTTCTGTTGGTTGTACGGCTTTATTACTCAATTTGTATGCAGATGAGGCCATCCTTCGTCCGGTTCCGTCGAGTTTGGTATACATCTACATCGATATATATTATAGGAACACGAAAAAATAGGCCAATTCAAACTAGCCTATCCACCTACATATATAAGTAGTGATCACGCTCTCTTATTGAGAGTTGCGCGAAATTGAATACACAATTATAAGAAAGCTGCAAGTGAGAAAGAGGTATGAGTAAATAGGTGGTGTATTATTAGGGGCATACAGCTACATGGAATTTTGGTCTCGGTCATATTGTCGTTGTTCTACCTACCATATTATTTCAAATCTTTGCTAGGATTTGTTAATTTTGGAAATATATATGATTTGTAATAAATAGCTTGTGGGATACACTCATTCTGCTGTATATTTCCATAAATATACATACCCCCGACCACATTCTTATCCTACACCTTTCATTAACTACACTTCATCCTCCCAGCCAACTAAGACCCTCGCTTTTCTGCCACTAATCGTCCATACAAAGTAATCAATCGTATACTCCATATCACCAACATTCGTATAATTTACATCAAGTCTAATCCCCAATAACTCCCCTAACACACAAATACAATTCCGCCCATGCTAAATTCACTCCCAAACATTCACGAGAACCCGTACTGAAACTTTTGTATGGGGATGAGTTGTGGAGGAAGCGGGTTAATGAGAAAGTGGCAGGAGAAAAGAAGATGCGCGGATCGATGTGTTGGAGGAAGGACGATATGAATACCGGGATCTGTGGGAGTGTTAGGATGGTTGATCGATTGATGGATCAGCCGGAAAAGTGGAAGGAGAATCAAGAAAGTAAAGTTGAGAGCAGAACATACACCAGCGGGAATTTCCCACTCATTAAATTTCAAGACCTGAACAGTAGATTGCAAATGCGCCTCCTGAATCACAGCTGAGCTGTCAAATAACGTAACTTTCCAATTCCTTCAATCCCCCCCCCCCCCCCCCCCCCCAATTTCTGCCGGAAGCTTCGATAAAACATCAGGGTTAGCGAGAACAGGAATAACGGATAACGTCCAAGCTGTCGTCTCTGTACCGGCTCAAATGACTTTGCCCTTCTTGCCAGAGACGAGCCACAGAATTCTCATTTTGGGAAAGATCGCTGGAGAGCATCTCGTGGAGGATTGTTGGACGAGAGGAGCGTTCATGATCGGGGGTTTTCCATCGATGATAGTACCAATTTGAGCCTTTACTCCTTAAGAATCTCGTGTAACACCGTCAAAATCAAGCAATAACAACCATCCATTTACCATTCCTTCGTAACATTCGATATTTCGCCAATATTCCGAAGTGCATCATGAAAATCTGTATGAAAATCCGTATGAAAATCCTCGGAATTCTCAATGGAATTGTATGATTTCCCCAAAGCATATTCCGATATAACATGATTAGCACAACACAAAAAGGCTCATGAGAGATTCACTGGTTTCTTAGTATTATTATATGAACGGAGACGCAGGACAAGTAAATCTACATGTTTCTGTATCATGCTCTTTAGCCGGAAAACACTGGCTTTGGAAAAATATCGGTTTCATGACTTCTCGACGAAGACGGTGATGATCATGAGAAACAGTACCGATCATTGATTCCGAGTTACCAAATTGTTTGGTGTAGTAAAGATATTTATCGCTTTTTTTCCACTGGCGACATACATTCATCATAATAATCTGGATCATTGATATACAGCTCTCAGAGATTGATATGGATTAGTGGTCCTAGTTGAAAAGAGTCAAGATTGTGTAGGAGAAATACTAACCATATTCCTCATGCAATTTTTCGATTTTGAAAGTATTGCCCTCTCAATACAATCTCATGATAAATTTCGTATAACATAAAAATAAAAATAGCACCTAACTTTGGTCCGGGAAATTTGACAATTGGGCTGAAGTAAAGACGCCATATAATCCCATGTAAAGTTGTAGGAAAGTGAAGCGACAGTGATTGGAACTATTGTTGATTCCCTTGTATTCGAGCTCTACTCCTCGAATGTATATGAAAGATACATTGCATTATAAAAGTCGTTAAAGCAATGAATATAGGACTAAGTAGATAGGAATGTGATAACAGGATACTCAATTTTCCCTCCGCTAGGAAGATGGTGTTCGCAGGATAAAACATTCCTCCAACAGGTGGTTATAACTTCAATTAATAAGTGCATTTGATGCGATTTGGCCGGTTTCTAATCTTCTTGCATTTCGGTAGGAAGTAAAGACTAACATCGGGACGGCCCATGTATATACTCTGCAGAAAATGACACAGCTTTGTGTTGTTCCAATCCATCCTCAACGATGTAAAGTAAAGCTCGAAATGACAGGATGAATATACATTTAAAAGCTCTAAAATAGCCAGGAGACAGGCAAGGATATCACCAAGTCAGCACTTTGAATGTACTACAGCATTGTCAAGAATGAGTGATGGATTGCACATTTGTATAGCTTATGCATGATTACCCATGTCCGGCTTTGAGCATCATCCACAATAGTGGAAATATAAAGTAAATAGTTTATTGGGATTGTGGTAAACATCTAGATACCAAAGGAAGGTTTCAATGCAATGATTTCCATATGGCATTTCTTTATTTTACATCTAAAGACCCAAGCGGCATACCAACCTTATCCTATGCAATGCAATACCATGCTTCCTCGGAGAAGCAAAAACAAGTATAAAACCCCCGTCAAATCGAGTCTGATGCGCGCCCTACTCTGATAGGGCACTAAACGCGCCAAACATACATAAACAGGCTCAATAACCCTTCTTGGGTAAATATTTAATGCCTCTTCTAGGACAAGTACCTCTCCCGCCTTTCCCAGCTGGAGCGGTAGCCACAAATTCTCCCAGTTGTAAACTCCCTTTGACATTAAAACTATACCAGGCCTGGTTCAACCTCCCATACGAACAACCCAACACAACCTCACTTCCAGTAACCGCAGTCAATGCCGCCTGAATCTGACTCTCCGTGTAAGTAGCCGTATAACTTGGCACAATCCCTGCTTTCTCAAGCGCTTTGTAAGTATCCAGTTCTTTAAATAATCCCACAGCTCTCGTGAAGAAATCGACAACTTCGTCGCCGGCTTCGTATTTGTCGCCATAGCAAGATGGTGCAAGAGTATTTACACATGTTCCGTGTTTGTTCATCTCATGCTGCCAAAATGTTTCAGCGGATCCTCTGTTAGGAAGCCAATATTCATTCATGTATGCGAGCAGATCGGTCTGGGACGCGGCGGTTAGGATAGAGGTTATGTTGTAGTATCGGGGTGTTTCATGACAATAAGTCGGATAGGAGCCATCGCAAAGATCCGGCCTGCGATATTTGGTAAGCTTTAGATCATACAAGTACTAATGACAGATGAACAAACCAAAGGCCATGGAGAGTCCAACTATCAACAGGGCCTATTGCAGGACTGTAGTCCCAAAACTGCGTCTGGAGAAGCTGGCCACCGGGATAGATGAAGCAGCAGGAATCCGGTGCGGTAGTGCTGTTGTGGCAGGAGAGAGGAGAGTTTGACGGACACGCTGGTGCATTACCAAAGGGTATATAAGGTCTAGGAGTCGTGCCAGTCGACGAGGAGGATGATGGATTGTTGATTATTGGTATCTGCGATAGGAGGCCTCCCGCGAAGGAGACGAAGTTGCGAATAGATGAGACGGATGAGGTTGTGTTGGTTGACATGATGGATTGACTCTATGTTGATTGAGAGAAAGACTGATGGATGGATCTATCTGGTAATAATCTATAATAAGTTGCTGAGGATAAGAATGCAAAACAATCTATGAAGTGAATATTTATATATCTATATCTTCTTACAATTAGGGCGAAAGAAAGAAAGAGAGTAAGTATGCTGGCGAGGCTGGCGATTCCTTTGAGCCTTCCAGCAGCTCAGATAAGAGCCCAGGTGAGCTACGTAAAGCTGCTAAACTAAGGGACTGATAAGCGTTTAGGGACCTAAAGGTGGCATGTGATAAGATTATCCCTGGTAAGCCCCTGTAACAATAGTGCATGTGCCCCTGAATGTCTCACAGCACTGAGTTGTACAGAATGATCAAGGTATTCGGCCAAACATGAACTCAATATCCTCTCTACATTGCTAGACTTGGCTCTGCCCTCTTCGCCCGTTAAAGAGGAATCTGTCAAAAGTAACATCAGATCTGGGCTTTTATTGTTTGAAAGACTACAAATATTTGGAATGGCATTTTAATATTCAAGTTTATTCAAGCTTAAGTCTATTTTAGTATTTAAATTCATTTCAATTTTCAAATCTATTTTAATCTTTTAAATAAGTTCAAAAATTGAAAATATTTTATTATTAAACTTCAGTTCAAACTGTTAAGTCCTTCGATGTTCCAGAAGTTCGTGATTCTTATCTCGAATTATACATAGATGTAGCACATCTCTCCATTAAGCCCGCCCAGTGTACTCATCAAATCTTTCAACGGCACAGGACCCGCAGTATATCCAATATCTTGTAGATCTTCCAACGAAGTGTTTCTGCTAGGAGGAACATTATTCAAAGTAATTGTTCCAGAGATAGCATTCTGTCTCTTTAACAAATCCTGAATTTGCCATATCCACCAAACCTTGTCTATCATGCCGTGGTGAAGAAAGAAAGCTGGGTCACCTGAAGAGGCGAAAAAGTCCTGCGCGCATTGAGTAACACTTTTGGTTCTGAGGAGAGGGCTTTATTCCTACAGAGAGAGCCACTTACCCCGCCTGGGTCGCCCCCTATGGTAAAATGACCACCTGTATGAACACCCCATTCCCCTATACTGAACAAGCCTTGCATGACTGTCTGAAACCAGTATATATCTGCATTTGAAGGATTCGTTATGAGGTCGTGGGTATAGTTGGTTTTTGTAACAGCAGCGCTATGAACGTTCACATCGCGGCGTAGACATCGTGGATTGTAGCCGAACCCGTCGGCTTGTGGGTTCACTGGTGTGCCTGAGATTGTCCCGAAAAGTGTGCCAAGGTGAACAGTCATACTACAACACAATTTAGCAGGTTGATGACACTCTGAGACAGAAGAATGAAACGAGAATCGTACTTTTTGAACGGTCCTGTGGTTACACATCCTCCACCAACGCCAGGTGGAATAATGTCGAATGGCGGTGGTGCGCCGGCAACAGGAATGCCAGTATGGTTGTAGTATAAGCCATTGCCACTCATGCTAGTTGGACTTCCATCGAACAGTGGGGAGTGTATTGGATCGTCAGCGTATCTTCCCCAGTTCCAATACTGAGGTTGGTTAGTGGTGTGGTAGTGAGGAAGTGGAAAAATAGAACACATGAGAATTCGAGACTTGCGATCCGTAGCAGAAGTGCGAATGCATCATGGAAATGAATGACTTCAAGACTTACAGGTTGATATCCTTCGTAGCCGCATTCTTCACGAAGTGCTTTTTCATACGTATTAATATAGTATCTATGCCAGGCCAGGAAATTTCCCTATGTCATTAGTTTAGATCACAGCAACTTCAGCAATAACTTGTACCTACTGTTCCATGGATGATATAAGTCTGATTCATATGCGTGGCAACAAAATCATCATAGCGACTTCGAGCACCTGGAACAAGCTCAGGAGGCGTGATAGATTCTTTGGACTGCAGGCAAAGAGCGGCATTTGTATACGCGATTCGATCCGCTCCTGACAGGTCACTCATGCAAAAATTTAGATCTTTGGATCCTCAGGATGTCACTCAAACCTTACCATTCACGGCGTTTTATAGCGGTTTTGACCGTGCAAGTGTTATTCGGATTATGTATGGCTTGATATGCCGCAAGCTTCGCAAGACCTTCTGTCGCTAATTTATCTACTGCATCAGGAGGATACGATGGATAAGAATCTGCTTCAACGACATTGAAATATGGTTGAAGGACGAGAATGGTTGAGAGAAAGCCAAGGAAGAGGAAGTTCATCCTGAAGAGTAGAACCAGCTGAGCTGCTTACAAAAGTCCATGGAAGTGCCACTGGGCACAACTAATACTTTATACCTACTCTTTCTCTCTCTCGCCCGACGCATTCGAAGGACCGGTGGCTTCAAAGCTCTCAAGTCAATGGCCCACCTTCGGTTGTCAGGCTCAAGAATGAGAGGCTCTCGACGGATAGACACCCACTTAAACACTCTTGGTAAGGCAAGCCAAGACATTATATAGTGGCTAGACTTGAGCATCTGAATTCATACAGATGCAGTCATCTGAAGTCTGATAAGTGATATCGAACGATACCAATTGAGGCACATTTCCCCTCAATATTCCCTGAATCCATTAGCGAAAGCCAAGCACTTATATCAATTTTCCGCAATGAATAACTGACACACATGTCAGCAATGATCGTCGCACCGCAATGGTATCTGATATTCTCATCCCATTCTAGACTATCGAGGACAGGATTAGAGAACAGCTCTGGAAAGACTGAAACTCTAAGTGGCGGACTCTTGACAATGCTCGCCTCCTCGGCATCATATGAGGTGGGTCCCGAATGCCAAAAAAAAGGTATACTGTAACAAACCTACCTTTTCCTAAAGGTCGCACAAACCCCGCCCATATCGGAACGCCATGCATGCAAGTCATCAACTTACCACTTTCCCACACAGTCAGACTTTAGCTGAAATGCCTGTGTTGTAAGACATAAGAATTCTGCGTGATATCCCTGCATCTAGCATGGAATACTTGTGCCGCCAATCTAGATTATTCCCCACGTAGTTTGTTACCTTGTTGTATATATATCGCAGTTTTATACTCTCTGGCCAAACGAGTGTCCATCCAGGAGGATCATTAATTATGCTACCTCAATAGTAAATTCTTTGGTTGTATATAAGATCGACAATGAGCAACTACCCTTTGCGCGAGGATATGCAGTTATATTTAAGCGGTTTGTCGTATGCGTAAATTGTGTGTGTGTGTGATATTTTTCGTCCGAGGCTCTATGCGAAGCACAGGCCTCAAATTCCCAATTGGAATAAAGGATGTTAGGGGAGGAAGGTCCCTGGATTTCTGAGCTAGCTATATAAAAATCTTTTTCAGGGAAAAATGCTAACTTAATGGATGTATTATATACTTCAATAAGGTTTACATGATTACTGTTATATATTGAATTAATCCTTTAGACAAATATATCAACTATCCTCTTTAATACAGTAAATCGTTTTTAATCTATATGATTTCTCTCCCCTAATCTATATCCTTTATAGTATAATCAAGTATTCCAATCGTTTTCTCTTTCATTTTTTATAACAATCCATTTCTATACAAAACCTTATAGTTAATTGTAATCCAGAGATATCCTTGGGTCTGCCTTTGCAAACTAAAATTCACTCGAGTATCATCATCCTTCTATTCCCTTTGCCCTTTTGTAGTTTCCTATTATCTACCTTTGCTATAGATCGAGATTGTAATAAACTTCAGGTTCGAATTATTCAGGATATCGAAAAAGATCAATTCCCAAACTGGAATTATTATTTTCTTTCGATATGAAAATCCTGTAAGGTATTCCAAAGGAGTCAATTGTTTATATCGATAATCGTACAGAGTATCAAATTGTATATTTAATTAAGACGAGTGATAGCTTTATTGTTAATTGTTATTATTACAGTATAATCCTTTATTCTGATTATTGTTGGTTAGTAAAATAAAGTGAAAAATTTTCGCCCTTATGAAAAACCCCAATTCTCAACCCAATCCAGCCCTTTCAGCTTTGCCACACGTTCTCTTGTCAGCTCAGATGAATACCAAAAGCATCACCAATTCGTAACCAGTACCGCGTACAAATGAGAGATCCGTCTTCGCCGGCCCATCGTATACATAAATGTGTATATATATGTGATATTTTTCGTCCGAGGCTTTATGCGAAGCACAGACTTCAAATTCCCAATTAGGACAAAAGACGCCAGGGAAAAAAGGCCCCTGGGTTTCTAAGCTAACTATATAAAAACCCTTTTCAGGGAAAAATACTAACTTGATAAATATATTATATACTTCAGCAAGGTTTACATAATTGCCATTACATATTGAATTAATCCCTCGAACGAATATATCAACTGCCCTCCCCAATACAATAAATCGTCCCCAATCTATATAATCTCTCTCCCCTAACCCACATCCTCTATAATATAACCAAATATTCCAATCGTTTTCCCTTTCATCCCTTATAACAATCCATCTCTATACGAAACCTCATAACCAATTATAATCCAAAAATATCCTCGAACCTACCTTTACAAACTAAAATTCACTCGAGCATCGTTGTCCCCCTATTCCTTCTATCCTTTCGTAGTTTCCTACTACCTACCTCTATCACAAATCGAGATTGTAATAAATTTCAGATTCGAATCGTTCAGGACACCGAAGAAGACCAATTCCCAGACTGGAGTTATTATTTTCTTCCGACATGAAAATCCTACAAGGTACTCCAGAGGAGTCAATCGTCCATATCGATAGTCGTACGGAGCACCAAGTCGTACGCCTAGCTAGGACGAGTGATGGCTTTGTTGCTAATTATCATTATCGCAGTATGGTCCTTTGTTCTGGTCGCTATTGGTTAGTGAAGTAAAGTGAAAAATTTTCCGCCCTTATGAAAAACCCCAATTCTCAACCCAATCCAGCCCTTCCAGCTCTGCCACGTGTTCTCTCGTCAGTTCAGATGAATGCCAAAAGCATCACCAGTTCGTAGCCAGCACCGCGTACAGGTGAGAGATCCGTCTTCGCCGGCCCGTCGTATACGTAAAGTGCTGCGGGGAAGCCTGGTAAGCATGTACCTTATCACGTGATTTACCAGCCCAACATGCCTACCAATCATGTCGTTTTGCCGGCATGAATATTCGAATATCGGATGACAGCTCTGGGCCCTTTTATCATAACAATACTATTCTAATACGCCATTTGAGAAGTCGGAGCAATAGCTCCCATCATGGTCTTCCTCGCAAAATCACGGTTATTAGGCCTCCATATGCGGAAAGGACCGTTACGACCGATTGCAAAAACTTTCGTATGTTGGGCCCTTTCCACCGTGCATCTGATTAAGCTAATGTGCAACCACCTTCAGTCCAGTCAAACTTCATGGGGCTGCATGAACACCCGAATATTCCATTCATCATACCTCGGTTCCATTAATCCAAATCCGCTGGTTTCTAAATCACATCTGTTGAGGGCTATTCCATCAAGTGGCTTCCGTCCTTTCTTCTCATCTACCCCGCTAGCACGCGGTCCCAAATTTCGTGATTCCCGACCAGGTGAGCCAAACCAGTGGACACAGGGGGGGCAACACGCCAAAAACAAACATCAACGTCAACAAAAGCAACACACTCGAGATGACTTCCAATACATTGATCCGGTTCCGCTCCCGAGGTCGCGCGAACGCTCCAGCTACCCACTTGCAGTCCTCATCGCTGTAGGGTGTACATACATAACCCTTAGCTACAATCGTTCCCCGTTCGTCGAGTTTCCTCTCCCCATTTTGATTCCCAAACTCACGCCGAGCTATCTCGATAAACACTTTATCCTTTCTCAGCAAAATATAGACGAAGGACGGATCCATACTGTACTCACTAACAGCTTCATGCACACAACCTATCCCCATCTTTTCATGAATATGCTTGGCCTCCTATTCATGGCCCCTCTCGTAAATCCTCTCACCTTTGTGGCCGTCTGGGCTGGTGCCGGCGTCACATGTTCCCTTGCCTCTTTATACACATGGAAACATGGCCTTCAGTTTCATCACACCAATGGCTTCTTAGACCCTATAAATCGGGCTTGTGGTGCGTCCGGTAGCGTGTTTGGGCTATTTGCTATGACGGCGGTGAAATTTCCGACTTTAAGGTGGCAAATCATGTTCATCCCGATAGGGATCCCAGGATGGCTATTCCTGGGTGGCGAAACTATTTATAGTATTCTGGCGCTCCAGAATGGGTGGCAGCCGCAAATTGGTCATGCCGGTCATCTTGGTGGCACGGCATTTGGCGTCTTGGCTGGCGTTTTGAGTAGAAGATTCGGCTTGAAAATGCGGGGGTTTTGATTATTTGATCGTTAGTCATACCTGGAGAAGATATGAATGAAAAACTAGGATCCTTATATCTGTGCTACTTTTAGTTAGCTATCGGGTATGTTTCTCTGTTGAGCCGCCAAATAATATTCAACGAAGGACATCAACTCGTGAACACGTTGAAGACGCAGCAAGCATTATAAAAATTCCTGCAGTCTACACCCCCGTCACCATTGTTCAACCACAAAACATATGTCTTCCCCTCAGAGATTCCTATCTACACATTATATCTTCATTGGCAAGTTTCGAATCAAAAATGACTTTTATTACTTAATTATAATTTAAACATTATACCCACGTATTATTCCAAATTTATGCAACCTAACACCATATTCACCTAAATTTTAGTTATTCTGAAATTCTTATTTCTCCTCCACAGTACCGCCAATAACTCTTCCCTTGACCTTGTCCTCTCCAGCATCCAACTTGGCATTCTTAACCACCAAAGACAAAAGCACAATGGGTGCACTCACACAGAGTGCCACGACGAGCAATTTATGCATAGTTTCCTGATACGCCCTGTTGATTGCGATTCTCTCAGGAGTTCCCATAGGATACGCGAGTGCGTTATTGATACTGTTATAAACGGCGCTACTATTGATGGTAGTTGAATATTCGGCCAATTTCTTGGGGATATCATGGCCCCAAATGACACCAGCAATGGCACTTCCAACCGCACCACCCATTTCTACACAGGTTAAGTAGACGGCTGTCGCGACAGCGACGTTTTGATGACTAGGGACAGAGGCTTGGACGGCAAGTTGAGCTGGGACGTTCAGCATTCCTCCGCCGATACCGACGGCAATTTGGGTACCGATGAATTGAGCGATAGATGAATTTTCCTGGCGGTAATGATACATGAGGCCGATTCCCATGAGATAGATGAGCGAGCCGCCAGTGATGTAGGGTTTATAGTATTTGGTGTACTTGATGAAGAAAGATATGATGACAGATGAGATGGTTGCCGTGAAGGAAAACACCTGTGTTACGTGGCCGGCAGCGGGGATAGAGAGGTCTTGGACGACAAGAAGATAAGAGTAGAAGTATGGTTGGACCGAGAGGAAAAATGCCACTGATAGAGATTAACACGAGAGTGAGATATAGACCAGCATGAAACTTACTGAAGTAGAAGAATCCAATGCCACATCCTGCGCAAAATGAGCGAGATTTCAGGAGACCGAGGGGAATGAGTGGATGTGGCGCAAGCTTTTTTACAGATTCCCATACGGGAAAGCTGAAGAGACAAACAACTCCAAGAACTATCATTACGATGATATCTGGACTAGCCCATCCATTTGGGGCTTTGCATGCGATGGTAAGTGGAATCAAGATGAGCGCAAATGCAGCACTCAACAAAATCATGCCACCGATGTCCAAATCATTCCAAAGTGTTTTTATAACTTTAATCGGGCCTAATCCTTTCAAGGGCGATGGAGCAGTGAGGTTAGCTCTCTTCGCTTTCCTATTGTTAAGAAACAGAGACAATGCCAATGGTAAAAATACGGCTGGTAGGAGTATACACCAAATACCATAACCCCATCTCCATGTTGTAGTTTTTAGAATCTCGTCTCCAATAGGTGCGCCGATCCATACAGTAATCAAGAATGGAATCTGCGGTAAACTGGACCACAAAGCACGATTGATGAGATCAGTCGTATCAGCAATGAAAATCTGCTGGAGGATTTGGAGACCGGTAGAACCAGCTGCGTAGAATATTTGGGCTGCGGCATAGGTTTGAACATTGGTGGAAGTGGCCATTGTAAGTCCACCGAGCACGGCAAGGAAGATTGAGATGGAGAAGGCCTCGAGTCGACCAAATACATCGGCGGTTTTTGCCATGGGGGTTTTAATGACAGCTATTTTTGAGTCAATACACCTATGCAAAAATTTAGACATTGTAGGATTCCATACCCATGACAACACTTTGAACCACCAGAACTGTTGAAATTAAAGAGTGGTTGTTGAACGAGCTCGTAGCAAAAATAGAAAGTGACATGACCACCTGTGATTCGAGCGAAGTGGTAAAGGAGATGAGAAATATACTGAGGTTTGTTTTAGTAAATCCCCATACTCTAATATTTACTGTCTCAACAAACATACCTAATGTATGCTATTACTAAGGAACATGTTGTCCAGGTCATTGAGACGGCCTCAATGTTTTGTACACCAGCTTGAGTGGCATTTCCAACATCATTATTGGCAATTTCCGCGTCTTTTCCATTAGGGTCTAGGGAATTTGCTCCGCTCTGAGCTTCAGATTGAAGTACGGCATTCTCTGTCTTGGGTAGTTTTGTAGAAGACTCCTCGGAGTCAGCGGTGGTGTTCGTGTTCTGCATTTTGAATGTTGAACATCAAATGTTGTTCGGGTTCGTGATCATGACATGAACGAAAGACCAAAAACAGAAGTTGAGAAATGCTTGTGAAAAGATAGCGATCCATGATGGTTATATATAATCATCTAGTTGTGAGCTACAAAATTCTTTGACCCTCAAGTTAACTATAATTCAATCACCGTTGAACTTCTGAGGGTGCGTCACTAGTGGCAGCGCCGTCGCAAATCTAAAGCGGCACTTATAGCAGCTAGAGCCTTTCTCTAAGCCTAGGGTAGGTAATGGTTGTATCCCTTATAAGTATAAGAATGAGCGGGGTATGATAGAAAACCCCAGGCATAAAATAAAGGTAGATCGTACTGAAAGTGCTTTGAGAGCTACCGTGGCTGTCATTCAGTCAATCGCCCCTGATATGTCAAGTCAACCGGAACAACCAGGAGATAGAAATACCATCTGGATCAAGGTATGAGTAACTGGATTTCAATTTGTGAGGGCAGGAATCTAGTTGTAAGGACAGGTTACGTTGAAGTGTACTGACACCTGAAAATTTCTCCAACCCCGTCACTTATACGCCTTCATATCCTGGACATTTTAAAGAAGATCGTGACGTTTAATTCCTTCGGTCTGTTTAAGAGATTGAAATGATCCTTTAACTTTCCAAAGTCCGAATTATCAGAAAGGAGACCAAGCTCTTATCTCCACGACTGATTCCCAATGTCCCATGAAAACGTTTCCTCGGCCAACAGGTGGTTTGGAACGAAGGATATGGATTGGATGTCTGAATGTTTGGATGTTTGAATGTTTGAATGTTTGGATATCATTATGCTATTATACTATTATACTACTGTGCCTTTTCGTATTGTTATTCTTTAACAGCTAAATTCATATTAGTGGCAATAAAGGTATTTTGATCATCAAGGTGAAATTATGAAATCACATATTCGTTCACTTGAACCAGAGTCATTGGGTCGTCAATCTACAATTAAACTCCCTGTTTGAATGGCTTTGCTTCGTTCTGAATTCATCTGCTTCCCATACCCCATGTACGAGTTGAGTTACCCAATCTAATTGTCCTCTGACAATGGATGGTTTGGGGACAAGCAAAAGCCACGTTGATGTAATACTTCGAGGGCCGCTGATAAGTTTGGGGTTTGTAAAATGTTTTATTTAGCTTCGATCGTAGCTTTGATAATAACCTTACACCTTACGTGGTGGGGGTTGGGGCACTTACTTGTACCTTCCCATTTACTACCGAGTAGCCTACCAACTTGATAAACATCGGTCTCGAGACGGTGTACGGTGTATGTTCTATCAGTTCGTTATCTGGCTCGAGGGTTCTGCCCCGCCTAAAAGTTGTATTATAAGGTTAAGTTCTGATATCCGATATCCTCAACCTCAACCTCCACGCGATAGACAATCATACCGCATCAGAACTTAACGCGTTCGTGTCATTCAATACAGTCAGATTCGGGCATGTCCGAGCTATCAACCTGATAAGCAATCCTGGAGACAGATCATTGAGGCCATTTCCATCGAGGCAGTTGATCATGTGTTTCTGCCGTGTTATACCTGATAGAGACGATAGACCGGTTATCAAGCAACTTACTAACTGAGTTGAGAGAATTATCCGAAAAGTTTTGCCCGTTGATAACAACGGTCGATTCGATTAGCAGCAAAGCAGGTTATCCACTTGTTCGCCAACAAAATCCAGAACCAGTCAAATGTACGGAGTAGTACTAGGTAGATACTAGATAGATACTTCAAGGCTCGGTACACACACAGGCTAGGTAGGTAGGACATGGAAAATATTAAATATTCCTAGAATGATTGGTGGTGCGCACGGAAGTGGATTTTATCTTTTCCTTCCTCGATCAAAAATTGTAAGGCTTTTCTTCGCCTTCTTCCCGCCTCTTCTCCCCCTTTTGCCTCCTCCCTCTTTTTCTCGCAAAAAGAGCACAATAACTCGGAGTATGATACCTTCTCTCGACATTTGTTTGAAGTGAAACCATTTTACTCTTTACTTTGCGTTATTGTCACTGCTGATATCCGTACCTAAGGTTCCCGCAATCAGTTGGAAAATTATCCGAGATGTTCCCCGCCATGAACGCCGCGGCACTGAAAGCTCAATCTGCGGAAAAGGTTGAAGCTGTCAAAAATGCTTTCAAGAGTCGTCAAAGTTTCTTGGATTTCATAACTGTGGGAGGTACTACACTTGATCAGCATAGCCATGCGGGATCCAACAAGACTTGGTCCAACGAAGATCTGTAAGTCCAACAGAGTTTTAATGCTGGATTCGCACATGGTGAACGATTCAGCTACTAAACTTATTCCTGTAGTGATCCAACACCTCCTGAGAAACGGACATGGCGTTGGTGGAATTTCGCTACCTTTTACCTAGGACTCTCCTTCGGCAATTGGACTCTGGGCTCGACTATGGTTGGAATTGGTCTTAACTGGTGGCAGGCTATCATTGTCATCTTTGTGTCCCAATTGATCAGCTCAATCGCCATGTACTTTAACAGTCGATGCGCCTCAGTCTATCATATCGGGTATCCTGTCGTAGCCAGGAGTGTTTTCGGAATGTATGGATCATACTATTTCGTTGGAGCTAGAGCTGCCCTAGCCATTATCTGGTATGGTGTACAACGTAAGTGGTCCAACTCAAGGCTTCTTGTCGCAACGGAACGTACTACGCCTTCTAGCAAAGATTGGACTATTGGAGCTCCGTTCTGTCTTGGATGCAGCCTGCTCTCTTTCGATCTCTTGCTAATGCCCCGACAACCATAGTGTTCTCCGGTGCGAGCTTCATGAGCAATATCTTGCGATGCATTTTCGGACACAACTTCACTGACATTCCGAATCATATTCCTGAATCGATTGGTATCACATCCGCCAATATGCTCGCCTTCTTTCTCTTTTGGCTGGTCCACTTTCCATTCTGCGCTTTCCGACCATATCAATTACGAGCATTCTTCTGGTTCAAGTCGATTGTCGTTTTGCCGGCCGTATTTGGACTTTTCATTTTCTGCATGGTCAACACAAAGGGAAAAGTCGGATCGGTATACGAGAGCACACTTGGCGAAGGGGCTGCCTATGGATGGTTCATTATGCACGGCATCAATAGTGGTATGGGTAATACTGCAACTTGTAAGTCTCTGGTTTCATTGCACTTCCCTGTCTTGAATCAATATTCCGCCCAATTTCCCTTTCTTCCAGAGGGCATTTTGACGTCTTACGCTCATTGCGCAACGAAGAATTGCTAACTTGTCGATTTTCTAGTGATCACGAATCAGCCAGATATCGCAAGATGGAGTTCGACGAAATCTGGTGCACAATGGTCACAACTTATCACTCAACCTCTATCCGTGACGCTATCTGCTACATTTGGAATTTTAGCTACGGCTGCGGTTAACAACAATTGGGGCTTGAATTTGTGGAACCCTTGGGATTTGCTGGGCGCCATTTTGGATAAATACTGGTCCGGCAGCACACGTTTTGCTGTGTTTCTGTTGGCGTTTTGCTGGATGGTATCCATTCTTGGCACAAACATCGCGGCCAACATGATTCCGTTCGGGGCGGATAGTACCATGTTGTTTCCTCGATTCATCACAATTCCCCGAGGGCAATATGTTGTGGAATTCTTGGCTTTCGCCATCTGTCCATGGAAGATTCTCGCTTCTGCTTCAGTCTTTACCACTTTTCTTTCGGGTTATGGTATATTTATGGCTAGCGTCGTTGCAATAATGGTCTGCGATTGTAAGTTCTTCTATGCACTTGACCTACAAAAATCTTTCCGCGAATACCTCCTGAACCATCATATCTGAGGATAGTGGAAGCGAAGCGATTCTATTTCCCTAACCTGATGCTAACTATTCAAAGATTATGCGCTCACCAAGGGCAACGTGTTCATTGGACATCTCTACAACGGCTCCAAAGCAAATAAACATTACTATTATTTTCATGGCTGGAATGTGCAAGCGATTATTGCATACATTTGTGGTGTTGCGCTCCCGTTCCCAGGTTTTATTGGAACTTTGGGTGCATCAGTATCGACCAGTGCTATAAATCTTGGGCGTCTCGGATGGTTGTTATCGTTCTCTGTCAGTTTCGTTGTATACTTTGCACTTTGCAAGGTGTGGCCAACTCAGAATCAGAAGATCATCAAGGAGATGGGTCTTGGATGGGAATCACAATATGGTGACATTGTGATTGCTGAAGATGGGACACAAATTGCAGAGCGCGGAGGGATGGTTACAGCTGTCAGTGATGATTCTGAATCTGTCAATAGAACAACAGTGGCGTATCGAGGAGAGAAGGAGTTTTGAGAGGCAAAAATGAGTAGCTTCGCATTAATGATCAGAATCCGTATTTATGATTGAAACTAAATGAATGAATAAATTAATTAATTTCAAAATAAAAACTGGTGCTGGCGAAAGATTATTTCGGTCGATGAGCTTCACATATGATTGTAACTACCTACCTAAAACTTAGATATGTGGCCGGACTCGAATTCGGCATCTGCAGATTCATGTTCAGTGTTCAGTGTTCCAAACTATATCATTGTTTCCAATTCATATTAATAATTCATAAATCATTACTTCTTCTCATACTTTCTCAATCCCATACCTCTTTCTAACATAGAAGTAAAGCAGGAACGCAGGGCAACACAGCCTAGTGAACATCTTCTCTTCTCATTTAAGAATCAATGGATCAATCATCAACAAACACAACACTCACAAACTTATTCATAACACAAAATATCTATAATTGCACCACCGACAGCGACAGTAACCACCAGTGTTCCCGAATGACTACTTGCTTTTTCATATGGAATATGGGAAATAATCCAATTTTAGCTGCGGCTCAGAACTCTTTATCTAGATTGGCTCAACCTTAGTGGGCTGAGTCCACTCTTACAGTACACCAGTGAGTACTAGTCTTTTAGTAAAATGTTAAAGAGAAAAAAATTGCTGCCCACTCTATCATTTATCATCGACGCTCCATTCTCCTTGATCTTTTCATGGTGGCAAGCTTGGAAACTTAAGACAATTATTCATTCTCATATATTGTATCAGTTAGCACTGAGTATCAAAATCCTCGAAGATTTGACCCACCCAGAAATTTCCTTTCCAACTTTTCTTCTTCCGACATTGTCAATATGGATTCACCATGGAGATCAGAATTATATAAGCCATCCTCAGCTTGTGAGATTTCTCCGTATCAAATTCTAGAGGCAGAAGTTCGTCCTCAAATAAATCCTTCTACCTGTAGTCCTCAGGAGAGTAGTTCGAACTTTTCACTGATTATTTCCTTCTCTTTCTAGCTCTTGGAGTCCGAAATTGAAGCCTTGACTCAATTAACAAAGGACATTGCGGAGACCGCATACGACCCTGAAAACTGGCTTAACCGAGGAAACTGCCTCCGTCGATTAGGGTATCCCGAACTTGCTCTTGGCGATGTTCATAAAGCCCGGCTTCTAGTCGAAGCTGCCTTAGAGAACGATTCTACCTTAGGTACTGATGCGTACAAAGCATATAGCCAGAAGATATTTCAACTGCACCAGACCCATCCAGCATGGATGCTGAGGAAAGCACAGGTTGCGACGCCAGAATCTCTTCATGCCTTAGTCACAGTTCTGTTGAAAAGACTTGAGCTTCAGATCTGGTCGGAATTGATGGAAGGATTAATGGCTTCCAACTGCTGTACAGACTATCTTGCGGCAAGTAAGGAGGCCGTGGCCAGATTTCCCGATGACAAGGTTTTCCCTTCCGAAGTAGCGAATGCCGAGTCATGGTTTGAGCAGCGACAAAATATCCTCCAGGGATATGTTGATGACGAAGAAATGACAACAGGAGCCATGGCAAGTACTCTTTACAACGGAGGTGTCTACCCCACAGCATATCCATGGATGACCGAAGATCTTGTCACAAGATCTGATCGATCAATAGAAAAGGTAGCCACTGAGTTTTCCTCTGCATCTTCCAATTGTGTAGTCTCAAAGAGTACAATTAGACTGGCTTCTTCGCCTGAAGAAGTGTCGGAGACAGATGTGCTTGGCGTCGTGGCAATAAAAGATATTCTGGCTCAAGAATCAGTCCTTTTTGACCCTACGCTCGCTGCTGTAGTTGACAGTGCCGGTCGTTGCCCCGCTTGCTGTGGGCCGATTTTGGATAAGATTGAAAATCCTTGTTGCAGAACTTCTTACTGCAGCTTTTCGTGCTCCCAACGTGCGCTGGATAGTTATCACACCGTCGTTTGTGGTAAGGATTTCGATTTCCTGTATGAAACTAAATCAGTATCTTCGTCAAGCTCCACAGAATCGTCTATTGGATCCAAATTGCTCCTCCGAGTCCTCGCCCTTTCTATTAGAGAAAATACTGCAAATCCTCTACAGTCTTCTCTCATTTCACGTCTCACGCCCGCTTATAATCCAAACGACCCTCAACTCATCGCCTTCAACTTCATAGATCACATCACAACACCAATCCGGATCCTCGGCGAGCTTGGTCTCGATGTCTTCACGAACAGCATGTATGATACATGGGTACTGCACACTATTCATTGCCGGCTGCAAAACAATAAACATGGGCAAACCTTTGATGATATCTGTGGAACTGCCATAAATCCTCTATACTCCATGTTTAATCATAGTTGTGATCCTAATGTTGATTGGAGACACGACCATGAAAATAGTACAGTAACCATGTTTGCCGAAAGGAATATCAAGAAAGGGGAGGAAATGTTTATTTCGTATATTGGCAAAGGCGATAGTCTTAAGGACAGACAAAGAAAACTAATGCCTTGGTTCGGCATGGAGTGTGCATGTCACAAGTGTGATGAGGAGAAAGTAGAAGCGATGGCTGCAGGCATGACTATATGAGCAATCAATATCAATTAGCGGACAAAGTTATTGTATCATTTTCTAGCTAGTTCTTACTCGTCTAATACTTCCCTGTTGTTTAGGGTTATTTGAACACTGGCGTTTTCTGAATGTCCAATAGTCCGGGCTAACGGATTAGATATAAGTTTTCAAGATCTGAAAACAATTTTATATTCGAAATATATTCAACATTCTGAATGATTTTAATATTCTAATTGGTTTGAATTTTCTATATGAATTATCATATAGTTGAGCTCCGCTGACATCAGAAATGATTAGTGGCACTCATACATAAGCATGTTATCACTAGGAAATAATAGACATTTGTCATCGGCGGCTCATTTTTATATAGATTTTCTTTCTTCTTCGATAGTCTAACCCTTTCTTTCCTCCAATAATATTTTGAAGTTTCTTGTTTATCTACGAAATTGCGGGCCTTGTAAATTAATCCCCAATGACACGTCATATTTGCTTTCAATAGTAATCATTGTTCTGCAGGAATCAATGCCATGGCTGACTGAGCCTGCAAGTACCCCAATACAGCACCTGTTGCGTAAGTGGGTGGGTTGTGAAAAGGTCGCCGACTCGGCTGTTGCGTTGCAGGAAAACTTTATATATCCTCAATGTTGTCTGGTAACAATGGAACTTGTTAGTGCGGCCTTTCGATGTTCATTCCAAAATATCTGAATTCAATGTGGAATTTCAATAAGACGGTCTATATGCCAAAGCCTTCTACTCCTTCAGCATGACTATCATTACTTATCTAGAAATTATACTCTTCCTATCCTTATCCCTATGGATCATCTACGGCGCCATATATCGTCTCTATTTTAGCCCCATTGCCAAGTTTCCAGGTCCAAAACTTGCAGCTTTGACGCTGTGGTATGAGTTCTACTTCAATGTCATACGTGATGGACAATGGATTTGGGAAATCAAACGAATGCACGAAGAGTATGGTATGTTTAGCCGCGTTCTTCCTGAAGTTGTATTGTGACTGAAAATCGTAGGCCCAATAGTGCGCATCAATCCTTATGAATTGCATATTGATGATCCGGAGTATTATGATGAATTATATGCGGGAAACACGACAAAGCGTTAAAAGTAGGTTTGTGAGCAAGATTTACCTCGATATTCTGCCCCAGAGTTTCCGATAGTCCGGGCTGTAGTCCAATAGTAAAGTGAAATATTCAAACTATTTGGAGTATTCAAATCATTTGGGATATTCAAGGTATTTAGAATATTTAAAGTATTTAAGTATACAAAACATTCTTGAAGACTCAAAGCTTTCATATCTAGTTTATCAGTTCGTAATATTGGGCACACTGGACTTCTCAATATGCAGTCCCGGGGTCCGGGGGATTACCTCTTTTGCCATCTTCTCTTTTTTTAGCTATTGAAATTCTACTCCTTTCTTGTACGTTTTGGGAGCACAGAGCGCGCCATTGGATGGCAAGATCGGTCGATCTCTGCAAAGTTGCACTTGATATCATTATCGTCTACTTGAAAAGATTTCTGGATTGTGCATAGACTATTATACTGACTGAGAATGACAGGTATCTATGGTTCGTCAGTTCCGCTGGTTCTCCGGGAAGCAGCTTCGAGACTATAGGACATGACCTCCACCGCATCCGAAGGAATGCTGTCAACCCTTTCTTTTCCAAGCGATCAATTGTTGCTATGGAGCCGCTCATTAAATCAAAAATCTTCTTGTTGTCTAATATATTTCACTCGCATTCCGTCAATCAAACCCCTGTCAATCTCCGAGTCGTGTTCTCTTCCCTCACTTTAGACATTATCTCCGATTATTGTTACGGAGAAGCTTTCGGCGCTCTGACTGACAAAAGCCTGGCTGAAATGTGGAGTAAAACTCTTTCCCAGATTATATCTATTACGACTATTGTTATGCACTTCCCTATACTACCCAAGATATTGTCTTGGTTACCAGATAGTATAGCTTGGCCAGTATTGGGACATCACAAAGTTGGTCTAAAGATTTCTTCCCGTATGTACAAACTGAAACCTGACCGCCTATACTAGAATTCGAGAAGACAGGTGGCACGTATTTTAAATCACGAAGATGCTGGAGGTCGTCAAAATACAATATTCCACGAACTTCGCGACACTGACATTCTTCCCCCTCAAGAAAAAACCCTTAGTCGACTGGCTGATGAGGGGAATATCCTGATCGGAGCTGGAGGTGAGACGACGGCTCAGACTTTGGCCGTATTGTTTTATTACCTCCTGGATAATCCAAAAATGCTATCAAGAGTCAAGGATGAGATTGGCACCGTGGGTGAAGACATTACCTGGGGACGATTGGAGAAGTTACCGTTCCTGGTCAGCTAATCCGCAATATTGCAAAATATAATGAACTGCTAACTCAAATTCTTCTAGTCGGCGGCCATAACCGAAGCATTACGGCTTTCAAGCGTGTTAACCTCACGTCTCCCTCGAATCGCACCCAATGAAGATATGAAATTTCAACAATGGACAATTCCTGCCGGTGTATGCATATACTCTTCTTTCTTGTCCCTTGATGAATTGCTGTCTCTACTCCCGGAGCGCGTCTCATCACTTTCTCTACATTCACCATATTCATCATTTTAACAAAGACCTAGACACCAACAAGCATGTCCTACTACTTCCTCCATTACTCTCCAGAAATATTCCCCTCCCCTAAAACATTCGACCCCACTCTTTGGATCTCAGATTCGGTTTCAAATGGTTCAATCAATGGAGATACTTTGCGAAAACATAGACTGGACAAGTATTTTGTACCTTTTTGCAAGGGGACTAGAATTTGTCTTGGTATCAAGTATGGAAGTGACTATTTTATTTCTCTTTTCCGCTGACCTGACTAATGCATTACTCAAATTAGTCTCGCATATGCAGAATTATTTCTCACAACTGCGTACGTTCTCAAGCGCTTTAATCTCGAGCTTTATGGAACGACAAAGAAATATGTGGAGATCAAGAGGGATCATTTTGTTGCAGCACCAGCGGTGGGAAGCAAAGGTATCAGGGTGATGGTCAAAGGCGATAAGGGGGTGTAAAGAAGTGGCGCGGTGCAAGTTTTTGTATTGGCTACGTCGCAGCTTTGCAGGTGCTCCATATTTAAGATCTTGCGCCGCCTGCTTTTCCACTAGTTATCTCGGGGTGAAGAGTCTTTGTTCCATAAACTAGCAATTTGCTCGTTAGTAACAGGCCATCGGTCAAGATCATGTATTATAACTTACTAGGCAGTTGCGTGTCGTCCGCTGGGTGGGTAACAATCTCGTCTTGGACGGTGATAATCAAGCCCGAGACCTGTTCCGTGGGTACCACCGTTCCATCCCTCTTTTCAACAGTCCAGCTTAGATTAGTCTTCAAATAGTCCACTACGTCCTCAATATTAGTGGTATCTACGGTCTTAATAGCGTCTGCTAAAGTGAATTCGTTGTGGTACGTCAAACTTGGTGGGATTCTCCCATCCGCAACAGGGGGCGGCAAAACACAAAAGGAAGCTACAGGAGCGCCTTTGGTATACAACCTAACGGTGAATCTCTCGCCAAGTGCTGTAGCCAATACCTGAATAGCCACCGACCACTCTCTCTTCTCATCTCTCTTTCTCTTTGAGCTGCCGAACTCTCCCCGGGGGTTGTATAAGGCATTGACAGTTGCAGTAACATTGGCGGAAAGTTCATTCGCGTTTGTGATAATCGCATCTGGAACTGAAGGATACGAGTATCCGAAAGTATTGGTGTAGTGAGCAGCATCCGATGTCCAAGGTGCCTCTCCATCAGGTTGATAGAATGGGGTCAAAGGCGATGCAGAAGTATCGCTGGTACCTCTGGCGATAGTAAAAGTACCGATCTGGTCGGAGGTTGGAAGCATCCACACATCGGGATAGATTGCTTGCCACATTGCAAAAAGACGGTCCACATTTGCGTGGTGAAGCCAGAATATTGGATCAAAGGCAGAATAACTCAACTGACTCATGTGTCCGTACGGACCTCCAATAGCAACATGTACAGCGCCATGAGGGTTTTCTAGGGAGGGGCTAGTAGAGACTTGAGTCGCTATGTTATAAAACGCAGTACTCTTTGAGAACATGGAATAGATCATACTCATCAGACCTACAGCACCCAGATTTTCATTCACTATGTTAGATTGAGATGTTCCTTGGATCGCTGCATTTGGGAACCTCAACGTGGTAGGATCTTGAGCCAAGTCTCGATCCGCTGTGTTGGTGCCCGTAGTAGGAAACCAAGTTCCGTTCAAGGGAAACTGCTGAAATTTATAAAGGAGGAGAGGGTTGGCAACATTTTGAGTGCCAGAAGGCGTAGCGATTTGGACTGTGGCGTCACTGACAATGGGAGGAAGGGCAGGAACAGCGGCCCAGTCCCAATATGGAATCCGGAAATTTTTGGCGGCAGTAGTGTAAGTGGCATCGTTATATTTAGCGGCAATGACTTGAACATGACTAGCTAGGACTTGCTCGTATAGGGCTAGATATGGACGATGCCAAGTTGGGAACAATACGTCGTCGTGGGTACAATAGCCAATTTGTGGAGCTGCTGGATTCCAGTTCACGTCGCCCCATGAATAATATGGACGACCGTGAATACCTGCAATCTGAAACCAGGACAATGGGTCATCTTCTGGTACTTTTTGTAGAGCAATGAGCGCCTGGATGTAAAGAGACCTGAAAACAATTAGTCACTAAGTCAGGAAGCAGTCTTTACGATTGCTTTTCCAACCACGGTTGCGAAGGTTTTGGGCCGTGAGATACAATTGAACGATGTGAAAAAGACCATTACATAGATTAAGGCCATGTCAAATCATTTGAATGTTCAATTTGTATCTGAACATTCAAATTTTAGTGAGTGCTTGCCCCGGTTTAAGCTACGACAGAGCTCTGCACTGATGGCGTTTGACTTCTTCCATGAAATTAGACTAAATGTATAAAATTCAACGCACCAAGTGGGAAGATCTTTTTGAAGATCCAAGATATCTTTTCGCGCAGGTCTTACTCCAGTTTGCGCATCCACACCAGTATGAACACCACCAATAGGATAGTGAGAGGCTTCTATGTTATTAACACAGACAAGAAGTGAAATGGCCAGGCCAAGTGGCGTAGTTCTGCCAAAGAGCATTTTGACAAATATGAGGATTCTAAGTCAAGAACCTTATATGTATCGTAGACAAGGAAGTACTGGAGATCGTGGACCGTGGTTCAAGTAAATATGAGCGACAGAAGATCCCTCTCACGATACAAATGTATGTGATGATGAATATAATGAGTTGGATGTAAGAACAAGAGCCAGCTACCAGAGAGAGTCCTTATATGCAAGGGGAGTTCTACCGTCGCCTAACTATATGCCGTAAATATATAACGCTAGTACCGTAGCAGTTTCTCTTCGTAGAACAATTCTTGATGACGGTTCATTTCAAAATGCCGAGTCGATAACTCGAAGACGATCCGAAAGGCTACCAGAACAGCCGTGGAGATATCATTAGGCAATGGCTGACAGGAATTTTCATAGAGATTGGTCCAGCTTGCCTCCGTTCCTCGATGTTCCCAATGTTCTAATCTAGGGATAGCATTTCCTGCATCCATGTGCGGTGGAGGCGGGAATTACTCAAATCTGGTTGGGCAAATTCTCAACGTGGTGGGAAAGAGATTGTGGTCCACAAAGCTTGCATCCCCAAAAATTAAACGTTGCAGTAACACGAGTATCGATGCATGTAGCATGCATATTGAGAGGCTATAGGAACCAGGTAACGCGCCGATTCGCCAGCCGCCATGTACTGAATATCAACAAGCAAATTTCAATAACCAAATCATTGAAGAACATGTTGAAGCGTCTGACTATACATGGGCAAACTATGATCAAGTCTAGAAGTTTCATTTGGGTCTTGACGAACATTGCATAAGTAAACATTGATACCAATCAATACGAGCTTTTATACATCATCACTAAATCTAGCTAGTCTTAAGTGGGACTTTACTGCGTTCACGCTCTGCCTTGCCCTGGAAGGTCCTCTTCCTGACGTACAATTTTGGATTCACTGTGCCCAGAAATTCGCTGGAAAGGTATGCCACAAGCTCATTCCCTAGGATTCGCTCTGACATACCTTGATGTGGTTTGAAATATCTTTCCATCGCTTGCAACGATTCCTCCAGGGAAGAGAGGCCTAGGTTATGAGAAAAAAAATTGCTGGCTTTCTCTCGTTTAGAGGTGAGCATCTTCATGACATAAAAAATATTGATAGAATGGGCTACACTACAGGCATCCGCATCCGCTTGCGGTTCCGAGCTGATCTTGAATGGGCCCAGATCTGAACATCGAAAATCTCAACTCGCCAAGTAACCTCTTGAATCATTTCTGAGCTGAATGAAGAACACTGAGGATATAGGTTATGTGGAATATATTGCGATACGCAACAAACTTATTTTGACCCCCATTCTATGAGATTGCCATGGAGCTGAACATTTGAATCCAGCGACGGAATGAACTTTTTGACAAATGTTTCAACTACAATCGTTCTTCTTGGTATCTAAGTTGTCCGACAACGGGGGAGGGCAGAATAATAATATTGAAACGTCGCCGTGAGCAATGAGTAATTCGGGCGGTGTCGTCGACTATCTGTGAATTAATTACCTAGGCATCAGGTGCAGGTGCGGCGCAGCTGTCAATGCACCTTGATAACCGAAATTGTTTTTCGACAACTGGGAGGTGCAGCTCTCTCACTTCGTGTCGAGCCTTCAGTGTTCAGGTATCTTCTATGCCTATATTTATCTAGGGACCAGTAATTTTCCTTGCGCTCATGGTACCGAAACGTTCCCGGCCACGAGAAGGTATCTCTTCGTAGCAACAGATATACGTCTTGAACTTACAGAGGGAAACGTCTTGCAGGTACAAGTAAAGCAGAAGCGGAGTGTGTGGGGCTTTCCCCGCCGCCTTGAATTTTGATTGCCCCTTAAGCAGAAAATAGCTGGATATGAAGCACACTGGTGCCGTATGTCACTGTAGTGCAGGGTGATATATATTTCCATCCATTAGAAACAAATGGTAGAAGGCGTTTCTCGCATTTGTTACTCTTATGTGACATAGCATAAATCACTCCGTCGATTTAGTTGGAGCATCATGTGACGGTACTATGCTGCGAGGTTATGGTGTTCTCGACTTTAGTTCGGGTGGCATTGAATTCCGAGTGAATACATCAAAAGATTAAGTTGTGATTAGAAAGCGGTAAGATATAAAGTCTGGTGGAGCAACTCCGTACGTAGCTGTATTCATCCAGATTCAAGCTATACAATTCACCATCCCAACTCAGATGTCTATGGAGCTCGAACTTTTCCACTCCTTCCGATCAATTGTCTTGTGAAACAGAAATTTCTTCGATATCTGCGCATTTAATGCGACAAATTAGGCCGTTTCATTAATGGCTATTATGAAATGGCCCCACGACTTCCATCGCCTCAGATTTCCTGTATCTAGAGTAACCGCGCATCAAAACATTGGACTTACCATGAGCTTAGCTCTTTCTTCTACAGCAAAGACAACATGGCAAAGAATCAATCACAAGTATTGTGTTCTAAGTGTCATATCAGTTCATGAGAATTCCATCTCGAGGATGATGGACTGCGATATTAGGCCTGGCGCCAATCCCATATTCTCTCTTGTACCCATTAACTGACATCTCATTATTCCTCAAGCAATATTCGAATCTGTATCGGGAATGGAGCTTAAGGAAGCGTTAGATTTTCGATCGTATGAGTAACTTCAGGTACTAAATGCGCAATCTGATTTGGATCACGCATGGCTATAGTAAGGTCATCCGGGAGTTTTCCAGAGTAAAGAAGGTTCTACTGAAACTTAGTAAAGTCGTCGGATAAAATGATGGCTAAGTCACCTTTTTGACTGTGTCAAATGCATCCTCTTTCTCAGTGTAGTCCCGGATCACCTTACTTGTGTTAAAGTCGACATATATTCTAGTATCTCTAATCCTAATGAGAACATTATCGAGCCTCATGAATAACCTGCATAGGAGAAGCATTCGATCAGGCATAACCCGTAATTTGCAAGAAAACACGGATATTCCATTGTCATCTAGCTCACTCTCGTACAAGACAACTTCTTCGAAGAACAGGATAGGATCTTGACGTTTGAGAAGTGCAATAGGTATTGAATCGGAGTTATCCAGTGCAAACGATTTACCGCTTGTTATAGTGCCTTTATAATCTGTTGTGTACGACCAGTCGAATGGCTTGACAATTTCTTTAATACCTTCGTGGGTCTTCTCCCTGAACCATGTTAGCTCTGAATGGTGCGCAATAAAGCACTTGAAATCTTACCTGCTGCTTGACCACTCCTTCGAGTAAGCTACTTTTAACATATTCTTGTCCGTCTTGTCAACTCGGTCCAGGGCATCGTATGCATTAAATTCCATGCGCCATCCACTTGCCAGGTGCTCGATTGCAACCATGTTATCGCCAAAAATCATCTCTGGAACCGGTATGCCAAGCTTCTCGGACATCTTATCTATTGGGCCTGATTTCGATATTGGAAGTTTGCGCGCACTGATCTTGAAGCCCTTTTGAACATGCGATACAGTAGCGCCGTTCGCCGCACTGGGCATTGGATAATTCTCATTGATAGGGCCATTAAATGCCATGATTGTAGACTGCTATGAATGGATGGGATACGAAATAATGTATCGATTATTCCATCTAGTCCAAGTCCAGTTCAACAACAGCTTTGAGTTTGAGATCGCGCTCTTTTCGTTCTTCAATTGTAGGCTGATATGGAATGGAGATAGTTCAATAACAGCTTAAGTTCGAGTTCGAGTTCTAGTTCGAATTTCGTGATGGCACTTGTCAGTTTCGACTATAATATGGTCTTATGGTGATGGTGATGAAATGTAAGATCTTACTTACAATTATTGTTATGCCTGTTTGGTGGGATGAGACAAGGTGCTTTGGTGCTTTGGTGGGGAAGCTTGCTCAGTCAGTCAGTCAGTCAGTGCTCACTGCTCGGATGGTTTCACAAGGATAAATCTCGTTCCGTTCATTCATTCATACGTACGTTTCGTTCGTTGCTATGTCAACAGAAATTGACCTTAGCGCTCGCTACTTTTCCGCTTTTCTAAATAATAAACTCTCGTCTCGTCTCGTCTCGTCTCCCTTAGTCCTCTACTTATCTTTTGGAATTATCAAAAATACTTTCGTTATCATCCACGGTTCTACTAACTAGCAGCCAAATACCATCGATCAAGTAAACCTTTTCAAAGTTTTGACCCGAGTCTTGCCCTTAATTCTCGGATATTTCATAATGGCTTCCCACGGTCTTGAATCGCGCTTTGAGCGGATGTCTGTGAATGATGAAAATGATCCGGGGGAAGGGAAGAAATATAAGACCAAGGTAGATTTGATCAGTTTATCAAATGCGCTGTCGCTAATTGACATCAAGCAGATCACATCTACTACATCTTCAAATACACAATTATCACAAAATGCCAATCGAGCAAACCTTCTCAAGATCGCCTTACAAAATAAGAACACAACAAACACAATCACGAATGTTACCAATTCATCCCATGAACCTGCTTCTCCTTCAAGAAAGCCAACTACATCCTCTCGAGAATCGGAGCAAATAGCTAAAGTCGAGCGCAAATCGAACCCCATTTACCAGGAACCAGCTCCGGTAAAACAATTTCACCTTGGGATGTTTGAAATTGGTCGACCTCTGGGCAAGGGAAAATTTGGTCGTGTGTATCTGGCAAGAGAACGAAGTACTGGATTCGTTTGTGCCTTAAAAGTCCTACACAAAAACGAGATACAAAAGGGCAAGGTAGAAAAGCAGGTCCGGCGGGAAATTGAAATTCAAAGTAACTTACGGCACCCAAATATCCTCCAACTATATGGCCACTTCCATGACAGCAAACGAGTCTTCCTGATCTTAGAATTCGCTGGCAAGGGAGAACTCTACAAGCATCTTCGGAGGGAGACAAAGTTTCCGGAATGGAAAGCAGCTCAATACATTGCGCAAATGGCTGCGGCATTGAAGTATCTCCACAAGAAGCATGTCATGCATCGGGATATAAAACCAGAAAATATTCTTGTTGGTATTCATGGCGAGCTTAAAATTGCAGACTTTGGTTGGAGTGTCCATGCGCCTAACAGCAGAAGAGCTACCATGTGTGGAACTTTAGATTATCTTCCACCTGAGATGTTGCAAGGTAATAGCAACTACTACAATGAAAAGGTTGATTTGTGGAGTTTAGGAGTTCTGATGTATGAGTTTCTGGTTGGCGAAGCCCCTTTTGAGGACACCCCAGTCATGACACAGAGGAGGATAACAAGATGTGAAATGACGATTCCAAGCTTCGTGTCCTCGGAAGCAAAGGATCTGATTAAAAGGGTATGGTCAACTTCTTCTTACCATTGATTACGCACTAATTTCCAACATAGCTGCTGGTACTTGACCCCGAGAAACGGATTCCTCTCGAACAGGTTCAGAAGCACCCCTGGATCATCAAGCATTGTGTGAAGGGTGAGCGGGCTAGTATGCGGGATTCAAAATCCACTGGCAGCAAGTCTTCACT
Source organism: Sclerotinia nivalis (assembly GCA_029531795.1). NCBI lineage: Eukaryota > Fungi > Ascomycota > Leotiomycetes > Helotiales > Sclerotiniaceae > Sclerotinia > Sclerotinia nivalis. Next base: position 1,476,318 of record JAPEIS010000003.1, read on the forward strand.
GGATTCTAGTGACGAATGAATGACGAATCGCGTTTTGAGCATTGGCGTTTGTGGGGTAGATTGTCTGGTTGAGATAATTCTCGAGGAGAATGCGTTGAATAAGGTTTTGGAGTTTGCATCTAATGTTTCCTATACGCCGGCGCCCATCTTGATATACATTTCTATACCCAAGTACTTAGGTACTGAATACGATTATTTAACAACCCAAAGTTATCATTATTACATGGGCATATCTCATAAAACGACCTCACTTGTAGATCTCGTCAAAGGGTCGAGTATCCGAATAACACGAATCCCAAACCTCATTTACTACCTTCACGGCTTGAACGTCGTCCTTACACCATGGTCTAGCCAACACCGACTTGACTGCTCTCCTGCGGACGCATTCCTGATGTTGTTGTGTTACCCTGTAGTTATTCCTCGTCCAGAACTCTCTCGCCCATCTACATTCTCCACTCAGACTTGCTGCTCTGATCTATGCCATTGATTAGCTTTCTATTGCTGGACTGATACTAGGCCAGCCCAAACGGCGCACACAAACCTCCGAACAAGCTGCATGTCGCAGATCCCCCCAGTCCACCTTCCATCTTAAATGATCCCACGCATGAACCATTTCATGTGCTAACGTATCCTCCACATGTTTACTATCCCTCATTTCATTCGCACATAATTGAATTCCATGCTCAGGGCTGAATCCTCCACCCTGCCTCACCATTTTCCCATCTTCTATGATTCGTGTGGGACATCTCCTGCAACGTATATTATCTGCATCGAGCTTTCCGTTTAGATCACGTATGTTCTTTTGCATGAATATGACAATCGGCGAATATTTTAAGTTATAATCTCGCCATTCTTCACATTTGTCGCAGTCGCGCTTCTCGTGGCGGGCGTATTGGTCTTCGCGATAGAGGATCTGGTGGGATGGAGGCATTGTACCAAGAAGGATGGAAAACCAATTGCGTGTTCGGGCAGTTGGGTCAAATTGCGGTTCGGAATCCTTCGCAAAGTCCGAGGCAATCGGCGGCTTGTTTTCGTCTGTAGATGCCATCGTGAAGATGAAGTTGTCGTATTCTTACGCCCTGCGATCTACCACTGCAGGGCGCTCGCTGTTCATTGACATCTTGAGCGAAATAACTTTTTAGCGGGCGGTGTAAAGATTCTGCCATATGCTAATCGACATAACACATCAAGGTGGTATCACTTCTTTGATGCCACATACAGCTCATACAACATTTCATGTCTTCTGAAACAGAATCTAAAATTAAAATATGAACTTAGGCAAGATGAAAAGCCCAAAACCTTTAACTATCGTTATAAAATTAGGTACTAACAAACCTCTTCTCTTTTGATGCCAGAAGCTGAGTCACGGGGTGTTATAGGAACGAGTTCCATTGTGGATGAGAAAACTCATGAGCCATTATTGAGTATTTTAAGTTTGATTGTAGAAACTGCGGTGAAGCTTCACAAGGATGGACACAAAGTTATTATCGTGTCCTCCGGAGCTATTGGAGTTGGGCTGCGCAGAATGGACCTGGACAAGAGGCCAAAACATCTTCCTCGAGTACAAGTATGTCATATTCGGAGTAGCTGTTCGGTTGGTATTAAATTGATGTTCGTGGGTCTAGGCCTTAGCAGCAATAGGACAATGCCGTCTCATAAGTCTATGGGACAGCTTGTTCGCGCATTTACAACAACCTGTTGCACAAATTTTGCTTACGAGAAACGATATTGCAGATGTAAGGTCTCCACGCTTGACTCACGTTATGTGACTGACACCTATAGCGAACTCAATATCGAAATGCTCAAAATACGTTACACGAGCTCCTTGAAATGGGGGTCATCCCGATTGTTAACGAGAACGACACCTTGGCTGTCGCTGAAATCAAATTCGGGGACAATGATACCCTATCCGCAATTACGGCCGCTATGCTGCATGCAGATTATTTATTCCTAATGACTGATGTCGACTGTCTTTATGATAAAAATCCTCGGACACATTCAGATGCACAAGCAATTGAGGTTGTTGAAGACATCTCCACATTACAGGCCGATGGTAATTATTTCCACATTCACCACTTATATCTTCTGTTCATAATCAAAAGCTAATAATCTATCATCCTCAGTATCAAGTGCGGGCTCTAGCCTAGGTACAGGTGGAATGTCTACCAAAATAGTCGCTGCCCGTCTCGCCACCTCTGCAGGCGTGACGACTGTCATAACACGCTCCTCAAGCCCTGGGAACATTGCTAGCATTGTGCGCTATGTTCAATCCCTCAAGGCCTCTTCCTCTGGCAGCAAGGTTGGTGATGTCATTTCACCATGTCAAACACCGGAAGCTCTTACAAGGTCCAATTCCACACTATCTGTTACTGCCGCAACCTCATCATACGTTGAGGCACCTCTACATACCAGATTCCTTCCATCACATCAGCCAATTCGGGACCGCTATTTCTGGCTTTTACATGGACTCTCTCCACATGGAACGATTTATATTGATGCTGGTGCTCATCGCGCATTGGCGGCTAAAGCTGGTCTCCTTCCTGCTGGTGTTGTAGACGTCGAAGGCACCTTCGCGCAACAGGAGGCTGTGCGTCTGGTAGTTGTTGAACGTCCTACGTCGCCTGATGCAAAGATTGTCGAAGGAACGGGAATCGAGGTGGGTAGAGCCTTAGTAAACTATAGTGCGATGGAGATCGCCAGGATCAAAGGTGTGAGGAGTAGTGAGATACATGGATTGCTGGGCTATGCAGACAGTGAGTATGTGGCTTTGAGGGAGAATATAAGCTTCTTCGAAAGAGGGAGTAGAAGTGCGACGCCAGTCCTTGCCTGATTCGGAAATAGAATTGTATAAAGAAATAAAAACAAATATTAATTAAAGATAGTAACGATATATACTAAAATATTTCCTATTTATTAAAAGATTATAATAAAGTGTTAAAATAATAACTCTTTATAGGAATGACGGGAAGTATAAGAGCTAGAATAAGAGAGTATATAATGTTAAGATCACATAGGCAAAGAATCAATTAGTCGTAAAACCGTAGCCAAACTTTTCATTACCCTTTCTAATTATGAATAAGATATTACTTTTAAGTTCAATCAATAAAGAGATATCAGAACGCTTATAGTTCATCATCATTCCTGTCCTTTTATAAGCAATACAAAGAAGTTTGTTTATTAAACATTCCAAATTGATCGATAACGTTTCTATGCTGATAATTCGAAATGAGAATACTTCTGTTTAGGTTTCTTGTTTTGACGAAACTATTGCATGATTGTAACAGAGCCTTTCTTTCAAGGCTTCGCTCCTAAGAAACCTATTGGTTCTGAAATTGTTTGCTGTTTTTAAATCATTTGTCAAATACAAGATACCGTCGGGCAACAATATGAATATAGCGTTTGGTTCTTTGTGTAACAAATAAATATAAACAAAATATAAACAATAACAATGCGTAATCCATTCTACCAAAGCATTATAAACTTTTCAATTCTTTATTTCAATTTTCTGTAATTCTCTTGTTGATATTGCGATAATACCATCAAATTCCTGAATACCTTCAATATATTTCATCAAACTTCCGAATTAGCAATGTGATCTACTTGTTTATCTCTACAATTCATATAATCAATTTGTCTCCGCTGTACTAAGTGTATAACCAATTACGATAGCAGAAAAGTTCTACTAGATGGGGAGGTGTGACAATGGTCTTAATTCAAGGCATGATAGAATGAATCAATTAATCTATACTAGAGAATAACAAACTACCGTACCAAATACAATAGAGTTGAGCCTTTTATAGTCCCCTCGGAGGGGACCAAAGCTTTAAGCGAATACAGGGTGAAATAAATGAAATAATAACCTGAGGCATTTTGGTCCCTTCGGAGGGGACCAAAAGCCGAAAGAATGGCCTAAGGCATTTATGGCATAATAGAATAACAGGATCGTCACAGGAGGTAATCAATGAGAAATGTTTCTTTCCTAAAGGAATCGATTTATTATATGTTGAATACACCCGAAAGAAGAAAACTTATGATGTATTACCAGAAATATTTCATTCTGTCATAAATCGAATATTGTGGTTACATCGCGAATAAAAAGCGGTTCCAGTAAGTTCTTCAGAAAAAGCAGCAATTCGAAGAAGTTTAAATAATTATCAGTTTAATTTTACTCGAAAAGTGAAAGCTTTTCTTTGTAAACAAAAGAAGTATAGTTTAAAGCGAGAATCTTGGGATACGAAAAAGGCTATATTAGTGTTGAATATATAGATAAAGAAAAAAGTAAAGTTGTTTAAGATTGGTATAGACTTGTTTTGATATTTCGTTAGTATACCCATAATGTTTATAAATGTTTTTGACTAATTTTCCATTAGCTAAAACAAAATTCTGTGGATAAATTGATAAGTAAGGCCAAATTGAAGGATACCTTTAGTAAGAAGGATAATTCTGATGCTGCCCTTGCTCGATCCAAATCGTCGAAATCCTTTTGTACTCCGGCAAAACGAACAAATCGCAAAAATGCTAAAAGTAAAACAAAGGGTATACGGAATACTGATGATTATATAATGAAAAAAGAGTAGACAGTTTTACCTTTTATTTTTAAAACAAAGAAGATTGAAGAAATTTGCAAATTGGTTCTCGCAAAGAGAAAGATATCGGAACCTGTTGAACCTCTCAACGATGATGATGAGGATATTGAATCGATTGGTGGCGGAAAACCTTTGGCTCCTAAAAAGTCCAAGAAGGAGAAAACTAAAACTTCTATTGTAGTCAATATACCTTCTTCGCCTTCAAAAAGCTTTGGTATATTGAATACTATTCCAGAACCAAGCGTAATACTATTGGCGAAATGTTAAGAAGCATTTGTTCTTTTGACGAAATCAAATATACCAATAATAGGCAAGGAAGCAACTGGGGATAGGGATTTGTTAAATTTTTCTAGCCCTGATATTGTGAGTAATATCCCAGGTGAGTACGATTTATATGAAAGGGCTCTTGTTTTCAAATAATGAATATAATGAATCTTTATTGATCGATGATTAATCGTTAACGAACTTGTCGGATCAAGATTTCGAACTATAGATAGCTCTTTTTCTGATATACGGATATCATAGGTTACACATTGTAATCCTGTCGTTGAGGAGTATATCAGATGTATATTTCATCAATCGACTGAATCAGATACTAATAAAAATTCTGATAATATTGGGGAGGATAGTTTATTGAAGATAGAGATAAGGAAGTAGAGGAAACATAAATGTTATATAGTAAAGGAAAATTAATATATTAGAAAGGTTTTCAAAACAATAGATAAAATGAGTGAGTATTTTTGTAATATACATCAATTGTATTACTTCTTAGTTTTTTGCCTTCATTGTATAGGTGATATATTTTCCTTTTCATAATTTTCCAATTGTCTTTTGATATACATTAAATTTCGTGAAGCTTCCCAAGTATCTTCCGCTAGTTGATAGTCTTTCCATCGTACTAAATATTGCATTCCTTGTCCTTTTTTCCTATATACTAATATCTTTTCAACTTCATATTCCATATATCCATCAATTTCTTCAGGAAGCGGAAAATCAGCGACACTATTACATTGATATTACAGTTCTAGTAAAGAAATATGGAAGACGTTATATATTTTATATAATGATAGAAGCATTAATTTATATACTTGTTTACTATTTATAATATTAATAATAATAAAAAAGTTTATAAAGCAATCAGAAAATTTCTTTTTAAATTATAATTATTTAATGTTTTTAATACTAAGCATAACTTTATCGCTGATATAAAATCATTAAAATAGATTCTTCTTATTATTTTTTAATCTTCTTTTTATAAACTTTTCCCAAATCTCTACTAATTTTGTCCTTTTTTGATTTAACAATTCAATACGTTCTTTTGCAGCGAATGCCTTCTCTTTGGCATTGGTATCCTTACCGATATAATTGAAAATAGGTAGATATTTATATATTGCTTTGAAAAATGCTTCTTCAATTGTATTATACCATATTACATTATATATGAATTCTGTTAAGGATAATAGCGCAACTCAATCATCCTATCTTCAATTTGTATAACAAATAATATAATAAATTAGATTTTGATTTTGATATTCTATTTGATCATCGATTTGTAGATGAAATGCAATAAATAATTTGCAGCGAATTCTTAAATAAAATATTAAACTATTCCAAAATTTACTTGCAAATTGTAATCCTCTATCAGATATTATCCCTTCCAGTATATTAAAGTCTTTAAAAATATATCGAAATAGAATTTCTGCTAATTCTGATGAAGTTATTGTTTTATTAATTGGAATATATCGAACAAGTTTTGTATATCTATCGATAACTATAAGTACAGTATCGTATATATATTTATCTACTTTAGAAGGAAATAAATCTGTAACAAAATCTATTATTATTTCTTTTCAAGGATCTGGAGGAAGTAATAAAGTTTGTAATTCGCTGTAAAGCCGATGCTGTTTTACGGCTGTCCGTTGATAGACAGTATATGTCCGTATATGCCTTTTTACATCTTTCATTATATTATACCAAAAATACTTGCTTTTCAAGATTTCCCATGTTTTCTTAACACCCTAATGATCTTCCATAAGATTATTATGATGGACCTATAAGATTTCTACTTTCACAGTATTATCTAGTGGTATGAAGGTACGTTCATTATACTTGAGCAAATTATCGACATCGATTTACCAAAATGCAGCATCTCCAGTAAAACCATTTCTAAATTTCAGATATTCTTTATTCTTTATAAAATCGTTATTCTCCTGAAACCACAACAAAGTATTTTTCATTGGTTCAGATATAAATTCGAATACTATTTCGTCAACTATCAATACACAAACCAACCGACATAATAGCAACTATTTGCAACCAATCATCACCAATGATTTTTTTAAATCACAAAAGAATAAACTATACCCATCCTTTTGAAAAAGACCTATTATATTTCTCAAGGATTCTGTTTCCATTGTAAATAGATAAAAAAATACAGCAATAACTACAATATTCCTTAATTTGTTTTGTAATATAAACAGTATTTTGTTAATTCCATTTATATTTTCGGTATAATCGGATCTTCTTGACAAACCATCAACGGGATTCAATTTTCCGGATCTATATATGATTATGAAATTATAAGCAACTAAAACTTCAGCCCATTGTATTTATCGTCCATTAAGTTGCTTTGTTTTCATAAAATATTAAAGACTATTATGATCCGTTTTGACCATAATTATATACTGACTATTTGCAACATAATACCGTTATTGAACAAAAGCTATATAAATAATTAAAAGTTCTTGATTATATATAAAATATCTTTACTCAACTGAAATGAGTTTTCTTAAATAAAAGGCAACGGGATGTTATCGAAAAGCAATAAAATCATTTAGATCGTCAAAAAATAATTGAGAAAGTACACATCCTAAAGCAAATCCAGAAGCATCTGTTTCGAGTAAGATTCGAAGGGTTGATTCAAAATATCTAAGTATTGGTATAATAGTGAATATCTTTTTTAAATTATCAAAAGCTTCCTGAGTCTTTTTAATCTATTTAAATTCTAATACAGCTTTTCCTTTTTTGATGCCTTTTAATAAATCAATTAAACCATAAACTACTCGTGAATATCCAACAATAAATCGACAGTAAAAGTTTGCAAAGCCTAAGAAAACTTGGACATCACAGAACGATTTTGATTCAGGCCACTCTGTAATTGTCTGAATTCGGTTTGGTTCTATAATGACGTCTTTTTCTGATACAATAAAGCTTAAGAATTCGATTTCATGTATATAAAATATATATTTCTTCAATTTCGTATAAAGTTTATATTTAATCAATTTAGCAAAAACTTTGCGAACATCGACGGTATGTGTTTTTTTGTTTTTAGAATAAATAAGAATATCGTCTAAATATATAATACAAATACTATCTATAAGATTAATGAGTGTTTGATTAATATAAGTTTGAAAAGTTGTAGGAGTATTCGTTAAACCAAAAGGTATGACTAGATACTCAAATTGGCTATATCGAGTGCAGAAAGCCGTCTTCTATTTATCGCCTTCCTGTATACATATTCGATAGTAAGTATCTTTCAAATCGAGTTTTGTGAAAAAGACTCCTTGTCTTAAGCGATCTAAAGATTCGCTAATTAAAGGTAAAGGTGTACGATCCTTTTTCGTAATTTTATTAAGGCCACGATAATCAACACATAATCGATAATCACCATCTTTCTTTGGTACAAATATAATTAGCGTATTAGCAGAGCTAATCGAATGGCGGATCTAACCTTTCTTTTGATATTCGTTAAGGTATTGTTGTAGAATAATCAATTCTTGTTCTGATAAAGTGTATATTAGTCCCCAAGGTGAAATAATTCCAGGTTCGAGATTAATACAATATTCCATTGAATGATGATCGGGAAGTAAACTACTCTCATCTTCAGAAAAAACCTGTTCATATTCTTTGTATTCGGGAGATATTTTTAAAAATACTAATGTTAAGATTTTTCGGTTTTTGGATAAAAATCGTATAATAGAATTGGTTTCAGATAAAAGTATACAAATTGTAACTTCAGTTTTTATATCTCAATATAATTCTTTTATTATTATCATTTCCATATTATACAATACAGAACGAAAGCGGAAAATAGTTGACCTTTAATTAATATCTGGATTCATAATTTGAAGTTATGGTAGCCCTAAAATAGTATCGATTTCGGATAGATCCAAAGTAGCGACAATAAATTGATAAATGTAAGTTTTTTTTTCTTTGGAATCGTTTAATACTTCGATAATAAATTGATGATCATTATATAAAGATATACTCATTCTATTAGTAGATACTAATGGAGTACCTTTTTCAGGATTAGGAATCCAGTTCCATTCAATATACTTGCTTTGTTGAATAATATTAATTTGCACATCAGAATCGATAAAATAACAGAGTTTTATTGGAATATTATTAATTTGAAAAGTTGCTTCAATAACTAAAATAGTATATCCCTTTTGTTGAGGATTCAGAATCATTGGAATGGTTAAAATTATTACTGAGTTTGATCGTTTCCCTGATTCTTTTTCTTTTGGGAATATATAGAACAAACACGAGATTGATGATCTTTTTTATATTATTGATATACAGACGGATTAGTGTATCTATTTGTATAATAACCCTTTTGTTGATAACGGAAACAAATCAGATCCTTTTGTCTATAATCGTTTTTCTGGTTTTCTTTATTGGGTTTTTCCTTTAAAGGAGATTTAGAACGTTACTACGATTATGTATCGGTCATTGATAATATATTATTTTGCTATTTAGATGATTCATTTTGAAAACGATTAAAGGATGAATTTGATGATATAGTTGTATTGTTTTGTTTTCGATCACGAGACGGATCGTTTGCGTTTTGTGAGCAGTATATTTTATCTATATTCTCGAGACGATATACTTGTTTGATTAAATCGTTTCGATTTTCAGATTATTGAATGAATTCTGAAATTCGTTTAGCAATATAGGGAAGTAAGCCTGATAAAAGTCGTTCTTTATGGATATTATCTGTTTCAAATTCGATTTCCTTCTTTAGATTATCGAAATATACTACAAAACTGTTCACATTTTGATTAGATTGTTGTTTAGTATTGATGATTTGTTGTATAGTATATCGTTATCGATTGTCTTTATCTAATATTACATCGTATATATATTCTTTGAATTCTTCCCAAGATATATTAGAATTCGTTATAGAAGTTTTGTATCGACACCAAATTACAAGTGGTTGTTGTTGAAAGTATTGAATAATATAATCTATTTTCTTTTGATCAATTGGGAAATAATACTCATCATCATTTCGAAATATAAATTCAGCCTGGAAAAAGAAATCCTTTGCTTTTTCAATATTAAGATCTTTATAAGATGGCAACTTTTGAAGTTTTGGAGGTTTTTCTAGAAAAGTATAAATAGAATTAAACATCGTTTTTATTTCTTTAACAATCATTGATAGTAAATTAGATACTTTTTCCTGTATAAAATAAACAAAAGTCTTTTCAATTTCTTATTGATTTGTTTGTTTGAAAATATCAAACTCTTTTTGTATATTTTCAAATCTTTGTATCAAATCTAATTCCAATTGTATAGTGGATTAACGACTAGATATAGGCGTCTCGCCTTCGATCCCACTAAGGATCCTAAAAGCATTATTTCGATTTTGAGAAGTATTTGAATTAGTCGAACAATCTAGAGTATTTCTTGTTCCAACCATTACTATCCGATGGGGTTCTGTTAAAATACCGATAACTAATTGACAAGTTGCTCTTCAAATGAATGAAAAGAATTGTTAAGATCATATAGACAAAGAATCAATTAATCGTAAAACCGTAGCCAAACTTTTCATTACCCTTTCTAATCATGAATAAGATATTACTTTTAAGTTCAATCAATAAAGAGATATCAGAACGCTTATAATTCGCCACCATTCCTATCCTTTCATAAACAATACAAAGAAGCTTGTTTACTAAACATTCCAAACTGATCGATAACGTTTCTACGCTGATGATTCGAAATGAGAATACTTCCGTTTAGGTTTCTTGTTTTGACGAAACTGTTGCGTGATCGTAACATATAAGCTGTATTGTTTCAACTAAAGAGGAAAAGGTTCTATAGAAAGAAGAGCTCTGATATATTAAAGCTCTATTAATACTAATTGGGATTAGCTCTCTTTACTCTCTTGTATTATTGAAATTATTTATTCCAATATTCCCTTTTAGATCTAATATAATATTAGTTTATAGAATCCTTCTATTCTAAATTTTCTTTTCTATTATTTCTAGTATTTTTATAAATCTTTTGAATATATTCTTTATTAATAACTTTATTAAACTATCTATTCCGATTCAATAATTGATATTAATACAAAGTTTTATTTTCAATTTATTTAAAATATTAGATTTTTTTTAATAATACAACAATTTTTGATATACTTTTTCTATTAATAATATTATTTATATAATCTATATCAGAATATAATATTAGATCTTTAATTCCTTTTAATTCGAAATATAATTTATTATTAAAGTTATTGAGATGGACTAGTTTAATTGTATATAAAGTGTGTAAGGAATCTAATTCTACAATTGAGATTCCTTTTATATATTTCGTTTGTATTACGCTATATTATATAATCTATGATTATATAATATATTAATATCGATTCCTTTTAATACTCTTTTATCGAAGTTACTACTTACTTTTTGATATTCCTGATCTTGAAGTTTACTAATCCTAATATATCTTTAAATCTTTCGAATATTATTTTTTATCACGAGATAGTACGATCACGGAGCACGTTGAAGGGATCGGAGAGAAGATGGTTATAGTGAAGTGTTTAAAGTATATCTTGAATAAGAATTATATTGAATTGATCTGCCCTCGATCTTAAGGATCGTAGATGGTATATATAAACTTAATAGAAGTTATCTAGTCGACGAGAAGTATCAATTAGATTAGACTTCGATCTGTATAATATTAGGAGAGGGTTGATGATTATAAGGATCGATAAGATCTAGAAGAGTCTGATAATTAATGAGAAATGAAGGATTTAATAATTATAGAGTATAGAATGATTGTAGATCATTAGTTATATGAATCAGGTATCATATAATTATCTATGATATACCCCCCAGATCGAGAATCGATTTGTAACAATAAGGAAAAATTGTAAAGAGTAATAATTGATCAAATATAGAGTATAGGTCTTGATAATGTATAAGTATCGATTTTGAGCGATTCCGATTGAAATTGGTGGTGTAGTTCAATTTGATCGATTAATTGATTAAATTGATCAAATTGATCATTTCGTGATTATATCGATAAGGTTGATCTATTGATTATATTAATCATTCTGAATATTGATTATTTGGATAGAATTGATTGTTTTAGTTGTATTGATCAATTGATATAAAGAAATAAATGTAAGTTGTAGTATATTGATCGATTTGATTGATATAATTGGTTTTGATTAATAATAACGAATTAGTTGATGTAATGTGTATGTACAATTAAATTTCATCAATTTTGTATAGTATTATGGTGATGTTTTGTTCGAAAGTATATAATGTTGTAGATGATTTGTGATTAATATAATCGAATTAATCAAATAATATATCAAAATTTCGAAGAATCCGATAAGATTCGAAAAAAGGAAAATATAATCGAAAAGATCTGAAATATAAATTATCTTATTCTTTATTTTGTAGTTTAATTATTATAATAATTATTAAAGTAATATTTTTGAGGTGATTTATATTTTAATAATTGTTATATAAAAATAAATTGAGAGGATTTTGATTATATACAAATTTGACGAAATTTGTTTATATGTTTATATAATCGATTAATAGATAGATTACATTTTGTAATCAGTATTATATAGAACATTAATTATACTAAAATGAATAAAGGAGGTTTTCGATTGTATATTGATTTGATAAAATTCGTTTGTAAATATATACGATCGATTTCTTATCTAGTTTTGAATAGTGTTATTTTTATATCGAGGATTGAAGGAATGAAAGATATCGAAAAATTAAAATAAAAAATAGTAAGAAAAATCGGTAATAAATTAAATAGTTTTTGTTCTATTATAAATTTGAATAAAAGGATATTATAACAATAATTACGAATTAGTTGATAATATATATATATATAAGCAAATTTTATCAATTTAGTATAGGATTATAGTAGCGTTAAATTTGAAAATGTATAATGTAATAAATAATCTATAGTTATTCTTATTTAATCTTTGTAATCCTGTTATTAATATTCTGTAGGTTCAAAAGAGAATGGAAGTATTCGAACTTTTGTTGTATAAGGTTCTTGATGAATTTGTTGGCTGTTATATCGGCAGTTGGAAGATAGATTATATAAAAGCTTCTTTTTGAATATTCCTATTGTAATTATATATTCTGTATATCGATATATTTGAGCTTTGTAGTGATTCGTTTGTTTTCATTAATCATCAACTTGATTGCTTACTAATTATCATAAAATATTAATATAGATTTTTTTATTGCAAAATCGATTTCCTTTAGGAAATATAAAATTGCTATAGTTTCTTTTAATGTACACTCGACACCGAATAGTTCAGCTTCAATAGTTGAGATAGTTATGATATTTTGCTTAGATACTTTCTATATAATTAAATTACCGAAAAGGGATATTATATATTTTTGAAATGATCTACAAATATCAGGATCATTTGCGAAAGAAGTATTTGAAAAGACAAAAAATTATAATATCTAATCATTATTGTATTGTATTATAAGAAACCTTATATTCCAGAGATATTCAAAGTAATAGTTAATGGCTTTCATATATTTGATCGATGGATTGATCAAGTAGTGGCTCAATTACAAAGCAGCGAATGAAACATCTGTTTTTATTATAATTGCAATATATAGGATTGATTCCATTTTCTTTTGATACAATTTGATTATATATATAGGAGTTTGACCTGAATTTTTCCGAAATATTATTATAGAAAATGATATATATACTATCCCTTTTATTGTTTTAAATTTCTTAATAATCTTTTCAATATATATATCATAAGCTAGTTATAGCTTTTTTTTGGATCGATTACGAAGGATATATATTCCTAAAAATCATTTTGTATTTCCAAGATTATATAGCTTATATATAGTTTTGATTTTTTCGATGATTTTCGTAGTAATTGTTTCATTCTTTTTATAATATATAATCTAGATGTTATCTACAAAGAATAGGATTATGATAATATACTCTAGATTAATATAGAGATACAGTTTCTTTTTATATTATATCAATTCTAGTTTTTCGAATGTCTAAGTGAAATGCCTGAATTATATTGTAAGGGAATCTCGAAGATTATATAGTATTCGATTAATAATGATATATTTATTAGGGACTTTGTAATTATTAAGGAGATAGTATATAATTGGGGTACTAAAAGGATTGTATAGAGTATTGATAAAGGTATTGATTATATTGTATTATTTAATTTCGAAATCGTATTTAACAACGATTGTTATAACGATTCAGAATGATCGATTAGCGAATATAGCAATATAAATAGTTTCAATTATATTTTTAATTTGGGGATCTCTTTGTATTACTAAACGAAAGTAGCAATGAATGATTAAATCTTAATCATTGTATTTGTATATAAATATCTATTGAAAAGGGATCGGTTTTATAGGTTCTGATCCGGAGTCGATTTTATATTAAGTATTTCTAACTTTAAGATTATTAACCTCAAGATTGTAATCCTATTTGAACTAATATTCTATTTGGTAATCTTCTAATTAATAGTAAAAGCAGGATAGTTTTGGAATTGTAAAGGTATGAATTCGAGGGAAAGGTATTATCTGTAATCTATAAATTGTAGATCAGATGAACAACAATAGTAGTTTTGTTTTAGTTCTAATAGTGATTATATTATAAATTGTTACAAATTAGAAATATTCTTTTATATTATTTATTCCAGTTTGATTAGGCTAAAAGATAGAATGAAAATCGTTAAGGTGGTTTAATCCTGATGAATCTATTTTTTATACAATGATGGTTTTTATATAGGATTTAGTGTTGAAATTATTTCCTTGCTAATATTGTTATATACGTAATTGCTTTCGGGTATATACTAATTGCTTTGGGGTATAGTATTGAAAGAGAGATGATTTCAATGGATAATTAAATAATTGAAATTTAGATGGGTTGATTTGAGCTTTGGGTATTTCAATCTTTATAAAGCGAGTTTTTTTGGGTATCTTTTCAAGATTATGAATCTGTGAATCCTCAATAAGTTTATTGAGAGACAATATAGAGTACGGCAATCTTTTCGATGATTGGATTTTCTTTACAGTATACTCTGATTGATTGTATTAGTGTACTTGCTTCCTTTTGGAATATTATAATTGATTGATTGGAAAAGGCTTTAGATCATTTTCGTATTCATTACAAAGAACTTCGGTGGTATAGTCAATAGATTCAAACTCTATATTCCCTATATCAATATGTTCTGCAAAATCGGGGTTCGAGTTATCGTTACGAGTATCCTTTTGAACATCGCTATTATCTTTATTTGCAAAATATGGTTGCTTTTTAATAGCAGAATCGACATTTCCGATCTTTTCAATGAAAGGATCGATCAATGCTCGTATATCTCTATTGTTTATCCTATCAGTATCACCTAAAGGATTAGGTAAATTGGATAATCCTAGACCGGATTTTATATTCTCATTATTACCCTCTAGATCTATTTTTATTTTCAAATTCAGTTCGTTTATAAATAATAGTGGATCTGAAATACATTTAGTGATTGAATTCAGGGTTTTCCGATTAATGAAAATGGATAAATGGATAAAGTCATTATGATTATTCTTATATTGAATAATCATTTTGTTTATTTCGATATAGTTTTGTATATCAAAGGTTTTTACTAATTGTTTGAGTTTTTCTGTATTATGAATATCGATTATTTGATTAACGGAATTTATACGATAAATGAAATCTTTATTGAACATAATATTTCGAATAATTATAATTCTATTAAACTTAGATATCTATATACAATAGATTAGTATATTTGGGATATAATTCACCAAATATTCAATATATATTTGAAGATTGGTTTTGTATTATCTTCTATTGAATTTAGTTTCTCTATTCTTATTCAAGGGATAAACTCTACATTTGTATCTATAAATCCTATTCTAATTGGAACAAAGATCATCAAATATTTTCTTTGCAAGTAAAGGATTATCTTTACAAAGATAATTACAGAACCATATATCGAATATCTCATTTGAAGATTTGAAGGATTTGGCCTTCAAAAGGTTTATATTAGATAAGTAGATTATAATTTATATTACTTCTATTTATAATTTGTTTGGTAAACCTGATATGATCCTTATTTTGATTTGTTTGATAATTATTTCTTGTCCTGTATATTCTGATTCTTTATTGAATTTATATATATAAGAAAGGGATAGTTCAAATTCAATACCTTCTTGTTTAATCTATTTCTCGAAGAGTATATTTCCTATAATCCCAATAACAAATGTATTGTTATTCTATTTGATTTCTATAATTGCTAGATTATACTTACAATGAATTTAAGCAAAGAAACTTTGTATAATGGAAAATATTTCATTGTAGATCTTTTTGTAGAGGGGATACGAAAAGATTTTGTTATTATATATATCTTTGATTACAAAAAGTTATAATGTATTTGTATATCCTTTATCGAAATCAAAAAGATCCTATTGGATTTTGTAGAATGATCGAGATGGTTGGCGATTATTTGGTGTACGAAAGATGATCTGTTTTGTATAAATGCAAGTATAATCTATATATTCGATATAAGTGATATCTTTTATTTTAACGTTTCATATTATAAATATTAGATATTCGAATACTTCTTTTTCCAGATGTTCTAAATGTTTATATTATAATTTATTTGTATTCTTTTTAGAAAAAGATAGATTACGAAATCGATGGAATGTTTTATTGATTTTATAATTCATTATTGGATATATCAAAGAAGAATTGTTTATAGGAATAGATAGAAGAGTGTTTGAATAAATTGAAAGTAATTTGTATTCTAAGAATATAAAATTTTCAGTACAAATGTATCTAATTATTATAATGCTATTTGAAAGATCTTTTTTACAAAGAATACAATCGTATCTAAAATATTATACACCAACTTTCAACAATCAAGTCTTCGAAACAATATTGATATAGAAATCAGGGATTAATACTATATTGTTTAGAACAAGATCATTATTAGAATGATTCTTTTTTTCGATAATTCCCTTGATTGTATAGGTATTACAGTTCAGAACTTGGAAGGATGTAATGCTTGTTTCTATAAGATTATTAAGATCAAATAGTATATATCAATAATTATTTATAAGAAAGATATCGTTTATAATATATATAACATTATAGTTATCGAGCAGAATACTATTGGAGAAATAATGAATTCTTATAATAGTAGTATAGACCCTTGTTTGATTAATATAAATATCAAAAACAGTAATATTAAATAGAGTTTCGGAAGGATTTATATTTGATTTCATTCATCCTTTTTTGATCTATTTAATATATAGATGCTTTTATGATTGTAAATTAATTCGATCCTTGATCATTTTTAATTCAGATTCGATATAATACTATCAAAGCATTATATCTGTTTTACCAATGAGCATTAGCTCTATAATTCAATAATTGCTTGTATAATACCGATGCTTTAATCTATTCTTCCAATCGGCTTCTATTTTACAAAGATATGCTTAGATTCTATTAGTATCCGAATTTCCTTTAAAATTAGTTTTTTTTTTATTCTTCTTAAACTTTTTATCGTTTTGGAAAGAACTAAAAATGGAATATATACTTTTTTTAGTTTTAGAAGTTATTGAATCCTAATAGATTAATCCTTTAAAGATATCTCCGAATTATTGAAATGAAAGATTAAATAATCCGAATTGATTATTCATCTCGATTTGTATAATCATAATATTTGTCTAGATTGAAAGTAATCTAATACCAATCGCTTGCAGAAATACAATAATGATTACTTTATCCTGAATCTCAATTATTTTATATAAGAGAACTTTGATATAAACTATAATCCAATCCTTATACTATTTAATAAGATCGATTTTGCTGAACAATGTTTGCATTAATATAAACTAATATTCATATAATACTACCATTTTGGCAATGATTACCGTAGAAACGAATTTCTATTTAAATATTAAAATAATCGTTTTGAATAAAAGAGATATAATATCTTTATTACAAATAAAAAGCTCTATAAGATAAACTTGATTCATAATTGATTCGATTTATTTATATACATTTCGAAAGGCTTTGTAATTCTGAATATATTTGTATTAACGATATCGATACTTTATTTGAAAAGTGCTAAGTTCAATTACGATATTTTGGAATGTTACAAAGAAAGGAATAATAAATCGAACTGGTATAGATCCCGATATATTTCCGTTGGAATTTCCTATATTAGTATCTCTATTTGTATTTTGCCAAGCTTGAATTGTTACAAGGTATTCTGTAAGTTCCTGTCGATATCGATCTTGGTTAACTTGATTGTATTTAGCCTGAAGATCGACAACAGAAGGTAGAATTGATGATCTAACGGATAATCAATCGATCTAAAATGTAGTTGGTTTATTTGCTAGATCGGAATTAGAAGTGGTTTTGTTCGAAATGGATACAAAAGAATCGTTATCTGAGTTGATTAGTTCCTAGATTCCGATGATTAAGTATTTATTTTGCAAACAAAGATACCATTTTGGTTATTAAATACAAATGATAAAAAGAAGAGAATCAGATTGATCTTTTGCTATATTTGGAAGGTAACAGGAAGAGATGTAGAATAATTGGATTTATAATGAAGATAGGAATAAAATAAAAAAGAGCGATCCTTTAAGAACTGAATGATCGTATGATAAAAGTTTGGGCAGATTAAAAACTTCCGGATTCATAATTATCACAAGATAGTATGATTATAGAGTATATTGAAAGAATCGAAAAGAAGATGGTTATAGTGAAGTGTTTAAAGTGTATCTTGAATGAGAATTGTATTGAATTGATCTGCTCTCGATCTTAAGGATTGTAGGTGATATATATATCACGGAGGCAGCAGACAGGATAACAGAAATCACTTTTATTGATAAGACGTAGCTCGAAGAGCTACGTTTCTATAGAAGGAACGGTTCCTTAAATACATTTATGTGTAGCGCTAGCCCCGACCGGGGCTAGCCTACACTTATCCGAGGTCCGACTCCTATGGGTCGGAACCCGAGCGGTCTCCGTATACCATATACGGGGACCCCGTGACAATATATAGACTTAATAGAAACTATCTAGTCGATGAGAAGCATCAATTAGGCTAGGCTTCGATCTGTATGATATCAGGAGAGGATTGACGATTGTAAGGATCGACAAGATCTAGAAGAACCTGATAACTAATGAGAAATGAGGGGTTTAATGATCGTAGAGTATAGAGTGATCGTAGATCACCAGTTATGTGAATCAGGTATCATGTGATTACCCGTGACATTTTTGCTAATAGCTTTATTATTCTGTCTATTATTATATCCGAAGTATTGATATATATAATTGCTACTTTTCCTTTCTCAATTAGATCTTTGATAAAGTGATAATAGATATCGATGTTTTGATTGTTCGTATAGATATAAGTTTTTGATAAGAGCTAATGCTTTTTAATTGTTATCTAAAATCTGTATTTTGTTTTCTTTTTTTTAGATATATATATCGATCTTTTTAGAATTTTGAATATTTAAGCTATTTATTTATTTTGTTTTACAAATATAGTTGTTGATATATATTCGGATTCAGTATTGAATATTATTATTGAGCTTTGTTCTTTATTGCATTAGAATATTAATTTATTATAGAATATAATAATTCTCTTAAAGATACTTTTCCTATTATATTTATTGTTAGCTCAATTAATATCGATATAAACTTTTATTATATTTGTAAATAAAGTATATTCTTTTATAATATTATATTATATTCTTTTCGGTCTATAATAGATCTTTTATTTAATTATAGTTCTTAGATATCTTATAAAGTTCTTTATTTCTATTCTATAATATTCTATAGATTTAATTATATATTGTAATAATCTTTCTAATACAAATGAAATATTAGATCTAATATATATTATTAAATAAATTATACTTTTTATCATTTGTTAGTATTTAATAATATTAATTATTTCGTTGTCTTCAGTAGTTGAATATAGATAAGTATAATCGATTATCAATATTTTCTTGATTTGATATTGGATATATATAATCCTGAATTTAGTTAATATAGTATCGGAGTATTCCTTTTGATTTAAAATTAATACTTTATTTGCTCAATCTCTTATAATTCTGTATCACAAGATAGTATGATCATAGAGTACATTGAAGGGATCGGGGAGAAGACGATTATATTGAAATAATAAAATTAAAAGATTAAATTGAATGATTTGCTTTCGATTATATAAATCAAGAGCTGGTTTATATAAACAAAATGAAAGCTATCTAATTGATAAGATATATTATTTTGAGCTAGACTTCGATATTTAGTATATTATAAAGGGATTGACGATTATAATGATCGATAAAGTCTAGATTTGATTAATAGAAATCGATAAGATTTAGAATTGATAATTATAAGAACCGATAATATTTAAAAGAGTTTGAATTATAATAAAAAAGAATATAATGATTATAAATAAAATAATGATATTATAAAGAATATAATAATTATAGATTATTATTTATATAATTAAATATCATATGATTACTTGTAATTTATCTCTCAAATCGAAAATCGATTTATAACAATAAAGGAAAGAATATAAAGAATAATAATTGATTCAAAATAGAATATAGACTTTAATTATATATAGATATCAATTTCAAATGGTTTTCATTGTATTTGATAGTATGGTTCAATTTAGTCGATTTAATTGATCAAATTGATCAAATTGACCAAATTGATCCAATTGATCATTTTGGTCTAATTGATCATTTTGGGACTATATCAATAAGTTTGATCCCTTGATCATTTCGAACATTAATCATTTTGGGTTGAATTAATTGTATTGATGTCACGGGTAATCACGTGTTACCTAATCATATGAATGGTGATCTACGGCCACTATATCCTTTACGATATTATTACTTCATTTATGATTATTATATTCTTTTTTATTATAGTTCAGATTTTTTTTAGATATTATTAATTCTTACGATCATCGATTCTAAGCTTTATCGATCTCTATTAATCAATTTAGATCTTATCGATTATAATAATAATTAATTATTTTATGAAATATTAAATATCGAAATCTAATCCAAAATAATATATCTCATCAATTAGATAATATCTATTTTGTTTATATAAACCAGCTTTTGGTTTATATAATCAAGGGCAAGTTATTCAATTCAATTATTTAATTTTATTATTTCAATATAATTATTTTCTTTTTGTTTTTTTTCAATATATTCTATGATTATATTATTTTGTGATGATTATAAATCTAGTAGTTTTTAATTTATTCAAATTTTTATTCGATAATTATTTAATTTATAAAGAATCATTCTTCTTTATTTTATTCCTATTTTTATTATAAATCTAGTTATTCAAATCTTTTTAATTATCTTTTAATATAATAAAAGATCAAAATAAATAAAAATTTCTTATTATTTATATTTAATAATTAGAATAATATCTTTATTTGTAGAACAAATATCAAATTGTTGGAATTTATAAACTAATCAATTCAAAAAAACGATTTTTTTGTTTTCATTTCAAGTATATCTATTTTGAGCTTTGATTTAATATACGAATCAATTATCTTTAAAATCGATTGATTATCTATTAGATTTTTTGTTTTATTCTTTGCTTTCAATTTTTAAACGAAGTATAATCAAATCAATTAAACTTGATATCGAAAAAGAATTTCGGAATATTTCGAAACGATTTAATTAAAAAAAAATTATAAATAGCTGTCACGGGTAATCACATGTTACCTAATCACATGACTAGTGATCTACGATCATCACATCATCGTATGATCATTATACTCTTTCCTATGTTATTTATATTGTATGATCATCGTATGTTTTCTTATATTATTCGTATTTAGGCTATTCTAAATTCTTGATTATCCTTATCATTAATCAAGCTGATCTTGATATAGTATTATTAGAAATCATATCTCATTGATATATTTTGTCAATTAAAGAACGAGGATCTAATCTATATATATGATCCTCGATAAATAAAATCGAAGGGAAGTGATTCAATAAGTTTTCATTTAATTAGATATTTAACTTTATTATTTCAATATAATTATTTTCTCTTTGATCCCTTCAATATACTTTGTAATTATATTATCTTGTGATAATTATAAGCCTAGTAGTTTTTAATCTGTTCAAATTTTTATTTGATGATTATTCAGTTTATAAAGGATCATTCTTCTTCATTTCAATTCTATTTTCCTTATAAATTCAAATATTCGAATCTTTTTAGTTATCTTCCTTTCAATATAATGAAAGATCAAAATGATTCTTTTATTTTTATTATTTTTATTTAATAATCAGAGTAGTATTTTCGTTTGAAGAATAAATACTTGGTTTAAGGAATCTGGGAATAAGTTAATTTAGATATTGATTTATTTGTTTCTATTTCAAGTATTATTATTTCAAGTTTAGATTTAGTGGATGAATCAATTTGTATTTAGATTGATTAGTTATTAGTTAAATTTTCTGTTCTTTTTTTTGTTATCAATTTTTAAGCGAAGTATGATTAAGTTAATCAAGTTTGGTATCAAAAGGAATTCTCGGAATACTTTATAGCAATTCAAACAAGAGAGGATTTAGATAAAGATATTAGAATAAATGATTTCGATGATTATATATCGGAATCTATTCTATTTAGATCTATTGTTTTATTTCAAATTATTTTCTAAGATATATCTATAGAATTCAATACTTTTCAAATGAAGTATCGATATTGATAATAAAAATATATATAGAATTATAAAGTTTTTCGAAATATTTATAAGTGAATTGAATCATTTATTGATTAAATATATCTTATAAAGCTATCTATTCTCAATAAAAATATAATGATTTTCTTTTTCAAGATAATCATTCTTTTATTCAAATAAAAGTTTATATTAATAGTAATTTCTGTTAAACTTATAGTTCTTTATGAATATCGATCTGTTCTAGTACAAGTATCGTTTGACAGAATCGATTTTATCAAATAGTACAGAGATTGGATAATCGTCTTTATCAAAGTTCAGATATATAAGATCACGGAAATACAGAATAAAATCGTTATCAATATTTTTTTATAAGCAATTGATATTAGAATGCTTTCAATTTGGGCAAATACTATAATAATATAAATCGAGATAAATAATCAATTCGGAGTATCAAATCTTTCATTCAAATAATTCGGAGATATCTTTAGAGGATTAGTCTTTTAGGATTCGATTGTTTTTAAAGTCAAAGGAGATATATATTTTATTCTTAATTTTTCTTAAGACAATAAAAAGTTTAAAAAGAATAAAAAAAGATCCAATTCTAAAAGCAATCAGAATATCAATAGAATTTGGGATTGTCTTTATAAGATAGAAATCGAATAAAAGAATGGTTTTGAGTATTAGTATTTTGTAAACAATTATCGAATTATAAAGCTAATATTTACTAGCAAAACAAATCCGATATTTAAACAATCTTATATCAATTTCGATTTCAAAACAATTAAGGATCGAGCAAATTTATAATTTTGAAAGTATATATATTTTGAATAGATTAAGAAAGAATAAATGAAATCCAATATAAATCCTTTTGAATATATACTCAATACTATTATCATTGATACTTGAATCGATTGAATAAAGATTTATTTTATTATTGTAAGGGTTCATCATCTTTCCAATAATATTCTAATTAATAATTGTAATACTATATATATTGTAAACAATATCTTTTTTCTTGATAATAATTGATATATACTATTTGATTTTAATGATCTTGTAAAGACAGATATTATAATTTTCCAAATTCTAAATTGTAGTATTTATATATTTAAAGATATTATTATAAGAGAGGATTATTCTAATAATGATTTTATTCTAAATAATATAGTATTTATTCTTGGTTTCTATATTAATATTGTTTTGAAGGTTCGATTATTGAAAGTTAGTATATGATATTCTAAATATAATTTTATTCTCCGAAAAAGAAATCTATCAAATAGTATTGTGATTGTTCAATACATTTGTATTGAAAATCTTGTACTTCTAGAATACAAATCATTTTCTATTTATTCGAATATTCTTTTATCTATTCCTATAAGCAATCCTTCTTTGATGTATCCAATTATAAATTATAAGATTAATAAAGCATTTTACCGAACTTATAATCTATTTTTTTCAAGAGAAGATATAAATGAATTATAATATAAACGTTTAAAATGTCTAAAAAAGGAAATATTTGAATATTTAGTATTTGTAACAAAAAATATTAAAATAAAAGATATTATTTGTATCGAATATATAGATTATATTTATATATATACAAAATATATTATTTCTTGTATATTGAATGATTATCAGCTATCTCGATCATTTTACAAAATCCAATAGAATCTTTTTGATTTCGACAAAAAGTATACAGATATATTATGGTTTTTTGTAATCAAAAAAATATACAATAATAAGATTTTCTCGTATCCTTTTTATAGAAAAATTTATAATGAAATGTTTTCCATTATACAAAGCTTCTTTGTTTAAATTCATTATAAGTATAGTTTATCAATTATAGAAATCAAACAAGATAATAATGTATCTATTATTGGAATTATAAAAGATATACTATTCGAGAAATGAATAAAGCAAAAAGGTATTGAATTTGAGTTATCCCTTTTTCATATATACGAATCCAATGAAAGATTAAAACATATAAATCAAGAAATAATTACGAAATAAATCAAAATACAAATTATAGTAGGTTTATTAGACAAATTCTAAATAGAAGTAATACAAGCTGTAATTTATTTATACAATATAAATCCTTTGAAAATCAAATCCTTCAAATCTTTTAATGAAATACTCGATATACAGTCCTCATCACTCAACCACCTAGAAAATATTTTTTTTTTAGATTTTTTTACTTTTTACATCAAAATATAGCCCTAATTCAAAGAAATTCATTAAAGTAAAAATAAATTTAAATTGATATACACTTGATTTTTAATACATTTTAGTATATTTTTTTGTGTTTCAAAATATTTTCATAAAAAAGTCCGTGCGTCAAATCCTTATCTAATCTTATCGGCCCTTATCGAGCTAATCATATGATCAGGATTCTTATTATTCAAAGGTAAAACCTCGTATCTCAGATTATTCTATATCAATATTATTTAACTTTTAACTACTATTTAAATACTATTTAATCATCAAATTCCTTTATTATAATTTCTGAAATCTTTCTATATCCCTTTTGTCTTTGTATATATTATACTATTGTTTTTGTATTCATCTCTTTTTATCACAGAGGTAATAAATAGAACAATAGGAATCACTTTTATTAATAAGATGTAGCTCGAAGAGTTACGTTTTTATAGAAGGAACGGTTCCTTAAATATATTTATGTGTAGTGTTAACCCCGACCAGAACTAGTCTATATTTATCCGAGGTTCGATTCCTATAAATCGGAACCTGAGTGGTCTCTGTATATTATATACGGGGATTCTGTGATAGTATTTCTTTTTTTAGGGTCGAGCTTTGTTGAGATAATTAGGGGGATCAGGTTTATTCGGATAATGATGGTGATAATTATGGATCAGTTCTTAAACATTCTTCAAATACTTTGTAGGCTTTTCAGTAGGTGTATTATAGTTTATCTATTGGACAGTATATTTCAGGCAAAGGTTATTATAGCCTTGATGTTTTTATTGGGAATTTAGGATTTTTTTTATATCGAATTACTCAATACCTTCAATTTCGATAGGAGGGGGAGGCGGATTGCATTGATCGGGGATAGGATCATTATTGGTGGGATACAATAGGTTAATATGAAAGACCGGGTGATTCCTTATAGAGGTAGGGAGCTTTAGTTCGTAAGCGTACGAGTTTATGCCCTTCAGAATTCGAAAGGGATCTAAGTTCTTTTAATCTAGTTTCTTTTGGGGATGAAGAGTTTGGATATTTTTAGTATTAAGCCAGATTAGATCTCCAAACTGGTATCGATGGGTAGGTGAACGATGGGAATTGGTATTCTTCGAATAGCGGGCTTGATTAGTGATCAGTTTGATCTTCAGATGATCGACAATCGATTTCATCTTTTTGACGAATTCCTCAACATCCAGAACTCTAGGGTGATCGGAGAGTGCAACGGGTTCGAAACCTATTCGAGGATGGAAATTGTAATTGGCAAAGAACAGCGATAAACAGAAACTTTCAGATTAGGCAGAGTTAATCAAGAATTCAATGATCGGTAGTTATTCGGATTAGTCGTTCTGTAGGTAGGATATATACGAGTGAAGGTATTGTTCGAGTATTGTGTTTGCTTTTTTTGTTTGTTTATTGATTTCAGGATGATAAGTTGTCGATAGTTTCGAAATAGTATCTAGTTGTTTATAGATATGCCTTTAGAAGTCAGAGATAAATTGAGTTCTATGATTGGATATAATGGTCTGCGGTAGGTTGTGGAGTTTCTATATATGCTTCAGGAATAGACGGGAGATTTCTTCGGAGTTACAGGTTCTTTGGTAGGGTAGGAAATGCTTCATTTTGGTCAATCGATCGATTACAACAAATATTGTATTGTATTTAGAGCTTTTCGGAAGATGGGTGATGAAATCGATTGAGATATTTCTTCAGGTTTGTTGTGGGATTGGGAGAGGGTGTAAGACTCTTTTTTGTCTTTTACGGTTCGGGGTGGCTCGGTGGTAATTATGACAATTGTGTATCCAATAGGAGATGTAGTTGTAATATCCAGGCTAATAGTAGTTTCGGGAAAACAGTTCGAAAGTACGGGTATGGTGTGGATGTTTGACAATAGAGGAATCGTAGATCATTCGAAGAAGTTTTGCTTTTAGAGGATTGTAATTAGGAATATAAAGTTTTTTATAATAATATAATAGATTATTGTTTATAGTATATTCAGATAATGTGATATGCAGGTGTTTAGTAGTATTCTTTTTTAAAGTTTTTAAGATCGATAACGGAAATGAATCAAACAGGTAAGTTTCAGTGAATAAGGATTTCAATTCTTCAGGGGGTTCCAATTGTATAGATTTAGGTAATTGGATAGGGATTGGGTTATCGGGTATCGCAGATGGTTTAGGTTTACAGGTAGGTAATTCAGGTTCGCGGATAGATGATTCGGGATTGTGGATAGACGATAAAGTATCGATATGGGTTTGGTTATAGATTGTAATTGCGAAACGAACTTTCTTCTTTGGTTTAACAATAGGAAATAGATTTATATCTAGATTTTCGGTTTTCAGAATAGTTTGATTTTGATAAAAAAGACATTTATTCTTTTCTTTAGATAAATCCTTTGATCTTTTAGTTAAAGTATCGGGTTTCGCTTTTTGCTTTTCGGGACGGTACATAATCTTGAAATTGAAATAAAATAGAAATTCAAATTAGCAGGTTTGACGATAGTTCAATAACTTTATTATTGTAAAGTACTTCAGATTCTTATAATCTATAATGACTTTGATCGAAAAAGAGACGTTTTCTAATTCGGGTTGTTATTCTTCGAAATAGTGAATAATTGTTAATAATTCTTTATTATAAATCTTGTAGTTATATTTTGCAATCGAATACTTCTTTAAGAAATATACAATAAATTTCAGAATCCCATTGTTATCGTATTGGAAAAGGATTTCAGCAGATATATAATCCGATGTGTTCGTCTTTAGGATTATATCTTTCTTTCAATCGAAAAAGACTAATACAAATGCCGCTGTAAATACAGTTTTCAGATTCGAGAACGATTTTTTACAACTAAGATTCCATTAGAAGGTTACATCCTTCTTAATCAGGTTTACTATCAAACGAATGATCAAAAAGAAGTTGCGAATAAAGCATCAATAGAAATTGCTAAACCCTATAAACATTTATACATCTATCAAATTCTTCGACATTTTCCAATCAATTATCGTTTTAATCTTAACTAAATCCATTCAGATCCCCTCTCGACCTACAATTAGGTCTAGGAATTTCGTTTCAGGTTTCAGGAATTTGTATTTCGATAGATTGGTATACAATCCGGTTTTCTATAAAGCATTTAGTATCTTTTGTATATACTTTATATGTTCAGAACAGATCTTGCTATAAATCAGAATATCATCTAGATAAGTAATGCAGAATATATCTAAATATTCTTTTAGAGTATTGTTGATAAATCATTAGAACGTTACTAGGGTTCCAATTAATCCGAACAATATAACCAAGGTTTCGAATAAACCGAATCGGGTATGGAATGCAGTTAGGTATTCTTATCCTTCCTTAATTCGAATATTATTGAAGACCAAAATGATATCTATTTTTATAAAATACTTCATCCTTTTTAGATTATTCAAGGACTCTTTAATTAAAGGCAACGGGTATCGATCTTTCACAGATAAATTATTCAATGTACAATAATTTATACAAAATCGAAAACCATTACTGGGTTTTTTAACAAATAAGATAGGCGAAACGAAAACAAAGGAATTTGGTCGGATAAATTTTTTTGCTAGGTTTTCTTTTAATTATTCTTGTAAAGCTTTCAATTCGTCCCGAGACATTGAATACAAGGTTTCAAATGGTAGCTTAGCCCTATCTTGCAGTCGGATATTATGATTGTATAGACAATACAAAGGTAGTTTGTTAGTGTTATGTAAAGAAAATATGTCGATTTACGAACAGAATTCAGTAGGTAGGTTTTCGAGAGTAGGGTCTTCTTTTTCCTTCAGGATTTGGTTTATCAAATCGATATTAGCTTGAAATATCTTATAGTTTCGATGGGTGTATATCGAGTAAGTTCAGATTGAAATGCTTGCTATATCTTTTTTCTTTAACGTTTCAGGACGAAGTGGTAGATAAACAGGATAGGCTTTGATAGGGATATCGGATAGGGTTCGGACACTTGATAGTTGTATAAGTGTATTACAGGACTTTCAGTAGAACTCGTTATCGAAGTGAAAAATATTGAATACAAATCCGATATAGGGATTGTATTTCTTTAATTAGGTTAATTCTAAGATAATCGGATAATGAGTTAGTTTAGTAATATAGATTTTCGATCTTTTCTTATAGTAATCGTTGATTTACAAATCGATTAGAATATAACAATCCATTTGATTTTCAAGTAGTATTTTTCCATCGAATCCAATAACTTCGAATAGAATAAATAATTTGTATATTGGAAACTTGATAGCTTCTATTCAACTTCGATTTACAAAAGTATATTCTTTATATTTGCTATCCACCATAATATAAGTAGAACAGGATCGATCAAGTGTTGATAGAACAATAACAAACAATATTATCAGATTTACTCGATTGTTTGTTTCTTCAACAAAAGATAAATTTTGAATTGTAGCAACGGATAAATGTAATATGTACAAAGTTTTCGTTTAATAATGATTTATATCAAACGGGTTTCGTTTCCCGAACTCGGGGAGCCGGGAAAGAACAGATTGTACAGTGATATAGTATATGGTTGAATCTAGGCGGAAAACGGAACAAAGGGTAACAAAACAGGATTGGTAAGGCTAGTTTTAGTTTGTATAAAACGATTATCTGGGAACAAACAATCTTTTATACGGTGATCGATCAATTCATAATGGAAGTATTCCCCTTGTTTGTATTTATTAGTACATTTTTGGGAACTAAAATCTATTGGGTTTTCAATAGGTATAATTATAACAGGAGCAGTAAATCGGGTAATAGCATTTGGGAATAGAGTAGGGGTATAGTTAATAGGATTTAGGTTTTGAATTGTAGTATAGAGCGATGGGACGATTGGGTTGCAACCGGAATTGGTTGATCCTATCAGGTACAGACAGTGATTCTCTAATATCTGTACGAAAGTAGCGAATGCGTTGGTGCTATTTGTAGGTGGTTCAGCAGTAACAATCTGGTTTTTCAATTCACTCGATAGAGTTTGTTCTAACAGGATAATCAGGGTATTATTGTCATCGGCTATCCCGGTTTCCAATGTTAGTTTTTGGAATTCAGTATAGAAGATATAAAACAATTGATTTTTCTGTTTCAGATTGATCAAGAATTTTCGGGTTTCGGTCTGTTTGTTCTGGTTTTTATAAACTTTTTTCAGTATTTGTAATAGATCTTTATAATCAATAAATTTAACAAATTACCCTTTGATATTATATAATCGAATTTGTATAACAACAGATCCAGTTAATCTTCCAGTTATATAAATCAAACAGAAATATAAAAAAGTAAAACGGTCGAAATTGGTATACATTTTATTTTGTATTTGATCGACAAATCAATCAAAATCGATTTTCGTTTTATTAAATGGTGTGGGGTCAGATATCTTTTTATTCAATTAAGATTTCGATAGAACAAGAGTGGTGGTCGGGGTCGTAATAGGCGTTAGAGGCAAGGAGTCGGTTGAAACAGGCGGGGCGATGGGGATGGGATGAAGTTGAGTTAAATGGGTAATCAATTTATCGTTTTCCTCCTTTTATTGTATGAATACGGTTTTCTCGATTTGCAGATCGAGAGTAAACTTTTGAACTGCAGATTGTAGATCGATTATTTCTGTCTTTACTTTTATACTATAATCATAAAGGGAAATGAGATAATGATACCAAATCGCGATATCGCTGGCTACAACAGTAACAAATTCTTCAGGGGAACCAGGCTGGTTAAGCGGGTGTGGATGGGACGATATTGTAGAAGTGTCGGTACAGATAAATAGGAGCTACATAGTATCACAGAGGCAATAGATAGGACAACAGAAATCACTTTTATTAATAAGACGTAGCTCGAAGAGTTACGTTTCTATAAAAGGAACGGTTCCTTAAATATATTTATGTGTAGCGCTAGCCCCGACCGGGGCTAGCCTACACTTATCCGAGGGCCGACTCCTATGGGTCGGAACCCGAGCGGTCTCCGTATACCATATACGGGGACCCCGTGACACTTTTCTGTATTCATCTATAAATCGAAATGATCTATTATAAAAGATATACTATTTAAGAAATAAATAAAACAAAAAGATATTGAATTTGAACTATCCCCTTCTCATATATACAAATCCAATAAAGAATCAGAATATATAAATCAAAAAATAATTACAAAACAAATCAAAATACAAATCACAATAAATTTACTGGACAAACTCTAAATAAAAACAATACAAATTACAATCTATCTATATAATATAAATCCTTTGAAAATCAAATCTTTCAAATCTTTTAATGAAATACTCGATATATAATTCCGTAACTACTTTTGTAAAGATAACTCTTTATTTGTAAAGAAAATATCTAACGATCTTTATTCTAATTGAAATAGAATCTACAAATATAAATACTGAATATATCCTTTAAACAAAAATAGAGAAATTGAAATTAATAAAAGATAATACAAAATCAATTTTCAAATATATATTAGATATTTAATAGATTATATTTCAAGTATATTAATCTATTATATATAGATACCCAAATTCGATAAAGTTATTGTTACTCGAAATATTATATTCAACGAAAATTTCATTTACTGTATAGATTCTATCAATCAAATGATCGATATTTACAATATAAAAGAGCTCAAACAACTCGCTAAAACCTTCGATATACAGAACCATATAGAAATGAATAGAATGATTATTCAATACAAATACAATCATAATGATTTCATTCATTTATCTATAAATATTAATCGAAAAGCTCTTGATTCATCTACTAAACGTATTTCAGATCTACTACCTACAAACGAGTTAGCCTCAAAGGTGAATACAGATCTGAAAGGTGATAATAGGAATACAGAAATCAATCTAAGACCATCCAATTCATTTAACAATTCAGATGATAATAATAAAGTATACAATAAAGATATACAAAAGCCAATTGATCCTCTTATTAAAGAAATCGGAAATACCGATTCTACCATTAAAAGACAACTATATTTCGAGAACAAAAATATTAATATTGTTCAAAAAGATATTCGTAATAATAAATCAAATTCCGATTTAAAGGAATATATTAATATAAAGAATATAAAGTTTGAGCTAATTAATTATATTATCGAAATTCTTCGTAATGAATACGAAAGTAACCCAAAACTTCCTTCAATCAATCAATTACAATATTTCAAAAGGAAATCTGTATATTGAAATAATCTATCAAAGTACTTTATAAAGGAAATTCAATCATCGAAAAGATTATTATATTTTGTTTGATAATCATTTCAATTAAATCTTTAGCTTTAATTACTAATTACAGATAATTATTAAAATATGGATTTAACTTTTCGAAATCCAAAAAGGGTATTTATATTAATGATTATAAACGTTCCGATATTATTGAATATCGACAAAATATCTTTCTTTCAACAATAGCAAAATATAATCAAATGATTATTCATTTTGATAAGATAAACAAAGAATGAATTGTATCCCCCTTTATCTTTATTTGTAGGGAGAAAGAGTATATCTTTTTCTTTTATAATAAATCTTGTTTTCATATTTTCGATTTCAAGAAAACTATCTGATTGGGGAAAGATCAATAAAAAATATCTAAAAAGGGTAAAGAGAAGTTTATTTATATCTTCGATTTCATTAGTATATTTGAAAGATTTGTAGTAAAGAACAAAAACGGAGATATTATAAAGAATACTTGCAAAATTATTTATTCTGATATTCAAAAATATCTATAATGGAATAATAATCAATTATATATACAGCTTAAAGATACTATATCTTTATTCGCTAAAATATATTTAAAAAAGATTGAAGTATTTGTATTTGATCAATTATCTACTTATACTTTTTCTAAAGAGGGAGTATTAAATACTTTTAATATAAATATCAATAACGAAGGTATTCCAAACATCCTTAAGGATATATTCTATTCTTCGAAAATAACAAAATTAAGATTAATAGATAAGAAATAGAAGATATAGATTACTAATCTTGACAACAAATCAAAAATGTTTAAAGATATAATTGAAACTTTTGCAAAACGAAGATACTATCCAAAAGCTAATATTAGAAAACAATTCAAAGACAAATACTCTTCTCAATACCCTAATCCTTTATTATATCCTTTTTCTAAACAATTCCCTTTTCAACCTCTTTGTTGTTTTGCTTGTATACTTCAAAATCATACAGATTTTCGAGAGCAAAAATCGGCTATTGTTCAAATTATCGAAGGTGTAGATTATATTTATCTCTTTCTATCTAAATTTCACTACGAATTAAACCCAATTGAGATATACTAAAGATATTCGAAAACTAGATTCAGGCAAATCAAGAAGAAAAGTTTTGAAGTTACTAAAAAGGATATAGTAGAGGCTTTGGATATATATTCGATGGATATTATAAAACGACTCCGTAATCTTAATAATAAATGTATTATTATTCTGTTTAATTTTTATGATTGGTAGATTGTACTTATAGTGAATTCAAGCAAAGAAGTTTTGTATAATAGAAAACATTTTATTGTGAATCCTTTTGTAGAGAGGATACAAGAAAATCTTGTTATTATATATTTCTTTAATTATAAAAAGTTATAATGTACTTGTATACTTTTTATCGAAATCAAAAAGATCTTGTTGGATTTTGTAAAATGGTTGAGATAGTTGATGATTATTCGATATGCGAGAAATGATTTGTTTCGTATATATATGAGTATAGTTTGTATATTCAATATAAGTGATACTTTTTATCTTGATATTTTTTATTGCAAATATCAAATGTTCGAATACTTTTTTTTCTAGATATTGTTACGGGTTTATCTCCCTTTACCTGTACATGATCATGTGTGCCTTAGGCATACATGCATATACTCACTTCTATATAGTCAGGTTATCTTTTTGACCTTCTTCTCCTCCTTGTAGTACAACAATAGATCAAACCTACATATACTTTTTCCTTCACTGTGATAGTTTGTATTACCCTTTCAAAGGTTCCGTCACTTTACGAAGTGATCTAGCCTTACCAAATCATCTGCAAACTTCTATATCTGTTTTCGATTGCTTTCACGCTGTCGTAATTCGCTTGCTTTTGTGCGATCGTGTTTTTTATCTACTTTTGTACAGTTTCTAATCCCTAATTGCTTTTATACAATCATATTTATTCGTAAACTTCTATATCTATTTTTGATTACTTTTGTGTAATCGCAAATTCCCTATCGATTACTTTATACAATTATAATTCTTTTTATAATGGTTTTCAATTCTATATCTGTTGGTAGTGCGATTTTTACTTCTATCAAAAGAATTCATATTGAAATCTAACGAGTCTTCGGTTAATAGTTTATTATTATACAAATCCTAACAGAATTGGATACTCCAATGATACCAAACTTCGTTGTTGGTTTTAATAAACAAATTGTTTATTTGAATTATGTTTTTTTTGTTATCGAAGATTGTTTTACTATTCAAGCTACCCATATCGCCATTTAAACAAATAAAATCGAGGAATTCAAAACGGAAAATATCAAACTTCTTCGTATTCTAATTGGCAAGTAAGTTTAGCTAAATACCGATAATACTGTTACTAATCAGAAACTGATTATTCTTTGTTAAACTTAGAAAAACTCATCCGTTTTTAAAAGTGAAAAATCTAATATTCTTGTTCGATAAGAGGATTATCAATCCTGGAAGTTGGGTTTGCAATTTTATTGGATAATCGATTTACAATTTTTTGTTTTCGAACAAAAGAAGATTAATTATGCTATTAGTTTTCTCGATGGTTAAATACAATAAAAGTGTATTACGGATATCACCAGATTTGTTGACGATTTTATTTGTTTCGATTTTACTGTTTCGTTTTTGGTCAAATTGGACAAATTATATATCTTTGTGGATATCGAAAAGGAAGTTTTGTTCAAATTTGATAAGCTTTTTATAAATCCAAAGGAATCCTTTTCGGTTTTCTTTTTTACATTGTTTCATCTTACTAATTCTTGTTACAAATCTGATTGCAAGATTGTTAATGTGATGAAACAAAAAATTACAATCCCCCTTTGAATTTTGATTATTGGTAATTTGAATTTTTATACAACCGATGATATTGATGGTTGGCAAAAGAAATTCTCTACTTGGAATTAGAATCTTTGTAACGCTAAATATTATAACAAAAATTCTAGTAAAACATCTATTGTTGATAATGATCCTATAGATTTCGATATAATAAAACAAAAGGGATAACAGAAAAAGGATTTGCAAAATAAAAAAAAGAAATTTAATTTTACAGTTTCTTACAATTGTTATAGTAGAATCGATTATCTTCAGATTGATTATTATGTTATTTATAATATCAATAGTAATCTTCTTTTTGGCAAACAAACTTCCATTAATATCTTTTCCAACTACAATACTACTGCCTTAACTAATCCGGCCTCTGATCAATATATTATTGTTCCGGTTTTTCGAGGTGCCAATAAGTTTAATAATAATCGCAATGGATTTCGAGAAGGATATATTGGTAATTGGGTACAAAACTAATAGCATTTGAATCAAGTACAATAATAAGGTTATATCGAATCAAAGAAGGTTGTTTTTATACTCAATTTAATCAAAAAAAATCCTGAATAGGAAAAAGATTAACCTTTACGAAAAATCGTTTGTAAAGGAATACTAAAAACAAAAAGGTAAATCGAGGAATGAATAGATATAAGCTATTGTAGTTTAACTCTATAAATAGCAAATCCCTATTTGTTAAAACTATTATATTCTTTGTATATAAAAATCCCTTTATTATTATAAATCTCATTGATAATGAATGTTTTGAAGAAGCCTTTACTGATTGTTCTTTTGTTTCCAAATACAATATTGAAATACAATTCTTATTTTACCCTTACGAACTCCGATTTGTTAATAAAAAGGTCGCCGACAGAATTACAAAATATTTTGTAATGGAAATCGCTATAAAGGATCATTATAAGTATTAATCCTTTTACATCACCTAGTTTTTATTAAAGATGCTATTAATCTTTGGTTTATTATAATTATAATGCTATAATCCTATTATTAATTGGATGAAGATAAGTTTAATATTCTTTTTAAACTATTATATTTTCAATTATTTGATGCATCATGATTCAAAACCAGTTACTGCATCAACGATTTTATTTTCGATCAAGGAACAAAAGGATTTAGCAAAAGTTACTTTACAACAGATCGTTGATATTATCGAATCTTTAAATAAATTCCTTATCGATCCTGATATAAAAGCTAAATATACAGTTTATAAATACTGTTTTTTATATATCGAGAATTATCCAAGAGACGATATTGATTATTCATTTATTCAAACGTTTTCTATTTTTAAAAGAACTTTTTATAAAAAACCTTCTATTGAAGAGATACCAAATGAAGATTATATATTATAATCTGACGATTCTTCTATTGATTTCGAATTTCAATAGGATCTGATATTTGATATGAATCATTATCGAACAAAGCATTGCAAAGAATCAAATAATCAAATATAGATGATTCCCAATTGTCCGTATCCAAAATCGATCTTAAAGATTGCAGATCGATATTGATTTATTCACAATCCAAAAAACTGTTTGCCTTTGTTTTCTATTGGAGAACTCCTTATGTTTATTTACAAAGATACAAGTCCAAATATGGATGATATTTGTTGATTGCAAGTTTCTAGTTTTGTTTCGTTTTATCAATAAGATAACGTTTAGGTTATCCGATTGATATAGAATGAATTGGATACTGTATAGAAAACTATTGAGCAAAATCATCTACGATAAGCTACATTGTCCTCGACATTTATAGAAAAGGATTTTCGATCGATTTTACAAGGACAAGATAATATAATAGAAATGCTCTTTAGAATCCTATTGTAACTTTATGATTTTATATATAATTGTTATAAGCCGTTCCATCTGCAAAAGATTTCTAAGATTGATATCAACAAATTTTTAATCGGCAAATTTCCCTTTAATGACGATCAAATACGATAAAGGCTTTTTATATAGTTATAAAACAAACTTTCTGCTTTCTTTCTATATTATACAGATAAGTTGTTGTTTCGTCGAATCTAGGATCACAAAATTGAATTGATGTCTGATAAAGAGTTATTTTATTTCAAAAACCGTTTTTTATTGCTAATAGAATTGGTAGTGGTGTGTAAATAGTTTGATGATAATCTCTTCAAGGGATTCATTCGGAAATCGAGATCGCAATGTGCCTTTCCTTTGTTATTGGTTGCCAAGCCGGAAGGGGGGGTCTGTATTTGTTAAGATTATCGAGGACTAAATAATGTTATTATAAAGAATCATTATCCATTATCTATCGTTCGCGAAATGCTGGATGTTTTTTGCAATACAAAAATTTATACCAAGCTTGATATCATTGTAGTATTCAACAAATTGCGAATCGCCGAAAGGGATGAATGGAAAACTATATTCATTATTCGTTTTGATTTTTTTGAATCTCTAATTATATTTTTCGGTTTTTGTAATATGTTTGTATTGTTCCAATATTATATCAATTATACGCTTTTCGATAAGTTGGACAAGTATTACATTGTATATCTCGATGATATCCTAATCTACTTCGATAATCCTGTAGAATATAAAGAGTATATCCATTAAGTAATTCAAAAGTTAATGGATATTGGATTACAGATTGATATTAATAAATACAAATTCGAAATTATGAAGATAAAGTATTTGGGTTTTATTATTACAATTAAAGACATCGAAATGAATCAAGAAAAGGTTATAGCTATTATATCTTGAAAATTGTTTTTATGTATAAAGGATTTACAATGATTTCTTGGTTTCGTCAATTTTTATCGATGTTTTATAAAAGATTTTTCAAAGATTTGTTGTTCTTTTAATGATCTCTTACAAAAGAATATTATATGGGATTGGACTGTAGATTATACAAAGGCTTTTGATACTTTAAAAAAAGTTTTCATAATAATATTGGTTTTGGTATACTTTGATTACAAACGGAAAACTGTTTTAGAAACCAACATTTCTGATTAAACTTTAGAAAGAGTTTTCTTGTAATATAATAATGATAACGTTTTGTATCCAATCGCTTATTTTTCATCTAAGTATACAATAACGAAATATAATTATAAGATTTATGATAAAGAACTATTCGCTATTATCAAAACAATAAAAGAATAACGCCTAGAACTCCAAGGTTCACAAAAGGAATTCGAGATTTTCATTGATTACAAGAATTTCGAATATTTTATAACTACAAAAATTTTCAATCAACAACAAGTATAATGATTTGAATTTCTGTTTCAATATAATTTCTGTATAATCTATCGATCAGAAAACAAAACTATTCAACCAAATGTATTAAATAGAAAATATAAAGATCGACTGTATTGCTTTAATCCAAATAATGAATATCTAAAAAATCAAGAATATATTATCCTCCCTCAAAACCGTTTTGATGATGACCTTTATAAGGATTTGATTGGGTATATCAATTTGATACCAATAAAAACAATAATACTACTTTACAATTAATCAATTGATACCTTAATCGATACAATATATACTAAATCCAATATCACAAATCAATTTATCTTTACTCTTAACAATCCATTAATAACTAAATAATCAAAAGAGCATTGTAAAACCCTCCGAATCGTTATACAAGATTGTTCGATCTAAAATAATAGAATTTATTATCAGAATAAGATTTGGATTTCACTAAACGATAAACTCAAACTTCAAATTATCTATCGAATTCATTCTTCTAATCCTGTCGACTATTCTAGTTGAACTAAAACGATCGATTTTGTCTTTTATATATACTAATGGCCTAATATACATTTGAAAATCACATTCTATATAAAGGTCTGCGAACTTTGTATTTACACCAAATCGTCCAAATCGATGCCTCCCAGATTTTTGAAACCGCTATCTATCCCTTTTCGTACATAATCTGATATCTCAATCGATTATATTACACCACTCCCAGATTGCACTTGTTATAATTCTACTTATAAATATATCTTGATAATAATCTGCAAATTAACCAAAATGAAACATTTCATCAATACATACATACTAACGATAGAAAAACTAATCAATACTTTTATCAATTATATCTATACACTTTATAAACTTCTGAACAATATCATTTCCGATCAAGGAATACAATTCATATCAGAATTCTGATTACAATTCTCAAAGCAATTAAAAATTACCTTAAAATATTCTTCAACTTTTCATTCTTAAACAAATGATTAAACTGAATATATTAACTCGATTCTGAAACAATATTTACGAACTTTTGTTAACTATTATCAAAACGATTAATTGAATTAGCTACTCTTAACCGAATTTGTATTTAATAATTTGATTTCTAAAACAACTAATTGTTTGCCTTTCTTCGCCAATTACAACTTTAATCTATACCTAAACATTGAGCCTAATAAATCTTATTCACCAAATATAACTCTAATACAAAAACGGGAATTCTTTAAAAGTAATAGAATTATAGATCATATAAAACATATCTTGAAGCAACTTCGTATTCTTACACAACAAACAATTACTACTTATAAGGATTATACTAATCACTATCACTCTAACTCACTTCGCTATACAACTAACCAGAAAATCTTTATCAATACCAAAAATATAAAGATTTCGTATAAAACAAAAAAGCTAAATAATAAATGAATCAATCCTTACAAAATTATCAAAGTTTATCCTCATACTTATCTTATTCAATTACCTAAGAATATTAAAATCTTCCCTGTTTTCTATTATTCTTTTTTACTTCCAACTCATATTAATCTTTATTTCCCAACTCAAACAACAATTAACGAATCAGAATCCCTAACTATACAGAACAGAATTTTAAAACAAAACAACAATGAAAATAAACCTATTCAGAAATAAATATTTGAAAAAGTTCTAAATAATTACAATAAAAATAACCATCATTATTTAATCAAATAAAAACATTATACACCAACTTGATAATTAATTAATAACTTAAAGAGTAACAAAAAGATTCTTATCGAATATCATCACCTTCATCCAAAAAAACCAGAACCACCAACTTAGATTCTAAAGCACCCCGACACTACTATATTGCAACCGGAACCATAGAATTTGCAATCAGAGTTATATAGTGCAATTGTTACACCTATTTTACGAAAATTTACTCGCACCAAGATTATTCGTTTCATTTAAAGATATATTACATATTATAATAATAAAGGATATAACATCATTAAGAAATATCACACATTTTTTGTTCAGAAACCTAATTGAAAAAAGAGATCTATATTTTTTTTAATTTTTTTTTTTTTTTTTTTTTTTTTTTTTATACCTATTTAAAGTCAAATGGGTTTCTTGAGAAGGGGGTACTGTTACAGATTCATCTTTTTTCATTTGCACATAATCATATATACCTTAAGCATACATACATACACTCACTTCTATATAGTCAAATCACCTCCTTGACCTTTTTCTCCTTTTTGTAATACAACAATAGATCAAACCTACACATACCTTTTCCCTCACCGTGATAGATATCTTGAACGTTTATATTATAATTTATTTGTATCTTCTTTTGGAAAAGATAGATTATGAGATCGATAAAATACTTTATTAATTTTACGATTCATAATTAGATATATCAAAGAAGGATTATTCACAGGAATAGATAAAAGAGTACTCGAATAGATGGAAAGTGGTTTGGGTTCTAGGAATACAAGATTTTCAGTATGAATGTATTGAGCAATTATAATGCTATTTGATAGATCCCCTTTACGAAGAGTACAATTATATCCAGAATACTATATATCAGCTTTCAATAATCGAGTTTTCGAGATGATATTAATATGAAAACCAGGGATAAATGTTACATTGTTTAGAATAAGATTATTATTAAAGTAATCTTCTTTTATGATAATGCTTTTGAATGTATAAATATTATAATTTAGAATTTGGAAGGTTGTAATATTTGTTTTTACAAGATCATTAAGGTTAAATAATATATATCGATTGTTATTAAATAAAGAGATATTATTTATGATATATATAGTATTACAATTATCAATATCTTTTCAGATTTTACAATTCCAAAAGAAGTTTATTTTAATTTTACTAATTATATTCTTCTTCGTTTTGATTTCGTTCAATTATGTTTATTTTTCAAAAAACTATATATCTTTATTGATCAAATAAAGGTTTTAAAAATCCTTTATAAAGTTGATAATATTATAATTATCAAATCTATTAAAGCAGTCAAAATCAAGAATTTTCTAATTCCTATTGATCAAACAGAAATTAGAAGCTTTTTAATTATAATATAGATGATTCGAAAAAGTATTAAGAATTTCGTTGAGATCTTTTACTTTTTTTTTTGTCTTATAGATAAAATGGAATAATAATAGAAAATTTGTAAATAATTAGTTTTCGAATTTTTATAAAAGAAATGCTTAGAAATAATCGATTCCTATAATATCGATTATATTTTTCCAATTCAGATATATATAGATTCGAATATTTTTGTATTAGATTGTTATATTATTTAGAAACATTATTTATCAAAACAAAATACTGGATGTTTAATGGAATATTCTGTATTATATGATTCCTTTTTGTTAATCAAAATACAGAGAAACTATAATACTTATAAATGCGAATTATTTATTATTATTGAATTTATTAGGAAATACTATAATTATTTTAAATCTATTAAAGATTATATAGTTTTTAATAATTATTTGTTATTTATAAACTTTCTTTCTTTTAATTCTCAAATTAAAAATATATATATTTATTGAATAATAAAGCTTTCAATTCTCAATATTATTATTATTATTTATATTCTAAGAATTTACAACAAAATTGCAATTACTCTTTCTTATATCATTTTCCCGGATCCTGATTACAAATTAGATGACTTTTAGACTCTTTAGGAAAATTACAATATAATACAAATAATCCTAAATGGATTTGGAAAAACAATATTAAAAACTACAAAGAACTTCTTTGTTTTCGAGAAACTCAATATTTATAAAAACAATCAGATTTCAAAGATCAAAATACTTTCTTTATATTATTATTGAAAGAATCAATAATTATTAATCATCTTATAATTATCTCTAATAGTATTCAATATAATCCAATTACAAATAAATATAATAAAAATCTATAATATTCTTCTATATATATTTATATAATAATTCAAACCCTTTTTGAAAATCTTTTCAAATTTGAGAAAATAGTTTTTTTTAAATATATCAAGAACTTTTATATACTCAAAAACGAACTGTATTTTTCC
Organism: Sclerotinia nivalis; assembly: GCA_029531795.1. Classification (NCBI taxonomy): domain Eukaryota; kingdom Fungi; phylum Ascomycota; class Leotiomycetes; order Helotiales; family Sclerotiniaceae; genus Sclerotinia; species Sclerotinia nivalis. Next base: position 1,518,441 of record JAPEIS010000003.1, read on the forward strand.
TTTTATAAAATCAATAAATGATATATTCTCAAATCTAAAATTTCAAAAATATTAACTTTTATTTATAATTCAGAAAGCTATTATATAATTGAATTTACAATTAAAAAACTTAGAAATTATTAGTAATCAATACTAATTATCAATATCAAACAATATATTCAAAATTGTATAAAATATACCAAGTATAATATACAATAAAGGATATTCTATTTCAAATCTTATAAAATTGATTATCCTTTAACTTTTATTAGCTTCGATTTTATAGAACCTTTTCTATTTACTTTAATCAATAAAACTGAAATCCTTAAAATAATCTAATTAATAATTCAGAAACTTATCAAAATCGATATCACTATTCAATTTATAGATTTCGATAACGAAATATTCGATAAAAAATGTTTTATTTACTTTTCTTATATTCTTCTTATAATTGATTATTTTTTACATTATATTTAGACTTTTCCAATAATTGAAATAATAAATACTAAAACAATAAAATACTTAAATTTGATATTTAATATCTTTGGAATTCCGATCGAAGAACTTTATAATCTAGATATTCACTTCGAAAATAAAATAATTAAATAATTTACTAAAGAAACCGAAATACTATTTATCTTTATAATTATAAAAGTTAAAAAATCCTGTAATATAATTGAAAAAGATAACAATCTTTTTCAAAGAATCTTTAAAAAGATTAACTCAGAAATTAAAAATTGATTTATAAAAGTTTAAATCTCAATCAATTCATTCAATATATAAGAAATCGATCATTTAGGATATTCTTTTTATGAGATCCTTTTTGGATATCAATTTGTAAAGTATCTAAAGATCAAATATCTTTCAAATCAATATTTCGAAATTCAAAACTTCTTATTTAATATTACAAACTTCGATAAAGATTTTCCAAAAAAGATTCATCAATCAAAAATCTTCGATTTTATATATAATAAAAAACTAATTCAATAAGAAATCTTATAATGATTTAATTGAAAAAAAATATTAATCAAAGAAAAATATAATATAAATATTCGAAATTATATAGTTTTCGATTTTGAACAAATAATTATATTTTATAATAAAGTATCTACTAAAAAAAAAACTTTATTCAATTTATTATAATCTATTTATAATAATTAGTATTATAAGAAATCATCAGAAATTCTATCAATTATAACAAATCAATGATAAATTTATTCATTGACTTTTTTATATCGATTATCTAAAACTTTTTAAACTTAGAACAAATCATTTACAAATTTAATTTGAAAAAAGTATCTCTGAATATCAGAATTTACAAACTAATATTTTCAAATTAATTTTTCCTTTAATTTTACAAAACAAAAAAGATCCTTAACAATCCAAAACAGAAATTAATCTATAATAATAACAAAATCATTTTCAAATTAAAACATATATTACAAGAAATTATATAAAATACACTTTTCATTTCAATAGGATTTAAATCATATATAAAATCAAAAGAAACTAATCAAAATTATACAAAATCAAAACTTCAATTAATCGATTAATTGATAAAATCATACTTGAACCTTAACAATCTGTTTTTAAGAAATTGATACTATTATAATTTCCGAAAAAGTTAAGAATAAAGGTTTCATCAATACAACGATTCTTTTAAGCCTAGAAAACCTTAATAAATCCATTCCTGATTAGATCACTTTCAACAAATGGTTTTATAGTTTTCCTTTCAAACTTTCGATTGTTTTCTTCAATCAAATGTAAGCTTTAAATTTTAATTCAATTCATAAATAGTTTTAAATATTAAGTCAAGTACTCTAGTTTCCGACCACCCCCACATTCCAACCATCACTACAAAAATTCATTATTTTCATTTTTATATTAATAACTCAATGTTACGGGTTCATCTCCCTTCACCTGCACGTGATCATGTGTGCCTTAGGCACACATGCATACACTCACTTCTATATAGTCAGGTCACCTCCTTGATCTTCTTCCTTTCCTTGTAGTACAATTATAAATCAACTCTATATATACCTTTTCCTTCGCCATAATAGTTTATATTATCCTTTCAAAGGCCCCATTATTTTACAAAATGATTTGGTTTTGTCAAATCATTTACAGGTTTCTGTATTTGTTTTCGATTACTTTTGTATTATTATAACTCGTCTGCTTTTGTACAATTGCATTTCTTATTTGCTTTTATACAGTTTTTTTATTCACTTTTGTATAGCTTTTGATTTCTGATTGCTTTTATATGATCATATTTATTCGTAAACTTTTATATCTGTTTTTGATTACTTTTATACAATTGTATTTTGTATATATAATTGCAATTCTTTTTACAATGGCTTTTGATTCTATATCTATTGATAATGCGATTCCTATTTCTATCGAAAGAATTCGTATCGGAATCCAACAAGTCTTTGATCAATGACCTACTATTATACAAATCCTAACAGAATTGGATACTCCAATAATATTAAACCTCGCTGCTGATTTTAACAAACAAACTATTTATCTGAATCATATTTTCTTTATTATCAAAGATCGCTTTACTATTCAAATTATTTATATTGTTATTCAAACAAATAAGATCGAAGAATTCAAAACAGAAAACGTCGGGCTTCTTTGTACCTTGATCGACAAGCAAGCTCAATTGAATATTAATAATACTACTATTGATTAGAAACCAATCATTCTTTATCAAACTCAAAAGGATCTATTTGTTTTTAAAAACGAAAAATCTAATATTCTTGTTTGCCAAAAGGACTATCAGTCTTGGAAATTGGATTTGCAATTTTGTTGAATAATCGATTTATAATTCTTTATTTTTGAATAAAAGAAAATTAGTTACATTATTAATCTTTTCGATAATTAAACATAACAAGAATATATCACAGATATCATTAGATTTATTGATGATTCTATTTGTTTCGATTTTATTACTTTGTTTTTGATCAAATTAAACAAATTATATATCTCTGTAGATATTGAAAGGAAAGCTTCGTTCAAATTCGATAAACTTTCTATAAATTCAAAAAAGTCCTTTTCGGTTTTCTTCTTTATATTGTTTTACTTTGCTAACTTTTGCTACAAATTTGATTACAAGATTGTTAATATAATAAAACAAAAGATTACTATCCCTTTTCGAACTTTAATCATTAATAATTCAAACCTTTGCATTATCGATGATATTGATGATTAATAAAAGAAATTCTTTATTTAGAATCAGAATCTTTATAATACTGAATATTATAACAAAAATTCGGATATTGTATTTATTACTAATAATAATGATCTTATAGACTTTGATATAATGAAATAAAAAGAACAACAATAAAAGAATTAGCAAAATAAGAAAAAGAAGTTTAATCCTATAGTTTCTTATAATTATTATAATAGGATCGGTTATTTTCAAATTGATTATTATATTATTTATAATATCAATAATAAACTTTTTTCTAGTAAATAAATTCTTATTAATACCTTTTCCAATTATAATATTGTTGTTCTAATTAATCTAGTCTTTGTTTAATGTACTGCTGCTCTAGCTTTTCGAGATATTAATAAATTTAACAATAATTATAATAGATTTCGAAGAGGATATATTAGCAATTGGGTATAAGGCCAATAATATCTGAATCAGATACAATAGTAAGACTATATCGAACTAAAAAAGCTTGTCTTTATATTTAATTCAATTAAAGAAAGTCCCGAATAAGGAAAAGACTAATTTCTACGAAAAATTGTTTGTAAAAGAATACTAAAAATAAAAAGATAAATCGAGGAATGAATAGATATAAATTATTATAGTTTAATTTTATGAATAACAAATCTTTATTTATTAAAATCATTATATTCTTTGTATATGAAAACCTTTTTATTATTACAAGTCTTATTAATAATGAATATTTTAGAAAAATCTTTATTAATCATTCTTTTGTTTTTAAATACAATATTGAAATATAATTCTTATCTTTTTCTTATAAGCTTCGATTTATCAATAGAAAAATCGTTAACAAAATTATAGAATATTTTGTAATGGAAATCGTTATAAAGAATCATTATAAATATTAATCTTTTTATATTATCCAATTTTCATCAAAAACATTATTAATCTTTGATTTACTATAATTGCAATATTACAATCCTACTATCAATTGAATAAAGATAAATTTAATATTCTTTTCAAACTATTGTATTTTCAATTGCTCAATATATTATAATTTAAAGCTAATTATTGTACCAACAATTCCATCTCCGGTTAAAAAACAAAAGGATCTAACAAAAGTTATCTTACAACAAATTGTTAATACTATTAAATCTTTAAATAAATTCTTTATTGATTCTGATATAAAAGCTAAATATATAGATTATAAATATCGCTCTCTTTATATTAAAGATTATCCAAAGAATAATACCGATTTTTTATTTATTCAAATACTTTTTACTCTTAAAGAAACTCCTTATAAAAAACCTTTTATCGAAAAGATATTAAACGAAGATTATATATTATAATCTAACGATTCTTCTATTAACCTCGAATTTCAATAAAATCTAATATTTGGTATGAATCATTATCAAACAAAGCATTACAGAGAATCAAATAATTAAGTATAGATGATTCTCAATTGTCTGCATCCAAAATCGATTTTGAAAATTGTAAATCGATATCGTTTTGTTCACAATCCAAAAAACTGTTTGCTTTTACTTTCTGTTGAGAAACTTCTTATGTTTATCTACAAGAATACAAATCCAAATATAGATGATATTCGTTAATTACAAACTTCTAACTTTGTTTTGTTTTATTAACAAAATAACATTCGGGTTATCCGATTGATATAAAATGAATTGAATACTATATAAAAAGTTATAAAGCAAGATTATCTACAATAGACTATATTATTCCCGATATTTACAGAAAAGGATTTTCGATCGATTTTATAAGGGCAGGGTAATATAACAAAGATGCTCTCTAAAATTCTATTACAATTTTATAATTTTATATACAATTGTTATAAACCGCTCTATTTATAGAAGATCTTTAAAACTGATATCGACAAATTTTTAATTAGCAAATTTTCTTTTAATGATAATCAAATATAATAAAGGTTCTTTATATAATTATAAGATAAACTTCCCATCTTTTTTTTATATTATACAGATAGATTGTCGTCTTATCGAATCTGGGATTACAAGATTAAATTGATATTTAATAAAAAACTATTTTATTTCAAAAACCATTCTTTATTGTCAATAGAGTTAATAATAATATATAAATAATTCAATGATAATCTTTTCAAAAAGTTCATTCGAGAATCGAGATTGTAATATATCTCTCTTTTGCTATTAATTGTTAAATCTGAAAAGGGGATCTGCATTTGTTAAGATTATCGAGAATTTAACAATATTATTATAAAGAATCATTATTTGTTATCTATTGTTTGCGAAATATTAGATGTTTTTTGTAATACAAAAATTTATACTAAGTTTGATATTATTATAGCGTTTAACAAGTTGCGAATCGCTGAAAAAAATGAATGGAAAACTATGTTTATTATTCGTTTTGGTTTTTTTGAATCTTTAATTATGTTTTTCGGTCTTTATAATATATCTATATCGTTTTAACATTATATTAATCATATACTTTTCGACAAATTAGATAAGTATTATATTGTATATCTCGATGATATCTTAATCTACTCTGATAATTCTGTAGAATATAAGGAATATATTTGTCAAATGATACAAAAATTAATGAATACTGGATTACAGATTGATATTAATAAATACGAATTCGAAACTACAAAGACAAAGTATTTGGGTTTTATTATTATAACTAAAGATATCGAAATGAATCAAGAAAAGATTATAACTATTATATCTTAAAAGTTGTTTTTGTGTATAAAGGATTTACAACGATTTTTTGGCTTCGCTAATTTCTATCAATGTTTTATAAAAGATTTTTCAAAGATTTGTTACTCTTTCAATAATCTTTTGCAGAAGAACATTATATAGGATTGAATTGTAGATTATATAAAGGCTTTTGATGTTTTAAAAAGGGCTTTCACAATAATACCGGTTTTGGTATACTTCGATTATAGATGGAAAACTGTTTTGGAAATCGATACTTCCGATTGAACTTTAAAAGAAATCCTTTCGTAATACGATAATGATAATATCTTATATTCGATTACTTACTTTTCATTTAAATATATAGCAACGAAATACAATTATGAAATCTATAATAAAGAATTATTCGCTATTATCAAAACAATAGAAGAATAACACCCAAAGTTTTAAAGTTTACAAAAGGAATTCGAGATTCTTATTAATCACAAAAACCTCGAATATTTTATAACTACAAAAATTCTCAATTAATAGCAAATATGATAATCCAAATTTCTGTTTCAATATAATTTCTGTATAATCTATCGATCAAAAAATAAAGCTATTCAATCAAATACATTAAATAGAAAACACAAAGATCGATTATATCACTTTAACTCAAACAATAAACATCTAAAGAATCGAGAATGCGTTATCTTCCCTCAAGACCGTTTTGACGTCGATCTTTATAAGGATTTGATTGGATATATCAATTTGATATTGATAAAAATAATAATATCATTTCACAATCAATCAATTGATGTTCTAATCGATATAATATATATTAGATCTGATATTGCAAATCAATTCATTTCTGTTTTTAATAATCTATTGATAATTAAATAGCTAAAAAAGTATTATAAAACTCTTCGGATCATTATATAGGATTATTCGATTCAAAATAATAGAATTTATTATCGGAATAAACTTTGGGTTCCATCAAATAATAAACTCAAACTTCAAATTATCTATTGGATTTATTCTTTTAGTCCTATCAATTATTCTAATCGAACTAAAACAATCGATTTTGTCTTTTATATATATTAATAACTTAATATATATTTGGAAATCGTATTCTATATGAAAACTTGCGAACTTTATATTCGCATTAAATCATCTAAATCGATGCCTCCCGGATTTTTGAAATTGCTATCTATCCCTTTTCATATATAATTTGATATCTTAATCGATTATATTATACTACTTTTAGATTGTATTCATTATAATTCTACTTATAAATATATCTTGATAGTAATCTATAAGCTAACCAAAATGAGATATTTCATCGATACATATATACTAACGATAGAAGAGTTAATCAATACTTTCATTAATTGTATTTATATATTTCATAAACTTCCGAACAATATCATTTCCGATCAAGGAATACAATTTGTATCAGGATTCTAATTACAACTTTCAAAACAATTGAGAGTTACTTTAAAGTATTTTTCAACTTTTCATTTTCAAATAGATAGTTAAATCGAATATATTAATTCAATTCTGGAACAGTATTTATAAACTTTTGTTAATTATCATCAAAACAATTGATTGGATTGATTACCTTTAATTGAATTTGTATTCAATAATATAGTTTTTAAAACAATTAATTGTTCGTTTTTCTTTATCAATTATAACTTTAATCTACATTTAGATATTGAATTTAATAAACCTTGTTTGCCAAATATAACTCTAATACAAAAACGGGAATTCTTTAAAGGAAATCGGATTGTGGATTGTATAGAATATATTTTAAAACAATTTCGCATTTTTATATAACAAACAATTGCTATTTATAAGAACTATACTAATCGTTATCGCTTTGATTCATTTCATTATATAATCGATCAGAAAATCTATATTAATATTAAGAATATAAAGATCTTATATAAAGCAAAAAAGTTAAATAATAAATAAATCGATCCTTATATCACGGTGAGGGAAAAGGTATGTGTAGGTTTGATCTATTGTTGTACTACGAAGAGGAGAAGAAGGTCAAGGAGGTGACCTGACTATATAGAAGTGAGTGTATGCATGTATGCTTAAGGTATATATGATCATGTACAGATGAAGGGAAATGAACCTGTAACAGTACCCTCTCCTCAAGAAACCCATTTGACCTTAAATGGGCATTAAAAAATAAAGAAAAATAATAAAAAAATACAGATCTCTTTCCTCAATTAGGTTTCTGAACAAAAAATATATAATATCCTTTAATAATATTATATTCTTTATTATTATAATATGTAATATACCTTTAAACGAAATGAACAATCTTGGTGTAAATGAATCTTTGTAGAGTGGGTGTAGTAATCGCACTATGTGACTCCGATTACAAATTCTATGGTTCCGGTTGTAATATAATAGCATCAGGGTGCTTTAGGATTTAAGCTGACAATTCTGATTTTTCTAAATAAAGGCGATGATATTCGATAAAAACCTTCTTGTTATTTTTTAAATCATTAATTGATTGTTAAGTTGATGTATAATATTTTTATTTAACCAAATAATGATAACCATCCTCATCATGATTATCTAGAACTTTTTCAAATATCCATTTCTGAATAAGTTCATCTTCATTATCATCCCGTTCTAAAATTCTGTTCTGTGTAGTTAAGGATTCTGATTCATTAATCGTTATTTAAACCAGAAAATGAGGATTAGTATAAACTAAAAGTAAAAGAGAATAATAGAAAACAAAAAAGATTTTAATATTCTCAGATAATTGAACAAAACAAATACAAAAATAAACTTTGATAATCTTATAAAGATTGATCTATTTATCATCTAGCTTTTTTGCTTTGTACGAAATCTTTATATTCTTGGTATTGATAAAGACTTTTTGACCAGTTGTATAACGAGGTGAGTTAGAATAGTGGTGGTTAGTATAATCCTTATAAATAATAATTGTTTATTATATAAGAATATAAAGTTATTTCAAGATATATTTTATATAATCTATAATTCTATTATCTTTAAAGAATTCCCGTTTTTGTATTAGAGTTATATTCGGTGGGCAAGATTTATTAGATTCAATGTCTAGGTATGGATTAAAGCTGTAATTGGCGAAAAAAGGTGAGCAATTAATTGTTTCAGAGACCAAATTATTGAATACAAATTCGGTTAAGGGTAATCAATTCAATCAATCGTCTTGATGATAGTTAACAAAAGTTCGTAAATACTGCTCCAGAATCGAGTTAATATACTTAATCTGACCATCTGTTTGAAGATGAAAAACTGAAGAATGTTTTAAAGTAACTTCTAATCGTTTCGAAAATTGTGACCAGAATCCTGATACGAATTGCGTTTCTCGATCGGAAATGATATTGTTTGGAAGTCTATAAAGCATATAAATACAATTGATAAAAGTATCGATTAATTTTTCTGTTGTTAGCATATATATATCCATAAAATATCTCATTTTGATTAACCTATAGATTACCACCAAAATATATTTATAAATAGAATTATAATAAATGCAATCCGGAAATAATATAATATAATCGATTGAGATATCAAACTATACACAAAAAAGGACAGACAACAGTTTCAAAAATCCGGGAGACACCAATTTGAACGATTTGATACGAATACAAAGTTCGCAAACCTTCATGTAAAACACGATCTCCAAATGTATGTTAGGCCACCAATATATACAAAAAACAAAATCGATTGTTTTAGTTCGATCAGGATGGCCGGCAGGACTAGAAGAATAAGTTCGATAGATAATTTGGAATTTGAGCTCATCGTCTAATAGAACCCAAATCTTATTTTGGTAGTAAATTCTATTATTTTGGATCGAACAATCTTGTATAACAATCTAAAGGGTTTTACAATGCTCTTTTGGTTATTTAGTCATTGATGAATTATTAAGAGTAGAGATAAATTGATCTACGATATTGGACCTAGTATATATTGTATCGATTAAAGTATCAATTGGTTGATCATAGAATGGTATTATTATCTTCACTGATACTAAATTGATATATTTAATCAAATCCTTATAAAGATCATTATCAAAACAATTCTGAGGGAGGATAATACGTTCTCGATTTTTTAGATATTCATTGTTTAGATTAAAGCGATACAGTTGATCTTTGTGTTTTCTATTTAGTATATTTAATCGAATAGTTTTGTTTTCTGATCGATAGATTATACAGAAATTATATTGAAACAGAAATTCAGATCATTATATTTGCTATTGATTGAAAGTTTTTGTAATCATAAAATATTCGAAGTTTTTGTGATTAATAAGAATCTCGAATTCCTCTTATGAGTTTTGGAGTTCTAAATGTTATTCTTTTATTATTTTGATAATAATGAGTAATTCTTTATTATAAATTTCATAATTGTATTTCGTTATTATATATTTAAATGAAAAATAAACGATTAAATGCAAAACATTATCATTATTGTATTACGAGAGAACTCCTCCTGAAGCCCAATCGAAAGCATCGATTTTCAAAACAGTTTTCCATCTATAATCAAAGTATACCAAAACTGATACTATTATGAAAACTCTTTTTAAAGCATCAAAAGCCTTTATATAATCTACAATTCAATCCTATATAATATTCTTTTGTAAGAGATTATTAAGAAAACAATAAATCTTTGAAAAATCTTTTATAAAACATCAATAGAAATTAATAAAACCGAAAAATTGTTATAAATCCTTTATATATAAAGGCAATTCCTAAGATATAATAACTGTAACCTTTTCTTGATCCATTTCGATACCTTCAATTGTAATAATAAAACCTAAATACTTTGTTTTCGTAATTTCGAATTTGTATTTATTAATATCAATCTGTAACCCAATATTTATTAACTTTTGAATTACTTAACAAATATACTCTTTATACTTTACAGGATTATCGGAGTAGATTAGGATATCATCGAGATATACAATACAATACTTGTCCAACTCATCGAAAAGCGTATGATTGATATAATATTGGAACGATATAGAGATATTACAGAAATCGAAAAATATAATCAAAGATTCAAAAAGACCAAAACGAATAATGAATATAGTTTTCTATTTATTTTTTTCGGCGATTCATAATTTGTTGAATGCTGTAATGATATCAAACTTGGTATAAATTTTTGTATTACAAAAAGCATCTAATGTTTTACAAACGATAAATAATAGATAACGATTCTTTATAGTAACGTTATTTAGTTCTCGATAATCTTAACAAATGCAGATTCTTTCTTCTGATTTGGTAGCCAATAGTAAAAGAGAAGTGCACTGTAATTTCGATTCCCGAATAAACCCTTTGAAAAGATTATCATTAAGCTATTTATACATCACTATTAATTCCATTGACGATAAAGAGCAATTTTTGAAATAAAATGGCTTTTTATCAAACATCAATTCAATTTTGTGATCCCAGATTCGATGAGGCAGTAATTTATCTGTATAATATAAAAGGAAAGCAAAAAGTTTGTCTTGTAATTATATAGGAAGTCTTTATCGTATTTGATTATCACTAAAAGAAGGTTTGTCAATTAAAAATTTATCGATATCAGCTTTAGAGATTTTTTGCAAATGGAGCAGCTTATAACAATCGTATATAAAATTATAAAGTTATAGTAAAGTTCTAAAAAGTATCTTTATTATATTGTTTTGCCCTTATAAAATCAATCGAAAATCCCTTTTTGTAAATATCGAAAACAATATAGTTTATCGCAAATAATCTTGCTCAATAGTTTTCTATACAATATCCAATTCATCCTATATCAATCGAATAATCCGAATATTATCTTGTTAACAAAACGAAACAAAGCTAGAAATTTATAATTAACAAATATCATCTATATTTGGGCTTATATCTTTGTAAATAAGTATAGGGAGTTCCCCAACAGAAAACAAAAGCAAACGGTTTTTTGGATTGTGAATAGGCCGATACTGATTTGCAATCTTTAAGATCGATTTTGGACGCGAACAATTGGAAATCATCTATACTTGATTATTTGGTTCTCTATAGCGCTTTATTCGATAATGATTTATACTAGGTATCAAACTCTACTGAAATTCGAGGTCAATAGAAGAATTATCAGATTGTAATATATAATCTTTATTTGATATCTCTTCAATAGAAGGTTTTTTATAAAAAATTCTTTTAAAAGTAGAAAGTATTTGAATAAATGAACAATCGATATCGTCCTTTGGACAATCCTCGATATATGGAGAGCGGTATTTATAAATTGTACATTTAGCTTTTATATCAGAATCGATAAGGAATTTATTTAAAGGTTCGATAACATCAACGATCTATTGTAGAGTAACTTTTGCTAGATCCTCTTGTTCCTTAATCGGAGATGGGATCGTTGGTACAATAACTAGCTCTGAATCATAATACATTAAGCAATTGAAAGTACAATAGTTTGAAAAGAATGTTAAACTCATCTTTATCCAATTGATAATAGGATTGTAGCGTTGTAATTATAGTAAACCAAAGATTAACAGTGTCTTTGATGAAAACTGGATAATATAAAAGAACCAATATTTATAATAATCCCTCATAGCAATTTCCATTACAAAATATTCTGTAATTCTGTCGGTGATTTTTCTATCGATAAATCGGAGTTCGCAAGGGTGAAATAAGAATTGTATTTCAATATTGTATTTGAAAGCAAAAGAACGATTAGCAAAGACTTCTCCAGAGCATTCATTATCAATAAGACTTGTAACAGTAAAGGGATTTTCATACACAAGGAACATAGTGGTTTTAACAAATAGAGATTTGTTATTCATAAAATTGAACTACAATAATTTATTTCTATCCATTCCTCGATTTACTTTCTTGCTCTTAGTATTCCTCTACAAGCGATTTTTCATAGAGATTAATCTTTTCCCTATTCAGGATTTTCCTTAACTGAACTGGGTATAGAGACAATCTCTTCTAACTCGATATAGCCTTACTATTATACCTAATTCAAATACTATTGGCTTTATACCCAATTATCAATATATCCTTTTCGAAATCTATTACAATTATTATTAAACCTATTAATACCTCGAAAAGCCGGAACAGTAATATATTGATCGAAAACCAAATTAATTGAAGCAACAATATTGCAATTGGAAAAGGTATTAACAAAAGTTTATTTGTCAAAAAGAAGATTATTATTGATATTATAAATAATATAACAATCAATCTAAAGATAACCGATTCTACTATAACAATTACAAAAAACTGCAGGATTAAACTTCTTTTTCTTATTTTGCAGATTTTTTTTCTATTATCCTTTTTGTTTCATTATATTGAAATCTATAAGGTCATTGTTAACAATAGATGCTTTATTAGAATTTTTATTATAATATTCAGCGTCACGAAGATTCTAACTCCAAGTAGAGAATTTCTTTTGCCAACCATCAATATCATCGGCTGTATAGAGGTTCAAATCACCAATAACCAAAGTTCGAAAGGGAACCGTAACCTTTTGCTTCATCGCATTAACAATCTCGCAATCAAACTTGTAGTAAGAGTTAGCAAGATGAGACAATATAAAGAAGAAAACCGAAAAGGATTCCTTTGGACCTATAAAAAGTTTGTCGAATTTGAGCGAAACTTCCCTTTCGATATCTACAGAGATATATAATTTGTCCAATTTGACCAAAAACGAAACAGTAGAATTGAAACAAATAAGATCGTCAACGAATCTAATGATATCCGTAATACACTTTTATTGTGTTTGATTATCGAAAAGACTAATAGTATAACTAATCTTCTTTTGTTTAGAAACAAAAAGTTGTAAATCGATTATCTAATAGAATTGCAAATCCAATTTTCAGAATTGATAGTTTTTTTGTTGAACAAGAATATTAGATTTTTCGTTTTTAAAAACGGATGGATCCTTTTGAGTTTAGCAAAGAATAATCGGTTTCTGGTTAATGGTAGTATTATCAGTGTCCAATTGAATTTGCTTGCCGACTAGAGTACAAAGAAGCTTAACGTTTTCTGCTTTGAATTTCTTAATCTTATTTATTTGAGTAGCGATATAGATAGCTTGAATAATAAAGCAATCTTTGATGATAAAGAAAATATAATTTAGATAAACAGTTTATTTGTTAGGATCGGTAGCAAGATTTGATGTTATTGGAGTATCCAATTCTGTTAGGATTTGTGTAATAGTAGATTATTGGCCGAAGACTCGTTGGATTTCGATATAAATTCCTTCGATAGAAGTAAAAATCGCATTATCAATAGATATAGAATTAAAAACCATTATAAAAAGAATTACAATTACACAAAATAATCGATAGGGAATTTGCAATTACACAAAAGCAATCAAAAACAGATACAAAAGCCTACAAATAAATATAATCATACAAAAACAATCAAGGATCAGAAACTACACAGAAGCAAATAAGAAACACGATCACACAAAAGCAAACGAATTACAACAGCACAAAAGTAATCGAAAACAAATACAGAAGCCTACAAATGATTTGGCAAGGTCAGATTACTTCGTAAAGTAATAAAGCCTTTGAAAAAATAATACAAACTATCACAATGAAAGAAAAGATATATATAGATTTGATCTATTATTGTACTATAAGGAAGAGAAGAAGGTCAAGGAGGTAACCTGACCATATAGAAGTGAGTGTATGCATATGTGCCTAAGGCACACATGATCACGTGCAGGTGAAGGGAGATGAACCCGTAACACCTTACGAGATTATCAAGGTTTATTTTTGTGCTTGTTTTGTTCAATTATTTAAGAATATTAAAATCTTCTTTATTTTCTATTATTCTCTTTTATTTTCAGTTTATATTAATCCTTACTTTCTGGTTCAAATAATGATTAACAAATCAGAATATTTAATTATACAGAACAAAGTTTTGGAATAGGATAATGATGAAGATAAATCTATTCAAAAATGAGTATTTAAAGGAGTTCTAGATAATCATAATGAGGATAACTATTATTATTTGATCAAATGGAAATATTATATATTAATTTAATAATCAATTAATAACTTAAAGAGTAACAAAAAGATTCTTATCGAATATCATTATTTTCACTCAAAGAAACCAAGATTACCAGTTTGGATCCTAAAGTACTCCGATACTATTATATTACAATTGGAATCATAGAATTTACAATCAGAATCATATAGTGTAATTGCTATACTTATTCTACGAAAATCCATTTGTATTAAGATTGTTCGTTTTGTTTAAAGGTATATTATGTATTATTGTAATAGGGAATATAGCGTTTGGGTTATTGTATATTGAGGGATATAATGTTATTAAGGGATACCATATATTTTTTGTTCAGGGATTTAATTGAAAGAAGGGATCTGTATTTTTTTTTTATTTTTTTTTTATTTTTAATGCTTATTTAAAGTCAAATAGGTTTCTTGAGGAAAGGGTATTATTACAGATTCATCTCCCTTTATCTGTATATGATTATATATACCTTAGGCATATATACATACACTCATTTCTATATAGTCAGATCACCTCCTTGACCTTCTTCCTCTCCTCGTAGTACAACTATAGATCAACCCTACATATACCTTTTCCCTCGCCGTGATACTCAATAACTATATATATTCAATAAAATCGTCTGTAGAATCACTTTCTATTATACCATTGTTATCATTTTCATTAATTTTACGATTTTCAGTTTCAATTTGAGCTTCCCTAATAGTTTTAATCCCTGCAAATTTCGAATTCGGGTTAGTCCGGATTCGATATCTTTTCCTAAGATTAAATTGATCTAATCGATGCTCTAATTGTTTTATTCGAAGTTTTGATTCTATAAGATTATAATCTTTAGTATCAAAACCTTTCGAAATCTTACGAAAAAGCAAATGTTGTATTGAAAGATCGATTTTTTTTTCTTAGATCATTATATAGATATATAATCGAAGATCAAATGCTTTTTGAGGTGTTTTCTAATTAATAGAAGATATCTCCTTATTCTATTGAAGCTTGAGATTATCATCAAAAGTTGAATTCATTGATGAAACCTCTTGATTGCTATTTTCAAGCAATAATCGATTTATAAGTAGTTTTGCTTGATTTTTTGATTATAAATCTGAAGCTTTTTATTTAGCTTTAATATTATAAGTTGTTAAATCTTTTATTTGAGTCTTTTGATAATAGAGAAGAAAATTGTGCTTTTCAATTAGTATCGAATTGGATAAAGAATTTAATTTATTGAGTGTATATCTGTATGTATTTTTGAGTGATGAGAAAACAGATAAATCAAGTGGTTGTAGTATATGTAATGTATGTGGTGGTAGAAATAAGAGATAGATATTATTCTTGAAGTATTTAAGTATAAACTCTGTAGTTTTGTGATTCTTATGTTTATCCAATATGAATAGTTTAGCCTTTTCGGATCGGGAGGGGGTAGTTTCAGAGATAAATATTTTCTTAAACTATTTAAGATCTGTAGTATCAGTTGTCCATCCATTTTTTATAATAATGAAATTCCATCTTTTATATAGATCAAGATCTGTAAGGAATCATTATTGTTGAATACTTTTTCTTTTATAAATAAGAAGTGGTTTGAGTGATTATTCTGTTATCGAAATACATTCAATAAAAGATATCCAAACTTTTGAATCAGACTGTTTTTTTTTTTGAATAAAACGATGTTTTGAATTTTCTACTATCAAACTATTGAGATCTTAATTTTTTATAATATTAGTTTCATCTATATTCTATCGGTTTTCAGGTTTTATATTTTTAATATCAGGGATTTCCAGGTTTTGAAATTACTTCGAAATAATATTATGAATAGCATCTAAAATTTTTACAGAATCGATTCGATATTATTTTTTGGTTCTAATTTCAGGATTTCTTTTCAAGAAATTCTGTATCTATTATTTTCCAAGTATAGAATCATCCTTTTTTATATCAAAAAGATGCTCTCCAATTTTACGAATTTGTCGATGAGTAGGGTTGGTATTTAGGGTTTCTTATACTAATATTTAATCTATTAATCGTTTCTTTTGAATCAAAACTATCTTTTATTGGTTTTGAATACCTTTTCTATAAAAAAGATGATTATTCAATCGATCATAAAAAGTACTTCTAGATATATAATAAATTGAACAAGCTTTTTGTATTGATATTTTATTTGCAATTACATTTAAAATTATTACTATATTATCTTCAGTATAGGATTTTGATATAATATAAATAATGATATATTGAAATGTGGTATTGATTCATTTAATGATTGTTGAGTTATTGAAGTTTAAAAATTGAGGGGTAATTAAAAATGGGGTGAAAATTAAAATGGTCGGAATGTGGGGGTGGTCGGAAACTAGGGTACTTGACTTAAATTACTTTAAAATCTTTTCATATTTTCAGCAAAATAGTATAAACCAAAAACAGTATTTAATTAATATAATCCATTTTTTCTTTTTCATTAATTAAAAAAATAAAAATAACATACCAAACTAAAAGCTAAAAAAATATCATTTTATAAGAGAGCTTTCATTTCATCTAACAAAAAGATAATATATATATAGCTTCAAAAACCTCTGAAATAGAAAGGTATATAGAGGCATATATTATTTCAACTTCAATCTAGATACTATACCAAAAAGAAAACAGATAATATAACTCCAAAAGGGTCTATATAATTACTCCAATTCAATCTAGTTTAATAAAAAAATGCGCAACTTCAACTTAATCATTTTCTATCCGTTTCCGTCGTGTTTACTATATCAAATATTGCTAGCATTTTATATTCAAGACGATTTTATAGATCTCAATATAATTAGAATTTCGAAACAAATATAAAGAGAATATGAATACCTTTATTATTTATATTATTTTTGTAAATAATCCAATTTTTGAGTTATAGATTGCAAAGCAAAGAAACAAATTGATATTATAAGAAATGTAAATAAATATAAAGGAAATTCTTATAAAAATAGTTATTTAAAAGGTAATTATTAATTATAACAATAAAATCAATAATATTGTTTTAATAGTTTAATCAATTGAAGTAATTATCAACGAAAGGGATATCAAATATAATCTCAAATCCAACAATATTGTTTTTTTAATTCAATCGATTACAATAATCTCCAATAAGATAATTATTAGGATTATAATAATCATCAATAATAATACTTTAATATATTCAGTTGAAAAGGAAATATTAGTATTATTAAAAAGTATATCTAATATATCTTTTTACAATACAATATCATTACTATTTATATTTATTTAAAAATATTCGGGAAAAGTTTAATCTCTACAACAAATCGTTTATAAAGGTTATCAAAAGATATAGAATAAATATAATGAATAATAATTAGTAAAGAATCTTTATAGTTTAATTCTATAGATAATAAATCTCTATTCGTTCAAATTATTATATTCCTAATGTATTCTTTCTCCTTCAATATAATCAATTTGATTGATAACAAATATTCAGAAAAGATATTCGCTGATTGTTTTTTCATTGATCAAAACAATATCTTAATTTAATTTTTATTATATCATTGCAAGTTTTGTTTAACAAATGAAAACATTACAGATATTATTATTAATTATTTTATAATAAATATAATGATAAAATAATATAAAGAAATATAGTTATTCTTTATTACAAAACTTTCCAAGGAAACTTTAGTTATTTTCGGATTATTGTAATTATAATATTATAATTTGTATATAAATTGATAAAATATAATTCTTTCTTTCAGTTTTCAATATTGTATAATATATTGTTGTTTTTACAATATATACGATTTAATAAAAATATTAATAATTCCTTTATTAATATATATAAATCAAATATATAAAAATAGTATATCTACAAAGTTATTTATCGATAAAATCCTTAATATATTATTTCTAATCAAAACTTTTTTTTCTAAAGCAAAAAAGAATCCTTTTTGATATTTATTATCATTTGTTAAGGATGAAAACGAAAACAACGAAATGTATATTCAAAATTTTAAGATTGGTTTAAAAAAATCATTAAAGTAAGATTACGATGAATCAGTTTTTATAAATGAAGATTATAAATCTATAAAAGATTTTGGAATCGATTTATTAATCGATAAGATTTTGATATTTGATATAAACTATTATTGTATAAAAGTTTGTAACAAAAAAGCATTATTTCAAATTCAAATAATACCGAATCGATGTTTTATTCAATACAAATCTATATAAAAAAATTGTTAAACAATATTAATCGAAATTAATATTAAAGAATAAACCTTTATTATTGCTATCAATTCCAATTCCAATTCCAAAAAAACGAATCGAAACTATTTCTAATACAAAACCAGATTTAAATAATATTTGTTGATTATAAATTATTAATTTTATATTTTTTTTATAATAAAATAAAATAAAGATTATATATCTTATATAAAAAGAATTAGATTAAATAAAAGAAATTATTCAACAAAAATATTTATATAAAGTAATAATAGTTCTGGTTTTTCAAGAACAAAATTTCAAGGATATATTAAGTCTAGTACCCCACTTTTCGGCCACCTCCTCTTTTCGGCCACCCCAAAAAAAACCATTATATAAATTTTAAACCTTAATAATTCAATAACTATTCTATTTCAATATAATCGCCTGTAGAATCTGTTTTATAATCATTATTAGAATTATTTTGATCAATTTCACGATCCTCAGTTTCAATTTGCGTTTCCTGAATAGCTTTAATCCTTGCAAACTTCGAATTCGGGTTAGTTTTAACTATTCTTCTTTTTTTGAGTACAATATACTTTATTTTATATTCTAATTGCTTTATTCGATATTCTACTAGTATAAATGTATAATCCTTAGTATCAAATCCTTTCGAAATTTTTCGAAAAAGCAATCGACGAATTAAAAGATCAATCTTTTTTTTTCAAATCATAATATAAATATAGTTTCGAATATCATTTG
This sequence comes from Sclerotinia nivalis, assembly GCA_029531795.1. Classification (NCBI taxonomy): domain Eukaryota; kingdom Fungi; phylum Ascomycota; class Leotiomycetes; order Helotiales; family Sclerotiniaceae; genus Sclerotinia; species Sclerotinia nivalis. The sequence continues at coordinate 1,538,213 of JAPEIS010000003.1, forward strand.
TTTTTTGAAGGGTTTTCCATTCAATAAAAGATATCTTTTTATTCTATTAAAACATAGGATTATCATTTGAAAAAAGGTTTTGAATAATAACCTTCTTATTGTTATTCTCGAATAATAATCTATTGAAAAAAGATTTAGTACAGCTTCGAAATTATAAATTTAAAGCTTTCCACCCTTTCTTGATATTATAGATTATTAAATTCTTTATTTTTGCTTTCTGATAGTATTCAAGAAAGCTACATTTTCCAATTAATATAGAATCTGATATAAAACCTAATTTATTGAGGTGATATCTGTATTCGTTTTTGAAAAACGAGAATATCGATAAATCCAATAATTGTAGTATATATAACATATATAGCAATAAAAATAAAAGGTGTATATTATATTTGAAACATTCCATTATAAATTCAATGATTTTGTAACTTCCATAACCATCCAAAATAAGTAATCTAACCTCCTTCAATTAGAAGAGGATTGTTTGAAGTATAAAAACCTTTTTCAACTATTCAAAAGCTATTCCCATTAATCGTTTACCCATTTTCAATTGCAATAAAGTTCAAATCTTTATATAAAATGAAATTTATAAGGAACCATTACTATTAAACTTTTGAACTTTTATAAATAACAAAAGAGGAAAAAGCTTTATTAATTGCTGAAATACACTTAATAAAAGAAATCCAAACTTTTAAACCAAATTGTTTTTTTTGAATAAAACATTGCTAAAAGCTCCCTACTACTAGCTTATTAAAGCTCTAATCTTTTATAATACCTGCTTCATCTATATTCTATCTGTTTTCGGATTTGATATATTTAATATCAAACAAATACAACTTTTCAAACCATTTGTGAATAATTTCACCAATTGCATTTAAAACACAAACAAAATCGATCCTATATTATCTTTTGATTTTAATTTCAAAATTCCTAACCAAAAAACTATGTAATCACTTCTTTCCAAATGATAAATTATCTCTTTTTATTTCAAAGAGGTTTTCATTTATTTCCTTTATTTGTTGATATATAAAACTAATATCCAATAATTCCTATACTAATATTCATTCTACTAATCTTTTCTTCTGAATCGAAATTATCTTTTGCTGATTTTGTATACCTTTTTCATAAAATAAATAATTATAGATTCAACTTTGAAATGTAATACAAGGAACTCTACATTCTGAACTGTGACGATCCTGTATTAATGCTCTAGACCATTCTTTATTTTGTTCTTTGATCCTTTCCAAAGGGATCATTTATTTCACCCTGTATTCGCTTAAATTTTGATCCCCTTCGAGGGAACTATAAAAGGTTCAACTTTATTATTTTTTGTATAATAGTTTATTATTCTTTAATATAGATTAATTAATTCATTCTATTATGTTTTGAATTAAGATTATCGTTATATTATAACAAATTTATTAATCTTTTTGAAAAGGATAGAATATCCTTTAAGAAGGTTAGAATATCTAATTAATTATATCCATCGAGGTTACTAAATTAACGAAACTCTTATATTTATTCGATTAACTTTTCCGAATTTCTATTGATATTATTATTATATCTATTCGATTAAGGAAACCTTATATTCTTTAGCTTACAATTGAAAAGATTATTATAATAAAATTACAAATCTAAATCGATTAAACAAGATGAAAAGAAGATCTTGAATTTAATACAGGAATTAATGAAATAACAACTATAAGCTCGTTTTTGTATTTATTCATTCGAGAAAAACCAATTCCTTTTGTAATTGGAATAACAATTTATTAAAGTTTACAAAAAGAAAATCAAGAAATCCGAATTCAAAATTAGATTATATTGAAACAATTGGATTAGATTCATTTTGTTCTAATTAGTTTTATATAAGATAAATCCTCTAATATAGATAGTAATCAATTTATCTTTTGTTTTAGAATATATTAGAGACATTCTTGTCGAATTGAGGATCCCGATATTATTATTTTTAGTAAAGAGGGTTTTAGTATTGAAAGAAGATCAATATCTATAATATCTCTTTATAAAAGATTCAATACGAAAATAAAAGATTCTGAGTTCTTTAATAATAAAATCAATCCTTTTTTTGAATTATAAAGACTCTTTATAAAAGGAAAACTCTTGAATAATACAAATCATTATTTGAACGAAGGTACAAAAGTTCGCGTTATCTTTCAATGGATTATTAATAATGTATAACGATATTTGAAATCGAAAATGATTCGAAAAGAGTTTATCATATATCAAAGTATCTTGAATTATTTTAGCTTTATTTATTTTGTATCTAATTAATAGAAATTAATTATAAATGAATTCCGATTCCTGCAAATAGAAATTATAATTTTCTATTAGTTTTATATACAGTTCTTAAAATTCGCAGTAGAAATTGATCAATTAGAAGATTTCTTTCGAAAAGAATTCATTTCGAAGTTTTTCTTTTTGCTGAAAGTTGCAACGATAATTATAATGGATCTTTATTTCGATTTCCAGGGTTATATTAATTATTTAATGAATATAGATACAAGGATGTATATTGTGAATCAGAAATATACTGTTATAATTAGGAATTAAGTTCGAAAAAACCCTTTGCTTAATAATCGCATTAAAAGCTTTATTTCTTTGTATAAAAATACCAAATCTGAGTATATCGGAAGAGAAAAATCGGTTATTTTTGGGTTTATTCTGAATTTTAAATTTTATTTTTTTATTTTATTCTTTTTTTGCTTTAAATGTAAAGTTTTTAATTGGATTAAGGATTATATATGCTTTTTCGGTATTTATAAGATTGATACAATTTCCGAAGACAAAGGAACTATTTTAGAAATTCCTGATTCCGATTTATGTAAGTTGGGAAAGGATTAGTCTTTGGGAAAGTCTTTTTTCAAGGTTATCAATATGATCTCAAATATATTGATCTATGGAGCTTCATAGATGGTAATAGTTTTCTATTTCTTTGTTATCTTTTAGCTTATAGTTTCCAAATCCGGTTTTTCGTATTAATAGATATTAAAGTTCTTGTTTATTTGTTTATTAATATTCGTTTTGTATATTAATTCTTTTGATATATTAGTGTCCTCATTACTTTTTTGAATAATTCTATTTCTATTCAAGGATATAATAGTCGATAAAACATTGCTATCATTTATTCTATTTGTTTAATGTTTCGATTAGATAGTAGAATCTTCCTTCAAGCTCTTTTTCTATTAATTGAGATAAAAAGGAATATTATCATCGAAGATCTATAATTCAAAGTTTATAATATAATACCCCGATTATTCAATTATCAATTAGTATAATTAAAAGATTTATTATTAATTTTATACTTTTCAAAAGATATTATCATCTTCAGAAAGTCTTTTTCAGTTTTCAAGTTATTATCCAATCCCGAAATCGAAGAAGATATATAATATTGTGATACCTTTTTCGAAATCGATTATATAGAACCTCCGCTTTTATTAATTAGATTCATTATTAGGTATGAATGGAACTTATATATTAGTTTTCGATAGATGGAAAAGGAATTCAAAGAAAATTTATTTACAGAATCATTTTTGCTCCTTTTTATAAAAATCAAGAACGATTTGATAATTTCTAAAAGAATTAAATCGATTAATCGTTTTGCTTTTCTAAATAAACTATTCTCGGAATACTATCAATCAAACTATTTATTCCAGATTGTTATCGATATTATTACAATCTTTATTGAAGCTTTCAAAATATATAATTATTGTTACAATAATATCATTTTTTCTATTAGTATCTACGAAATTAATATAATACTGAAAGATCGAATAAGGAATATCAATAATGAGGAACTTCAAGAATTATTTCAAAAAGTTTTTCAAATATATTATGATTATCTTGAAATCTTTTCAAAAAAGGAATCTAATAAATTATCCCAATATACAATATACAATTATAAAATCGAAATTCTATCAGATATCCAACTCAGGATTACCTTTATCTACAATATATCCTCAGAAGAATTTTTAATTATTAAAAAATATCTTATTAATAATCTCAAAAAGGATTTCATTAAAGTTAATTCCTTTTTATTCATTATATTAGTATTCTTTGTTTCCAAATCGAATAGTAGTTTATATTTCTGTATCGATTTTCGATAACTTAATATTATCATTAAAAGAAACAAATACCTTTTACTATTGATTAATGAAATCTTAATGTATATCTCAAAATCTAAAATATTCACAAAGTTAAATATTCGATAAGTATTCTATCGAATTTGTATATATCTCAATTCCGAAGATTTGATTATATTCTGAATATGATATAGAATATATAAATTTAAAGTTTTGTTCTTTAGATTAATCAATAATCCTATTATTTATCAATATTATATAAATGAAGTTTTTTTTCGATTTCTTAGATATAATCTATATAGTTTACTTAAATGATATCTTGATCTATTTCGAAAACAAAATAGAATATGAAATATATATATTACAAGTTCTTAATTGTTTTTGTAAAGCTGGATTATAAGCCGATATTAATAAATATCAATTCAATATCAAAAAAACTAAATACTTTAAATTCATTATCTTTATAGAAAAAGTAAAGGTAAATCTAAAAAAGATTAAAATTATAAAAAAATAAAAAGCTTCTACAAATATTAGAAAAGTATAATCCTTTTTAGAATTTTACAATTTTTATAAATGCTTTATTCAAGATTTCAAACAAATCGTTTGTTTATTTATCAATCTAACAAAGAAAGACTCTCTATATATATAGGACAATAATTGTATCGCTACTTTCGATCACTTTAAATAAATGATACTCCAAACCCCTATCCTGAAGCATTATCAATTATACCTACAAACTATAATCGAAATCGATACTTCAGATAATATTATCAAAGAAGTGCTCTTTCAATTATACAACAATAATCAATAATACCCTATCGCTTTCTTTACCAAAACAATACTTCCAATTGAAATGAATTATATAATATTCGATAAAGAAATACTCGTTATTATTAAAGCCTTCAAAACTTGAAGAATAGAATTCATTGGATCCCTTTATTGTATAAAAATTGTAATAGATTATAAAACCTTGGAATACTTTATAATAAAGAAAATGTTAAATCAATAGCAGATTAGATAATCTAAACTCTTAATAAACTTCTAATTCAAAATATCATATTAAACAAAAATTAATAATACAATAGCAGATATACTTAATCGTTACAATCAGGAAATGGAAATACAAGAAATATTATACTTTGAACAATATACTCAAACTCTATTCTCATTAAAAATTCTTAACAAAAGAATATTAAACAAACTTAGTATAAAAAAAGAAAAAGTAGTTACAATCTTAATTATTGAAACAAAAGAACTAAATTTCGTAGATTGCTTTTTATAAATTAACCGTATACACCTATCGATACAATCGGAATACAATTTGACAGCTAATTTGAAAAAAGGATATTCTATATATAATAATTTATTATTTTACAAAAACCAATTAATTATATTTGATATAAATAATCTTTGTATTAATTTTATAAAAGAAATTTATATCCAAATCTCCTTAATTTATTTTGGTAAAACCAAAACGAAATTGATTATAAAGAAACAATATTTTTGGAAAGAAATAATCGATTATATCGATCAATATATCGACAATTGTATCATTTGCTATAATTATTATATCCTAAGAAACCGAACGTCTGGGTTTTTACACCCTTTGCTTATCCCTATCAGACTATAGATAGATATATCGATGGATTTCAAATCCTTTCCAAAGAATAAACATAGATACAATAACGTTTTTGTAATTATCAATAGATTATCGAAACAATCAATATATATTCTTTATTATTATATTACAACTATCTAAGAAATAACTTTAATATATTTGAATCATATCTATCATTAGAAAGGTATTTCAATTACTATCATATTCGATAGAGATCCACAATTCATATCCAACTTTTGAAACGAATTTATATGAATTCTAAATATCAAATTAAAATTATCTATAGTTTATCACTTTCAAACAAATGAATAAACCGAAATTATAAACCAATACCTGGACCAATATTTTCGATTATATATTAATTATTATCAAGATAATTAATCAAAACTCTTGTATATAATGGATTATATATAGCTTATTATACTTTACAAAAGTTTGGGAATATCCTTTTTCGAATTTCAAAATGAATACTTCCCAACTACTTCCTTCGATTAAGATAGATCCTCTTCCAATACCCTTTATACAATTACAAAGAAATTGAATTATATTAATATACAAACCTTCTCCAAATATATATATGAAGCTTGAAAAGTAACCAAGGATATTCTTTCCAAAATATAACAAAAGAAGATAAAAGATATCGATTATTATCGAAGATCAAGCGATTTCCAAATAGAAGATGAAGTATACATTATTATTAGAAACTTTATTATAGAATAATTTAATTGTAAGTTTGATTTATAAATAGTAGAGCTATATTATATTCTCGAAAAAATAGATTATTGATATCGATTGGATCTTTCTGAAAGTATAAATATATATAAAATCTTTTCCTTCGATAAATTACAAAAGGCTATAGAAAACTTTGTTCTTGGATAATACAATATATCTTCTTTTTCTATTATAATTGCTGTAAATACAGAATTCGAAATGCAGCAAATCCTAGCTTCGAAACTTCTTTGCAGATAAATTCGATATAAAGTAAAATGGATAGGATACGATAACAATATTATATAGTATTATTATTCCGATGTTATATATGTTCTATACAAAATACGAGAGTTTTATATTCAAAATCCCGAGATTGTTGGGTCCTTTAATTACCTCTTTGAATAGATAAAAACTTGAAAGAATAATAACAACGATTATAATGAGTTTGCAGATGGCAAATCTATAAATAGAACAATTAAACAGAATTATTTATTTGTTCTTTTTTCTTTCGAAAACGAAATTGCAATTAATTTATAATTCATTCGAAAAAATCATTTATTATTTTTGCTCTTTCTATTGTTTATTTGTTTTAAATTTTTTTTTTGGGTTTTTTTTTCTTTATTTCTATTTTATTCAATATATTATAGTTGTATATCCAAAACAGATTTAATTCATCAAAAAATATTTATTTTATTATGAATTTCCTAAATAATTTATTTAGTTCGTCTCAAAGAGTTATTATGATTTTGCCTTTAAGTATAGTTTAATATACCAATAGTTTCGAAGCAAAAGGAAAATATTGTTTGCTGTTCTCCCTATAGAAAGAATTCCCAGATATCTGATACGAAAAATTCGAAGGAAGATTTGAAAGCAAATCAATTTTCTTTGAAAGGAGAATAATATAATAATTCTATATTAATACTCTAAATTATTCTTTATTTTGTTCTTTGATCTCTTTCGAAGAAATCATTTATTTCACCCTATATTCGCTTAAATTTTGATCCCCTTCAAAGGGATTATAAAAGATTCAACTTCATTATCTTTTATACAACAATTTGTTATTCTCTAGTATAGATTAATTGATTCATTCTATTATGCCTTGAATTAAGATCATCGTCACATGAACTAGTCCGATGTATAAACATACCATTTGCAATCATATCAAAGGCTATAACAATATTATCTTCAGTATATAGATTCGGTATCTTGTAAATAATAATATATTCAAATTTCAGATCAATTGATTGAATGATTGTTGAATTATTAAAGATTGAATGAGATAAAATGCTCATAGCAATGAGTTTTTTAGGGTGGCCGAAAAAAGGGGGTGGCCGAAAAGTGGGGTACTAGACTTATATAGAAAAAACAATATTATTAATATATTAATCAAAGTTTCTTTGAAAATTTACGATTTTGTTTATTATTGTTATTAATCAAAACATTTTCGAAAAATAATAGAGATAAATATCGAGAAATTCTTCAATAATAAATTATCTTTTAACAATAATTAAATCAAAGAAAAACTTCTTTTATAATTCTAAAATAAATTATTTACTTTTCTATTTCGTTATATAAATATATTTCCTTTATGTCACGGGTTCGTAACCCGTTCCTAGCTAGTCTGCATGGTTGCCTAAGGCACCCATCCTCCATATAATCGGTGCTCTTTCTAGTACCTTTTTTCTTTTTTATAAAATATTATTATATTTTAAAGTATTCTATCATTATTATGATAGTATATTCTATCTTTCATAAAGATTCTATTGTTGAATAGAAAAGATAGTTCAGTTTTGCCAAATAATCAATTTTACAAAATACTCAGAAACTTCGATTATCAATATATCAATAAATAATAAACAACATCTTAATTCGATTCCAATTTAGATCTAGATCTAGACCCAGATTCAGATTCAGATTCAAACCCAAACCTCGATTTAACTAATATTATATCGTTATACAATCGAAATCAAAGATTCTATAATTATATTTTAGTTTTTAAGATTGTCTTAAATAATCTATCATTATATCGAATATTACTCAATCAATTCTATTAGAACTATCGATATTTCTAGTTTGATCAAAAACAATGCTCGAATTTCGAAAGTATATTAAATTTGTTTTCTTTAATTATCAATAGCTCGTATACAAGCTTTTCAATGTTGAAGATGGAGATCTTAAAGATCCAACCCTTGTTTCCGATATATTTATCAATATACAGAATTCTGAAACTGTTGTATATATATAATATTTGTTTAGTTTTATAGAACGGATGTTAGTTCAAACAAAGTAATATCAATAAGAAATATATATATTATAAGGAGATCTACAATTAAATAATACAGTTAATACAAGATTAATGATTTAGAACTTTGTTTTTCGGGAATAACTTGATTAATCATTTATCAATACAAACTCTATTGTATCAATCTATCGATTATAATAAACTATAAAGAATCCTGAACTGTTCAAAGATGAAAAAACGGATTTTTTGATTCAATAAAACGAATATAAAGATTGGAAAATGGATTTATATATCTGTTGGAAAAGCAATCCTATAGTTTTCAATATAGAATAAAAGAAATTATTATATATGATTTCTCTTTTGAAAAAAATAATCCAATAAAAAAGACGAAAGAATATAGAAGGAATCATAAATAATATATCGGAATTTACTATTACAAATATATTTCTAAAAAAACTCGATAATCTTTATATTTCAATTGATATTGAATATAAAATAATAATCAAATTCGATAAACTCAAAATGAATAAAAAAACTCCGTTTCTTTTTTTATTTTTATAATTAGAATATTTAAATACACTTAATAGAAAAACTTTTTAAGAAATAATCCTTACAGTGAAACAAAAAGTTATTGATGAATTGAAGATATTAAAACTAATAAAAAATAAAAAATCAAATCTCATTTATAATATAAAAATTTTTATAATATACAATAATTCAACAATCACTAATTCTTAAAAGTTTAGAAATTATTGAATTTATTTTTTAATAACAATCTTACAAAATATTTATATAATCCTTACAAACTTTGAAAATGAATTTATTCAAAATATAATTTTTTTTATAAATAATTGTATTGATTGAAATCAATATCAAAAGTATTATTATCTTGATTTTCTATTTTTGAAAACTAAAAAAATTACAAAATTTGAAAAAGAAATAAAGAAATAAAGAAAAAAATATTAAAAAAACAAAAAATTAAAGAAATACAATATTAATCAAAGAAAACTAATAATATTAAAAATAATATTAATTATTATAAAGCTAAAAAAAAAAGTAATATAATTATTAAATAAATTAATATTTCAATTCTCTTTAAACTAACAAATTTTATTTATATATTCTAATATTTTTTCTTTCTTTCTTTCTTTATTATTTTCCTACAATTTTCTTATTATTCTAATCATTCTAATCATTCTAATTATCCTAACTATCCTAACCATTCTAACCATCCTAACCATCCTAACCATCCTAACCATCCTTACTATCTTTACTATTTTTACTATCCTTATTATCTTTACTATCTTTATCATTTTTATTATCCTAACCATCCTTATTATTCTTACCATTTTTATCATTCTAACTATCTTTACTAATCTTATTATTCTTATTGTTTAATATCAATTGAAACTCTATCATTATATAATTATATTATAATCGTAATTGTTTATTTATTATATTATTATTATTATCGATATCAAAAACTAATATATTTTTGCAAATATTATATAAATATACCGAAAGTATATAAAACAATAAATAATACTATTAATACTTATAATATCAATTAATATCGTTTTAATATTTCATATTAATTCTATTGATACATTTTGATATCGTTTTGATACTTTCTATTAATTTTATTAATATATTTAATATCGTTTTGATACTTTATATTAATTTTATTGATATCAATCAATAGACAATCAATACTAAAAGAATTTATATAAAACATTATCGATACTCTTTTAATATCGACCGCAGAGTTTATTAATTTCGAGATTTTCCGGGGCTCAAAATATTTTGCGGATGTTCTTCAAATATAATAATAATTCAAAGATATAAATTCTTCAAAAGAAACAAAACAATTAATAAAATAAAATCAATTCTAAATCAATTCAAAACATTTATAAAACAATCTATTATAATCTATAAAAAATATATAAACCAATATAAATCAAATTTATTATATTATACAAAAGAATAAAAAATATATATAAATATAAAGAATATAAAAATATTTTGTAAAGCAAAGAAACTTAATAATAAATGAATTAGATTATATAAAATAATAAAGATTTATCTATATATTTACTTAATCGGTTTATCAAAAAATATACAAATCTTTTCAATATTCTATTATTCATTATTAAAATCAATATATTTAATATTTTATTTTCTAAAATAAATTATAATCAATAAATCAAAAACAAAAACTACAAAAAATAAAATTTTTGAAAAAGAAAACAAAGAAAAAGAATCAATCTAGAAATAAACATTTGAAAATATATTCAATAATCACAACGAAGATAATTATTATTATCAAATCAAATAGAAATATTATATATTAATCTAATAATTAATATTAGATTTGAAAAATATAAAAAAATCCTAATCGAATATTATTATTTATATTTCGAGAAACCTAAATCATTATTATAGATTTTGAATCATTTAGATATTACAATACTATTATCAATTTCAATTTCTACAAAAAACTTATAATAATCAATAAAAAAGAAAATATAGTTTATTTAAACCAAAAAATTATATTTTATATTTTAAAATAGTTTCAAAAATAAAAGATCATTTTACAAATCAAAGATTTAAAGATTTAGATACTTTAAACAAAATTCTATTAAAACAATTGTTTTACAAAGATTCTATCGATAATTTGAAAACAAATTAAACTTTGAGAAAAGGAATATTATCACAAATTCATAATTTATTTCTAATTAATCTATATAAATACCTCAGACACTTATTCTTTATATAACCGATACTTTCTTTCTAATATCTTCTTCCCTTCTTTGTAGAATATTATTATATTATTAAACTATCTATTTCTATTATAATAATACTACAATATAATATTACAAAATTCCCAATTTCATTTAATATCTTTTATCAAGTTTCTAAATTAGTAATGTAATTAGTTTATTTATTTTTATAATTTAAATAATTAATTTGTCTTTATTATATTAAATGTATAATATATTAAAATAACGGAAAAACTTTATTAAATAGAAAAATAATTAATAAGAAATATTATTTTCTCAAAAGATTAGATTTTATATATACTAAATATATTCGAAAGAAGAAAACCTGTAATATACTATCAGAATTATTTCATTTTATTATAAATCGAATACTATGATTTTGTTATAAATAGGAAGCAATTGTATAATAGATTTGTTAGAGGAAATAATTATTAGAAGGAACTTAAATGATCAATAAATTAAGTTTATTTGGAAAGTAAAGGTTTTTCTTTATAAACCAAAAAAATATAATTTGAAATATAAATTTCGACATACGAAAGAGGCTGTATTAATATTAAATATATAAATAAAAAAATTATTGAAATTGATGAAAACAGGTATAGATTTGTTGTAATATTTTATTGATATATTTTTGTTGGAATACGAAATGTAGAGTTGCAAGTATATATAGTTCTTATTGTAGTGTAGGTTCTATGGAAAGCTTATATATGAGGTTATATGGCGAATAGTATGCTGATTCAGCAACTTCCAATATTCCCTTATTGCTGAAGTCCTCAAAAATGAAGCTATTCCTATTTTCTATATACTCAAAAATCATAAATCCTATTTAAGCCTTATTAAAAACTACAATATCTAATTTCCTGTGGAGTTCAATATTTGCAGGAAAGAGTGCCTTTGATGTATTAATCTCTTAAAATCCTTTGAAGAATGATGATTAATCAGATATTTAACCTTTTTATTTTTTGAAGAATAGAAAACAATCTCTTTACTTTCGTAGTAGTAAACAGTATGAAGAATAGTAATCAATCAAGTATTCAATCTCTTTATTTTTGTAATAGAAAACAATCATATCCTTTCAAATTGTATTATATTGATATTCGTTCTTTTGGGAATCTTCAATACCATCTATGAAGCTAGCTTTAAGGTTAGGGCTCTTATTTCTTCTCTTTTTCTTTGAAATCTTTTTCTCGGAATTCGATTTGGATAAGGAGGTATCTGATTCGTCTTTTGGTTTCTTTGTAGATTTCGATTTCTTTGTGGATTTCGACTTCAATTTCGATTTCGATTTCGATTTTCTCGTATGTTTTTGTGCTTTTATATAGGAATGGCAATTGTATTGAAGGTGTCCTTTTTTTCTACAAAAATAACATTCACTTTTGTATTTATTATTCTTCCTTTTGTTTCTCTTTTTCGATTTTATGAAATTTGTAGTAATTATAGATAATATCGTTTCGTTCGATTGAAATTTGATTATAGATTGTTCCAATGTTATATTCTGCGAAAGAGCTAATCTTTTGCTAATTTGTTAATCGGTTTGTTGAGGAATGGTATATATAAGTTGATTCATTAGTTCGGTATTGGTAATAGGATTTGTATTATTCGATAGTTGATATTGCTAATATAAAAGTTGATCGATATAGATTCGAATAGTAGTAGTTTTATAATCGAATATTTGATTTCGAAATTCGGTACAAATGTTATTGATATAAAATAAATTCGACGTTTGATCTGAAGATTTTAATTTATTTTATATACTAAGCAAATCAATAGTATCAATAAACTCTATTAGTTTCTTTCATTGAATAAATAATACTATTTTATTTAGAATAATAAATGCCTTTTCCTTTCTATCAATAAACTTAGATCTTTTATGTTTCTCAACAACAATAGTATTATTCGCAAATACTGGTTCGATATCTAAACTAACAATTATTCTTCAAACATTGATAACAACAAAAGCTAGTTTACAAGTAGAATGAAAATCAAAATAATTATTTCCATCGAAAATAGATATAGAACCTCATTTTGATTCGTAATTCTTCTTAATCGATGATGATTATTCTATAATAACGATAGATAGTATAATTATATCAATAGAAATGCAACGCAGGCTTCATAACCTATTGGAATACGAAATGTAGAGTTGCAAGTATATATAGTTCTAATTGTAGTGTAGATTCTATAGAAAGCTTATATATAAGGTTATACGGCGAACAGGATGTTGACTCAGCAACTTCCAACAATTTTATAAAGTTTATCAATTCTTTTTGTTAATACTTTTTAATAATTAGAACAAAATTCTATAAATAGATTTGTAATGAAATTGAATTGAAGTATATCTTTAATAAAAAGAATGATTTCGATGCTGCATCGATTCGATCCAAATTATCGAAATCTATTTGTATTCTAACAAAATCAATAAGCCGAAAAAATATTAAAAACAAAATTAAGAATATATAGAAGTTACTGTACCAAAAAGGAGGCGGGTAGTGTGACTTCAAAAGGGTCTATATAATCACTCCGATTCAATCTAATTTAGAAAAAAATATGCAACTCCAATTTAATCAATTTATAACCGTTTCTATTGTGTTTATTAATAATTTATATCAGATTTATAAATATCAAATATATTATCAATATCTTTTTGTTTATAAATTTATACTTTTGAGATTTTTTTGAAAAACTATCTTTTGAACCTTCTTTTTAGGATTGTTGATTGATATATTAAATCTCAATAATTCGATCATTTCAAGGAAACAAAACAAAGTTATTGTAATATAAATTCGTTATCTATAAAATTATCAATATATATATAGAATTTTCAATTATTGATTTGTTTTTTGTATCGATTTTTTATTGTATCAAAACATTTTTTTTCAAAGATTTCAATCTAGTATAAGAATCTCATTTTTAGAAATAAATTTAGTATTGCTTTTCTATCAAAACTTTAAATCTTTCGATATCGAACTTCTTTTCTAATTTCGAATCTTCGAAATATTCATATTTTTTATAATTAAGAAATAAAAAACTCAATTTGGAGATCGATTTCGAAACTTTCTTTTTAGATATCAACAAATTATTATTCGATTTTATTGATATCTTCCTAAATTTGATTTGCAAAAACAAATATTTTATATATTTCTTATTGAAGAACTTCTTTTTTCGATTTATAATCCTTTAAAATCCTTACAAATAAAACTTTTAAGATTCGAAATATATCTTTTATTGAATCAATTAAAAGAATTCAATTCGTTTTCAATTATACTTTCATTTTTTTCTTTTAAATCTTTCAATTCAAACTTTTTAACTACAAATATATTGATATTCAATAATACTAAAACTAAAGAATTTTAAAACAAAATCAATATCGATTCAATATTAAAATTTAATTATTATAATATACCAAACTTTGTATAATTTAATACAATCAAAATTATTATTAAATAAATTATTACAAATCCAATTTACAAATTATTTGTTTTTTTTTCATTATAGTTCGATTAAAATTAAATTTTTTTTTAAATCTAAATCAATAACTATACCGATTTTAAAATTATCTTTGAAGATACCGAAATTATAATTTAAAAAAATGAATTCGTTTTTATCAAAACCTTTTTAAATCATTATCCTTTTTATAATAACGAAAATACAATTCAGAATATAATAGATTTATAAAATTAATAAGTATTTGATTAATATAAGTTTGAAAGATAATAAAAACATTAGTTAAACAAAAAGGTATAATTAGATATTCAAATTAATTATATCGAATATAGAAAGCTGCTTTTTATTCGTTATCTTTTTGTATATATATTTGATAGTAAGTATCTTTCAAATCGAGTTTTGTGAAAAAGATTCTTTGTTTTAAACGATTTAAAGATTCGCTAATTAAAAGTAAAAGTATATAATTCTTTTTTGTAATCTTATTAAGGCTATAATAATCAATATATAATCAATAATCATTATTTTTCTTTAATATAAATATAATTGAGGTATTAGTGAAGCTAATCAAACTATAGATCTAATCTTTCTTTTGATATTTATAAAGATATTGTTGTAAAATAAATAATTTTTGTTTTGATAGTGTATATATTAAATCTCAAAATGGAGTAGCTTCAAATTTGAGATTAATATGATATTTCATCGAATGATAATCAAAAAGCAAATTGTTTTTATTTTCAAAAAAAGTTTATTTATATTGTTTATATTTAGGAGATATTTTTAAAGGTATTAATATTAGAATATTTCGGGTATTAGATGAAAATCGTATAATAAGATTGATTTCAAGTAAAAATATAAAGATTTTAGTTTTAGCTTTTATATTTCGATATAATTCTTTTATTGTTATTATTTCTTTATTATATAATATAGGATGAAAGCAAAAAATAATTGATTTCCAATTAATATCTGGATTTATAATTTGAAATCAAATAAGTCCTAAAATAATATTGATTTTTAATAGATCCAAAATAGCAGTAGTAAATCAATAAATATAAATTCTTTTTCTTTAAAATTATTTAATATTTCAATAATAAATTGATAATCATTGTATAAAGATATATTAATCTTATTATCGAATATTAATAAAATATCTTTTTCAAGATTAGAAATCCAATTTTATTTGATATACTTGTTTTATTGAATAATATTTATTTATATATTAAAATCGATAAAACAATAAAGTTTTGTTGGAATATTATTGATTTGAAAAGTTGCTTCAATGATTAAGATAGTATATCCCTTTTGTTGAGAATCCAAGATTATTGAAACAATTAAAATTATTATTAGGTTTGGTTGTTTTTTTAGTTCTTTTTTTTTGAGAATATATAAAGCAAATATAAGATTGATAATTATCTTTATATTATTAGTATATAAATGAATTAGTATATCATCTATTTATATAATAATTCTTTTGTTAATAATGAAAACAAATTAAATTTTTTTATCTTGAATTATTTTTCTAGTTTTTTTTATTAGTTTTTTCTTTTGAAAAAGATTTAGAATATTATTGTGATTATATATCGATTATTAATAATATATTATTTTGTTGTTTAGATGATTCATTTTGAAAATAATTGAAAAATGGATTTGATAATGCAAATAGATTATTTTGTTTTCGATTACGAAATAGATTATTTGTATCTTGTAAATAATATATTTTATTTACATTTTCGAAACAATATATTTGTTTAATTAAATGGTTTTGAATTTTAGATTGCTAAATAGATTTTGAAATTCGTTTAATAATATAAAAAAGTAAATCTACTAAAAATAGTTTTTTGCGAATACTTTCTGTTTTAAATTCGATTTTCTCTTTCAGATTATCGAGATATATTACAAAACTATTCATATTTTGATTAGATTATTGTTTAGTATTAATGAGTTACTATATAATATATTATTATCGATTACTTTTATTCAATATTATATTGTATATATATTCTTTGAATTCTTTTTATAATATATTAAAATTCGATATAAAACTTTTATATTGATATCAAATTGCAAATAATTGTTATTGAAAGTATTGAATAATATAATATATTTTTTTTCGATCAATTAGGAAATAATATCTATTATCATTCCGAAATATAAATTCAATCTGAAAAAAGAAATCCTTTGCTTTTCCAATATTAAAAACTTTATAAGATAATAATTTTTGAAGTTTTGAAAGTTTTCTTTGAAGAGTATGAATGAGATTAAATATTGTTTCTATTTCATTAGCAATCGTTAATGATAAATTAGATATCCTTTTTTATATAAGATAAACAAAGGTTTTTTCGATTTCCTATTGATTTATTTATTTAAAAACATCAAACATTTTTTATATATTTTCAAATCTTTATATCAAATCTAATTTCAATTATATAGTAAATTAACAATTAAATATAGATATTTCGTTTTTGATCCTACTTAGGATTTTGGAAATATTATTTCTTTAATTTTGAAAGATATTTGAATTGATCGAACGATCTAAAGTATTTCTTGTTTCAATTATTGTTATCCGATAGGGTTCCATTAAAGTACCGATAATAATTAATTGATGAATTGTTTTTAAAAAAAAGAATGAAAAGAATTATTAAAATCATATAAATAAAAAATCAATTAATCGTAAAACAATAACTAAACTTTTTATTATCTTTTCTAATTATAAAAAAACTATTACTCTTAAATTCAATCAATAAAGAGATATCGAAACATTTATAATTCATCATTATTCCTATCCTTTTATAATCCATATAAAGAAGTCTATTTACTAAACATTCCAAATTAATTAATAACATTCTTACACTGGTGAATCGAAATAGAAACGCTCTTTTGTAGATTTCCTATCGAGACGAAACTGTTGCGTAGTCGTAATAAAATAGAAATAGAAATAATAATCGCAATAATAATAATAATTAATAAAATCAAAATAATAACTTTTAGCAAATCTTTAATCAAATTCGACAAACCAATTTATTTGATCCAAAGACTTCAAAATATCCTATTATAAATAATATAAAATAATATAATCTGAATAAGAAAACTTTTTGTTTTAATTATAAAGAATATAGATATTTTAAATCTGAATATATTAAAAACTCTTTATCGATATAATAACAAATAATTTTTTATATTATAATTCTATTCAAAAATACTATTATTAGTAATCTTTTTTATATTATTATTAAGAATTAATCAACAAAAAATTCTATTAATAATCAAACTGATAAAATTAGTTAAAGAAATTCAGATCGAATCTGTATCAATCGCTATAGAAAATCTTAAACCGATAAAAATATTCTTTTTTATTTGAATATTATTTATAATTCGAATATTACTCTTTATAATATTATTCTTAACAACAAATTTGATAGTTTTTTAGATTATTTAAATCAAGAATCCTTCACTGGCATAGTTTGTTTAATTTTATATAAATACTTGAATAAAGTTTTATTAAAGAAATCAATTCAAATAATAACCGATATCCCTACATCGTGCACGACCCCACATCTTGCACGCCCCCCATATCACAACTACGATCACTTCAAATTTCGATATTAATTATAATTTATAAGATATAAAACTACGATTTCTTTTGATATATGAAAAGATATAGTATTATCCAATAGAATCAAAAAATCTTTACTTTATCAATTTCGACGAAATCTTGATATATCGCCCGGCCCTTGAACGCAATACCCCCTCCTCTCCTTCCACCACTGATTTATCAACCTCTACGACATCGTGATCTTTTGTAACTTCCTTAGATACTAAACCTATAATATGAAAACGTTTTAGAATCATTTGAACTCTTTTAACAAAAGGTATTAATGATTTCCGAGCTCTTTTCACCCCCTCCTTAGTATCACATACAATTTGACGATCAACCTCCCTTTGCGCTACCCTCTCTTTAGTCGCCCTATCCCTCTGTTCCCTTTCAACTTTCTTCTCAGCTTTCTCTTGCTTCTTAGCTTCCTTCTCCTGCTCAGCAGCTAGTGCTTTAGTCGATTGGTAGGCTCTAGCTCTCAATTTGCGAAGGGGAATATAAAAAAGCACCCCCGCCCTCCTCCCCTACAAAGTTTAAACGTTTGGAACAAATCCTTTTCTTCCTTTCGATCTTCAGAGCTTCTTCTAGACCCTTTGCTCTATACAATTGGATATTAGCATTAACTGCATTCGTAAATGCAGCCTTAAAAAGCTTCTGAGTGATATCGGGATCCTGTTTGAGGCGAAACTCTAATTTGAGATAACGAAGAGTTTTAGTCATATATAGTATCTTTATTTTATTCCCTACAAGTTGTATCGACGTAAGTAGTATAAAAGCTTTTTCAAATTCGATACTGCAAATGGTAACGTTCTTATTTATAAGATAAATACCTACTTTTTCGAAAGATTTCAGGATATTATGAATAGTAGCAGATTGAGCCCAAGCTACCTTAAATATCATCCAAAAGTTACGTTTCGACATCCCAACGATACCCCCGCTTTTGTACATCAGATTGTTGAATTCTATACCATAATTCGTCGAAAGGAAAGGGAAGTAGCCCACATCAAGAAATTGTAGCCGATGCGTAGAGTGAAGAAAGAGAATCAACAAAATGATCTTCAATTCATCGCATTTCGATATAAATTCCATATTCACATAACTAGAATGACCATCTACAATCAATAAACGATATCCTTTCCCTGCTTTTGAACAAATATAACGTTGAAAGACCTTAGTAAGCCAAATGAAGCCGAATACATTCGATGACCACCCATTGTTTAAAGCTCCGAAATAAGCCTGATCCTTCACTCCTATCTCATCAACCCATATATCCTGTAGATTCCCAGATTCCCCTTTATAAATTAAAGTAAAAAGGATAGCCATTCCGTCGGCACATATACATACTAAAAAGATGATAAACTCTCTCGATCCGTCCTGCCTAGCTTTCGTAGCTCTACCACGATCATATGCACTAACACTCATTATCCTCTTCATAGTTCTCCCCAGACCAATAAGAAAGCCTTTTTCGTCCCAATTATATATATTCTTCGGTGATATATCATATTTTGTAGTCACTTTTGTTAACTAAATGGAAAAAAGAAGGATATTAGCATAACTCTTTTAAATAATAAAATTCAACAACAACATAAAATAACTCAAACCAGATCATAAAAATGCTCAAACATAGCAACATTATCAGCTTTCACACGCAAATTATCAATACATCGGAGATACCGACTTTGAAGACGTGTTTTATACCTTTTCACAAAATTTGCCGTCCAATTCTTCCCTAGAGAGCGGCCTATGATCTCTTCTGCAAGGTTTTTGACTATACAGTTTGTAAAAGGCATAGATCTTTGTGTCAACTTATTGATCTAATCAATTAAAGCCTCTTCTTGCTCTTTTGAAAGAGATTGGTGAGTTTCAGTATATACAGTACTGCGGGAGGTGGTTTTGCCTCTATAGCACCGAGAGAACGTCGAACGATTGATTTTGAAGAAATTAGCTATTTGAGTATATTTAGGATACTCTACACCTTTAATTTGAGCTAATGCGAGCTCCATACAGGCCTCTGAAGGCATATCGTCGCTGTATCCGTCCATAGTGATTGATATTTTATAAAATTAAAAGTGCGTGCAAGATGTGGGGTCGTGCACGATATAGGGATATCGGTTACTACTAATAAAAAGGTTTTCGAAAACAAAATTATTTTTTATATAATTGCTTTACAATGAAAAAGATCTCGTTTTATTATTTCATTCGAATTCAAAAATATCTGTTTTCTTTTTCAATCACAAAAAGAGATTCGCAATCAGAACAAAAACCTTTTTATACTTTATATTTATAATCAAAATAAAATTACTATTCCTCAAATATGATTGGTATCTTTACAATTATAGATTTCTATTCCTTCTCCTAAAATTCATCAAATTAAATTATTATCGTTGAAAATCCAATTATTCATTTCCTTTTTAAAGTATACAATTCCTATTAACAATTATAAGAAATACTTTAGAGATTCTAAACCACTTTCTAATATTATTGATAAACAAAAACAAGGATCAACGGATTATAAGATATTTATATAATATTTTATATTAAATACTAAAGGAATTAACTTTTTAGATTTTTATTAAATTTCTTTAAATATTATTAAGTATTTCTGATGTTTGATTATTTGAGAAAATTAAATTAGAAAGAAGAAACTAATGATTATTCATAAATCAAATATTTCTTTAATTCTTTCAGTTTCGATTCAAAATAAAGAATAGAATGATTTTAATCAATTTGGTCAATTTAATCAATTTGATCAATTAAATCAAAATTCAATTACGAATTCAAATCTTGAACTAGTATATTCATTTCGATATAATTTTACTCAGAATTATCTGATTTATCTTTCTTCTAATTAAATTCGATAATATTTCTTTTACAAATAAAAAAATTCTAAATACAATTTATCAAAATTTAAATTTTTTTTCAAGAATAATTAATAGATGATTAATCTAAATAGAATTAATATTATAGATTATGTAATTATTTCGATTATTATTTATATTATAAATAAAGATTGTTTTTTCGAATTAAGAAATATATATTTTGTTAGAGTTATTTTCAATAAAAATCATTATAAACAAATCCAATTATATTATCGATCAAGATTTTGATAATAATATTACTTTTTCTGCTTTTGTTGATTATTTAGATTTATATTATTATAAGATTCAATTCAACAGTAATATCTTTATAAAGATTATTGATAGAATTAATATAAATCTTAAAGAATATACTATTATTGATTTTGTAATCGAAAAGATTCGATAAATTATTTATACTTTTATTTGTTCTAATAAGAAAAACAATTCTAATAAAAATTAGAAAATCTTTTTGTTAGATTTATTATAGTTTTATATAATTAAAGATTATATTAATATCTTTAATTCTATTCTTTCTATTAATAATAAAGATTTGAACAAAAAAAGAGTATTTATTTAAATTTCAAAATTTAAATAATCTTTTTCTCATCAATTCATTTTATATCCAATCGATCTGAAATATCAAATAGCTATTCAGAATATTGAGATTTCGATAAAATTCGAAATTGCCAATAGATATATTGATAATTTTATATCTAAGGTAAAATTAATTCCGAAATCAATACAATTTGAGGATCAATAGGAATCTGATTCATTAGAAAACTCTTCTGATTCATCAGATTTCAAGGAAGTATTTGATTCTTTTTTTGAATCTCTTTTAGAATTTCAAGGTAGCTATTCAGATTCGAACGATTTATAAGATTCTTTAAATTTTTGAATTCTCAATATAATTCAAAACTATTCTTTTTCTTTTCGAGAATTAAAAGATTTAAAGGAATGCAGGACAAAAATTATTTTTGTATTCGATTTCTTTAGAAGATTATATAATCAAAATTATTTTATTCGATAGAAGATATATTTCTTCAATTATTAGAGAATTTTAATGATAATGCTTTTTCTGAGATTTTTATTGAAAATCAAACTTTTAGTTTCAATTATTGAAAATATTGTTATTATATTATATTTTCTTTTTCGAAAGTTTAATTGTTATATATTTTTAATACAATCTTTCAATTAGATAATCCAAATATATTATTCGAAATTCTGTATCAATTTGATTTTTCTTACAAAACAAATTCCAAATGCTTAAGATTATTTTCTCAATTAAAAAATTAGTATATTTCGATTAATCAAGTTATTATTTTTCAATTGAATCTTTTAATAGTATATATTTATTTTATAGAAAAAAGATTGGTTTTTTGAAAATTATTTATAGATTTGATAGATATTATAAACGAATGATTTCAAAAAAGTAAGATTGATATAGATTTTTTAGCAATAGATGAATTTCGATTGCAAATTATTCGATTTTTTTATTTTTGTAAGGTTTTGAATATTATAAAGTTAATTTATATTCCTTTTATTCTTTTTTATATCTATTGAATATAATTCAAATTAGATATTATTCTTTATAAAAACAAAAAGCGATTTAGATATAATATTTAATAAATATTCTGATTTAATAAGATCATTTTTAAAGGATATAAATATTATATATATGAATATATTATAATAATCAATAATAAACTTTTTAATTAATCAATAATATTATTAATAATCGATAAATCAAATATTAATATCCCAAAAATCTTTCTTCTTACGAATCTGATTCTGAAAGATATATAATCTTTGATTATTCAAAGATTATAAAATAAATATTAAACAATTATTATATTTTATTTCAAGATATTTATGAATTCTTTTTTCACTTTAATTATAAAGTATATTTATAATTCGATTTGAAATATATTTATTGAAATATATTTTTTTATTTGGAAAATTATTATTATTTTGCTTTTTCTATTAATAACTCAATTCAAATATAATTTATTAAAGTTCTATAAGATATTCAAATTATTTGTTTTTTTATATTTGAACTTTTTTATATAGTTTTCGATTATATTCTTTTCTTAAAAAATAATTCAATAGATAAAGAATATTTTTTTATTTTCGAATCTAATATTGAAAATAATTTAGTATCAATCAAATTCTATATTGATAATATCTTTTCAGATTTTATAATTTCGGAAAAAACTTATTTTAATCTTATTAATTATATATTTTTTCGTTTTGATTTTGTTTGATTATATTTATTTTTCAAAAAATTTTATATTTTTATTGATCAAATAAAGATTTTAGAAGTTCTTTATAAAGTTGATAAGATTATAATGACTAAATCTACTAGAACAATTAAAATCAAGGATTTTCCGATTTTTATTGATCAAATAAGGATTCGAAGTTTTCTAATTATAATCAAATGATTCAAAAAGATATCAAAAACTTCATTGAGATTTTTTATTTTATTTTTTATTTTGTAAATAAAGTAAAATAACAATAAGGAATCTATAAACAATTAATTTTCGAATTTTTACCAAAAAAATACTTGGAGATAATTGATTCTTATAATATCGATTATATTCTTCTAATACAGATATATATAGATTCGAATGCTTTCGTATTAGATTGTTATTTATCAGAATAGAATTTTGGATATTCAATGGAATATTCTATATTATTCAATTTCTTTTTGTTGATCAAAATATAAAGAAATTATAATATTTATAAATACAAATTATTTGTTATTATCGAATTCATCAGGAAATATTATTATTATTATTTCAAATCAATTGAAAATTATATTATTTTTATTGATTATTTATTATTTATAAATTTTCTTTCTTTCAATTCTCAGATTAAAAATATATATATTTGTTAAATAATAGAGCTTTTCATTTTCAACATTACTATTATTCATATCCTAAGAATTTGTAATAAAATTATAGATGCATTTTCTTATATTATTTTTCTAGATTTTGATTACAAATCAAACAATCTTTTAGATTCTTTAAGAGAATTATATAATATAAATAATCCTAAATGGATTTAGAAAGATAATATTGAAGGTTACAAAAAACTTTTTCGTTTTTGAGAAATTCAATATTTGTAAAAACAATTAGATCTTCAAGATCATGATACTTTTTCTATATTATTTTTGAAAGAGTCAATAATTACTAATTATTTTATAGTTATCTCAAATAATATTCAATATAGTTCGATTATAAATAAATATAATGAAGATCTATAATATAATTTTATATATATTTATATAATGATTCAAATTCTCTCTGAAAATCTTTCCAAATTTGAGAAAGCAATCTTTTTTTTAGATATATCAAAAACTTTTATATATTTGAAAATGAATTATATTTTTTCTTTCGTAGAATTAATAAATATTATATTTTTAAATCTAAAGTTTTAAAAATATTAGCTTTTGTTTATAATTTAAAAGATTATTATACAATAAAACTCATTATTAAGAAATTTAGAAATTATTAATAATTAATATTAGTTATTGATATCAAATAATATATTCAAGATTGTATAAAATATATCAAATATAATATACAATAAAAAATATTTTATTTCAAACTTTATAAAATTGATCGTTCTTTAATTCTTATTAGCTTCGATTTTATAGGATTTTTTCTATTTATTCTAATCAATAAAATTGAAATTCTTAAAATGATCTAATTAATAATTCAGAAATTTATCAAAATCGATATCATTATTCAATCTTTAGATTTCAATAATAAAATGTTAGATAAAGAAGGTTTTATTTACTTTTCTTATGTTCTTTTTATTATTAATTATTTTTTATATTATATTTGGGATTTTTCAATTATTGAAATAACAAATGCTGAAACGATAAAATGTTTGAATTGAATATTTAATACTTTTGGAATTCTGATCAAAGGATTTTATAATTCAGATATTTATTTCGAAAATAAAATAATTAAGCAATTTGCTAAAGAAATTGAAATGCTATTCATCTTCATAATTATAAAAGTTAAGAAATCTTTTAATATAATCGAAAAAGGAAAAAAAAAATTTTAAAGAATCCTCAAAAAGATTGATTCAGGAATTGAAAATTGATTTATAAAAGTTCAAATCTCAATCAATTTATTCAATATATAAGAAATCAATTATTTAGAATATTTTCCTTATAACATTCTTTTTAAATATCAATCTATAAAATATTTAGAGATTAAATATCTTTTAAATCAATATTTCGAAATTCAAAACTTTTTATTCAATATTATAGACTTCAATAAAGACTTTTCAAAAAAGATTTATTAATCAAAAATCTTCGATTTTATATACAATAGAAAATTAATTCAACAAAAAATCTTATAATAATCTGATTGAAAAAAGGTATTAATTAAAGAAAAATACAATATAAATATTTGTAATTATATAATTTTCGATCTTGATTAAATGATTATACTTTATAATAAAGTATCTATCAAAACAATATTTTATTCAATTTATTGTAATGTATTTATAGTAATTGGTCCTACAAGAAATTATCAAAATCCTATCAATTATGATAAATCAATAATAAACTTATTTATCGATCTTTTTATATCGATTATCTTAAATCTTTAAGTTTAAAATAAACCATTTACAAATTTCATTCGAAAAAACATCCCTGAATATTAAAATCTACAAATTAATACATTTAAATCAATTCTTCCTTCTATTCTACAAAATAGAAAAAGCCCTTAACAACCCGAAACAGAAATCAAACTATAATAACAACAAATATATTTTCAAATCAAAATTATTAATATAAAAAGATTATATAAGATACATTTTTCATTTCAATAGAACCTAAATTATATACAAAATCAAAAGAATTTGATCGAATTTGTATATAGTCAGAACTTCAATAAACCGATTAATTGATAAAATCATATATATATCCAAAAAAAAAAAAATAAAAAACCTATTAAAAGGAAAATTAATATCATTACAATTTTCAATATTGTTAAGGATTTAAATTTATCAATAAAACGATTCTTTTGAATCTTAATAAACTTTAATAAATTTATTTTGAATAGATCATTTTCAGCAAACAGTCTTATAGATTTTCCTTTCAAGCTTTCAATCGTTTTCTTTAATCAAATCGAGACTTTATATTCAATTCGATTCGTAAATAATTATAAATATTATATTATTTTGTAACCGTTTCCATCGTGTTTACTATAGAATATTAATAATTTGTTGTTGAAAAAGCAATGGATTTCTTTTTTTAATTAAAACAAAAGCTATTGAAGAAATTCGTAAATCGGCTTCTGTTAAAAGAAAAGTATCGGAATTTATTGAATTTTTCAATAATAATAATGAGAATATTGAATAGATTGATAATAAAAAATTATCGAGAGAAGTATTTGTAGTTTTGATAAAATTGATAATATTGATAATAAAGAAAAAGATAATTAAAAATAAAGATTTTTCAGAATTATTCAATATTGATATTATAAATAATATTCCAGATAAGTATAATTCATATAAAAAAGTTTCTATATCAAAACAATGAATATAATAAATTGAATTTTTGTTAATCAATAATTAATCGCTAATGAATCTCTTGAATTACAATTTCGAACTATAGATAGTTCTTTTTCTATTATATAAATCTTACAAATTATCTATTGGAATTCTATCATTAAGAAATATATTAAATATATATTTCATTAATCATATTATGAAGGCGGCAAGTAGGATAACAGGTATAACTTTTATTAATAAGATATAGTTCAAGGAGTTACGATTTTATAATAGAAATAATCTTTAAATATATTTATATATAGTACTTGTTCTAATAAAAAAAACTTATACTAATTATATTTGTACAATTATATAATAACAATCTAGATATATATATTGATAACAAATCAAACTCTAATATAAAAATATCTATTTAAAATAAATATTTCTTTTTTATTTTATTAATAGATTTATTTTATAAATCAATTTAAACGAAATAAAAGATTTGAAATCGAAGAACATTATAAAGTAATATTTGCAATCTATATAATTGAATGGCTTTCTTAGATTTGTAAGAATAGAATAGATGGAAACATTTTGATATCTATATATATGTCACGGGTTCGTAACCCGTTCCTAGCTAGTCTGCATGGATGCCTGAGGTATCCATCCCTTATATAGTCGATGCTCTTCCTAATACCTTCTTCCCTTCTTTGTAGAATATTATTATATTATAAAATATTCTATTATTACTATAATAGTATATTCTATTTTTCAAAAAGACTTTATTATTGAATAGGAAAAGCAATCTAGTCTTACTACGAATAATCAATTTTATAAAAAATTCGGAAATTTCGATCAATAATATATCGATAAACAATAAACAATATATTGATTCGATTCAAATCTAAACTCAAATCTAGATTCAGATCCAGATCTCGATTTGATCAATATTATATCGTTATATAATCGAAATTAAAGATTTCATAATCATATTTCAATTTTTAAGATTGTCTTAAAAAATTCATTATTATATTAAACATTACTCAATCAATCCCATTAGAATTATCAGTATTTCTAGTTTAATCAAAGATGATATCTAAGTTTCGAAAGTATATTAAATTTGTTTTCTTCAATTATCAATGATTTATATATAAGCTTTCTAATATCAAAAATGGAGATCTTAAAGATCCAATTTCTATTTTTGATATATTTATCAATATATAGAACTCTGAAGTTATTATATATATATAATATCTATTCTATTTTATAATGCAAATATTAATTCAAATAGAATAATATCGATAAAAGATATATATATTATAAAAAGATCTACAATTAAATAATATAATTAATACTAGATTAATAATTTAGAATTTTATTTTTCAAGAACAATTTGATTAATCATTTATCGATTCAAACCCTTTTGTATTAATCTATCAATTATAACAAATTATAAAGAATCTTGAATCATTCAAAAATGAAAAAATAAGCTTTTTGATTTGATAAAGTAAATACAAAGATTAAAAAATAGATTTATATATCTATTGAAAAAACGATACTATAGTTTTTAATATAAAACAAAAGAAATTATTATATATAATCTTCCTTTTGGAAAATATAATTCGATAAGAAAAATGAAAAGATATAAAAGGGATTATAAATAATATATCGGAATTTATTATTGTAAATATATTTTTGAAGAAACTCGATAGTTTTTATATTTCAATTGATACTAAATACAAAACAGCAATCAAATTCGATAAACTCAAAATGAACGAAAAAATTCTGTTTTCCTTTTTTTATTCACAATTAGAATATTTGAATATATTTAATAGTAAAATTCTTCGAAAAAGAGTTTTTATAATAAAACAAAAAGTTATTAACGAATTAAAGGTATTAATAAAAAGTGATTCAAATCCTTATGAATTTATTAATATTGAAAGATAAAAAAAGAAATTCCAAATATAATATCAAAATTGTTAGAATAATAAATACTATAATATAAACTCTTCGAAATCTGATTCAATTTATATTCAATATCAAATATTATTTGTATTTTATATTCAAAGCTATTTTATAGATCTTAATATAATTAGAATCCTGAAGCAAATACAAAAAGAATATAAATACATTTATGGTTTATATCATTTTTGTAAACAATCCGATTATCGAATTATAAATTATAAAACCAAAAAAAAAATCGATATTATAAAAAACGCAAATAGATATAAAGGAAATTCTTGCGAAAATAATTATTTACAAAATAATTATCAAATACAATAACAAAATCAACAATATCATTTTAGTAATTCAATCAATCGAAATAGTTATTAACGAAAAAGATATCAAATATAATTTTAAATCCAATAATATTGATTTTTTAATTCAATTGATTATAATAATCTTTAATAAGGTAATTATCAGAGTTACAATAATTATCAATAATAATCCTTTAATATATTCAATAATTTCATTGAAAAAGAAGTATTAGTATTATTAGAAAATATATCTAATATATTTCTTTATAATATAATATCATTATTATTTATATCTATTTACAAATATTTAAAAAAAAGCTTAATCTTTATGATAAGTCGTTTATAAAAATTATCAAAAGATACAAAATGAATAAAATAAATAATAAATAATAAGGAATCTTTACAATTTAATTCGATAAATAGCAAATCTTTATTCATTCAAATTATTATATTCTTAATATACTCTTTTTCTTTCAATATAACTAATTTGATTGATAATAAATATTTAAAAAAAGTATTTATTAATTATTCTTTTATTAAACAAAATAATATTATAATTCAACTTTTACTATATCGTTGCGAATTCTATTTGGCAAACAAAAACATTACAGATATTATCATTAATTATTTTATAATAAATATAATAATAAAATAATATAAAGAAATATAATTATTCTTTATTACAAAACTTTCTAAAAAGATTTCAGTTATTTTCGGATTATTATAATTATAATATTATAATTTATATATAAATTAATAAAATATAATTCTTTCTTTCAATTCTTAATATTATATAATGTATTGTTATTTTTATAATATACTCAATCTAATATAGATATAAACAATCTCTTTTTCAATATATATAAATAATATATACAAAAATAATATATTTACAAAACCATCTATTAATAAAATCCTTAATATATTATTCTTAATCAAAATTTTCCTTTCTAAAATAAAAAAGAATCTGTTACGGGTTCATCTCCCTTCACCTGCACGTGATCATGTGTGCCTTAGGCACACATGCATACACTCACTTCTATATAGTCAGATCATCTCTTTGACCTTCTTCTCCTCCTCGTAATACAACAATAGATCAAACCTACACATACCTTTTCCTTTACCATAATAGTTTATACTACCCTTTCAAAGGCTCTATCATTTTACAAAATGATCTGGCCTTGCCAAATCATTTGCAGGCTTTTGTATCTGTTTTCGATTGCTTTTGCATTATTATAACTTATTTGCTTTTATGCAATCGTATTTCTTATTTGCTTTTATACAGTTTCTAATCCCTAATTGCTTTTATACGATTGTATTTATTCGCAGGCTTCTGTATTTGTTTTTGATTGCTTTTATGTAATTGCAAATTCCTTATCGATTATTTTGTACAATTGTAATTCTTTTTATAATAACTTCCGATTCTACATCTGCTGGTAATGCAACTTCTATTTCTATCAAAGGAATTCGTATTACAATCCAACAAATCTTCGGTCAATAATCTATTATTATACAAATCCTAGTAGAATTGGATACTTCAATAATATCAAACCTCATTGCCAGTTCTAATAAACAAATTGTTTATCTAAATTATATTTTCTCTATCATTGAAGATCGTTTTACTATTCAAGTTATTTATATCGTTATTCAAACAAATAAGATCAAAGAATTCAAAGCGGAAAACGTTAAGTTTCTTCACATTCTAACTAGCAAGTAAATTTAGTTGAACGCTGATAATACTGTTATTAGCCAGAAACCGATCATTCCTTGTTAAATTCAAAAAGACCTGTCTGTTTTTAAAGGCGAAAGATCTAATATTCTTGTTCGATAAAAGGATTATCAATCCTGAAAATTGGATTTATAATTTTATTGGATAATCGATTTACAATTTTTTGTTTTCGAACAAAAGAAAATTAACTATACTATTAATCTTTTCGATGGTTAAATATAACAAAAGTGTATTATAAATATCACCAAATTCGTTAACGATTTTATTTGCTTCGATTCTATTATTTCGTTTTTGACCAAATTGGACAAATTATATATCTTTGTGAATATCGAAAAAGAAACCTTGCTCAAATTCGATAAGCTTTTTATAGATCTAAAGGAATCCTTTTCGGTTTTCTTCTCTATGTTATCTCATCTTGCTAACTCTTGCTACAAATCTGATCGCAAGATTGTTAATGCGATAAAACAAAAGGTTACAATCCCCTTTTGAATTTTGGTTATTGGTGATTCGAATTTTTGTATAGTTGATAATATTGATAGTTGGCAAAAGAAATTCTTTATTTAGAATTAGAATCTTTGTAATACTAAGTATTATAATAAAAATTCTGGTAAAGTATTTATTGTTAATGATGATCTTATAGATTTCGATACAATGAAATAAAAAGGACAATAAAAAAAGGGTTTGCAAAATAAAAAAAAGAAGTTTAATCCTACAGTTTCTTGCAATTATTGTAATAGAATCGGTTACCTTCAGATTGATTGTTATACTATTTATAATGTCAATAATAATCTTCTTTTTGGCAAATAAGTTTTTGTTAATATTTTTTCTAATTGTAATATTATTGTTTCAATTAATCCGGTCTTTGATCAATATATTGTTGTTCTAGTTTTTTGAAATGTTAATAGATTTAATAATAATCGCAATGGATTTCGAAAAGGATATATTGGTAATTGGGTATAAAGCCAACAGTACCTGAATTAAGTATAATAACAAAGTTATATCGAATCAAAAAAGGTTGTCTTTATATCCAGTTCAATCAAGGAAAATCCCGAACAGGGAAAAGATTAACCTCTACGAAAAATCGTTTGTAAAGGAATACTAAAGGCAAAAAGGTAAATCGAGGAATAGATAGAGATAAACCATTGCAATTCAACTTTATAAATAACAAATCTCTACTCGTTAAAATCACTATGTTCCTTGCGTATGAAAATCCCTTTATTGTTATAAGTCTTATTAATAATGGATACTCTAGAGAAGTTTTTGCTAATTGTTCTTTTGTTTCCAAACACAATATCGAAATACAACTCTTACCTCACCTTTACGAACTCCGACTTGCCGATGGAAAGATCGTCGATAGAATTATAGAATATTTTGTGATGGAAATCGTTATAGGGGATCACCATAAGTATTGATCTTTTTACATTATCCAACTTTCATCAGAGACACTGTTAATCTTTAGTTTATTATAATTATAGTGTTACAATCCTATTATCAATTGGACGGAGATGAGTTTAATATTCTTTTCAAACTATTGCGCTTTCAATTGCTTAATGTGTTATAATTCAGAGCCAGTTACCGCACCAACAATCCCATTTTCGATCAAGGAACAAAAGGATCTAGCAAAAATTACTCTACAACAAATCGTTGATATTATCGAATCTTTAAATAAATTCCTTATCGATCCTAATATAAAAATTAAATGCACAATTTATAAATACTGCTCTCCATATATCAAGGATTGTCCAAAGGACGATATCGATTGTTCATTTATTCAAACGCTTTCTATTTTTAAAAGAACTTCTTATAAAAAACCTTCTATTGAAGAGATACCAGATGAAGGTTATATATTACAATCTGACGATTCTTCTATTGATCTCGAATTTCAGCAGGGTCTGATGTCTGGTATAAATCATTATCGAACAAAGCACTACGGAGAACTAAATAATCAAGTACAGATGATTCCCAATTGTCTGCATCCAAAATCGATCTTAAAGATTGCAAATCGGTGTCGGTTTATTTACAATCCAAAAAACTGTTTGCCCTTGTTTTCTATTGAAGAATTCCTTATACCTATTTACAAAGATATAAGTCCAAATATAAATGATATTCGTTGATTGCAAATTTCTAACTTTGTTTCGTTTTGTCAACAAGATAACATTCGGGTTATCCGATTGATATGGGATGAATTGGATATTGCACAGAAAACTGTTGAGCAAGATTATCTGCGATAGGCTATGTTGTCCTCGATATTTACAAAAAGGGATTTTCGATCGATTTTATAAGGGCAAGGTAATATAATAGAGATGTTTTCTAGAACTTTATTATAACTTTATGATTTTATATACAATTGTTACAAGCCGCTTCATTTGCGAAAAATCTCTGAAGTTGATGTCGATAAATTTTTAATTGGCAAATCTTCCCTTAATAACGATCAAATACGACAAAAGCTTTCTATATGGTTACAAGACAAATTTCTTGCTTTCCTTTTACATTATGTAGATAAATTGCCGCCTCGTCGAATCTGGAATCACAAAATTGAGTTGATGTCTGGTAAAGAGCCATTTTATTTCAAAAACCGTTTTTTATTGTTAATGGAGTTGGTAGTAATATACAAATAGTTTGATGATAATCTTTTCAAAAGGTTTATTCGGGAATCGAAATCGCGATACGCTTCTCCTTTGCTATTGGCTGTCAAGCTGGAAGGGGGGGTCCGTATTTATCAAGATTATCGAGGATTAAATAATGTTACTATAAAAAATCGTTATCCATTACCCATTGTTTACGAAACATTGAACGCTTTTTGTAATGCAAAAATTTACATCAAGTTTGATATTATTGCAGCGTTCAACAAATTGCGAATTGCTGAAGGGGATAAATGGAAAACTGTATTCATTATTTGTTTTGATCTTTTTGAATCTCTAATTATACCTTTCGATCTTTGCAATACACCTGTATCGTTCCAATATTATATCAATCATATACTTTTCGACGAGTTGAACAAGTATTGTATTATATATCTCGATAACATTCTAATCTATTCCGATAATCCTGTAGAGTATAAAAAGTATATCCGTTAAGTAGTTCAAAAGTTAATGGATGTTGGATTACAGATTGATATTAACAAATGCGAATTCGAAATCACAAAAACAAAGTATTTGGGTCTTATCATTACAACCGAAGATATCGAAATGGATTAAGAAAAGGTTACAATTATTATATCTTAAGAATTACTTTTATATATAAAAGATTTACAACGATTTCTCGATTTCGTTAATTTCTATCGACGTTTTATAAAAGATTTTTCAAAGATTTGTCGTTCTCTCAACGATCTCTTGCGGAAGAATATTATATGGGATTGGACCACAGATCATATAAAGGCTTTTGATACTTTAAAAAGAGCTTTCACAATAACGCCGGTTTTGGTATACTTTGATTACAGGCGGAAAACTGTTTTGGAAACCGACGCTTTCGATTGGGCTTCAGAAGGAGTTCTCTTGCAATACAATGATGATAACGTTTTACATCCAGTCACTTATTTTTCATCTAAGCATACAACAACGAAATGCAATTATAAGATCTACGACAAAGAATTATTCGCTATTATCAAGACAATGAAAGAATGGCGTTCAAAACTTCAAGGTTTATAAAAAGAGTTCGAGATTCTCATTGATCATAAGAATCTCGAATATTTTATGATTACAAAAGCTTTCAATCAATGGTAAATGCGATGGTCTGAATTTCTGTTTCAATATAATTTCTGTATAGTTTATCGACTAGGAAACAAAACTATTCGATTAGATGTATTAAGTAGAAAATATAAAGATCGACTGTATCGCTTTGATCCAAACGATAAACGTCTAAAGAATCGAAAATGCATTGTCCTCCCTCAAAACCGTTTTGATGATGACCTTTATAAGGATTTGATTGGGTATATCAATTTGACACCAATGAAAACAATAATACCACTCCATGACCAACCAATTGATACCTTAATCGATACAGCGTATACTAAATCCGATATTGTAGATTAATTTATTTCTGCTCTTAATGATTCATCGATAACTAAATGGTCAAAAGAGTATCGTAAAACCTTCCGGATCGCTATATAAGATTGTTCGATCCAAAATAATAGAATTTACTACCGGGATAAGATTTGGGTTTCATTAGATAATGAACTCAAACTCCAAATTATTTATCGAATTTATTCTTCTGATTTTGCCAACCATCCTGATCAAACTAAAACGATCGATTTTATCTCTCGTATATACTGATGGTTTAACATGCATTTGGAGATTGCATTCTATATAAAAGTCTGCAAACTTTGTATTCACACCAAATCGTTCAAATCGACGCCTCCCGGATTTTTGAAACCGTTGTCTGTCCCTTTTCGCACATGATCTGATATCTCAATCGATTATATTACACCACTCCCGGATTACACTCGTTATAATTCTATTTATAAATATATCTTAATAGTAATCTACAAATTAATTAAAATGAAACATTTCATTGGTACACACATGTTAATAATAAAAAAACTAATCGATACTTTTATCAATTGTGTTTATACATTTTATAAACTTCCGGACAATATTATTTTCGATCGGAGAACACAATTCGTATCAGGATTCTGATTACAACTCTCAGAACGATTGAGAATTACTTTAAAACATTCTTCAGCTTTTCATTCTCAAATAGATAATCAAATTGAACGTATTAATTTGGTTTTGGAGTAGTATTTACAAACTTTTGTTAACTATCATCAAGACGATTGATTGGATTGATTACCCTTAATCGAATTTGCATCCAATAATTTGATCTTTGAAATAACTAATTGCTTACCTTTCTTCGTCAATTACAATTTTAATTCATACCTAGATATTGAATCTAATAAACCTTGTCTACCGGATATGATTCTAACACAAAAACAGGAATTCTTTAAAGGTAATAGAATTACAAATCGTATAGAACATATCTTGAAACAATTTTATGCCTTTATACAGTAAACAATTGCCACTTATGAAGATTATACTAATCACCACCGCTCTGATTCATTTTGCTATACAATTAATCAAAAAGTTTTTATCAATACCAAAAATATGAAGACTTTATACAAAACAAAAAAGCTAGATAATAAATAAATCGGCCTTTACGAGATTATCAAAGTTTATTTTTATATTTATTTTATTCAATTGTCTAAGAATATTAAAATCTTCCCTGTTTTCCATTATTCTCTTTTACTTCTAGTTTATATTAATCCTTATTTTCCAATTCAAACAACGATTAACGAATCCGAATCCCTAACTATATGGGACAGAATTTTGGAACAGAACAACAATGAGGATAAGCTTGTTTAGAAATGGATATTTGAAGGGGTTTTAGATAATTATGATAAAGATGGTTATCATTATTTGATCAAATGGAGATACTACATACCAACTTGATAATCAGTTAATGACTTAAAGGGTAACGAGAAGGTTCTTATCGAATATCATCGCTTTCATCCAGAGAAGTTAGGGCCGCTAGTTTGGATCCTAAAGTATTCCGATACTACTATATTGCAACCGGAACCATAGAATTTGCAATCGGAGTTACACAGTGCGATTGCTACACCTACTCTACGAAGATCCATTTGCATCAAGATTGTTCACTTCGTCTAAAGGTATATTACATGTTATAACAATAAAGAATATAATATTATTAGGGGATATCATATGTTTTTTTTTTTGTTTAAAAATCTAATTAAAAAAAGAGATCTGTATTTCTTCTTTATTTTTCTTTATTTTTTAATGCCCATTTAAGGTCAAATAGGTTTCTTGAGGAGGGGGTACTATTATAGGTTCATCTCCCTTCACCTGTATGTGATCATATATGCCTTAAGCACACATACATACATTCACTTTTATATAGTCAGATCATCTCCTTGACCTTCTTCTCCTCCTCGTAGTACAACAATAGATCAAACCTACACATACCTTTTCCCTCACCGTGATAGAATCCTTTTCGATATCTATTATCGT
Organism: Sclerotinia nivalis; assembly: GCA_029531795.1. Taxonomy (NCBI): domain Eukaryota; kingdom Fungi; phylum Ascomycota; class Leotiomycetes; order Helotiales; family Sclerotiniaceae; genus Sclerotinia; species Sclerotinia nivalis. The sequence goes on from JAPEIS010000003.1 coordinate 1,575,067, forward strand.
TTATAAAAAAACGAAAATAACGAAATATATACTCGAAATTTTAAAATCGATTTAAAAAAATCGTTAGAACAAGATTACAATAAATCAATTGTTACAAATAAAGATTATAAATCAATAGAAAACTTTGAAATCAATTTTTTGATCGATAAAACTTTGATATCTAGTATAAACTATTATTATACAAAAATCTACAACAAAAAAACTTCGTTTCAAATTCAAATAATACCGAATCAATATATTATTTATTATAAATCTATACAAAAGATCGCTAATTAATATCAATCGAAATCAATCCCAAAAAACAAATCTTTATTATTACTACCAATTCCAATTCCAAAAAAACGAATTGAGAATATTTTTAATACAAAATCAAATCTAAACGATATTCATTAATTATAAATTACTAATTTTATATTCTTTTATCAATAAGATGATATAAAAATTGTATATCTTATATAAAAATAATTATATAAAACAATAATAATTCTATCTTTTCAAGAACAAAACTTCAAAATATATTATATAAAAAAGAGCAATATTATTAATATATTAATCAAAATCTCTTCAAAGCTTTACGATTTTGTTTATCATTATTATTAATCAAAACATCTTTGAAAAATAACAAAAATAGATATTGAGAAATTTCTCAATAGTAAATCGTCCTTTAATGATAATGAAATCAAGAAAAAACTTCTTTTATAATTTCAAAACAAATTATCTACTTTTCTATTTCATTATACAAATATACTTTCTATATACTGAATATAAAATTATAAAATAGAATTGATATCTAGAAAAGAACCTTTATATTTCAAAAATCATTCTTTATCTTTTCTCGAATTGAAAGTAATTTGTAAATAAATCGACGATAATCTCGTTAAAGGTTTTATTCGAGAATCAAGATCATATAGTACAATTCTATTACTTTTAATAGTTAAATCTAACGAAAAAGTTTGTATTTATTAAAATTATTATAGATTAAATAATATTACTATTAAGAATCGATATTCTTTATCAATTGTTCGGAAAACTTTGGATATTTTTTGTAATACAAAAATCTATATCAAATTAGATATTATTATTATTTTTAATAAGTTTTATATTACAAAAAACAATAAATGAAAAACCATTTTTATTATTCAATTTGGATTATTTGAATTATTAATTTTACTTTTTAATCTTTATAATATATCAATATCATTTTAATATTATATTAATTATATATTATTTAATGAATTAGATAAATATTATATTGTATATCTCAATGATATTCTTATATATTCCGAAAATAAAAAATAAAATCGAGAATATATTTGTAATATAATCCAGAAACTACAAAATACTAGTTTGCAAATCAATATTAATAAATACGAATTCGAAATAATTTCTATGAAATATTTAGATTTTATAATTATAATTGAAAATATAAAGATAAATCAAGATAAAGTATCAATTATCATTTTTTAAATATAATCAATATCTATCAAAGATCTATAACGATTCCTTGGTTTTGCAAACTTTTATTATCGATTTATAAAGGATTTTTCAAAGATTTATTATTTTTTAAATGATCTTTTAGAAAAAGAAATAATTTAACAATAAAAAAACAATTATACAATAATATTTGAAAATCTAAAAAATGTATTTATAATAATTTCAATATTAGTTTATTTTAATTACAATAGAAAAACTATATTGGAAACAGATACTTTAAATTGAACTTCGAAAGAAATACTTTCTTAATACAATAACAATAACATTTTACAATTAATAATATATTTCTTTTTGAAATATTTAATTACTAAATATAATTACGAAATCTATAATAAAGAATTGTTAATTATTATTAAATCAATAAAAGAATAACAATCAAAATTATAAAGATCCCAATAGGAATTCGAAATCTTGATTAATTATAAAAATATAAAATACTTTACAATAATAAAAGTTATAAATCAATAACAAATACAATAATCAAAGTTTCTATCTTAATATAACTTCCGAATTATTTATCGATTAGAAATCAAAACAATCTATCCAAACATTTTAAATCGCTGATAAAAGGATCGATTTAATAATTCTGATTTCAATAATGAACATTTGAAAAACCGAAAATGTATTGTTTTACCTATTGATAAATTCGATATAGATCTATATAAAAAACTTATAAATGAATTTTCATTAACTACAATAGATTAAACAATATCATTCGAAAATAAATCTATCAATGAATTCATTGATACAATATACAATAAATCAAATATAATTAAACAATTAATATCAACAATCGAAGATTCCCTTATAATCAAATAACCAAAAGAATTCCAAAAAATTCTACAAATAGCTATACAAGATTATTACATTCACAATAATAAAATCTATTATCGTAAAAAACTATAGATCCCTTCTGATAACGAATTGAAAGTACAAATCATATACAGAATATATTCGTTGGATTCTACTGATCATTCTGATTATACAAGGATTATCGATTTGATTTCTAAAAACTATTAATGATTATAAATACATTAAGAAATAAACGTTTATATTCAAATTTGCAAATTTTATATCCGGACAAAATCTCCGAAATCATCCCTTTCAGATTTCTTGAAATCGTTGTCTATTCCTTTCCGATTCTGATTAGATATTTCGATCGATTATATTATATCTTTATTAAATTATAAATATTACAATTCGATATACAAATATATATTAATAATTATTTATAAATTAACAAAAATAAAACATTTTATAAATACAAGATCTTTAATAATAGAAGAATTAATCAATACTTTCATTAATTATATTTATATATTATATAATCTACTGAATAATATCATTTAAAATCGAGAAATACAATTTATATCAAGATTCTAAATACAATTCTTTAAACGATTGAAAATAACCTTTAAACATAATTCGGTTTTTTATTTATAAACAAATAGACAAACAAAATCAATCAATTCAATTTTAAAACAATATTTATATATATTTATAAATTTTCATTAAAACAATTGAATAAAATAATTATCTCTAATAGAATTTACTTCAAACAATTTGATTTCTGAAATTACAAATTATTCATTATTCTTTGCGAATTACAATTTCAATTCACAATTAGATATAGAATTTAATAAATCTTATCCCTCAAATATAACAATAACTCAAAAATATAAATTCTTCAAAGAAAATAAAATAATCGATAAAATAAAGTATTTCCTAAACTAATTTAAAACATTTGCAAAACAATTTATTACAATCTACAAAAAATATACAAATCGAAATAGATTAGATTCATTATAATATATAAAAAAAATAAAAAATATATATAAATACAAAAAATATAAAAATATTTTATAAAATAAAGAAGTTTAATAACAAATAAATTAAATTATATAAAATAATAAAGGTTTATTTATATATTTATTTAATCGAATTATTAAAGAATATATAAATCTTTTCAATATTCCATTATTTATTATTAAAACCAATATATTCAATACCTTATTTCCTAAAATAAATTATAATTAACAAATCTGAATCAAAAACTACAAAAAACAGAATCCTTGAAAAAGAAAACGAAAAGAAAGAACCAATCCAAAAATAAATATTTGAAGATATACTCGACAATCACAATAAAAATGATCATTATTATCAAATCAAATAGAAACATTATATATCAATCTAATAATCAATATCAAATCTAAAAAGTAATAAGAAAACTCTAATATTATTATTTATATTCCGAGAAATCTGAATCACTATTATAGATCTTGAATCACTCAAATACTATAATATTATTATTAACTTCAATTTCTACAAAAATCTTACAATGATCAACAAAAAAGAAAATATAATTTGCTTGAACAGAAAAGTAATATTTTAAATTTTAAAACGGTTTTAAAATTTGAAAGATGATTTTATAATTCAGAAATTTGAGGATCTAGATATTCCAAATAAAGTTTTATTAGAATAATTGTTTTACAAAAGTTTTATCAATAATTTAAGGATAAATTAGACTTTAAAGAAAAAAGTACTATCACTGATTCATAACCCGTTCCTAGCTAGTCTGCATAGATACCTGAGGCATCCATCCCTTCTATAGTCGGCGCTCTTCCTAGCACTTTCTTCCCTTCTTCGTAGAATATCATCATATTATAAAACATTCTACCACTACTATGATAATATAAATACTCTTAGATTAAACTATTCTTATATCTTTCGGGAGATGCAGGACCCCAAGGGGTCCCCAAGAAATAAAATATCATTATCATTATTATTATTATCATCAATAGATTATAAATAATACCTCTCTCTCGAATTCATATTTTTACAATTCCGAAACTATTCTATTTTTATCATCAATTAGAAAATCATCAAATAGAATATTGATTCAAACAAAACTACAATCTTGAAATTAATAATCTTAAAACTAAAAATATCTAATATAAAATCGATACTAAATCGAAATATTACGAAGGCGACGGGTGAAATAATAGATATAACTTTTATTAATAAAATATAGTTCAAGGAGTTACGATTCTATAATAGAAACAATCTTTTAAATACATTTGTATATGGTGCTAGCCCCGACGGGGGCTAGCCTACAATTATTCGAGGGCCGACCCGTATAGATCGGGAACCCGGCGGTCTCCGTATATCCTATACGGGGACCCCGTGACACGAAACCTATAAAACCAATTCCTCTTTAATAGATATTTATATATAAATACAATAATCAAAACTTAATCACTTATTATCATTCCCAATTAATAATCCAAAAAGATCTTCAAACTAAAAATACTATTGAAACTAAAAATACTATTGTATTTACAAATCAATTATTCCGAATCATTATAATAATCATTATCAAATATAATCTCGAAATCAAACAATATAATATAATCAATATCTTCGTTAACACTCTATATAATTCTTCGAATATTCTAATTGTATACTATCTTTTCAACAATTACAAAATCCTCAATAAAAATATCATTATTAATCGAGCTTTGCATAATCTATATAACTTTTCAACTATATAATTCAGAGATTTCATTCAAACATTCGAAAAACTAGAACTAATATAATATAAAAAGAAATCATATATTTATATCAATTCAAAGTATATTATTATAATATTATTCTTTATAAATAATATTCAGATTATATATTACAAAAAGAACAAATCAAATACTATCAAAATCATAAAAAGAATCAAAATTATATATAAATTATATAATTTTAAAAACACAAAATGATTTCTAGAAATACATATCCTTCGTAATCGATCTAAGAAAAAACTATAACTAATTTATAATATATATATTGAAAAGATTATTAAAAAGTTCAAAATAACAAATAAAATTACAAATATACTATTATCTATAATAATATTTCGGAAGAACTCAGATCAAACTCTAATATATATAATCACAATAAAAACAAATATATCATTCGTTATTTTACAATTGAATCACTATCTAATCAATCTCTTAAATAAATATATAAAAACCATTGATCATTATCTCGAATATCTTTGAAATACAAAATTCCTTATAATACAATATAACGATAATCAAATACTATAATTTTTCATTTTCTCAAATATTTCTTTCGCAAATAATCCTAATACTTATCGATCATTCCAAAGATACATTATATCCTTTTTCGATAATTTAATTATACAAAAAGTATCTAAATAAAATATTATAATTACCTCAATTATTGAAACCGAATTACTTGATATTAAATATATATTAAAAGAAACTATAACAATTTTATAATTTCTAAAAAGATTAATCTTATAATAAAAGAACCAATAATTATATTCTATAATAACTAATAAACTATCAAACTAATAATCAATAAAAATAAATAGATCACAATCAAATTGAAGTATATCGATATACAAAATATATAATTATAACAGGAATATTCAAAAGAAAACTTCTATATAATCTACCTTTCAATTATCGATATAACCATCAATAGATTTATCAAGAATCTTACACAATAAAGGTTCGAACATTTCGATTTATTCCTAAATCTACAGAGTATAAATAATAGAATTATAATAATTGAATAAAAATAATCATAGATCATCTACTATATTATACATCTTCGAACTTAACATTATTATAATACTATACAAAATTGATGAATTTTGTTTGTATATATATACAATATCAGCTAATTCGTAATTACTATTATAATATCATCCTAATTAAAAATCTTTAATAAAACAAAATTAATTATTAATATACTATCAATTATTCTTCCTCTTTCCTTTTTTCGATATCTTTTCTCTCTTCGATTCTCAATTAAAATTTATATATAAATAATACTATTCAAATAAAAACAAAAGATCAATTGTATATATATACAAACAAATTTCTTCAAATTAATATATAATCTAAACCCTCCTCAATTCATTTTTATATAACTAATATTATATATAATATTAATTGAAAGCTCGGAATCATTCTTTGATCGATCGTATAAACCTACAAATAAATTCCTTCGAATTTATATACGACCGAAATCCTTCTCAATTCATTTGTATACAATAATTATCAAGACTTGAATCACCTTTAGTATCACTCTTCTAATAATCAAAAATAATATATTACAAAAATAAAAAAACTTACTTTTTAGATCTTCTTAAATCGTATTTTCCTTTCTTCGAAACATTATTATAATTTTGATCGAAATCGATTATATTAATTATAGATTATCTACTATATTATATATCTTTGAATTTAATATCATTATTATACTATATAAAATTGATGAATTTTGATTATATATAGTAAACACGACCGAAACGATTACAAAATGATTAAGTTGAGGTTGCGCATTTTTTTATTAAACTAGATTGAATTGAAGTGATTATATAGACTTTTTTGAAGTTATATTATTTGTTTCCTTTTTGGTATAGTATCTAAACCGGAGCTGAAACAATATGTATTTTTGTATATTTCTTTTATTTAAAGGTTTTTGAAGTTATATATATATTGTCTTTTTGTTAATTGAAATAGTAATCTTTTTGTGAAATGATATTTTCGTAGTTTCTAATTTGGTATACTATTTTTATTTTTCTAATTAATGAAAAAGAAGAAATGGATTATATTAATTGAATATTATTCTTGATTTATACTATTTTACTGAAAATATAAAAAGATTTTAAAGTAATTTAATGTTTAAAACTATTCATGAATTGAATTAAAAATATAGTCTTGATTTGATTGAACAAAATAATTGAAAGTTTGAAAGGAAAACTACAAGATCGTTTGCTGAAACTGATTTAATCAGGAATGAATTTATTAAGGTTTTTTATATTCAAAAGAGTTGTTATATTGATAAATCCTTTTATTCTTAACTTTTTTAGAAATTATAATAGTATTAATTTCTTAAATAGATTATTGAGTTTTAAATATGATTTTATCAATTAATCGGTTGATTGAAGTTCTGATTATATATAGATTCGATCAGATTCTTTCGATTTTGCTGAAATGGAAGATGTATTCTATATGATCTTCTTGTAATATATACTTTGATTTGAAAATGAATTTTGTTGTTATTATAATTTGATTTTTGTTTCGGATTGTTAAAGGTTTTTTCCGTTTTGTAAGATTGAAGAAAAAGTTAATTTGAAAGTATTAATTTGTAAATTCTAATATTCAGGGATATTTTCTTCGAATGAAACTTACAAATGATTTGTTTTGAATTTAAAAAATTTAAAATAATCGATATAAAAAAATCAATGAATAGATTTACTATTGATTTGTTATAATTGATAAGATTTCTAATGATTTCCTATAAGATTAATTACTATAAATAGATTATAGTAAATTGAATAAAATTTCTTTTTAATAGATATTTTATTATAGAATATAATTATTTGATTAAGATCGAAAACTATATAATTTCGAATATCTATATTATATTTTTCTTTAGTTAATGCTTTTTTTCAATTAGATTATTATAAGATTTCTTATTGAATTAATTCTTTATTATATATAAAATCGAAGATTTTTGATTGATAGATCTTTTCTGAAAAGTCCTTATCGAAATCTATAATATTGAACAAGAAGTTTTGGATTTCGAGATATTGATTTGAAGGATATTTGATCTTTAAATACCTTACAAATTGATATCCAAAAAGGATCTCGTAAAGAGAATATTCTAAATAATTGATTTCTTATATATTAAATAAATTGATTAAGATTTGAATTTTTATAAATCAATTTTCGATTTTTGAATCAATTTTTTTAAGGGTTCTTTGAAAGAGATCATTATCTTTTTTAATTATATCAAAGGATTTCTTAATTTCTACAATTATAGAAATAAATAATATTCTAAATTTTTTAGCAAATTATTTAATTATCATATTTTCGAAATGAATATCTGGATTATGAAATCCTTTAATCGGAATTCCAAAAATATTGAATATTCAATTTAAGCATTTTACTATTTCAACATTTGTTATTTCAATCATTAAAAAAGTCCAAATTTAATATGAAAAATAACCAATTACAAAAAGAATATAAGAAAAGTAAGTAAAATCTTTTTTATTGAATATTTCGTTATCGAAATCTATAGATTGAATAGTAATATCGATTTTGATAAATTTCTGAACTATTAACCAAATCATTTTAAGGATCTCAATTTTATTGATTGAAATAAATGGAAAAGGTTCTATAAAATCAAAATCAATAAGAATTAAAGGACAATCAATTTTATAAAATTTGAAATAGAATATCTGTCGGGATCACAGTCATATGATCATGAACCGTAGTTAAATCATATGATCGTATTAGATCGTGTGATCATAAGGGACCGTACGAGCTCCTTCAATATGTATTTAAGGAGCTCGTTCTTTCAATATAGATAATGACAATTAAGAATCAAGTTTTATCAAATAGACTAAAGTAAGAGTTCTGGAATCTACTTACCGCACACCATTCGAATTCGTGACAAAATCCTTGCAAAAACCATATTTTCTCATATAAAATTAAATATCAAATAACTTTTTCAATATAGAATAGAATCAATTGAAATTTTGGAATATAATAATTAACTATCAAAACATTTTAGAAAATTATATATTTTATTTTTAATAATTTTTGATTGGAAATTACAAGTATTTAAAGTTGGGAATTTTCAAAATTTTCATTGTGTAACGTTTTTTTCATATTTTCCCTATATAAAATAAGCGATTTTTTTAAACTTTTTCATTTCTTTAATTTCGAATATATATAACTTCAAAACAAAAATAAATAAAAATATTTTGTTCAATTTTTAATAAATCTTGATTAATTATCTTTTTATAAATACAAAATTTAATGAATTATCTTAATATTTCATATATATAATAAAGATTTAAAAAGGTGAAAAATCGTTATTTTTGATGTGATTTCGCTGAGTGTGCGGTGAGTCCAGTCCAGAACTCTTACTTTACACTTTGAACCTTACCATTTCGATACCAACAATATCCTTTATTGTATATTATACTGAGTATACTTTATATAATCTTGAATATATTGTTTGATATTGATAATTAATATTGATTATTAATAATTCCTAAATTTTTTAATTGTAAATTCTATTTTATAATGATCTTCTAAATCATAAACAAAAATTAGTATTTCTGAAACTTCAAATTTGAGAATATACTATTTATTGATTTTACGAAAAAAAAAATACAATTCGTTTCTGAATATATAAAAGTTCTTGATATATTTAAGAAAAACTACTTTCTCAAATTTGGAAAGATTTTTAAAAAGGATTTAAATTGTTATATAAATATATATAGAAAAATATTATAAATCTTTATTATATTTGCTTATAATTAGATTATATTAAATACTATTGAAAATAATTATAAAATGATTAATAATTATTGATTCTTCTATTGATAATATAAAGAATATATTCTGACCTTTAAGATTTAATTGTTTTTATAAATATTAAATTTCTCAGAAACGAAAAAGTTTTTTATAATCTTCAATATCGTTTTTCCAAATTTATTTAGAATTATTTGTATTATATTATAACTCTTCTAAAGAATCTAAAAGATTATTTGATTTACAATTAGAATCTAGGAAAATAATATAAAAAAGAGTATTTATAATTTTATTACGAATTTTCAGAATATAAATAATAGTAATATTAAAAATGGAAAACTTTATTATTTAACAAATATATATATCTTTAATTTAAGAATTAAAAGAAAGAAAGCTTGTAAATAATAAATGATCAATAAAGATTATAAGAGTTCTTGGAATCTACTCACCGCACACCATTCGAATTCGTGACAGAATCCTTGCAAAAACCATATTTTCTCATATAAAATTAAATATCAAATAACTTTTTCATTATCCAATAGAATCAATTGAAATTTTAGAATATAATAATTAACTATATAAAGATTTCAGAAGATTATATATTTTATTTTTAATAATTTTTGATTGAAAATCACAAGTATTTAAAGTTGGAAATTTTCAAAATTTTCATTGTGTAACGTTTTTTTCATATTTTCCCCATATAAAATAAGCGATTTTTTTGAACTTTTTCATTTCTTTGATTTCGAATATATATAACTTCAAAATAAAAATTAATAAAAATATTTTGTTCAATTTTTAATAAATCTTGATTAATTATCTTTTTATAAATATAGAATTTAATAAATTATCTTAACATTTTATATATATAATAAAGATCTAAAAAGGTGAAAAATCGTCATTTTTGGTGTGATTTCGCTTAGTGTGCGGTGAGTCCGGTCCAGAACTCTTACAATTTTCAATAAATCTAAAATAATAATAGTATTTGCTAATGAATTCAATAATAGTAAATAATTTGTATTTATAGATATTATAATTTCTTTGTATTTTGATTAACAAAAAAGAATTATATAATACAGAATATTCTATTAAACATTTAGTATTTTATTCTAATGAATAGTATTTCTGAATAATATAATATCTTGATACAAAAACATTCGAATCTATATATATCTGAATTAAAAGAGTATAATCGATATTATAGGAATCGATTATTTCTAAATATTTCTTTTATAAAAATTCGAAAACTAATTGTTTATAGATTTCTCATTGCTATTCCATTTTATTTGTAAGATAGAAAAAAGAATAAGAGATTTCGATGAAGTTCTTAATTTTTCTTCAGATTATCTATATAATAATTAGAAAACTTCGAATTTCTGTTTAATCAATAAGAATTAGAAAATTCTTGATTTTGATTGCTTTAACAGATTTGATAATTATAATATTATTAGCTTTATAAAGAACTTCTAAAGTTTTTATTTGATCAATAAAGATATATAGTTTTTTGAAAGATAAATATAATTGAATGAAATCAAAACGAAAAAGAATATGATTAACAAAATTAAAATAAACTTCTTTCGAAATTATAGAATCTAAAAAGATATCATTAATATAGAATTTGATCAATATTAGATTGTTTTCAATATTAGATTTAAGTATAAAAGGATATTCTTTATTTATTAAATCGTTTTTAAAAAGAGGAATATAATCGAAAATTATATAAAAAAACTTAAATATAGAAAAATAAGTAATTTGAGTACTTTACAAAACTTTGGTAAATTGTATTTGAATTGAATCTTCTATAGAAAAAATAAAATAATAATAATCTTTTAAATGAAAAAGTATATTCTAATAAGTATATTTCAAATCGAATTATAAATATATTTTATAATTAGAATAAAAAAGAAATTCGTAAACATTTTGAGATAAAATATAGTAATTTTCTAGTATTTATCTTATAATCTTCGAATAATTGAAGATTATATATCTTTTAGAATTAGATTTATAAAAAGGAAGATTTTTGGAATATTCAATATCTAATTTATCAATTATTGTTGGTATTCACATGCTCTTAAAGTATGTGATTCTCACTTAAGCGAAGGCTTCTATATTGAGGCCATTCGCACTCAATAGTTCTTTCGAACCTTGATGTACAATAGTAAACACGACGGAAACGGATACAAAATGATAAATTGAAGTTGCGCATTTTTTTTATTAAACTAGGTTAAGTTGGAGTGGTTATATAGACCCTTTTGGAGTCACGTTACCTGCCTTCTTTTTGGTACGGTATCTACAATATAACCTTTAATTTAGGGGTCAATTACGTAACAATCCAAACGCCCTCACGGAAATCTCTTTTGTGAATAACCTCAATCCGATTATAATCATTTATAATCATTTCTATCGAATACAACAATTACGAAATCGTACCGATACTAATTAATAATTACAAATTAGATCATTTTCAAAATCTTTTCGAAAACCCCGAATAACCTTATTTTTCACTCTTTCCATTTAACAACAACCTCTACAATACCTCAACTTTCTTTCATATATTATTTATATCATTACCAATATCCTCCTTCAAAATTCTACTTCAAACCTATCATTTTCGAATTCGAATCGATTCAAATTTCATACCACTATTACGAAAACTCCAAATAACTTCAATTTTCATACCTATTATCACCATCTATTCGAATTTTATTACCCACTCTTTTCCTTATTCGAATTCAACCCACTTCCTTTTTATTCGATCAATCAGAAAAACCGAAAGTTATTACAATCTCAACATATACACCATCCTGAAACCTTTCGATTTATTTCGATTCATTTCGCTCAATTTTCCACTCAAAAACCTTCGAAAACGCCATTCCCGTTTCTGTATTACAATCAATCCATTTTCAAGTATATTTTGAATACGTTTTTACCACGAAAACTTAATTCGGAAATCATTCTCCACACTATACCGCAATCTACCTTGATTTATCTTTGGTGAAGTATTATTAAACAATGAATCTTTTTCGAATTGTATCATTTTGAAAGGAATTTCAATTACTTCATCTCAATCCTTCAAATTTCTATATCACCATATTATATTCAACTTCTATAATTGATGCGATCCCCTTATTCTAACAATTTTTCGAATCTCTTTAGAAAATTTTCGAAACACCATATCCATTTTGTATTACACACTATTCAATCTTATTATCAATCATTATTATCAAAATACACAATCTCCCTTTTTCAAAAATCTTATTCTTTTCAACTCTTTCTTTTTTTTATTATATATATTATACAATTATACACTACGAAACTATGGCTACAACAAGCTATTTAGTCATTATAGGCGATCTCAAGTTTACAGAACAAGTCTACAAAGGTTTGAAGAAGAAATACAATTCCACTATTGATCCTAACAAAAAAAAACAAAATTCGATATAGGAATACATCTTATTTTGTAGATATCAATATCAACGTATTAAAATATACAATAAAAAGGCTAATGATACTTTTAAAAAGGATTTTAAAAATTAGACAACAAAGAATTTCGTTCTAATTCGTTACTCTTATTTAGCATTTCTTCGAAACGTTCTTTGTAAAAACAATTTCTACATCAATAAAACTGATGAGAATACTTTGAGAAAGAATCTTGCCGATATTCTTATTTACAAGTATTCTATATAGATAAATGAATAATTACAAGAATAACTTCTACATTTCTTAAATATAATATCTCTTACATTTCAATATCATCTCGAAAAGCTCATTTCAATCGATATATATAACTCTTCAATCTTTAACAGTATTACCGACATCAAGAAAAACGCTAATCAAATTGAACCACTTCAGGATTACAACAATAATAATCCATTTCAAACGATTAATCCTTATATTACTATTCCTGAAAGAAACGAAAAGATTATTCAAAGTATTATAAACCTTAGTAAGCTTTATAATAGAAATATAAAGTACAATAATTCCAATAACAATATTCAATACAAATTCGTCATTTTCTATAATCAATACAACAAAATCAATTTATTCTCTTTCTATTGTAGTTTAATTTTTTTTATAATACTACAAAATGAAATATTAAATTTCTATTTTACTATTATTAACCCTTGCAAATTATCTTTTGATGAAAATATATACTATATATATAAATATTTTGAAAATCAAAAATATCAATAAATAACTTTCATCAAATGGACTTTCATTATATTAGTTTTGATTCAAAAGAACAACTCTATTATTATTATCCTCGAATATTTCGAAAAGCTAATCAATATACTTCGGGATCTTCGATTCAACTTTTCTATCGATCAATAAAATAAATCTTCTATACTATTGAAAATCATTATTGTTTGTTATTTTCACCCAATATATAATCTAACTTGCTTTAACCCTACCTCAACCTATACAAACCAAATTAACAAAATACACTTCAATATTATAATCTATAATCTTCCATTCAACAATAATCTACAATTATAGCTTCAGAAAAAACCTTTTTCCGAATTCAATCCTTTTCAAAAGGAAGCATATTATACAAATCGGATTTACAAAAACAATCAAAAAATTCTACCTTGTCTTTTAAACTCTAATACAAAATTCCAAGATAGAAAGCATTGTAGATATCATATCTATAAAAAGGAAGATTACTAATCAATCAATTATTCTATTGAAAAACAAAAAGAAGCTAGATAACGTTATTAAGAACTTATTAAAACCAAACAACCTGAATACACTTCTACCTTCAAACATTCGTACCGCTAATACATTATAAGCGAATACAATTGTCGGTATATTATATAACCAACCTCATAATGAGCCGTACTACTAGCGAATACTAGTTCCCTCCCCTTCAATATAAATAGTCCCCTACTTTATAGCATAGATAGCAATCAAGAATCAACAAATATAAATACTATAATAATACTATACGAATAGTATCACCGAAATGATACTAATACTAATACTAATTAGTGATATCACAAATTAGAAGCTTCGGAATAACAATCAATTTGGTTACTACAATCTTGAAAGTTTTTAATTCAATTGGATCAATTTGAAGAGATATAATATCTTGTATTATACAGGATTTATATATTAAGGAAACTACTTTTAGATATTATATCAAAAAGAAATTTCAAAAACTTTGAAGTTTCGTAAAGGATTGGAATCTATATCGATTATATATTTGCTTATACTAAACAATAATTACGATTTCATTATACAAAGAAATCGAATATATTTTTACTTTCAACGAAAAATCTTTATAAGAAACCTTAATCTATTAACTATAACAAACATTTTTCAATATCTCTTTTTATACAACAATTTTCAATTTAAAAATCTATATCTATTCTTTACAAATACAATACATTATAGAAAGTATAAAAAACCTTATCAAAATCTACAAATCCTATTCTACAATGTACTTCAGTATACCCTTAAACCTACCCTTAAGAATTTAAAACAATCTTAAAAGATTATAATCAGATTCATCAATTATTAATATAGCTACCTCCATTATAGATATACTTAACCCTATACCTGATAATTTCGATTATATCACTACAAAAAAGAAATTCAAAGGATAGATTGAAAAAGATATGATTGATAACGAAATCGAAAAATCTATAAACGAATATATAATCTTCAAATATATACAATACAATAAAACCATATCTATAACGAAGAATTAGTTGATATCTTTTTCAATGACTTTGGAAAATTCGAATTCAAACATCTAATAAACACTGAGAAAGCTGAATTATACTATTTACGAAAAGTTCTTCGAGTTTTTAATATTAATATACAGAAAGGCCCTCTTGAAACTACGAAAATTATTTATGATACATTTCGATCTTTTATCTTTCGACTATAGACAGAACAAGAAATCAAAGTTTACAAACGAAATAACTCAGCACTACAATTATAATTCAGATCACTATATTGTTTACGCTAGATTGATATTGATTTCGATTGAAACAACGATGAAAAAGAAAAAGAAATTATACCCTTAAAAATCAAAACCGAACCACTTTCAAACAGTAATGATTTTGTACCTCTAAAAAAACCTTCTAATAGAACAAACAATTGGCAACAAACTATTATTACAACTCAATATATCCTTAACCTTATCAAGCTTTATAAAAAGGAAAAGCTTTATAAAGGATATAATGATAACTTTGATTATAAACTTTCTATATTCAAAGATCATTGTATACAAATTAATATTTCAGAAAGATTATACCCTCAAGTTTTTTCTACAATATTGAAAGGTAACGCATTTGATTTCTACAATTCAAATATTGATAAACTTCTAATTACATTCAAAGGACTATACAATTTAATAATAAACAATTTCGAAAAAACAGAATATAAATACAATATTATAACGAAATAGAATAACCTTACACTCTTAACAATTCAATCAAAGCACCTCAATAAGAATCTTCAAGATTGTTTATAGGTTCTACTCACAGAACTCCATTTATTACAATATAATCTACCAAATGAAATATAAAAACCCGAAACATTGCTGAATAAGATTATCTCAGTATATAATATAGTACCAGCCTGTTCAATAGCAATATACAATCCGAAGAATACTATAGCTACACTTATCAATCAATTGAAGCAATTGATTGATGTATGGAAGAAAACGTATTCTAAGTCCCTTACCCCACATTCCGGCCACCCCCCCATTCCGGCCATTATCTATACCAAAAATCACAAAAATCAGCATTTTTAACTTTTTTATTTATAAATATAATTTTTTGAAATTTTGAATATAGATTTATTATATATATATAAATAAATTGTGAAAATTTCAGATTTTTCGCAATTTTTTCTATTCAGATATTTAAGATTTAATTTTCAAATTTTGAATTTGTATACAAATTATATACAAAATTCAACATTTTGAAAAATATTAATAACATTTCAATAAAAATCATTAAAAATAAAATATAAATTTTATTTATATTATTGAATTATAGTATATTTGAAAATGTATGAATATTAGATACTATAATTTGTAATTAATGAATTATTTGAAATTTTATATTTTACTAACAAAATATTTATATGAGAAACTATATAATAGTAAATAATTCATTAACTACAAATTATAATATATAATATTATTATATTTTCGAATATAATATAGTTAAATAGATTAAATAAAATTTACATTTTATTTTTAACGATTTTTGTTAAAAAATTATTAGTATTTTTCAAAATGTTAAATTTTATATACAATTTATATATAAATTGAAAATTCAAAAGTTTAATCTTCAATATCTCAATAGAAAAAATTGCGAAAAATCTGAAATTTTCACAATTTATTTATATATATATAATAAATCTATATTCAAAATTTCAAAAAATTATATTCATAAATAAAAAGGTTAAAAATGCTGATTTTCGTGATTTTCGGTGTAAATAATGGCCGGAATGTGGGGTAAGGGACTTATAGATCCTTATAATGATATATTCTTTATAGATTGCAAATACTACAATAACTCTGGAAATAGATCTTGTAGCTATTTATATAATAGATTTAATAATAATTCAAACAAATACTTCAATATTTTCAATAGATATAACAATATCAAAAGATATTAGATTAGAAGTTATAAAAAACTAGATTATAAATCATATAAATATAACAAGGAAGAACAAAAAGAATCAAAACATTAATATCGAAAACAATATCAAGGAAACAAAAACAATAATAAGTTCGACAAACAATATATATAATTTTTTATTAAATACAAAAGCGAATCAGATAGATATAATTCAGAAGATGAAACTATCAATAGCTATTTTAGCAATTTAGATCTGCAAAATAATAACAATAAAAACAGAAGTTATTTCATACCATCAGAATCAAAAATGGTTGAAAAAATCCTAAAATTATTAACAAATAAATCATTTACATATACCCTCATTAAAGAAATCGAAACATTTATTACTAATATACGATACAACAAAAAGGAATTCTACAGTATCATAATCGATACAGGAATTGTAAGACAATCAACTATCAGATATGATTAGTATCTAATATAATACAATATCGAAAACATTACATTAAACACATCAACAACAGAATAAATCAAAATCCAATTTGATATAGAAACAACAACATCCATCAGATCATTTCAAATCAACTTACCATTCGGAACTGTAGAATTCAACATTGTATATACAAATATACTATTTCTATTCTTCTTATAAAACATAGATAAGTATAAATACTACTATAATAATATTATAAACAAATTTATATCATCTACTCGTATCTACAATATCTTCTGATGATTCAATCATATATTTTTGTTATGAAAGATCAATATACCAAAAATGATTCAGAAATCAATCGAAATCAACAATTGCTTTCTTATCGATATCGATCTTTGAAGAATACACCAATACTTTGGATATCCTTCAATACAAAAGCTACATCAAGTATTACAATATACAAAATACAAAGAAGATAAAAAAACAATCAATCTATTTATTAAATATTATAAATATTATCAAAAGCACAAAAAATCCTCTAAAAGATTTAGATTTATATTTCTCAAAGATATTGAATTCAATTACACTATCCTTATAAATATCCTATACATCGATAACAAATTTATACTCTATATTATAAACAAAACTATTCAATACTAAACAACAAAATAATTCGAAAATATCTCTACAAAACATATATAGAATATCCTAAAGGAATACTAGATAGATATATATATAAAACCATTAAATTATATTATTTATAATATAGATGTCACGGATTCGTAACCCGTTCCTAGCTAATCTGCATAGTTGTCTAAAACACCCATCCCCTATATAGTCAGCGCTTTTCCTAGTATCTTCTTCCTTCTTTGTAAAATATCATTATATCTTAAAGTATTCTATTATTATTGTAATAATATATTTTACCCTTTATAAAGACTTTACTATTAAACGGGAATGATAATCCAATCTTGTCAAATAATCAATTTCATAAAATACTCGGAAACTTCGATTATTAATGTATCGATAAACAATAAACAATGTTTTAATTCGATTCCAATCTAGACCCAAATCTAAATCCAAATTCAAATTCAGATTTAGATTCAAATCTAGATTTTGATTTAATCAGTATTATATTGTTATATATTCGAAATCAAAGATTCTATAATTATATTCTAGTTTTTAAGATTGTTTTAAATAATCTATTATTATATCGGATATTATTTAATCAACTCTATCAGAATTATTGATATCCTTAATTCGATCAAAGATAATATACAAACTTTGAAAGTATATTAAATTTATTTTCTTTAATTATTAATAATTTGTATATAAACTTTTTAGTATTGAAAATAGAGATTTTAAAAATCTAATCTCTATTTCTGATATGTTTATTAATATATAGAATTTTGAAATTATTATATATATATAACATTTGTTCAATTTTATAGAATGGATATTAATTCAAATAGAGCAATATTGATAAGAAATATATGTATTATAAGAAGATCTGTAATTAAATAATATAGTTAATACGAGATTAATGATTTAGAACTTTATTTTTCGGGAACAATTTGATCAATCATTTATTGATGTAAACTCTATTGTATCAATCTATCGATTACGATAAACTATAAAGAATCTTAAATTATTCAAAGATGAAAAACAGGCTTTTTGATTTGATAAAGTGAATATGAAGATTGAAAGATAAATTTATATATTTATTGAAAAAGCGATCTTGTAGTTTTTGATATAGAATAAAAGAAATTGTTATATATGATTTCGTTTTTGAAAAGAACAATTTGATAAAAAAGATGAAAGGATATTAAAGGAATTATAGATGATATATTGGAATTTACTATTATAGATGTATTCTTGAAGAAATTCGATGGTCTTTATATTTCAATTAATGTTGAATATAAAATAATAATTAAATTTGATAAACTCAAAATAGGCGAAAAAACTCTATTTCCCTTTTTTTATTTACAATTGAAATATTTAAATGCATTTAATGAAAAAACTTCCCAAAAAATAATTCTTATAATAAAACAAAAAGTTATCGATAAATTGAAGGTATTAATAAAAAACGATTCAAATTCTTACGAATTTATTGATATTAAAAGATGAAGAAAGAAGTTTTAAGTATGGAATTAAAATTATCAGGATAATGAATATTACAATATAAACTTTTCGAGATTTAGTTCAATTTATATTTAATAATAAATATTACCAGCACTTTATATTTAAAGCGATTTTATAGATTTCGATATAATCAGAATTCTAAAACAAATATAAAGAAAGTATAAATACCTTTATAATCTATATCATTTTGGTAAACAATCTAAGTATCGAATTGTAGATTGTAAAGCAAAGAAATAAATTGATATTATAAAAAATGTAAATGGATATAAAGATATTTTCTATAAAAATAGTTATTTGAGAGATAATTATCAATTATATCAAAATCAGTAATATTGTTCGAGTAGTTTAATCAATTGAGATAATTATTAATAAGGAGGATATTAAGTATAATCTTAAGTTCAATAATATTGCTTCTTTAATTTAATTGATCATGGAAATTTTCAATAAAATAATTATCAAGGTTACAATAATTATCAATAATAATATTTTAATATATTTATCGGATTTGTTGAAAAAGAAATATTAGTATTATTAGAAAGTATATTAAATATATCTTCTTATAATATAATATCATTATTATCTATATTTATTCAAAAACATTTAGAAAAAGTTTAATCTTTACAATAAATCGTTTATAAAGATTATCAAGAGATATAAAATAGATATAATAAATAATAACTAATAAAAAACCTTTATAGTTCAATTCTATAAATAATAAATCTCTATTCGTTCAAATCATTATATTCCTAATACATTCCTCTTCTTTCAATATAATCAATTTGATTGATAATAGATATTCAGGAAAGATATTTGTTGATTATTCTTTTATTGATCGAAACAATATTTTAATTCGATTTTTATTATATTATTACAAATTCCGTTTAGCAAATAGAAATATTGTAGATATTATTATTGATTATTTTGTAATAGATATAGTAATAAAACAATATAAAGAAATATAATTATTCTTTATTATAAAACTTTCCAAAGAAATTTTAGTTATTTTCGGATTATTATGATTATAATATTATAATTTATATATAAATTGATGGGATATAATTCTTTTTTTTAATTTTCAATATTATATAATATATTATTACTTTTATAGTATATTCGATCTAATACAAGCATTAACAATCCCTTTGCTAATGTATATAAACTAAATATACAAAAATAGTATATTTACAAAATCATCTATTGATAAAATCTTTAATGTATTATCTTTAATTAAAACTTGTCTTTTTAATATAAAGAAGAATCCTTTCCGATATTTATTACCATTTATCGAAGATAAAAATGAAAACGATAAAATATATACTCAAAATTTTAAGACGATCTTAAAAAAACTATTGGAGTAAAACTATAATGAATCAATTTCTATAAATGAAGATTATAAATCAATAGAAGATTCTGAAATCGATTTACAAATCGATAAAATCTTAACATTCGGTGTAAATCATTATCGTATAAGAGTTTGTAATAAGAAAGTATCATTTCAAATACAAATGATATTGAATTGATACTCTATTTAATATAAGTTTATACAAAAGATCGCTAGATAATATTGGTTGAAGTTAATATTAAAGAATGAATCCTTATTATCATTATTAATCTCAATCCCAAAAAAGCAAATCGAGGTTATTTTTAATATAAGATCAAATTTAAATAATATCTATTGATTATAAACTACTAATTTTATATCTTTTTGTTAACAAGATAAAATAAAGGTTATATATCTTATATAAAAGGAATTAGATTGAGTAAAAGAGATTATCTAATAAGAATGCTTATATAAAACAACAATGGTCCCAGTTTTTCAGAAATAAAACTTTAAGGATATATTATATGGAAAAGGCAATATCGTTGATATATTAATCAAAGTATTTTCGAAGTTTTATGATTTTATTTACTATTATTATCAATTAAAATACTTTTGGAAAATAATAAAGATAGATATCGAGAAATTCCTTAATAATAAATCATTATTCAACGATAACGAGATTAAGGAAAAGTTTCTTTTGTAATTTCAAGATAAACTATTTATTTTTTTATTTCATTATATAGATATACTTTCTTTATATTGAGTATAAGATTATAAAATAGAATTAATATTTGGAAAAGAATCTTTATATTTCAAAAATTGCCTTTTATCCTTTTTCGAATTAAAGATAATTCGAAAATGAATCGACGATAATCTTATCAAAAGTTTTATTCGAGAATCAAAATCATAAAATATAGTTTTATTATTTTTAATAATTAAATCTAATAAAGGGGTTTATATTTATTAGGATTATTATAATTTGAATAATATTATTATTAAGAACCGATATTTTTTATCAATTATTCAAAAAACTTTGAATACTTTTTACAATGTAAAAATCTATATCAAATTAAATATTATTACTGTTTTCAACAAACTTTATATTACAGAAGATAATAAATAGAAAATCATTTTCATTATTCGATTCGGATTATTCGAATCATTAATTATACCTTTTGATCTTTGCAATATATCAGCATTATTTCAATATTATATTAATCATATTTTATTTAACGAACTGAATAAATATTATATTGTATACTTTGATAACGTTTTTATATACTCTAAAGATAAAAATCAATATTAAGAATATATTCGCAATATAGTTCAAAAACTACAAGATACTGGTTTATAAATCGATATTAATAAATACAAATTCGAAATAATTTCTATGAAATATTTAGGTTTTATAATTACAACTGAAGATATAAAAATAAATCAAAATAAAGTATCAATTATTATCTTTTAAATATAATCAATATTTGTTAAAGATTTACAACGATTTCTTAACTTCACGGATTTTTATTATTGATTTATAAAAGATTTTTCAAAGATCTATTATCCTTTAAATAATCTTTTACAGAAAAGAATAGATTGATAATAAAAGAACGATTATATAATAATATTTGAGAATCTAAAGAAAGTATTTACAATAGTTCTAATACTTGTTTATTTTAATTATAATAAGAAAACTATATTAAAAATAAATACTTTGAATAGATTTTAAAAGAAATACTTTTTTAATACAATGATAACAACGTTTTATAATTAATAATATACTTTTCTTCAAAATATTCAATTGTTAAATATAATTATAAGATTTATAATAAAGAGTTATTAATTATTATTAAATCAATAAAGGAATAACAATCGGAATTACAAAGATTTCAATAGAAATTCGAAATCTTGATCGATTATAAAAATCTGGAATACTTTATAACAACGAAAGTATTAAATTAATATCAAATATAATAATTAGAGTTTTTATCTTAATACAACTTCCGAATTGTTTATCAATCAAAAACCAAAACAATTCAATCAGATGTTTAAAACTATCGATAAAAGGATCGATCTGATAACTCTGATCCCAACAACGAATATTTAAAAAATCGGGAGTGTATTGTTTTACTTATTAATAAATTCGATATAGATTTATATAAAGAATTTATAGATGATCTTTTATTAATTATAATAGATTGAATAATACTATTTGAAGATAAATCTATCGATAAATTCATTGATATAATATACAATAAATCAAATATAACCAAACAATTAATATTAATAATCGAAAATCCCTTTACAATCAAATAATCAAAAGAATTCAGGAAAACCTTGCAAATAATTATACAAGATTACCATATTTACAATAATAAAATCTATTATTATAAAAAACTATAAATTCTGTTTAATGATGAATTAAAGATATAAATTTTATATAGAATATATTCGTTAGATTTTGTTGACCATTTTAATTATATAAAAATTATTAATTTAGTTTCTAAAAGTTATTGATGGTTACAAATACATCAAGAAATAAATACCTATATTCAAGTTTGTAAATTTTATATTCAAACAAAATCCTTAAAGTTATCCCCTTTAGGATTCCTGAAATTGTTGTTTGTTCTTTTTCAATCATAATCAAATATTTCAATTGATTATATTATACCTTTATTAGATTATAAATACTACAATTCAATATACAAATATATATTAATGATTATTTGTAAATTAATAAAAATGAAGTATTTTATAAATACAAAATCTTTAACAACAAAAGAATTAATTAATACTTTTATTAATTGTATTTATATATTACATAATCTTCTGGAAAATATCATTTCAGATCAAAGAATACAATTCGTATCGGGATTCTGGATATAGTTTTCTGAACAATTAGAAATAACTCTTAAACATAATTTAACATTTCATTTGTAAACAAATAACCAAACAAAACAAATCAATTCAATTCTAGAATAGTATTTGTATATATTCATAAACTTTCATCAGGATAATTGAATAAAGTAATTATTGTTGATAGAATTTGTTTCAAACAATTTGATTTTTGAAACAATAAATTATTTACCGTTCTTTATGAATTACGATTTTAATTTACAATTAAATATAGAATTTAGTAAATTTTACTTTTCAAATATAATAATAATTCAAAAACATAAATTCTTTAAAGGAAACAAAACAACTGATAAAATGAGATATATTCTAAATCAATTCAAAATATTTACGAAACAATTTATTATAATCTATAAAGAATATACAAATTATAATAGATTAAATTTGTTATAATATACAAAAAAATAAAAAATATATATAAATATAAAAAATATAAAGATATTTTATAAAACAAAAAAGCTCAATAATAAATAAATCGGATTATATAAAATAATAAAGATTTATCTATATACTTATTTGATCAAATTATTAAAAAATATATGAATTTTCTTAGTATTTTATTATTCGTTGTCAAGATTAGTATATCCAAAATTTCATTTTCCAAAACAAACTTTAATTAACGAATCGGAATTGAAAACTACAAGAAACAGAATCCTCGAAAAAGAAAATGAAAAGGAAGAACCAATTCAGAAATAAATATTTGAAAATATATTTGATAATTATAATAAAGATAATTATCATTATCAAATCAAATAAAGATATTATACATCAATCTAATAACCAATATCAAATCTAAAAAACAATGAAAAAATCTTGATCGATTATTATCATTTATATCCCGAAAAACCTGGATCATTATTATAGATCTTGGATCATCTAAACACTATAATATTATTATCAGTTTCAGTTTCTACAAAGACTTTATAACGATCAATAAGAAAGAAAATATAATTTATTTGAATAGAAAAATAATATCTCAAATTTTAAAACAATCTTAAAATTTGAAAGGTGATCTCACAACTCAGGAATTTGAGATGCCTGGATAAAATTTTATTTAAACAATTGTTTTTCAAAAAGGTTTTATTAATAATTTAAGAACAAACTAAACTTTAAGAAAAGGGATATTGTTACAGATTCGTAATCCATTCCTAACTAGTCTATATAACTGCCTAAAACACCCATCTCCCATATAGTCGACGCTTTTCCTAACACCTTCTTCCTTCTTCATAGAATATCATCATATCTTAAAGCACCCTACCACCACCGTGATAATAGAAAAGAATTTTATCAATAAAGAATTCAAACAATATATGAATTCTTTAACAATTATTATAAAAAGTATACCTATTGAAATATACAATTCGATAAATATTATTGAACACTTCCACTACTTTTTAAAACGATCTTATAAAATTATTTCGAACGAATTAACAGATTCCAATATCAGCAAAGCATCAGTATTACAAATAACAATTAAAGTTATCAATGATACAATAGAATCTAATAGTTTAATACCAACATTATTAGTATTCGAAATCTATCTTCGAATAATAGAAATAAATCCACCTACAACTACAATTATACAACGAATTTAAACAATTAAAAAAGCAATAATAGAAATTCAATGACTCTGTACAAAAAAACAAATAAAAAATACCCTTAATATACAAAACGAATCTTCAACTACACCAATTCACAATCTACTATTCAATTCTGAAATCCTTGTATAGCATAAAGGAAAAAATACAGCATCCAGTGAATAAAAAGGACTATATAAAATGATCGCAATGAAAGAAGAAATTTATAAAATCGAACTTAAAAACAAACCTACAAAATTTCGATCTATTATAATTCAATCATTTTATCAACAAGAACCCGAAATTGATCAAATTGACTAAATTGATCAAATTAACCCAAATCCACTTCCACCACGAAATTCAACACTATTATCAAATATTGAATCTTATATACATCTACAATATCATATATAAAACAATCTATACAACGAAATCAATCTTATCAACGATATTTCAAATAACTCTAATATTACAATATACTATCACAAAATCGAAAATAATGATAACCTCGATTTATATAATGAAATATTCATAACTTACAATATTAGAGATTCAGTATATAAAGAATCTAGACAAACTAAAATCAATGGTTTACTCGATAATAGAATCTTCGAATCTATATTTTTAAGTAAAATCCCACAAAAAATTAGAATCTTCAATTCAAGATTTGTAGATGAAATGAAAAACGAAGGTATTGATAAAATATACCCCAAATTACAATTGGTAATTCAGATATTTAAAGATCAAGATAAAACTACAGTATTAATTCAATCATTTACTATTCAACATATTAATCAATGTATCTTGATCATTCTCAATATCTGTTTAAAGACAAATACTACAAATACTGAATTATTCTTAAAAAATATTATATAGATCTATATTCAAGCAACTTCAAAATTACAAAGATTATTCTATATTCAACTATCAATCGAAATGGAATCCGAAAAAGATACAATCCTACAAATAATCAAACTACTTTATAGTATACCTGAAACAGGAAATCATTGATTTGAAATCTACTATAATCATTATATTAACAAACTCAATATAGTATAATCAATCTACAATCCTTATTTATTATATATAAAAGATCAAACAAATAATTTCGGTATTATAGGATTATAAACAAATGATACTCTTATTATAACAGATTTCATATTTGCAAAAAGAAAACAAAAACAACTAGAAAAGGCAAAGTTTATAATCAAAAATCAAAAGCAACTTATCGAAACAATCCCTTTCAAATTCAATGGAGATCTCCTTATACTTAAAAATGACAATATTCATCTCAATCAGAAAAGATAATACAATAATCTATGATTAATTAAGATTATACTTATTGATATGTATAGAACAAAAAACAAAATTCGAAAATCGATCACTCCAAAAGATCAATATATTACTCAACAAACTAGAGGAGCATATATTGTAACAATATATCAATCTAAAGCTTTATACAATCTTATTATTGCTACCCAGATAATTAATTCGGATGAAACAAATATTAAAGCAATCAATAAACAAATCAAATAACAAATGAATAACCCAAAAAAAGAATTAACCTTTATCTCCCTTAATATGAATTCATTAAAAATCATTATATTCAATAATATATCCTTTGCAATTAACAAGGATCATTTATTACAAATAGGATTCATAATTACTCTAATAAATAAAAACAACAAAGCTAATATCCTTCACTGATCTTCAATCAAATGTAAACAAATTATACAAAATATATTAACTACAGAATTATATAATTTGATATACAGTTTCGATACAGTTTTATCAATAAAAGATACAATCAACATTATTCTCAAACCTAAAATTTATATACCACCTCGTAATCTATATCAATTCAAAATCACTCTACAAAACACTAATCAAATTGGGAATTACTATCGAAAAGAGATTAATAATTAATATTATATTTTTACAACAATTATATAAACGAAAAACAATACAGAAAATTAGATAAATCAATAAAGAATCTAACCCAACAGATATTATAACTAAGGATAAACTTTATTAAATATTTATGAACTTCATTAATACTAATAAGATTAATATAAAGATCACGGAATAAATAAAACGAGAAAATAAAGAAATAATCATATAATTCATCTTCTTTAAAAGAGAATTACCAATATCGATATATTATATAATGAACTTTATAATGAATTATACTACTAACGAATACTAGTCCCCTCCCCTTCAATATAAATAGTCCCCTACTTCATAATATAGATAGCAATCAAGAATCAACAAATACAAATACTATAATAATACTATACGAGTAGTATCACCGAAGTGATACCAACAACAATATAACTACCCCTTCAAATAAACAATTCATTCTCCTTATAAAAGAATACGAAAACTCTCTACAGAAGAACCCTCAAAAGGAATTAAACGATGATTCTGATCTCGAAGGATTTTTCAACGAATTCACCTTTTCAAAGACTCAACAGACTGTTATCGAGCTTTATAATAATGTTATTGTTCATTTCTTAGGAATTACAATTCTATTGTTGATTCAAATCTTCTTCAACTATTGTTATTCAAATGAAGAATTCATCGGTATTATAATTGATTTAGAAACTTCAATCAAATCTACTGCCGGTATATATCAAGTTGAAGTTTTACAGAAACTCATCGATATTACAATTATATCAAACTCTAATTTTAATCCTAATTTCGTTTTTGGAATTGGTAATACTAATTTAAAGGAAATTGTGATACTTGATATATCTATTAGTAGTATTATTTTTTATATTATAAATATTTATATTTTATTCTTTTTATTATTTATAGATATAAATTGATTTCATATAATCTTTAACAATCTTGATAATGTTATTGTAGATTCCAAAGGAAATTATATCTATTCTGTAATTAGAAGATTCGGTTATATATTTCTTTTATAAAATATTATTTCTTCTTTCAATTCAATAGAAATATACTCTTTTATTCTATTCTTTTATTTTATCGATATAGAATTTCGAAGATTATATTATCGATTTGATTATTCTTTTATAAAGAAACTATATAATATCCTGAAATATACTAATTATAATGAATATACCGAAATTCTTTTTCATAAATTCAATAAATTTTGCTATTTCTATCAAAAACATAGTAGATCCCTAAAACGATTCAAATTTACTTTATATAATGATATCGAATTCAATTTTATAGTTTATATCGACGTTATATATCTAGATGGAAAACCAATCCTGTATATTATCGATTAAGTAATACGTTTCCAAGTTGTATAATTTCTATTTAATATTTCAGTAATTGTAATCTGAAATACTTTCAGGGAATACTGGATCGATATCTATATTGGATTTCTAGATTATCTAATTCATAATATCGGAAAGAATTTTGTTGGAAAAGAGTTCGTAAATCAAGTTTTATCTATAAATACTATAACGAAATTAGTTTTTATCGAATTTTATTAATCAATTAGTATTGTTGAACGATATTATATATCTTTTCGTTGTATATACGAAATCATTATTAAAGAGATGGTTTAAGAATATAGTATTATATAGGATATATATTGTCACGGGGTCCCCGTATATGGTATACGGAGACCGCTCGGGTTCCGACCCACAGGAGTCGGACCTCGGATAAGTGTAGGTTAGCCCCGATCGGGGCTAATGTTATATATAAATGTATTTAAGGAACTGTTTCTTTTGTAGAAATGTAATTCTTCGAATTATATTT
The DNA here is from genome assembly GCA_029531795.1 of Sclerotinia nivalis. Taxonomy (NCBI): domain Eukaryota; kingdom Fungi; phylum Ascomycota; class Leotiomycetes; order Helotiales; family Sclerotiniaceae; genus Sclerotinia; species Sclerotinia nivalis. The sequence continues at coordinate 1,604,634 of JAPEIS010000003.1, forward strand.
TATTAATAAAAGTGATTCCTATTATTCTGTTTGTTGTCTTTGTGATACTATGTAATTTTTATCTACCTATACTGATACTTCTACGATATCATTTCGTCTGTATCTGTCTAGTCAGTTTGGTTCCCCCGAAGAATTCGCTATTGCTGTAATTAGCGATATTATAATCTGATATCATTATCTCACCTTCCTTTACAATTATAGTATAAAAGTAAAGGCAAAGGTAATCAATTTATAATCTGTAATTCAAAAACTTATTCTTGATTTGTAAATCGAGAAAACTGTATTTATACAATAGAAGGAGAAGAATAATAAATTGATTACCTGTTTAATTTAATTTCATTTTATCCCTATTGCTTTATCTATTTCAATTCCCACCGATTTAATCGATTCTTTGTTTTTGATATCTATTACGATCCCAGCTACTACTTCTATTTTGTTGAAGCTTCAATTGAATAAGAAAATATTTGATTCTATATTGTTTAATAAAACGAAAATCGATCTTAATCGATTTGTCAATCAAATACAAAATAAAATATATACCAATTCTGATCACTTTACTTTCCTGTATTCCCATTTGATTTATATAATTGGAAGATTAATTAAACCCGCTGTTATACAAATTCGATTATATAATATCAAAGAGTAATTTGTTAAATTTATTGATTATAAAGATCTATTGCAAATACTAAAAAGAATTTATGGAAATCAAAACAAACAAATCGAAATCCGAAAACTCTTGATTAATCTGATATAAAGAAACTAGTTGTTCTATATCTTTTATACTAAATTCCAAAGATTAGTATTGAAAATCGGGATGATTAACGATAATAGTACCCTGATTATCCTATTAGAATAAACTTTATCGAATAAATTGAAGAATTAGATTGTTATTATTGAGTTATCTATAAATAGTATCAATGTATTTGCTGTTTTTATATAAATATTAGAGAATCGCTGTTTGTATTTGATAGGATCGATTGGCTTTGGTTGCAATCTAATTGTTCTGTTGTTCTATATTACGATTCAAAATCTGAATCCTGTTAATTATATCTTTGCTCCGTTTCCGAATGTTATTGTTCGATCTATTGTTCCTGTTACAATTATATTTACTAGAGATCCAATGGATTTCAGTTCCCAAAAATATACTAATAAATACAAACAAGAGGAATGCTTCTATTGTAGATTTGTCGATCATTGTATGAAGGATTGCTCGTTCCTAGATAATTGTTTTGTATAAACTAAAGTTAGCTTTATTAATCTTGTCCTGCCATCCTTTGTTCTATTCTTCGTTTAGATTCAACTATATGTTATATCATTATATAATCTATCCCTTTCCGGTTTTCCGAATTCGGGAAACGAAGTCTGTCTAGCATAAATCATTGTCAAACGAAAACCCTGTGTATATTATACTTATCCGTTGCCACAATTCGAAGTTTATCTTTCATTAAAGAAATAAACAATTAAGTAAATCTGATGATATTGTTTATTATTGTTTTATCGACGCTTGATCGATCCTGTTCTATTTATGTTATAATGGATAATGGATATAAAGGATATACTTTCGTAAATCGAAATTGGGTTGAAATTATTAAATTCTCAATATACAAATTATTTATTCCGTTCGAAATCATTGGATTCGATAGAAAAATATTGTTTGAAAACCGAATAGATCATTACATTCTAATCGATTTGCAAATCAATGATTATTATAAAAAAAGATCGAAAATCTATATTATTGAATTAATCTATTATCCGATTGTTCTAAGATTGATTTGGTTAAAGAAATACAATCCTTATATCGGATTTGTATTTAATACTTTTCGCTTCGATAGCAAATTCTGTTGAAAGTTCTGTAATATCTGCGCAATTATCGAGTATCTGAGCTTTATCCGATATCCCTATCAAAGTTTGTTTTGTTTATCTATTGCCCTATTTTAAAGTGTTAAAGAAAAGAGATATAGCAAATATTTCAATTTGAATTTGTTCGATGTATATTTATCGAGGTTATAAGATGTTCCAAGCTAGTATCAATTTGATAGATTGAATCTTGAAAGAAAAAGAAGATTTTGTTCCCAAAGATTTATTTATTGAATTCCGATTATAAATCGATGTATTTTTTTTATATAATATTGATAAACTATTTTTATATTGTCTATACGATTATAATATCTGATTGTAAGATAGGGTTAAACTATTATTTGAAATTCTGTATTCAATATCTCGGGACGAATTGAAAACTTTGCAAAAATGGTTAAGGGAAAACTTAACAAAAGGATTCATCTAATCGAATTCCTTTGTTTCTATTTCGTTTGTTTTATTTGTTAAGAAATCCAATAATAATCTTCGATTCTGTATAAATTATTGTATATTGAATAATTTATTTATAAAAAACCGATATTTATTACCTTTAATCAAAGAGTTTTTGAATAATTTGAAAGAGATAAAGTATTTTACAAAAATAGATATCATCTTAGTTTTCAATAATATCCGAATCAAGGAAGAATAAAAATATCTGATTGCATTTTGTATTCGATTTGGTTTGTTCGAAATCTTGATTATACTGTTCGGGTTAATCAAAACTCTAACAACATTTCAACGATTTATCAACGATACTCTAAAAGAATATTTGGATATATTCTGTATTGTTTATTTAGATAATATTCTGATCTATAATAAGATTTATTTTGAATATATAAAATATATACAAAAAGTATTAGATATTTTATAGAAAACTAGATTGTATATTAATCTATCGAAATACAAATTCCTGAAATCTGAAACGAAATTCCTAGGTTTAATTGTAGACTGAAAAAAGATCTGAATAGATTCAACCAAGATTAAAATGATAATTGATTGGAAAACGCTGAAGAATTTAATAGATATATAAATATTTATAGGATTTAGTAATTTCTATTAATACTTTATTTGCGATTTCTTTTCAATCATTTATTCGATAGTAAATTTGATTAAAAAAGATATAGCCTTTTAATAGAATCTTGTTTGTAAAAAATCATTCTCGAATCTGAAAATTGTATTTACAATAACATCTATATTAGTCTTTTTCGATTAAAAGAAGAATATAATCCTAAAGATAGATATATTGAATTATATATCTATTAGAATTCTTTCCTAATACAATAACGATAGGATTTTGAAATCTGTTATATATTTTTTTAAAAAGTATTCGATTGCGAAATATAATTATGAGATTTATAATAAAGAATTATTAGCAATTATTTGTTGTTTCGAAAAATAACGATTTGAATTAGAAAATACTTTTTCTTTGATTAAAATTATTACAGATTATAAAAATCTGGAGTACTTTACAACTATAAAATTATTGAATTATTGTCAAACCTGTTGATTTGAATTTCTGTTCTGTTTCAATTTCAAGATTATATACTATCCTGAAAAGCAAGAAGCGAAACCCGATACTCTAATTAGGAAATCAAAGGATTTATCTACAAAAAAGAATGAACGTTTTCTTTATCAAAATCAGATTATTCTGAAAACTGAAAATCTAAATATAGATCTGTTTTTTATTGTTAATTCAAAGAAGAAAATTCATTTTGCAATTACAATTTATAATCAGATCTGTATCGATACTCCATCGTCTATCTGCAATCCCGAATTATTTATTCGGAAACCCGGATTATCTATTTGTAAATCTGAACTATTTATAATACCTAATAATCCAATCCCTATCCAATAACCTGAATCTATACAATTGGAATCCCCTAAAAAACTGAAACTTTTATTCGCTGAAATTTATTTATCCGATCTATTTCTGTTATCGATTTTAAAGATTTTAGAAAAAAATATTATTAGATATCTACATATTATATTATTTAAATATATTGTAAATAATAATCTATTATATTATCATAAGAAACTTTATATTCTTAATTACAATCCTTTGAAAACAAAGCTTCTCCGAATAATTTATAATTCTTTTATTATTAGATACCTATATTGTATTTATACTTTCGAATTGCTTTCCCGAAATTATTATTAATTTGAATATTATGATTATATCTTTCGTTGAATATACAATTGTTATAATTACTATCAAACCGTTCCGAACTATAAAGGATAAAAAGAAGTTTTACATCCTTTTCTGATCCTATAATAAATCTAGAAAAATATCTCAATCGATTTCATCATCCATCTTTCGAAAAGTTCTGGATATGATATGATATTTGTTATAATCGATCGATTAACCAAAATAAAGCATTTCCTATTCTACCAAGGAATCTGTAATTCCGAAGAAGTTTTCCATTTGTTTTTAAAGTATATATAAAAGCTTTATAGTTTATTGTAAATCATTATATCCGATTGTAAAGCTCAATTTATCTTTGACTTTTAAAAATATATTTATAAACGATTAGATACTACTTCGAAGCTATCGATAACTTATCATTTTGAAATCAATAAACAAATAAAAAAAACAAATATAATACTCGAACAATACTTTTATTCATATATATCCTATCTACAGAACGATTAGTCCGAATGACTATTGATCGTCGAATTCTCAATTAACTTTATTTAATCCGAAAGCTTTTATTTATTATCGTTCTTTGTTAATTACAGTTTCCATCCCCAAATAAATTTCGAACCCACCGTATTCTCTGATCACCCTGAAATCTTGAATACTAAGGAATTCGTTAAAAAGATAAAATCGATTATCAATCATTTGAAAACCAAACTGACTATTAATCAAGCCTACTATTCGAAAAATACCGATTCCTACCATTCGTCTGCTTATCGATACCAATCTGGAAATCTAATCTGATTTAATACTAAAAATATCCGAACTCTTTATCCTCAAAAGAAACTAAATTGGAAGAACTTAAATCCTTTCTGAATCCTAAAAACTATAAATTTATATATTTATAAATTAGAACTTTTTATCTTTATAAAGAATCATTCGATCTTTCATATTAATCTATTATATCCTATCAATAATGATTCTATCCTCGATCAACACAACCCACTCCTCTTTCCTATCGAAATTGAAGGTATTGAATAATTAGATATAAAGAAAATCCTGGATTCCTAATAAAAACATTAAAACTATAATAACCCTTGTTTGAAATATATTGTTCGATAGATAGATTATAATATACCTACCGAAAAATCTGCAAAGTATTTGAAAAATGTTTAAGAACTGATTCGTAATTACCATTATTGTTATTCGGATAAATCTGATCCTTTTAATTGTTTCAACAAAATTCGATTTTAAAAAGGGAAATACTATTACAAGATCTCTATATATAATATACAGAGACCGTTCGGATTCCGACCCACAGAAATCGGATCTCGGATAAGTATAGGCTAGCTCCAGTCGAGGCTAACACTACATATAAATATATTTAAGGAACCGTTCCTTCTATAGAAACGTAGCTCTTCGAGCTACATCTTATTAATAAAAGTGATTCCTGTTATTCTGCCTGTTGCCTCCGTGATATATATCTCCAAATGATTGTGAAAGTTATAAATAATTCAATTGATCCAAATGGTTTAATTTCTATATTACTTGTATTTGGAATATACTTTAGAATTTCTAATTTAAACTTTTCAAATTCTATTATTTTGTAACGAATTACAATTATTGAGAAAGCTATATAGGAGATTTACAAATTCTATATATAAAGACAAATTAATAATATCTTAAATCAATGAAATAATTTTTCAATAGATTATATTTATAATCTTCTTATCAATTCTGATGTTTTAATATAACGAAAAGCTATTGTTTCTAAAAAAGGCAAATGAAAAGATCTATTTTTCTTTTTCGGAATTAATAACGAAATTTATAGAATTTAATTTCTTAGCGGAATTACTGAATTCAAAAGTATTATTGTAAAACTATACTATTCCAAACTAGAAGAAACAATAAACCTTTCCGATAATTCTAATAAGAAAATCAACCCTTTTGACAATTCAGAATCAATCAATCAGAATCCAGATTCATCAAATCTGATATAAAAGCCTAATCGAAATACAATTATTCGAATAATAATACTATTTACATTAGCTATCATTCGTTCTATTAATTATATTATACAACATCCTTTAAATCGAATTGAAATTCTGATAGTTTATCAATATTTTTCGAAAACGCTATTGATATCAAACCCTAACTTAATTATTTTCCTAATAGGCAAAAATCTTGAAACTATTTCACCCAAATCTAATTTTGTTGATTTTTGTAGAAAAGAGATCGAAGAATTATTGGAAAAAGGAATTTTCGAAAACATTCTTATTTTTTCGATCTCTATCGGAATTTGTATCTTCGAAAACCAATTCGTCGACGAAATCAAATACACCGGAATTGATAAGATTATAAAGAAATCACAATTAATAATTCAAATATACAATAATACTAAAAAAAAAAACTATTTTAATTCAATCTCTAACTTTACAAAGAATTAATCAACGAAAACTATTAATTCTAACTTCAATCTTTAAACCAAAAAACATTTATATTTACTTTTGCAATATTTTATAAATCTATATTCAAATTACAATAGAGCTAAATCGATTATTTTATATTTATCTATCACAATGGTGGTAGGGTGCTTTAAGATATGATGATATTCTACGAAGAAGGAAGAAGGTATTAGAAAGAGCATCGACTATATGGGGGATGAGTGTTTTAGGCAGTTATATAGACTAGCTAGGAATAAGTTACAAATCTGTGATAATATTCCCTTCTTTAAAGTCTAATTTGTTTTTAAATTATTGATAAAACCTTTTTGAAAAAACAATCGTTTAAGCAAAATCTTGTTCAAATGTTCCAAATTCCTGAGTTGTGAGATCATTTGTTAAATTTTAAAATCGTTTTAAAATTTGAAATACTATTTTTCTGTTTAAGCAAATTATATTTTCTTTTTTGTTGATTATCGTAAAGTCTTTATAGAAGCTAAAACTAGTAATAGTATTGCAGTGTCTGGATGATCCAAGATCTATGATGGTAATCCAGGTTTTTCGGGGTGTAAATGATAGTAATCGATCAGGGTCTTTTTATTGCCTTTTAGATTTGATATTGATTATTAGATTGATATATAGTGTTTTCATTTGATTTGATAATGATAGCTATCTTTATTATAATTATCAAGTATATTTTCAAATACTTATTTCTGAATTGGTTTTTCTTTTTCGTTTTCTTTTTCGAGGATTTTGTCTTTTGTAATTTTCGATTCCAATTTATTAATTAAAGTTTGTTCTGAGAAATGAAGTTTTGAATATATTGGTTTTAGTAATGAATGATAGAATATTAGGAAAATTCGTATATTTTCTGGTAATTCGATTAAACAAATGTACGGATAGATTTTTATTATTTTGTATAATCCAATCTATTTATCATCGAACTTTTTTGTTTTACAAGATATCTTCATGTTTTTTGTATTCATATATACTTTTTGTCTTTTTGTATATCATAACAAATCTGATTTGTTCCGATTTGTATATTCCTTGTAAATTGCAATAGATTGTTTTGCAAATACTTTGAATTAGTTTAGGATATATTCTATTCTATTAGTTGTTTTATTTCCTTTAAAGAATTTGTATTTTTGAATTATTATTATATCTAAAAAGCAAAGTCTATTAGATTCTATATTCAATTGTAGATTAAAACTGTAATTCGTAAAGAACAATGAACAACTTGTTGTTTCAGAAACCAAATTGTTTGAAGCAAATTTTGTTAGCGGTAATTACTTTATTCAATTATTCTGATGAAAGTTTATGAATGTATATAAATATTGTTTTAGAATTAAATTGATTCGTTTTGTTTGTTTGGTTGTTTGTTTGTAGATGAAATATTGAGTTGTGTTTAAGGGTTATTCTCAATCATTCAGAAAGCTATATTCAGAATTCTGATACGAATTGTATCCCTCGATCTGAAATGATATTTTCCGGGAGATTATGTAATATATAAATACAATTGATGAAAGTATTAACCAATTCTTCTATTGTTAAAGATTTTGTATCTATAAAGTGCTTTATTTTTGTTAATCTATAAACAACTATTAATATATGTTTGTATATTGAATTGTAATGTTTACAATCTGGCAAAGGTGTAATGTAATCGATTGAAATATTTGATTATGGTTGGAAAGGAATAGATAATGATTTCAGGAATCCTAAAAGGAATAACTTTGAGGATTTTGTTCGAATATAGAGTTCATAAGCTTGAATATAGACGTCTATTTTTTGATGTATTTATAGCTATTAGTAACTTTTGGAGATCAAATCAATAGTCTTCGTATGATCAGGATGGCCAACGGAGCCCGACGAATATATTCTGTATAAAATTTGTATTTTCAATTCATCATCAAATAAAATCTATAGTTTTTTATAATAGTAGATTTTATTATTGTAAATACAATAATCCTGTATAGCTATTTGTAAGGTTTTCCTGAATTCTTTCGATCATTTGATTGTAAAGAGATCTTCAATTGCTGATATTAATTGTTTGGCTATATCTGATCTATTGTATACTATATTAATGAATTCGTCGATAGGTTTGTTTTCAAATAGTATTGTTCAATTTGTTGCAATTAACGAAAGATCGTCTATAAGTTCTTTGTATAGATTTATATCGAATCTATTAACAGGTAAAACAGTACATTCTTGGTTTTTTAAACATTCATTGTTGGAATCAGAATTATCAAATCGATCCTCCTATTAGTAGTTCAAAGCATTTAACCGAATTGCTTTAGTTCTTGATCGATAAACAATTCGGAAATTATATTGAGATAGGAACTTTGATTATCGTACTTGATATTGATTTAATACTTTCGTTGTTATAAAGTATTCCAGATTCTTGTAATCGATCAGGATTTCGAATTTCTATTGAGATCCTTGTAATTCTGATCGTTATTCTTTTATTGATTTAATAATAGTTAATAGTTCTTTATCATAAATCTTATAATTATATTCAGCAATCAAATATTTCGAAGAAAAGTATACTATTGATTGTAAAACATTGTTATTATTATATTGAAAAAGTACCCCTCCCGAAATTCAATCCGAAACATCTATTTCTAATACAATTTTCCTATTATAGTTAAAATAAACAAATACTGAAACTATTGTAAATACTTTCTTTAGATTCTCAAATACTATTATATAATCGTTTTTCCATTATCAATCTATTCCTTTCTACAAAAGATTATTTAAAGGACAACAAATCTTTGAAAAATCTTTTATAAATCGACAATAAAAATTCGCGAAACCGAGGAATCGTTGTAAATCTTTAACAAACATTGGTTATGCCCAAAAGGTAATAATTAATACTTTATCTTGATCCATTTTTATACCTTCGATTGTAATTATAAGGTCTAAGTATTTCGTAGAAATTGTTTCGAATTCGCATTTATTAATATCGATTTGTAAGCCAGCATTTTGCAATTTCTGGATTATATTGCAAACATATTCTCGATATTGATTCTTATCTTTGAAGTATATAAGAATATCATCAAGATATACAATACAATATTTATCCAGTTCGTTAAACAAAGTATGATTAATATAATATTGGAATGATACTGATACATTACAAAGACCAAAAAGTATAACTAATGATTCGAATAATCCAAATCGAATAATAAAAACAGTTTTCCATTCATCACCCTCTACAATACAAAGTTTATTGAAAACAGCAATAATATCTAATTTGGTATAGATTTTTGCATTGCAAAAAGCATTCAGAGTTTCTCGAACAATTAATAAAGGGTATCGATTCTTAATAGTAATATTGTTTAAACTACAATAATCCTGATAGATACGAATCCATTTATCAGATTTGATTGTTAAGAATAATAGAATTATACTTTATAATCTTGATTCCCGAATGAAATCTTTAGTAAGATTATTATCAATCCATTTTCGAATTATCTTTAATTCGAAAAAGGATAAAAGGCGATTTTTGAAATATAAAGGTTTTTTTCCAGATATTAACTTTATTTTGTGATTTTATATCCAATATAGAGAAAGTATATTTATATAACAAAATAAGAAAGCAAATAGCTTATCTTGAAATTACAAAGAAAGCTTTTCCCTGATTTTGTTATCGTTGAATAGCGATTTATTATTAAGGAATTTCTTGATATCCATTTCTATTATTTTCCAAAGGTATTCTGATTGATAACAATAGTAAACAAAATCGTAAAACTTTGGAGATATTTTGATTAATACATCAACGATATTGTTTTTTCTATATAATATATCCTTGAAATCTTATTCTTGAAAAGTTGGGATTATTGTTGTTTTATATAAATATTCTTATTGAATAATCTTTTTTATTTGATTTAATTCCTTTTATATAAAATATATAACCTTTACTTTATTCTATTAATAAAAAGATATAAAACTAATAGTTTGTAACCAATAGATATTATTTAAATTTAATTTTGTATTAGAAATAATCTTGATCTACTTTTTTGGGATTGGAATTGATAGTGATAATAAAGATTCATTCTTTGATATTGATTTCGATCAATATTATCCAGCGATCTTTTGTATAGACTTATATTAAATAAAACATCAGTTTAATATTATTTGTACTTGAAATAATACTTCTTTATTGCAAACTTTTATACAATAATGATTTATACCGGATATCAAGATCTTATCAATTTGCAAATCGATTCCAAAGTCTTCTATTGATTTATAATCTTTATTTATAGAAATTGATTCATTATAATCTTACTCCAATAACTTTTTTAAAACCGTCTTAAAATTTTGAATATATATTTCATCATCTTCGTTTTCGTTTTCGTTTTCGATAAATAATAATAAATATCAAAAAGAATTCTTTTTTATACTAGAAAGGAAAGTTTTAATTAAAGATAATATATCAAAGATTTTATCGATAGATAGTTTTGTAGATATATTATTTTTATATATTTAATCTATATATATTAACGAAAGGATTGTTGATGCTTATATTGGATCGAATGTATCACAAGGGCAATAATGAGTTATATAATATTGAGAATTGAAAAAGAAAGTTATATCCTGTTAGTTTATATATAGATTATAGCATTATAATTATAATAATTCGAAAATAATTGGAATTTTTTTGAAAAGTTTTGTAACGAAGAATAATTATGTTTCTTTATATTGTTCTATTGCTATATCCATTATAAAATAATCAATAATGATATCTACAGTATTCCTATCTGCCAAACAGAGTTCGCGATAATGTAGTAAAGGTCGAATTAGGATATTGTTTCAATCAACAAAAGAACAATCAACGAATGCCTTCCCTAAACATTCGTTATTAATCAAACTGATCATATTGAAAAAAAAGAAATACATTAGGAATATAATAATTTGAACGAATAAAGATTTACTATCTATAGAATTGAACTATAAAGATTCTTTGCTAGTTATTGCTCATTATATCCATTCTGTATCCCTTGAAAACCCCTGCGAATAACTTATCACAGAAATTAAACTTTTCCTGAATACTCTTGAATAGATATAGATAACAATAATACTATATTACAAGAAGATATATTTGATACACTTTTTGATAATACTAATATTTCTTCTTCAATGAACCTAATAAATATATTAAAGTATTATTGTTGATAATTATTGTAACCTTAATAATTACCTCATTGGAAATTTCTATAACTAATTGGATTAAAAAAGCAGTATTGTTAAACTTGAAGCTATATTTGATATCCTCCTCATTGATAATCACCTCGATTGATTGAATTGCTTAAACAGTATTGTTGATTTTGATATAATTGATGATTACCTTTCAAATAACTACTTCTATAGGAAATACCTTTATATCTGTTTGCATTTCTTATAATATCGGCTTGTTTCTTTGCTTTACAATCTGCAATTCGATGCCCAGATTATTTATAAAAATGATATAGATTATAAAGATATTCGTACTCTTTTTGTATTTGTTTTGAGATTCTAATTGCATCGAGATCTATAAAATCGCCTTGGATATAAAATACTAATAATGATTATTGTTGAATATAAATTGAATTAGATCTTGAAGAATTTGTATTGTAATACTCATTATTCCAACAATTTTGATTCCATACTTGGAACTTTTTTCTTTATTTTTTAATATCAATAAATTCGTAAAGATTTGAATTGTTTTTTATTAATACCTTTAATTCGTTAATAACTTTTTGTTTTATTACAAGAATCATTTCTTAAGGAATCTTTCTACTAAGTGCACTCAAATATTCCAATTATGAATAAAAAAAAGGAAAATGGGGTTTTATCGTCCATTTTGAATTTATCGAATTTGATTGTTGCTTTACATTCAGCATTAGTTGAAATATAAAGACCATCGAATTTCTTCAGAAATACATTCATAGTAGTAAATTCCAATATATCATTTATAATTCCTTCAATATCCTTTTGTCTTTCTTATCGAATTGTTTTTTCCAAAAGTGAAATTATATATAACAATTTCTTTTGTTCTATATTGAAAACTACAGGATCGTTTTTCCAACAAATATATAAATCTATTTTCCAATCTTCGTATTCGCTTTGTCGAATCAAAAGATTTATTTTTTCACTTTTGAATAATTCAGGATTCTTTATAATTTGTAGTAATCGATAAATTGATACAGCAAGATTTGTACCAATAAATGATTGATCAAATTGTTCTCGAAAAGCAGAATTCTGAATCATTAATTTTGCATTAACTATATTGCTTAATTGCAGATCTCCTTATAATGTATATATTTCTTGTCGGTATTGCTTTACTTGAACTAGTATCCGTTCTGTAAAATTAAACAAATGTTACATATATACAACAGTTTTAGGGTTCTATATATTGATAAATATATCGGAAATAGAGATTGGATCTTTAAGGTCTCTATCTTCAATACTGGAGAGTTTATATACAAGCCATTGATAATTAAAGAAAACAGACTTAATATACTCTCGGAATTCGGGCATTGTTTTTGATCGAATTGAGGGTATCGATGGTTTTGGTAGGGTTGATTGAATAATATCCGATATAGTAATAGATTATTTAAGATAGTTTTAAAAACTGAAGTATAATTGTAGGGTTTTTGATTTCGAGTATATAACGATATAATACTAGTTAAATCGAAATCTGGATCTGAATCCGAATATGGATCTGAGTCTGGATCTGAATCTAGATCTGAATTGGAATCGAATTGAAGTATTGTTTATTGTTTATCGATGTATTGATAATCGAAGTTTCCGAGTATTTCGTGAAATTGATTATTTAGCAAAACTGGGTTGTCTTTCCCGTTCAATAGCAGAGTCTTTATAAAGGGTAGAATATACTATCACAATGGTAATAGAATACTTTAAGATATAATGATATTCTACAAAGAAGGAAGAAGGTATTAGGAAGAGCGCCGACTATATGGGGGATGGGTGCCTTAGGCAGCCATGCAGACTAGCTAGGAACGGGTTACGAACCCGTGACATTATCCTTCTTAGAAAATACAATTTCCATAAGATATTATTCTTCAAATAAAAAAACCTCTATATAGCATTATAGAATCAGAAAACTATTAATTCAAAATATACTATGATTATTATACAAATCATCTCAATCTCACAATTTCAATTTATAATTATTGTCTTCTTTATCGAAACAACAATATACTTATATTTATTGGTATTCAAACCAACGATATATTTATTATCGCTGATAAAGTGTTTATTGAATTAGAATAAAAATAATTCAAAATTTTCAATTTTCAAACAAAAGATCATAAGATATTAACAAAAATGAATCCTTTCAAATTCAATAAAGCTATTATATTATTAATTAATGATATTATTAATCTAATTCAAAAACAATATTACAAGAACCTTCAACAAATCGTTTTTAGTCCTACAAATCTTAAAGATATCAAAGGCAAATTACAAAAGAATACTTCAACTCAAAAACAATATATCGTTCAATAGATTAAAGAAGTATATATCGCTAATCTTATTCAATTAAAAACTGTATATTCATTATCCTGCATCACTCAAATCACCAATCCCATTCTAGAAGATATTGAATTTCTGAATAAAACTTTTTCTTGACAATTCCAAAATACTACCAAAGGATTGAAATTCGTTCTATTTGATTTAAATATTTTTACCCTTTTTGTATTCGTAGATACAGGATTTGTAAATAACCCTGATCACTCTTCTCAAATCGGATATATTATAATTCTAACAAACAAATCTAAAAATACGAATATCCTTTATTAGACTTCTATTAAATATAAAAGAATTATTAAAAATATACTAGTTTCAGAATTCTATACAATAACTCTTGAATTCAATATAGCAAGTACTATAAAATCCTCTTTCGATCAAATAACTATTTGTGATCATCCTATTCTGCTTATAGTATATACCGATTCGAAATCACTTTACGAATATCTTGTTAGATTTAATACTACATACGAAAAATGATTGATGATCGATCTAATATATATTCGCTAATCGTATAAAAGATAGGAGATTCAGGAGATCTGCTGGATCGATGGAAATACTAACCCTGCTGACGCAATGATGAAAGCTAAGCCCTATCAAGCTTTGAAGGAGTTGATTGATACGAACAAGATCAAATTGGAAATGGAAGCATAGATGGAAAAAACAAATATTAAGATTTAGGTTTTCGAACATTAAGATTAAAGTTTTCGGATATTATGATTTTGGGGGTTTTTTTTCTATTTCGTTTTTGTATCTACATTCATTGTAGCTAGCCATTCTTTTAAGAAGATAATCAATATTGGTATTCATATACTCTTAAAGCATATGATCTTTATTTAAACGAAGGCTTCTATATTAAGGCCATTCGCACTCAATAGTTCTTTCGAATCTTGATGCACAATATAATCTTTAATTTAGGGGTCAATTGTATAGCAATCCAAGCGCCCTCACAGGAATCTCTTTTGTGAATAATCTCAATCCGATTATAAACGTTTATAATCATTTCTATCGAATACGACGATTACGGAGTCGTACCGACAATTATTAATGATATTGTTAATCAATTAGAAAATTTATTATTGATTATTATAGTATATTTATATATATAGTATTTGTATTCTTTAGATATAATTTTATTAAACTAAAACATTTGTTGAAGATTATATCTAAATCGTTTTCTGTCTTTATAAGAAAGAATACTTGATTTGAATTGTATTTGATAAATAAATAAAAAAATAGAAGGAATATAAATTAATTTTATAGTATTCAAATCTTTATAGATATAAAGAAATCGAATAATTTTTAATCGAAGTTTGTTTATTGTTAAAAGATTTATATCGATTTCATTTTTCTAAAATCATTTATTTATAATATCTGTTGAATTTGTAGATATTTCTCGAGGAATCGATTTTTTATTTGTAAAAAATATATATATTTTTGAAAAGTTTAATTGAAAAATAAAAACTTGATTGATCGAAATATATTGATCTTTTTCTTGAGAAAACAATTTGAAGTATTTGGAATTTGTTTTGAAAGAAAAATCGAATTGATATAGAATTTCGAATAATATATATAAATTATCTATTTGAAAGATTATATTAAAAATATATAATAATTGAATTTTCGAAAAGGAAAATATAATATAATAACAATATTTTCGATAATCAAAGTTAAAATCTTGATCTTTGATAAAAAACTTTGAAAAGATATTTTCCTCGAGATTTTTTAACGATTGAAGAAGTATATCCTTTATTGAATAAGATAATTTGGATTATATAATTTTTTGAAGAAATCGAATATATAAAAAGTCCTTATTTTGAATTCCTTTAGATTTTTAATATTGATTTTCGAAAAGAAAGAAAATAGTTTTTTTTCGTTCAAATCTTCGTTTTCAATAGAAAAAATAGAATTAAAAATATCAATATAATTTTTGATTGTATAAAATTATAATAGATTTAATAAAAGAGTTTTCTGATCTTTATTAGGATTATTTTCTTCATCAAAATGAATAAAAGTATAAATAACTTGTTGAATTTCTTCGATTACAAAATCAATAATAGTATATTTTTTCAGATCTATATCTATTTTATTAACAATTTTTATAGAGATATTATTATTAGATTAAATTCTATATCGATATAAATTTAAATGATTAACAAAAGCAAAAGAAACAATATTATTATCAAAACCTTAATCGATAATACAATTGGATTTACTTATAATAATCTTTATTGAAGGTAATTCTAACAAAATATATATTCTTTTAATTCGAAAAAAATGTTTTTTGTTTATAATACGAATAATAATCAAAGTAACTGAATAGTTTATAATATTAATCCTATTTAGATCAATCATTTATCGATTGTTTTTGAAGAAAGTATTGAAATTTGATAAATTATATTTGGGATCCTTTTATTTGTGAAGAAAATATTATCGAATTTGATTAGAAGAAAGATGAATTAGATGATTTTGAATAAATCTATATCGAGTTGAATATACTAATTTAAGATTTGAGTTCGTAATTGAATTCTGATTTAATTGATCAAATTGATTATTTAATTGATCAAATTGATTATTTTAATTGGGATTACCCTGATCTTTATTTTGAATCGAAGTTGAAAAGATTGAAGAAACATCTGATTTATAAATAATCGTTGGTTTTTTCTTTCTAATTGAATTTTCTCGAATAGTAAAACATCTGAAATATTTAACAATATTCAAAAATATCTGATAAAAATCTAGAAGATTAATTCCTTTAGTATTTAATATAAAATATTATATAAGTATTTTATAATTTATTAATCTTTATTTTTGTTTATCAATAATATTGGAAAGTGGTTTAGGATTTCTAAAGTATCTTTTATAATTGTTAATAGAAATAATATATTTTAAAAAGAGAATAAATAATCGAATTTTCAATAATAATAATTCAATTTGATAAATTTCTGAAAAAGAAATAGAAATCTGTAATTGTAAAAGTACTTTTGATATTTGAAAAATAGTATTTTTATTTCGATTATGAATATAAAATATAAAAAAAATTTGTTTTATTTGTGAATCTCTTTCTATAATTGAAAAAAAGAATAAATATCTTTAGATTCTAATAAAACAATATAACGAGATTTTTTTCATTGTAAAACAATTATACAAAAAGTAATTTCGTTCTCAAGATCTTTTTTATCATTAATATTATCTGAATTAATTTCTTCAACAAAATTTTGTTCAGATATTTATATAAAATTAATCGAACTATTGAAGGATTCTTAATCTGAATAATCTAAAGAACTATCAAATTCATTATTTAGGATAATACTATAAAAAATAGTATTTGAATTATAAATACTATTTAATTGAAAAGGAATATTTTTATCGATTTTAAGTTTTCTATAACAATTGATATAAACTCAATCTAATTTTCTCGAACTAATTGTATCGATTTGATTACTATTAAAGTTTTCTATAAATCAATCCCTTATAGCAATATAAAAAAGATTACTAATAATAATATTCTTAAATAAAATCATAATACAAAGAATTGCTTATTATTATATTAATAAAGGATTTCTAATATATTTAAATTTAAAATATTTATATTCTTTACAATCAAAACAAAAAGATTTCTTATTCAGATTATATTCTTCTATACCATTCACAATAAGATATTTTGAAATCTTTGAATCAAATAAATTGATCTATCGAGTTTAATTAAAGATTTGTTAAAAATCTTTATTCTGATCTTATCGATTATTATTATTATTGCAATTGTTATTTCTATTTCTATTTTGATTTCGAAAGTTATTGAAATTGTAATTTCCTTCCAAATTATCCTTTTTGAAAAAGGATTTTGATTTTAATTATTGAAAAAGAACTTCGAGTTTCTAATCTTTAATAAAACCTTTAGATTTGATATTAGATATACTATTTGTAAGTTCTTTAGCGATTTCATTATTTATAAATGAATCTTAGAGTTTTATATTTCTTTTAGTACTCTGAATTGTATAATAACTCTTAATAAAAGATCGATTGATAATATTATTGGAAATAGAATGATTACAAAAAATTGAATCGATTAATCTTTTAACAAAATTAAAAATTAGCTTTTTTTGAATAATTATATTAATAATATCAAAGTTCTTCTCAAAAACAGAAATATCTTTGAGTTTTATATTGTATTGAATATCCTTCGTTCGTAAATAATATTTCTTAAGAATTTCGTTTTTAGCTTGAACAAATGAATTCATTGAATCCATTATGTTTTGAATTGTATTTTTGTTATCGTAAGAAGAATAACGATTTAGAAAGACTTTGATGAAAACGAATTCGTTTTTCTGAATAGTAGTTTCGATATCTTTAAAGATAATTTTGAAATCGATATAATTATTGATCCAGATTTGAGTTTTCCTTTTGAATTTCAATTAAATTATAATGAAAAAAACAAATGATTTATAAATTGAATCTTTAATGATTTGTTTAACGATAGTTTTCATTGTATTTAACTATATAGAGCTTAGTATATTACAATGATCGAATTCAGATATTGAATCGATATTGATTTTATTCTAAAGCTTTTTAGTTTGAATATCATCAAATATCGATATATTTATAATTTGAAAATTCGAATTAGAAAAATTGAAAAAAGAAAATGAAAGTATGATTGAAAATTAATTGAATTCTTTCAGATAGTTCAATAAAAGATATATTTCGAATTTTAAAAATCTTATTCGTAAGGATTCTAAAGAATTATAAATCGAAAAGAAAAGTTCTTCAATAAGAGATATATAATATACTCGTTTTTATAAATCAAAATCAGAAAGATATCGATAAAAACGAATAACAATTTATCGATATCTGAAATAGATTTCGAAACCAATCTTCAAATTGAATTTTTTACTTCTCAACTAAAGGAAGTATAAATATTTCGAAGATTCGAAATCAAAAAGAAATTCGATATCGAAAGATTAAAAATTTTGATAAAAAAACAACACTAAACTTATTCCTAAAAATACAATTACTATATTAAATTGAAATCTTTGAAAAATGATGTTTTGATACAATAAAAGATCGATATTTAAAACAAATCAAAAATCGGAGATTCTATATTCAAATTGATAGTTCCGTAAACAGCGAGTCTATATTATGATAATTTTATTTTGCTTTCTTAAAGTAATCGAATTGTTGAAGTTTAATATATCAATTAACAACTCTAAAAAGAAAATTCAAAAAATAGTTTTTCGAAAAGAGATTAAAAATATGAATTGTAAACGAAGAAATACTAATAATATATTTGATATCTATAGATCCCTATATAGATCATCAATAAATACAATAGAAACGATTACAAAATAATTGAATTGAAATTATACATTTTTTATTAAACTAGATTGAGTTGAAGTGGTTATATAGACCCTTTTGGAGTCACGTTACCTGCCTCCTTTTTGGTACGGTATCTTATATATATACAATATTAATTAATTTATAACTACTATTAAATTGACTAAATCAATTAATATATTACAATCTATTATTATTTCATTATACCAATTGATCAATATAATTAATACAATCAATTCAATTCAAAATAATCAATATTCGGAATAATCAATATAATCAATGAATTAATTTTATCGATATAATTACGAAATAATCAATTTGATCAATTAATCAACTAAATTGAACTACATCATCAAATACAATCGAAATCATTTGAAATTGATATTTATATATAACCAAAGTCTATATTTCATTTTAAATCAATTATAGCTCTCTATAATCTTTCTTTATTATTATAAATCGATTCTCAATCTAAAGAATATATTATAAATAATTATATATTATCTAATTATATATATAATAATTTATAATTATTATATTCTTTATAATAATATTATTTTATCTATAATCATTATATTCTTTCTTATTATAATTTAAACCCTTCTAAATATTATCGATTTCTACAATTATTGATTCTAAACTATATCAATCTCTATTAATCAATCTAGACCTTATCGATTATAATAATCATCAACTCTTTTATAAAATACTAATTATCAAAGCCTAATTCAAAATAATATATATCATCAAATAATTAATATCTATTTTGTCTATATAAATCAGCTCTTGATCTATATAATCAAAAGCAAATCATTTAATTCAATCATTTAACTCTACTACTTCAATATAATTATCTTCTCCTCAATCCCTTCAATATACTCTGTGATCATACTATCTCGTGATAGAATTATATAAATTTATTAATATAATCGAAAACATCGAATACAAAAATATTTGTATAAAGAATCTTTATTATATAAATAACGAAAACATCAATAAAGATATAAAGAATTTTTATTCTACGAATCGGAGTATTCGGAATAAGGAATCTTTATTTATATTAACGAATAAGAATAATTTATTGAAATATAAAAAAATTTAAAAAAAGTATAAAGGAAGATTATAGACTCTAATATAAAGATTAAGATTTATATACGATAAATTAATATTATCAATTATATACCAATTAATATCACTATAAAACTCTACTTTAACTATTATAATCTTGTATTTGCTTATTTATATATAATCTACGAGTCACTACTTTCAATTTATAAAGTCTATTATCTTTATATATATAATCTTCAATATAAATAAATTATAAATATAAATAATAAATCATTAAAAATGATTTATTAAAAATGAAATACGATTTATAATATATTTATGAAATTGATAATATAGTAGAAAAGAGATTAAAAAGCATCGGAAGATCCCCTTAAAAGGTTTAGTGTGAATTCTTTATATATGAGTTTAGTTCTAAATAACGCCCCCCGCACAAAAGGCTGACAAGCAGCCCCGCCATCAGTAAATAAAAGATGATCGCCACCATACACCAAAAATGGTCTGGCCTCGTGAAGTTAAACACTTCAGATGGATTCAAAAGTTCTTAAGTCGCGAAATGAAATATTTCAGGAGGTAGGAACAGTCACCACCCTTCTTGTCACAGTATTGACATCGTAGAACAGCTCAAACCATACTGCGTTAGCCTCAGCCAATTGGCATTGAAGAACGCCGGTGACAGCAAATCTCTAATACCATCGACGGAAAATCTCCTTGGGGCATTGGAGAAAGCATGTGAGAATGAAGCTTTCGATGAGAAACTGGCAGATTGTACGTTCCTGGAAGCTGTGATCATGTCGTTTTTGAGATCGACAATGACTGACGATGAGTGTGCTACTAGACGTCTTCTTTCCATTATCTCAAATCCTACGTTCAAAACGAAAATATACGGACAAATTGTCGGAGCTCACAGTGAAATGTCTTAGGCTGCTATTGGAGCAGGGATGGCGGAACTACATCGCGATAGATCTTGCCAAACAACTTTTGATCCTTTTGACTTTGATGATTGGAGGAGTGCCAGGGCAAGATCCAGTACAAGCCCCAGAGGAACTTGTTATGGAAGCGCTGGCTGCTGTTGCAGCTTTATTTACTGACTTGGCCCGCACCCCTGAGGCTTCTATTACAATTACAGATGAAAGTACCATGCCGGCTGTTGGTCACTGCATTACATCGATACTTGATGCAATCACCGAAGGGCCATCGGCAGAGATACAGATAGAAGGTTTGAATGCCTTGAGAGCTGCATGGACTTGTATCAAAGATGTGCAGGCTCATGCCAGTTTCCTCCCAGGGACGGTTTCGGCACTTACGAAATGCCTTATACCTACCACAACATCTCGAAGGTCACAGAAAACCATTGTAATGGCACTGGAAAGTCTGCAAGTAGTTTTAACCACGGTATTGAGCGATGTCAGGACTCGTACTATTAGGGCAAGCAATTATACGGAGATGGAAGTAGGAACGGAGGTTCAAAAGAAAATGCTCACAAAGTCATGGCTCACTGCTACTGCTTCTCAGATCAAACTTTCCCTAGCGAACGTCGTGAAATTACGCACACACAAGGCTAGCAGTGTCCGTATTTCATTGAATCGATTTTGTATCGTCCTCCTAGATGAATGCCATGATACGTTGGCTGATTCGACTTCCATTCTTGTGGAAACTTGTTTATCGTTACTCAATACAGAAGATACTTCTGACGCAGGCAGAACATCTATTGTAGATATGGCCACCATACATTCAAACATTGGGGAGTCGATCAAAAGAACATTTTATCACTGGGTGGACAGCTTACCACGAGTGATGCAAATGAATGATGAAACTGCCAAGGTATCCGCGCTACATCAACTTTCCGCATCATATGCGTTATTGAGTACATTGAACTTGGGCTCTTCAATGCTTGACGAAGCACTTTCAAAATCGCTACGAGACAGTCTTTCTAGTGTAATAGAGACCTCTTCACTGCCTAGGATGATGCAAGAGGCTTCTCCAGACCCGAATAGTCAGACTCTGATAGCCCTATCAGGAGAAAAGATGCCATTGAGGGATTTTGCACCCGTACTGATGCCCGGGGAAAGCCAGAAATCTACCAGAACCGCAATGGCAACATTCCTAAGGTCATTGAGTGAATCGCAATCACGAATGGATATGGTTAGCGAGATGCTTGAGTATGTTCGGCAAGCATCTGGACCAAGCCTACTGGCTGCTTACTGGATCTCGTCTCAACTAGTACAGTTCGCTGCTTCTAAAAATGAGGAATTGGATGAATTCTTCGAGTCCACACTTCTCGCTTCTGATGACTATCTAGCCGCGAACCAAGATCTTTATTCCTACTCTCTATCAGTATTATCCAACGAAGACAACGATTTGGATTGGCGAGTAAAAGGTGTCGCGCTGGAGGTTGTATCTAATTCAGCTAAGCGCCTCAAGGAAGGCTTTCGAGTGGAACTCGTGGATGCACTGTATCCTGTATCGCAGCTTTTAGGTTCGCCCAGCGTTGAATTAAGAGAGCGCGCTACTGTTTGTCTCAATGTGCTCGCAAAGGCCTGCGGGTACCCGAGCACTAGAGAACTTATCGTGGAGAACGTTGATTATATGGTGAACGCAATTTCATTGAGGCTGAATACATTTGACATATCACCCCAAGTCCCACAGGTGCTAATAATGATGATTCGTCTGACGGGGCCGTCCTTACTTCTATATCTTGATGATGTGGTATCTTCCATATTTGCCGCTTTAGACAACTTCCATGGCTACCAGGGATTGGTTGAAGGTCTATTTGCTGTACTGGGAGAGATTGTAGAGGCTGGCGCACAATCCCGCCAGTTGCAACTAGCTGATGTACCGCGTGTTGGTGCCAACAAAGCTAGGTCTCCCGCCATCACACTTGATAGTATTGTTCAGGCAATCGAAAAGCAGCAGCAAAGATTCAAAGCCGAAGAAAATATCGGACACGATGACTTCCCACAAGAGCCATGGAAAAGCGCTTCTGCACTATTGGACGTGACCAGTGAGAGTGTCGAACACAGCGAGAATGAAAATAATGAGGCAACAGAGATACAAAAGGTACCGGTAACAAAAACCTACTCCATGGTTCAGAGCATTATTCGACTCTGCCAGCATTACCTCACAAATCCATCCCCAACATTACGTACACGATTACTCGGTTTAATCAGCACATCCTCCACTGCTTTACAAAGCGACGAGGAAAGTTTTCTGCCACTTGTCAACGATATATGGCCTGTAGTTATAGATCGACTCTATGATAAGGAATCACATGTTGCCATCGCAGCCGCAGACTCTATTGCCACCATCTGCAGATGTGCTGGCAATTTTCTTACCACGAGACTCGCTGTGCAATGGCCTCGTGTAATGAGCTTGGCCAGGCAGACCAAAGCTAATATGCTGGCAGAGAAGTCTGGGTTCGGTAGTCGTGGGATATACTCTCAGGCTACGCAGATGTGGGAGAGTATGGTGAAGCTCTTGATGGCCTTAGTGGAATGCACGGATGTAAATGATGAAGCATTCGATGATGTTCTGGATCTTCTGGCAAGCATCATAACAGAAAGAAGGGATGTTCGCGAGGCATTATCGGCCGTGAATGCCGATGCTGTTTGGTTGGTATTGCAGGCTGGTGTTTGTCGTGAAATGAAAACACCTCCACTTGACGGCTACCAATTCCAGTCCCCTGGCTTTTTCATAGTAGTTTAATGTAATGAATCATCTCACATTGTTTACAGTCATGGTTACAACCTCTCACAATTTCTCAAATATTGATTCTATGGATTAATAGTAAAAGAGTGGAATTTGTTTTATATTAACACAAGTGAGACTTTTGTGTGATACTAAGCAAAACCGAAAAGGACAGTAGCAGCCTGCCAAAAAAGATCTATGGAGTGTTTTCGTGCCTGGACTTGAGCCCATAATAACTAGTTGGCGCGAAGGCCCAACAGCGGTACTATTTCAGACAAAATTTTAGAAATAAAATGGAACACTCTGTGCGAGCCAGGCGAAGGTCTTTTTTTATCTCTCATTCAGAGTCATCATCATCGCTCTCGGCCTCGGCTAACCATTTCAAGAACTCCTCTGCCGACTTGCGGACTTTCTTGCTTACGGCAAGGTCATTGGTGTATTTCTTGCTGGCTTTGGTACCCCACTTGGTAAGAACTTCTTCGGTGAGGAGTTCCTGATCATAGAGGACCATGAGCACTTTTGATGTTTTATCGTAGAATTCAGGGTTCTTCTGGCCGCGCAGACCGATGAACCTTTCAATCCCACCGAGAAGAGACTTTTCATGTTTCTCAGAAGTGATCATCTGCAATATATTAGTCTTCATACACGTCAGTCAGGTTTAATGCATGTGGGCTTACATTTTTAAGCATGCCTGCTCGCTTTGGGATTTGCTTCACGATGTTGTCGTCGAAGAGCGTGAGAGCGAGGATGACGAGAGTGCGGTGCTTCGCCTCAATCCCCAACTCCTTCGCCTTGAGATAGATTTCAAGATCGTCTACCTTACTGACGTCACCCTTCTCCGCCGTCTGTTCTTCGATCCAGTTTGCGAGTTGGTCGTAGGTAGAATTTCCACCAGCTTCTTCGTCGTCGTCCTCATCTCCACCACCGCCACCGAGAACGAGCTTTTGCTTGAGATCATCAGGAAGTTGTTGTTGGCGGGCCTTGATAGCCTCTGGGGACATATCGACAGCCCAGTCGTCATCTTTGACTTCGGTAGACTGTTGGAGCTCTTCTGCCTGACGGACAAGCTCATCGTCGCTTGGAGCATCGAGTGTCACTTCGCCATTGCCATTGTTGTCGTTGGATCCATTCTCAGATGCATTCTCGCTTCCACTAGCATTTCCATTCTCTTTGGCCTCGCCCTTGTCTGCTTTGGCCTTACGAGCCGCCTTCTTTTCTGATTTGTCTTTCTTGCCTTTCTTCGGCTGAGTCTTCAATATGAAGCCGCTCAACTTAAGTCTTGGGTCGACCATCGAGCGCTTTCCGCATGCCTTACAATCCAAGACGATATTTCCATCTTTGAAGATAACTTCGGTTTCAGGATTCTTGCACTCTTTGCAGAGCACAAACTTGTTGATGAAACCATCTAGATAATCCTGCAATTTGCTTGCTTCATGGGCACCGTTAATGATCCAACGATCATCGGCAGGGTTGGTGTTTGTCTGAGCTCCGAGTTCGAAGCCGAAGTACTTGATGACATATGCTCCTGGGCGGGCCAAGGAATTGGCGATGCTGGTGAGATTGACGATGACGGTCTTGATTCCGTTACCTTTCCCCTCAATCTTGGACTGGATCTTCTCCATCTTGTATCTGTAAAAGTTGTCCTTGACATCGCGACGGATATTGACGGTAGCCATGATCGCTAATTGGTAGCTTGAGTGGAAAAATGGATTTTCGTGAAAGTTAAGGCGTGCAGGTATTTGTTAAATAATCTGATAATCTGAGATATAACATGCAGAAAAGTTTGACTTTCTGAAGGGGCAAAGGCGGTCGAGGTTGTTGAAATTTGGTTGGTAGTTACGGGAACATTCGAATCGTAGAGAATGATACTTAACCGTTGCTGCTGAAGTAAGAACTACAAGGTTTCCGCGGTATGCGAAATGGTTGCAGCTCGAGAGGCGGCTGATGTCTGAGGTCGTTGGCGTTGGGTGTGAGATACATATAACGCAAATGTATCACTGTACGTGCTGATAGCTTTGGATGAAGATTTCAAGGGAAGAATGTCCTTGGTTGCAAAAAAAACCGAGATCCTGCCTGATTTTAAAATATGCAGGTAGTAGAGATTTGAGTCTGAAGGTTTGGATATCCGATATGTAGAAAGGCGAAAAGCAAAAGTACAGCTTGATGTATTCTTGAAGAAATTCAATTTGTATGAGGGAGGCGTACGCTCTATTTTGTTTCGATTCTGATGATTTTGGAGAGATGGGACCGTAGAAGAGTTGGCCCTTTCTTAATGGATTTGTTGAGTTTGAAAGAAACTCCAATACAAGTGTTATTGTATTGTTGATGAAGTTGTTATTTGTTTGTTTGCTTGCTTGTTTATTTTTTTGGTGTTGATTGTATTTGTTTGTTGTTGATTGTTGTGTTATTTTTATTTGGTGGGCAGGCAAAGAAAGAGGAAAGAAGATGGTTTGTTGTGGAGGGGAGAAGAAGAAGGTTTGAAAGAATTTGTGAATAAAAAGGTTTCGGATATCGGTGGTGAAAAATAAGCCCTGTCAAGCAGAGAAAAAAAAATGGAGCCAAAGAGGAAAATAATCATAACCTACCAACAAACGACCACAGCAAACTTTTTTTAAGAGTCTTATTAACTATTAATCTACCTATCGAAAAAGGTAAAACCTACACTAATGGATCAAGATAAATTTGTATGTAATATTAACTTAGTTTAAGATTTTGAATATCAAATCAAATTATAAATAAAAAATATATAAATCATATCATTCGTTTTTAGATGAGATGATATGAGATAGGTACATGAATACAGTATAATAGTATCTAGTATTCTTTATTATCTAGCATAATTCGTGATTGAACAAGAAATTATAGAATTACACGTGCTACTGCGTCCAAGCATAGGTAGGTACTAAGGTATATTCATATTCATCTCCATTTTCATACCCAGAAAGTCATATCCAGAAAGTCATACCCAGAAAGTCATAACCCAGAAAGTCATACCCTGAAAGTCATATTCATAACTTTACACCTCACCCCTTTCTTCTTTATATCAACATGGGTTTCAAGAATGTTGATTACTCTCTTTATCTCGTGACAGACTCTACACCTGCTATTCTTGGTAATAGAGATCTTGTTGATGTAGTAGAGGCCGCTATCCGTGGGGGTGTTACTATTGTGCAATATCGAGACAAATTCAGCGACACAGCTGCTCTTATTGCCACTGCAAGGAAATTACATACCGTCACACAAAAATACAAAGTTCCACTTCTAATCAATGATCGAATCGATGTTGCTCTTGCCATTGGATGCGAAGGTGTACATATTGGTCAGGATGATATGGGTAGGTCCTATGCCATGAACAACGTGATAAATGTTCTTTTCTTCCCATGTCTCTAACTTTGGTTTAGATCTGAAAACGGCGAGGATATTGTTGGGTGAGAATGCAATTATTGGAGTAACAGTATCCAGTATTGAGGAGGCTATGATGGCATCTGAACATGGCGCAGATTATTTGGGAATTGGCACCATGTTCGCCACACCAACGTAAGCATGCCGTGGTGATTCAATAACCAGTTTCAGCATCGAAAAGCTATGAAGAAATCAAGTGATGCTCCTTTTACAGTCCAAATCACAATACGCAACCTTGTTTTTAGCATGAACAAAGTCTCTATCCGACCTTAGTCTTACGCCATTTGCTCAAGATGATAGGATGAATTCTGATGACAGTTCAAATAGGAAAACCAACACCAAAGATATCATTGGAACTGCTGGCACGAAGGAAATTCTACATTCTTTGCAGCAGTCAGGAAGCCAAGTGCGAACTGTAGCTATAGGTGGGATCAATTCATTGAATCTGCAGCGTGTTTTGTATCAGTCAGCAGCAGAGGGAAAGCAACTCGACGGTGTGGCTATCGTCAGTGCCATAATAGCAGCACAAGACGTTGAAAAGGCTGCCAGCGAGCTTGTCGAGCTTATTCGAACTCCGGCCTCATTTGCTTCAGCACATATCCCGAATGATCAGACGAAGGAAGATCCTTGCGATCTCTTATTACAGGTTCCAGGTGTCATAGGAAAAGTTGCTAAGAGAACACCTTTATCTCACAACATGACGAATCTTGTGGTACAGAACTTCGCGGCCAATGTGGCTCTGGCAATAGGTGCGTCACCTATTATGGCAAATTATGGAGAAGAGGCTTCAGACCTTGCAAGCCTGGGAGGGGGTTTGGTCATTAACATGGGAACGGTTACCCCCGAAGGTATACAGAACTACTCAAAGGCTCTAAAGGCATACAACAAAGAGGGAGGACCAATTGTACTCGACCCAGTCGGTTGTGGGGCCACTGCTGTAAGGCGCTCAGCAGTTAAAACACTTCTAGGTGCTGGTTACTTCGATGTCATCAAAGGAAATGAGGGAGAAATCAAGACCGTGTCTGGATCACTTATTCAGCAACGAGGCATGGACAGTGGCGCGAGCACGTCGAGTCGCACGGAGAAAGCAACAATCGTGCGTGATTTAGCATTGAGGGAGCGGAATGTGGTACTGATGACTGGAGCGGTTGATATTTTGAGTGATGGATTACGTACTTTCGCAATATCAAATGGCCATGAAATCCTAGGTAGGATTACGGGAAGCGGCTGTGTTTTAGGTACCATCATCTCAGCAATGTTGGCTGTCAATCGTGGAGATAAGCTTCTTGCTGTATTATCAGCATTGCTTCACTATGAGATTGCAGCTGAGGTAGCAGCTGTACGTGATGATGTGAGAGGTCCGGGTACATTTGTTCCGGCGCTGATTGATGAATTATACATCATACAGAAAGCAAATTTGGGGGGTGATTCGCGATGGCTTGAAAAGGCCAGAGTTGAAGCCATACTATAGAGATATCCTACAATAGACCACGATGCTGGAATGTGTACCTGAGTAAATTCCCGATGCTTATGCAATTGACACTTTCAAGTCACATCACAAACCCCTTGATCCAGAAGGGAAACGCTGTTCGATAACGCGAAAGCACCCTGGTGCCTTCGCTCCACATCCTCGGCTTATATACCCCACTACCCCAGGAAATGCAATACTTACTGTCAACAAGTAAACAAAACAAAGTATCATTCTATATTGCAGAAAAATGACAGAACATGTAGGAAAACGGCTACGTAAGTTTCGTCAATGATCTGCAGCTCCCGCATACTTACTCAATCCAGATAGGCCCGCCCTCTTGTTCGTGCCCCGTCTACTCCATGCTGCGTTTCACCCCTCCGCTAACCCGCCTTCTCAAAAGTATATGCGACATCCAAGAGAAGTTTCGCAAAGCAATCTGGGAATATGAGAAAGTGTGCGTTTGAATCCCAAACTATAAACTCCCATCATTAAACTTCGTTTCAACCGCAGCATCGCTACAACTCAGAAGATGATAAAAGCAAGCGACATCCTTCACGTCCCCATCTATGCCACAACGCAAAATCGCGCGCGACTAGGCGAGACATGTGCTGAGCTTAGTATTCCCAGTGCTGTTGAGCACGCGGATAAGACGGCTTTTAGCATGGTACGTGAACTAAAAATTATCATACAAGATCATGAAGCAGAGCTTTCGTGTCAACATCGTTGTTCTATGATGCAGTGAGGTATCTGTATCGGTAATGCTAACCCATAACACCAAACCCCAGTGGATCCCCTCCATCTCTCGACACTTCAACTCTGCCACCCCAGCCGAAGTAATCATCGTGGGCATCGAATCGCACATCTGCGTTACACAAACGACATTGGATTTGCTGGCCAATGGTCATAAAGTGAGTGTAGTTGGTATTCAATGCATAAGGCTGCTAACAGGTTGCGTAGGTATATGTATTAGCAGATGGAGTAAGTAGCTGCAATCCACAAGAGATACCTATTGCGCTTGAGCGGTTGAGGGCTGCCGGTGCTATTGTGACAAGTTCGGAATCGATCATGTATGAGATTATGGGTGATGCTAGGTATGTATTTTTCTCACTCTACAACACACAATTGAAACTAATTCTTTTAGTATTCCCGAGTAAGTAACATGGCATAACCATTGTCATATGGTGCGATAACTAGATTCATTAACGCTCCTTTCGTAGGTTCAAAGCAATTGCTACTCTGGTGAAGGAATCTTCTGCGAGTACGAAGGATGTGATGAATACCCTTCTTAGTAAGATGTGAAGGAATTTCTAGAGAATGCAAAATAAAGTCCATAGTTTGAAGACATGGTATTTTTATTTAGGTTATCTGGATACTAAGCAGTCAACTACATGAATATCAATCCACATTATTTGTCCTGAACACGTGCTTTCCCAATCACATATCAGGAATCTGTGGTGGTAGCCGAAGTCTTTGGCTTGCCGGGATTCATCCACGCAAAAGCTGAAGCACCGCCTACTGGATTTGAGGATCTCGGAATGGTTGTAATCACTTTAACGCTCTTCTGCTCCTCTGAACTTACTCTCTTTGGCTCCCAACGAAGCTGTTGTTTGTCAGTCCCATTGGGTTGATCCTTCCGCTTGAGATCGGCCATTGATCGCAAAGGCGCCGGTTCATAAGCTGCACCTGTTCTTGCGCCTGAAGAGGATCGATTTGCAGCTAGGGTTGACGGCGATGAGATGGACTTTGATGGTTTTAGGACCTTCATACTTCGACCTCCACGAACTGCTTTTTGATATCCACTTGTAGAATCGCTATTGTGGTCAGGATTTAAGGGTGTACTGCCTTGCCGCCATGAACCCCAAGTACCCATAGTCGTTTCACGCTTGGGAGTACCAACTGCATTTGTGGACTCGACATTGTTTGCATCGGCCACGCCTTGATCTGATTTGTATAGCTTTTCCGAGTCTGAAGTACTGTCGTTGCCCTTGATAGAAATATCAGGTTCCGACACGGGAGCATTACTGTGAACAGGCAAGGACGAGATAGTGGCAGAGCTGATTTGAGATTTTGTGACACTTTGAGATTGGGCATCTGAGTCCGCTGGCTTGACACGGTCACTACGTGACCCTTCAACTACATCACCTAGGCTCGTAGGTTCAATCTTGGATCGTTGTTCACTGGGAGTAAAAGGGAGAGCCGTTGCCTTGAGTTCATTTTTTTCAGGTGGAATATTGGCGATGCACAAATTCTTGAAAAGAAGTTCATCCTCTGGCCGAACGAATGGTACAGACAGTTTGTTACGATCATCGCCGAAGAGTGTCATAAGATTCTGCGAGAACAGTATATCTGCGTTATGCGCACGGAGGGTATCACTACCAAGAAATACGCGTATAGATCTCTTGAAATCAGAAACTAATCGTTGATTCATTCCGACTACCTCGAAATCAACTGTAAGAGTAGGCAATTGAGGGCCGGGACTATTCGATCTGGAAGATGATTGTGTTATAATTGCCTCCGGGAGATAGACGGGTAGCCTGATAATGTAGCGTCCCTTTGTAGGATCCTTTTGCATCTGATTTGTTAGGCCAAGCTCATTCACAAGTGAATATTCAAGAATGGATTTCTGCGAGCCTGTACAAACATCGGCATATAGGAGTGCACTGTGAGAGAAATTGGCCGTAAGCCAGCATCTGATAATAGAAGGTACTGATCCCAATATGAATAGACCTGGAGGAGGGTCCGGTATTTCCAAGGGCGAATCGTCGTCTGGGTCGCCAATCATAAAGTTGGTATCCAATCCTAGACTACTTGTGCGTCCAGAGGGAACAGAGTGGGTCGAGTGTACAGAGTGGCCAGCAGAGCTATGTCTCCCATCTGATTTATGTGATGAAGAGCGCTCTGTCATAGGATGACTGCCAAATCCACTAGTCGGGCGAACGGGACCAAATTCCCCTGATGACCTTGATGTTTGTGCCCAATGTGAGCCCTGTAGAGCACTCACATCGAAACGTACACTGTTTGCTCTCGAAGCACCTCTACGCACTGGTTCTTCATCATTATCTAGATGAAGACTCCCAAGCAGATTTTGCTCTTCCTCATCGTCGAAACCATCAAAAACATCCGTAGGAGAGTTGTGAACGGGACCTATAATTTAATGCGTTAGTAGTCTGACTAGCGCTGTGAGGGTTGTACCTGTCACAAACCATGTTGGGGAGTGCCGCTTAAAATGCCAGGAAACGGTGAGTTTGTACCCCAGACAGATTTGAGGGCGGCATCATCCGCTTGTCGTTTCTCTAGTCTCATGAGACGGTCGGAATGGTTGATTTGTACGGCTTGTACATGCTTCACGTCCATCTGAACATGATATAGTTCTTCTCGAGAAGCCAGAAACTGTGAATCCATTCCAATCCTTTCCTTGTAACCCCCAGGAAAGTTTGTCTTTCGTGACTTATGCTTGATGTCATAGGAGTAGTATGAAATGAGACTGACCAAGGAAGACTTCCGCGGTGGTAGCGTATGATTGCCCCTAGATTTATTGTAATCTAATTGTTTGAAAAGAGGTCGTGGCGGATGCCTTCCCCAGTCGGCTGGAGGTATATCACGGAACGTTTAGCACCGAGGTAATATCTCAAATGACGGAGGAAATACTAGCTCTCCAAGTCTTGTGCTTAACTTAATGCTAGCAAGGTACAAAACGGCTCTTTGTGAGCCTCCCCCACGGCATCAGCCAACGACCTAGAATCTTTATTCCCGCCTACTATGGTCGATGTATGCCTAATCCCGAAGTTTCTAATGTATGGATTTGTCTAACAAAATCGGCTCTGGAAGGTGAACGAAGATTCTTTTGTTTTTGTTGTGCTCAGCTGCTCTTTGAGGGTGGGTTGTGCAAGTATCGGATGAGGAATGTAATGGCGGACTGCTGCTTCGCTGTGAGTCTAAGATCTGTTGAAGTATTTCAGGGTACGCGAAAGGCGTTGTGTAGATTGAATAGTAGGGTATCGAGGGGCTTCGCAGATTTCTACTCGTTTGCCTTTCCGCAGATAGTTTGCAGTCTGTCGTTGGTTTGCCCTTTGGGAGTTTGGAGTCGCAGTTGGGGAGGGGAATACAAGTAGGCAGTAAGTAGGTACGGTTATGATTTATGGAATTGTGATGATTATGCCACGAACAACAGATATGAGTTTGTCTTTGAAGATCTTTGGACTCCAATTGTTAAAGTTGATTATCTTGACGTTGATTTTTCGTATAGTAGGTATTCTAAATTATCAATCAAATAAGACGTTGAGTTGGGGTTTAGTACTCCGTATGGGATGAAAGGATGTCATTGCTCTGCTGTTGGTCCTTTAATTTAGTTATGGTGACCCTATAAAATTGCAAGGGTAAGCTGAATGGTGGTGCTCATACAATACGTGCCCTGAAAGACCAAAAAATGAAATGCTTTATTAAGATCTATAAAAGTACTGGATTTTCCGATGCAATATAAACTATCAATTTATAAAAATATTGCGAAGGTTGGAAATCAATAGTCGACAACCTCAAATTGGTCTTTTGAATATCGTTTCTGCAATTATTTTGACTAATATAAGTTATTTTCTTTCCTACCTGAAGTCTACCGGATCTCAGACAGATCTCCAGCGCTGATGCAACCCTCAACCAGCATCTAGATAGATGGATGGTTCTACCCAACCTTTTCCTCTTTGTGCCTACCTAGGCATCTTATAAGCCTTCTATGCATGGATATGATATGATACTTTACTTCCGTCGTAGTCAATGTTTCATTTACTAGCTTTCTGGGCAATATGCATCTATCCTCGTCAACGTCGAAATTTAGGAGCTACTGTCCACTATGATTATGTTGTTAGCAAGGTTCACATTGTCTCACTGAGAATATGATTCCATTTAGAATTTTTTTTCGGGGGATTTTTGCCGGGAAAAAGGGAAGTATACTTACATGTGGAAAAACCCAGCTCGGGTTATCGTTGGGCTCTTCATTCCACTCTTTTCCCACCAAAGGTATCACTTCGTTTAAGAATATCTTGTACCCTTCGCTAGATAGATGAAGACCGTCGGTGAGAAGCATTCTCATAGCTTTATCGTCTCCAGCACATTTGGTACCAATGATGTCAACATCAATGGTGTCATCTTGACTCATCTGTACGGCTTCATGCATCATGGCTTTCCAAAGATCGACTAATACCACATTTCGATCCTTCCACTTAGCGGCGATTTCTCTCACTGCAGCTGCATATTTGGCTGTATTATACTGTAAGCGTGTGACAGAAGAGTAGCCCTTCTGACGGTCTTGCTCCTCAAGCTGGATCTCGTTGATAGGCGGTGGTGTCACCAGCAATATCGTAGGATGTTGGGCTACGGAACCCCAATGATCGAGGAGGGCCTCGATGTTTTTCTTGTAATTTTCCAATGGAACATATTGACCTGTGGGACCTTTCGGGAGGCACGCATCATTTGCACCGAAAAGGATGAGCTTGCAGCACTATTAGTATGAAGAGAACTAATCTGAGGTTATCCCTCGCACCAGGAATGGCGGAGCTTTCAAATGCACCACTATAAATGGGATGAGTCCTGCATGGTACTTGTTGACATACCAGGTAGGAAACTTTTGCAGTAGCTGGATCTGGAACGAGATGCTGCTGGATCTCAAGAGCATTATCGGTATTGTACCCGCTCAATCCATGGTTTATAACCTGCAGTCGCCTAGAACAATCTAAATGGGAATTAGTAAGGGACTAGATGGTTTGCACCGGCGAACTCACGTTCTTCGAGGCCTGCAGTGAATGAGAAACCATCCCGCAAATTACTTGAAAATTGAACAATGGAATCACCCACTAGAATAAATTGGGGATATCTTTTGAGAGCCATGTCAAAGTATGGTGTCGTGAAACCAAAGCCAAAGTATGAGAAGGCGTTCTTTTCTTTTCTATTTGCAGCCGCTTCTCAGCTCCAAGACATATATAACAATGGAAATGCCAGTAGCGGGGAGCCGGAGAAGAGTTGGGGGGTGGTTGGTGGTAATCCAGCGAAATAATTTTGAGAAAAGACTACCTTAGGTATTCACTTGATACCTAGATATATGAGAAATTATATGAATAAAGATCGAGAACAACACCTTAATCGCACCCCTAGAAACTTTTTACTTAATAAATAATGTATATAGCTCTGGTTAAAACAGTTTGTAGAGTACGCAAGGCTGTGTACTGTGTTCTGATTCTGAGTGAGATATCTGATATCTCTGGGTGGCATTGCATTGCTACTGCGGGGTACATACTACCAGGATTCTTCTCCACAGATTGATTATCTTAAGCTGTATCAATGGTTGGTATTCGCCAAAGACATACTATCAGCTACTTTATTAGAGAAGGTTGACTGGTAGGTACCTAGTATGTCATAGACTCCTTTTGGATGAATAAATAATACATTCAACAGTTGATTTGATATTTCAGTCTTTTAGGTACAATCAGAAGAGACCTCCTTTTCCTTCCGAGTATTTGATATCATATAATGTCACTTGTCGATGACTTCACCACTATCATGAGCTAATACTAATACTAATACTAATACCATTTGTTAGATACGATCCGTCCCCTTGAGTAACGATTGCTCAAGAACTCACGGGTTGTCATTTCCATACGAGTATTCGAGCCTAAAATGTTCTTCTAGTCTAAAATTTGCGGATTAATTGGTTAGATTCCTCAATGAAATATGGGTTGCACGACAAATCTTTGCCTTTGTAACTGAAGAATCGCAGATCATAAGAATGAATGCATTCGTATGTTTCACAACGCCTTGTGACTAACTTTCAAGAAGGGCTTCCAAGAATCCAAGAAAACACAACTAGTCACACACCTCTTTGTTTGATGGGTCAATAGTACTCCGTAAGTCTTACCTTTTCATAGAGGTTATCGAGGTTATCGAGGTTATCGAGGCACCGCGAAGCTATCAAAGCGCATTAACCCGTATCATTTTCCATTTTACTCCTCCATTATCTCTCCACTCCTGCTTTTGGCCTCAGTGATTAATGATCATGATGTCTTTGATTTCGGTTTTCTCATTCTGCTTTGCATTCAATAATCTCCGTCAGAGGTTTTTTCGTAGAATTTTATCCTGCAGCTGCAGCTGCACCTACAACGATTTGAATACTACCTATTGACATCACATTTACGGAGTATCAAGCTGCAAAGCAAACTGCAGCAGGAAAGTCCGACTGATAATAATTTTCAGGGTTTAACTTAGCCTCGAAGGACCCTTGTTTCTCCTCCACATGCATTAAAGATCCCGCAGTTGTCCCAATTCCATCTTCTAAAGCCAACTTCCAACACCAACACTTCATCTCCCTATTTGAGTTGAATCCTGAGCAAAGTCTAGTCATCGTCAAGCAGTGTGTGGGTGACAACATTCAAAGGCGATCTTTTGTACAGCTTTAACTTCCCATTTATCATTTCCTCTTTCCGTCTGCATTCGCATTTGCGTTTCCCACCTTTGCATGCGAGCCTTCCAATTTCTGTCGTGTACATTCAAGAACATTCACCTCCTTGCGATGTGTTAGGTGACACGCCGAGCCATTTCCGATATGCCCCCTTCTGGCAAGAACCACATTGGTGTTGATTTTACGATGTCGCCAAATATTCCACCTGAATCGAGGGAGTCGTCAGCTCCACCCTCACCTACAGCGATGAGAACTCTCCAGAGATCGATAAGTAACCTCTCCGACGAGCGAACACCTTTGCTTCAAAGTGTTGGGCGCTCTCGCATACGTCTCGGTGGTGCCGCAGAAATCAACCGCCCATATTTATCAAGTCATCACAGTTTCTCTGGCAAGTTTTAGTTTTACCGCAGATTTCCAAGCTTCTACTTTCCTCTCTACTGCTGCGATCGGGGCTAACTATATATCATCTACAGGTAGTTTACGTGGTAGTCGACATCATAGCCGTGCCGGATCCTTGAGCCAACGTTTAGTCACTGCCTTAACCTCGGAAAGACATGGACCCAAAGACCACATGCGAGAGTCTAAAAGCATGTTGGCCTCGGACGACCGAGTTTGGTATGATCAATTTACATCAACAGATTGGGTTCATGACAGCATTGCAGATGCATACCGGGTGAAGGGCCTTCGAAGTAGAAAAGATATTCGAGGTCGAATCAAGGCGTTCTTCGATGGCACACAAGGTTGGATACTAAGCGCACTAGTTGGATTCATCACAGCCACGATAGCATATACCGTCGACGTTTCGGAGACTCCAATTTTTGATTGGAAAGATGGCTATTGTCATGATGGATTTTTCATAAGTGAAAAGGTTTGTGGCATTTCCGGCATTTTCGTTCATTATCCGACAGGACTTTTTGAACTGGCCCATTACAGCTTGCAAGTCAGAGTCGGCTACGTCGAGTAGTTCAATACATTTATTCCTCTAAAGTATTGGGTGATAGGTATGCTGACCACAGATATAGAGGTGCTGCCCTGATGGAAGTCATTGTGATGCTTGGAAATCTTGGTCCAATTATGTCGAAATACCATTTTTCAGTGAGGAGCTCACCGAATTTTTTATTTACGTTCTCCTTGTAGTCGCTTTCGCAACGGCAGCATGTCTTTTGACCTTAACTACCAAAACGGTTGTGCCATCAACATATCAACTATCTACATTGGATGAGAATCTTGGTGCTCTTAGTCGACATGATTCCCAGGCGCCGGTCGATGGTAATGCAAGTCCGAAGAACACGTTGGGATCTGAGACGAACGCTCCCATGATCTATTACTCTGCTGCTGGGAGTGGAGTGGCCGAAGTTCGCGTGATACTGAGCGGTTTTGTTTTGCATGGATTTCTTGGCTTCAGGACCCTTCTCGTCAAGACCCTCGCTCTGATATTAAGTGTAGCATCTGGACTGAGTTTAGGAAAGGAGGGTCCTTTTGTACACATTGCAACTTGTGTGGGTAATATTGCATGTCGTCTGTTCTCTAAATACGATGATAACGACGGAAAACGCAGAGAAGTCTTATCTGCGGCCGCGGCTGCGGGTGTTGCAGTAGCTTTTGGTGCTCCTATTGGCGGTGTTCTTTTTTCTTTGGAAGAAGTGGCGTACTTTTTTCCCGCTAAAACACTATTTCGAACCTTCTTCTGTTGCATCACCGCTGCACTGACGTTAAAATTTCTCAATCCTTATGGCACCAACAAGATTGTCATGTTTGAAGTTCGCTACTTAACGGACTGGGAATTCTTCGAACTTGGCGCTTTCATCATGGTGGGCGTACTTGGTGGCATAACCGGTGCAACATTCATCAAGGCATCTAGGTCCTGGGCCCAGTCTTTCAGGAAGATTGAAATTGTAAAAAGGTGGCCACTGTTCGAGGTCATGCTGGTTGCTCTACTTACAGGTCTCGTCGGTTATTGGAACCCGTATACCAAAATTCCAGTGGCCAAATTATTGCTCAACCTAGCTAGCCCTTGCGATACTGATAAGTCAGATAGCATGGGTCTTTGCCCAAATAGCATCGATGAGATTTTCCCCATCATTGGTCAATTGACTATTGCATTTTTCATCAAAGGGCTTTTGACCATCATTACATTTGGCATTGTAAGTTCGTTTTGTTTTCAGCTTGATAATGATTATTACTGCATCTGGTCACCCATCCATACCCGGGAGTATGACCATCCACTAACACAGTGCCACAGAAAGTACCTGCAGGTATATATGTCCCGTCTATGGTTGTAGGCGGCCTACTTGGCCGAACTGTCGGCCATTTGGTACAGTGGCTCGTACTACGATTTCCTCATACTTCTATATTTGGGAGTTGCGCTGCGCACGAGAGTGGAACATCATGTATTACTCCAGGGGTTTATGCCCTCATTGCTGCTGGTTCCACAATGTGTGGTGTCACGAGGTTGTCTGTGACCTTAGCAGTCATTCTCTTTGAACTGACGGGTAGTCTTGACTATGTTTTACCTTTTTCACTCGCAGTTTTGGTCTCAAAATGGACAGCGGATTTCATGGAACCTCTCAGCATATATGTAAGGATCGAATCATAATAAAGTTGTAAAGGAGACAAACTAACTCATCAGGATTTATTGACGAATTTGAACGCCTACCCATTCCTCAACAACAAGCATAAACCAGTTTTTACCTCTGATCTTGCAGACATTGTCCCACGAGTTCGGAGAGAAAGAGTAATTGACATTTCCGTCTCTCCCATGATTCCTGCTAGCAGTCTGCGTCAGAAGCTTGAACTTCTGCACCAGGCCGGCGAAGTTGATGGTGGATTGCCAATCATCAGGGATGATGTTCTTGTTGGTCTGATACCAGCGCCTGATTTAGAATTTGCTCTTGACAATCTTGATAACGAGCCAGGTACCTTGTGCCTCATGGCGACTGTCAACAACTATGATGAGTCGGATGAAGAGGAGCATGTTGATCCTACTGACTTTACGCCTTACATTGATCCTGTAAGTTACACCTAGTTACATTTCATCCTCGAACCACCACTGATAACAAACAAATAGGCACCGGTAGCTTTGGATATTCGTTCCCCAATGGATTTAGTGTACGAATGTTTTGTGAAACTTGGCTTGAGGTATGTTTGTGTGTTGAAGGACGGTCGATACGCCGGTCTGGTAAGATCTACCTAACATCCGCACATTTTATATTTAAGAGACCTAACCATTTTATAGACTCACAAGAAAACTTTTGTAAAGTACATGCGAGAATTGGAAGAAAGAGATGAGCATAGTTGATTTTATGGTAGTATTGTATTGTATTTTAGCGTCAGGAATATCAATTGGGCGGCGTCTTGATCTATTTTGAAGGAGTTTGAATATCCAATACCCTGGTGTACTTCATAGAGCATTGGCATTAGCGTTGATTTCGATTTTGCAGGCCAGTCTGGGAGGCTTTGTTCGGAGAGGAAGCGAGCATAAAGTCAGTCATACATCAGACATAATCTTTATCTTTATCATCTTGAATTATCTGCTCTAAGCTCAGCCATGAGTCCTCCCTTATCTCTTTTCTTCGAGTCTTCTTGCAACCTCTTTGTGATATATGCAGATATATCCTTGACTTTCTCCAGCGCAATATTCGTACACTGTAACAACTCCAAGGCATCAACTGCTATACCACCGAGCTTGGCGATTTGACAAACTTCTCCATGTCGGTTCATACTAATGGTACAGCTCCCCTCCCTCAATTGTTCTTCCAACAACGTAGTATCGAGTAATCTAGCCTGCTCTTCACCCTTTCCATAGAACGAAAATGTTACGCAGAGTGGGAAATGTAAAAGGCTCAAGGGCACAGGCTCTCGCTCCGCTAGTGTGTAGACAGTCACCGTTTCACCCTCTGTGCTCGTATCTGGTTTTCTGAAGTGCTGCAATGCCGCTATTATAGCAATACATGATGCATCAATGAGATTTCCGTCATGCGACAGAATGTGAACGTCTGCGCGGACGGACCAGCATTTCTGACCAGCAATCAGACAAAGGGATTCAGTATCGAGAGCCGCAGAACGACGTAAGGTTTTCTCGAGAAGGCGAGAAAGCAGTACTTCTTGTTCGGTTGGTCTGTTGGTTTCAAAGGCAGGAGAGGCCATAGGTGAGAGTTCTGTTGTAATGGTGAAGATACCATCAAAGAGACGGTCTGGGAATGGACTCGTTACTTCAGCTGTGATGTTGACGAGGACCCTAGAGGAATTTCAGTCTTAGTAACAAACCTTGACAACTCCATGATTGAAGTAATTATCAGGATGTGCTTTTCCGTCGCGCATATACTGGATCGTATCTCTTACCTCGTATTTCCCAATCTCACATCTGCAACTCCATATTCATCTCCAAACTCTAACCCTAGAGCTCGGAATTGATCAAAACTTCTTCCATCAATTCTCAAGTTCTCTTTGAGAGCCTTCGAAAAGAACTGCTTCTCATTGATAGAAGGCTCTACTTCTCTAGGCATTCCGAATCTCTTGTTGATGGTGAAAATGCACACTGAACTGGCATATTGCGCGGGCACCTTATTGTTCCCCAAGATTTCTTTTTGCCAACCTTGAAGGCGGTGAGATTAATCAGCCTAGCGTAGCCTTATTTACATTCAAATGTAGTCTATCGTGCCTGGTTCACCTTATCTTTTATCAAGATCAATTAATTTATCAAACAAGCAAACAAAATGACCACAGGCAAGTCTTTCGACTTGGGACAAATCTTTGATTTAGTTGTACTGACAGTTTCTTAAGCACATAGGCCTACTTTTGATCCCGTAAGTAAAGTCGCGTTAAACTTTACAAACACTTCTAACGAACAATAGGCCAGGGGAAAAGAAGCGCAACGAGGACCGGCGTATCACCAAAGATTACTTCCGGCTCATACACAACTAAAATTCCGGTACACATTCTTCTCGTGTGAGTTTATC
This sequence comes from Sclerotinia nivalis, assembly GCA_029531795.1. Lineage (NCBI taxonomy): Eukaryota > Fungi > Ascomycota > Leotiomycetes > Helotiales > Sclerotiniaceae > Sclerotinia > Sclerotinia nivalis. Next base: position 1,645,948 of record JAPEIS010000003.1, read on the forward strand.
TAGTATGGGGTTAATTGAATTACAGGAAGCCAGGACAAGGAGGGGATGCAGCCGCCGAAGTCAGAGACCTTCGAGCAGAATTACTACAAGCAGAAGCAGCGCATTTTGCTAAAACGAAAGGAGGATCGACAGCTGCCATCGAAGATGCACAGTCGTCTACAAATACACCAAAGAGACAACTCGAGAATGGGTCAGCGGAGGATGATGAAGAAGATCCAGAAGCAAAGCGGCGACGCATTCTGGAAGAAACTCGAGATATAGATGCCGATTCGGACGATGCTGGAGAAAGTGATAGTAGTGATGATGACAGGTTCGCCAGATATTTACACATGGTCTTGGAAAAGACGCTCACATGGTGTTAGCGATGATGATGAAGATGAGACGGCGGAGCTTCAACGGGAACTCGAAAAGATTAAGCGCGAGCGTGCCGAGAAAAGAGAACAAGAGGTCAGATTAAGCATTTCGCAATACTAGAATCACCACTAAGCCTGAGAACAGGAACGAGAAAGACTAGCGGCAGAAGAAGCGGAGCGGGAGCATGATATCGCTCTTGGCAATCCACTGTTAAATGCTAAAACCGATTTCAATGTCAAAAGACGGTACGTCTAGCCTGTATTAGTTTCAGCAGACGAGTTTTCTAACACGAATTATTAGATGGGATGATGATGTTATTTTCAAGAACCAAGCTCGTGGAACAGAAGATAAAGGCAAGAAAGAATTTGTCAACGTACGTTAACACCAACCATGACACAATTTCCATGGATAATTGACCGAATCCCAGGACCTGCTACGTTCCGATTTCCACAAAAAATTTATGAGGTATGTTAGAATCTTTGGATCTCAAAGCAATTCAAACTATTAGGAGGCTGACACACTGTAGCAAATACGTGAGATGAACGGTCATTGTGCAGCATTGCACCATAATACAGGGATGCAACGGGCAAAAATTAATTTTCCAGGCGAGAACCGAATATGTACTTCAGGGGAGGCGGCGTCACGGTTGCGAAGGATTTTTTTTTTTCATCTTTCATGATCTGGAAATGTATGCGTGCAGCCTCATCCTCATCTCACGTGCATGAATCTTGATCTTGATTGGTTTCGGACAAAGCAATCAAAACTTTTCTACCATTAGATCGTCTCCTAGAACAATTGATAGAAGTTTCGAAATTGTTGGATCTCACTAGTTTACGGGTACATCCAGCAGAAAAGCTTGTTTTTATGACTTTTAAGTGACATACTGGGACTTTGTGGCTGGTTTAAGTGGAGTTACCCCGCATTTTCTCATTTTCTGGTTTCCCTATGGTTGAACAAACTTGTCCTCCGTACTCCGTACTTTCTTTTTGTTGTCAGCACCGCCACAGTGTAACCCGTTTTGAGTTCCTGCCCTGGTGATCATGACGCTTTTTGACCATTTCTTTTGTATTTTGTATTCAATGTGCGGGAAGGACGCAACGTCAAAGTGAGAGTGAGTAAGTTACTAGATTGAAAATGGCTTCTGAATTCTTTGCACTTCTTGTTTTCTTTGGTATGGTTAACTGTATTCGGAAGGAAGCCTGTCGCTGCTAGATCTATCATTCTTTCACTATTCTAGTTGGGGTCTGCCATGTGCCAACTCTTCCAAGCTCCGGCAGGGTCTTTCTTGGTAGGTACTAAAAATCTTCCAAAACTACCCCTCATTACATCATATCATAAGGTCGTACCTCATTGATGAAATGTTATAAGTAACCTTCCCATATTCCTCCTTTTTTTTTCTAATCCATACAATAAACACATTCAATCTCAACGCTACTTTTTCGCATAAACATTTTGTACAAAACCAATCAATTATTACGAAATAACTCAAACATGTCTACATACAACAACGACGATAGCTACAACTCTACTGGTCGCCAAGGAGCTCCTTCCAGCGCCGATGATTCTTTCGCCAACACCACTGGTGGTTTCGGAAATGGAAGTCGCGGCGACACTACTGATACTAGAGGTCTTACCGGTACCGGTTCAACATTTGATGACCAGGAATCTTCAGCATATGGAGGATCCTCCACTCAAGAAAGCCGTGGTTTTAATACCGGAAACTCCGTGAGTTACACGTACATTGTTTTTCCCGACTATAACTAATAGAAAGTAGGGAGGATTGAGAGATAATGAGTTTGGCTCAAGCAACTCAAAGTATGGAGGAGATCTCGGTGACGAGCGTAATAACTTTGGAACTGGTAACAGTGACCGAGGCTATGGGGGAAACACTGGCTCTGGATTAGGCGGAAACACTTCCTCTGGCTTTGACAACACCTCGACCTCCCGTTCTGGCTACGGTGATAACACTTCATCTGGGCTCGGAGAGTCAGGAATGGGTGGAACCTCTGGCTCCGGCTATGGTGATAACACCTCTTCAGGCTATGGTGATAAGACCTCCGGTTACGGAGACACATCCAGCGGCATTGGTGGAAACACCGACTCTTACGAGACCAACAAAACCAGATCTGGTAACACGTACGGCTCAGATGATCAATACTCCTCTGGTAACACTGGTTCGAGTGGCTATGACAACACCAGCTCTGACAACACTGGCAAGTCTGGTGATTCTACCATGGGCAAGATGATGGAAAAGGCAGGAAGCATGCTTCATAAGGAGAGTTTAGTTCAGAAAGGCGCGGATAAGCGTGCCGCTGCTGGGAATGACAATTACTAATTTACTGGAATTTGGGCGGCAGGATGGATCAATTGATGATTGATCTTTGATATGGTATGATAGTTTGCTTGTTGATTGAGCAGATATGATTTAATGACTATTCGAATTAACATTAACGTTACATTTACGCTTTAATTTCCCCACTACACATATGTTTGATAACCCCCATTCTCACTTGAAAATATTCCATTTTCAGCAAATTCTCCTACTCCTAATAATAAAAATTCGGGACGCTATTCGCAAACTCGTCATCACACAAAACTCCTGCATCCAGGAAATCTTTGATGCAACACCAAACGACATGCATCATCATCTTGGTTATCTATGCATAAGCGCGTAAGCATTAATTTATGCAAGAGAAAGATCTGCCGTGCATGAAGTAGCATGCATTACTCCTACGTCATTTTTCCAACTGAACTGTAACGTCGGGAACATTCACATGTGAAATGAACTTCTGAGGTATTTTACTCGTGGAAAATCGATAGTGAGTTTTTTCATTGGAGAGTGAAGGTAGAGAATTTGCTGAGTAGATGAGTAGTCGAGAATATTAGATGATGCTAAATGTGCTTGTGCACTCGGCTAAACCTCCTTCATTTCATTGCCATCAATGTTAAGAGTAGTTTTCGACACTAATGGTTCGCTATCAAAAGTAATTTTGAACATTGATAGAGCCAACAAATGTAGAGCTGAAATGGGAAGGAGCAGTTTAATTAATCCATTCTACGAGTATTCCTCTTGTATCCAATATTACTGTCGTACCAATTCGCCAGTTAGTTCCGTCCCATTGGAATTCCTGTCGCCTCATAGATCTTCACGTCATCTCATCAAATTTTTCTGCCCTCTCGTCTACCATCTACCATTATCACAATCTACTTCTCGTTTCTCCTAATCCTCCGCTCATATATGGCCCAATATTTTGGGTTTCTCTCCCAAATAGTATCTGTTCTCTACCACCTCGTGTACTCCACCACCCAACACATATTGCGCTTCTCTCCACGTCCATTTCCCCGCTCTCTAGCACTTCCCAGAATCTTGCTTTACATCGTTCTCGCATGTAATTATCTTCAATTGCATTTAGAAGATCAGCGGATATTGGTAACCAAGCTTGTAAAACATCGAGCGGGAGATTAGGCAATGCATCCAAAAGTGTGAGCATAAGGATCGCCTGTTCAGAGAGTGACGCCTGGCTATCTTGCTGACTGGCAGTATCTCTCATATATGCTGATTGAGGTAATGGTGATGTAGGCGCATGAACTGCACGGTAATGGAGCATTTCTAGAAGGGTTTCCGCTAGCATTGGCTCGGCAGTTGAAAGAGGTGTAGGTGGGGTGGCGATATGTATTAAAGATTTAAAAGCGAAACGGAACTGCCTTGGAGACAAGTTATTGGGGAACGAATTAAATAGAGCATCGACGTAAGTGGAGATGAATCTGGCGGTCAGTTTTGTGTTTCGAGGAGCTGAAAGTACTGCAAGAACAGCACTATGGGCAGCCTCAAAGATTTCCAAGAAGCCAGGATGCGCTGTTGGACTGAGATAAGGAGCTGCCACGCCAATAATCAGGCTTTCGTTGTCAGGCGGGCTGAGAATATTGGTTAAATGCTCGCAAGTATTAAGATAGAATAAATCGTGATTGCGCTGCAAAGGGCTAGCTGGGATTTCGCCAGCTTGCACGGGGTATATTGCTTTGAGAAGCTCTCTTGACTCAAGAGGGTAATTAGATAGGATGTCGATAGATGATAAATTGACGAACACATATGCAGAAAAAGAATTAGAGCCAAGTCGAGACGAAATAAAGTGAATGTTTCCAAGAATGATGAGTGTTTCCGATGCTCCTATTGGAGCAAGACGTTTTGTCGACAAGACAGGGTCAACCATAGTTCTCCCCATAAGGCCTTGCAAAATTACTACCGTAGCAAACATGGCGCTCTTCAATACCTGCCATAAAACTGGTGCGGTTATTTGAAGAGTTTCGGGAGTCAGAAATGTTGCTTCCTCAGATAAATCAATCTCGGACAATTTGTTCCCCTTCCAGCCTTCTAGAAGTCTACCGGAGAACGAAAGGAGGTGCTCTCTGATTTCTATTGCGATTAGAGAGTTGCTCATATTCTCAATTGCATGCGCAATCAGTCTTGATAGCGGCCCCATGGACGAAAGTATTGGGCTTGATGCTTGTTTTTGTAGTTGCAAGAAAGAGGCGGATTTGGACGACCAATCGAACTTATCTCCCGGGACTTGTTTGATATCCGCATCCATATATTGTAAGAATATGCCATCCTGGTAGCCCTCCATTGCAGTCACCGTTCTTACCATTATCATAACCAAGCTATCATAATTCAAACCAGTCCGCACTCCATCTGACAATAGGGGAAATGCATGGTTGAGAGCTAATACGATAGATTCTGCAGCGATGATTCCATCTCTCGTTGGGTTCTCCAATGCTAAGTTGGCCGCCGTAACTAATGCTCGTTCAAGTGTGCTTCTAAGTCCCGTAGAGAGCCCATGCCTCCCTCCATTTTCCATACCCAGCAACACGCCGGCGACCACAAGAAGATGCTGCCATCTTGGCGATCTATCATCAGCCCCTTTGATCACAGCTCGAGCCCAATCATCAGAACCAATTCCGCCTCCTTTTCGAGGTTGGTATGCATCATATGGTGGCTGCTCGTTGTGACTTTCTAATTCATTCTTGTGCACAGTAATGGCAGCAGTGTTGAAGACGCTAATAATCCGGAGAGAAATTCGCAGACCATCGTTATTATTCCATATAGCAGGCGCGGTAAGAAGATGCGACGTAAGAAGACTTATGTTCAATGGATTTGTAAGAGTGGTAAGTAAGGAGGTAGTTGTCCCGAGGATTCTGTCCGTTTGTTCAGGATCAGGGACGCCTTGGTATGCGCGTAACACAGTCGTAAGAAGTCTATCTACCGACATTTTTGTATTCCTTCACGAATTCCAGTCCGAAAATTATTTCATAGTGGTATGCGTATTGATATTTGATATTATACTTTCGTAGTAGTTGATTTGTGATGGCTGATGTGTTTAATGATGGATGGCTAGGAGCTTCACAACCGAGGCATTTCAGCCTTGTGTTAGGAATTACGCGCCAAATAAAAGCAGCTTCACAGGCTTCGAACTTTGCCTGAAGCATCCGGAGTTACACTGCATTGTCGCATTGCAATAACTACTCCCGATTTTCAATCAACGGAATTCATATACATATCTCCTTATACTATGGACCGTTCACTTCAATAAAACATGCCAGCTCTCAAGTAAGTCCCATCAAACCCCTGGAGACAACGATATGCTAATTTCATACTCTTGCAGCACTCGAATTGAAAATCCGGCGCCTCTTGACTATTCTACTCCGCCATTCCCATCACTTTATTGGCCTCTCCATGCAAACCCTGGCGTTCCAAATTATTTATACTATGCTCATGATATATGGCGATTTACTCTTCTATGGACACTCATTGTGTACGGAGTTACGCACATGGCAGTAGCAGTTTATGCTATTGCAATGCAATTGGGAAAGGGGAAAAATGCCTGGCAATATGTTTGGGTTATACCACTGGTATACGCTGTAATAGCTGGTATTGAAGCCTTGTTGGCAGGGAGCTTCGTTGGCTTGATGTGGGTATTCTTGCCGTGGTATCGTAGGACCTATTCGTTTGCTAAGTTTGTTATTCTCCTAGACTCGGTGCTATTTACAATGCAGGATACTTTCAGATGTCAACATGGATTCCGTTTATATGGTCATTGATCAACGTTCTGGTTTTGATTCTATCTTCGTTCTCAATACAAGGTGGTTTATGAGCTATCAGATGCTACTGATGCATATATCATCTGGAGTTTAAAGTAAGAATGATTTGGACTGGTATCCATCTCTGAGCCATCAGGACTCCGATTTTGGATCTGGTTCTTTAGGCTCTATTTTTTTGATTATCCTCGCTGGATTACCGGCTACAACGTGGAAATCGGGAACATCTTTTGTCACAACACTTCCAGCACCAATGGTACAACCTCGACCGATGGTTACTCCTGGGCACACTGTGACGCTACCTCCAAACCACTGGGAAACTGTTAGCGCCCATGATACATACCATGCGATTAGAAGATAGGGATTAGCTTGATAAAAGATGTGGATATCCAGTCAAATATTGTCAGAATACGTACACAGTCTTCGCCAATGGTTATGGGCGCCCCAAGCTCTGGGCCATTGGTACCATTACGGAGGAAAGGGTCTAATGGATGCGTGGCAGCGTAGAACGAACAGCTTGGGCCGATTAGAGTACGAGCTCCTATGGTGATCAGACAGGTGTCAAGAAATACGCAATTGAAGTTGATGTAAACTCCTTTGCCGAGCCTGTGGAAGATGAGCATTTTCTCAAAATGTGGGTTTACTGTTTGCGAAATACCTGAGATTTATTCCATAGTCTACATTGATTGGACCATCAATATATGGTTCATCTCCTAGGATACGGAATTCTTCCTCGTCCGTCGCTCCAGCTGGGGGAAGCGGAGTTTTGTCGTCGATGATGCTGGTAGATGTCAGGCTTTGGACCGCCACCTAACAAGAATTAGATGCTTACTCTTTCCACATCTCTACCAGCTTCCGTCTTGGGGCATCACCGGCACTGTTGAATATTTTGCAAGCATAATGACATCTTATAGAAGAACAAGTATTAGCGGTAGTCGTGGGGAGGAAAAGTTTAGTGGATAGAGTATATATGGGTGATTCTATTCACGTTGTCCCTCACCTATTCCGCTTTTCGACGAGCTTTGGTACAAATGCATAATAAAGCTCTCCTTTCAACATTTTAGCTTCATTCTCAACCTTGTCAATGCCTTCCATGATTGGATTATGATATGTATGTGTTAAAGGGTAGCAAAAGTGTAGGTGATGTAATGAAATGTTTGAATCGCCAGAATTTGAAATCTGTCCAAAACTAAATGTTAGTTGAGCATATCACTCCTTACCTAGCTTTATCGCCTAGTTTCTATATAAACCATAAAACGAGCGCTCCAACGCTCCACTTTGTTTGACAGTTGTCCAAGTACGGAGGTTGAAGGGGTAAGTATTGTAAGACATTTTTTACCCACATATTGCTGTTTTTCTTGTCTTTCGATGCTACTTTAAAGAATCCGAATAGATATTGAGCTGTTCCCCCTCAAATTTCGAATCTTGATGATTTTCAAGGTTTCCAATAGAAATTCAACAAATTTGAAGCTTTTGATGATTTTAAAGCTTGTATAACCTTTTCTAATAAATTCAGAATAAACCTCAAATAGAATTCCAAAAAAAAAATAAGAAATTTTGATGATTTTGAATGATTTTGTTAATAAATCTTGAAATTTACAATACTTTAATCATCTAGATTTCATTATATAAATTTTCAGCCAGCGTGATGATATTATTGGTCAAAGCCCCTGTTTGTAGAACAAGCATGGTCATTTTTTGATGTGTCTTACAATACTTACCCCTTCAACCTCCGTAATACTTTTGAGTACTTCCGTATGCGGAATAACTTACTCCCTCGCCTTTCCCCTTTCCTTTCTACCTCGAAATTATGGTGGGAGTGGCTTGAAAGTGGCGCTAATACCAATAGAAGATAATAAAATTGTTTAAGCAGAAGAAATACCGTATAAACTCAACAACTTCATATCACGCTTTCCCTATTATGAAATAAGGTTGTATATGTATGATTGGATAGATCACAAAAGTAAATTGATGAATTGAAAATTTCTAATCCATTTTGTTGATTCTCCACCCGCATATAGAAAATAATAAATAACCTTAATTCAAAAGGGTTTAATGTGATATGAAGTTGTTGAGTTTATACGATACTCGAGTACATGAATCAAATTGTATAGTACCTAGGTTCTCACAACATACAAATAGAACACATAATTACTAGGTAGAATACTCTCTACCTCTATTTGCATACCTGCAGACTTGAGATATTGAGCTTCGTTGCACGGAATGCTGTCACATGCGTCTTTGTTCCTTATTGTACAGAAAATGGAAACAAAAAACTTGTTCAAGCGCTCATGTTCATGACTATTCTTCAACGGGGACAATATGAAGTAGCTTCGAACCAAGAAAAGGCAATGGATGAATAAAGAGAACCGCATTTTGATTTGTCCCTATTTCTTATAATTCCTGTAATCTCGTTTCAATTTCGATTATCGATAACAGTTGGCCCAGCCGGAAAAGTATTGAATATTGAATTTAACCATCAGGCTTCAAGCTTCTATTTCGCTCATTGAGTTTCTGCGATTGGTCTCTTTGTGAATATTATTATTATAATCATGTCTACAGATGATACTGCTAATGCGATTGGATCAGCGTCATCTCAAACCTCAGCTGAACAATCAAAGAGCACAGCGAGCACATCAAGCGTAACTCGTCGACGTCCTTGGGATATATTACAGAACGGCGGCGTCGCCCCAAGAGCGCGAGTTGGACCGGATCGAGAACGATATGCGGAAGTACCTAGCATTGACGAGGCCATCAATCAATTCGAGAAGCAATTTTATTCCGGACAACCCAAGTCTCTGTCTGGCATCGCATTGCGATCCTTTCTCGTTGGCATCGTCCTTACATTCTCCACCTTCAGTACCCTCTACCTCTTCTTTGTAACCGACACGATCTTCTGGCGCATCCCTTTCTTTATCTCTTCCCTCGCCATCTTCCACTTCCTCGAGTTTTGGACTACAGCGAGATACAATACACCCGAAGCATCCATATCCTCCTTTCTCTTCAGCGGCAATGGATCCGCATACAACATCGCACATAGCGCCGCCATCACCGAATTCCTCATCACGAATACTTTTTTCTCCGATGGATCTCCATACACCATCCACGGCCTACAATTGCCCCCCTCCATATCGTGGTTCGGTCCTCGAGCACAAAACTTCATCCTCGTCCTCGGTCTCATCCTCATAATAATGGGCCAGACCATTCGCTCCGTCGCCATGGTTCAAGCCGGTAGAAGTTTTAACCACATAGTCCAATTCACGCGGTCGCGCTCTCATACGCTTGTCACCACTGGTTTATACGCATCGTTACGCCATCCCTCCTATTTTGGATTCTTTTGGTGGGGATTGGGTACACAAATGGTTTTGGGGAACTTTTATTGTTTTTGGGGATATACGCTGGTTTTGTGGATGTTTTTCAATAGGAGGATTAAGGGGGAAGAGGCTTTGTTGATCAAGTTCTTTGGGGATGAGTATGTACAATATAGGAAGATCTCGCGGGTGGGAATACCATTTATCTAGATTTACAGTGGTAATGCATGCAAATCTAGAGATTTTTGTTCATGTTGGATGTGAACAATTGGATCTGTATACTTTAAAATGTATGAGATGGTAATATACCAAATTTTGTTATATTCCTGTATTTGGCGTTGCCCATGATAGTGTTCAAAAGGGATGGACAAGGCGTGTGACCATTGAAAGGGGACACTGGACCATAGTTTATTGCATGAAATGGACCAGAATCTCATGGTTATAGTCTCACTGCTAGTATGCTTGGGATGTACAAGACATTGGCCATAAGTAGGCGCCATGGCTCCTGTGTTTCCACGTCTAATCGCCAATGGAAGAGAGCAGTCGCGCGGGTTCGAAATTGCCAGTGTTCAGTCATTCTACCTGTATCTGAACATCGATTTATTATGGCTATCCAATTTCTATCTAGATAATAAAGCAAGGTACTAACATTGCCACTGACAATCTTATTACACGGTCTGCTTGCTAACACTCCCGTATTTGGCTTGCCATGCGAAGAAGTAAAGTAAAGCAGCGAGTGGCTGTCCAACTAAAGTGAAAGATACCCAAAAGATACAATTTCCAATTATTTTACCATTTATGCCCTTCATTTTCTCTAATGGTGCCGTGATAGCAATGAGTGGTAGCTGTGCCATCATGCCTATAAATGCAACGCCTAAAGAGTGTTAGAAGAGATAACAGTATGAACATCAATATTTGAGAGCCTACCGATAATATTGTGTGTCGGAACGCCGACCATCAATTCATGTAGGATAGCAGAGAACGTGAACACCGCAACACTGGCTGAGTATGGACTCCAACCCCTGCCCACGAGAGGCGAGAAGACATGTCGTTTCATGAATTGATAGACCGGCTTGTTCCAAGTTCTCCAATATGTCCCTGCACTGGGTGAGTTCCACCAGTCGTCATAAAAGTTCCTGTCCCCGAAAGTGGTGACCTCGGCAAGAATATTCAGGAAAGATTGGAACAAGGCAAAAAATCCTGCTAGCCATATGACTAAAGAGATTGTGGATAATTTCATCAAACGTTCGAGGATAGAGGCCATATCCAGGGATGCCATCTTGTCCAAGGAGTTCTGAAGGACAGGGGCTGCGTATTGTGCGCTAGCAACCCACATGAAGATACTCAAACCAAATACTTCCGCCATCCTCTTGCCTACAAAAACCCACCTGATTTTGGGTGTCCGGGGATATACAGGTTGGTAAACCAATGTTGGAACCCACCAAAAGTATGTCAGATTATTCAGCGTGATATTCTGTGGGTAAGGGCATTTGTTGTATATCTCTGGCAATGCATCTTCCTCTTTACTTGAGGGGTGAAGATAGGCATGTCGGAGATCGCGGCAGGTGAATGCATAGCTGTAAGTTTTCAGCCAGACAATAATTGCGTGTGCTTCAGTTATTGTGCCTATCAAAGGGTGGTGTATGAAGAAGTAGACGATCACAGAAGTGATCAGGAGACAAAGTGTTATGTTCAGTCCATGTATCCAAGCGATTACTTTCCAGGTCGAATGGAATTTTTGTTGCTCGGCCTCCGTGGCAATATAGCTACCGCCCGGTGTAGCTGTCCCAGCTCTCTTTTTGCTTCCTTTTAGTGATGCTCTTGCTTGTTGCGCGGCCGCGAGTTCGACAATGTAGGCGACAAAAAGATGGCATGGAATAATGAAGTAGAGGGCAGCCCCTAGCAAAAGATCCTGTTTGCGATAATCGTGACATCTCAAACATATCAAAACTCCATACTGTTAAAGACTGTTAGCTATATTCAATATACTGCTTTCATAGTAGAATTCTAGCTGAAAACCATGGGGAATTGGGTCTGTTAAAATATCCTGTTAAAATGTCCAGAGAGGATTTGGGCATTCGGACAACACTCCGTAATCTTCTCCCGACACTCTGTGCACCCAATTCGTTCTTCAATTGACAAAAACCAATGACTAGGAGGAAGCGAACCTTTCGAATATTCTCTAACATGAGTCGCAGATTCGAGATCAATAAGACAAGGACCATCAAGTTCCGAAATCCAAGGAAACTCGGTGCCGCATCGCTTTCATGGCTGAGGCATGATGTTCGAGGTTTGGAATGCACAGCGGCAACATGTCTATATTTCTTTTGCGAATATTTTCGAAGAGAATCGGATGTATTATGTTGTGTGAGTGGTTTTGGTAAATCCGCGATGCTGATATTCGCCCTGTGCTTTCCGTTTGCACCATTGACATGTGAAAGTGTAGATCGTCTGATGGTCGAAGAAATGTTTGGCACACTTTCGGTACCAGTTACCGTAGCATTTTCAGAGGTCATCATTGCGGGAATCGCATAGAGCCGTAGTGATATTCGAGCCGTTGGTAGCTTAGCATGTACCGAGTAAAAGTGTCTGGGGAATGGTGGGAAGATGATGCCTACTCAAGGAAAGAGGATTAAGAGAGATATCAAGGGGCAATGTGCAATGTGCGTAATTACCCGAGTAATTTAGATAATATGTGAAGCAGTAAAAACAGAGAGAACCCGAATGATAAATTGGATAGGAATTTATCATAGAAAATCGGCATATGAAAGTAAATTCCTCACTGGCTAATAAACCCTTCCCGAGATCAATTATTGGCTGGGAACGAGGGCTACCAACTAGGCCAAGGACTAAGATATTGGGCAATGGGTCAGACCCTTATCAATCTGACGGTGCTGCGCGATGTGTAGCCCCTCCTTCAACCTCCAAATTAATTTGAAGTGTGAATATCAAGCTCAGCATCCAGAAGTATTGATGTTATTCGAAGAAGGAATATATGTACCAGAGATAATTGCATATGGTGAAGATAACCAATGAAAATGCAATAAGAAGTGACATTCACCGCACATTCTTACTCAGTATGGCCAGGAATCTTTTTTCTCATCAGCCTTACGAGTGTTGCGATAAAGATGATAGGATGATTACAAAGCTAACGCACCGATAAATCATTATTCCGTTCCGCCAAGTACTTGTCGCGAATCCATCCTTGTTCATCAAAGTCAAAGTCGCGACCCATTTGAACTTCTAAAGGCATGACCTCTTGATTTAGCTTTATTTAGCTAAGAATTAAGCACATGATCGCAAATTAAACACAACGAACCTCGCCGAAGAAGAAAGTAGTCGTTTGATCAAATTATTGTTTGAGGGAATGATGCGCTGATAAAAATGGCATACGAACCTCGCGAGTATGGAGGTGGTCGGGATCGGGATCGGGATAGGGAGGGAAGAGGAAGAAGAGATGATGGGGGAACCGGAGAGGGAGGCGGTAATGAAGGGAGTTTTGTGAGGGGACGAGGTCGTCGTAAGTGCAATACCTCCATCTTTTAAGTCGATCAGAGGAGGAGAGAAAATCTGTACTTCTTTGTTTCATGGAAGGTCCAATAGGCTAATACTATACAGGTCCTGTCACTGATTATAGCTCTACTATGGTTCATTGGATGCGTAATCGTCAGCCAAGGTACAAAGGTGGTTACCAAGGTGAAATGGAAAGACCAAGTCCAAGCTACATGATAGATGTAAGTATATTTGAGTTGACTGCAAAGGTCAATTTTATAAATTTGGGTCTGATCATTCGTAGATGTTACCACCATTAGCAAGACTTCATAATGCAGCAGATTCAGTACCAGGGAGACATCTACATTCGTCACTTAATAAGATTAAGCATCCTGTTAATGTGGTAAGGTGGACACCAGAAGGTCGACGATTACTCACAGCCTCCAGTAGTGGAGAATTTACTTTATGGAATGGTGCTGGCTTTAACTTCGAGACAATTATGCAAGCACATGATGTTGCTATCCGAGCCTTGTCTTATTCCCATAGTGATGACTGGTTGATATCAGCTGATCACGATGGAGTGATCAAATACTGGCAACCGAATTTTAACAATGTCAAAGTCATTCAAGGACATGACGACCCTATAAGGGATCTCGCATTTAGTCCAAACGACTCGAAATTCGTCACGGCATCCGATGACTCTACACTAAAGATTTTCGATTTTGCTGGCGGTGTTGAGGAGTCCACACTCTCTGGTCACGGATGGGACGCGAAAAGTGTTGATTGGCATCCGACTAAAGGATTACTTGTTTCTGGATCGAAAGATCATCTTGTCAAATTATGGGATCCGCGTACTGGGCGATGTTTGACGACTCTTCATGGACATAAGAATACCATCACAAAAACCGTCTTTGAGCCAGTCCGGGGCTACTGCTTAGCCACTTCAGCTCGAGACCAAACCGCACGAGTATTCGATTTGCGTATGATGCGCGACGTGTGTTTGCTTAAAGGGCATGAAAAGGACATCTCTACCTTGGCATGGCATCCTATTCACCCTTCCCTCCTGAGTACGGGTGGTGCCGATGGATCTCTTTTTCACTACCTTTTAGATGAGCCAAATAATCCCCCTGGAACTGAACCGTCTATAGCTCCTTATGATAGTCCGGATCCTACTACTACACCGGCTCAAACTATCTATCCAGCTCACAAACTAACATACGCTCATGAATTTGCCATTTGGTCGCTTGACTGGCATCCTCTTGGTCATATTTTAGCATCAGGGTCCAATGATCGAATCACTCGATTTTGGACACGTGTACGTCCTGGTGATACTGATACATTCAAAGACCGCTATCACATTGGCGACTCAGCTGCCGAGGCGCAAGGAACCTATGATCGTCGCGGCGGACGACGTCAACGTCAAGAGGAAGAAGATCAAGAAGCTGAAGACGAAATGGAGGGCTTAGTCGATCAGAAAATGCCTGCAAAAGTACCCGGTTTTGCCACAGGAATACCTGGTCTGCCATTACCTGGTATGGGAGTCATTCCTGGTATGAATCGTGTCCCTCCTCCACCACCTCCTCCTATGCTTAGTGGAGGAAATATCCCACCTCCACCTTTACCGGGAAATTTAGATGCAAATACTCTAGCACTTATGATGAAAGCCGGTTTACCTCCTCCGGGAGCGACGGGCATGCCACCTCCACCACCAATGCTCCCACCGAACTTTCAACTCCCACCTGGTTTCCTTGTTCCTCCACCTCCTCCTGGTATGCCAATACCTGGGCTGGAAAATGCAGATTCATCGAGCAACGGTGGTGGTATCAGGAAACGAGGACCATTACCTAGTCAGGAAGAAAGTTTACAGGCGATGCAGAGACAGGGGAAATTCAGGCCACCACGATAAAGAGTCGTTGGTACTAGTGTGGGGGACTTCGGATTGTATATCAGAACAAAGCATTTCAGGTGAACTGAAGCATCAGGCGTTTGGGTGGATTGTAATCTAGTTATGATGAGATTTCGCAAATTATCCCTATTCACGTATGTACACATGTGGAAATGAGCAACTGTGTTCTGGAAAAAATTTGAATTTACTTGATGATTGAAGAGCACTAATGCTATGGTATATAAATCGCAACAAATGTAGAAAATGCAAGAGAACGCCATGTTAAGATGCAACCCCATTAAGAATACCCGCCGATAATGCTATATATATATGCTGCAAAACCTCGCCCATTACATGCAAAAAGCAATTTCCAAACGTGATGAATCAAGAAGAATGTCTCGGGCTCGTCCTCGTTGGTGCTTGAATTTGTTTGCTCTCACCACCCTTCGCAAACGCCTTCTGTCTATCCGAGTAGTCCTTAATGACTAACGCACACATCATATCATCACACAATCTCTTCCTCCTCTGAGGCGGCAACTTCGTCATGAACTCTAACCCACTAGCCCTCTCCACCATCTCAACCGGTACCTCAAAATCCGTCAACGGCTTCTCATTCGGTATCCTCGCGTTAGGCAATACGAATGCACCAACTGCTACTGGACCCGCCGTAGTACCATCTTCCGCAAATATAACCTTGTAGAAATGTGTCGGTACAGCGATGTTGGGTGGATTCCCAATAACCTCATAAGTAACCCTCCATTTCCCATCCGCCGGATCCCGTTTCGGTAAATATAAAGGCCCAGTTACAATTCTAACACTCGGATATCGAGTCGTAAGTCTACGGCAGAAATCCTCAAAATGCGCCCAATAATCGCGGTTAAATCCTTCTCCTACTTGCGGGCACATGTTTGTGAGGAAAAAAGTATCGTTCATGGCATCTTGACTCCATTTTGCGTCTGCGGCGGGGACTTGATGACCGCGATCGTAGCCAGAGCGGAAATAATCTTTTAATTTACCACGGAACTTTTCGGGAACGGCGGGGTCTTCGACAAAGTAGGAGTGTTTGCGATCGCCATTTGAGACGGCGAGGGATGCAGGCGTTATGTGTTCTGCAACCCAAGAAGGATTTCGAAGTCTTCGGTCGAATGAAGATATTAGCGCATTTCTAGTCGCCAGATCTGCGACTGGACCAGGGAATCCATATTGAAACAGACCTGCGGGGTCAACGGGCGCTATTATATCTTTGCTTATGGATTGACCGACTGGTATAGGCACTGGTGAATTCGCCGAAGTAGTAGATGATGCTGTGACTGCTGTTGAGCTTGCTGCTGCTTGAAGTTTCTTTTCAGATCGTGTAGAATACATGGCGGCGGTTATACCGGCACCTGTGGCTGCAGAAACTCCTGCAATGATTGCGAATGTAGTTTTGGACATGACAGTGGGAATCGAGCCTCTACGGGAGCTCGCACCGGATGGGATAGGATGGGAATTTATGGGATTGAAGGAATGGAAAGTGTGTGACACTATGATCACAGTGTTGATATTTGCGCGTGAGCCTTTTTTTTTTTAGAACGGGGTTTCGTCTTGATGTCAGTTGAACTTTCTTGGTGAGTCTCGGAAAAACTCAGATTTTTCCGGGAGTTGAACTACAACAACGATGACTGGTTGGACATATTAATTTCCGTTGAAAAGCCATGCGATATTTTTTGTCTATCTTGCTCTATAATACAATATGGTAAGTTCATAATACAATACTAGTAGTACTAGGTACTGCGACGGAGCAAAATTGGTCCTGTGCTGCCAAGATAACATCTTCCATTTTCACCATCTGCTTCAGCCTTAGTGGATGGCTTTCTTGACGGTGGAGCCACCCCAACTACAAGCCCGTCTTTGTCCAAATCTTTGAGCTCATACTCCTTGGCCCAATCTTTGAAGATGGGTTCAGACCTGATGATATGGTATGGTCAGCACTCTATACGAAGCACCTGTGATTGGAAAGGCGAAGAACATAGACTTACAGGCCATAGTACGGAACTCTAATGTCATTATTAGCCAATGTGTAAGCAAATAATCTTTCCATTGGGGAAGGAGGATCCGTGAATGTTTCAAGCTCCTTTTCAATTTTACCAGCTTTATACTTGGCGGATGGATTGCAGATTAGGAAACCAGCAGGTCTACTGATCTCGAAGACAAGTCGCTGTAGCATAATCTCGCGGGGAGTGTCAAGATCAACTACCAGTGTGTTGCAGTCTATCAAGATCCAACCCATTTGATGACTCATATCACCGCATACAATTGTCATACCGTGACGCTTGGCAACCTCGAGGTCGTTCTTGTTGTATAATGGGTCCTGGAGATAGATTTTGAAGTCGTCCTTTGTTCTCCCTTTGTTGGAATCGATCCAGTTATCTCGAATTGATAACAAGGCTGCGTGCTGAGTGAACATCTTGACTCCTTGTATACTATGGGATTGTTGTTCGTGGCCCAATGTATTACCTCCGAATGCAACAATCTTGTCGAACTTTTTGTCCTCGCACAGTTTTTTGGTGAAAGAAGTCTTCAGCCGATCACAGAGTTTTGTCTGTTTGAAATGAACTATGGCTTCGGTGAAAGCTTCGTCAAGAGCATCTGCATTTGGGTATGCATTTTCGCGCCTCTTCCAAAATCTCTCGCCCTTCTCTCTTATTTCTGGGGTCAGTGGACATGCTGCTTTCAAGGCACTACAAAATGTGAGTGTAACAACCAAAAGGATGGTGGGAACATACTTTACTGGCATTCTTAATGCTGGATTCTGTGGATTCTTTCCAACGTTACCATCCTTCACCATTAAACGAGCTTTTGACATAGCGGCATCGCAACTTCCAAGGTCGAGTGCAAATGGCAGGAAAGTTAATTGGCCGAAGAAGTTCGCCCTGCCAACTATTGATTTGTTTCTATCTTCGCTCTTCATCTCTTTGAGTGTCTCATAGTGGAGTGGAGTTTGAATAATAGTATCGACAGGATCTGGATTTTTCAACCCGACTTGAGGGTACAAGTGTGTATTTGAAGTTGCCATGTTGCTGATGTCTGGATTCAGGTCTGACAATGATGTAGTCAAGGAGTGTCTAGGGACAAGTATCTTTCAATGTCAGAGGTCCAGTTGTGAAATAACGGCTGGGTAGATCGTATGATGGCGAAGTCGAACAAAAGGATAGGGATATGCTGTGTGATATCCAAGGATGACGCTGAGGTGTAGAATATGGAATCGAATAAGGGTAGTTGAGATGTATAGAATGTATGTATCTAGGTTATTGAAGAAACAAGCAAGACCGAAAGGGGAAATCCAGATCTATTTATGCACTTCTGGAGGCAGGCTAAGGCTCTCAGCATATGTCATTTTGGGAAATGTCGAGTCACTGAGATTGTATCTTGTGCTATTCACTCCACTAAGATTGTACACTTCTAGGACATTAGACAATGCATCTTCAATCATGGCTTTGGTAGGATATTATTGGATCATTCTTCAAATTAGATAGACATTGAAGTATAATTTTACAATTTAGATTCAGATACCGAAACACCTTTCTTTATATTAGTTTTGAAATGAACTTCATCAATGAACGACTATCATCTCTTAAACATGAACTAGAATAATAAAGGTAACTACCATTCAATTGATATACATTCCAAAACTGCGAACCCCTATACTTTGAATGAATGTTTATGTTGAACACATTATCTAAATTAGAATATGGTGAAGAGATTCTCGTCTAATATGGAAAGGCTTACTTTACCCCTTAGAAATGTTATTTGGAAATAAAAAGAAAACCTAGACATGCAACAAATAACTTTCGGTAGGTGAAAGTAGGTGAATTCCATTACATCACAGTACATGACAGTTTGTAGATCTCTACCGGATGTTTAGTCGTGCCATATTCCACTTTTAATGTACAATAAAGAATGATAGAGATAGCGATATAGATATACCTATAACCGATATCCCTACATCGTGTACGACCCCATATCTTGCACGCCCTCTATATCATAACTACGATCATTTCAAAATTCGATATTAATTATAATTTATAAGATATAAAATTACGATTTCTTTTGATATATGAAAAGATATAGTATTATCCAATAGAATCAAAAAATCTTTATTTTATCAATTTCGACGAAATCTTAATATATGTCCGGCCTTTGAACACAATACCCCCCTTTCTCCTTCTATCACTGATTTATCAACCTTTATAATATCGTGATCCTTTATAGTTTTCTTAGATATTAAGCCTATAGTATGAAAATGTTTTGGAATCATTTGAATTCTTTTAACAGAAGGTATTAATGATTTCTGAACTCTTTTCACCCCCTTTTTAATATCATATACAATTTGACGATTAATCTTTCTTTGTATTATCCTTTCTTTAATCATTCTATCCTTCTATTCCTTTTCAACTTTCTTTTCAGCTTTCTTTTGCTTCTTAGTTTCCTTCTTTTGTTCAGTAATTAATACTTTAATCCATTGATAAGCTCTAGTTCTTATCACGGAGGCAACAGGCAGAATAACAGGAATCACTTTTATTAATAAGACGTAGCTCGAAGAGCTACGTTTCTACAGAAGGAACGGTTCCTTAAATACATTTATGTGTAGCGCTAGCCCCGACCGGGGCTAGCCTACACTTATCCGAGGTCCGACTCCTATGGGTCGGAACCCGAGCGGTCTCCGTATACCATATACGGGGACCCCGTGACAGTTCTCTCAATTTGTAAAGGGGAGTATAAAAAAGCATCCCTGCTCTTCTTCTCTACAAGATTTAAACATTTGGAATAGATTCTTTTCTTCTTTTCGATCTTTAAAGTTTCTTCTAAACTCTTTGCTCTATACAATTGGATATTAGTATTAGTTGTATTTGTAAATACAGTCTTAAAAAGCTTCTAAATGATATCGGAATCCTGTTTGAAGTGAAACTCTAATTTAAGGTAACGAAGAGTTTTAATTGTATATAGTGTCTTTATTTTATTCCTTGTAAATTGTATCGATATAGATAATATAAAGTGTCACGGGGTCCCCGTATATGGTATACGGAGACCGCTCGGGTTCCGACCCGTAGGAGTCGAACCTCGGATAAGTGTAGGCTAGCCCCGGTCGGGGCTAGCGCTACACATAAATGTGTTTAAGGAACCGTTCCTTTTATAGAAACGTAGCTCTTCGAGCTACGTCTTATCAATAAAAGTGATTTCTGTTATCCTGTCTGCTGCCTCCGTGATATAAAGGTTCTTTCAGGTTCGATACTACGAATGGTAATGTTCTTATTTATAGGATAAATGTCTGCTTTTTCGAAAGATTTCAGGATATTATAAATAATAGCAGATTGAGTCTAAGCTATTTTTATTACGGTAAGGGAAAAGGTATGTGTAGGTTTGATCTATTGTTGTACTACGAGGAGGAGAAGAAGGTCAAGGAGGTGACCTGACTATATAGAAGTGAGTGTATGTATGTGTGCCTAAGGTATACATGATTATGTGTAGGTGAAGGGAGATGAATTTGTAATAGTATTTTCTTCTCAAGAAATCCATTTGATTCCAAATGGGCATTAAAAAATAAAGAAAAATAAAGAAAAAATACAGATCTCTTTTTTCAATTAGGTTTTTGAACAAAAAACATATGATATCCTTTAATGATATTATATCCTTTATTGTTATAATATGTAATATATTTTTAGGCGAAGCGAACAATTTTGGTGCGAGTGGATTTTCGTAGAGTAGGTATAGCAATCACATTGTATGACTTCGATTGCAAATTCTGTGGTTCCGGTTGCAATATAATAGTGTCGGGATGTTTTAGAATTCAAGCTGACGGTCCTGGCTTTTCTGGATGAAGGCAATGATATTCGATAAGAATTTTCTTGTTATTCTTTAAGTCATTAGTTGGTTGCCAAGTTGGTGTGTAGTGTTTTTATTTGATTAAATAATGATAACCATTCTCATTGTAATTATCTAGAACTCTTTCAAATATTCATTTCTGAATAGACTCATCTTTATCGTTGTCCCGTTTTAAAATTCTATTTTGTATAGTCAGGGATTCTGATTCGTTAATCGTTACTTGAATCGGAAAGTGAGGATTAGTATAAACTGGAAGTAAAAGAGAATGATAGAAAACAAGAAAGATTTTAATGTTCTTAGATAATTGAATAAAACAAGTACGAGAATAAACTTTGATAATTTTATAAAGGCCGATCCATTTATCATCTAGCTTTTTTGTTTTGTACAAAGTTTTCATATTCTTGATATTGATAAAGACTTTCTAGTTAATTATATAACAAGATGAATCAGAATGGTGGTAATTAGTATAATCCTTATAAGTAGCAATTGTTTGCTATACAAGAGCACGAAGTTATTTCAAGATACGTTCTATACGATCTGCAATCCTATTACCTTTAAAGAATTCCCGTTTTTGTACTAGAGTTATATTTAATGGATAAGGTTTACTAGGTTCAATGCTTAGATATAGATTAAAGCTGTAATTAACAAAGAAAGACAAACAATTAATTGTTTCAGAGATCAAATTATTGGATACAAATTCGGCTAAGGGTAGTCAATCCAATCAATCGTTTTGATGATAGTTAACAAAAGCTTGTAAATACTATTCCAGAATCGAGTTAATATGCTTAGTCTGATTATCTATTTGAGGATGAAAAGCTGAAGAATATTTTAAGGTAATTCCCAACCGCTCTGAGAGTTGTGATCAGAATCTTGATACGAACTGTGTTCCCCGATCGGAAATGATATTGTCCGGAAGTCTATGAAGCATATAGATGTGATTGATAAAAGCATCGATTAGTTCCTTTGTTGTTAGTGTGCGTGTATCGATGAAATGTCTCATTTTGGTTAGCCTGTAGATTACTACCAAGATATGTTTATAGATAGAATTATAACGAGTATAATCCGGGAGTAGTGTAATATAGTCGATTGAGATATCAGACTACACACGAAAAGAGACAGGTAACGATTTCAAAAATCCGGGAGACATCGATTTGGACGATTTGGTACAAGTACAAAGTTCGCAGGTCTTCACGTAGAACACGATCTCCAAATGCATATTAGACCATCAATATATACAAAAAACAAGATCGATCGTTTTAATTCGACCAGAATGACTGGCAGGACTAGAAGAATAAGTTCGATAGATAATTTGAAGTTTGAACTCATCGTTTGATGGAACCCAAATCTTATCCCGGTAATAAATTCTATTATTTTGGACTGAACAATCTTGTATAACGATTCGAAGGGTTTTACGATGCTCTTTTGGCCATTTAATCATCGATAGATTGTTAAAAATAGAGATAAATTGATCTGCGATATCGGATCTAGTATACACTGTATCGATTAAAGTATCAATTGGTTAATCATGAAATAATACTATTGTTTCTACTAATGCCAAATTGATATACCCAATCAAATCCTTATAAAAATCATCATCAAAACGGTTCTAAAGGAGAACAATATATTCTTGATTCTTTAGATGTTCATCGTTTGGATCAGAGCGATACAATCGATTTTCGTGTTTTCTATTTAGTACATTTGATCGAATAGTTTTGTTTCCTGATCGATAGACTATACGGAAATTATATTGAGATAGAAATTCAGATCATTGTATTTGCCATTGATTGAAAACTTTTGTAATTATAAAATATTCGAGGTTCTTATAATCAATGAGAATCTCGAACTCCTTTTGTAAGCCTTAAAGCTTTAGACGCTATTCTTCCATTGCTTTAATAATAGCAAATAGTTCTTTATCGTAAATCTTATAATTGTATTTCGCTATTGTATACTTAAATGAAAAGTAAACGACTAAACGCAAAACGTTATCATCATTATATTGCGAAAGAACTCCTTCTGAAGCCCAATCGAAAGTATCGGTTTCCAAAACAGTTTTCCATTTGTAATCAAAATATACCAAAACCAATACCATTGTGAAAGCTCTTTTTAAAACATCAAAAGCCTTTGTATGATCTGCAGTTCAATCCTATGTAATATTCTTTCGTAAGAGATCGTTAAAAGAGCAATAAATCTTTGAAAAATCTTTTATAAAACGTCGATAGAAATTAACGAAACCAAGAAATCATTATAAATCTTTTATATATAAAAGCAATTCCCAAAATATAATAATTGTAACCTTTTCTTGATCCATTTCGATACCTTCGATTGTAATAATAAAACCCAAATACTTTGTTTTTGTGGTTTCGAACTCGTATTTGTTAATATCAATCTATAATCCAGTATCCATTAACTTTTGAATTATTTGGCGGATATGCTTTTTATGCTTTACAGGATTATCGGAGTAGATTAGGACATCATCGAGATATGCAGTGCAATATTTGTTCAACTCGTCGAAAAGCGTATGATTGATATAATATTGGAACAATACAAACGCATTGCAAAGACCGAAAGGCATAATTAGAGATTCAAAAAGATCAAAACGAGTAATAAATACAGTTTTCTATTCATTTCCTTCGGCGATTCGCAATTTGTTGAATACTGCAATGATATCAAGCTTAGTGTAAATTTTTGTATTGCAAAGAGCGTCCAGTGTTTCGCGAATGATAGATAATGGATAATGATTCTTTATAGTAATGTTATTTAGTTCTCGATAATCTTGACAAATGTGGATCCCTTCTTTCGGCTTGATAGTCAATAACAAAGGAGAGGCGTATTGCGATCTCGATTCCCGAATGAACCTTTTGGAAAGTGTCGGAACATGGTCACGTGTTGTTACCCCACCTTGATATATAACCTCTCCGTACGGAGAGGACCTTAGAAGAGATAGAACTCATCATACAATACAATATTATTCATCTAATTTGAATACCGTTGTTATCCCCTGTCTTCCCAACAGAAAGATTATTATCAAGCTATTTGCATACCATTATTAACTCTATTGGTGATAAAGAACGATTTTTGAAATAAGATAGCTTTTTATCGGGCATCAATTCAATTTTGTGATCCCAGATTCGACGAGATGGCAATTTATCTGTATAATGTGAAAGGAAGGTAGGAAGTTTGTTTTGTAACTATATAGAAAGCCTTTATCGTATTTGATCGTCACTAAGGGGAGGTTTGCCGGTTAAAAATTTATCGATATCAGTTTCAGAGATCTTTCGCAAATAGAGCGGCTTGTAATAATCGTATATAAAATTATGAAGTTGCAATGAGGTTCTAAAGAGCATCTCTGTTATATTGCCTTGCCTTTATAAAATCAATCGAAAATCCCTTTCTGTGAGTGTCGAGGACAATATAATCTATCGCAAATGATCTTGCTCAATAGTTTTCTATACAGCATTCAATTCATCCTATGTCAATTGGATAGCCTGAACATTATCTTGTTAACAAAACAAAACAAAGCTAAAAGTTTGTAACCAACGAATATCATCTATATTTAAACTTATATCTTTGTAAATAAGTATAAGAAGTTCCTCAATAGAAAGCAGGGGCAAACGGTTTTTTGAATTGTGAATAGGCCGATACCGATTTGCAATCTTTAAGATCGATTTTGAACGCAAACAATTGGGAATCATCTGTACTTGATTATTTGGTTCTCCGCAGTGCTTTGTTCGATAATGATTCATACTAGACATCAAACCCTATTGAAATTCGAGATCAATAGAAAAATCGTCAGATTATAATATATAATTTTTATCTAGTATCTTTTCAATAGAAGGTTTTTTATAAGAAGTTCTTTTAAAAGTAGAAAGCATTTGAATAGATGAACAATCGATATCGTCTTTTGGACAATCCTCGATATATGAAAAGTAGTATTTATAAACTGTACATTTAGCTTTTATATCAGGATCGATAAGGAATTTATTTAAAGGTTTGATAGTATCAACGATTTATTATAAAGTAACTTTTGCTAGATTTTTTTATTCTTTGATTAAAGATGGGATCATTGGTGTAATAATTAGCTTTGAATCATGATATGTTAAGCAATTGGAAGTGTAATAATTTGAAAAGAATGTTAAACTTATCTTCATTTAGTTGATAGTAGGATTGTAATGTTGTAATTATGGTAAGTTAAAGATTAATGGAGTTTTTGATAAAAGTTGGGTGATATAAAAGAATTAATATTTATAATAATCCTTTATAACAATTTTTATTACAAAATATTCTATAATTCTATCAGCGATCTTTTTATCAACAAATCGGAGTTTGCAAGGGTGAGGTAAAAGTTGTATTTCAATATTGTATTTGGAAGTAAAAGAACGATCAGTAAAAGCTTCTTCAAAGTATTTACTATCAATGAGATTTGTAATAGTAAAGGGATTTTCATATATAGGGAACATAGTGGTTTTAACGAGTAGAGATTTGCTATTTATAAAATTGAGCTGCAATGGCTTATTTCTATCTATTCCTCGATTTATCTTCTTGCCTTTAGTATTCCTTTACGAGTGATTTTTTGTAAAGGTTAATCTTTTCCTTGTTTGGGATTTTCCTTGATTGAATTGGATATAAAGACAATCTCCTTTGGTTCAATATAGTTTTGTTATTGTACCTGATTCAGATGTTGTTGGCTTTGTATCCAATTATTAGTATATCTTTCTCGAAATCCATTGCGATTATTATTAAATCTATTGGTGCTTCGAAAAGCCGGAACAGTAGTGTATTGATCAGGGGCCGGATTAGTTGAAACAACGGTATTGCAATTGGAAAAGGTATTAACGAGAGCTTGTTTGCTAGAAAGAAGATTACTATTGATATTATAAATAGTATAACAATCAATCTGAAAGTAACCGATCTTACTACAACAATTACAAGAAACTATAGGATTAAACTTTTTTATTTTATTTTGTAGATCCTTTTTCTATTGTCCTTTTTGTTTCATTGTATTGAAACTTATAGGGTTACTATCAATAACAAATATTTTATCAGAATTTTTATTATAATATTTAGTATTACGAAGATTCTAATTTCAAATAGAGAATTTCTTTTACCAATTATCAATATTGTCGGCTGTGTAGGAGTTCGAGTTATCAATAATCAAAGTTCGAAGAAAGACTGTAATTTTTTGTTTTATTGTATTAACAATCTCATAATCAGACTTGTAATAAAAGTTAATAAGATGAGATAATGTAGAAAAAAAAATCGAAAAGGATTCTTTTGGATTTATAAAAAGCTTATCGAATTTGAACGAAACTTTTTTTTCGATATCTATAAAGATATATAATTTGTTTAATTTAGTTAAAAACGAAACAATAGAATCGAAGCAAGTAGGATCGTTAACAAATCTGGTAATATCCGTAATATGCTTTTGTTGTGTTTGATTATCGAGAAGATTAATAGTATAGCTAATCTTCTTTTATTCGGAAGCAAAAAGTTGTGAATCGATTATCCAATAGAATTACAAATCCAATTTTCAGGATTGATAGTTCTTTTGTTGGATAAGAATATTAAATCTTTCGTTTTTAAAAACAAATAGGTTCTTTTGAATTTAGCAAAAAGTGATCGATTTCTGGTTAGTGGTAGTATTACCGATATCTAGTTGAATTTGTTTATTGGTTAGAATACGAAGAAGTTCGATGTTTTCCGTTTTGAATTCCTCGATCTTATTTGTTTAAGTAGTGATATAAATAACTTGAATAGTAAAACAATCTTCGATAATAAAAAAAATATGATTCAGGTAAGTAATTTGTTTGTTAGGATTGGCAACGAGATTTGGTGTTACTGGAGTATCCAATTCTGTTAGGATTTGTGTAATAGTAGGCCATTGGCCGAAGACTTATTGGATCTCGATACGAATTCCTTCGATAGAAGTAAAAATCGTATTACCAACAGATATAGAACCGGAAGCCATTGTAAAAAGAATTACAATTATACAAAATAATCGATAGGGAATTTGTGATTACACAAAAACAATCAAAAACAGACACAGAAGCTTGCAAATAAATACAATCGTACAAAAGTAATCAGGGATTAGAAACTATACAAAAGTAGATAAGAAACGCGACCGTACAAAAGCAAACGAGTTACGATAACGCAAAAGCAATCGAAAACAGATATAAAAGCTTGCAGATGATTTGGCAAGGCTAGATCATTTTGTAAAGTGACGGAGCCTTTGAAAGAGTAGTACAAATTATTACGGTAAGGGAAAAGGTATGTATAGGTTTGATCTATTGTTGTACTACGAGGAGGAGAAGAAGATCAAGGAGGTGACCTGACTATATAGAAGTGAGTATATGCATGTGTGCCTAAGGCACACATGATCACGTGCAGGTGAAGGGAGATGAACCCGTAACAATATATTCGATGACCATCTATTGTTTGAAGCTCCGAAATAAGCTTGATCTTTTACTTCTATTTTATTAATCTATATATCTTGTAAATCCCCAGATTCCCCTTTATAAATTAGAATAGAAAGGATAATCATTCTATCGATATATATATATACTAAAAGAATGATAAACTCTCTTAATTTATTCTGTTTAGCTTTCGTAGTTTTATTATGATTATATATATTAATACTCATTATTCTTTTTATAATTCTTTCTAGATTAATAAGAAAGCTTTTTTCATCTCAATTGTATATATTCTTTAATGATATATTATATTTTGTAATCACTTTTATTAACTAAAAAAAAAAAAAAGAGTATTAGTATAACTCTTTTAAATAATAAAATTCAATAATAATATAAAATAACTCAAATCAGATTATAAAAATGCTCAAATATAATAACATTATTAGTTTTTATATGTAAATTATCAATATATCGAAGATACCGATTTTGAAGATATGTTTTATATTTTTTTACAAAATTTGCTATTCAATTTTTCTTTAGAGAGCAGTTTATGATTTTTTCTACAAGGTTTTTGATTATACAATTTGTAGAAAGCATAGATCTTTATATCAACTTATTGATTTGATCAATTAAAACCTCTTTTTGTTCTTTTGAAAGAGATTGATGAATTTTAGTATATATAGTATTACAAAAGGTGGTTTTGCCTTTATAATGTCGAGAGAGTATCGAACGATTGATTTTGAAGAAATTAACTATTTGAATATATTTAGGATGCTTTATACCTTTAATTTGAACTAATACAAGCTCCATATAGGCCTCTGGAGGTATATCGTCGCTGTATCCGTCTATAGTGGTTGATATTTTATAAAATTAAAAGTGTGTGCAAGATGTAGGGTCGTGCACAATATAGGGATATCGGTTACAAGAGAGCCATAAATATCTATATTCAAGCAGAGAAAAAAAAATAAAGACATCATATAGGAGGAAAGTGTTACGGAGAACCATATAATACCTACTTTTCCACTAGTTTAAAGGCTCTTCTAGATCTTATCGATCCTTACGATTGATTAGAAGATCCTGATATATTACGGCTCAAAACTTAGCCTACTCAAGGTACTCCTCAACTAGATAACTACTCATTTAGTCTATATATACCGCCCTCGATTCATATGATCGAGGGCAAATCATTCAATTCTACTTTACTCTATCAATTACGCATACCACCTATTCCACGATCCCTGAAAGTGCTCTGTATTCATACTATCCCGTGATAGAAAGTTCTTATGAAGTTCTTTACACCAATCAGAATTACTCGAGTAGGGAATATTGATATCAATGCATTAACAAATTCTTGAGGGGATGACAACATGTGACATGAGGGGCAGTTGTCAAGATGGCGGTGTGGTGGATCAAAATTGCTGAGTCCGCCTAAGCACCCTTGCAGATGAGGACCTTGATGGTTAAAAGTATAAAAAAGCCTTGTTCTCTTTTTCTCTCTTTTCAAATGGCGAATGAAAATTGAAGGATTTATTTCGAGGTCGGGATTTCTTGGAATTTTTGTACTACCAGCCAGAAAAATGGATGAATGGTCTTCTTCATTCAATCATTCAGTCCATCAAGGTTCAACCTAACTAGGTAATTTAGTTGTTTCTTTCTTTAGCTTAATAATATTATTAATTTACCATACCATTTGTATTGTTATTATCGTTATTGTATTACACAGATAAATCAATCAATCAATCATTCATTCATTCATTCATTCATTCATTCATACCATACCATACCTTACCTTTCTATAGTCGCGAAAACCTGTGAATATATTCTCTATCCTCTTTTGATACTTCCTACAGCAGATTGTTCTGTTTGCTTTCTCTCTTGCTCCCCTTTCAAGTTCACCTCAAATCCTCATTTGCTTCTTGCTCCCTCCACCTTATCTTGTTACCTTCCAACTGTATTCGAACCCGCACCTGCATCAACTCCCAAGCTACATTTATACTTCAATAGCATACCCGCAACAATACTCACAACAATATCTGGCATAACCTGCGACAACTTTACACAGTCAGGTTTCAACCTTGTCCAACCTTGTGCCACTTTGTCACTTTGTATTTGATACATCTATGCATCACCAGTTGTATATCAACCACCCACGTCAGAACTTTGAGGAAACAGAATATATCTTTATAAAGTTGGTAACGCAATATTGTCAGTATGGAGGCAAACTCATTCGATAATGATACAAGGGGGTGGATCATGGCCATAATTAGTGGAATAGGTCAGTACAATACTCGAATGGTCCATAGGCTGATGTTCGGTGAGTGGACTCTAACAATAATCTTTAGCATGTGTAATTGGTAGTTGCATAATCTGCATAGATATATTGATAAGATATATCCCCAGCAAGAAGAATTTCAGGATACAGGATAGTAATGCTTTCCTGGCTGCCTCTTTAAGCTTGAGTTTCGGTGTAATGGTAAGTTATTTCTCTCGCACTTTGCGCCAGCCATTTACTAATCTTTTTTTATAGATATTTTCCTCATTATATAGTATGCTCCCATCATCGAAAAAATACCTTATTGAGGGTGGTTATACAGCACATGCCGCTGCATGGATTCTTTTGGCCTGTTTCGCCGCGGGATTTATTGGTATACAAATTGTTTCGAGGCTCATGCACCAATTTATCCCATCGCATGTCTCACACTGCGATCACTCTCATGAGCCCGATGCAACACATCACGACCACAGTCACCATCATCTTGAAGGCCTCGACGGTCACCATGACCACAGCCTTCCACTCTCAAAATCGAGTTCTCATGTAGCAGTTCATCAAGCGAACAATACGATGACTGAATCTACACCACTTCTCATGCCAAGTACAGAGGAGAATGGAAAGCACCTGCCCAAAGGTCTTGCGTTAATAAATACAGATTCTCAGCCGAACAATCGTCGTCAATCCGCAACTTCTAGCAGACGACCATCACTGATGGAAGTTCAAGCCAGGGTCATGTCTTTTGTGAAGGATAGAAAGGCTAATTGTGACGAGAGTGGGCCATGTTTTGGATTTTCTGAGCTTTGTGGACGAGAATGCTTAAGAACCCCCATGAATATAAGACCCCCTTACACGACACGAACTCCAACAGGCACTCTATCAACTCGATCTCATCCTTTCACACTACCGGAAGAAGAAGAAGAGAGTCAGGACAATTCAACACGATCTCACGAGGAAACGGAAATGGCTAGTTGTCAAGACTCTGACATTGAAGCACAACAACATCATCACCATGTTCCCGAAAATGCATTTATGGATATTGGTCTCCAAACAAGTATAGCCATTGGATTGCATAAGTTGCCAGAAGGTTTCATTACATTTGCTACCAATCATGCAAACCCCGAACTTGGAGTTTCTGTATTCCTAGCCTTACTCGTCCACAACATCACTGAAGGATTTGCAATGGCTCTTCCATTGTATCTAGCACTCGGTAGCCGACCTCGAGCTATCTTCTGGAGTTCTCTCTTTGGCGGCGTTTCACAACCAGCAGGTGCCGGCATTGCAGCTGCATGGTTTTCGATTTCTGGGCGAGAGGGCCATGCGCCTAATATTGTGGTTTATGGGTGTATGTTTGGTGTCACGGGAGGTATCATGGCAAGTGTTGCATTGCATCTTTTTGCTGAGTGCTTAGGCATGAATCATAACAGGAGTTTGTGCATTTCTTTTGCATTTGTTGGGATGGCGTTGATGGCTATGAGCAATGCTCTTACCTCTGAATGAGGAAATGAGGGAATAAGATTGAAAGATGGTACGCATTATGAA
This sequence comes from Sclerotinia nivalis, assembly GCA_029531795.1. Lineage (NCBI taxonomy): Eukaryota > Fungi > Ascomycota > Leotiomycetes > Helotiales > Sclerotiniaceae > Sclerotinia > Sclerotinia nivalis. The sequence goes on from JAPEIS010000003.1 coordinate 1,677,163, forward strand.
TAGACGATTGGCGTTTTAATAGGATATCATACCATGGGATAAGGCCTTTTTGGTGAGCTTTTGGTGGGTTTGATGGATATATTTTGAACATTAGGGATGTATTTTTATCTAAATTCTGAAGTTTGAAATGGGTTGGCTAGGGGCAGCAACGTTGGAAATAGCTCACGCTTGATTAGAATGAATATACCGCAATTGTATTGCAGCAAATCGAGCTGCATTCAAATCATCTTCTTGATCTTATCTTACTGTTGTGAGGATCTAGCGGAGTTTGATTTGTTGGTGAGGGTATGTATCCCATGAGGCTAGAGGTAGTGAGAATCTCACTACGGGAGTGGTGCTCTCAAAGAGCATCGTTTACTACTTTCCTCCATTAGATTATATACCAATCGGGTAGCACATAAAGATGATGTGTATTTCAGCATGGTACATCGGCCTGGGTTTACTTCCGTACCTAGTATTCTCATTTATACAAAATGATGAGCGAGATAATTTTATTATCTAAATCCTATTTCATCTTTCTACTTTACTTAATTTTTTAATGTTTTTTTACTTTTTATTTCATTGTTGTGGTTATTATGTTATTATTATGATGTTTGTATATATGCTATTATCATATAGTATGAATAGATGAGGAAGGAAGTAACTATCTAGATAGGATAGAATAGAGCGGGATGGGATAAGAGGAGGAAGGTTTGAAGATTTGGAGAGAGAATGGGTGTCTATATATGTTAGTTTTGGAGCTTGGAGCTTGGAGTTTGGAGTTTGGAGTTTGATCGGAGGTGTTGGAGGTTGATTGGAGGTGTCGGATTGGAGTTGGTGGGGAAGTTAAATATTATCTTTTAGGTAGGTAGTTGGGTAGGTAGTAGAAGGTGTGTTGAGATGTAGAGATGTTGAATTGAAGAGATGGGGAGTGTATATATGTATATGTATTTGAAACAATTTGAATCATAGTAGAATAGACTGATAGAACAATCCAATTTTAATTCTGAATTCTAGATTCTAAACTCTGACTACCTACATACGTACCTAGGCGCCTAGATACATTTTTCCACGTGTCCAGCTACAGTTAGTCCCCCTAATTATCTCGCTTAGACTTCTCACTCACTTACTACTCATTCATTCATTCACCCCGCACCGATACAAAGCATCTTAAGCATCACATATCAATATCACTCACATACATCATTTCATATCACAATCAGAAATATCCTAGAGAATAAGACAGGAGTATGATTCCTTTCCGTCGGAACTTCCTATATCGAATATTGATTTTTTGTCTTTCTTTCCTTGGTATACTACACACACTGTTTGAAATCCTCTTCCATCTCCAGGCCACCATCGACTCCTTTTCCAGCTTCCTTCCATCCATTCATCGATAAAAAGTAAGTAAAAAGTCGATGTTCATCTTCAGCTCCCTTCGAATTTCGGATTTGAATTCCTCATTCATCGCTTCTCGATTCCCGAATTTCCTATGTCCATTTCGCTCATTTTCCCACTTTAATATTCAAATCTACTTGGATATGAACACTAAAGTCCTAGCCTACTGTCCCCACCTAATCATTTAAAATCGATGACTTCTCCTCTGCTGAGTCCTCCAAGCCGTATATCCGAGGTATCCACCACCAAGAATCGCCAATCCCGCAAAACACTTAACAAAGAACCAACTCCAGCTTCCCTTTTGCTTCTGCTTTCCGTTAAAAAGTCCCTGGCCCTTTTGAGATCTGCTCTTTCCGTTCTCGGATGTAGGCTGCGAATCTTTGTATTTGTTCTTGTGTGTGTTAGTGTCATACAAATTGTTTGTGTTGACGCTGATGATATCATGGTTATCGCTCAATTCTCCTGTTTCTGCTGAAAATCCAAGATATGCTACCGAGGGAATGGTGGGTGGTTCGAAGGTTTCGAAACAGAGTTCCCATTGGTCTTCTTTCTTGTATTGAAGTTCGAGTTTGAGGGACTTGTCTTGGAAATAGGTGAGTCTGGCCTTGGTTGGTACGTTCGCGTTGCGTAGACCTCGTGCAGAACAGCCCATGAATTCTTGATCTTTGCCATCGTTGTTCTTGTCATATGAGGTGCTTCCGTCGCCGACCATTGCCATTACATAGGGGAATACGGTACCAGGACGGTTGTTCTTATATGTGTCGAAAAAGATACCGAGACCTTCGAATTTATCGACGGAGCCGAAGACGTCGCCTTCGGTGGCGCGTTGTTTGGTGAGCCACATGGCCCAACCGTCACCATGGAGATTACCCTGGCCATGTACCTTGAATTCGACTTCGATCTGCGGAAGGGCTATGGTCAGATTGGGTTGTGAGAAGGCAGGTGGGTTTATTCATACCTCCCAGTTTGTGGCCGTCAATGGAACTCGTGAGAAGAGCCATCCTGAAGAGGATGGATGATCATATGTCAATCGTATGTATCTATCACCTCCGCATTAGCACATCTACTCCGACCAATCAGTCAGGGCATTGGTGCGCATCCATACTTGTCTGCTCTCACAATAGTATTTCCTCCAAAATCAAACCATCTACTTTGCATATCCGAATCCAAGTATGGCTATCCCAATTCCAGATCAGCAGAATTCCCAAACCATCTAATGCGCCTCGTATTTAACTACTGACCTGATTCAGTGAATGTGTTCGGAGCTACTCCAACAGGTCAGCCAACATCCTTTCAATACTAATCCAGCTATAGAGTAAAACAAACCGGTATACTTCTAATCCCATCCTCGCTCAACTTCGTGGTCAGCGTATCGCCAGCTGCCATAACACAAGATGCCAGCCATAACGCCGACAATGATTTAGGAAACCACATTATTCCTATTGAACCTATCCCTATCCACGATATTCTTCGACCACTGTCTGTACCTCCTCAATCAATTCAAAAGATCAATTCGACAATCGAAGAAGGATGAAGCTAGGAAAGAAAAACTGGTAAAGTAAAGTAAATGGAGAAGAAGAAGATCATCCGCAGAAAATAGAATAGGATGTTGAGAAGAGAAACCGTTACAAATAGAATGTTGAACCTTAGTTACCCCCGAGGTCGTCAGATTAAATTGTTAGCTGTTAGCTGGCCTTAAGGTTCACATCGGGGATTTCTAGGTTAAGCTGAGATCCCTGTTACGCTTTGGCTGTAGTGCGATGGATGGTGCTGTAGCGCTCGGTGACGGGTGCTTGCGGCGCTGTAAATTAGTGTTGGAATACGGACTTGTGGTGGGTATCGACCCTGCAATTTATTGGGCCAGGTACCTAGAACTAGGTAGGTACTTGCCTAAGGCCGAGGAGTGAATTTGATATCGTCATTTTTGAGGTTGATTAAAAAATTGAGGTTTAGATATTCAAAATAAAAATCAACAACGAAAATTCAAGTTCTTCTCTATAACAACTCTAGATCCGATTTCTTTGAAACACCACTTATCATACACAAATTCATACATACGCAACTATGGATTCTCTTAACAATGCCTTCGCTTCCTCTGACCCAAAAGCTGCTCTCATGAATCAAGTTCGTCAAGAAGCTGCCATGACCAATGCTAGACAATTGATCGAGGTAAATCTCCCTTTTCTTCTCTCTTTCTCTATCCCGCCCTCCTCTCTCCTCTCCATCCTATTCTTCTCCCATCCAGAGATTAATTCCCCTTCAGAAAGTAAACGAACATTGTTTCGAGAAATGCGTCCCCAAACCCGGCACTTCTCTCAGCAGCGGCGAAACAACCTGTTTCACTCAATGCATGGAGAAATACATGCAAGCTTGGAATACTGTCTCTAAGCAATATATCGCGAGATTGCAGAGGGAGTCGGCGAGTGGGGCGGCGAATGGAGGGATGTTTTAGATTTGAAGGGGAATTTTAATCAAGAAGCGGGAGAGAGGGATGATGGGGAGAGATGAGATGGGGAGAGGGAGGGGGATGCCTTATCGAGAGCGAATGTTTAAATTTATGGGATATGGATTTTCGGAACTGGGTCTTTCCTCATGGTGGAAGAGAGAAGATGGAAATACCGTGAGAACGAGACATGAAATTTCGCTATGAAATAGTATGACGTTGAAGGAGTGTACTATACTCTTGTACACTATGAATGGGCCATCGCGCCTCTAGGATTGGAGTTGATAAAAAGTAGAAAGTTAGAGATATCACCACTACAAATGAAATGCAAAAAGTTATGACTTCGGGACATACACTGTGATTTTGATTTTGTATATTGTATTTACATGCTGCAGTTGCATGGACTCGAGAACTAGCTTCAACTATCCTCAAATCTACTATTTATGTGACATGATAGACATGGAGTATTATCCCTCGAAGGTGTTTGGGTATCCAGTATACTTCGCTCTTTCTTATGGCTCGTGATCTCTGTTGTATATCTTGATTAAAATCCCTGGAGCCCATCTGTTCCTCGACTTCCTTAGGTTGTATTAATACACCAACCCTTTGCGGTCATGAGTATAACTAATTCCAACCAGCTTTCCATGTTAGTTGTGGATTCCAGCTAGAATTTCAGAGCGAATCCTGCTGTAAGAACTTATGCAAGTTCCTCATTCTCCTTTTTTCTTTGCTTCTTCTGCCTCTTTTTTTCTAGCAAGGTATCTCTCCTTAGCGCTCATAATATCGCCTTCAGTCTTTCTACTCTTAGAAGCTCTTTCGATTTTCTGCCTTTCTTCTTCTTCTTCTTCTAAGGCTCGTTTGGTAGCTTGTTCCAATTGTGCTTCCATCATTCGTGACTGTCGTTCACGCATAGCTTGTTTTCCACCCCCGGCTCCTACAAATGCATTACCTCTTCCGCGATCAGGCATTGAGCCTCCGCTTCTTGATGAGTTCGCATTAGACACTGATTTTGCCTTTGGTATTACGTTCAATCCACCTTTAAGTAGTTCTCTTTTGTCAACAACCTGGCCTTCATCGTTAACTGCAATAGTTCCTGCACGTTTCTCGTTGATTTCCCGCGCTATATCTGCTTCAGTCTTCGTGTTTTCATCCTCTGTCGCATCTTCTTGAGGTCCTCGTTTAATCCTTTCCTCTGCAGCCTTTACTACTTCAGCATGTTGCTGTTCACCCCTTTCAAGCATATTTTTATAGAAATTGGTCATCCCTGTTCCCTTATTCTTTCTCTGCTCTACCTCCTCCTTTAATCGTTCCTCTTCTTCCAACCGGCGATTCTCCTCTTGTTGTTTCTTGTATGCTGATGTCACAAATTTCTCCTTATCCGCATATTCATCCCCCTCAGCTTCTCTTTCTCTCGCAAGCTTCTTCTCCTCAGCGATTGTAGAATCGCGCTTTCTCACTGCAGCCGCTGCAATAAGGTTGCTCATATATTTCGGCCTTCGTTCTTCCTCCTCAACCATTACTTTCTTCTTTGGCTTCAACGAATCGTAAACTGCATCGTAGTCGTAAATATTCGCATCAAGCTCCTCTGCAGTATCCGCGTGTTTCTTCGACGTCAATGAACTCGAAAGATCGCCATACATACTTATGGGCGCTTTTTTCGAGGGATTAAGTTTTGGTTTAGATCCAATCGAAATTTGAGGACCTTTTTTTTGTATAGGCTTCGCAACAGTTTGTTTAGATGGTGCCTCTTCAAGCTCACCAATTACCTCTATTCCACCATCTCCAGTTTTGGTATCCTCATCTGAATCGTCATCTCCACCAAATATGGGTTTCCTTTTCGCAGGAGGTTGTTTCGCACCATTTGGCTTCTTTGCGATATTGATACCATAAGATAATCCCTTGCCAGACATCGTGTTTATGGAATCTTCAAGATTTAAATTGACCCGAACCTGTTGTCGCAAATCATGTACACAATGGACCGAAAACACGCCCCGAGCCCGGACTCGATGAATTTTCGTTCGAATATGACGGGTCAGTTTTTTCGAGGTCGCGAAAGTCCCCTCTTCTTGAATATGAAATAAAAAAGTTACTTTTCTTAAAAATCCAAGGGTTGATCCCTCCGCTCAGATGTGCAACAAAACTTTTGTGATGTTGGACATGACGACTGAAGTCGGCTGTACTCGTAATAATTCAATACGGCAAGGTCAAGTCAGCGGTCACGCTAGCGACCCGCTCCTGCAATCAATAAGAACTTTAGCGCCATCCATAATATGGTAATCGCAAGTCCGTGTAAATACAGCCACAAATCCATTCAACTTTTCTCTTACACCATAGCCTCAAATACTTACATCGACATGAGTATAAATTAGGAATATTTCCTTTTACATAATCAAATCTTCTTTTTACAATCAATTTAATGGGTGCAACAATTAGTATTCATGTACTAGGCACAACAATCACTGCGACAACGAGAAAGCCAGAAACAGAGGGAGGAAGTCGTATTACAGTCTCTGACGACTGGACTTGGAATAAGTATTTCTCGGACAAGATTTGTATGGGAAGTAGTTGGGACGCTTATTTTTTGTATTATGAAAATATGACCTCTCATCCAACCAAATTTCGATTTAAGTCCAAGAGGAAGCGTGGGGAGGATGAAAATGAACGACCATCAGGAAGCCATACCGAGGAAAGACATCACCGTCATCGTCATCGCTCAAAACGAAGCAAGACATCGCCTTCTGCGACCAAAGATGATCCGTCCCTCTACGATGATACCCACCTTCCTAATATCTCGTCAAGTCAATACCTCGACCCAGATGCTGCATTCAGAGAGAGTTTATTTGATGCGATGGCCGATGATGAAGCTGCACAATATTGGGAAGGAGTTTATGGGCAACCAATTCATACATATCCTGACGTCAAGCAAGGACCGACAGGCGAACTGGAACAAATGACTGACGAGGAATATGCAGCATATGTTAGGGGTAAAATGTATGAGAAGACACACCAACATCTGATAGAGGAAAAGGCTCGGCGCGAAGCAGCTAAAAAAGAACGAGAACGTTTGGCTCAGGAAGGTAGGAAAGAGGAGAGGGAGGCCGAGCGATTTAGGAGACAGGTTGAGGAGAGTTTAAGAAGGGGTCAAGAGAGGAGGTCAAAGAAAGTTTGGACGGCGAAATGGAATAACTACATTAAGAATTGGGAAGAACTTGAGAAGAATTCTTCGGAAGTTGCAATTGCATCTATACCTTGGCCAGTGGAAAGTGGCAGTCGAAAAGATGTCAAATTAGAGGAAATCCGACGATTTTTCTTATATGCACCAACCTCTGGAGAACCTACAGAGTCACAACTCACCAAAACCTTGAAGGTGGAAAGAGTTCGGTGGCATCCTGACAAGATCCAACAGAAACTAGGAGGGCAAGATGTTGATGAAGGGGTAATGCAAGCTGTAACTGCTGTTTTCCAAATAGTCGATGGGATGTGGTCAGAAAGCAGAAATAGAAAATGAGTGGTCAATAATGAGTTGAAGAAGTATTAATGGAACCTCGGATTATTAAAGCATCGCATGGAGTTTTGGAAGAACATGAGGGGTAATCAAAAAATCAAGGAATACCACATTGCATTGCATAGGTTTTGGGGCTAGCAATATCTTTACGGGGAACTGGGCAATCAATGAGATAGATACTGATTTCTTGCAATGAGTATTAATTACATTATTGTGAGAAGGAATTAGACTCGCTATTGAATAGGTGCATATAAAGTTTCATTGGGTGGTATCACCATGTATGTCAAAATTTAGTAGCCTCTCAAATAGGGAGCCGAGTTGGGCTTAAGGTTGACTTGTGCGTATTCGTACAAAATATTTTGCACAATTCCTTTGTAGAAAATTTAAACTTTCATTCGTTCTTGATTATTTGGGATCTGGAAGGATCCAATTATCGATCTTCCCGCATTTTCATTGATAGCATGTGAGACTAAATAGGTTCCATTCTTTCATACAATGAATTTCCCCATCAGGCGATAATCACTGGCATCATTAGAACTGTAGCTCAAGGAATAGTGAAGTAATTGCGACCAGAGAGAGTATGCACAGTGCTACCTGGAATTTCTCTCTTTTTCACAAATATATATATATTTATAACCCGTCATTTTTCTTCATGTTAAATGCGTTGAGAAACGATAAACCATTTACAAATAGATCTAGGAAAGAGAAGAAAGAAAAGAAATAAAGCACCGTCAATAAGCCATCAACGCTAAGCCCCTCCTTCTTATTGATATCAGCGGAATAGTATTACGTGCTTTGGAACCCTTACCTAGTAAACCTTTCGTTGATCTTCAAAAGGTGGCCAGCAAATCATTGATGAACCTTCAACCCCACCAAGACTAGGTGATCGATCCATAACTCTGTACTCTGTGAGAAAGATACCTACCTGAGTATCTAGGTGATAAATAGTGAGAGGACTTTCATAACGTCAAGTAGGCCATGAAGAGTGACACCTACAGAATACCCTGGCCTAGGTAGTCACTAAAATAATACTGTCAACTGAACTCGAATCAACCTATCCATTCTAACCAACTTTCGGAATTTCATTCCTTTTTCCCCTCACATTATTATTCGTCACACCCATTTTTATCCTTTCATTCTACCACTTAACACCACCTAATTCTTGCATACTTCGCATATCTTATACACATACACCTACACCTACACCTGCACCTGCACCTGCACTTATACACAACTACCCCAATACAACCACCGACCAACCCACCAACCCACCAACCTCCTCGAAATCCTAACCAATTTTTCAATTTTCATCAATTCTTATTAATTCATGTATCATTAACCTCAGTATCCTCAATTGATCATTCGGTATAATTACTGCTCTCATATCGATACTCTACAACCATTAATTCACTCTAATATTGAATCATTCAACCCAATTCCGTTGTCTTTGTCGCAACGGACACAGTTCATCATAATCATAGCTGCAACGATCCGCATCCTACGAAGCTTATTCTCAACTATCAACTATCAGCTTGCAACTCCTTCCCTTGCCCATAAAATCAAAGTTCAAGAGAATCGAAAAAGACTTCTAGATCGTTAAATCTATAACATACCTTCCCTTCCGGGTAAATCCAACGAGACACAATCTATCTTGTTTTCCCCAATTAGGCTTGTCTATCAGGACTACTGGGGTAGCTTTACCTACCCAACTACCTTTCATTATCCTCCTGCATTCGGCCTACACACCCGGCTCTGCTTTTTGCTGACTGTCGATCCATCACACTCGACAAGCAGCAATTTACCATTTTCATTCTATGCCGACACTCGGATTTTTGAAGAAGAAACGGACGAAGGAGTCTCCGGGTATAACCTCTCCAACATCTAGTCAAGCCACAAGTCCGATAACCCCCACATCGTCAAGAGGCTTCCATAACTCAATAGCTTCCATATCTACCCAATCTACTCTACCCCAATCCCACGAGCACGAGGTTCTTCAAACTACAACCTCTCGCACAACAGACCAGCCTGCTGCTGTGGGCAAAAAAGCCTCAATGACACAAGGGATAACCCAACAGCAGCAATCTGCGCAAATTCATTCCGATCAACATCAGCATAGACAAAACTCCCCAAGTATTAGCAACTTGATTCATCCACCACAGCATGACGGCGCGAGCCAGTCATATCCAACCCCACCAACCTCCTCGCAAACTTCGCTACATCCTGTAGCTGGTAACACCAGCACACTCCAAATGGACGCCTCGCACCGACATTCCCAGCAATCACAACAGCAGCCACAGATTAGACAAACTAAGGGCAAATATTCATTGACCGACTTCGAAATCCAGCGCACATTAGGTACTGGAAGTTTTGGGCGAGTTCATTTGGTTCGATCGAAGCACAACCAACGATACTATGCCGTAAAGGTACTGAAGAAGGCTCAGGTGCACAAGATGAAGCAGGTCGAACATACCAATGATGAGAGGAGAATGTTGCAAGAAGTCAAACACCCATTCCTTATCACTCTATGGGGCACATTCCAAGATTCGAAGAATTTATACATGGTTATGGATTTTGTAGAGGGAGGTGAGCTATTCTCTTTACTGAGAAAATCACAAGTATGTTCAATGACACCAATTTCTTGATATATACTAATAATTCTTTTCAGAGATTCCCCAACCCAGTAGCCAAATTTTATGCCGCTGAAGTTACATTGGCCCTTGAATATCTCCATTCAAAACAGATCATCTATCGAGATCTAAAACCAGAGAATTTACTTCTTGACAGGCATGGACATCTTAAGATTACTGATTTTGGATTTGCCAAGAAGGTCCCAGATATCACATGGACATTGTGCGGGACCCCAGATTACTTAGCACCAGAAGTAGTCTCAAGTAAAGGTTATAATAAGTCTGTAGACTGGTAAGTTTTGCTACCTTCGTTCCCCTTGCTATCACTTCCTCTCCAGAGCGAAGCGAAAATGCTTTCACGACAGTGGCATAGCGGAGCTTCGTCAATTACATCTTCCTCTCTTCATAGTTTCTCTTATGGGGGCAAGCCCCCAAACCCCGTCCTCGCTGCGCTCGATTGAAAACTTAGAAGGTTGTTTACTAACATTTCAAATCAGGTGGTCGCTTGGGATATTGATTTTCGAAATGCTTTGTGGTTTCACACCATTTTGGGATGGTGGTTCACCTATGAAGATTTATGAGAATATCCTTAAAGGGAGGGTCAAATATCCTCCCTACATTCATCCAGATGCACAAGATTTATTACAACGATTGATCACAGCAGATCTTACCAAGCGTCTTGGCAACTTACATGGAGGTTCTGAGGACGTCAAAAATCACCAATGGTTTGCCGAAGTAACTTGGGAAAGGTTATCCAAGAAAGATATTGATGCACCTTATGTCCCTCCTGTCAAGGCCGGAGTTGGTGATGCTAGTCAGTTTGATAAATACCCCGAGGAAACGGAGATATATGGTCAAGGTGGGCCTGATGAGTAAGTAGAGTTCTTGAACTTCTTCAAATCTAGACTAATAATGATTAGATTTGGGCACCTATTTGTCGATTTTTAAACAAAAGTTCATTCTCGGAGTTTCGGAGCTAGGCCACTTTACTTTTAAGAAGGCCATATTTCTTTTGTACTTTGCAGTTTAAACTATTCTTCTGCACATATATTACAGTACGGACAAGAAAACCTTCCGTCGCATCATCTCTTTGATTCACAAGCATTGGATTGGAATATTAGGTGGTTTGCTCTGGCTTACAGCTCTTTGATGAATGGTGGCGGACGGTGTCGGTATGGTGGGTACGATGGGAGGTGGGATTCCAGTCCCACTCATTTTTTTGGAACCGAGAACGTGAGGATATGGTCCCCCTTTGACGTGTGGGGAATGAATTGCTCGATATCAATATGGATTGTGATGATATGATGTTTACGCCCCATCGTACGGAATGGAATGCGGATGATGTGGTGTGGATGAATGGGACTCAATATTAGTTATGTGCCCAAGAGGAACTGAAGGTTAATGAAGCAAATGAAAAGAAAGGAAAGGAAGAATTATAAATCCGATTCTTAATAGTGAATAGGATAGAATATTCTTCTTGATATTTTGTGTATATGTTTGATGTGAAGGGGAGTGGTGAATAAATGTGATTAAGCGAAGTGGATTGAATGATAGAGCCGTTCAATGTTCGATCGAGGTTGAGTGGGATAATAAGGGTTGAATATGCAAGATATTATTTGAAGAAGAAGAAGAAGAAGAAGAAGAAGAAGAAGAAGAAGAAGAAGAAGAGAGTAGTTAGCTCTGGATTGATTTGATTGGTTTCTTGATTGATTTCTTGAATGGTGATGTGGAAGTGGATGTAGATGATTTTTGTTTTAGTCGGTTGATGTATGGGGAGGAGTTGGTAATTGAAGGTGCGGAGTGAGGAGCGAGAATTTAGAAGTAAAAAGTGAGAAGCGAGGAATATTAGTATGAACTGTTGATACTTCGGATATCTAGTAGGTAGGGAGATGGAGAGGTAGTGAGATATAGATGTAGATATATGGGATATAGAGGGAGCTATACTTAGAATGAGGGAGGGGAGGGATATATAAGAGCGAGCGCGGGGATTACAGATAGAGATTCTTAATTACTAATTCACCAATCTTCGATTACTTTTCTTTCTATTCTAGAAGACTTTAAATCGGACGGGCTGGGTATGTGTATGTGTATGTGTATGTGTATGTGTGTGTGTATATATGGGTCTGAATAAGTGTGAATAAGTGTTTGGTTTGTCTGGGTGCGGGGATGTGAAATGAGTGCGAGTTAAGGACAGAAAATGGAATAGAAGGGTGTGCACATGTATGTTTGGGGTTTGATACCGCAATTTGAAGTAGGACTTTAAAGAAGTCTGGAGGGAAGGGGAGGGTAGGATATGGGATTGGGTTTATTCTATGAGTAGGATTGTTGGGAGATATTATGATGTACGTGGAGGAGCTTCAGGGTGTCCAACAGTCCGGAGTGGCAGACTAGATTTAAGCTTCAATGATCGAAATGGTTTGAATATTTTAATTATATTCAACATTCACAAAATCATGAATATTTAAATGTAATTCATTACTTTAATTGATTCGAATATCTTAAATAAATTCGGGAATCCAAAAGCTTCCCATTGCATTGTTGGACTGCAGTCCGGATTATTGGATACCCTGAGAAGCTTGGAGATTTGAAATTTGAAAGGCGGCCGAGGAACGAGAACGGTAACGGAAAGGGGTTTGGAGGTAGGAGTAAATGGGTGGGATGTTAGGTCCAAGAAAGAGAATATAGATACCCTCTCCTCTCATCTTAGCATTGAGAAAGTATCCATTAACTTGATCCACAACGATTCAGGACAGTATGCGAGTAAGTATTTTTCTCCTGCTCGACTCGAAGTGTTTAGACAGGTTGATTTTTAGAAAAAGAAAAAAAAAAGAGGGGATTACATGATATAGGGATGAATAGGGATAGGGATAGGATCAACAAATCTATTTACGTTTAGATGGAGAAGCTAGTACTGGGTGGTATGGTAAGCGAGAGAAGTAGGTTGATATTTAAATGTTAATGAATACTAACTCGTCCAAAAATGGAGGGAGATGTAAGCCACCTATTATTGTATATACATTGCTGATACCTAGATATACATAAACTAGACCATCTTATCCGGAATTCGATTGCCTGTATACAGAGATGAAGTTGAGTAGAAAGTCCATAGTTTGAAGTAAAGGTTGGATTACTTTTCTATTTAATTTAATGGGAGTTTATACTGAGATGAGGAAGTCAAGTGAGGTATTTAAGATCTCCCAATTTATTATTACCAGGAAAGAACCGAGGGCTATCATGAAGACCTATCAAGTCTCATGACTTCACTGATGAAAAGATAAAGGATCTTGGATATATTCGACAGCTACTGTACAGGAACTCGAATAGACTCCTTCTCACTGACTTGCAATTGTCCTCGCCTCATTACGGGTTCCATCTCCATCTCCATCTCCATCTCCATCTCCATCTCCATCTCCATCTCCATCTCCATCTCCATAAGCTTCTAAACTCTACAAGCTAATTAATCACTAACTTTGCTCCAACAAGCTACAATATGGATATGATATAATACAGAGCAATCATCTATAACTTTAGTAATCCTTACCTTACCTCAACCTACCACAACTCTATTGGATCATAATAATCTACAATCTATCTATTCCCGAATACTCTTTTACAATAGCCTAACTTGAGCTATTTCCGACTAGCTAACGAGTGGAATATCCCCTCTTCTCCTAGGCCCAAGGGGAAACTACTATATCCTATCGATTTTTCATTTATCCTCTCCTCCACTCTCCTTCAAAAAAAATCGTATTTATCTTCATTCTCCTGATGAGAGGACATGATAAAAATCCTATGAGTCGTTTCTGAAAAGAAGGAAGTCCAACATGATCTCAATAAATTTGATATTATAGCATGAAATATCATTCTCCTCTCCTCTCCCTTGCTCTCCTAATCAACTTTTATATTTATATATCCTCCTATCTCCTGGCAGATTCTCATTTATCCTCTCCTCTCGTTTAGGGCAATGAATTTCTCCTTCTCATTTAGTCCAGGAGTGGAGAAGAGAGGGAAGTGCTTTTAAAATGCTGCGAGACGTACTAGACACAGCAAGATATCTCGCGAACTCCCACTTTGGGTCAGGGTCAACGATTCAGCTTCGAAAAGTCATTGCCCTCTCCAGCGTATGCATAACTTAGGCAACCGGCGGTTAGCATATCAACAGTATTACTAGTAATCTATTTCATAATTCACTACTCTCGTAATGGCTCTTATTTGATATAGATACTCGTATATAGATATCATTCATAATTCTCGATTATTGGAACGATACGCGAAGGATGTTTCATCATTTGATGATGAATATTCCACTTGTGAATATTATATCAAGTAGAAGATCTTTAACATATAATAAAAACCACAAGTCTGGTTACAACCTACAATAGGTCGATACTTTCGTCTTATCTTGCAGTAAGACGATGGGTAATAATCAAATCGTGCCTAGACCCAGAACTACAGGATATACACTATATGAAAGAGGATGAAGGATCGGATTTCCCTCTCATTCCTATTACTGAATGTGCAAAATCTAATGGGATATTGAAGTATCGATGCAGCTAATATCAAAAAATCAGAAGGGGAGGAAGACTGAACACTTGAGGCTGTGTGGATATTATGACTATATATAAAGCGGTGTATGTATCCCCCCAAGTTCCTCTTCCTTATAACAAGAAAATCGATAACCGAATGAACCCCTTTTCCCTTCTCACTTTCGGGCAACTCAAAAGTATAACAAGCGCCATGGGAGTACTTAATGATATTTGCAGTGGTATGAATGACTTCCCACATCTTCACGTATGAATTTCACTATAGCATTTAATTTATATCCATCATATCTTCCTTTCTCATTCTTCCTCGCTTCACCGCACCTCACAATATCACCCCTCTCGTTTCACCCCCTCTCAAAACAAAAACAACTTTTTCTTTCTGGAAAGAAATCTACGAATAATCACTTCAATACCTAACCAAAAGACCAAAATAAAATACCAAGCTATCCCTATTAACCATTAACTATGAACTATCATCCATATACTTTCCTAACTAGCATACTTATTATATAAATAACTCTTTATATTCCTTTATACCCCTTTCCTACTCTTTGTACCCCTTCTCATCCCTTCTTTGCCCATCTATCTCCATCTCCATATCTATATCACACAACCTAACAAGACTCCTTCGAATCTCCTATAATATATTTCATTATACTTAGTCACTCCATAGCACTCCTCACTCACTCACATCAAAAGACCTTGATACTTTAACCTCCACTGCACTAACCACACCCACTACACTACAACTCAACCCATCAACCCAACACCAACCAACTTAACACCTGCACAAACACCCCGCGTCAGCAACCCAAAGCAGTACTCTATATTCCCATTCCCACAACACAAGAAAGACTGTCCAGTATCCATTAGCTATTATCTATTTACTACCCACCATCTACCATCTACCATCTAATAAACAAATTACCCATCACCCATCACAAATCAACTTCGATATAACAGAACCCAATTTTCATCCTCTTCGAGCGCAGCGAGCTAAGGGAGTTTGGGGGTTTAGCTCTATGATGTACTTACTTATGACATTATGATATTGTGATGAGAATATATGATATGAATGATATGAGGAAATAGTAGGTAGAGAGTTAAGATGACATCGTATAATATGATGATGGGGGGATATTGAGTGTCACTTTTCTACCTACTCGTAGTTGAGATGATCCCGATCGATATTGATATTAAATAAATGAATTGGAAGAATTTGGAAGCAAGATGCTGAAAGGCTCTTAATTAGTATTGCATACATATATAAGAGTTGGTTGAACAATAATGGAGATTATAGAAGTATCACATGTATCCAATACGATGAATTCAGTTGTACTCTAGTAATGGAAGTTACAGATCAATACTCAAGTATCAAATATCAATATCACAAAGCAAGAAAGATAATATGTATATCTTCATGTAATGGTATTAATTATCAATGCAATGCAATACAATGCATGCAACTAAGTACAACGCGCCCATTTGCAACCCAATCAATCCCATTCATTCCTAACCATCATTACGATCATCTGTTCAACTTTCCGATCCATCATCATCTTAGCAGTAGTAGTATTTCTTTCCACCCCGAATGATGAATTCCCATTTAAATAAGCTACTTGCGATTGTATTTGTATGATAAAGAAAATCTTCCAATCAATCAATCGTTTACAAGGCAGCAGCAAAAATAGCGGCACCACCAAAGAGAGCAGCAGCTCCCATAGCACCAGTTTGAATAGCGGCACCACCAGTAGAAGTAGAAGTGACCGTCGAACCAGCCGAGTTGGTAGTAGTTACGACCGAACCACCAGTAGAAGCAGCACTGCTAGCCGAAGAAGACAACGAGGAAGTTCTCGAGCTCAAGCTCGAAGCAAGAGAGCTTGAAACGGAAGAGAGAGATGAAGAAGCAGAAGCGGCAGAAGAACCGGTGAGAGTAGCGGCGGAAGACTCGCGGGATGAGAGAGATGATTCAGCAGAGGCTTGGGCGGAGCTGATGGAAGATTCGGCTGAGGATACGGCGGATGAGAGACTTGAGGCCGAGGAAGAGGCGGATGAAGTGGCGGAGCCGATAACACTGCCTGCTTCAGATGAGGCGGCCGAGAGGATAGAGCTGACTGAGGATCCTTGACCCTAGAGTATGATGTTAGTATTTTGTATTGATGAAGTGGATTTATATTTAAAAAGGTGAAGAAAACATACCATAACAGCACCGGCCAAAGCCAAAACGATAATGTTCTTGAATTGCATATTTGCGGTTGAGTTGAGTTGATGATTTAATAACTTAAAGTAGAGTAATAGTATTGAAATTGAAGAAGACGATGAAGACGATGAAGACTTTTGGGTATCAAATGTAGAAGTAGACGTTGAAGTTGAAGTTGAAGTTGAAAGTGTAAGTTATTGTTGTAATGTAAAGTAAATAAATAGAGAAGAAAAGATTCATGAAACAAACCGGAAGTCAATTCTTATATAGCCGTCCAGGACAACAAACAAACAACCTTTCTTCCATGTACTACCAAACAGGTAAGTATGATGTACTACTGGGTTACTAGCGGCATCATCAACTTCCAAGTTAAGCGGCTTATTATGACCCACCCACTTTTTAGGATCCATCTTTCCTTTCCTTTCCTTTCCTTGCTTTTGATTGATTGGTTTGTTCCATGGCAGATTTTACTTATGGAGTAGGTACGCAGTATTTTAACTCACGTCATATCATGTCTGGGCCGTGGCACTGGTATCCTGGTATTAAGCTAAATCTCCTAGTTTTCTCCAAGTTTTTTGGTGGCTCAGGCTCAGGCTCAGGCTCAGGCTCAGGCTCAGGTACGATTTGATCGAATGAGCGTTGGAGATCGGAAGGCTGGTCTAATGACCACTTGGAAGTTAAAACACCATCCTCCGTACGTACGAAGGATTACATTCACGTGCTATGATAACATTACGGTTTCCGATAGACAAGCAAGAAGTGAGGTGAAGTGAAGTGAAGCGAATCACTGAGACAACGCGCCTTGATTCAATTCTGATATCACATCATATCATACGGAAATAGACGAAAAGTAAGATGACATAATACTCCAGCATTCCGAAATCTCAAAACCCGATGTCCACGATGATCGGGAAAAATAATTTGCCATGGGATGATTTATCGATTTAACCTTAGCAGAATCCTAGTAAATAAATATATTAAATGTATGTAGTGGCACTGTGGAACGATGTACGAGGATAAGGATAGGATAGTAAACCGGGAATGCACGTTGGTTAATTGGGGATTGGAGCATAAAGTTGTTTTTCATAAAGATGTATATATTAACTTTGGGAGTAGAATAGAGAGTTAAGAAAGAATAGCTGAAATATCTTATCTTATCCAAACTGCAACCCTTCATAAGAGAACAACACAGCTCCGTACATAAACAAATAACATCCTCATCCTCATCATATTTATGTAATGAAAAATCCCCAACGCACATCCATTCTTGGCATATGCCATTCCATCAAATCAGCTTATCCTCTCATGCCGATTCCGAGTTTTAGAAAAGCAAACCAATACAATTGTATTTGAATTAACCGGAGAAAAGAGAATATGTATTGTATTGTATTCTGATGGGTGGGTGTTCGATGGTTAGGTGTGGAAACAATCTAAATCTTTTCCTCTTGCAACTTTCAACCTTCAACTTTCAACTTTTGATGAAATTGAAATAAATACCTATCACCACCACAATCAACAATCATAATCAACAAAGATGAAGTGCAGTGAAGTCAACACACAAGCCCAAGAAAAGAATCCAATCGCTCAAACCACAATCCATCCCATCCCAATCCATCCATCCATCCCCGCACTTGGCACCCCCTAGATCCACTCACCATAGCGTCATCGAATCTTGGTACCTTTTCATTAATTGCACATAAGATTACCTACCTAGTAATATAATGATCAGCTCTAGGATCCAAGGGGAAAAGGAAAAATATCAAGTTTTTTAATATCAAGTTTTTATTTTTTCCCGGATATCCAGATCGAGCATTCTATGAATCGGGAGTATATTTCCGAGAGCCGTGTTTTCCCTTCTTTTCCAGTCATTCATTAAGTAACCTCAGCAGCCATTCCATTAGCCAGCCGTAAAATCAAAATCAAAATCAAAATGTCAAAGGGTGAGGAAATAATTAATTGCCACCTGATTTTTTACGAAGGCTGGAGGATTGTTGGATGAGGTTTTTGATTATTGGCTGTTTGGCTATGGGTATATAGAATTATCTCCCTAGCCAGGTCGATGAAAAATAAAAGTGGCTGGTGCAAGATATTTCTCTCAGGTACGGGTACCAACCAAACAAACCAAGAGAAGCAGGATAGAAAACTTGGATTATGAAATTTAGGAGGGTTTCACCGCCACCTTGCTATGTGGCTCTCAGGCCTTTACAGCCTTCAAATTTATTTTCGAATATTTCGAATATTTCGAAGATGATCGAGAACTTCTGACAGCTGTAGTGAAATTATCAGCAAAATAGTCTGCCTCCACGGCAGTGGCTCCCGGAGGGCCAGCGGAGCGTCATATTCAAATCAAATCAAATCAAATCATTTGGATAATCCAAATCTTTGCCTAGAGTACTTCAAGGTAAATAATCTTCATTTAATTATTTGTTTGATATGGTGCAATTCCCTTCTTAATCTCATATACTATTTCCGCCGCTTCATCTGCACTTTTCGCCTCAAAATCATATCGTTTTTCCTCTCGTGATTTGTATACAACAAGCTGTATTCATTATTAGCTTCGATGCACTGTGAAAATGTAACCATACGTTGTATTTAACAACATACCTTAAAATTAGTTGGGTGTCTTCGTGTCACTTTACAACCAACCACGTTACTAAAATGAACCGTGGTTGTTTTGCCTTGTCCTTCAAACATCGTCTTTCCTGTAGATGCAGGAAGAACATGTAAATATTCTCCATCTATCGAAATAACCCTTTCATTCATTCCCACAAATCTCATTGGTTGTTTTCTCCATACTATATACCTTCGATAATTGGCACATCCAAGTTCATCTTGTTTGACACTCTCCATAAGAGGATGTGGTACTAACATTTGAGTTCCCTTGCGAGTTTTTCGAGGATCGGCTCGATCTATCATTAATGAATTGGGTGTACTACTTGATGGTGAACCAGTCATAGTTAATGGTCCATCAGTAGCAAAACGACGTCGATACAAATCTAGTTCTGATGAATTACCAATTGATCCAACCGTACGATCAAGGTAAACAACAGTTCCAGATCCAGTAAGTTTGAGAACGTGTCCTGCTTTGTCTAATTGTCTCTTCTTACAAACATTATCGAGTACATCGGCCAAGTAAGTATCAGTTGTGACTTCTAAAGCGACCAGTTGTCCAGGTGTAGCATTATTTGAATGAATATGAATACTCAATATCTTTTTGGTACCACTACCCCTTGAAGTAGGTTGAGTAAGAGCTGTCCCAATCGTAGGTGCATCTGCTAATGTGGAATTCTTTCGTAATGCTGTCATCGTTGTAAGGAGAGGATTTTGATGAGGCTGGGTACCAAGTGGAAATGAGTTATTAGGTTTAGGTGTATTGATAGGAGTAAACTCTTCTTCCGCTTCAGATGAGGCAACAGCTTCTTGTTTGAATTGAGGAGTGAGTTGTTGATTTTCTTCGAATTGTTCATCGGTCGCTTCAACCAAAGCAAACTCATCAAAAGTTTTGGAATTCGATCTCGCCCTAGGTGCAGCTCGATTGTTGGCGAATGTAAATGATGTTACTGGTTTGAGACGATCAAGAGGCGGAAAATCTGTGTCTACCTCCCCATCATCAACCATTCGTAAAATCCATCGATTAACATTCAATTTCTCAGGGGGTATAGTGGGCTCTAATTTTTCCTCAAAATACCTCCATAGACTCAACCCAATCAAATCAGTAATAACTACTGGTCGATTATGTGATTCATCTTCATGAACTGTTCTCCTAATCAAAACCTCGTAAGGCTTCGTCGTTGAAGTAGCAAATGGTGCCAATATACGAATATTGATAGGATTAGGATCTCCTTGTCCAGAAAGAGAAGCAAAACTTTCGAATGGCATAGCAGCTTTCGTTCGCTTGGCCGAAATCATTGCTGACAATAAACTCTTAGGTTGTATCGTACTTATAGGACGAGGGGGTGGTAAGGCTTGAAGTACTGGAGGTGCTGGCTTTGATCTTTTCGTTGGCGATCGTATAAGTTCTCGAGGTATAGTATTACCAATATGCTCTGGTGCGGCAGTTATTGGTCCATCAACACTATCTAATATAGATGCACTATCGATACTACCACCGAATGCTGAAGACATATCTGATCCAGAGTCTTCATCTTCTTCCTCTTCTTCTAAGAGATCACTTACTTGTCTCTTTACGCCGGCATCAGGATCAGATGGATGAGTTCGAACCGTTCTACCGGCTCTAGCAGCATTCCTATTTGATTCTCTCTGCCTTTGAAAAGCAGACGCATCAAACTCGTTATCAGATGACATCTCACTACTCGTAACAGTATCTCTTCTCGCTCTTTCTTTCACAACCTCTACAGCAGATTGGGAACCTCTTCTTATGCCAGGTCCTAGAGTACGTGATGGGGAATTCGCAGTTGTAGATTGTCGAAGATTGGATCCACGAATGGGAGAAGAACCAGAACGATTTCGTATAGGCATTTTAGAGAATTTGATTTGTTGAGCTGCCCTTTGATCTCCATCATCATCACTATCATCACTCAAATCACTACTATCTTCCTCCTCCATTTGTTCTCGTCTACGCCTCCTTTTCGTCGCGATTCCTGGCCCAACAGTATCCCCTGCTCCTCCTGTGAGCAAGCCTCCTTCATCGATGTCATCCTCAAGACCTGAAGGTGCCAGACCAGCTGATCTAGGTGGTGCTTGAAAATATTCTGATGCGATAGCTGTTGGTATTGGTGGGGAATGTGTTCGTTTTATATTTGCGGCATTCGTACGCCATCCAGCAGCTTTGAATCCAGCAGTATTTAAAAAACCATCGTTAATCGTTATAAGTCGCTCTCCAACACCATCTGCGATTGAGTTTAAATAATTTGATCTCAGTTGATAAGAGACGAGACTGTGTAACGCGTCAACTAGATTAGGGAAGAGGGGAGGGAGATAGTTGGGGAATTAGAAAATCTTACTCTTCCACTTGAATGACCGACATAGTAGAAATGAAATGTAAATAATGTAAAGAAACGATCACCGGCTCGTAAATATGAAAGAAGAGTAAGGAGGTCTAGGAAGTACGATTGTTTGAGTCATTATCAAGCTTTCACTGTTAATCTCAACCATGAATGAATGAAGTTGCAATACATTATCTATCAATGCGCAGCCTTACAGTATCTGGGGTACACTAAAATTGGCGACTATTTACTTTTCATCAGGCTGTAGCAACAGCCTTTTCATCAACTCACAAACCATCACAAACAAAAGTATTAAAAATCCATCAACAACAATGGGACTTGTCGATTATTCAGATTCGGACGATTCAGATGTCCCAGAGATTACTGCGCCGAAGCAATCATCATCAACATCTACAACGAGTAAACCAGCATTTCAAAAAGTTGTCGATAGATCAAACCCTGGCAAAATTCGAGTTTCATTGTCACAAACATCTAAGGACGATACCAAAACCGATGAGCCACCAACAAAGCGCGCAAAGACTGGTGGTGGAGCTTTTAGTGGATTTAATTCATTCTTGCCAGCTCCGAAAAGAACAGGACAATCTACAAATGCGACTTTAGGTGGTGGGAATGCGGCACGAAAGAGTGGTTTAGGAGCTGGAGTTAATTTAAAGACTGGAGCTACTCCTGCTTTTAGTCGAGAACCGGAGCCTGTGAGAGAATATACGGAAGAAGAGCCTGTAGGAGATGAAGAGGCAGGTAACGGATCTGGGATGAATTTATCTCCTCCAAGCTCCTTGGTTGATGAACAGAAACCGGCAGATGAAGTCAAATTAGTTGGAAAACCATTAATGTTCAAACCATTATCTGTCGCGAGGAAACCAGCAAAAAAGAAGCTTCAAAAATCAAGCTTAAATACATCTACATCTTCTACTTCTACTCCAACACCACAAATCAGCACACCAGCCACTCCACAGAAGTCTGGGAAAGCAACCCCAAAACCAAAAGTATCATTATTCTCTCTCGAAATAGAATCAGCCAACACAACTCCAAACACCACTTCTAATGGAGAATACAAACCAATGCTTTACCAACCCATCTCCGACCAAGAGCCAACCTACGAAGAATACACTCCCACAACCACACACACCCTCCCATTCGTCCCCACTCCCCCAGTCAACACCCATAACACCGAATCCCTATCCTCCATAGCCGATACCCTTCACCTCTCCGCGGCCGAACGGCGCCAACTATTTGGGCGCCAAAAAGGTGGTTCTGGTCCACAAGCAGCAACTAAAATCATAAATTTCAACACAGATCAAGAATACGCACATAACGAAGAATTGCGGGCATCAGGTGAACAAGTGGTACATAATCCAGTTAGAGCTATTGCTCCTGGTAAACATAGTTTGAAACAGTTGGTTGGGGCGGCGCAGAGTCAGAAGGAAGCGTTGGAGGAGAGTTTTGCTACGGGAAGGAATAATAGGAAGGAAGCGGGTAGTAAATATGGGTGGTAGATTGGAGATTTTAGTGATGAGTTTGGGTGGTAGATTGGTCAGGTTTTTTGATAACGAGAATGAGATGAGGAAGAAAGGGATGGTGGTGTGGAATTTATGATAGACTGGAGATGTAATGGAAATACGGAAAAAATTGATACCCATATACTTCATGACTATCTACAGATCTCCTTATTCATGCCTTCCATACACACTATTGCGCACGTATACAATAGGAGAACTCCACTCCCCTCTCATCTCCCTGGTGGTAGGATGGAGAAGAAATCCCATAAAAATTCGACAATAAGCGAGGAGACCCCCTTAATCCCAACCAAGATTCTACAAACTCACCTTATGATAACTCATTACTCATCATTCTTCACCAGCTCTACAACTCTTCCTCCTATATATACCATACCATACCATACCACATCCACGCAATCCCATCCTCAAACCCATCTTCTTTTCAAGTCTTCATGCATATAAATTAAAATTAAAGTCGCTCATCTATTATTTACATTGTTTCCATTGACAACATATTGTAAGACTACCATTACAATCATAGAGAATAGAATAGAGTATCAACTAAAATAACCATTACCCAAAGAAATACGAGTTATTCATATTCATATTCATATTCATATTCATCCTCTAGCTAATAGATAATAACTAATAATTATCGATATATAATCGACTCTAATCTACTCTAATTTTTCAAACTCAACAAGGATGCGGAACTTGGTGTGTATATACATACTATGAAGGATAAAGAATGAAGAATGAAAGTTGAAGGGATTTTGTTAAGGTTATATATAAATTATTGTTTATATTTGGATGTGATGTGATGTGATGTGATGATAATGTAATGAGGGGGTTATTTTGTATATAATGTGGATTATAGATAGCTAGATAGCAAGCTAATTTATTAGGAGAATTAGGATGTTGTGTTAACAGTTTAGAGGGTTGGTTTAGATATATTTTTTGTTTGGCGGGGAAATTTGATAGGAATGAGAGGGTGTTTGTGAGATAGATATAGATATAGATGCGTAGTAAGTGGTATAGAATTAGTACTCTATATATATTTAGAACTTAACACTTACAATTAATTGATATCACCAAATATACTACACTGTGTAACTTAAATACTTTACACTTAAATACTTTACACTTAAATACTTTACACTTAACACTTAACACTTAACACATACAAGAAACCTTCCAAAAACTCCCCCCCTGCGCATTCCATAGATATATAAGCGATTTCATTCACGACGTGCTGGAATAGATAGATATAAACAATTGCCGCTTCAAGTGAAATTAACATGGATTGATATTTTTTGGATTATGAGGATGCTGGGAGTGGAATGGAAGATTTTTGTTAGATTGTTATTGTTATGGGTTGGTAAGGGAGAAGAGGGAAAAGGAGGGATGAAGTGTTGAGTTCTTATTTCTGAGGATTGGAAGAGGAGGGGAAGATGGAAGAGGGAGGGTAGAAGATAGAATATGTACGCAGGGAGAGAGAGAGAGAGAGAGAGAGATAAAAGAAAGCAATAGAATAGCCGAATATGATATATGAATTACACGTATTAAGAAATAGATGTAAGGAAGAGGAACGCGCCATTATGTGAAAGTTGGAGAATGTAGATAATATATAATATAGAAATAATCGTATGTATATACAAATTTCAATGACTTTCTCTATTCCCGGGCCTTGTCCTAAGCGATACCCATCCAAGACGTTCCCAAAATCAAACCAAACCAGATAAACTCCACCCGATCACAGCTCTTGTTCTCAGGAAATATATACGCCATAACACCATCTAGTCCAGACTCCAACCTATACCAGACCAAACAAAACCAGAACAAACACCCCCAAATAATCATCCAATCAAAACTACCACACCACCTAACAATCCACCTCAACAAGCGTAAATCTTCTCTCCCCTCTCATCAAACAGTCCCACTCCCCTCTAGTCCCAGGACTAAAATCCTCCACTCTATTCGGAGTTCTCTCACCCCTAAAAAATGGCCCCCTATCCTCTTTCTCTCCATTCCCTCCATCTCCCCTTCCCCAAACAGGACTTTCCCCATCCCTCCCCTTAGCACTCTCACCCACCTCCACCAAATCCTCCTTCCCCACAAAAGAAGTCCTCACCGATAAATTCCGTGAATTCCTCCCCTCCTCATTCACAATCGCCCCCTCTCTCATACACCCCCCATAAAATTTCCTGTACCCCTCCTCAACATCATACAACGCACTAAGCGAAATCCCCAACCACTCATAACATCTCACCAACTCCCCTCTCCCAACCTTCTTCCCATCCCGTATTAAAACCAAACGTCTCAACTCATCAACAGCAATCCTCATATCTCCTGCAGAAAGACTACGGGAATAAATATGCAGCGCACACTTAAACGTATACAAATAATCGAGCGAATAGAGCGATAGTCCCGCACTTGTAAAAACAAGTCGATTTTGAGAAAGAGAACGATGAATTAAATCTTGAGTGGGAGAATCGGTTATAGGTTCGGAGAGCGATGATGTAGATAGCCAGTTTCCACCAATAGAGGGGAATTTTTTCTCGGCTCGGGATATGGTGGCGCGCAAGATGCGTTCGGCGCGCGGTGCTAGGGTGGTGGAATGCATGAGTGTGACGCCGTAGCGATTTGGTGTATCTGGGGCTGTCCATTCTGTGGTTGGGGTGCAAGGGGTTGAAGGGGGAGAAATTGAGGCGCGGATGTGGTGGGCCATGGTATCTTTTGGGGAAGAGGGGAGTCCGGAGTATTTTGTGCGTGAGAGATAGATTGTGGATGTGGAGAGTGTAGATGCCGTTGTAGAGTTTGAGCGTTCGGAAGAGGTATTGGAAAAGATCGTGTTACTTGGACTTGCAGCACGGGAGCTCAATGGAGAAGATCTTCGACTGGAAGGTGAAATATCGCGAGTATAAGATGTAAGTGGTGCGTTATTGTAGAGGAGTGATGATGGTGAAGTAGCGAGAGAATGGGCACCGGGTGCGATAATAGAGTTGGATATAGCAGGACTTTGAATTTGATTGTCTCTCTTGACGACAATTAATGATAAGTGAAGTCTTTTTTGCACCAAACGTTTTGATAGGTAATCAAGAGCTTCGAGTAATTCGGATGGTAATTGCATTGGTTGAAGCAATGATGTACCTGCTTCCAATGGAGAAGATATGCTATTCTTTGAGATAGGCATATTGATGATAGTGAACAGATCCACAGTAGATAGATGATCCGAGAACTTTTGATTGTCTATCTGTATACACAATATAAAAAGCTGAAGCCGATGAACAGTTACTTGACTTGAGGGTCCAGCCAACAGATATACAAGTATCAAGACTCCAAAAACAAGACGCCGCCAATACCCAAAATAAACTCTCCGATGCAAGCCCTAAGATGCAACTAACATTCTGATAAAGCTTTGACTACATCCTGCTCAATGATTATTTAGTACTACAACCAAAATTTCTTGAGGGAAAATTAATTCTTTCTTGAGCTTGACGGGTACAAATATGCAAGACATTTTTGTTTATATAGTATGATTGGTTAGAAGTGTTTCCTGAAATAAAATCCATGTGGATAGTTTTATTTTTGGGATTTGATGATTACTACATGAAACCAAAAAGCGTATAAGTCCACCCCCTTTTAGCCACTACAAAGATTCAAAGGTTTGTATGTAGTACCACAGTGCTAGAACTTTATCAAAACCACTCCAGATGTGATGAACTCCCGGGCGCCTAGCACCCACCTACCAATGATATATTGCATATCCGTGCAACCCCTGATATACTTCAATTTATTTTTGGATGTGACGAACCATGGGAATTTTCAAATATAGAAACAAATTACCCCGTATCTGGGATTTCTGGCGTTTATCTTCTAAAATCATTATCAACTGTAGATCAATCGACACAAATAAGAATTTTCTCCTGATTAAATGCAGGCCCTCACTCCTCACCCCTCCAATCCTCAAAAAGACCACCTCGATATAAAAATCACATTTCGCAACCTTGCATATCATATTTTCATCTTCTTATCATCCAGTTTCCATTCTACTAAGAATAGTATTCTCTATGCGCCTTCATCATTTATTTGACTGGTGTGATTAGACCTTATTCTATGTATCTACTCAAGTATCTCTTATTTACATATTACCCCTCATTCTCACCTCGCTTCTCAATTTCAATTAGAATAGATATGCATGTGTATCGAAGGGTAAGGGTAAGGATTATATAGGTCCGTGGCAGCCTCCCATGGCATGCCATTCTTAATACTACATTATTGCTACCTACCCATAGCCAAATGCCAATCTTCCTATAAGTAAAAATGCCCAAGACCACCCCAAATCAACCAATTCATCTTATATACTCGAGTACATCACATCACATCACATCATGCACATCAACAAAGCAGAAACAATTAAGAATTACGTATAGATATTTACCAATAGCATCTATAGTTTCCCAAGGCATATTCTCTTCGCTCGCAAGTACTTTTCTTCTCTTGCTCATAAACCAGCTAACTAAGTAATTCCCCGCCCTATCAGCATAATATCATAATTTCTTCTTTCCCATCATACTCTCGTTTTTCCTTTGCATCATTCACCCCTAAAAAACATATCCGATAGACTTCATAACGCCATCCATCTAATCATCCATCCATCTTCCCATCCCATTCCAATCCATTCCGCCCATCCATAAGATAAAAGAAAACTAAAATCACAGTAAAAGAAACACAAAATATCATGAGTGATTTATCCCATCCACTGCATCAACTCCGTTCACTCCAACCCAGCCCAGTCCAGCCTGGGCAGCCCAATCCACCGCCAATACCAATTCCCAATGTCCATAACCAAACCCCGACTGAGCCAAATGCATTTCATCAAAAGTAGTAAAAGCCATTCGCCAGTATCGCTAAGTTATGGGTCTCTGAAAATATTGCGCCACATGTAACGCCCTTTTTTATGACTTGTCGCAATTAACAGTGGATTCATCCGGCCAGTATTTGATCCCGTCGTCTAATAACACCATACGCCAGTGGAGACTGAAGAATTCGAAAGCTTTAACAGCTTATAATCAAAAGATGAAAAAGATGAAAACCGAAGGTGATAGTATCACAGAAATCATTTGAGCAATAAAGTTAGAGCTGTCCATCTAACTCACTATCCATAGGTTCACAAAGTTCCGTTATGTTGTCCATGGGTTCATCAGAGACATATTCATCATCAGAATTTTCCCATGCTATGATATGGTTAGCATGTTCAAATGGGCTAGAATGCGATATCCTACCAGAACCATCGTCTACTTCTTCAACCATATATCTTCTTAAGTGATTCCAGAGATCTAAAATATGTTAGTTGCTTTTTTATTACCAATCGAAATGACGTTGACTTACTGTCCATGTTCAACTTGTATCGATCGGCTGCTTGTCCGGGCTCAAAATATTGAAGACAAAGACCAACAACATGCTCGATGTTAATCATAACTGTCCTAACGGCTTGCACACGTTGTCGTATATAAACATCTTGTAAATATTCTAAACAAGCGTTGCCCAACCTACGAGTCTGTTCCCGCCTGTGGTCTGCCAGGTTTTGTTCATTTTCTGGTGATGTATCGTCCTCTTCGACACCGATATTGAAGATAAGTTCTCCAAGGAAATCTTCAGTATCAGATCTGACAGTGCTTTGGTGATGAGTAAGAAGTGCAGGGACCCATTGAGTAAGTGTAGACAAGACAATCTTTGTAATTTCCTCTTGGGGAATATCGTTGCTATTGCTTTGCAAAGTGACGAGATCTTTGAAGAACTGAAGATACTCTGATCCATCGTTATTGTCAAGATTAAACGAATTCTTAGCAACATGAAAAGCCATCTCCGGGATTGCTTTCGGGTTTTCTGAATGCTCGCAATACAATATGGCAGCTCTTAAAAATGGGCCCCACAGTGGTTGACTGTTCCTTCTAATGCCGTGAGTGATTGCACAATACATATATTGGTCAAGATCAAGATCGTCCGGATGTGGAAAGTGTAATAGTGTGGCGATAATTAATTTCGTTGCGTGCTGGTTCTGATTAATCATGAGAAGCTTTTCGGTGAGGATATGGGCCTTAGTCCTCGTCCAGTGGCAATTAATTCTGTTCCTTTCATCAAACGAAAAGGGTATTCTACGATCACCAAGGGATAGTTGAAGTCGCGAACTAGATTGATCGATTTCGGCAGCCACCGGGTCGCAAACTGAGATGAGTCGAGCTAAGAGGTCGATGACGCTATCATACGAGACTGGTCTTTGCATCAAATTCCTCTTGGAAATCGCTTGAAGCATTCGTGTTAATTGAGAATCATTGTCGATCGTATCCGCGCAGATGATATCTATAGCTTTCATGAGAAATCCAGAGTCGAGAAGAACTGCTGCCTCGTGATCCCCGAGGTTGGCGATGCTGGCGAGCAAGCCGAAGTATTCAGGCCAAGCCCTTATACTGCTGTGAAAGTTTTCATATAGTCGGATCAAGGCGGCAACCACATCTTGAAGCAAATTTGGATCGTCAGAACGAACGCGGCCACCATTACTAAGACCGTATGCATATCGTATCCCATTCTTTACCGACAATAAGGCTCCCAGGACTGCAACACCTACCTCTGAACGGACCGTGGCTTCAGGACACTTCAGAAGCAAGAAACGAAAAGAGTCTGTGCATCTACAAAGGTAGTCAAGAAAGTCCCGGCTGCATTCTCCGCAATATTGGCATTGTGCCCGCAAGGAATTTACGTATGTTCCGAGGTCTGGGACATCTTTTGAACGTGCGACTACTTGGTCCAGATGACACATTGCAACCCACATGGCTTGCTTTTCGAGTTCGTGCGGGTCTGTGCACTTCCCATTGTGCAGAAGCTTATTCAGGTGCCTTGTGTTTTCAAACATATTCCGAACGAGGAGGACATGGGCAGGGTCGTGGAGACAATACTTACGCATTACAAGCTCGTTCTCCAGAGTTATGTGGTTCGCCTGTCGCGGCTCGACAGCTATCTTCAATGGGTTGCGTACCACAGGCTTGTTATTCATGTTTATGCGGCTCCCCTGTAGCGGATTGACAACTGCCTTCGATAAAATTTCATTCTCCTCTTTGGCCAATTCGTCGTTTGCGACGGTCAATGTGGAAGAACGTTGATAAAACAACATATAGGCACTAAAGTTCTTTTCAAACGGGATGTTATCAATAGTCCCATGCTCAAGGCCACCAAAGCAGGCTGACTCCATGAAGCCTGGCTCCCAAGAAGTTACCGAGTCATCATTGAACTCCACCCAATTTTCTTTGCCACCAACTTGTGGCCGCTCTCGGATGTAAGAATAGTAATGGCCAGTTTCTGCTGTTCCAGAATGGACAAGAACGCCGACAAGCTCAAACATATCCTCTTCAACTTCACCTGATTCGTTCATGAGGTATTCAACCTTGTAAGGCCGCATGTCTATCGATGGTGGAAATGTAAAGTGGTCGTTGATCTTACTACGTGTCATTGTGCGGAGATTGTAATCGAATC
Organism: Sclerotinia nivalis; assembly: GCA_029531795.1. Lineage (NCBI taxonomy): Eukaryota > Fungi > Ascomycota > Leotiomycetes > Helotiales > Sclerotiniaceae > Sclerotinia > Sclerotinia nivalis. Next base: position 1,707,855 of record JAPEIS010000003.1, read on the forward strand.
TTTTCAAATGAAAGATCAAATTATCCGGCACATCCGTGAGACACGCCCGTTTGACTGCATTGACATGACGATCACAAGCCTCGCATTTGTACTTGTTTTCCCCTTCCATGGCTTCGCCCTCGACATATGCCTGCAGACTATCTTGGAGGGATTTTTTCCCCTTGATATCACATTGAATGGCGGAGAAGTCTTCTAATCTCCCTGAGATATGAGGGCATTCTTGCGACTTGATCTGCTGTACCAATTTGCCTCCATAAAATGATCGAACTTTGCGTTTGTCATCGTCTGTTAAATTTTCACGTTCGAAACGATCGAAGAGAAGGTTGTAAAACTCGTCAACATCCATTTGGACGGTGACATCAATCTCAGTCTCCTCAAAAGTTGTAATAGACGCAGCAAAATTAGTTGGATCGATGAATCGCTGCATACTATTTTGCATGAAAGAAAACAATTGTTGAGTCTCAATGAGTAGCTTTTGCGAACCTGGAACAGTGATATGTGAATGGAGAATGAACTCCCTAAATGACAAATTCATGAATAGCTGCGTAACCAGAGAGTTGAGATAGCACGTATTAGAAAGATTTTTCAGGCCAACATAACCAGTTGGGGATCTGACAGCCTTCGATCTTTCATATACAATTTGCATGTCGAAGAGATATGGGTCAATGGCCCTGTGCTCATAAGGAGCGACTTCTGACAGTAGCTGCAATAATTCTTTGTACTGGGTAATGTCGTCTTTGACTAGAGCCAATACAGTCTCTCCCATGGTATGTCGAGTTTTAGAATTTATCACTGGGATTTTTTGGGCAATAAGTCCATCGCTTCCAATATCATCTTCGGTCGAGATGGTAGGAAACAAACGTCTCTTGAAAATATGAACTCCTAGACCTCCGCAGGACAACTTTTGTTCTGGTTGCTTCATGCTAATCACGGCATGATGCAACAGATTGACTAAGCCTTGAGTAACCATATCAACGGCTTCGGGTACGCCAACATCTTCACAGTTGTCGTGATGGAGGAGTAGCTCACCCCACTCTCGTGCGACTGTGACAAGATCTACATCGACTGCTGTCTCCAACAATCTTTTAAATATCGTCAGTGCAAGTAGAAACGTCTCCTCACACTGTTCAGGTCTCTTGGCAGCCTCGGGAATCAATTTGGCTACTATCGGCCACAATGTGATAGCAACCTCCGATGGGGAAACATGAGCTGGGTTGGGATTGAAGGTACATTTGCTCGTGATGTGTTTTGAGATGGCTTTTCGGACAAATGGTCGAAGATCCTCCAAGAGAAGGTTTTGAAGGAGATCACTGCCATTGAGATGGCGAACAAAGGTACTCCACAAAGCAGAATTCTGAATGGCAACCTCAAGTAAAGCCTCAACACTAGTCCATATCAGATGAACCGAGGTTTCTCTAGCCGTTACTAATTTGGCAGCATATAGTAAGTCTAGGAGACGTTTCAAAAGCTTGTCGTTGATGCCAACCGTCGATGATGCAGGTAGAGCTGGGTCTATGAGGTATTAGCTGATGATTTCTCGAGGGAATAAATTATCATTACCTTTAAGAAGTGATGCCAAGCTGCTGATAAAATGCATGGCTAGAGTTTCTCTAATTGTTTGCGGTGCACAACTCTCAAGGAATTTCGGATCTGAGATCGCAGCGACGAGTAAAATCATCGCTCGATCAAAAACAGCAGTATCAATAGATCCCTGCATGGGTTAGTCAAGACCTCCCCAGGGAAGATGGATTACAAACCTTTGAAGACTGAGAGGAAATGTATTGCTTCAATCCATACAAGCCATACAGAGCTTTGTATGGTTGCCCGAGTGGGAATATTTCGGTATACGGGACGGTAGAATTGCTAAGATCCTGTAGCACTCTGTCGTAGACTGGAAATTGAATGAGGAATGAGTAGATCTGAGAAACGTTAGGGATTATAACAGCCCGTTAAATGTCGATTACACATACCTTTTCCGCCAAATTTTCTTGCATGCCAAGATAACTCCAAATTTGATCGAACTTTCTTGTAATTTCCAATTGGAGAGGACCATTGTTGCTCGGCAATTGAGGATCTGTTTCATCACGGCGTTTGACGAGAACAAGGCCATTCATATTGAGACTCTCCACAGACTTACACAATTCAGCGTCATCGTGCATGAACTCCTTACCACTGTAAAATACCCTGCAAGAAGTAAAATCAGTCTCCTTTTGCAGTTTTGCAACTAATGTAGCAGCTGTGTCTTTCGCGCCTATCGTGAGTTTCTTTATACACGAAGTAGTTTCATCAAATGCTTGGTACATGATCGTAAGAGAAGTTCCCTCGACGGTATCCGATGGTATGCTGACAGCGGACCGCAACTTTGGAGTGGCAAAGTGTGCGTGGCTTGAATATGCCGCGAGAAATGTTTGCAGAGCTGCGAGTGATCGAATGAAAAGCAATTCCTGTTCTTGAATCTGAAATTCTGGAATCACTATAACCATATCTTCATCATCTCCCCTAGCTCCATCAGTACTAGAGGTCTTCAATTTACCTGCAGCATCTGCTAATTTGTCCAAACACCGCGTGAGAAATGCTAAATGTAGTTCCCGTGTCTTGAAGTGGGGCAGACTACGGATAAAGGGACCCACGTAAACACCGACAAGCTCTTGTATGGCCTGTTCATAGACTGTTCCTTGAGGGGCGCTTTCGATTATCCGCCATAACTGCTCCATGGCGAGGAAGTCAAAGGATAGATCTAGCTTAACATTCTCATCTTCTTGAGACTCCTTTTCTTTCTCCTCTAGCCAGAAATAAACCCCACTCTTCACAAACAGCAAAGTTCCATCTAAGAAATGATTAGGCTCCAGATGTGGCAGATAATTCTGAAAGCAAATGGTAAGGTATCTGTTGGAAAACTTTGCTTTCTGGAAAGCCTTGTTCAAGATTTGCCATCCTGCTAGGCGGTCGGCTGTGTCATTTGACTGGGATCCCACCAACAAATTCCAAAGTCGTGTGCCAAGTTCGGCATTGATAGTGTCCGGATCCATCAGAATGATTTGTAGTAAAATCTCACGACGGGCAATGTTGGCAGGGCTATCATAAGCAAGAGAGCGATTTCCAGCTATATTCGATTCAAGTTCATCGACCATCAATCTTGTAAGGCCATGTTGAGTGGTCAGTGTGTGAAGATCCGGCATCAAACTTTGATGAAGCAATGCACTGACGACACATATACTGCCAGGGGCGGTGGCCGTTTTGTCAGAGATGTCCTTGATACAACTCAGGTAGATATCTGTGCGTGCTTCCTGACCAGGCCCATGAACAAGCAACTCGCGTAGGTGACTTGCAGCAAAATTTTGGATCTCAGGATAACCGTTCGGGCAGTCATCGCTGATAATTGATGACTCTCGAATCAGACGGACGCATATGTCATAGGGAGGAGCGTCGAGATCTCTACGACCTACCTTGCTTGAAAGTTCTCTGAAGAGGTGTTCGCAGAACTCTCTCATTGCGACAGTGAACGCTTGTACTGGTAGGGCAGCAACTTTCTGACAAATGTAGAGGCACGCTGGGTACTCGTGTAAGTTAAGGACTTTCTTCATCATTCTGAGAATGGCCTCCACAACCCTTGGATCCTGGCTCGTTATCACCGTCTGCCAGATGAGATCGGTTTGCTCGTCCTCGTACGTTTTCGTTACTATTAGAAAGCCGACGATGTTGCTGCTTTCATTGATAATTTCGGGGTGAGATCCAATACCGACAATGTAGTTAATTAGCTTATGTTGTAATACTAACTTCGCAAAGTGAAGAAGAACTAAGCCACCACTTGGGGGCGCTTCCTTTGATCGATAAGTACTATGAAGATTTAAGAGATCTGCACACATGGTTGTCACACCAACCACTCGAAGTTGCATCTGAGTTGATGTGATAAGTTTTTGAAGGACGAAAAACTTCCACTCGAGAGCCATGGCCTTGGAAAGCAGTGCATCGGGAAGATCGGGGCAGATCTTTCTATGTATTTCAATTCGAACTTTCGCTATTCGTGGGTTCCACGATGCCGAGTTCCACAATATCTGCGTTAGACATTGAAGATGCGTATTTGCAGCTTCAGGTGTGAGAAACGTGACATTTTTCTCAATGATAGAGTCCAACGCTGAAGACATGAGATTGAAATAGTCATATCCATGGGCGAGTCTCCGGCTAGCGTCGTCATAAATATCGGATGCTGATTGTCTCTTAACCACCGCAGCAACAGAATTCATCCTATCCATCAATTTTGACGGCTCGGAAAAATTCTCAAATAGTCTTGGACAGTTTGGGATGAACCGCAACTGCCCTTCGACGAACTTGGTCAGAGCAAGCATCGATCCGCCCCCATCCTCAAAATAAGTTTGAAGCTCGGCAGTATCTTCATCCCACTTCCAGTTGTAATGGGTTTCCAAACTTCTTCCAATGTGATTTGGTTCTGAATTGATCTTTTGTAGGTGAGAATAAGTGTGGAGAAAATGTGGGGACACGAGCTCCGGTATTTGGTCTGTATCATATGATAATGATTTGACGTCCATTGCGAGGAATCTCCCGGAAAGTTTGGCGTACCGGTATAAGAAGTGGGCTAAAGATTTGCAACGCGAGTTAAGTCTGTTCATAAAGTTTCCAAAATAACGACTACCATAAAGTTAGCTCAGAGTGCCCTCCGTCATTGCAGGTATGGTATTACAAACCTTCGACAACTCAATGCCCATATCATATCTGGAAATGCAAGCCAAAAGTCTCTATGTCTGGTGAATGCGTTATGCAAGCGATTATCTGAACCGGCGAAACGAAGAAAATCATCTATCCAGTCACGAAGTCGATCAAATAAATCCTCAGTATCAATGGCATCTACAATGGTTGTTAAATATTTCCTTTATCTCATGGTTGCGCAAGATTCCTTACCGAATTGCAAGATGTGTAAAACCTTCTTGAGTGCCTGAAGCATGTTTTCTCCGCGACGTTGAGTAGGGAAGTGATTTAGAGGGTCAGGAAAGACTTCCTCCTCGTCGATAATACCGAGAGTTGGGCTACGCTCAGGATCATCAGAACTGATAGGAACGAGTTCAACCTCTGGACTTCCTTCCATCGCGGAAGGAGAGGAAGAGGGGGTTTCAATAACTGAAGCTGGCACAGTTGAAAGTACATCGCTTTCGGATTCAATACTAATTCTGGCACCTTCGTCGTCCACAATGTGTGTCATTTTCGATGGAGTATTAGGAGAAGGCGAGCTGGAGTATATCGATTCTAAAGGAGGTTGAGGAGTCCGCAGGTTGATTGTAACTCGACTGGATGTTGGTCCAGTTTGTGATTGCGCCGTGTTAGGTCGTGTCGGAGTGCTTGGTGGAAAAGGATCATGAAGAACATCTGAATCATCTTTATGTGACGACATCGAATCGGGTGGAATATCTGAAGCTTTAGTCGTATCAACCGACCTACTTCTCGAGCCACTTCTGGAAGTCTTTTGTCGCTTTCTCGCAGAATGTTGTTCGTTGTCATCGAATGGAAGTGGATGTGTCGAACAAGGCTCTGATGAGACCGCACGTTCTGGCGACGACTCTACTGGATCTTGGTCCATTTGGTAGGGTTTGAGAAATTGAATGAATGCGATGGAAGCTGTCCAGAACAGCAGGAGCCGTAGCGACCGAAAGTTTTCGTAATCCTTCACGCAGCTAACAGCCAAGGAAGTCGCATATGATTATAATTTATTGAATTGATATTCCCCGCACAAGAAGGTGAATTTGGTAAGTATTTGAGAATTAACCTTGAGGTACACCGGTATGACGAGGTGAGAGGGGTAGATTTCGTATGGCGAGAATTATAAGGTTGAAATAGTTTATGCGATTAAGATGTAGTATTGGGAGTTGAAGCTACACGTATTAAACTTTTCCTGGTAAAAACCTGCGGGTGGTATGTGAAAGAAAAGAAAGTGATTGTGGTGTTGTGATGTGTGTAAATGTGTGTGTACCTAGAGAGAGGAGGAAGAGTCAAGGTACGCAGTTACGTAGTTTTACGATCAACCGATTGATTTGAAGGTAAGGTAAGGTAACAACAGTACTTCTAGGTTACATAGGATGAATATTAAAGAAAAAGTGTTCTCGTTTTTCCTTATCAAGCAAATCAATCCTTTTAAGTATAAAGTACAAAGATTTGAAATGTCAGAAACTTGGGAATTAAATTATTAAAAGGAAGTTTTTTGTTGTGAAATAATTTTTGGGATTTTGGATGGATGGATGATGATGGTGGATGGTTTTACTCTTATCGAAACTAAATTTCGAGCTTTCACTTCAACGCCCCACTAAATTCATGGCGTGTGTATAAAGCAGCAACGTTGAATCGAGGCAGCAGTTTTCTATGAGAAATTGATAGGTAGGGAGGGATAAATACCGAGTAGGTTATTCATTTAAATATCAATTTCCATTCAGATATTGATCTATGAATTGATAATGACTTATTAATGAATGATGATTGGATGGTATAATGTTTTGAGAATTGCGATTTGCATGTTGTAGTACTACCTATTCAAGTTCAATTATCCTTCAACATGTATAGGATTATAGGATTATAGGATTATTCACCAATCGCAAGAATTCCATCTAAAAGTGGCAAGGAGTTCAAACTTCGTCGCCCGCCATATGTGTACTTTCGCCTGAGGCATTCACACATTTCGCGTTTCCACTAAACCCAATCTTCTTTGGTCTACAGCTAACCTTATTTTACCCCTCCAAATTTTGATACTAAACGGTTTCTAGTTGCGGTGATTGATATGTGAAAATCTGGATCATAATACTAGGTATCAATCAAAGCTTCACTATATACAAAAATCACATGATCGAATCGATTTCGATCCCTTCACAAAATAATTACCTAGTGCCTAGCAGTCATAAGACATCAATTTTCACAATCGGTCTACTAGGTATCCACAGCTTAAGAAAAGCTTCCGCTAGCTACCTTCCTCCAATACTCTCACCTCTCTGGAAATAAAAAGAAAATGGATAATAAGAAAACTAAAACTATTTATCAATTGGATACCCCATTCACTACAGTTCAATGGTTGGTAAACATTCACCATCACTTTGTATTAATACTAATCTGAAATCCTAGGCCACAAATATCCTCCAAAGACCAGGAAACCATAGTTGAACTTCTATGCAGGTGTGTAAATATTCTGATACATAAGCACACCCTGGAATTGTATTTCTGTCGCTGATTTCTGTCCCAAGAGAATTCTTAACATCATCAATTGAGACATAAAGGCAGAGAGTTCTGCAGTCCACCCAAGAATCCTTTGCGGCAATTTCAAGCTAATCGCAAGGCTGACCATCTTTTTAGTATATTATCACCAATTGGATCATATCGTTCCAATCACATTATTACATCTAAAGGAAAAAGAAGTAAGAAACGCAAGAGAAGAGACTCAAAGGCAGGAAATGAGAAGTCCTCAGAAACTCCTCCACCACCCGAAATATCTTCCTACATTGTTACAGGGCTCAACAGTATCCATCGAATGCTAGAAGAATCGTCCAAAAACGGACTGGACACTAAAGCAAATCCCGATAATCCAAAAGCCGAAACTCGCCCCCGAACCAAGGATGTCTTCAGCTTCGATTGCCATTTCTCAGCCATATTCGTCGCCCGTTCCAATCAGCCCCCAATCCTCAACTCCCATCTCCCACAAATCATCGACACAGCCTCAAAAGCACATCCTATCAAACCATCCACAAGATTAGTACAACTACCCAAAGGATCCGAAACTCGAATAGCCGCAGTACTCGGTCTACCAAGAGTATCATTCCTTGGGATTCTCGACGATGCACCAAATTCTAAGGCTCTGCTTGATTTGATTCGAGACTGTGTGGAGGAAATGCAGATACCTTGGTTGGATGAGGCAAAGAAGGCAGAGTATTTGGTGACGAAGATTAATTCGATTCAAACTTCGATAGGGGCTGTGAAGGCTAAATAAAAGAGGAGTATAGGAAGTCGAAGCTGTATTATGAATGTCCAAATTTAATAGGCAATTTTGGACTACAATTTTTGAATATTTAGCACAAGTCGGGCGATTCAGCACCTGTTCACCCATGCTGCCGGGAAATTAACATTCCCTCATCCCAAGGACTTCACAACACCCATCAAAAGTAACCAAGTTGCAGGACGCATAACTTAATCTCTCGATCTCAACAACAACAACCATACTGCAAAACCATAACTCGAGCCAATATCACCCGGAAATAATCCTCAAAATAGATACCACATTCTAATTCAAAAACATAACAAACACACTTCAAATGAGCATTGTACAAAAATCCGCAGTGAGAAACCCCGCACCATCCAATGCTCTACATAAATATTTGCCAATTTTCATTTCCATATTCATTCATATTCATCCACTTCTCTGGTGCTCTTAAACAAGCTCTACTATTCGTTATATATATAGTACCTAGTGAGTTATAGTTTGAGTATGAGCTTGATTTTGATTTCACTCATTTATTGCTAGATATTCATGTGTGCTTATTTACTTCCCTTGTTGTTTGCAGACGCTTGTGCCTTCATAATTTCCATCTTTCAATGAGCTCGTCGTTTTATGCAGATGCTCATGACTTCATTACTTCCATTTTTCCTTGGTCATTTTGCCATTTTGCCATATTCTTTTGCCCCCTAGAAGTATACAACAATCGAATCCTATCCTCCGATCAAAAATTCAACAATTCCCATTCAATTCAATTCATTCTGTTCAAAACTTTTCCATCAAAACTTTTAAGTCAATCATTCACAATTTCCCATCATTCCTCTCATCCCACCTCCCCTCCTCCTCCATCATCCACTCCCCGTTTACTCATCTTCCCACCAATTACTCATCCCCAGCAAGCAACGTCTCCACCTTACTAACCTTCTCCTCAAAACGCTGCTCCTTATCCGTTCGCGTCCCTGCTCTAATATCCGTCTGCACGCGCACAACCCCGTTTTGATGAACAAGTGTGTGCGCTTGACCTATTACGCGCATTACTTCGTCCCAGGTACCTTCTATGTTTCGGGGGAGGGAGGTTGTTAGTTTCGTTTGTGAATGTGAATGAAAGCGGGTAGGAAATGGGAAAAGGAGGGGGATGGGTAGGTGGGAAGAGAAATAAGATTTCTAGAGGGTGATATGGGTTATGAGAATTAGTTTGTGAGGATGTGTTGTGAATATTCACATATGTAATTAAATAGAACCATCTATCTGCACTTGCAAAAACCCCTTTATCGCCTCTCTTTAAAGTTTAAATTTCAACCCCATATCACATGGAAACAAGAAATCTAGAAATAAAAGAATGAAAAACATACCAACAGTAGTACCAGCAGAATGCATACTATAACTCAATCCACTAGCCTTCATCAATCTCTGAACAGCAGCTACTTCTTTGGATACTGAGGCTGTGGTGGTACCGATCTGGTGTTGTTAGTGGTGTCTCTGTGGAATTGGATGCAAGACAATATTGGGATAAGCGAAGGGGAGAAAGAGAAGAGAAGAGACGTAGAAGGAAAAGGAAAAGACTTACAGGAATCAAACAAAAATCCGCAATGGCTTTTGGGGGTGTAGGAATATTTGCATAATCGGTAGTACTAGAGGTTGAGGAAGACATTGAGTGTATGTGTTAACGTCGATTGACTTGATTCTTGGTATTTATCCTAGATATTCGGAATAGTGCAAGTTTTGAGTAGAGGTGAGTTTCTATGGCATATGGTGATGGGATATTGAAGTGAGTGAGGGATGAGAATGTTGCGAACTTGAGATAGAGATAGAGGTGAGAATGAGGACACGTGATAAGACACGATGCGGGGTATTTTCATCCGGAAGGGATTTCATTTTCTTGGTGTGTTTGGATCTCTCTTCAATTTTTTTTATATCTATAGCTAGTTGTTATAAAGTATTGCGTAAGTATATTTATTATTGGAGCCTCAGAATCCCTGTCGTATATCCGTACTCAATATCGTTGATATAGCGTCTCGAATTATTCCCTCACAAGAAGGAAAATTCAGCATATGTTGAAGGGATCTAGGTCAAGATCTAAATCCCCATTAGGATCTCATAGTATGAAAGTATAATACTTCAACCAAGTGTATATTAGTTACTGCAAAGCCTCTTCATCCTATTTCTTCTCGTTTTTCTTCACCTCTCCTTTACTTTATCGCTTCAAATACTCTATTGTTTAGTTCTCGGCCCAGGTGTTCAATAGTCCGGACTGTAGGTCGATTGAGATCTGTAGATGTCGAATCTTTGATCACTTTTTTGGGCATCAATAAGTTTATTATGTTTAATGTTTGAAGTCATTTCAGTGTTTGAGATCATTCCAATATCGAGGAGCCTCTCATGATGGAACTACAATCCGGATTCTGGACACACCACCTCGCCCTCCCCTCTTCCCTATTATCCTTTCTTCCCCATGCCTATACTCTGTTACCTCAACAACCATGTCCTCAACCCCCCATCCAAAAGCCACTCTAAATATCTTCAACAGCACTGGCGGCTGTCTGAACAATGATCCCCTCAACGCATGATACACTTGTGAGGAACGTGGTTGACAATGTAGGGACTGTGAGATTTCAAATCTGACCATGTTGAGTTGAGTGCGGCATACAGGAATTGGATTTGTGAAGGGGTTGGCGATGTCGAAGTTTGTGGGGATGGAGGGAATGCAGGGTTGGGCGGGATTTTGGGGGGTATTTCTTTTGCTATCAAGGGGACTTTCGGGCGAAAATGGATAGTAAAGGGGTATGCGGAGAATTATGGATGGTGTAGTTGATGATGTCGAGTGATGGGGATCTTAAACGAATGTTTCTGGCACTAAAATTGTCATCGAGAGCGGCAATAAGACAGTATGTATACATAGATATAGTGATAAATCATAATATAGTACAGAACACCTTAGCTTAATTCATGTCTTGAAGCAGAATAAGGAGGAAAGCACTGCCACCATCCAAATGTTGGCATCCAAACGTGTACTGTAGGCCAGGATCCAAGCACAATAATCGTGTACCGCTGCACCGGCAGACAGCCACACACATTGCGGTGGAAATTTAGGATTGAGTAGGAAAAATAACCATACAAATGCTTTAATGTATACTCAACAATATCAATATCGCATGAAACACACGATATTTTCACTTTCCAACAACATAAATGCCGGAGGCTAGGCACCAAGGTATGCTTGTAATACTCCAGTAGTAAGTAAATAGAAAAGATGGGAATATCATGAATCGAAATTGGCACATTCCCTGAGAATGCAGGAAATGCTCCGCGAGTTTGTAGCGTGTGGAAGGAAAGTTTTCGATTGGCGCCCTCAACTCGCCCTTAACTCACTTGGTATGATTAACTCAAGCACAGAGCCAAGTGACAAGATGTATAACGGTCTATTCGGATCTTCTTAGATAAGCTCTTAGTATACCTCAAAAAATCGATATCTTGAATCTAGAACTTCAATGAAGATTTATTTGCATGGATTGAATCGTTCGAATCTTTTAGATTGTTTGAATTTCTCAAATGGATCCAGTATTGAAAATTGCAAAAAGACATTTGTTTTAAAAACTCCGAATAGACTACCATACAAAGGTATTCATCGAATGCATTTCATAAAGTTTGATATATCTTTTTGAAATTAGCACGTGATACGGGGTAAATTTCATTTCACTAGAAATGACATGCAGTCGGTGCGTGATCTTAAATTTATATCATGGCTTTTCCTACCAAACTTGTCCTGGCGTTGATTATCGCAATACTAGACGATTTTATCTAATCTCCTTGCGTCTTGCCAGTGAGCTATTTTTGATCCGCATCGATTTAAAATCGTGCTTCAGATAAACCCATAAGCTAAACGGAAAATCGTTCATGACATAGGTACCTGACACCTCACCCCACGAAAGAAAGAATCATCGAAACTCGAAGATCCGGAGGAAAAGCTTGAGGCAGATGTTGTTTGATGAATTGTGGATTGTCTGATCTGATCTTAGATTGGGATATGGCAGAGTCGGGATAGAGTGGAGAAAGGGAAATTCTTAATCTCTTACGTTTGTTGATAGGGATAAGACGTGCGGACGAGGCAGATTCGTAGTTTTTCATTTGAAAGGTCTGATATACAATAGATGATCGAGAATGTTGAGATTATTGATCTTTATCGATGGTATAAGCTTTATTAGTTTCCCGTCTGCTTATTTGATATCCGCATGAATTAGGTTTTCGGGAAAGGGGTATTCCCGATGGCTAAAGGCCGCATGTGGTCGTAATCAACATCTTCAGCCTTCTTCATTCCAGCTTCATCCACCCGGTTGCTTTGGCAGCTGGACAGCTCAAGCTGATCTGCATCTTTGAAGATCATTCTCCATCGTTGCGTGATAAAAGAAGCTTACATTAGTCAATTTAATTATTGTCCTCGTCATCTTTTGAAACTTTGTGAGGTCGACTTGTACTCTGTTGGTCAATGCATTGATTTTCAACGCCCTGTTCAAGGATAAAAATAGAAATGACTAGGAAGATTTTCATCACCTCACAACTTCCAGCCAACTGATTTTTAACATCCTCGCTCTCTCACCAACCTCAAACTTCAATATGAACGATCTGACTACCGATATATACAAGCATCACCCGGTGTGCCATCCTTTAACATCTTAAAACCTAGGCTTTTACATCGTTTCATGCAGATCTAGAAGAAGTGTTGATTGGAAGTTCTCCTTTCCAGCTCTTACTCCGTACTCAAATACGGATAAGGTCCACTTTTCCAAGACTCGTAATGTTGCTGGCTTACGACAATCTCAAGAGAATTGAAAGAGGCAACGAGGCGCAGTAATACGTAAAGTCTTCCGTGGTTTTCATATATGCGTAATCTATTAACCTTCATCAAAAGTTCTCCATACCTTTGAAGCCTCTTTCTTTACGAGATTTTATTTATTTTTTGGCATTTAATTTTTTTCACTTATTTGTTGTTGACCACATGTGTTGTTTTCTTTGTCTTATTTTTTGAAAAGCAACACTCTTTCGACTGAAGGATTCTTATCTCCTTATCGCAATATTAATCCCTTTACTCCATCAAATATGCGGTCCTTCCTTGCTGCTGCAACAGCACTTCTTTCTTTGGCTAGCTCTTCGCAGGCCATTCCTCAAAATAATGGTGGATATGGTGGAGGGTATGGTGGTTATGGAAGTCAACAATCATCATCGTCATCATCATCGATAGCTGCTGCTACACCATTTGCATCATCATCAACCAATTCTGCATCCGTTACAGAAGCAGCAGCATTAACAAGCACAGTTGCCTGTAATAATTCACCAGAGCTATGCAATCGAAACTATAACAACATAACACATATGGGAGCCCACGATTTAGCATTCCTTAGGGACCAATCAACAGGCTTTTCAACATCAGGAAATCAATTTTATAACGTCACAGTTGCTTTATCCGCAGGTATTCGATTACTTCAAGCACAAGTTCATAACTCGAACGGAACCTTAGAACTATGCCACACATCTTGTCTACTTCTTGATGGAGGTAGTCTTGAGACCTTCCTTACTGAAATCAAAACCTGGATGGACGCCAATACTAATGAAGTTGTCACTCTCATTCTTGTCAATTCCGACGATGAATCAGCCGCTACTTTTGGATCCGCCTTCTCATCCTCCGGTATTGATACCTACGGCTACACACCTACCTCCACCACCTCACCTATCGCTACTTGGCCTACTCTTCAAACTCTAATCACCGCAAACACCAGATTGATTACTTTCATCGCAAGCATTGATTATGATTCCAGTTATCCATACCTCCTCTCCGAATTTACATATGTCTTCGAAACCTACTTTGGAGTTCTCTCGCTGGATGCATTTAATTGTACCCTGCAACGTCCCACCTCCATTGATTCCGCCTCAGCCGCCGTTTCATCTAGTTACATGGGTCTCATAAATCATTTCGCCGACACGGCTCAGTCATTCGGTATCACAGTCCCAGATGTAGGAAACATCACTACAACAAACTCAGCCTCTACAAATACGACAGGAGCATTGGGAACTCAGGCAGAGCAATGTAAGAGTGAGTGGGGCATTAAACCAACTTTCATATTGGTAGATTTCTTCAATGTGGGGCCCAGTATCGACACAGCGGATATCATGAATGGAATTTATGGAGAAACGACAGGAAGGACAGATGTTAGTACGAGTGTTTTGACCGCTAGTAGTGATTCCAGTAGTGGTGCTAGCTCGCTGGGTCTGGGATTGTGGAGGAATTGGGAATGGATGTGGATTATGATTGGAATGGTTGCAGTGGGAAACTGGGTTTGGTTATGAGAGACGTGAAAGGGGACGCCCTTACCTTCTTCGTTGGGGGATATTCTTCTATTTATGGAACTATGATTGAAGATTTGCTTTTACATTTACATAGCGATGGCGTTCTGGAAATTTGGATCTAGGGAGGCAAAATCGCATTCGCATAAGCGTAGGGAAAGTTGAGAAAAGAGATTACCTATGCATTGGACGGAATATAGAACGAGATGACAGTCGATTCTGGAAAGAGATACGTCTAGACATCACTCAATTGAAGTAGAAACCCTTGAGCCGTACATTAATGTACACACAATATTCGGGCAAAAATTACATTTGTCTTAAACAGTTCTGATATTTACGTACAGCGAAGCATCTACTCGTTTCGTACTGGCTTTAATATCTAACATCTCTTCATCCCATCTATATATCAAATATCCAGTCCATTGTCCGTCTCCTTTCTGGATTTTCCGAACGATAACTCGTGCTGGATATCGTGGAAAATTTAACCAATCACGTATCTCAAGTCGACCCAGAGCTGTTGATAATTTGACGAACCTCACTTCATGTGTGCCCTACAATTGACATCGCCGACGAAACATCCCACATACATTGGCTTCCATGATTTATCAAATTCAGATGATTAAATAGCAACTACAACTACTAGACAGATTCCGATATGCTCCCTTATACGGATGATGAAATAGCAGCGATAACAAACCTGTCGTTTGACATCTTGCTCATAGGTATGCTTACGACTAGATATCACTCAAAGCTAAGAGATCCTTCTCTTATCCACTCTATGTCACAAATCGACCTCAAATATTCTAGGAAATATGCGAGTCATCACATATAAGAGTCAAGGCCTTAATGTAATCATTGAATGGCTATCACCAGCAATCGATGAGTCATTTCCTTATGTCTGCATAACAAGCTAAGTAAGATCAAGTGCGGTAGTATAGTTAAGTATTCAATTCCTTCTCACTCCTTGACATTTTCTTTTCATTCCCATTAACCCCTCAGACCTACACCAATGACCACACAATCCAGCAAACCATCTCCCAAATTCTCAAAAGTCAATCTCATCCCCTGGGATCCAGACTCTCCATCCCACATCGAGAGACTATTCAATCAACGAGTAGCCTGCACATGGAATTCAGAATACGTAGAATCATGGCGGGAAAAACAAAGACAGGGCGCTATTACTCTTCAATGGATCGTACGTGTCCCAGATTCCATATTCCATTATCTCTCGAAACACATCTAATATTACCCTAATAGGTCCTACCGATTAGCTGCCCCACTCGCGATGAGCTTCATAACCTTCATACAATGCGCTATCCGCTGGAATTTGAACCTTTGGTCGATTCAGCTACGACTTTCAATGCATTGCCTCGCACTCCTCCCTCTCCACCTCACTCTTTCCTACCTATCGGCCACATAGCCCTCGAAGTGCAATCATCCTCCCCGCCCTCCCCGCCCTCCTCTCCCTCCTCTTCAACTACCACTACCACTCCACTCTGCTCCACCTACAAAATCTCTGGCCTCTACATCTCCAGCGCCCTGCGCGGTAACGGCCTGGGCCGCGCAGCCATGGATACAATCGAAATCCTCGCCTCCTCACCCCCTATCTCAGCCCAAAAACTCATTCTAGAAGTTATAGCAAATGAATACCCTGGGAAAGAGGAACGGAGAATTGCGTTGAAGGTTGAGGGGCTGTCGGTTGAGAGAGAGGATTGGTATGTTAGGAGAGGGTATAAGATTGTGGGGTGGAGAGATGGGATGTGGCCCGAGAGGGATGAGATGGGACGGGTGTGGACGGCGAGGTGTTTGTTTATGGAGAAGATTATCAAGTAGCTGGGGCCGGGGATAGGATGGGTGGGATGGGACGGGTGTGGACGGCGAGGTGTTTGTTTATGGAGAAGATTATCAAGTAGCTGGGGCCGGGGATAGGATGGGTGGGGGAGGGAGAGAAGTTTGGGGGTGTATGTAGAGTTTGGATAGTGGATGTGGATAGAAGTGCTGGAAGAGATGAATATAAATATAAAAACACAAGATACTGGGGAGCGTATAGGTAAATAGATATAAGATCTTATATCCAACCACAATACAAGACTTCGAAACTACAACCCCTCTTCTATTGCATATGTGCAAAATTGTCATGGCAGAAAATGACATAAGATTGGACTTTTGTTGCATATCTCCTCCTGTTCCATGACGGAATTGAAGACTGTTTCAGCTAGATTTTGAGGGAGGTTTTGTTGCACGACTTAAATATTACTATGACGAAAGAGGCGCCTTTGTTGCATATCTACAGTAAGAAATTGTTGTGGTAGAACATAGCGCATTTTTGAACTTTTGTTGCGTATTTGAGATTAGTCTGTTGTTCTGTGATGGAATTATTAGATTCAGTACATACCTAGTAGATTAAATATATTGGTGGTAAGAGAAAGCAGACGATCGAGTTTCTTTAAGGGAATATTGATTAATGGAGCTAACAGCTAATAGGCAGTAGGTTCATGTTGTGTGGCAGTGTGGCAGTGTGGAAATGGCTGAAGTAGATACTGGGTATCATTAGAGCTAAAAATAGAGATGAACTGCTCCGGTTATACATTAATCCGATAGAATCTCAAATCGGCTTCAATCTTTCCTGTTTCCTCGACATTTATCAAAAGCTTACATCCCAACAAGCCTTTTCCAGCCATCGCTATTCTTGCAATTCTTGGAGCAGTCAACTATTCCGAGCACCCAAGTGTAAAGACTGAATCCTTTCCTTCCCGTTTTCCAGTTCACGCAAGCAAACAGACTATCCATTTGCATTTACGAACACACACTCTCAGTAAACAAGGGATCGTTCAAAATGTCTTCCTAGATACCTCTACGTCATTATCAATTCCAGCTTCCCGCAAAATATATGCCATGTCTGGACAAAAGTAAAGCTTTCTCCTTCGATTGTTTTTATGGTCGTTGTTGACCCTTAGCCTCAACATCACAAATCCATTAAGAAAAGGAAAAACTATTGAATGCACAAAACAATTTCTATTTTCTTCTCCAAACTATTGATTATTAGATGTAATCATTATACATTACTTCAAATACAGCCTCAAAGTAGCTCTTTTGGGAAAGTGGTAAGCATACCAAGTAAATTTTACCATCTATCATAGGTAAGCCTTACAGACTGTTCCTTTACAAACTTCTGCACACATTTTAGCCTATAGTTCATAATGGTTCTTCAACTTTTTACAGATACATGCCAAGTCTGACGTGCATACAGCTGCGCCTATAACATTTCTAGTATTTTTCGTGTGTTATCCCACTCTATTTACTCTATTATTGGGCATAAAGCTTATAATTGTGCGCCGAACTGCAGCGAAGCGCTTAACCGATCTTCCTGGAGGGGTTGCTCTTAAGGAGCTGGTGGGATGATATCTAAAGAGGCTCAGCAAGTTTTGAAAATATGTTTGATGTTTTCCCTCTCTGTTTTATCATTTCCTTCAAGTAATGATCACTTTACTTCTATCTTTCTTGTATGTATTTTCCAATTTTAATCTTGTTTATTTACCGTTCGGTTCTTTCGATTCAGAATTTCGTCGAGAGATATCATGGTCTATATCCAGTCCCGGGTTTCAAATCTATCATATTCTACCCTTGGTTGTGGCAGGAGGGATTCTCCAACGTTTATAGATGATTCCTTTACTCCCATATCTGGAATTGGAATTGCCATTCCATATCCAACTTTTCAACGAACTTTTTTTTTAGATCCTACACCTCCACAAAGTCCGGTAGGACCAAAATTCAAATGTCCCTCATTTGCCCCTTCATCAACAACACAAGGACAATACAATCTCATAACATTCGATCAACTTCCGAAATGGAGTCGAGATAATCCTCATATCCAATCTGGATATCGACGAATTTCCCATTCTACTTCCACCTGTCTTCATTCCTGTTTTCAAATTCATAATGAAACTTTCAACATTTGGTCTCATTTCATTCCATGCATTATCTTCATTATCCTTGAAGGTGCAATGATATATTATCTCAAAACCCGGTATCCCAATGCTACAACTAAAGATCATATCATTTTCGCATTTTTCATTTCCTGCGCAACCATATGTTTGGGCATCTCAACAATTTTCCACTCCGTCATTTCTCATTCTCGAAAAACTCGCGATCTCTGGTTAAAACTCGATTATGCGGGTATTATTTTCTTAATCATTGGATGTTTCATTTCCGCTGTGTATATGTCTTTCTTCTGTCATCAAACTTTACAATATGCTTATTGGGCAATGGTGAGTCGTTATCAATTTTTCTCTTTTAATCTTTCTTTACTCATTAAGTATTAGATACTAGCAATGTCAAGCACGGCATTAGTTTCCCTCCTTCTACCAGCTTTCCAAGGTCATCAATGGCGTTCTTTTCGCGTAACGGCTTTTTGTGCAACAGGTGTTTCGGTTCTCATACCTTTCGTTCATGCAATTGTGCAATTTGGATGGAGGAAGGCGATGAATCAATCGGGTATGCCATATTATTTTGCGGAAGCTTTATTGCTATTGATCGGAGTTGTTTGTTTTGCTGTATGTCCATCTCTTCTTCCCTATCTAATCAATGTTTCAGGTTTCAGAGAAAAACTAATCTAAAATAGAAACGATGGCCCGAATCATGGATACCTGGCAGTTTCGATCTCCTAGGTAATTCACATCAGATATTTCATCTCTTCGTTGCTTTGGCTCTGGCGTTACATTTGGTGGGTCTTTTACAGGCGTTTGATTATAATTATGGGAAAGGGGATTGTAGGGGGATTGGTTCATAAATTTGGTATATAGTAAGATTTTATATGGAATGGTTTGCAGAGGGAGAGGTTGGTGTATATATTGGATGATGTGGCTTTGGTGTGTTTATGAGTTTGATGATAATGTTGATATTGTTGATAGTGGGTTCATGGGGAAGGAAGACATGGAAATCGGATTTTGGATATGGGAGTGGCGCGGAAAAGAAATAGATAAGATATGAGGCGGGAGTGAATTGGAGTTTTGGATGGATATTACATTGATCTGAGAGGAAAGAGAGAGGATATATTTATATCCGCGAAAATGGTTTTGCTTACAATGTGGTGATGAGGACAGGGCGCCGAATATTATCATATAAGATCTTACTTTAAGAGCTCAACTCGAGCTCGAAAGCAATGAATAAATATATCATATAGTACCCAAATATCTAACAGTATTTTCCACTTGACATATAATTACATCAATACGATAACCTCATAGCATACTAACTACTCAATATTCTAGCCCAGCAAATCTGAGCCTATATTTAGGGTGCAGTAACGACCTGAGAGGAACATAAGTACTGTTAATGTCAAATCTCAATTTTTTCTCATGATTTCATTTTTAATCATATCTTCTATCCATCTCGTTTTAAAAACCTAATACTAACATACGAGTACAAGAAATGCCAAGAACGAACATCATTTCGATTTTCTCTAATATCTATATCATAAGTATGGACAACCCAATGGAAGTATATTCCCTGTGGGGTATAGGTTGATAATCCAACTTGTGTAAACAAGTAAATCTTTATTTTCCAACCCACGGATCCGAATTATTTATGATCATCTATTAATTGTGTTATAGAATTGTTCTATGGATTTTCCTTCCTTCCGTGCTTCCGTAAATATAAAACCGGTAGTTGTAATTTGTGTTGTTCCGTAATAAAACGAGGCTATTATAGATATGGAGTTACATACCGGTAATGAACATGTTTTGGCAAAATATTTAGCCAAAATAAAATGTGTAAAACAATACTCCGTACAGTCATGCCACGTGTTGGGTTACCGAGTTATACTTATGTTGTGTTGTTGTATTGTGTTATTATAGCTGGAACGAAGGGGAGATGTGGTACTTATTACGTGCTTGTTTAACGTTCAATGATATCGGGATACATGCATGTATGTATGTGTGTGTGTATGTATGACATATGGACAAATTGGACGTGGAGAACTTCGTATTCATGTGTTTTGGTAGGCAAGTAGTTAGGTATACAATGATTTGGTATTTTGGATATTCGATTACTGTTCTAGAAAATACTCCGTGCAACGATAAGGTTACCATAGTTCTACATTTCACAGTGTAACTTCATATGCTTATTCAGTATGCATACATATATGAAGGAGAGGGCAAGAACCAAAACGCCTTACGCCTTAAGCCTTAAGATATCACGAACCAATCTCTCCACTAACCATGAAAACGAAAGATTTGGTATAAAACTCCCATGATCAATTAATCATCATTTCATGTATCACCACAAATACAAAACTTCAGGTCATCCCCATCCTTCCATCACTGCCAGTAGATTGCGTAATTTTTTCTCGCCCTACGGCCAAGAACTACACGTAGAGTTGAGTTACATCTCATAACACAAATACACCCTCTGAAGTAACTCTCAACCCCGGATTTTCAAATATCATGCCATGCCATGCTTTCTCAAGGGGATACCTTATCTATCCAAGCGATCACACGTGTCAATACCACCTGGACCTACACTCCCTCATCCTCCATCCTCCATACACGCCCAACTCCGCAGCTGAAAAAGAAAAAGAGACCCCTAATCTAGATTTCCTAGCTTCGGACCCTGAAATTCCTTTCCTAGCATAATATCACACAACGTACAACAACACAACACATATTATCCAAGTACTTCAAGACACATACACAATTAGCTAAGAAATAAGGACAACAGATGTTCATTGAGCAATTATAGCCAATTCTTTCTTTTGAGGCAAGATTTGCCTGACACCCCTGGCTTGGTTTGAATGAGGTATGGGAAGGGAAGATCCGGTTGTGCGACTAGCCAATGGAGGGGCTTTTCTGCATTATGACATATGTACATGTTCGAGTATATATGTTATACTCGTTACTCGATATCTTTTGAAAGAAATGGCATGAATGAAAATTTCTTGTATTAGGTGATATTATATTTTATATACCTACGTACCTACCTAATGGTATTAATTTAATTTATTTGAACATCTTGTCATAAATATCGATTCATTTTTCCGAATTTTGAGGTTGATTGTTAGTCTTGATATTGGATATTCAAGTATACATTCATATATAAGGAGAGAAGCCTGAATACTCAAATACATTATGGCGAAATCTTCAACGTCATCCTCATCTCCACCCTCAAACTCACCAGTATCTAAAACTAAATCCCACACCTACCCTCCATCCTCACTATCATCCTCAAGGTATTTCCTCCCCTCCCCCTTCCTTCTATCTTCTCCTCATCCCCCCAACTAATACTCTCCCCTCCCTCCAGCACCCACAAAATCCTCACAACACTCCTCTTCCCCACCCCACAAAAGCATCATACGATCGGACGGGGTACACCAGGTCGAGGTATTACGCCTTGGATGAACAGTGGTGATTTACGGATTTTGGGCGGGAGAAGAGGAAAATTGGATCAGGTGGATCCGGAGAGTTTGACGAGTTTTTGTTGATTGTTTTGTTGATTGGTTGGGTTGGGTTGTGGATGGTTTGGGTTTGAGGGGTATTGTTAGGAGGTGTAGGGTGGGTAGGGTAGGAAAGGGAAGGGAGCGGTATGGTTGGAGGTGTAGGGTGGGTTAGGAAGATGGGAGAGGGGGAGGGAGAGGGAGAGGGGGAGGGAGAGGGAGAGGGCAGGAGGCAGAAGGGAGAAGGAGGAGGCAAAGGGAAAGGCAGAGGCAAAGGCAAAGGCAAAGGAAAGGAAAGGGACAGCAAAAGCGAACAGAGTCATCAGATGATCTGATGAACGGATTTAGAAATGAGCCAAAAATCTCAGTTAAGGAAAAGGAAAAGCAAAAGCAAAAGCAATCACCATCAGACCCCAAAAAATTACCATTATTTAATGCATTTGAAACAACGGCTTCCTCATATTCTCCTCACAATCTCATCACATCTTATGTCTTCTCTTCTTATAAGATTAGTAGTTAAGTAACGCTTTGAACCCCACACACACACATACACATATATAGGTGGAAAATAGGATTTGCACAAGAAATAAAATCAAGGTTAGGTATGTATTCATTCATGTATTCATTTACTCATTCATACATTCATATATTGGATGGATAGATGAATGTGAGATTAGTAAATGATTTGATTCTTTTGAATTGAGAATTATGGATAATATGGATGATGAATGATGTGAAATATATATAAGTTTAACGGTAAATACCCCGAATAGCAACTTTTTAACTTTCGATACCTCGTTTAACAACCTGTGGTACCATTTTTGACCCCAAATATCATTTGAGTACAGATCTATAAATAGATTTATGAAATGAATTTTTAATTTATAAATATATTAATTATTATTTGAATTTTTTGAATATAATTTTTCCTTTTATTTATATTGAATAATTATTTAATTATGAGTTGTTGAAAAAAATGTCGAAAATGTCACGTTTTGCCACTAACCGAAACCTCAATCGAAGCCTGAACATCATCACTATTATTTCAATTAATTATTATTCAACAATGAATCCTTCAATTTTAATAAAAATTAATGATTCTGAAAGCCCTTAATTGATAATAATATAATATTACTTTTTTTTTCTTGATTTAATTTATTATTGAAAGGTTGTGTATCGAATTGAAATATATTATATTATAGTGTAGTTCAGGTTTTCAAAATTCGCATTAACGTTCGGAAAAAAAAAGTTGCTATACCCAGATTGCCAATAGTTGTTAAACGAGGTATCGAAAGTTAAAAAGTTGCTATTCGGGGTATTTACTATAAGTTTAATATGGCTATCTGGATATCCTCAATGATCTCAAAGATTCAGCAGAAGTTAATAGATTATCGATATGAAAAACTCAACAATCAATCAATTCTAATCCTAACTAACCAAAGTCGAATCAATACCCATCCATCCATTCAGTTAAAACCTCCAATCCACTCCTCCCTATCTAATATCTTCACTACAAAAGAGCATCATCCCCTCTATCCCCATGAATCTTCGCCTTCAACATCTCACTCTGACCCGCCGTCTCGTCACTCCCAACCGTAGCCAAATACCTCTTAAAATTATCACTCATCTCCACCACCTTCTCAAAATGATCCTGTCTCAACTCCACCTCCAATTTGCCCTCCTTCCCCCCATCACCCTCTCTCTTGGTCTCCGCTTCATATTCCGCCAACGCAACCGCCGTCTGAAAAGCATTCCGTATCTCTCTTCCATTCCATTCAATATCCTTCAACACGTCATCCGAGAGAATATACCGTTTCGCAGCACTCTTAATAGTAATTTCATCCGCGCGTTCCTTTTCGAGTTTCTGGAAAAACTGAAGCCAGATTCTCTTGCGGCCTTCGCTATCCAGTGGTCGATATCCAATATACACGTGAATCCGACTGAAGAATGCAGGATCGAAATGGCCCACGCGGTTGGTGGTCAGGAATAAGATACCGCGGTAATACTCCATCGCGCGGAGGAACACGGATACGAGACCATTGCGTGTGAGTTCGGAGACTTCTCGTCGCTCGAGATATACATCTGCTTCGTCGATTAACATTACGGCGCCCCAGATCTCGGCCAGTTTAAACCATTTGCTGAGGGATTCTTCGACGCGGAATTCGTCGGTTCCGATGTCTCCGCATGTGAGGGATAGGAGGGGTCGTGATGTGAATTCGGCTACGCATTCTGCCGTGTAGGTTTTCCCTGCACCGGGAGGACCATGCAGTAAGAAGATTTGTCCTTCGCCTTTGTTGGGGATAGGATCTGCGGACCAGGTCATCTCGCTCTTGCCGGCTTTTTTGGAGGATGTATATTTATGCACGAGTGCTTTGATCAATTCCAGTTTTTCGTTTGGTAGGACCAGATTTTCAATAGCTGAAGTGTAGAATTTGGGTGGTTGGCAGCAATCGACGTCAAGAGCTTGCCATTTCTTAGACTTGAGATCGAAACCCATGATACGACGAGGACAGAGGAAGTACTTATGACGAGAAACATTTCCATTTGCGTCGGTGTGGGCAAGGGAAGGACTTTCGCGAGGTTCAATGTTCTCGTATTTACCCCAGCGAGTATTGGCAGATGCAGCGAGACGCTTGGAATTACAATCCGAACAACTGCAATTATAGTGCAAGTCTGCCAAAATACCCGAATCATCATCATCGATACCGAGAACGGGAGCTGGATGTTTCTGTGTTTCCTGCCAGTCGGCGTACGTGTAAAAAGCACTCTGATCAACCACCACGCGACCTTCGTGGAAACGTTTGGGCTTTTGCTCAACGGGCATGCTGAACCCTCTATAATCCATTTGTTTGCCCATCAGCATGCTGTAGAATTTCTCACCGCGATCTTCAAGTTGTGTTCGTGGAGAGAGGATGGGATTTATGTCAATGTAATGCGCAGGAACGACTTTCAACGATGTAACCTCGCGCTCGCCTTCAAAAGGTGCAATGGTCACTTCGTGAGATCGACGTCCAACAAATCGGCCGTCGAAATCAAGATACCACATTTTGACTTTGAGAGGAGATGGCTGACCTGGCCTAGTATTCTCGGTTGAGTTTTCACAACCTTGGAGAACGAAACCGGCACGTTGTTCGTCAAATTGAGCGTAGACATCCATTCCGGGCTTGAAGAGCATCCATAACATCTCGAATGTTACGACTGGATTGGCTCTCGCATGTCTGTCATCCTCCAACTTTAACTTCTCTTCAAAGTTATCCTCGAGATACTTTTGAAGGACACTGATATGGTGAGCAGCTTCCGCATCATCACAGTTCTCTTTGTATTCTTGAAGTTCCTTTCGGTAGTGAACGAGAATGCCATAAGGTTCCTTGATCGAGATGGTGTCTCCGAGTAAAGATTGTCCGGGGTAATATTCGACGAGAGATCTCAAGGCCTTCATGATATGTGGAGAATGTATGATAAGTTCTTTCTCCTCCATAGATCGTTCATCAAAGTCATTCTCATCTCTCATCTCTGATGATATCGCATTATCATCATCCTTCTCCTTCTTGCCCTTTTTCTTGCCATAAATGGTAGGGAACCAAATAGTGACACTGTATAGGACTTCTAGAATAGGTATTTCTGAATCACGATATCTTGAAGATGTTAGTATTTGGTTAGAGGAAGGACGGTGATTCACTTACGTGGTCTTCTTCAACTTATATGGTGCCGCCAACTCTTTTGTTCCTTTGATTTCACCACCTACATCCTTATATTGGACTTTGTATAAAATCTCTGGACATTTGATATCTTCATCCTTGCCGGCATCACTTGATGCTTGTGTGGGAGTGGTGGCATCTTTTTCGGCTTTGACGACGACATATTGTTCGCCATCCTTACCAGGGGTCTCGTTGGTATGCATGATTGAGGATATGGTGAAGAAAAAAGAAGTGATATGATTTTGATAAGAGGAAGAAGAGGAAGAAGAGGATGAAGAAGGAGGGAAGGAAGGATGAGAAAGGATATGAAGATTTGGAATAAATTGAGTACTAGAAACAAGTATATAAATATTCCAATCTAGATAGCTCAAGAAACGAGGTTATAGGAGGTATAGAAATTTGGTGGAACTTCAATCACATTTGTGGAGTACAACTGGTTGGTGGCATAGGCAACACTCGCCGCAGGAGTCAGCCTGCAGATCAACACGACACCAAACTTCTCCCATTCGTTAGAGATAGCAATACATGGCCAATATATTCTACTATCCTATCCTGCATTGAATCCTTTGACTCACCGTGTTGTAGATGCATACTCTAGAGTCTAGGCAAAAGATGAACGTTTGGATTATCAGTACGATATAGACGTAAATGTGGAGGCTTCTTTATATGCAACTAGTAGCCCTAGATACTTGTAATGACATTTGATTGGCTAAAGCTTGTTTGGCGAGACAGATTGGTGGATAAGTAGCTAGGATCCCCGCCATAGCTCACGCAGCTGAATATTTACGTGGGGTACTAACGAAGTACTGTAAGGTTATGTGGCTCCAAATCCTTCATGATGAGTACATCCGGTCAGTAGAATTACGAGGAGAAACAGCGGCTGTGTTAAATGTATCAGTATGAACAGGTAAAGAGTCATTACCTTTCGATTGCAATCAATGGATGATATGTGTAACAGGTCATCGTCCGAAAAGCGATGAAATTTTCGATTCAATTTTTCCAATTTTTGGAGAGAACTCGATATGCTTTTTTTGTTGATAGAGTTGAGAATGGAAAAACATCTGGCATCGATCTTCCAAACAATCCAGACATTATCGCGATAGGAGATGCTTTCCAGCAAATTTCCGTATCGTGAGTCTGCAGAAAAGCCAAAGCCTCTGTTTGAAACAGAGATTTACATCCAGATCAGTCTCGCTGGTTCCACTGGCTTCAGGTCTTGTTCCACTTTAATATCCATACTGATCTGCGCCCGTTTGGCGTGTCAGTGCCACAAGACACTACTACTGGATCTGAGATTGGGTTGTATGTCCTGAGACCCTGTTCCTGTTCTGTAGCGATAGAGGGTATTGATATAGTAGTTCGTTTTGGATATGTAGAAGATTGATTTCATTTCATTTAGGAGTATATTCCATAGTGTCATGTTTTGATTTAGTCCACGATTTTGGATGGATGGATAAGCAAGAGGTTTTGGAGTTTTAAATGCATCTCAACAGCTCAAACGATAAATGAAAATATCAGCTCCATTACATCGCATCACTCACTCACTCACTCACACAATGACTCACAGCAAATACTAATATTTCACCCCCGAAAAAATCATCATCAATTCGCCCATCGCTCTAAAACCTGAAAACTACCTGCATCATGCAATGTCATGCAATGTACTCTTTTTCACGCAGAAGATTACAAAGACAATCACGCCACATCTTTAAGACTTAGCAGCCTCCAACTCCAGCTCCAATTGTCTAATTCTTTCACTCTGATCACCAGGACCAACTCTCATCTTCAATGTATCAACCTCTTGAGTCAATAGACCAATTTTCTCCGTTTGTGCTGTGATAGTTTTGGTTTGAGCTTCCAAAAGTTTCTTGATTTCTTCTAGGGAATCTTCGACGCCAGCTGCAGTTGGGGATAATTGAGGGGCACCAACGGCGGAAATAGGTCCAGAAGAGGTAGGGATGGCGGCTGGAGTAGGCTTTGCTGCGGGCTGGAATGATGTTGGTGTTGCTTGAGATACAGGAGATGGCTTTGGTGGTGCAGTTTTGGTTGAAGCGACGTTAACTGGTTCTACCTTTGCTGCAGCTGGAATTGATTTTTGAATTGGCCTTTGAATCTCTTCAAAGCTAGAATTATCATCGCCGTCATCCTCATCGTCATCTTGGAACTTAGAAGCCATAGCAGAAATGGAACCTTTTTGCTCGGACATGGTTGGTGGAGTTGCTCTTTGTACCATTGGAGCTGGTTCAGGCTCTGCCTTAGGTGGTGCTGTCTTTGTTAGGGGTGGGTTTGGCGCCGGTGCAGCGGTGGGTGGTCTATAATCAGCTGGCACTTCAACTGGGGCATTTCCTTCATATACACTTTCCAAATCGATCTTGGCAGGAATTCCATCTTTACCAGCGAGCCATTCCTCGGCAGTAACCGCAGGTTTCAAACCGATAGCAGGTGGGTAAATATCAGATTGGAAGACTTCGGCTCTTCTAGGAACTGTGAAAGAGATAGGTTCAACATATTGGTCGTTGACGGTTTTGAATGCCTTCATAACTTCGTTCTCGTGAACCTGTATTTTCGTCAGAATAGATATGCGAAAGACATAATGACAATCACTTACATTAATACCACGTCTTGGGAGGAATGCAAGACCACGTTGTTGATCACTAGACTTGTATTCGGATAAGAATTCGAACTTGTCGTTCTCATATTCATAGTATCGAATGTTGCCATCACTGAAACGAGTTAGCTAGTTTTCCGGTGACATCTGCCAATCGACTTACCCTTTGCCTGCCAAATACAAACATTGTGTTCCATCATCTAAGTCAAATTAGCAAAGATCAACCAAAATCAGTTAATGTAGCCCACCCCAGAATGGCATGCAAACACCCGAGATAGAGTCTAAAACGGTGAACCCGCCAATTGGTTGTTTGGCATTACCAACATCCCACAAAGCCAATTGACGATCGCTCATCTTGGAGAATCCGGTAGTAGCCACACGATTGTGTTCTCCCATCCATACAACTCTGCTATTCTTTGCGCCAGTATGTCCAGGTCCTTCATGTGCGGGTCTTTCTTGTCGAGTATCCCAAATACGTAACTTCTTGTCACGAGAGGTGGTAGCCATAAGAGCTCCATTTGCGCTCCATGACAAACTTTGTACAATATCTCCGTGCTTCAATGTCAAAGCTGCCTTCCCAGTGCCTACATCCCATAGCTTGACCGTGTAATCGCCAGATGCGGATGCGAGAATGTTGTTCGCGGCGGGGTTGAATAGAACTTGTCCGACTTTCCTGCAGGTTGTTAGAATCGATTAGAACTTTCTGTATAGCTGGCACATACCTAGAATGTCCTGCCAATTTGCTGACAGGCGCAACATCGACAGGTTCTTCAGAATCCTGATAAAGAGAAAAGCCCTGAGGAACCTCCCATATAAATACCTTTCCGTCATCAGATCCAGAAGCGATAATGCGATCGTTGAAAGGATTCCTAATTCAAAAGTGAGATTTTGTTCCATCTGCCACACATTGAATACTCACCAATCTGTATCAAGGACAGGTCCAGTATGACCTCGAAACAATGGGATTTGTTCTGGCAGGCGTCCTTTCTCATTCAAAGGAATAACAGCGAATGCGCCTCCACCACTAGCTTCCCAATTGACCGAAAGATATTCAGGATTGGCCTATTTCGATGATGAGCTACCTTATTCCTTCATTCTATATCACTTTCCAAAGTATTTGGTATCCCACCTTGATTAAATTGGTATCCCATGCATTGCGACTGATATGTAAGTTATCGTAACATGCCTCCTTCTTCGATGATTTACCAAAGACATGTCCTATTTTCTCGTCAGCCATTGCTCTCGTGCCTCTTTCTCGCGATATTGTAACAAGGCTTACGATATTTCGACGCGCGCACAAAACGACCTGCCATCTGAGCTCATGCAAAGGATTTGAAAGAAGAAGAAGAAGGTAGTGAGTTATTGAATGTAATTAAGAATGTTGAGGAGGGTTGTCAAAAAAGAATGTTTTTGTTTCGTTTTGTTGTTGATTTTGTTATTTCCGAGTTTATGCGAAGCTCATCCAAAAAGTCTTGATATCAAGATGCTATCAGTAACTTTTTGAATTACCTTGTAGGCTGGCTGTAGGTAAGAAGTGGTGAAACTCAAACTCAATCTCTAGACGCGAGGCTTTTGCTGTGTTGCAGCTTAACAGTTTATTAGTAGTTTTTACTTGCTGCGCCCGCCAATGGTTACGGGTTGGTTATAAAGTCTACTACAAAGGGAAATCACGGCCCGTGTCAAATCAATATTATCTCAAATTAGGAGATTAGGAGTTCCTTATTTGATATTTTCTTTGTTCCAACCCCTTTTCGATAATTCATTATGTTACTCCGTATGTTCGTTCATGATTGCATTAATTTTATCTATTCCATACCAAATATGGAGTACAAGTTCATATGCTTTGAACCCACCTCGTCAATCCCACTTTCCGCCACATAAATCCCCACTTTATTTGAAGCACAACTTAGGAATATATTCACACATTTGGTTCACCCGTCAACAATAATAGGCCGGATGGTGTAGTTGGTTATGTGAGTAAACACTTCTCTCTATCTTATTTCTCTTCTACAGTTACTAATATCTTTACAGCACGTATGCTTCACAACATCTCAGCATGTTTAACGCATAAGGTCCTGGGATCGAACCCCAGTTTGGTCATGTTTCTTTTTGCCTTTTCAGCGGATCTTCTCTTGGGAGGAGGTGATACATTTTTTGAGTATTAGATATCTATCTCTTATCTCTAGAATGCCAAAATGGGCTCTAAAAGTGGTCCGTGCAATATTCCGTGCAATATTCCCCGAATGATAAAGCCTGATTGGTTGAAAATGATCAAAATAGTATTTTCAAAGATTTCTTTTTTAAAAAACAATTTTGAAACGATTTTATATATTTTAATTTAACAAGAAATTTATAATATTGAAAAATAATATATATTATATTTCGAATTTAAATATTATACTATATGTCTAAGTACGGCGGTTTGAGCTGCTGTATTCAGCGTGTTTTGTCGCTGTTTTACGCAGCCTCGACCGCTCGCTGAACCCACTTATAATGCACGTGATTACACTAATTTGACAATCCCAGAAATCCGTATCCCAAAAAGCGATTACCCAAAAAAAAGATTATCCAACATGTTGACCCAAAGTCCTATTTTGACATCCCTCATATTCACCATGGGAAATCGCGTCTCCCTCTTTTTCCTCGATGGCTTTCTGAGTTATAAATATTCGCTGCCTCCGCCCACTTACCACCATTATTTACCACCATAGAACCGGCTTGCAGCGCATTATTCTATTCACTTTCTATATCATCCTCGAAGCCTTTCGCACTTCTGCTCTGGTTCTTTTTCAGTAATCTCCCTCGACGATAAATCATTTGTCAAGTTCCCCAGCCTTCACTACCAATCATGGCACCTACCATTCAAATCCCAGCGGAAGACACTCTCAATACGCTCCAGAATGTTCTGAAACGATGTAACGACAACAATAAAATACTAAAAAAGAAAGAGAAGAAGATGTTTAGTAAAGAGGATTATCGATTTTTGCAAATTGATCTAAACAATACATAGTTTTTGTAATCATTTGATGCCGAGAATACGAAGACTAGTATTTACTATACTAGACTGAAATTCATTAGGTACATCAAAACCATTGGTTTTATGATTTGGTCTTGCTAAACGATATATAGATATTGCGATCATATTGGTATCGGGTTTTGGCGAACAGCTATCCTTGTATATAATTGTGATAAAGGTATAATGATGCTGTTTCTTCATTGGATTTGTAAGACTTACTTGGCGAAGAAGCGAAAGAAGGAGAAAAGAAAGTCTATCAATCAATACTGACGGGACTTCAAGATGCTTTATCGTCGAGTTAATGGTATTTTCGTAAATGCGAATGATTCAAATGAAGTAATAAAGGTAACTTAGAGTTATTCTTTCGAAATATTCTTATATTTTATTGCTAATATCTTTGGAAGTATATCAACGGCATATTGAAAATCAAGTTTGGGCTGGATACCTTATCAAAACCTAAATCCGTGGTCGGACCGGACGACCTACTTCTATTACTTGTTCAGTACTGGGTTTGCAATGAATTTGTTTTTCCTATCGAGGACGATCGATATGATGTAGCTACTATAATGCTGTTTCAATCCTATACTGACGGTCGATCTGCAGAATTTGTTCATTCTTCAAGGGGAAAAGTCGGCGAAGATCCTTTTGGCGAGGCAGAGGATGATGACGATGTGCGACCTCCGGAATCAACGAATAACGATAACGACGATAAGAGCGAGGCCGAAGATGTCGATGATTTTGAAGATGAGCTTGATGACAATATCGATTGCAGAGGTAACCCTGGTAGTGGTTACGACACTGATGTGGTTGATGCTGCCAAGAATGAGGATATGAATAATGGTAATGATGTCGAAATGCGCGAATCTGCAGAATCAGTCCCGCCGCCTTGCAATGGTGCTGTATATGACGAGTTTGGCGAGGTGATACGACAATACAAGGCACTCTGCTATGAAGACATTTGTATCTGGATAGTACAGAATCCGAAGTTAGGAGGGAGAGATCTTCTTGCTATGGAAGTTCATTTACGGAATTATAAGGGTATCGATAATAAGCCCAAACCGTATGTTTTTTATTTTGGAAAGTCAAAACGTCAAACTAACTTGCTCCAGCACAACCTTTTTGTTTCGAGAAAATCCTCTCCCAATTCTTTGTCCAATCTCCCACATCCTCACTCGCGCGATTCGCGATAATGCCATTCTCGTCGATGGCTATACATCCGCCGAGCCCTTTTTTGCAACAGATCTTCGAGGTCAGGGTATGAAAGCCATGAAGGTATATTAGAAGTCAGAGTGGGTTAAAACACCAATTTTTCGGAGGTCTATCTATTCCGAAAATAATTGGATAAAGTCGAGAACAATGCCGATGGCCTACTCGACTTATGCATTTTATATTGATCGTTTAGGAAAATATGCTGGCTTTGAAGATAAGCTAACGAGCTATTGTTTTCGTCGAGGCATTGCAAATGCAGTCGACGGTATGTATATTTTGCTATCAT
This sequence comes from Sclerotinia nivalis, assembly GCA_029531795.1. Lineage (NCBI taxonomy): Eukaryota > Fungi > Ascomycota > Leotiomycetes > Helotiales > Sclerotiniaceae > Sclerotinia > Sclerotinia nivalis. The sequence goes on from JAPEIS010000003.1 coordinate 1,740,415, forward strand.
ACATTTCTCTAGACTAATAGTCATTTTAGGTGTTGCTTCCGACGCTGTTCGTGATCAGGTTATGCGGCATGACCCATTTACTGGAGTGTTCAATGGGGCCTACATCAATAATGTTGTTCGATTCAATATACAGGATGCTTTTCTCGAAGGTGAGATCACCGATGATGGGCTTACACAGGCCTTTACGCACATAAGCATTCGATGTAATCCAGGTGTTCCCAAAGAAGTTCCAACAAAGATAATGAATTCACTTTTGGCTACGGATTCCGATATTATTGATTTTGAGAAACGTTTCAAACAGCTACATACTAAGATCAAATGGAATTACAAGTTTATAAGATGTGCGCCGCAGATGGTTAGAAAGCAGTATGGTGATCTTCGACAGAAAATTACGAATGCCAAGAAAAGCCTGAAAGACGAGATTGAAAAGGAGTTTAGGAAAGATTATTTCTTTCGTGTCCACAATGAGATGATGAAAAAGCAACTACACAAACAAGCCGACAAGACTGCAGAGAATAAAGAAAATGATATGCTGATCATCCAATACCAACTCAATGAAAGATATCAATTACAAAGCATCCTGTACGATTTCTTCAAGGACTTATTTCCTCAAGATATCGTTTCTCGAAAGATTTCTGTTATCAATCTTATAATTGCTTTGGCCTTTCGATAAGAGTTGCAGATTTGTAAATTACGATCGGTTTTAGTCTTCAAGGATATCGACAAGGAAATACCCACGCCGGATCCCTTCCCACCGTCTGATGAATTTCTTATGGTTTATGCAAAAACCTAATGTATTATTTGTATTGGGAATGAACAACTTTTTTATGTACAACGAACACGTTCCTTTAATCGGGTGTCACATATGTGGGATCATATCGAAAAGGTTCATCGTTTGCGCAATCAATCTGTATATGGAATGTTTGTTTGCAACCACCCTTTGTGTAAAGTTGAAGGGGTAGTTCTCAACAGTTTAATGTATTTTAAGAGTCATGTAACCCGAGTTCATGGGATTGAGCTTCGATTTTAAGAATAAGGGCTACTTATTATGTTATTGCTAGCTTCAAATAACTCTAAATATTCTGGAATGTCTTATTTTATTTCAGACCTTTTTATAACTATGAGGTTAGGGTAGAGGGGAATCTATATAGGCTATTACCAAGTTGGAATCTAAGAAGAATTTTGTATCTGTTATTTGCAGAGCAAGGCAAGTATGTTTATAGTGTTGTTTTATAATATAATGCTGGACTTGATAAAGTGTAAGGAATTCATAGTAATAATCAACAATGTGTTATATGTCCGGTAGTTGGATTGGAGGTTTGATTGATTGATTGATTGATTGATTTAATTAACGTCTACACTGAGTCTAAGACTATCTAAGACGGCTAGGGGCTTTATGGGTTTCTAACAAATGATATATAATGGAAAGCTAACCAAAATAGACCGGAGCTAATACAGGATTGAAAGGATAGAGTTGGATTTCATCAATTGATTTAGATGAAGAAAGTAAAAACTAATTTTAAAGAACAAAGTCTATTTTATAAATACTTTTCGTATATATTAAGGAAATATAACAAATGAAATAATGATTGTATTAATGATTTTGATCATATTGATCATGTAACTCGATTGACCAAATTGACCAAATTGACCAAATTGATCAAATTGATCAAATTGACTATATTGATCAAATTGACTATATTAATCAAATTAATTATATTAATTAGTTTGATTTGATTGATTATACTCTTCTACTTTATTCTTTTCTTCTTCGATTTTTTTATCCTTTTCTTCTTATCATTTAATGAAATACTATAATCTAATAATTATTTTGGTTATCTCGATAAATTCGAAGATTTGGATGATTCTTATTTTAGTATAGAGTAGATATTTCATAATGATTTGTAAAGTAAGGTTATTCTTTTTCAGTATTTTTCTTATTGATTTATATAAAAAACAATTAAATAATAAATAATTAAAGGATTCTTTTTTTCTATATTTGCAATTGTTGTTTGATAAAATTCCGAATCGTTTCAAATAAGATTTGAAATATCTATGATCGATTTTGAATTGGAATAATATATTTATAAAGCTTCTTTTGATATTTTCTGAAATTCCGATCTTTGAGTTGGTTTTCCAAGAGTATATTTTCGAGTAAATTGAATTAGATAAATAGAGGAGAGTATTTCATTCTTCGAATTTCGTTCTTTTGATATTTATTCTTAATAAAGCAAAACTGATTTTGTTTGATATTGATTTTTGTTTAGTAGTTTCTTTTATTAAAATATCGATCAATTTGTTTCTTTTTACGGAAATATATTTTGAAATCTAATTGAAAGAGATTTCGGCTTCTTTTCTTATAACTATTTCTATAACCTTGATTGTTTTGATTTAATATACTTGGTCTAGATTATCAAACGAAATTTTCAATTGGTAGAGGTTGGCTTGATTATCTGAATAGATTTTGAATTTATTCTTTTATTGAACTATAAAGTTTATATATTCGATTACTTATATAACTTCCAAAAATTCCTTATTGTAGATTAACTGATTAATATCGATGTTGAAGGTTTCTTTGTAAAAAGTTTGACTGTTAGCCGAAATAATAATGATCCTGATTTCTATTTCTATTTTTTTTAAGGTAGAAGAAGTATCTGTATATATTATAGTAATATTTTTGTTTTTATATTTGAAAGCTAGATTGTGAAAGATTGCAACTTTTTTTTTGAATGTTTTACTGATATTGATTTTATATAGAGTATCCCTTTTCCAAAGGGGGAAATGAAAATGATCGATTTTCTTTAAGATTGAAAGATCGAAATCCTCTTTGATTATATTTATGATCCTTTCGAATTGAATAGATTTCGATAGTTTTCTTTAAAAGATTATTATTGAATTTTGATCTTCTTTTTCGATTATTAATTTGTATATAATTGTATTAACGGGATAGAAGAATGAGATTTTTAATAATCTGAGGATATATTATCTGATTCCAGTGTTTAATCTGATTTCCGAAAGGTATAAGGCAGTTTTCATTTCTATAAATATTATTGGAAAAGTTTTGAAGATTTCTAGGATCTTTCGAAAAGTGAGGTTTTGAAACAATTGAAAAGTTTTTTTTAATGAAGCTTAATCTTTCTATTATATGATTGATTTGTAATCAATTATACTTATAATATATACTATATAGAGTTATCTTAAGGTTTTAGGATTAAGTCTTTTTTCGATATTAGTTAATCTAGTTATTCGATAAAATGATCTTTTAATTTGAGTGGTTTTGATTGTAATATATTGTTTGAAATTAAAATTAAGATTGAATTATATTCCTAATTATTTCACTAGCGATGAGGGTTGTACAATTTCCGAATTTGGAAGTTTGATTGAAGCGTTTTTTGTATATTTGAAAGTGGAGAAATATATTAATTTTGTTTTTGCTAAATCGAATTGAATAACATTTTTCTTATTAAAAGTATAGATTTATTTCGCTGTTCTTTCGAGGGAGATAATATTCTTTTTCTAGTTTGAGGAATAAATTGTTACGCCGCTACAATCTTTTATCACTAAGAAGTGATCAAGGGGCTTATAGAAAGGCTGTGGTGGTTTCTACTAAAGATCAAACAGGGGCTTGGTGAGAATGAAGATATAACGATTGTATTGTATAGTAACTATAGTGTTTAAATTAATGATTGTTCTTGAATACGAAGCTCTACAAATAAAGAAATCCATTTTGTTTATATAAACCTTTGTACTTGAGAGTGCTAGGAGCTCTCGAAGCTTCAATGCTTTGGAAGCATTAAGAGCCTTCAAAACTCCAATACTCCAAGAGCGCTAGGAGCCTTCGAAACTCTAATGCTCTAGAAGTGCTGGGAGCTTTCGAAACTTCAATGCTTCAGGAACGCTGGGAACCTTCGAAACTTCAATACTTTATCATATGATCTGATACTAATATAATCTATACTCGTTTGTTTCTACAACTACCTTAATCTTATACTAATTCGATTAAATCATAATATGTATTTATACGATCAGTTATTGTAAAATCCGTGATCGTAATATTATCTTTTATTTAGACTAAAGCTTGTCTTAAACTTATAAAGCGGGACTATATTCTGAAAAAAGTATAAAACTCTTTTTTTTCTATTATATCTTCCTTCAAAATTAAGATATCCTTATCTTCCGTTCGAAAACATTCCGAATAAATTCTTTTAGCTTAATCTATCAATAATTGTAAAATTGAAATATCTCCCTGTTTTCATTATCACAATGAAAAACTTCGTTGTATGAAAGACATTAATAATCCTCAATATTCTTATTATTCCGAATATATTCTGGCTCGAATTCCTTGTAATACCGAATTTCCTTTGAAAGAAGATTGGAATCGGAAAATGCTTTGTATTTCGGATTGGATTTCTTTGGATAAACAAGAAAAGAAATTAAATTACGAAAAGGAAAAAGCATTTGCTAAAATTTTGTATTTATATAAACAAAAGAAATTTTTATACGATTGTAGAAAGCGGATGGTCGATTGTGGTCTTAAATATTTGAATGAATTGAATATCTTGGAAGAGAAAGAATAGCTAGCAAAAGAACAAATGAAGAAAGAAAAAGCAGATAGGAATGCTTTTGGTCTTAACAACACTTTGTTCGATCTTTTGAAAGATTTCGATTTTTTGTTTTTCTTGAATCCCTTGGATCCTTTTTGAATAGATCTGGATATTGTTGATGGAATGCTTATAGCTTTTTAAAGCAATTGAGATTCTTCTTAGATTCTCAAATGTTTTCTGAATATAGGTAATCGAGTTATTTGATTAAATATTTTATTGTATTTCTGATGTATTTGCAATCTAGTATCGTTTCGACATTGTATTTGGTATTTGGATTGATAGATTCGATTATAGTTTCTGATGTATTCGATGCTTCTGATGGCGTTAATTCGAGTAAGGATATATGGAATACTGGGTGGATATTCATAGTATTTGGTAGTTTCAATTTGAAATTGATAAATCCTACTATTTCTTCGATTTCGAATGATTCTAGTTTTTTGTGGTTTAGTTTATTATTTGGTCGTTGTATTTGAATGTTTCTGTTACGGGTTCATCTCCCTTCACCTGCACGTGATCATGTGTGCCTTAGGCACACATGCATACACTCACTTCTATATAGTCAGGTCACCTCCTTGACCTTCTTCTCCTCCTCGTAGTACAATAATAGATCAAACCTACACATACCTTTTCCCTTACCGTGATAGTTTCTTCGAATTAAATAAACTTTATCTTTCTTTTTAAAAGTAGGTTTTATACTTTGTGATTTGTTGTAATATATAGTTATTCTCAAGGCTATGAACTATAGATTCAATGAAAATTGTTTGTATAGTTCCTTGATTTCCGATATATCTTTTATAGCTTCATCGGTATTTGCTGTTTATGGGAATGATAAGTGGTAGATTAATAGAGTATATCTATAGTTAGTGTATACTAGTATTACCTTTGTTGTTTTTATCTCTGATGTATTATATATGAATTGAATTAAGGATAGTAGTTCAATCTAATTGTCTTATTTGTAATTGATATAGTAATATAGATAGACTTCTATTGTTTGATTTAGATATTCTGTTTAGTTATCTGTTTGGGGATGAAATGCAATAGATAGTTTGTATTTGATTTCAAACAATATTATAAAAGTAATCTAGAATTTTGATATAAAAAGTTTATTTTTATCTGAAAATATTTCTTCTGGTACACTATAAATACTAATTATATTTTGTAGGAATATATAAATTAAATTATCTACCATCTATTTTTTACAGAATGATATCATATAGATGAATTTCGTTAATCTATTTATCATTATTAGAATAGAATTGTACTTTTTTAATATGATTAGTTCTTTGAATATAGATAGTTTCATTACGAAATCCTATATAATGGACTTCTATAATTGAATAGATAATTCAGAGATTTTGAGCTGATTATATAGAGTATATCTAGTAGCTTTGTTCTATATATAAGTATTGCAATTCTTAACTACTTTCTCAACTGTAATCCTCATTTTTGAAAAGTAAACTTCTTTTCTGATTCTGGTAAAAATTCTAGTTACTTCTTGATATCTATAAACTGAAAGCTTGTATTATTCTCGAATATATTCTTCAACTAATCTGGAAGGTATGTATAATTTGTTATAGAAGTATATAAATCCTTTGTCGATACTGAATCCCTTTTTTAGGTTGTTTGTATTCTTGAGGATTCGTTTTGTAGTAGTATCTCGTTCGTATTCTGCTTTCAATTGCTCCTTGATTGTATTGTAATCAATTCTGAAGGAAGCAGTGAGTTGTAGTTTATTGTGTATTAATATACTATCTTCTTCCTTTAAAATCGTATATATTTTGTATATTTTATTTTGTAAATATTCCGGTTTTCTGTTGAAAATATCGACTTTGGTGTTTTCTGTTCCTTTGATATATGAAATGCGAAAATTGTAGACAGTTATAGTTTCGGATTATCTAATCTGTTGTCTGTTTAATTCCTTCATTGTAATGAAGTAAACTAAATTCTTATAATCGATATATATCTATATTGTATATTTCGATCCTTTCAAATAGATTCTTCATTCTCTAAATGCTTCGATTATAGCTAACAGTTTTTTATTGTAAATCTTATAATTTAGTTTTGTTAGTAATAATTTACAAGAATAGTAGGCTATTGATTGCTATTTCTTATTTGCTTTTGGTTAGCTTAATATTACCTCCAAAACTTAGTTCGAAGAATCGATCTTAATTTCAATTGGTAGTTCTGGATCGAATAATAAAAGTATCGGTTCTTTCATAAAGGCTTGTTTGAATAGTTCGAAAGTTTTTTATACTTTTTCCGTCTATTGAAACTCTTTTTGATTCTTTTTAGTTATTTCGGATATCGGAGTTGCTATTTTCGAATAATCTTTAATGAACTTGTAATAGAAGTTAGCAAATCCTAAGAAGGATTGTATTTCTTTAATACTCGTAAGCTGATTCCATTCTTGAATAGTCTGTAATTTGTCTGAATTTATTTTGAATCCTTCTAGAAAGATTATATAGTTTAAAAACTCTGTTTTTATAATGTGGAATATATATTTGCTAGGTTTGTATTGAAGATCTACTTTTTTTAAGTATACTAAAATATTGTTGATATCTTGAATGTATTGTTTTAGAATCTCTGAATAGACTTATATATTGTTCAAATAGCAAATACAACAAATATCGAGATACTTTCTTAATATATTGTTTACCAAATGTATATATGTTGTTGGTGTATTGATTAGCTCAAATAGTATAACCTGATATTCGTATAATCTGTATCGAATTCTGAATGCTGTTTTCTATTCTTCATTTTTCTTTATTCTGATTAGATGGAAACCGTTTCGTAAATCAAATTTGGAGAAGATCTTAGCTTTCCTTAATCGATCTCTCAATTCTGTAGTTAATGGAAGTGGATATCGATCTTTGATTGTTATATCGTTGAGTTTGCAATAATCTATATATAGTCTCTTAATTTCATCCTTTTTAGGTGTGTATAATATAGGATTAGTTGTTTGTAAGGTGGATTTTCTGATCTATTCTTTTTTTAAATTATCGTTAATGTATTCCTTAAACGTCCTCAAGTTTTTTTCCGATATTTGATAAATAGACTTAAATAGAGGCATATTTCTTTCCGTTAGTATTATTTCGTAATCCTATAGTTTGTGTTCTGGTAAAGCTTTGTAGTCTTTTCGTTCTTCGAAAAGTTTTATATATTTCCTGTATTCCACTAATATATCCGTCAATAAGGGATCCTAAGCTCGATATTCTATATCGATGGGATTGTTCGCTTTCAACTCCTTAAAGTATATATTCAGTCTTGTAGATTCGTGTGTATTTCGATAATCGTAATCGTATTGATCGAATGTCAAAGTTCCTCGATTCCAATTAATATTGGGGTTGTACTATATCAACCATAGTATGCCCAATATAATCTAGTGATTCCCCAATGGAACTATATTAAGTTATATGAACCCGTAATGTTTACCTATCTACATTTCTATTGGTTTGGTCTCTATTCATACCATTCCATTTTCAGTATCAATTAATTATTTGTCTATTAATTACAACGCATATAAATGTTTCTTTGTTTGAAACCTTATACCAGTTTCTTGCGCAGTTTTTTATACAATAAAATTTCCGATTGCTTCAGAATCTATTATAGCTCTGAGCCGGTGCTCATTAATTATAATCATTAGATTGATCTGTCCGCTATATTCTGTAGCGTTTAATTATCTATTTTGACCCGTTCGATTGATTTGATCAATTTAGTCAATTTGATCAATTTGGTCAATTAAACGATTTAATTGATCAAATAGAGAAACATTCCAACAATCTTCTTCCTCATCATTTGTAATTGTTTGACCAACTGAAATCTCGTCGTCGAATATGTTTTTCCATTTAATAGTTAAAAACAATCCTTATATAACTCGAAGAAAATATCTTATTATCTATAAAGATTATATAATTTAGACTTATATCAAATATTCATCCTTTATCTATTATACTAAATATATCTTATATATAAAATAATTAATATTGTAATAGAAGTAAATGATTTCCTATATTTCTCCTTGTTCGAGCATTTTCATATAATAATATAAGGTTTTTTCGACAAAGGAAAAATTAATTATAACTCTATACTATAAGATTCTATACTTATCGATGATTTTTGTTTTATAGATTTTTCTTTTTATAATACCTTTTATATTTAAATCGTTACTATAAATTCCTTCATTTGTTTCTCCAAATTTCCAAATTCGACGATTTCATTTGTCGATATACTATATAATCCAAAGTTCCCCTGAACTTAGCTTTCGATCGATCTACAAAATTGATTCTTCTTCTAAATCTTTTAATTCTTCGAATTGATTATCCTCCAATTGTTTTTTAAAATCTAAATCCATACAATTTAGAACATATAACTAAAGTATGAATATCGCATTAAATTGCTTTTTGCTTTTCCAAAATTTCTTATTCCAATTGAAGTTTCCTTGTTTTTTTCGACAATGAATTGCAGCTCTATATCCTGATTACCTATATTCGAAGTATAACTTTTCATTTCTACACCTATTCATTTCTTTCTTGAATAGCTTTCCTTGGATAATAGCATTCAGCTCCATCGGATCTCTATAACTTTCATTCCTAACTTAATATTATCTTCCTTTGTTTCATTTATAATTCTAATCTAAATAATTTTGGAACTTCTTGTTTCACTGATATTCGTAAAGCCGATTATCGATCTTGATTACGAGTTCTATCATTTCGTTGATATTCGTAGATTCAATACCCCTTACAAGTTTCAACTTTATATGATCCTTAAAGCCGCAATAAAAATGATTTAGCAAAGCCTATTGATCCCATCCAATTTGATTAGTATATCGTCTGAATTCCGTAGCATAATTGATTGCTACTTCGATTTGTTTTAAAGCGAATAGATTTCGTTCGACTGTTTTAACTTCATCGATATCTTCAAATACTCGTCCGATTTCTCTCTTGAATTTTGTAAAGCTTTCGAAAATGATTCGTATGATTATTATACAATGATCTCTAAACTTAATAAAGTAATCTCTAAGATAAAGTTGAATCCATTTGGTTATTTCTTCATGAAGATAAAAGAAGGCATACAGACTATAATTATCGAGAATCACAAATTTGGCAACATTGAATTTGAAATACATTTCGGTTTGGAGTAAAAAGGTTTCGAGTTCCCTTCGATTGCTATAATACTTGTCGAACATTGCTATTCGTAAGATTTCCATAATTTATACTAGGACAAAATCGACATTTGGTAATTCGATATCGCTATCGTTGTCGTCGTTATTATTATTGTTCGAAAGAATACTGATAATAGAATTTTGTGAAGATATAACGAAATGAGATATACCAAATCAATGTTTGAGCTAATAATAATACTCAAAGTGTTATACTGCTACAATCCTTTATCATTAAGAAATAATCAAGAAGTTTATAAAAAGACTATAATAATTTCTATTAAAAATCAAACAAGGACTTGATAAAAATGAAAATATAACGATTGTATTATATAATAACTATAGTATTTAAATTAATAATTGTTCTTGAATATGAAGTTCTACAAATAAAGGAATCCATTCTGCTTATATAGACCTTCATACTTGAGAATGCTAGGAGCTTTCGAAGCTCCAATGCTCTGAAAGCACTGGGAGCCTTCGAAACTCTAATGTTCTAGAAGCGTTGGAAGCCTTCGAAACTTCAATGCTCCAGGAGCACTAGAAGCCTTCGAAACTCTAATACTCCAGAAGCACTAGGAGCCTTCGAAACTCTAATGATTCATTACATAATCTGATATTAACATAGTCTGTACTCGTTTGTTCCTACGACCACCTTAATCTCATACTAATTCGATCAAATCATAACGTGTATTCATACGATCGATTATTATAAGATCCGTGATCGTAACATAAATAATCAAAGTTATATCATTAATATATAAAAGATATTCAACCGAATTCGATTGGAAAAGATCTCGAATATAAATTAGAAAAAAGATTAATAAGATTAGATTTCTTTGAAGGATTCCAATATTGATTAGTTTAAAAGCTTTAATTTGATTATTGAATGAAAATTTGAATAATCTTTCTTTCAAAAAGGATAAGATCTATATAATAAGATTAATTGGAAGATTGAGATTCTTATAAATATCTAAAAGTCGATTTTTAGATATATAATCGAAGGCTTCTTTGATATCTAGAAAAAGAATTGAGGTTTTCTTTTTGATTCTTGAATTCCTTTCGATTTCGATGATGAGTAAGATTGTTGTATCAATAACTGATTTCTTTTATTTTTTGTTCATTTGGGAATGATATAATAGATTTGTAGTTTTGGTTAAAAAGCTAAGCTTTTGAGCTAGAATTCTTTTACTAATTTTGTTTAAACAATTGAGAAAGGCAATAATTCTATATACTTTTGGAATAATATAATCTAGTTTCGAAGGTTTCTTGAATATCGTTTTTGTGATTTGTTTTCAATAAAAAGGATAATAATCAAGATTAATTAGGTTACTGAAAAGAATGAAAAAAGTTTTTGGGATTGTTTTATAAGTTCGAATAATAATCTTCTGAATGATTCTATTTAGACCTAGACTTTTTTCTTTGATTTTAGTTAAATAAGTATTAAAGAGTTCATTTTCTGTAAGTTTAGATCAATTCTATATTTTCGATTGTTTATATTCTTCTCATTTGAATATTGTAATATTTAAAAGAAAAGGGAATAGAACAAATCTGAAAACTGAGTATTTTTTTTCGAAAAAGCTTTCGAATTGAAAGAAATTGGATCGGATGTTCGGAATCCTTTCGATTTGAAGATTTTTTGTATAGAATATTGTTTTGAAAATCGTTTGGGTATTCTTTTTTTCTAGGAATTCATTTCAATGATTCTTTTTCGTTATTTTGATAACTTGAAAATAATGATTTCTTATTGATTAGTAAATTTTCTTAAATATATTGTTTTCAAAGTATCGTTTAGCATTTTTATATTCATTTGCAAATCGTTTTCGAAAAGCTTTCAATTCTGAAGATCATCAGAATTTTGCTTTTTTAATTGATTTGATTTTCGGAATACTGATTTCAATCAAATTGGTGATTATTCAAATGAATTCTATTATAGCTTTATTCAATATTTGTATTTACTTGTTTTTATTAAGAAAAGAATCAAGAGAATTGGATTCTAATATAATAATATTGAAATAATTATTAGAATTCAAGATAACTGAAATCAATAACTTTAATTGTAAAGTATTTATAAATTTATTTTAATCCATTTGTTTTGTATTAAATCTTATTAACAAAACAACATTTGTTAAACGAATTCTAGTACTTTTCATTTTAAATAGGATTTCTAAATGATCTAATTCAAGATTAGAAATCATTTGTTAATCAAATATATTAAATGAAATAGCTTTTGTAGCTAAAATGAGATTTAGAATGTTTGAGTTTGTTATATTCGTTTAATAAAAAATGTTGATATCTGATTTATTTATAATTGTAAGATTGTAGTTTTCAAATTATTCGATTAATTGATTAATATTTGAGCTTTTGTTCGAAAAAGGGTTTTATTATAAATGATGAAAATTAAAGTCTCCGATAATAATAATATAATAGAAGAGAAGAGTATCGAAAAGATATTGTTTAATAATATATCCTTTTTTTTTCGTTTGATTGGCTTCGTTATAAATATTTAGAAATTGGATCGTATAATTTCCCTTTGAAATATCGATAATTTGTATATCAGGGTCTTTTGGGGAATTAAAAATTAAAGCAACTAATAGCTTGAAACTTTTCGAGATATAAATTAAAATACAGAAACAAAGGTTTGAAAGGTGATTTGAAAAAAGTTGAATAAAACTGAAATATACAATCGATCTAATAAACAAATAATCTTTCTCAAGATTGAAAAGGATTTAAGATTCTTGAATGATTATTAGATCGATATTGAATTCCAAAATCAATTGAAAAGTATTCTTAATAGTTTGAAGATTCTTATTTAAATTGATTTGAAGAATACGAATATCATTATATAACATTAATTAGCTTTCTTTATAATTGCTTAGTATATTTTATAGATTTTCGAATTAGCTTTATATTCTCCCTGATAATTAATATACTTGATTATAAGATATTGGTATAGTTTGTTTTTTGTTTAACAAACTATACAGAAATGATTGACTGTAGAATATTTATTGCTATAGAACTCACAAGTAAAAGGTTTTCTGTAATATAATTCTTGATAACCGAATTCTTGACATTTTTGATATTGAAAGTTTGAAGAGAATGAATAGAATTTTTCTACTCTTATACTGATCTCTACAATATAAAATCTCTTTCGAATTGTTAGATCAGTTTCTTTTTCGATAATAAAAACAATGATTACTATTTTTTCTTTCTAGATCGATCGTTTAATTACCGAAGTGAACCAATAAAGAGTTCTTATTAAGGAGAGATTAGTATTGAAAGTTTTGATTTTCTCTTTGATAAGATCTATACATTTAGGTCCTGAGAATTCCTTTATAGAGATTTTGTGAATAATCATTTTGTACCAGATTTGATCCTTTTGAATCCTTTCGAATTTTAAGAACTGATTCCAAATTGATATCTTTTTTATAAGGAATTGAAAAGTAAATAGATTATTAATAGTTATAATAATATTATTATTAATTGAAATAATAATAACTAAGATGATTGAACCTTTGATTCCGGTTTTCATAAATACTTCGTTCATTAGATTTCTTATTGTAAAAGGAGAAAAGGAATCTGAATTGGAAATAAGAGGATTGATAAAAATTAAATATTTATTTGAACCATTTTTCTTTTTTTGTAATTTTTCCGGAGGATTTTGTTTATTGGTTTTGTTTTTGGAAACGATATTCCATTTGTTAGCTTTTATAATTGAAGTATAGTTAATATTATTGATTGTTGAAGATTATTTCCCATTTATAAAAAGGATATATTGATTAAAGAAATCAATTAAATGATTTATTTATATTTCGATTTTTCTAATAGTGGTTTCAAGGTGGTTGATTTGAAAGATAATAATATTAAATACTTTCGAAAGTTTTCCTTTTTCAAAGTATTCTTTAAAAATTTCGATTAGATTTAGAATCTTTGATTATTCTTCGAAGGATTTCTTTAATAAAACTACTTAAACTAGAAAATCTCTAACTTCTTCAATCACCTGTTTGACAAATAATAACTTGATTCCAAAGTTGATTGATTGTCGATGTTGTTTGTTATTGATTTTGAAAGAGATAGATTTGTTAAAGAATCGAAAAAGATCATCTGAATTAAGAATATCTAATTGATTTTGCGAATTGAAGGATTGGGTTGGGATGGAATTCAAAAAATTGAATAAGTTTTATATTGTAAAAGGGTTTTTAAATAAAAGGATTGGATTAATAATGAAGAAGTTTGATATTAAAGAGTTTAGTATCACTATTACTTATAAAGAAATAGGTTTAGAAGAAGATCCAAGAGATTTTTTTATCGGAATATCTATTATTGGATTTAATAAATTTATTTAAATTTTACAAATTTAATAAAAAAAAATTTGAAGGAAATTGGAAAGAGTTTTTATATAAATTTTCATGTAAGTTTTGTATTTTGAACGGCGGTAATAGTATTATAACAATTATTAGACCGATTCATTTGGAAACAATTGGAATGGATTTTGAGAGTATTTTTTTATTAAATAAAAAAAAGAACTGATTGTATTTCGAAGAAATTTTATTCTTCGAAATTTGTTATATGTGATTGGAGGTTTGAATTAGTAGTTAGTATAGATTATAAAAGGTTGAACTTTCTATAGCATTTCAAAAATCATATACAAATTGTGTATGGTATTAGCCTTTGATTTTGATTTGATAGTTTTTGTTATTTTGTTTATTATATTTCTTTATTATATTACAAAGTAATAAATAATCTCAGCAATATTAATAGCCTCTTCGAGTTGATATAGCTAATAGATCTTCAAGGAATCTTTGTAGCTAAGTAAGACTTCCATTGCGATCTAGCGATTGTATTATTGTATCAAGTATAAGAAGAAGGAATTTTTTTTTTCAAATTTCAATCAAACTTAATTTCTTTTTATTTATTTATTTATACTTATTTCAAGATGTTATCAACAAATACCAATCTAAATATTGAGCAAAGGGGTTCTCATTATTTAAAAACATTAAGATTCGATTATATCGTCAATAGTTCAAGAAAGAGATCATTCTCTCCAGATGGTTCTCGAAGTATGTAAATACTAGTAATTATAATTTATTATCATTTTAATTTTCATTTAGAGCATCCTATTATAATCGACAATAGTATTGAATCAAAGACCAAGATAAAAGTATCATTACGAAAAAGGCAGCAAATAAATTATCAAGATCCTTTCGAATCAGCTTATCCTACTTTTAGCAAATTCTCCGAGATTAACCAACTTTTGAGATCAAATAAGAAGATTGTTGTAGTTAGTAGTGCTAGCATATCAGTCAAAATAAGTTGTGAGTTAATCCTTTGTATCATTATTCATAACGTTGACTTTTTGAAGTTCCTATATTCGAGGAAATGTAGAAGTTTAAATAAACTTTATATTGATCCTTTTATTCCTTTTTGAACGAAACGGCTTTTTTTCATTCAACAATTTTCAGTATGTTCGAAATCCTACAATCAGTTCAATTTCAATCAATACCGTTCCATCAAATTATGAATAATCTAGCAAACGAAAATCGTCTTCTTCGGTATATTACACAAAACATAAACTGTTTAGAGCAAAAATCTTCTAATCTCAATGCCAAGATTTTAAGACTTTATGATCAGATCGATCAGGTGAGATGTGAGATATACAATAGGGTTTATTCATTTCATTCTTTATTCTTTCTTGGAACTGATTTGTAAGACTATCAACAATGTATTCACAGAAATCAGCTACAGATTTCGAATAGACGACGAGCACTTTCTATTGGCAAACTCAAATCTGATGTACTTCTATATAGGAACTTTTATTCGGATGATGACATTTTCGATATCATCAATCAAGATCTTGCAATATATTCTGATTTGGTATTAATCGTTGAAACAAAACTGCGAATATTGAGAGCTTGAGAAATTGCTATAAGGCTATATAAAGCTGCCCGGAGAGCCGGCGGAATGGCTGTTTGGATCGGGTATAATAATCCTTTATCAAAGTCTCTTTTTGATTATATAATCCGAGGAGATTGTTATGAAATGATATTGTTTTTATTGTCGTCAAAGGAAAGGATTTAGGCTAATCATATATAAATAGTATACAGGAGAGCTAGTATATTCGTACCTTTATTATTCAATATGGTAGAAGAAACTTCTATTTTCTTTTTCTTTTCTATTGATTTTAATAATAAAACATTTTATCCATTATATTCTACACATTAATCTAAAAGAAAGATGTTCCGTTATTCTGGAGAATATCCTGTACCCATCCTGTTTGCCGATTTGAAGGTTTTATATTCAAATACTTGTAGCACTTCAAGAATTATATACAGATTATATATAGTATCAATCTTCGATCTTAATCAATAAGTTTATCAGAAAAATCAGAAGATAACTTGGTATATTTTAATCAGGGTTTCGATTACAAACGGGCGAGAAAAAGCAACCAATATTGTAGGTGCTATTCCGTGTGACCTGCGATATTGAGATGTTTGCTTGTTTTGATGTATTAATTTGGCGACTGTGTGCATGCATAATGCATTTTCTTATTAGAAATTCTGTTCAGAAAACTTAAACACACCTTTAAACACTCCTTGTGTGATCTGTCATTTACCCTTGTTCACCCTTTATCCACAATCCTACCATATCTATCTAACATATCTTCATTTCACTTACTCAGTTTCTCCCTTCTTTATCTACCTCCCCATTAAATACAACCCCTCTTATCTACCTTACTACTACGATAATATCATATCCTACTACCACAATAGTATACCATCTCTAATCCAATATTGAAGATCTATAAAGCATTACCCCTACCTCTATTATGATCCTTTTGATAACCAGGAAGAATTATACGAAACCTATCAGCCCTCCATCGACAAATACTCTTGCCCTGAATACAAACAACGCTTTACACAAAAACTATCCCTTGAAATTCATTAGTACAAAAGCTTGTATACCCACTGCTACAATTATAATATCATCTCTCCTACAAGATTTCTAAACATATTACACATACAATTGCATTCTCTTATCCAAATGATAACACTATCCTCAACAATACAATTCCGATACTACAATTACAAACGAGATTTCAAAAATGAAAGAGCGCTCACAAATCATTTTCATTATAACCAAATATACACACTGCAAAAGAGAACCGAAAAAAAGAATATACAAAAACAACAAAATGAAAACGATCGACGAACAAAGTACAAGAAATGCTCAAGAACTTTCAAAAATTGAATTATATTGAAACAACATCTGATATCGGTACAACATAAGCCACTGAGCAACATCAAATACATAACAGATACGGAATACAAAAAGCATTTTAATTGCCCATCGGTCCAATTGCATCATTTGAAGGCTGGAAGATATATATCTGAGATAACGAAGATGAAACTGAATACAGCTATTGTAACGAATGATATTAAAAGAATTATAACTTCAGAAAAACATACAATACAATAACTACTGAAGGACAACACATCTGAGACTTCGATATCGCAGATTCGAAGTCCGATACTCACCCCAACCTCAACCGAATTCCTCGACTCCTATTCATCCTCTACGATTCTCACGCTTACACTCACTTCCACTCTCTCAACTAGCACAAACTTCTACTCTATGCACACCCTCTGGCCTCGCGCTTCGTATAGCTATCAAACATGCCCTCTCTGCCCCCTTTCCTCTACTCGCAAATTCAAGCATGATGCACTTCAACAACATTTTTCATCAAGCATCCACAATTTGTCCTTGCCTTTATCAGTACTCGATAAGACATCATTCCATTGCTCGCATATCTTAATGTATAAGGAAAGTAAGAAGGCTATTTCACAATTCTCTACTATAAATAAACTGGCGCAGTATCTTGAGAGCAGTACTTGTAATGAAAAAAAGACAACTTTGAAGCGTATAATAGAGTATATACAAGAGAAAATAAAAGGTATAGGATTTGACGAACTGAAACTGTTAAGCTAGAGGTTTATATTTCCATAGATCCACTATTTTGTTATTGTTTAGTAAGGGGAGCTTTGTATCCTGCGCATATTGTTATCAATTGTAATTGTAGTCTTAATTTTTCCCAAGCCTAAATGCGAGTGTACAGCTGGTATATTCCATGTTATTTAATCCTAACCGATAGAAATATTAGGCCCTCCCTATATTTTGCCATTTAATATTTGCAGGAAGGTTGATCGAAGGCCAGTTGTGAAGAATCATTCTACTGCGGCTCCTAACGCAAGCAACCATTAAAGCGTTATTATTATTATTATTATTCCATTTACGTCCTTTTTCAGTCAATGACTATGCAGGACGGTAGAGATCTTAAGGACCTCTACAGCTATTGAGTTATGATGTATTTTTACATGCTATTGGAGATACAGTGTGTAGGTTGGGAGTTGCTAAACAATAATTGGAGGATCTGTGCCTCATCCCTCAGTTGCGAAAAAGGAACCATTAAAGCGTTTGATGTAGCCTACGGAACAACTTTACTTCGTACAATGGATATTTTATTTAAGAACTGTAACCTTACTTAAGATCTCAACATAGAATAATCATCGCTTTTTTGTCTAGTACTACGTGCTTCTCTGGTAGTAAACGCTGTTTTCTCTTCCGGTTTGGACATTGTACAATACGCTTGTAACAGAACGATAAAGTGTACGAATCTAAAGCTGAAGAAAGGGATGCGATGATTCAACACCATCCTACGAACCTGTAATTTATTTATAGAGCCAAGATTGAATCAGACTGAAGCTGGACAAAAGTCGTACTTTAAAAAGGAGCGGTACTGGGTGTAAAGGTATCGTGAATTTGGTCCGGAATAGAGGATTTATCAATCGAATAGAGATAAAAACTACCCGATAATCAACGAAACAACGATCGAATTCGAAGCGGAACTATCTTTACGAATCTGCAATGAGATGCAAAACCTGAGAACTATTTTAAGGAGTATTTCAAAACGGATTGCCTTTACGAATCTGTATGGAAGTAGAGCCTAAAAAGGAAAGCGTTGTGTCGACGATTGATAGGGTACCTTTGGGGTGCTAATGTACAAAGTTTTGACGATCCAATATTACATACAATCCCGGGATTGGAAGTTTACAGATGGTTAAGGGGAGTAATCGAGAATGTACAAAGATTGTGATAGAATCTTATTGAAGTTGGCGAAAGTATAGACGGATTAGAGATGAAGAGACGCTTTTGATATTTTGCTATACGAATGTATAAGAGCAGTATCACGATAGCAAAGGAACTTTCGAACGAAAGGAACGTTTTTAGCACTTTTCATTCTTGCACAAAGCATTCGGTAAATATTACAGCAGCGAATGAGTTCTGACAGAAGTTACCTTACGATATATATATACAACGTATTCCCAACCCTCCATATCATCGATTACAAATTATACACTAAAGAAATAAACTTTGCAGACTACGCTTTGGTTAGTAAACTGGAAATGCTATATTTTAAGTTGCTTAACTAAAAATTAAAACACAGCAAAGCTTGCAAAATACGATCGACCTTATTGTACAAAAGAGATCTAGCAAGGTAACGCGAAACGATACACAAACCGCAGAGCGTAGTATATAATGATAACGACAGTGATACTGTCTATATAGCTCAAGAGGACGGATGCGCGTGTCGGTCTACAATAGGGTACTATAGGGCAGATGCCGGGTAGGCTTAGGGAGCAAACAGGGTAGGGAGTGTGAGAAGCTCTGTTTTGGCCTGGGGCAGAGCTCTTCGAACTATTTAAGAACGATACTTGATAGGGGGAAGCACGGTAGGGAAGCCGTGAGCTCTACTTGTATTATATATCCCAGTCTAACTTATGTATAATCAATTCTATTCTGCTTTACAACTACAAAACCGTCTACAATATAATATAATAGAGCCTGGGCACCTGGAAAAGATAGAGACGCTTGATCGTGAAATTTTTCCCTTTGGGGTTTTTGACAATTATAATATCGGATCGCGGATCAACAATACTATAAACAATTAGGAACAAAGAATTTATTTATTTATTTTGATAATCATTACAAAATCATTATCTCTATAAACCTTTGGATTCTTTTGGAGTATTGATATATACGATTGTTTATTTTCTCTTTAATTATCGAGTTTCGATTTGTATAAATATTTGTATATATAAATATAGCAGGGAATTATGTTTCATATATAGGTGTACTGTATTATCTTTCGATTTTTTAATTTAAATAATAATCTTTTATTTGGAAACTTAAAGATCGATATTTTTTTGAGTTTATAAAATATCAAATATAAATTTGGTAAGGGATATATGTATTATTTTAGGATTAGACCCTTTTGGAGGCAATGCTTTGCTGTTTGTTAGGTTCAGAGATTCGATATGGAGGCAGGTAAATTGTTATAGGATATAACTTTGTAAAGAATGAAGGGGGATATTGCTTTTGTGGAAATTTTGGATGGGATTGAAGATGAAGATGGAGATAGGTTTTACAGACGCAATGCTTTGATTAGGATCTTGAATCCGTATTTTCGATATATTGGATGAAGTATAGATCCTCCAATTATTGTTTGAAAACCATTTACTTACAATCTGTATTTCATCAAAACTCCTCACTTGTATATAGACATAAAAACTATTTCTCCAACTGCTAGTATCTTTAGGATGCTAGCCGTCCTATATAGTCATAGACTGATACAGGACGTTAATGGAATAATAATAATAAAGCTGAAGAAAGAAGGAAGGAAAAAAACTAAACTACAAGATGAAAGTATGGATATCCTATTCTGCCGGGCGGTGGGTCTACACGTGACACACTGGTACCATATCGTCACAACACTTTCTAAAATCCGGCATTACTTTCGACCGCTCAAAGTCAATCCTTCCTATATCAATAGCCAATGATAGCTAGGTTATTGGGTACCAACGGTATTCCGAATTCTGTTTTTTATTGGCTTATGCATTTGACACTGTGACAGTTGAGAACCTCACGTGCTAATCATATAATATACAATCATGTGTGTATATAGGCTTAACTAGTATTTCAGGAGAGGGTTTCCGCTTCTCTTCTGTCTTCTCTCTTTAGTTGGAAATCCTATACGCCAGTGTATCAAATAATTATACATAATCGTCATCGCTTATTTACGGCTTTCTTCGGTGTTAGATTTAAAAAGGCCTTAGTAGCCTGGCTAGCTTGTTTACCATCACATGACGTTTGTCACGTGATTTTATGTCGCACTATGCCAAGGATTGGTTGGTTGGTTGGTTGGTTATTTTATACACGGTTCCAGCTGCCTAATCAGCCGCTATAGGCCTCCAATACTGCGCAGTTTGGATACTGTAGCCGGGAAATACGCATAATCAGACACGTTAGAGATTCTTGGCGAAGGAGAGTGTTTGAACTTATCGCACCTATCGTAGTGATCCTTCTTTTATCTGGCCAATTATTCTCCGATCTACCGATCCACGGTGGCCTATACCGGCCATTGTCCTTTTTCCATTCCAGCGGTTGTTTCATAAGGGCCCGCCGCTGTTCCATCTCCACCTTCATCTTGCACCTGCTTCTACATTAAGTGAAATCCACACACACACATTTGCTAACTTGACCTTACAATAACGATACCAGTACCAAAGGTGACGCTGCGAATTACGGATTGACGCGAGGGCTGTCCTCCACACCTTGCCCTAGACTTCCAGATATTGGAAACTCACATGTCCCGAGCTATAGGGTGTATGACGGACCTCCATCACCACAGCCACGATCGCTTGTGAGTTTCATACGAAGTCAGCTCTATAACAGCCTAAACTATCCAATTTCCAACTGTCGGTCCCAGTCCATGTTCATCCGCATTGCGCGGCCATCTGGCGAGGCTGCCAAGAAGATACAGGGACGATCGCGGCCACTGCCGAGGCTGAGAACGAAAACCGGGTGTTTGACGTGTATGTGCTTCTATTCACCCTTCTGCATTTATTTTAGCGTGCTTAATGCTCATTCATTGTTCAGGCAGGCAGCGGCGGAAGAAATGTGATGAAAGCAAGCCACGTTGCATGAATTGCACTCGGAATAAGGTTGATTGCCGCTGGGAAGAGACACCCTTCAGACAATGCAGCAATGGTTATGAAATGCACAAGCCATTCGATAATACAGCATCGTCATCCTCGTATACTACGTCAAGTGACACGCTTTCCGATCTTCCTAAGCCGAAATGGTTGAGTGTACTCTGTCAAACTGATGGAAAGCCACGACATTCGAACCACTACCCCAACCCTATCAAAAGTCCTTCGGAAGATGACCATTATCTCATGCTCGTATATTATCAGCGTGAGGTCATACCAAGCACAACTCACAAGTATGCACACCCTGGATACTTCGATTACTCGTATCAGTTCTCATGGTTATCGACGTACCCAACGCTTTCGATTGCAACAGCCGCGTCAGCCGCGATGCATCTCTCGATGACACAGCCAAGGTACAGAAATATTGCCTTAAAATACTACAATAAGGCCATCCGTGGAGTACGGCAAATGATCTCGGAAGGCGTTGTGGACGGTACCGAGGATTGGATACTCGGAACTGTGATCCTGTTTGATTTGATAGAAGTGAGTACGCACATGCCTTTGTTGAATCCTGCCAGGGGGGAATCCAAAATTTTGTTGATACCACAATAGAGATGGAGGTTAGACGGCCTTCCAAATGCCGGCGAGCAACATCTTCTCACCGCTATTCACTTGTTCAAAACTCGTCGGCAGCATAAAAAAGTTGCTCAGACCAGTTCTCAGGTTGGATTTGAGCGGCTCTGCGCCGAATCGATCCTCTATCACTCTGCCCATATCCTGCTTTCTTCGGACCACAGCATCCTCGAGTCTCATCTGGGCCTTATCCGCGAGCTGAAGGGCACGTGCGAAGCCATTCCATTTCCTGACTCGACCGTGTGGTCTGTTTCTCCGACTCTGGGTGTTCCTTTTGCCGTATTTGAGCTTATCCTACAGATTGCTATCCTGTGCCGGTCCAAGTCCTCTACTGCAAGTTTCGGGTCTTTCTGGCAGCAGCTCAATGACCTGGACATGACTCATAGGAGCGTCCCGCCCACTAATAATCGTAATGACGAGATTGGGGCGCAGAACTACACATTTTCCACTCAGCTGTACATTGTTGCGGCCAAGATTCTCCTCAGCTGCGCTTTCGAAGCACAAGTCAGTCCAGCCGCACTTCGAACTCTACTTCAAGATGGTATTTTGACGGTCGCGATGGTCGACACTTCGACACCGTTAGGCAGGTTCTACTGCTGGCCTGTTTCGGTGCTACGATCGATTGCGGAAAGGGAAGCCGAGGTCATTTTCCTGGATCAAAAGTTGGCTAGCATAGAGAATGCTTCTGGATGTGGATATACACGCACGCTTATGGACGACTGTAAAATGGAGAGAGCAAGACGAACGGTGGATTAATTTAAACTCGCGAATGAATACAAATTACCTCTTACATACAATTCTTCGAAATACGCCCTTTTTATTATTTACATTAACTAAACAAATCAATTCAAATTGAATACAATTATCCCCAAAAAAATTGAACCAATAATTATTGTGATACTATCGTCACCATTCAAAATACGAAACTTATACGAAAAATTGTATGAAAACCGAAGGTTTTTTATCCTTTTATTTTTTTATAATAAATAATAAAATCATTATAACCGATACAATCTCATCTAACTTTCCAAGAATCATTTTAGGTATTTTAATTCAAAAAAATCACACAATACCATCTATTGAAAAAGGATCCAGCAATCCCCCATTCATCCTCTTCAATCCAACCCCTTTTTAATCCTTCAATTCTCAAACCCAATATAATATTCTCAGCTCTAATAACCCCTTCAAATCATTTATTAACCTCCCATCATTCCAATTCAACAATAAACGAAGATAGTAATTTAATCAATTAGAATTTAATCTTACAAAATCAAAAGAAATTATTCAAAAAACTAGAGATCTTTTTATTTTAATTATTTCTTTGGAAAAGGAAATCGAAAAACAATCCAAGATTTTAAATCTAATCGAAATATTTTGTGAATATCTTGAAAAAGAGAAATTTATAAAAATATCAAATATTATTATATTACAAATCTTCTATTTGGAAAACATTATCAAAAAGATTGAAAAACAAATTAATTATCTTTTCAATCTTTTCAATTATTCAATTATTCTTTCAACAAATCCTTCAACAGTTAGCAAAATAAGTTATACTTTTATTATCAAAATTATAAAAGAATGAAAAGTAATTATAAAAGGAAATCTTATAAAACAAAGGTTTACAAAACAAAAGGAAGATATTTTTAGCAAATAATTAATTCTTATTAATTTATCTCTTTATCAATCAATTTCCTTTATATTATTACAAACAAAAAATAAGATTAATGAAGCTTTTAGAAAGGCTGATATCAATGGATTTATCATTTCGGTTATTATTACAATTAAAAGCAACAATATTATTTTAATCATTAATAGTTTTTTCAATATATAATTCCTAATCGAAAAGAAAGAAATCTGGAATCAAATCATCCGATCAGAAAGAATACAAATCGATAAATTATAGTATAAAGTTATTATTTATAAAATTCCAATCAAGGAATTTTCAGATCTGAAAGGTATAGATCTGATTAAAGAAGAAATTAAGACTTTTAATTCAGGTTTTATTTTTATAAATACTTCTTATTAATTCACCAATACTTTCAAAAAAGTTAATTAATAAGAAGAAACAATAATCATTACATTTGCTATATAAAAGGAAATAAAGACAGCTATTCGAAAAAAACTATATATTATTGATATTAGTATTAGAGTTGAACGATTTTATTCTTTTATCTTTTCCTTTTAATACAATAAATATCAAGGATTCGATTACAACGAATTACATTACAAAAAACCTTCAATTTGTAAACTCTATAGTAATAATCATATTATAATCGATCATTTTTATTTAATTTGTTAAGCTAAAAGCAA
This sequence comes from Sclerotinia nivalis, assembly GCA_029531795.1. Taxonomy (NCBI): domain Eukaryota; kingdom Fungi; phylum Ascomycota; class Leotiomycetes; order Helotiales; family Sclerotiniaceae; genus Sclerotinia; species Sclerotinia nivalis. Next base: position 1,765,164 of record JAPEIS010000003.1, read on the forward strand.
ATCCTATCAATATTTAGTGATTAAATATACTAATTGCAAAGGAGAATATAAAGCTAGTTCTAAAACATGCGAAATATATCAAGCAATTATTCGGAAATCTAATTAATATTATACAATAATATTCGTATTCTTTAAATCAATTTAAATAAAAGCCTTTAAGCTATCGAAAATGCTTTTCAATTTGTTTTAGAATTCGATATCGACTTTATAATCATTCAAGAATTTTGGGTCCTTACAAATTCTAAGAAAGATTACTTTTCAATTAGATCGATTATTCATTTTAACTTTTCCTAACTCATTTCAAATTATCCTTCGAATCTTTATTCCTGTACAATAATCTATATCGGGAAGAATTCAAACTATTAATAATCCTAATCTTCAACTCTTCCAAAAATCCAGATATTCAAATTATTGATATCACTTAAGGAAATCATACAATTTAACTCTTCAATGTTTACAACAAAGTTGATCAAACTAAAGAGAAAAATTATACAATCGAACGATACTTTTTCAATACTCCCTTTTCTCATTATACTATTCTTACAAAAGATTTCAATTTTTATTACCCTTAATGGAATCCCTTTTCCAACAAAAGCTCAAATGCCGATCAATTGATCGAATAGTTTGAAGATTATAATTTTACCTTCCTTAATAAAACAAAGATTAATACCTTCTATCGAACGAATATAACAAATCCAAACGTTTTAAATTTTATCTTAGCTATTGAAACGATATCCTTCAATATTATTGATTAGCAAATCCTTCCTAACCTTGGATCAGATTATTTAGAGATCTTATTTGAAATGAAAAGCATTGGAATCTATTTAATAAATATTATTTCGTTAGCAAAATTTAATATAAAACAAACGGATTGAAACAAATTTACAAATATCCTCGAATCAAAACTATCGTCTTTAATTATCTTGAATTCTAATGATTACTTTAATATCATTATTTTAGAATCTAATTCTTTTGATTCTTTTCTCGACAAAAACCAACAAATACAAACATTGAATAAAGCTACAATAAAATTCACCCGAATAATCACCAATTCGGCTGAAATCAGTATACCGAGAATCAAGTCAACCAAAAAAGCAAAATTTTGATGATTTCCAGAGCTAAAAGCTTTTCGGAAACGATTTGCAAATGAATATGAAAATGCTAAACAATACTTTAAAAACGATATATTCAAGAAAATCTATTAATTAACAAAGAATTATTACTTTCAAACTATTAAAATAACGAAAAAAAATTATTGAAATGAATTTCTTAAAAAAGAGGATATCTAAACGATTTTCAAAGCAATATTCTATATGAAAAATCTTCAAACCAAAAAGATTCCGAATATTCAATCCAATTCCTTTCAATTCGAAAACTCCTTCGAAAAGAAATGCTTAACTTTTAGATTTGTTTTATTCCCTTTCCCTTTAAATATTATAATATTCAAATGGAAAGGATACAAATAATCGAAAAAGTGGGATTGATTTAAATTTACAGAAAATGAATTTCTTAATATTTGTTCAATTAAAATCAAAGGAAAAATTTTGGATCTAGATAAAATCATTTAAAAGATCGTTATTCGAATTTATAAAGTAATCCCAAAAGCTTTCTTTATCCTTTTTAATAATCTAATTAATCTTAATTATTATTCTTTTTGTTGAAAATAAACTATTGAAGTGATATTTAAAAAATCTTCGAAATCAGATTATATTATTCCAAAGGTATGTAGAGTTATTGTTCTTTTCAATTGTTTAAACAAAATAAATGAAAGAATCCTAATTCAAAGGTTTAATTATCTAGTCGAAATTATAAATCTATTGTATCATTTTCAAATGAATAGAAAATAAAAGAAATCAGTTATCGATACAGCAATCTTGTTTATTATCGAAATCGAAAGGAATACAGAAATCAAAAAGAAAACCTTAATTCTTTTTTTAGATATCAAAAAGATCTTCGATTATATATTCAAGAATCGACTTTTAGATATCTATAAAAACCTCTATCTTTCAATTAATCTTATTGTATAGATCTCGTCATTTCTAAAGGAAAGATTATTCAAACTTTCGTTCGATAATCAAATCGAAATTTTTAAATCAATCAATACCGGAATCCCTTAAGGGAATCCAATCTCATTAATTCTTTCCCTAATCTATATTCGAGATCTCTTCTAATCGAATTCGATGAAACATCTTTTGTATCACGGGCTCGGCAGGCAGGATCGTAATACAGAATAACAGGTCTCTTTTTATTAACAAGATGTAGCTCGAGGAGTTATGATTCTACAATAGGGCAATTCCTTAAATATAATTTGTACGAAGGCTAGTCCCGATCGGGGATTAGCCGTCGCTTATCCGGCGCCTTGATCTTATTGGTCGAGGCCGGGCGGTTCTGTATGTTTATACAACGGATCCCGAGCGGTTCTGTATATACTATATAGCGATCCTGTGATAATATCCCTCTTTTTAAGATCGAACTTCGTTGAGATAGTTAAAAGGGCCAAACTTACCAGGATAGCGATAATGGTAATTACGGATCAGTTCTTGAGTATTATTCAAATACTTTATAGATTCTTCGATAGACATATTGTAGTTTATTCAACGGATAATATACTTTAAATAAGGATTTGTTTCGACTTCGATGTTCTCAACAGAAATCTAGGATTTCCTTTATATCGAATTGTTCGATTCCTTTTACTTCGATAAAGGGAGGGGATGGGTTTTGTTGATTCGGAATAGAATCATCAATAGCAGAGCATAACAGATTAATATAAAATATCAGATAGTTCTTTATAGATACAAAGAGTTCCAATTTGTAAGTATAGGATTCTATAACCTTCAGGATCCGAAAGGGATTCAGATTCTTCTAATCCAATTTTTTCTAAAGGTGAAAAATTCGGATGTTTTTCGAATTGAGTTAAATTAGATCTCCAGAACGATAATAACAAACAAGTTTGCAATAGGAATCGATGTTCTTGGAATATCAGGTTTGATTTGTGATCAGTTCAGTTTTCAGATGATTAACAATCGATTTTATCTTTTCGACGAATTTTTTTGTATCCAAAATTCCAAAGTAGTTGATCAGTATAGTAAATTCGAAGTTCATTTGAGGGTGGAATTCGTAGTTCGCAAAAAACAACATCAGATGGGAGCTTTCGAATCAAACAGAATTGATTGAGAATTCGGTTATCGGTAGTCATTTGGATTAATCATTTTACAGGTAGGAAATATACAATCGAAGGTATTACTCAAGTATAGTATTTGTTTGTTCAATTTGGTTATCGGTTTTTGAATAGTAGGTTATCGATAGCCTCGAGGTAGTGTTTAGGTGTTTACAGATATACTTCCAGAAATCAGAAATAAATTGGATTCCATAGTTGGATATAATAATCTATAGCAGATTGTGAAACTTTCATATATGCTTCAGGAATAAATGGGATATTTTTTCGGAATTATAGGTTCCTCGATAAAACAAAAAGTGTTTCATTTTAATCAATCGATCGATTATTACAAATATCGTATTATATTCAAAGCTTTTCGGAAGATGGATAATAAAATCGATCAAGATATCTCTTTAGGTTTATTGTGGGATTAGAAAAGGATGTAGGACTTCTTTTTGTTTTTTGCAGTTCGGGATTGTTCAATAGTAATTATAACAATTATATATTCAATAGAATATATAATCATAATAATCTAACCAATAGTAATTCCAGGATAACAATTCAAAGGTATGAGTACAATGTAGGTATCCAGCAGCCGAAGAATCGTGTATCAAACGAAGAATTTCGGCTTTCAGAAGATCGTGATCGGAAATATAAAACTTTCTATAATAATACAATAGATTATTGTTTTTAGTATATTTAACTAGAGTGATTTTCGGATATTTAGAGATATTCTTTTGTAAAGCTTTTAGAATTGATATCAAGAATAGATCAATCAAATATGCTTCGATAAATAGAGATTTCAATTCTTCAAAAGATTCAAATAGGATAACTGTTACGGGTTCATCTCTCTTCACCTGCACGTGATCATGTGTGCCTTAGGCACATATGCATACACTCACTTCTATATAGTCAGGTCACCTCCTTGACCTTCTTCCCCTCTTCGTAGTACAACAATAGATCAACCCTACACATACCTTTTCCCTCACCGTGATAATAACAGGTTCGGATTCTTCAAGATTAGTAAATGTAAAGGATGTTAATTCAAAAATCTGAATAAAAGTCGAAAGCAAAATAGATTCAAGATAGATTTGATTATAAATTGTAATTGTAAAACGGACTTTTTTCTTCGAAACAATAACGAAGAGTAAATCTATATCAAGATTTTCGATTTTCAAGACAATCTAACTTTGGTATAATAAGTGTTCATTTTTCTCTTGAAGCAAATCCTTTGATTTTCTAATCAAAGTATCAAGCTTAGCTTTTTGCTTTTCGAGCCGATATATGATTTTGAAATTGAATCGGAACAAGAATTCGGATTAACAGGCTTGACAATGGTTCAATAACTTCGTTGTCGTAAAGTATTCTAGATTCTTATGATTTGTAATAATCTTAATCGGAGAAAGAACGCTTTTTAGTTCGGGGCGCCATTCTTCGAAACAACAAATAATTGCCAGCAATTCCTTATTATAAATCTCGTAATTGTATTCGATCATTAAATACTTTTTTGAGAAGAATACAACAAATTGTAATATTCCTTCATCATTATATTGAAATAATACTCCAACGGAAACAAAATCTGATACATCAGTTTCTACAATCATATCTTTTTCTCAATCGAAGAAAGCTAGAACAAGTGTTGTTATAAATACAGACTTCAAATTGAGAAATGATTCCTTATAAGTAGAGTTCTAATTGAAGGCTATATCATTCTGGATCAGGTTTACTATCGAACGAATTATCTTCGAGAAATCGCAAACGAATCGTTGATAAAAGTTATTAAAGCTTATAAATGTCTATATATCTATTAAATTTCGAAGTATCTTCCATTCGACGATCGTTTTGATCTTAATCGAATTCATACAGATCCCTTTTCTTTTTACAATCAATTCTAGAAACTTGATTTCGAGCTTCAGAAACTCGTATTTGGATAGATTGATATATAGCCTGATATATTCCAAAACGATTAGTACCTTCTATATATACTTTATATATTCGAAACAGATCTTACTATAAATCAGAATATCATTCAGATAAGCAATATAGAATATATCCAGATATTCCTTCAGGGTATTGTTGATGAAACACTGAAATGTTGTTGGGACTCTGATAAACCCGAACAGTATTACTAGAATCTCAAACAAACCGAATCGGGTCCGAAATACAATCAGATATTTTTAGTTTTCTTTAATCCTGATATTATTAAAAACAAAAATGATATCGATCTTAATGAAATACTTTATTCCTTTCAGATTATTCAAAGACTTCTTAGTTAAAAACAATAAATATCGGTCTTTAACAAATAGATTATTCAATATACAATAATCTATATAGAATCGTAGACTTCTATTGGATTTCTTGACAAACAGAACGAGCAAAGCGGAAACAGACAAGCTTAAACGGATAAATCCTTTTGTTAGATTCTTTTGTAATTATTCTTACAGAACTTTCAATTTATCTTAGGATATTGAGTAAAGAATTTCAAATGGTAATTTGGCCTCTTCTTGTAATCGGATATTATAGTTATACGAATAATATAGCAGAAGTTTATCGATATTGTATAGGGAAAAAACATTAATCCATTTTCGAAATTCAGTAAATAGATCTTCGGGTTTCGGATCCTTTTTCTTGCTCAGAATATCCTCGATCATTTTAATATTAGCTTGGAAAAACTAATAATCTCTTCAAGTATACATAAAGCAAACTCGTATTGAAACGATTACTATATCTCGGGTTTTTAAAGCTTCGAAACAGAACAACAAGTAAACTAAATAGAACTTGGCAGGGATATCGAACAAAACTCGGACACTAATCAATTATATAAAAATATTACAAAATTTCCGATAATATTCGTTATTGAAACGAAAAATGATCGATACAAATTCGATTCGGGGATTATACTTTTTTAGCTAAATCATTCTCAAGACGATTGAATAATGAATCAATTTAATTATATAAATCTTCGATCTTTTCTTAATATAATCATTGATACGAAAATCGATTAGAATATAACAGCATATTTGGTTTTCAGATAGGACTTTCCTATCGAATCTAATAACTTCGAAAGAACAATTTGTAGATCGAGAAATTAAAAGACTCGATTCAATTTCGATCTACAAAAGTATAGTCTTTGCAATTGTTATTCATTATAATATAGATCGAATAGAATCGATCAAAAGTTAGCAGAACAGTGACAGACAATATCATCAGATTAACTCGATTGCTTATCTCTTCAACAAAAGATAAACTCTCGATCGTAACAACGAATAAACGAAATATATACAATAGATTTGTTTGATAACGATTTATATCAGACAAACGCCATTTCCCGAATTCGGGGAATCAGAAGGAGACAGATTGTACAGGGAAATCATTTACAAATAGAACGGAACAGGGAATCGAATAGAAGATTGAATAAAGGATAATAGGACAGGACTATTACAATCGATTCGAGTTTGAATAGAATAGTTATCAAGGAACAAACAGTTTTTAATTATATAATTAATAGATCTATAATAGAAATATTCCCCTCGATCTTATCGAATTATACATTTCTGGGAACTAAAATCCATTGGATCTTTAACGAGAATAGAAACAATAGAGATTCGATTAATTGAATCTGAATTCTGAATAGGAGTACAAATTGGCAAAACAATGGAGATCCGAATAACATTAATAGGGTTCATCAAGTATAGACAACAGCTTTCAAGAATTTATACAAATATAACAAATGTATTAGCATTATTCGTCGGGGGTTTAACAGTAACGATCTGATTCTTTAGTTTATTTGATAAAGTTTGTTCTAGTAAGACAATCAAGATGCTATTGTTATTGGTCATTCCGGCCTTTAGGGCTAATTTCTGGAATTCAGTATAGAAGATATAGAAAAACAGATTCTTTTGTTTCAAAGTAAACAAGTTCTTTCGGATTTCGATAGATTTATTATGATTTCTATAAACTCTTTTTAGTATTTTCAATAAGTTTTTATAATCGTTTAATCTAACAAATTCTTCTTTGGTATTATATAGACGAATTTGTATAGCGATAGGTTCAATAAATCTTCCAGTTATATAAATCAGATAGAAATACAACGAAGTATAACAATCAAAATTGGTATATATCTTGTTCTGTATTTGATCGATGAATCGATCAAGGTTGGTTTTAGTTCTATCGAAAAGCATAGAATCAGAAAGTTTTTTGTTCAATTGAAGTCTTGATACAAAGACGACAAAAAGCAATTCGACAATAGATAAAGATGTAATAGAAACAAACAAATCAGTAGAAGTAGAAACAAACGAAATAGAGAAATCAAAAGTTGATTGTAGGATCAGTAGAAAACAAGGATAAAAAAGGTGAATCATCAATTTATAATTCTTCTTTTTCTATTATACAAATATAGCTTTTTTGATTTGCAAATCAAGAACAAGTTTTTGATTGGTAGACTATAGATTGATCATTTCCTTTTCCGTTTCTGAATTATATTCGTCTAGAATAACGAAATATTGATATTATACAACAATATCATTCGTTATTGCAATAGCAAATTCTTCGGGGGAGCCGGATTGGCTCAAGGGATATAGATGGGTCGATATCGTAGAAGTATTGATATATTGAAAGGAGCTATATAGTATTACGAATTTGGCAAATAAAATTGTAATACAGAATAACAGATCTCTTTTTATTAACAAAATATAACTCGAGAAACTACAATTCTATAACAAAGTAATTTCTTAAATATAATTTATACGAAGGCTAATCCCGATCAGGGATTAACCGTCGCTTATCCGATGCCTCGATCTTATTGGTCGAGGTCGGGCGGTTCTGCACGTTTATGCAGCGGATCCCGGGCGGTCCCGTATATGCTATACGGCGACCCCGTGACATTTTGTATATTAATGATATAACTTTAATCATTTATTCTTCAAATTGAAAAAAAAACATTCTTTTCCTCGAAAAAGCAATCAAACAAATTTATACTTTCAATAAGAAAAACACTATCCAATTCGATTTAACAAAAACGGAATTAATATATTTTTTTATATTCAAATATATTAAAGATACTTTAATCAAACTTTCAAATTTAGAAATTGTATAATCTTCATCATTGATTAAATAATTAGGAATATAATTCGATCTCGATTTCAATTTCAAATAGTATATTGTTATTCGAATGTTACGCCGCTACAATCCTTTATCATTAGAAAATGATTAAGGGGCTTATAGAAAAACTATAATAATTTCTACTAAAGGTCAAACAAGGGCTTGGTAAGAATGAAGATATAACGATTGCATTGTATGATAATTATAGTATTTAAATTAATGATTGTTTTTAAGTACAAAGTTTTACAATAAAAGAATCCATTCTACTTATATAGATCTTCGTATTTGGGAGCCTTAAAAGCCTTCAAAGCTTTAATGTTTTAGAAGTATTAGAAGTCTTTGAAATTCCAATGCTTTAGGAGCATTGGGAGTTTTCGAAATTCCAATGCTCTAGGAGTGTTTGGAGTTTTCGAAACTTTAATACTTTATCACATGATTTGATATTAATATAGTCTGTACTCGTTTGTTCTTACAATTATTTTACCCCCTCCGAATCCGAACCAAAAACATCCTAGCTAAAGCTGGTATCAGAACTGCCGAATCAAGGTTTTCAAGAATTATCCTAGCCCTTCCAAAAGCCGAACATGTTAATCCAATTGCACTTCCTCCTTGGAGGAACAAAGAACTTCGTATCACTACGGAAACCAGAATCAATGGTCCTCTCGGTCGTTCGAAGGAACGAGCAGCTAAGGATTTCGAAAGATTTATATCTACAATTCCAAAAAGTGATCTGCAAGTTTTCTCCGATGGTTCGAAAAGCGAAGCTCTGGACGGTGCTACAGGAGGTGGATCAGTGACTTATCAATACAATCTGTAAATGGATCGACAGGTTTTCTCATTAGGCTGTAACACTGAAGTTTTCGATGCTGAAGTAGCCGCAGCTCTGAAAGGTGCTCAAACAGCGATTCAACTACCCTCAGCTAGATTTGCTACAGACCTTTGGATTTTCTTGGATAATCTGGAGGTTGCTATACGTTTAGACTCTCATTCGACTAGATCCTCTCAATCGATATTTGAAGAATTCTGCAAGTTAGCTACAGCTTGACCTCTCAGACCTCGCTTGCCACATACCCGCCCTAATTCAATTCGAATCCGATAGATTCCTGAGCATCTAAATATCCCCGGAAATAAAGCAGCGGACAAAGCAGCTAAAGAGGGAACAACACTCCCATCCCCACCTGATCCTATTTGCACTCTTGCCTCTTTGAAAAGGATCGCTAAATCGAATGCTAAATTAGCAAGATCAAAGCTATAAACAATCACAGCACCATTAAGCTATAATGATCTTTTTATAACTTACAATAACAAATCGATTATGCTTTCTTTTGATCGAACGATACTAGGATATATCCTAGCAGCCAGATCTCAACACGGCGATTTCGCAGCGTATCACGACCGCTTCAATCACGAAGATGCTTATATGCTATACTCATATAGGAAAAGAAAATCCCCTCTTCATTTTTACTTTTGTAAAATTGGAAATGCTCAAAAAACCCTTTCAAAGTTACCACCATCTGAAGCCATCCCCTATCTTTTGGGAAGTATAGAAGGAACAGCGAAACTAACAGTTTAGCTCAAATCTACAAGGTTCTATCAGGATATATGTCCTCGATTCCCTATACAATTTATTGATTGAAGGATTGTTTTGATTTTTATTTTTATTTTTATTTTATGTTATTTTTTTGATTTTCTTTGTATAAGGCGTTGGGTTTTGGTTCGGAAAGATTGAGTTTGTATAAACTTTAAAAAAAAAAAAAAATCTTTATATTAACAAAACCATATTAAAAAGCTCGATTGCGATGACGAAGGAGAGGAGATCAGGAATCGAGGGATCTAACTGTATTGTGGAGGACAGCTGAAATATCTACCCAAGGGATTAACTCAATACGCAACGGCAATCATGTAAACCCTGCTGAAGCATTTAGCATATATAATACTAGTAAATTTAGATTAGCTAGTTAGAAACCCAGGGGCCTTCCTCCCCTGGCGTCCTTTGTCCCAATTGGGAATTTGAGGCCTGTGCTTCGCACAGAGCCTCGGACGAAAAATATCACACACACACAATTACAATTATTTTAATCTTATATTAATTTAATCAAATCATAATATATATTCATACAATTAATTATTGTAAAATTTGTAATTATAATACTATCCCCTATTTAGGTTAAAACTTATCTCAAGTTTATAAGGTAGGGTTATATTTTGAAGAAAAGATACAGGATTCTTTTTTTTCATTATATCTATTTTCAAAATTAAGAAATCTTTATCTTTTGTTCGAAAATATTCTGAATAGATTTTTCTAGTTCAATTTATCAATAATTGTGGAATTGAAATATCTTTCTGTTCTTATTGTTGCAATGAAAAGCTTCGTTATATAAAAGATATTAATAATTCTTAACATTTTTGTTGTTTCGAATATGTTTTGATTCGAATTCTTTGTAATATCGAATTTCCTTTGGAAGAAGATTGGGATTGGAAAGTATTTTGTATTTCGGATTGGGTTTTTTTGGATAAATAGGAAGAGAAATTAAATCGTAAAGAAAAAGAAACATTTGCTAAAATTTTGTATTTGTATAAACAAAAGAAATTCCTATACGATTGTAAAAAGCGAATAATTAATCATAGTTTTAAATATTTGGATGAATTGGATACTTTGGAAGAGAAAGAACGATTAGCGAAAGAACAAACGGAAAAGGAAGGAGTGGGTGGAAATACTTTCGGTTTTAGTGATGTCTTGTTCGATCTTTTAGAAGGTTTCGATCCTTCGTTTTTCTTGAGTCTCTTAGATTTTTTCTAAATAGATCTGAATATTGTTGATGGAATATTTGTAGTTTCTTAAAACAATTGAGATTTTTCCTGGATTCCTAAGTGTTTTTTGAATATAGGTAATCGAATTATTTGATCAAATATTTTATTGTATTTTTGATATATTTATAATCTAATATAGTTTCAATATTGTATTTAGTATTCGGGTTGATAGATTCGATTATAATTTCTAATGCATTCGGTGTTCCTGATAATGTTAATTCGAGTAGGGATATATAGAATATTGAATGGATATTCATAATATTTGATAGTTTCAATCTGAAATTAATAGATCCTACCATTTCTTCGATTTCGAATAATCTTAATTTCTTATAATTTAGTTTATTGTTTAGTTGTTACATTTGAATGTTTCTTCGAATCAAATAAACTTTATCCCTTTTTTTAAAAATAGGTTCTATATTCTGTGATTCATTATAATATACAACTGTTCTCAAGGTTATGAACTGCAGATCCAATGAAAGCTGTTCGTATAGTTCCTTGATTTCCGATATATCTTTTATAGCTTCGTTGGTATTCGCTATTTGTAAAAATGATGAATAGTAAATTAATAAAATATATCCATAATTAGTATATACTGGTATTACTTTTGTTATCTCCGTTTTTGATGTATTATATACAAATTGAGCTAAGAGTAATAATTCAATTCAGTTGTTTTGTTTCTAATTGATATAGCAATATAGATAAACTTCTATTATTTGATTTAGATATTCTATTTAGTTATCTATTTGAAAATGAAATGTAATAGATAATTTGTGTTTGATTTCAAGTAATGTTATAAGAGTAATCTAGAATTTTGATATGAAAAGTTTGTCTTTATCTGAAATTATTTTTTCTAATATATTATAAATACTGATTATATTTTGTAGAAACATATAAATCAGATTATCTATTGTCCATTTTTTACAGAATAGTATTATATAAACGAATTTTCTTAATCTATTTATTATCATTAGAATAGAATCGTATTCTTTTAATGTGATCGGGTTTTTGGATATAAGTAATTTAACTATGAAATCCTATACGATGGATTTCTATAATTGAATAGATAAGTTGGGGGTTTTGAACTGACTATATGAAGTATACTTAATAGTTTTGTTTTGTATATAGATATTGCAGTTTCTAATTACTTTTTCAATTATAGTTTTCATTTTCGGAAAGTAAATTTCTTTTTTGAATTAAACAAAGGTTTTTGTTATTCTTTGATGTTTATAAACTGGAAGTTTGTATTGTTTTCGAATATATTTTTCTATTAGTTTGGAAGGTATATATAATTTATTGTAAAAGTAAATGAATTTGTTTTCGATACTGAATCTGTTACGGGTTCATTTCCCTTCATCTGCACGTGATCATGTGTGCCTTAGGCACACATGCATACACTCACTTCTATATAGTCAGGTCATCTCCTTGACCTTCTTCTCCTCCTTGTAGTACAACAATAGATCAAATCTATATATACCTTTTCCCTCACCGTGATAGTTTGTACTACCCTTTCAAAGGCTTCGTCATTTTACGAAGTGATCTGGTTTTGCTAAATCATTTGTAGGCTTCTATATCTGTTTTCGATTGTTTTTGTGTTATTGTAACTCGCTTGCTTTTGTGCGATTGTATTTCTTATCTGCTTTTGTGTAGCTTCTGATCTTTGATTGCTTTTGTGCGATTGTATTTATTTGCAAACTTTTGTATCTGTTTTTAATTGCTTTTGTATAATCGCAAATTCCTTATCGATTACTTTGTACAATTGTAATTCTTTTTACAATAGCTTTCGGTTCTACATTCATTGGTAATGCGACTTCTACTTCTATCGAAGGAATTCGTACCGAAATCCAACGAATCTTCGGTCAATGGTCTACTATTATACAAATCCTAGCAAAATTGGATACTCCAATGATGCCAAACCTCGTTGTTAGTTTTAACGAACAAATTGTTTATCTGAATTATGTTTTTTCTATCATCGAAGATTGCTTTACTATTCAAACTACTTATATTGCTACTCAAACAAATAAAATCGAGGAATTCAAAGCGGAAAACATCGAGCTTCTTTGTACTTTAATTGGCAAGCAAGCTTAGCTGGACATCGGTGATATTGTTACTAGCCAGAAACCGACTACTTTTTGCCAAACTCAAAAGGATCTGCTTGTTTTTAAAAGCAAAAGATCTAATATTCTTGTCCGACAAGAGGATTATCAGTTCTGGAAGTTAGGTTTGCAACTCTGTTGAATGATCGATTTATAATTTTTTGTTTCCGAATAAAAGAAGATTAGTTATACTATTAGTTTTCTCGATAATCAAATACGACAAAAGTGTATTACGAATATCATTAGATTCGTTAACGATCCTATTTACTTCGATTCTGCTGTTTCGTTTTTGGCCAAATTGAACAAATTATATATCTTTGTAGATATCGAAAAAAAAGCTTCATTTAAATTCGATAAGCTTTCTATAGATCCAAAGGAATCCTTTTCGGTTTTCTTTTCTATGTTGTCTCATCTTGTTAACTCTTATCACAAATCTAATTGCGAGATTGTTAATACGATAAAACAAAAGGTTACAGTTCCCTTTCGAACTTTGATCATTGGTAACTCGAACCTTTACACAACCGACAATATTGATGGTTGGCAAAAGAAATTCTCTATTTGAAGTCAGAATCTTCGTGATGTTAAATATTATAACAAAAATTCTGGTAAAGTATCTATTACTGACGATAACCTTATAGATTTCGATATAATGAAACAAAAAGAACAATAGAAAAAGGATCTACAAAATAAGAAAAAGAAGTTTAATCCTGTGGTTTCTTGCAATTGTTGTAATAGGATTAACCATCTTCAGATTGATTGTTATACTATTTATGATATCAATGGTAATTTTCTTTCTAGCAAACAAGTTTCTGTTAATACTTTTTCCAATCGCAATACCACTGCCTCAATTAATCCGGCTTCCGATCAACATATTGCCGTTCCGGCTTTTCGAAGTGCTAATAGGTTTAATAATAATCGCAATGGATTTCGAGGAGGATATACTAATAATTGGATACAAAGTCAACAGTATCTGAATCAGATACAATAGCAAGGCTATATCGAGCCAGAGGAGGTTGTCTCTATATTCAGTTCAGTTAAGGAAAATCTTGAACAGGGAAAAGATTAATTTTTACGAAAAATCGCTCGTAGAGGAATACTAAAAGCAAAAAAGTAAATCAAGGAATGAATAAAGATAAACCATTATAGTTTAACTCTATGAATAGCAAATCTCTACTCGTTAAAATTATTATATTCCCTGTATATGAAAATCCCTTTACTGTTACAAATCTTATTGATAGTGAATGCTCTGAAGAAACCTTTGTTAATCATTCTTTTGCTTCCAAACACAATATCGAAATACAATTCTTACCTCACTCTTACGAATTCCGATTTGTCGATAGAAAAATCGCCAACAGAATTACAGAATATTTTGTGATGGAAATCGCTATAAAGAATTATTATAAGTATTAATCTTTTTACATCATTCAACTTTCATCAAAGACACCATTAATCTTTGGTTTACCATAATTACAATATTACAATCCTACTATCAACTGAACAGAAATGAATTTAACATTCTCTTCAAACTATTGCACTTCTAATTGCTTAACACATTATAATTCAGAGCCAATTATTACATCAACAATCCTATCTCCGATCAAAAAACAAAAAGATCTAACAAAAGTTACTCTACAACAAATCGTTGATACTATCGAATCTTTAAATAAATTCCTTACCGATCTTGATATAAAAACTAAATACATAGTTTATAAATATTACTCTCCATATATCGAGGATTATCCAAAAAACGATATCGATTGTTCATCTATTCAAACACTTTCTACTTTTAAAAGAATTTCTTATAAAAAACCTTCTATTGAAGAAATACCAGATAAAAGTTATATATCATAATCTGACGATTCTTCTATTGATCTCGAATTTCAACAGGGTTTGATACCTGATATAAATTATTATCGAACAAAGCGTTACAAAGAACCAAATAATCAAACACAGATAATTCCCAATTGTCCGCATCCAAAATCGATTTTAAAGATTGCAAATCGGTATCGACCTATTCACAATCCAAAAAACCATTTACCCCCACTTTCTATTGGAAAACTCCCTATACCTATTTACAAAGATACAAACCCAAATATAGATGATATTCATTGATTATAAACTTCTAACTTTATTTCGTTTTGTCAACAAAATAACATTCAGACTATCCGATTAACATAAGATGAATTGAATACCGCACAAAAAACTATTAAACAAGATCATCTGCAACAAACTACATTATCCTCGACACTCACAAAAGGGGATTTTCGATCGATTTTACAAAGGCAAAACAATATAACAAAGATACTCTCTAGAACCTCACCACAACTTCATGATTTTATATACGATTATTACAAGCCGCTCCATTTGCGAAAAGTCTCTGAAGCTGATATCGATAAATTTTTAACCAGCAAACCTCCCCTTAGTAACGATCAAATACGACAAAAGCTTCCTATATAATTACAAGACAAACTTCCTGCCTTCCTCCCACGTTATACAGATAAATTGCCGCTTCGTCGAATCTGAGATCACAAAATTGAATTGATACCCAGTAAAGAACCACCTTATTTCAAAAACCATTCTTTATCGTCAATGGAATTAGTAATGATACACAAATAACTTAATAATAATCTCTCCAAGAAATTCATTCGGGAATCGAGATCACGATACACCTCTCCTTTGCTATTAGCTACCAAACCGGGAAAAAAGATCCGCATTTGTCAAGATTATCAAAGACTAAATAACATTACTATAAAGAATCGTTATCCATTACCCATCGTTCGCGAAACGCTGGACGCTCTTTGCAATGCAAAAATTTACACCAAGTTTGATATCATTGCAACGTTCAACAAATTGCGAATCGCCGAAGGGGATAAATGGAAAACTATATTCATTACTCGTTTTGGTCTTTTTGAATCTCTAGTTATACCTTTCGATCTCTACAATACACCTGCATCGTTCCAACATTATATCAATTATACGCTTTTCGACAAGTTGAACAAGTATTGCACTATATATCTCGATAACGTTCTAATCTACTCCGATAATCCTGTAGAGCATAAAAAGTATATCCGCCAAGTAGTTCAAAAGTTAATGAATGCTGGATTACAGATTGATATTAACAAATGCGAGTTCGAAACCACGAAGATAAAGTATTTGAGTCTTATCATTACAATCGAAGGCATCGAAATGGATCAAGAAAAAATCACAACTATTACATCTTGAGAATTGCCTTTATATGTAAAAGATTTACAACGATTTTTCGGTTTCGCCAATTTCTATCGATGTTTTATAAAAGATTTTTCAAAGATTTGTTGCTCTCTTAACGATCTCTTGCGGAAGAATATTATATAGGATTGGACTACAGATCATACAAAGACTTTTGACGCTTTAAAAAGAGCTTTCATAATGATGCCAGTTTTGGTATACTTTGATTACAAACGGAAAACTGTTTTGGAAACCAACACTTTCAATTGGACTTCAGAAGGAGTTCTTTTGCAATACAATAATGATAACGTTTTGCATCCAATCGCTTACTTTTCATCTAAGTATACAACAACAAAATGCAATTATGAAATCTACAACAAAGAACTATTTGCTATTATCAAGACAATAAAAGAATAACACCCAAAACTTCAAAACTCACAAAAGGAATTCGAGATTTTTATTGATTATAAGAACCTCGAATATTTTATAACTACAAAAGCTCTCAATCAACGATAAATACAATGATCTGAATTTCTATCTCAATATAATTTCTGTATAATCTATCAACCAGGAAACAAAGCTATTCGACCAAACACACTAAATAGAAAACACGAAGATCAACTGTATCGCTCTGATCCAAACGATGAACATCTAAAGAATCGAAAACATATTATCCTCCCTCAGAACCGTTTTGACAACAACCTTTATAAGGATTTGATTGAGTATATCAATTTGGCACCAATGGAAACAATAATACCACTCTACAACCAACCAATTGATACCTTAATCGATACAGTATATACTAAATCCGATATCGCAGATCAACTTATTTCTACTCTTAACAACCCATCGATGACTAAATGGCCAAAAGAGCATCGTAAAACCCTCCAGATCGTTATACAAGATTATTCGATCCAAAATAATAGAATTTATTACCAGAATAAAATTTGGATTCCACCAGACGATGAACTCAAACTCCAAATTATCTATCGAACTCATTCTTTTGGTTCTGCCGATCATCCTAGTCGAACTAAAACAATCGATCTTATCTCTCGTACATACTAATGGCCTAACATACATTTGAAGATCGTATCCTACATAAAGGCCTACAAACTTTGTACTCATACCAAATCGTCCAAATCGATGCCTTCCGGATTTTTGAAATCGCTATCTATCCCTTTTCGCACATGATCTGATATCTCAATCGACTATATTACACCACTCCCAGATTGTACTCGTTATAATTCTACCTATAAACATATCTTAATAATAATCTGCAAACTAACCAAAATGAAACATTTCATCGATATACACACATTAACAATAAAAAAACTAATCGATGCTTTTATCAATTGCGTTTATACACTTCATAGACTTCCGGATAATATCATTTCCGATTGGGGAACGCAATTCGTATCAGAATTCTAATCACAACTCTCGAAGTGATTGGAAATTACCTTAAAACATTTTTCAGCTTTTCATTTTCAAACAAATAATCAAACTAAACATATTAACTCGATTCTAGAACAGTATTTACAAGCTTTTGTTAACTATTATCAAAACGATTAATTGGATTGACTACCCTTAACCGAATTTGTATCCAATAATTTAATCTCTGAAACAACTAATTGCTCGCCTTTCTTCACCAATTACAGCTTTAATCCATACCTAGGCATTGAGCCTAATAAACCTTATCCACCAGATATAACTCTAACACAAAAACAGGAATTCTTTAAAAGTAATAGAACTACAGATCATATAGAATATATCTTAAAACAACTTTATACCCTTGTACAACAAACAATTACCATTTATGAAGATTATACTAACCACCACCGCTCTGACTCACCTCGCTACACGACTAACTAGAAAGTCTTTGTCAATACCAAGAATATAAAGACTTCACACAAAGCAAAAAAGCTAAATGATAAATGGATCAACCCTTACAAGATTATCAAAGTTTATCCTTATATTTGTTTTGTTCAATTATTTGAGAATGTTAAAATCTTCCCTATTTTCCATCATTCTCTTTTACTTCCAGTTTATACTAATCCTCACTTCCCGGCTCAAACAACGATTAACAAGTCCGAATCCCTGACTACACAAAACAGAATTTTGAAGCGGAACAACAATGAAGATAAACCTATTCAGAAATGGATATTTGAAAGGGTTCTAGATAATCACAATAAGAATAGCCATCATTATTTGATCAAATAAAGACACTACACACCAACTTGGCAATCAGTTAATAACTTAAAGGATAACAAGAAGATTCTTATCGAATATCATCGCCTTCATCCAGAAAAGCCAGGGCCGCCAGCTTGAATCCTAAAGCACCCCAACACTACTATATTGCAACCGGAACCACAGAATTTGCAATCGGAATTATACAACGCGATTGCTACACTTACTCTACAAAGATCCACTCACACCAAGATTGTTCGCTTCGCCTAAAGATATATTACATATTATAACAATAAGAGATATAACATCATTAAAAAATATCACACATTTTTTTTGTTCAGGGATTTAATTGAGGAAAGAGATCTGTATTTTTTCTTTATTTTTCTTTATTTTTTAATGCCCATTTGGGGTCAAATGGGTTTTTTGAGGAGGGAATACTGTTACGGGTTCATTTCCCTTCATTTACACATGATCATATATGCCTTAGGCATACATACATACACTCACTTCTATATAGTCAGATCATCTCCTTGACCTTCTTCTCCTCCTCGTAATACAACAATAGATCAAACCTACACATACCTTTTCCCTCACCATAATAGAATCCTTTTTTTAAATTATTTGTATTTTTGAGAATTCGTTTTGTAGTAGTATTTCGTTTATATTTTGTTTTCAATTGCTTTTTAATAATATTATAATTTATTTTAAAGAAGGTAGCGAATTGTGGTTTGTTGTATATTAATACGTCTTTTTCTTTTTTTAAGATTGTATATATTTTGTATACTTTATTTTGTAAATATTTTGGTTTTTTATTGAGAATGTCTACTTTAGTGTTTTCTGTTCCTTTGATATATAAAATACGAAAATTGTAAACAGCTATAATTTCGGATTATTTTATTTATTGTTTGTTTAATTCCTTTATTATAATAAAGTAAACCAGATTTTTGTGATCGGTATATATTTATATTGTATATTTCAATTCTTTCAAATAAACTCTCCATTTTCTAAATGCTTCGATTATAATTAATAGCTCTTTATTGTAAATTTCGTAATTCAATTCTGCTAGTGATAGTTTACAGAAATAGTAGATTATTGATTGTTATTTCTTGTTTGTTTTAGATTGATTTAATATAGTCCCTAAAGCGTAGTTTAAAGAATCAGTTTCAATTACAATCGATAGTTCTGAATCGAATGATAAAAGTATTAGTTTTTTTATAAAAATTTGTTTGAATAATTTGAAAGTTTCTTATACCTTTTTTGTTTATTGAAATTCTTTCTGATTTTTCTTAATTATTTCAGATATCGAAGTTATTATTTTCGAATAATCTTTAATAAATCTACAATAAAAATTAATAAATCCTAAAAAGGATTGTATTTCTTTAATACTTATAAATTAATTTCATTTCTGAATAATCTTTAATTTATCAAAACTCATTTTGAATCCTTTTGGAAAGATTATATAATCCAAAAACTCTGTTTTTGTAATGTGGAATATATATTTGCTAGATTTGTATTGAAGATCCGTTTTCTTCAAGTATATTAATATATTATTAATATTCTGAATATTTTATTCCAAAGTCTTTGAATATACCAATATATCGTTTAAATAACAAATATAATAAATATCGAGATACTTTCTTAATATTATCACGGTGAGGGAAAAGGTATATGTAGGGTTGATCTATTGTTGTACTACGAGGAGGGGAAGAAGGTCAAGGAGGTGACCTGACTATATAGAAGTGAGTGTATGCATATGTGCCTAAGGCACACATGATCACGTGCAGGTGAAGGGAGATGAACCCGTAACAAATATATTGTTTATCAAATATATATATATTATCGATATATTGATTAACCTGAATAGTATAATCTGATATTTGTATAATCCGTATCGAATTCTAAATATTGTTTTCTATTCTTTACCTTTATTTATTCTAATTAAATGAAAACCGTTTTGTAAATCAAATTTGAAGAAGATTTTAGTTTTCTTCAATCGATCTCTCAATTTTGTAATTAATGGAAGTGGATATCAATCTTTGATTGTTATATTATTGAGCTTATAGTAATCTATATATAGCCTTTTGGTTTTATCTTTTTTTGATGTGTATAATATAAAGCTAGCTGTTTATGAGATGGATTCTTTGATTTATTCTTTCTTTAAACTATCGTTAATATATTCCTTGAGCATCTTTAAGTTTTCTTTTGATATTTGATAAATAGATTTGAATAAAGATATCTTTCTTTTCATTAATACTATTTTATAATTCTACAATTTGTATTCTGATAAAGCTTTATAGTCTTTTCGTTTTTCGAAAAGTTTTGTGTATTTTATATACTTTATTGGTATATTCATCAATGAGGGATCCTAGGTTTGATATTCTATATCGATAGAATTGTTTGTTTTCAACTTTCTAAAACATATATTCAATCTTGCAAACTTTTGTATATCTCGGTGATTGCAATTGCATTAATCGAATGTCAAAGTTTCTCGATTTTAATCAATATTGGGGTTATATTATATCAATTATGGTATATCTAATATAATCTGGTAATTCCCTAAAAGAATTATATTAAGCTATATAAATTTGTAATATTTATTTATCTATATTTCTATTAGTTTAATCTTTATTTGTATTATTCTTTTATCAATATTAATTAATTGTTTATCTATTAATTATAATATATATAGATGTTTCTTTATTTGGAACCTTATATTAGCTTTTTGTATAGCTTTGTATATAATAAAATTTCCGATTGCTTTAAAATCTATTATAATTCTAAACCGGTGCTTATTAATTGTAACTATTGTGAGAAAGTTGGATTGCTAGGGCCACATACGTAGCTAGTTCATAGGCATTAGGTCACATGATCCTTCGTAGTTAAATATAAGGAGAAGGCTTTGCCTTCCCTTCTAGAATAATCAATCGTTTTCACTAGTCTTTTTGCATACCCACTGTATACAACCCCCAACCCATTGTTATTCACATTAGTTCTACTATTCGAAGTTTATACAATGTAGTCTGATCAGTTCGTATCCTATTCCCCCTCGCAGCGTGCTATCGGGACGCACGTATCTCGACCTACCTCTTTCACACTATCTGATTGATCTGTCCGTTATATTCTGTAGTGTTTAATTGTCTGTTTTGATCTTTTTGGTTAATTTAATTAATTTAATCAATTTGATCAATTTAATCAATTGAACGATTTAATTGATTAAATAAAGAAATATTTTAATAATCTTCTTTTTTATCATTTATAATTGTTTAATCAATTGAAATCTTATCGTCGAATATGTTTTTTCATTTGGTAACTAAAGGTAATCCTTATATAATCCAAAGAAAATATCCTATTGTTTAAAAAGGTTGTATAATTTAAACTTGTATCAAATATTTATCCCCTATCTTTCGTATTAGATATATCTTATATATAGAATAATTAATATTGTAATAGAAATAAATGATTTCCTATATTTCTTTTTGTTCTAGTATTTTTATATAATGATATAAGGTTCTTTCGATAAAGAAAAAGTTGATCGTTATTCTATATTATAGAATTCTATATTTATCAATAATTCTTGTTTTATAGGTTTTTTCTTTTATAGTATTTATAATACTTAAATCGTTACTATGAATTTTTTCATTTGTTTTTCCGAATTTCCAAATTCGATGATTCTATTCGTCGATATATTGTATAATCCAAAGTTCCTTTGAATTTGGTTTTCGATCGATCTACAAAATTGATTTTTCTTTTGAATCTTCTGATTCTTCGAATTGATTATCCTTTAATTGTTCTTTAAAACCTAAATCCATACAACTTGAAACATATAACTAAAATGCAAATATCGTATTGAATTGTTTTTTACTCTTCC
The DNA here is from genome assembly GCA_029531795.1 of Sclerotinia nivalis. Taxonomy (NCBI): domain Eukaryota; kingdom Fungi; phylum Ascomycota; class Leotiomycetes; order Helotiales; family Sclerotiniaceae; genus Sclerotinia; species Sclerotinia nivalis. The sequence goes on from JAPEIS010000003.1 coordinate 1,787,581, forward strand.
AAAGTTTCTTATTCCGATTGAAATTTCTTTGTTTCTTCTAACAATGAATTACGGTTTTATATCCTAATTGTTTATATTCGAAATATAACTTTTCATTTCTATATTTATCCATTTCTTCCTTAAATAGCTTTCCTCGGATAATAGTATTCAGCTTTATCGAATCTTTATAACTTTTATTTCTAACTTGACAATGTTTTCCTTCATTTCGTTTATAATTCTGATCTAAATAATTTTGGAATTTCTTGTTTCACTAATATTTGTAAAATCGATTATCAATCTTGATTATAAGTTCTATTATTTCGTTAATATTCGTAAGCTCGATACTTTTTATAAATTCCAATTTTATATAATCCTTAAGACTACAATAGAAATGATTTAATAAAACCTATTGATTCCATCCAATTTGATTAGTATATCGTTTGAATTCTATAGCATAATTAATTGCTACTCCGGTTTGTTTTAAAACGAATAGATTTCGTTCAGCTGTCTTAACTTTGTCGATATCCCCAAATACTCGTCCGATTTCTCTTTTGAACCCTACGAAACTTTCGAAAATGGTTCGTGTAACTATCATACAATGATCTTTAAACTTGGTAAAATAATCTTTGAGATAAAATTGAATCCATTTGGCTACTTTTCCACGAAAATAAAAGGAAGCATACAGACTATAGTTATTAAGAGTTACAAATTTAGCAGTATTGAATTTGAAGTACATTTCGATTTGAAATAGAAAGATTTCGAGTTCCCTTCGATTGCTATAATACTTATCGAGCATTGTTATTCATAAGGTTTCCGTAATCTATATTGAAATAAAGTCAGCATCTAACAGTTCGACATTATTGTCATTATTGTTGTTATTATTCGATGAAGTATTGATGACAAGATCTTGCGAAAATATAACAAAATAAAACATATCAAATCGATACTTAAGTTAATAAGAATATTCAAATTATTACACCACTACAATCCTTTATCATTAGAAAGTGATTAAAAGGCTTATAAAAAAGCCATAGTAATTTCTATTAAAGGTCAAATAGGGGCTTGGTAAAAATGAAGATATAATTGTTGTATTGTATAGTAACTATAGTATTTAAACTAATGATTGTTCTTGAGCACAAAGCTCTACAATAAGAGAATCAATCCTGCTTATATAAACCTTCGTATTTGGGAGCCTTAGGAGCTCTCGAAGCTTCAATGCTCTAGGAGCGTTGGGAGCCTTCGAAACTCCAATACTCCAGAAGCATTGGGAGCCTTCGAAACTTCAATGCTCCAGAAGCGTTGAGAGCCTTCGAAACTCTAATACTCCATTACATGATTTGATACTAATATAGCCTATACTCGTTTGTTCCTATGATCATCTTAATTTTATACTAATTTGATCAAATCATAACGTGTATTCACACGATCAGTTATTGTAAGATCCGTGATCGTAACATCGAACAACTCAAACTAAAACTTCATTCTATCGAATAATCAGGTTAATTAATACTGAGAAAAGATTAAACTCTAAAATACTAAAATAGCTTTATATAGTATATATTATTAGTATAACTGATTATAGATCAATCATCTAATAAAAAGATCAAACTTTGTTCAAAAAGACTTTTCAATTATTTCAGAATCTTGCTCTATATAAGATTCTAGAAGTTTTCAAAATTTCATCAATAAAGCTAATAGAAATGGAAATTGTTTTATACTTTCCGAAAATCAGATTAAACACTGGAATCAGATAATATACTTTCAAATTGTTGAAAACCTCGTTTTCTTATTCTGTTAATACAATTATGGATAAACTAGCTACCGAAAAGGAAGTTCTAAATACAATAGCAATCCTTTAAAGAAAACTATCGAAACTTACTCAATTTGAAAAGATTATGAATTCAATTAAAAAAGATTTCGATTCTGTAATCCTAGAAAAGATCGATCACTTTCATTTTCCTCTTTGGAAAAAGGATATTTTATATAAAATCAATATCAGCAAAATAACAAAGAAGGATATTACAATTATCTATAATCTTGTATTCAAATATAAATACAAAAATACTATTATAATATATACAAATACTTTATTTACTTTGAATAGAATCGAAATTGAAATCGGGATTGTAGTTATTCTATCGAATAATCAGATTTCATATCAGGAAACTATCAATATTGGAATGAATTAGTTTATTTATAATAATAAACTTTTTGGAATTATTAAAACAATCGAATATACTAATTCCATTACTCAATCAAATAAAAAATTCAAAATCTATTTAGACAATTAAATCAAATTATATTGATTGAAAATACCTTTTAATACTCCTAATCAAATATACCAAATTAGAGTAATCAAAATTATAAAAACTCTTCTTAAAAAAAGAATTGAAATCTTCTTTTGTCACGGGTTCGTAACCCGTTCCTAGCTAGTCTGCATGGCTGCCTAAGGCACCCATCCCCTATATAGTCGGTGGTCTTCCTAGCATCTTCTTCCTTCTTTGTAGAATATCATCATATCTTAAGGCATCTTACCATTACTGTGATAGTATATTCTATCTTCTATAAAGACTCTGCTGTCGAACGGGAAAGACAGCCCAATCTTGCTAAATAATCAATTTTACAAAATACTCGGAAACTTCGATTATCAATATATCGATGAACAATAAACAATGCCTTAATTCGATTCCAATCCAGATTCAGATCTAGATTTAGATCCAAAACCAGATTCAGATTCAGATTTAGACTTCGATTTAATTAGTACTATGTTGTTATATATTCGAAATCAAAGCCCTTATAATTATATTTTAGTTTTTAAGATTGTCTTAAATAATCTATCACCATGTCGGACACCACTCAATCAATTTCACCAGAACTATCGATATCTTTAGTCCGATCAAAGACAATATCCGAACTCCGAGAGTATATTAAGTTTGTTTTCTCTAATTATCAATGGTTTGTATATGAGCTTTCCAGTGTTGGAGATGGAGATTTTAAAGATCCAACTTTTGTTTCCGATATGTTTATCAATATACAGAACCCTGAAGCTGTTGTATATATATAATATTTGTTTAGTTTTATAGAACGAATGCTAGCTGAAGTAGAGTAATACTGATAAGAAATATATGTACTACAAGGAGATTTGCAATTAAGCAATACAGCTAATGTGAGATTAATGATTTAGAATTCTGCTTTTCGGGAATAACTTGACCAATTATTTATCGGCGTAAACTCTACTATATCAATCTATCGATTACGACAAATTACGAAGAATCCTGAACTGTTCAAAGGTGAAAAAACAGGTTTTTTGATTCGACAAAGCGAATACGAAGATTGGAAAATGGGTTTACACATTTGTTGGAAAAGCGATCCTGCAGTTTTCGATATAGAACAAAAGAAATTGTTATATATGGTTTCGCTTTTGAAAGGAATAGTTCGATAAGAAAGACGAAAAGATATTGAAGGAATTATAGATAATATATCAGAATTTACTATTGTGGATACATTTCTGAAGAAACTCGATGGTTTTTATATTTCAATTGATACTGAATATAAAACAGCAATCAAATTCGATAAACTCAAAATAAGCGAAAAAACCCTATTTCCTTTTTTTTATTTACAGTTGGAATATTTGGGTATACTTAATGGAAAGATTCCCCGAGAAATGGTTTTTGCAATGAAACAAAAAGTCATTAATGAATTGAAGGCATTAGTAAAAGGCAATTCAAATCCTTACGAATTTACTGATACTGAAGGATGGAGAAAGAAGTTTCAAGTATGAAACCAAAATTATCGGGATAATGAATATTATAATACAAACTTCTCGAGATTTAATTCAATTTATATTCAACGATAAGCATTGCCAGCATTTCATATCCAAAACGATTCTATAAATCTCGATGCAATCAGAATCCTAAAACAAATACAAAGAGAATACGAATACCTTTATGATCTATACCATTTTTGTAAACAATCTGGGTATCGAGTTGCAGGTTGTGAAGCAAAGAAACAAGCCGATACTATAAGAAATACAAGCGGATACAAAGGCATTTCCTGTAGAAGTAGTTATTTGAGAAATAATCATCAACTATATCAAAATCAACAATATCATTCGAACAGTTCAATCAATCGAGGTAGCTACCAACGAAGAGGATATCAAGCACAACCTTAAGTTCAACAATACTGTCCTTTTAATCCAATTGATCGTGGAAGTTTCCAACGAGGTAATTATCAAGATTACAATAATCATCAATAACAATACCTTAATATATTCATTGGGTTTGTTGAAAAAGAAGTATTAGTATTATCAGAAAGTATATCAAATATATCTTCTTGTAATACAATATCATCGCTACCTACATTTATTCAAAAGTATTCGGGAAAAGTTTAACCTCTGCGACAAATCGTTCGCGGGGGTTATCAAGGGATACAGAATGAATACGACAAGTAATAACTAGCAAAGAATCTTTACAATTCAATTCTATAGATAGCAAATCTCTATTTGTTTAAATCATTATATTCCTAATATACTCCTCTCCTTTCAATGTGATCAATTTGATTGATAACGGATATTCAAGAAAGGCATTCGCTGATCGTTTTTTCGTTGACTAAAACAATATCCTAATTCGACCCTTACTATATCGTTGCGAACTTCATTTGGCAAATAGAAATATTGTAGATATTATTATTGATTATTTTGTAATAGATATAGCGATAGGACAATATAAAGAAATATAATTATTCTTTGTTACAAAACTTTCCAAAAATTTTTTAGTTATCTTCAAACTATTATAATTACAATACCATAATCCATATATAAATTGACAGGATATAATTTTCTTTTTCAATTCTCAATATTGTATAATTCATTGTTATTCTTACAATACATTCGATTCAATTCTCAATATTGTATAATTCATTGTTATTCTTACAATACATTCGATTCAATACAAACATCAATAATTCCTTCGCTAATATATATAGATCAAATATACAAAAGTAATATATCTATAAAACCACCTACCAATAAAATTCTTAATGTATTACCTTCAATTAAAACTTTCCTTTTTAACACCAAAAAAAATCCTTCCTGATATTTATCATTATTTATCGAAGACGAAAACAAAGATGATGAAATATACACTCAAAATTTTAAGACGGTCTTAAAAAAGCCATCGGAGCAAGATTATAATGAATCAGTTTCCACAAACGAAAATTATGAATCGATGGAAGACTCTGGAATCGATTTGCAAATCGATAAGATCTTGACACCCGGTGTAAATCATTATCGTACAAGAGTTTGCAATAAGGGAATATCATATCAAGCACAAATGATATCGAACCGACGTCCTATTCAGTATAAGCCTATACAAAAGATCGCTGGACAACATCGGCCGAAATCAATACCAAAGAATGAACCTTTATTATCGCTATCAATCCCAATCCCAAAGAAGCAGATTGAGGTCATTTCCAATACAAAACCAGATTTAGATAATATCTATTAATTATAAACTACTAATTTTATATCTTTTTGTTAACAGAATAAAATAAAAGTTATACGCCTTATATAAAAGGAATTAGGTTAAACAAAAGAAACTATCTGACAAAAACGTTTATATAAAACAACAATAGTTTTAGCTTTTCAGGAACAAAACTTTAAGGATATATTACATAGAAAAAACAATATCACCAATGTATTAGTTAAAGTATCTTCGAAGTTTTACGATTTTGTTTATTATTGTTATTAATTAGAATACCTTCGGAAAATAACAGAAATAAATATTGAGAAATTCTTCAATAGTAAATCACCATTTAACAATAATGAAATCAAAGAAAAGCTCTCTTTGTAGCTTCAAAACAAATTATCTGCTTTCCTATCTTGTCATGTAGATATACTTTCTTCATATCGGGTATAGAATTACAAGATAGAATTAATACCTGAAAAAGAATCTTTATATTTCAAAAATCGTTTTTTGTTCCCTTTCGAATTAGAGATAATTCGAAAATGGATCGATAACAACCTTACCAAAGGTTTTATTCGAGAATCAAGATCACAAAACACAACCCTATTATTTCTAACAATTAAACCTAATAAAGGGATTCGTATCTATCAGGATTATTGTAGTTTGAATAATATTATTATTAAGAACCGATACCTTTTACCAATTATTCGAAAAACTCTGGATGCTTTTTGTAATACAAAAATCTATACCAAATTAGATATTATTGCTACTTTCAACAAATTTTGTATTGTAGAGGATAACGAATGGAAAACCATTTTCATTACTTGATTTGGATTATTCGAATTACTAGTTATGTTTTTTGGTTTTTACAATGTACCAATATCATTCCAATACTATATTAATCATACTTTGTTTGATGAACTAGATAAATACTGTATTGTATATTTCGATAATATTCTTATATACTTCAAAGATAAGAATCAACATCGAGAATATATTCGTAATATAATTCAGAAACTGTAAAATGCTGGTTTACAAATCGATATTAATAAATACGAATTCGAAACAACTTCTATGAAATATTTAGGCCTTATAATTATAATCGAAGATATAAAAATAGATCAAAATAAAGTATCAGCTATTATTTCTTGGGTACAATCAGCGTTTGTTAAAGATTTACAACGATTCTTCGGTTTTACGAATTTTTATCGTCGATTTATAAAAGACTTTTCAAAGATCTATCGACCTTTAAATAACCTTTTGCAAAAAGGAATAAATTAGCAATGGAAAAACAATCATACAATAGTATTTGAAAACCTAAAGAAAGCATTCATAACAACTCCAGTACTTGCCTATTTTAACTATAATAGGAAAACTATATTGGAAACAGATACTTCAAATTGGGCTTCGGGAGGAGTACTTTCTTAGTACAATGATAACAACGTTTTATAACCAATAGTATACTTTTCTTCGAAACATTCGGCTGTTGAATATAATTACAAGATTTACAATAAAGAGCTATTAGCTATTATTAAATCAATAAAGGAATAACGACCGGAATTACAAGAATCTCAACAGAAATTCGAAATCCTGATCGATCACAAGAATCTGGAATACTTTACAACGACGAAAATATTAAATCAACGTCAAGTACGATGGTCAGAGTTCCTATCTCAATACAACTTCCGAATTGTTTATCGACCAGGAACCAAAGCAATTCGACCAGATGCTTTGAGCCGCCGACAGAAGAATCGACCTGATAGCTCCGATTCCAACAACAAACACTTAAAAAACCAGAAATGCATTGTTTTATCTATTGATAAATTCGATATAGATCTATACAAAGAACTTACAAACAATCTCTCGCTAACTGTAACAGATTGGACAATACTATTTGAAGACAAATTCATCGACGAATTCATTGATACAGTATATAACAGATCAAATATAACCAAACAATTAATATCAGCAATCGAAAACCCCTTTACAATTAAATAATCAAAAGAATTCAGGAAAACTTTATAAATAGCTATACAAGATTGCTGTATTTATAATAATAAGATCTATTATTGTAAAAAACTATAGATTCCGTCTAATGATAAACTAAAGATACAAATTTTATATAGAACATATTCGTCGGATCCCGCTAGCTACCCTGGTCGTACGAAGACTATTGATTTGGTCTCCAGAAGCTACTAATAACTACAGATATATCAAGAAATAGACATCTATATTCAAGCTTGCAAATTCTGTATTCGAACAAAATCCCCAAAATCATCCCCCTCAGGATTCCTGAAACCGTTATTTGTTTCTTTCCAACTATAATCAGATATTTCAATCGATTATATTATATCTTTGCTAGACTATAAACACTACAATTCAATATACAAATATATATTAATGATTGTTTGTAGATTAACAAAAATGAAGCACTTTATAAATACAAAATCTTTAACAATAAAAAAATTAGTTAATACTTTTATTAATCATATTTATATATTACATAGTCTCCCGGAAAATATCATTTCAGATTGAAGAATGCAATTCGTATCGGGATTCTGGATATAGCTTTCTGAATGATTAAAAGTAGTCCTTAAATACAGCTCAACGTTTCATCTGCAGACAAACGGTCAAACAAAACGAATCAATTCAATTCTAGAACAGTATTTGTATATATTCATAAACTTTCATCAAAATAATTGAATGAAATAATTACTATTAGCAGAATTTGCTTCAAACAACTTGGTTTCTGAAATAATAGATTATTCGTTGTTCTTTGCGAATTACGGTTTTAATCCACAATTGAATATGGAATCTAGTAAACCTTGCCCTCCAGATATGATAATAGCTCAAAAACACGAATTCTTCAAAGGAAACAAAACAGCTGATAGAATAAAATGTATCCTGAATCAACTTAGAGTACTTGCGAAACAATCTATTGTAATCTATAAGGAATATACAAATCGGAACAGATCAGATTCGCCGCAGTACGCAAAAGGACAAAAAGTATATGTAAATACAAAAAACATGAAGATATCTTGTAAAGTAAAAAAGCTCGACGATAAATGGATCGGACTATACGAGATAATAAAGGTTTATCTGTACGCTTGCTTGATCGAACTATTAGAAAATATACGAATCTTTCTAGTATTCCATCATTCGTTGCTAAGACCAGCATATCCAAAATCTCATTTTCTAGAACAAATTTTAATTAACGAATCGGAATCGAAAACCATAAGAGATAGAATCTTCGAAAGAGAAGATGAAGAGGAAGAATTAATTCAGAAATGGATATTTGAAGATATATTTGATAACTACAATGAAGATAGCTATCATTATCAAATCAAATGGAGATACTACACATCAATCTAATAACTAGCATCAAATCTAAAAGGCAATGAGAAGACTCTGATCGATTACCATCGTTTATATCCCAAGAAACCTAGATCACCATCATAGGTCTTGGATCACTCAAACACTGCAGTATTGTTGTTAACTTTAACTCCTACAAAGACTTTACGACAATCAACAAGAAAGAAAGTACAATTTACTTGAATAGGAAAATAGTATCTCAAATTTTAAGACAATCTTAAAATTTGAAAGATAGTATCACAACTCAGGAATTTGGGGCGTTTGAACAAGATTTTGCTTGAACAATTGTTTTTCAAAAAAGGTTTTATCAGTAATTTGAGGACAAACTAGGCTTTGAGAAAGGGGGTACTGTCACAGATTTGTAATCCGTTCCTAGCTAGTCTGTATGACTGCCTAAGGCACTTATCCCCTATATAGTCGGCGCTCTTCCTAGCACCTTCTTCTTTCTTCGTAGAATATCATCATATCTTAAGGCACCCTACCACCACTGTGATATCTTTAATTAGATTCTAAAGTATATCTTCATTGAAAAAAACAAATTGATCGATGCTTTAATAAAAGAAGTTACAAAACAAAGATCATCATCAAACAAAATCAACTTTATCTTTCTAAAAATAAATATTAAAAGAACAAAATCCGAAGAATAGAATTCTTTTCTTTATTTATCCAATTCAACTTATTTAAAAATTTACTTTTGGAAAACTAATTCAAAAATCGGAATTCCAAAAAAAATCAAAAGAAGCAATATCAATACATTATTCCAATTCAAAATCGGGTATAAATACTTCAAATTCTATTTATAACAATTCGATATCTTAGCAAATGATAAATATAAATATAGAAAAAGAGAATCTTTTAATTATTTCTTGTTTAATTGTTTTTTATATAAATCAATAAAAAGAATACTCAAAAAGAATAATTCTATTTTTCAATTCAATATAAAATATCTATTTTATATCAAAACAGAAATCATCAAATCCCTTGAATTTATCGAGGAAACAAAAATAGCTATCAGATTATAATATCTTATTAGGATACAAAAAGATATAGAACCAAAAAGAGAAGGAAAAGAGAATAAATTAGAAGAAAAAGGATAATTGTATTAATTTGATCAATATAATCAATTTGATCAATTTGATTAATTCATTTGGTCAATTTAATCAATCTATCCTTCTATATAAAATAAATCGTTTCAATTTCGAATTATATTATATTTCATTTATTACTTTCTTTATTATATATAAGAGTATTTGTAAAATGAATTTTGGTTCTCAAAATTAGTATTTATTTTTTCTATTCAAAATTAGTAGATCGAGGTTATCTCAATCTCCCCAAATTGTACTAGCTATAAATCTAATATAATCAATATTTCATTAGTTGTTATTTGTTAAAAGCTTATAAAGCTTCCAGCCGTCTTAGATAATCTTAGACTCAATGTAGACGTTAATTTAATCAATCAATCAATCAATCAATCAATCAATCAATCAATCAATCTACCTACCACATATCTGGAAACATTTTCGTAACACTGGAGGAACTGACAGGGCTGTATAACGGTCAGCATCTCATGCTGGCCACATACTCCCTGTACTCCTTGTATGTATAAATGAGATAATCACATCGAGTTCCATCCATCCACCAAGCATACTTGGTCCTATTGCATGCTAACACAAATGAGGCTGGCTCGATTGGCGGAACCGGGAAAGAAGAAGTTACATGGCTCGTAAGGGAAATACGAAAACTGGGTCAAAACCATCATTGACAACTACGACAGAAGGCAGTCATACTCGACCGCTAGGAAGGTGATGGCAGGTAATTTCCCTGATACAAACAGGGTTGATATATATGTTGCAAGAGCTTGAGCCAGCTTCCTGGAATATTTGTGACCCTCGCCAGGCGCTCGTGGTAAGATTTTAGGGGAATACAGTAGTATGATTGATGCGGCTTGACGCATCCACCCTCGTGGTTGTTTGGGTTGGATGAAGAGAATTGGCCTTTGTGTCTAATATCCTCGGGTGGGTCTATATCAGTTGTCCCCTGTCTTAAACCGCCTAGCCTTGGCATGCGCGCAAAACGGTACGATTGGCTCAGCGCAGATGACGGAATCTATCATAGCGCGCCAGTCCGAGCAACAGCCTCGAGAGAGGCTCCCATAGGTCAGAAAAGTTAACTTTCTACCACGTTACTGCCAGTACCTGTGCTATCACTTCGGCAACTACTTCTGCCGCTGCCCTTCTTAACAATCTCCTTGTTGCTGAATACGCAGCACATACAACCATGGGCGGTGTCTTCTCACTCTTGCGAGACGGCTATTTCGGCATCTTGGGCCTCATCACCATCATTGCTGAGAGCAACAAGGCCGCCTCTTCGCTGCTTGGTCGCATCACTCAAGCAAAATTGCCCCACGCAAATCCTACAAGCTCTTTTTGGCAACAGCAGCCTTTACATCCTGAACTTGTAAATATTCAGTCTGAGGAACTAGCTCAACGTGCAGACATTGTGATCATTGGGTCTGGTATGACCGGAGCCAGTGTCGCATATACCATCCTGAATGAATGTCTGGCTATTGGGAGACCAATAAAAGTAGTTATTCTAGAGGGGAGGACAATATGCAGCGGTGCAACGGGCAGGAATGGAGGACATATCAAGGTGACCCCTTTCTATGAGTACAAAAGATACAAGAATAGGTTCGGAGCCGCAAGCGCACAAAAGATATTGGAATTTTATTTGAGGCATAGACCCTTCCTCCTCAACCTATCAAGAGAAGAAGGGTTGGAAGAAGGTGAAGCACGAGACGTTACGACAGTGGATGCTTTCACTGATGCGGAGAGGATGAAAGAGGCCACTGAGATGCTAAGGGTCCTGCGAGAAGATCTGCCCGAGCTTGCCAGAGGAATTGAAATTCTAGATGGAAAGACGGTCCAGAAGGTAAGCCTCCTGCAAAATCTCCAATGAAGAGCACTTTCTAAATAACCGCAGCAATTCGGCTTCAGCGGTCAGTTCCATGGAGCGATTACCTACACCAGTGGCGCGTTGTGGCCGTATCGATTTGTCACTGCTATATATGCGGCTCTGCTATCAAAATTTCCAGAGGAGTTTTCTATCGAGACAGGAACCATGGTGCAAGCAATCCAAATTACGAGCAACTCAGACAGCCCTTTCCTTCTGAACACCTCACGGGGCGACATCACAGCCGCACATGTCGTCCATGCAACAGAAGCCTTCACCGCAAACTTGGTGCCCGGATTGGTTGGAAAACTTTTTCCTTTGCGTGGACATATGTCTGCTCAAAGACCAGGAAAGTCCTTTCCTCACTACAACGGTACGATCTCTTGGTCTATCGTTGGTAGCCGAGACTATGAATACATCTCGCAGCGGCCTGGAAAGCCCGATGCTGCGGATGGTTTTGGGGCTGAGATCATGACCGGAGGTGGATCAGTTCATATGGATGGCACCGGCTTAAATGAAGTTGGTCAATGGGACGATGACAAGATTGAGCAACCCATCGGATCTTATCTTGCAGGTGTACTTCCGGTGTCCTTCCGCTCCAGCTTTTGGGGAGAGGATGCTGATGGCTCTGTCGTCAAAAGTATGTGGACCGGTGTGATGGGACTGACTTGTGATTTCATGCCTCTCGTTGGAAGACTTTCGCCGAGTCTAACCAAGCGCGCCGTGAACGTAGGAAACAAGCAGGTCACTGTGGATACAAATACTGCGCCAGCAGAGTGGATAGCAGCAGGTTTCAATGGTGCAGGCATGGTTACCACCTGGCTAAGCGGGGTGGCTGTTGCTCTTCAGGTTCTTGGTCGTGAACGTGTCAATTCTAATGGGCAGATTTGGAAACCAGACGGAGTAGTTAGCGACTGGTTTCCAGAGGAGTTTATTTGCTCTCCTAAAAGGGTTGCTCGAAGCAGCATCCACGAGCTTCCCCGTCTTATATAGTCTTTTATACTTGTAAAATTAAATAAGCCTTGGTGTCCCGCATCAGAAGACCAAAAAATCAAGTGAGTCACTCACATCTACGTTCACAATGTCTTCCAGAATCCCTCTTTCTCAAATATTCAACTTTTCGTCATCTCTAAATTCCCAAGAATCACTAAACGATTTTGTCGTACCTGATACTCCACTCCCAAACGAAGCCGAAGAGGAAAACGACGACCCGTTTAGCTCACAGTATGATATCGCAAAATCAATCTCAGAAGTTGATTCATAAATGCCTGCGTTACTGCAGCAACTACGATCCGACTGTGTATATAGACCGATTCGATGCCGAACCTCAGATCATTAAGACGGCCATTGCCTTGCAAACCTTCCTGAAGTGCAGCACATGCGTAGACTCGGCTAATGTCCCTACGATATCCATACGACGGCTGAACTTCGGTTCTCGTTCGTACCGATCCACTTCAAATGGTGTACGAGCTGGCCTTGTAAGTGGACTCCCATATTTCCGTCGCAAATAGGAAGGCTCGTTCTACGCGAAGAGAAAGTTAGGTAGACCTTGAGGAAATTGAGTTTCGCGGGTCATGCAATATCCTTTTTGGATTTATGGGTCATTCTCATGGACACCTACACCACTTAGCGTTAGCTACCATCAATTAAGTTTCAACGAAAGGGCTACATGAACTTAATGGCCGCAGGTTCCGATCTGAGGATACCCGTCTTGTTGCCCGCTAAACCTTTTAGTATATATAAATGCACTCTTTTCTCGTCTTCTTCCAATCACCATCTTTATCAAGCTGCATATACTCGCTCTACCGTCATGCTCGTCATTACAATTCTTTCATTTCTATATCTGGCATTACCAGCGAGATCAGCAACCGGCCAAGCAACAAACTTCAATATCAGTACAGTTGAGCTCCAATCATATGGATGCAATGTGTCCTGTCAAGCAATCCTATCCGAATCTAATACTGCCGACCTCGAAACCTCCGGTACAGAATTCGACTTTGATTTCTACAGCACAGCAAACAATTTCTCTTCCTCTGCTCCAGGCGATCTTCTAAAACTGCAGCCTGTCGATAGCTCTGTCCTGAAAATACCCGATGGTATTGCAACTTTTCGATTCCAGTATACTTCTATAGACTTAGATGGTACTATCGTACCATCGAGTGGCTTTATAGCATTTCCTTTTGCCTCACCAGCCTATGGGAGCCAGTTTCCCCTTGTCGCCTTCGCCCACGGTACAATTGGTGTTCATCGAGGATGCGCGCCCTCATCTTCCCCAAGTCTTTATGATTATAATAGCTGGGTTCCATTGATGTACAATGGCTATGCTGTTGTAGCCACCGATTACGCCGGTCTCGGAAACAACTATACCTTACACAAATACACTGCTTTCACGGCTCATGCCAATGATGTATTCTATTCCGTTCAGGCAGCTCGGAAAGCATTTCCTGGTGTGTTCACAAAAGACTGGGCGAGTGTAGGACATTCTCAAGGTGGTGGCACCGTGTGGAAGCTATCGGAGCATCCCCTTGTACAAAATCATACCTCTGGATATCTTGGAACAGTTGCCATATCTCCCGCATCCAAGGTTTTTGACATGGCGGTCGAGACCTTCGAACGCATAATCCCTCGTCCTGATTTCCATCAATTTGTCGTTACTGCCGAACTTGGCCAGATTGTTTACGGCCTCAAAGCATTCTTTCCCAATTACACGTCGCCATGGTTCGCCTATGAGATGAGAAAGCGGGTGGAGTTGGCCAATTTGATGCAGTCATGTACTTTATCTTTTATGGGCCTCTCCCTAGACTTGCCACGGGACCAGTTTGCAGCCGCTAATGGAACACCTGCGACTGATGAACTTTTCAAAATATTCCAGGATATGAACGCCCCAGCACAAGGTGATCCAGCTTCGAGGCCAATATTGATCATTCAGGGCTGGAACGATACTTCAGTCCTCCCTCAAAGTACCTTAGAGTCATTCCAGGCAACCGTGAATGCAGGCAATGTTGCATATTTGATGAGATATCCGGGACTGGATCACTCTGCGACAATCGCAGCTTCTACACCTTTGTGGTTGAAATATCTAGATGAGTTGTTTGCTCATACGAAACAACCTTGCACGTCGTCGGATACCACGATTGTGCCATTCAATTTAGACGTGGCCAAAGCCCCATCGGAACTTCCTCTCAGCGAGCAACCTCTGTTGAGCCTACTGGGGTGAATGATAGAAAATCATGATGACGAGGAGGATGTTTGCAGGAAAGTCATCCGTTTAAGCAAGAACTTCAATGGCTCGCTAAAGCTCGTGGCGCTCTTAACAGTTTCTTTCCATGTGCTTTAAAAAAATTGTGTTTAGACTGCCAGTGCGCAGCCAAAACCGTCGAAGATTTTGTAGATAGAAATTGATTCTGAGTAATTTTGCTTTTACACATCAAGCTATTAAGTATATCTCATTGATGTACCGAATTCGAAACACACACAACAAATTTTGAAGAAATTTAATTCTTCGAAATACGCCCTTTTTATTACTTACATTGACTAAACAAATCAATCCAAATTGAATACAATTATCTCTAAAGAAATTGAATCAGTAGTTGTTGTAATACTATTGTTGTTATTCAAAATATAAAACTTATACGAAAAATCATATGAAAACCAAAGATTTTTCATTTTTTCATTTTTCTATAATGGATAATAAAATCACTATAATCGATATAATTCTATTTAGTTTTCCAAAAATCATCTTAGATACTTCAATTCAAAAGGATCATATGATATTATCTATTGAAAGAGGATTCAATAATCTCTTATTCATCCTCTTCAATCTAACCTTTTCCCAATCCTTCAATTCTTAAATTTAATACAATATTTTCAATTCTAATAATTCCTTCAAATCATCTATTAATCTTCTATCGCTTCAATTCAACAATAAACGAAAATAGTAATTTAATCAATCAGGATCTAATTCTACAAAGTCAAAAAAAGCTATTCAAAAAACTAAAGATCTTTTTATTTTAGCTATCTTTTTGAAAAAGGAAATCAAAAAACAATTCAAGATCTTAAATCTAATTGAAATATTTTATAAATATCTTGAAAAAAGAAAACTTATAAAAATATCAAATATCATTACATTACAAATCTTTCATCTAAAAAACATTATCAAAAGGATTAAAAAACAAACTAATCATCTTTTCAATCTTCTTAATTATTTAATTACTTCTTTAACAAATCTTTCAATAATTAATAAAGCAAATTATACTTTTATTATCAAAACTATAAAAAAATAAAAAGCAATTACAAAAGAAAACCTTACAAAACAAAAGTTTACAAAATAAAAAAAAGATATCCTTAACAAATGATTAATTCTTATCAATTTATCTCTTTATCAATTTATTTCCTTTATATCATTATAAATAAAAAACAAGATCAATAAAGTTTTCAGAAAGATTAATATCAATAAACTTATTATTTCAATTATTATTATAATTAAAAACAACAATATTATCTTAACTATCAATAACCCTTTCAATATATAATTCTTAATCGAAAAGAAAGAAATCTAGAATCAAATCATCCGATCAAAAAGAATACAAATCGATAAATCATAATATAAAGTTATTATTTATAAAATTTCAATCAAGGAATTCTTAGATCTGAAAGATATAAATCTAATTAAAGAAGAAATTAAAACCTTTAATTCAGATTTTGTTCTTATAAATACTCTTTATTAACTTATTAATGTTTCCAAAAGAATTAATCAACAAAAAGAAACAATAATCATTATATTTGTTATACAAAAGAAAACAGAAACAGTTATTCGAAAAAAACTATATATCGCTAATATTAGTATCAGAATTGAACGATTATATTCTTCTATTTTTTCCTCCTAATACAATAAATATCAAGGATTCGATCACAACGAATCATATTGTAAAAAACCTTCAACCTATAAACTTTATAACAATAATCATACTACAATTGATCACTTTTGTTTAATTTGTTAAACTAAAAACAAACTCTATCAACATTTAGTGATTAAATATACTAATTGCAAAGAAGAATATAAAGTTAATTCTAAAGTATACAAAATATATCAAACAATCATTCGGAAATCCAATTAATATTATATAACAATATTCGTATTCTTCAAATCAATTTAAATAAAAGCTTTTAAACCATCGAAAGTGTTCTTCAATTTGTTTTAAAACTCGATATCGATTTTATAATCATTCAAAAACCTTAGGTCCTTACAAACTTTAAAAAAGATTACTCTTCAACTAAATCGATTACTCATTTTAACTTTTCCCAACTCTTTCCAAACTATCCTTTGAATCTTCGTCTCTATACAATGATCTATATCAAAAAAGGATTCAAACCACTAGTAACCCTAACCTCCAACTTTCCCAAAGACCCAGATATTCAAATTATTAATATCACTCAGGGAAATTATACAATTCAACTCTTCAATGTTTAGCTATAAGCCTAACATGGCCAGCATTTCACCAGTTGTTATTTGTTGGGAGCCTACAAAGCTTCCAGCTGTCTTAGATAGTCTTAGACTCAGTGTAGACGTTAATTTAATCAATCAATCAACTATTAAGTATGTCTGATGTGAAGCTTGCACTCTCTAAACCTCCACTGTAGCTGCGAAGTCGTGGTGTTTAAAGGTGCTAGAACTTCACGAGATAGGATTCCTCAAATAACCAGAAACATTTCGAGATAGAATGTTCTACAGATAAGCTGCTTTGAAGAGTAACGAAGCTATTCCGCTCCACTCATAGACTATTGTGTAGCTTGGGGATCAACCCATGTTAATTTTCCTTGATATCTTGCGATACAAACTCGTATCAATCCGAAGATAATCATTAGTAAAGTGCCGTACAATTTTCCACACTACATCGACGACAGCCCTGGGCTAATAAAAGATACCATTATTGTTATATTATCAAGTATTGTTGGTATCTTGGGCTAGCTTGGTCACATGATCAGCCCTCCCCCATCAGGCATATCAGCACTTCTACTCTTCCATGGCCCGTCCTGGCTCGGTTCGAATTCGATGGGTCCCTGGCCATTTAGATATCCCTGGGAATGAAGCAGCAGATGTAGCAGCCAAAGAAGGAGCAGCACTCCCCTCCCCACTCAATCCTATTTGCACTCTTGCTTCCTTGAAAAGAATTGCTAAGACGACTGCTAAATCAACAAAAGCTAAGTTATGGACGACTACAGCACCATTAAGCTACAATGATCTTTTTATAACTTACAGCAACCAATCGATCATGCTTTCTTTTGATCGAGCAACACTAGGATATATCCTAGCAGCCAGATCCCAACACGGCGATTTCGCAGCGTATCACGATCGCTTCAATCACGAAGATGCTCATATGTTATATTCATGTGGGAAAAGAAAATCCCCTCTTCATTTTTATTTTTGTAAGATCGGAAATGCTCAAAAGACCCTTTCAAAGTTATCGCCATCTGAAGCTATCCCATATCTCTTAGGAAGCACGGAAGGAACAGCGAAGCTAGCAGCTTGGCTCAAATCTACAAGGTTCTATCAGGATATATGTCCTCGATTCCCTAGGCAATTTATAGATTGAAATTGTTGTTTTTATTTTTATATTATTTTGGGGTTTTTCTTTGTATAAGATGTTGGGATTTTGATTTGGAAAGTTAAAAAAAAAAAAAAAGTTTTATATTTAAAAAAAAAAAATTTCATATTAAAAAGCTCGATTGCGA
Source organism: Sclerotinia nivalis (assembly GCA_029531795.1). Taxonomy (NCBI): domain Eukaryota; kingdom Fungi; phylum Ascomycota; class Leotiomycetes; order Helotiales; family Sclerotiniaceae; genus Sclerotinia; species Sclerotinia nivalis. Next base: position 1,806,075 of record JAPEIS010000003.1, read on the forward strand.
TAACAGAAAAGAGGAGAGTAGATCAGGAATCGAGGGATCTTTCTGTATTGTGGAGGACAGTTGAAATATCTACCTAAAGGGATTAACTCAACACGCAACAGCAATTATGTAAACCCTGCTGAAGCATTTAGTACGTATTATACTAGTAAACTTAGTCTAGCTAGTTAGAAACCCAGAGGCCTTCCTCCTCTGGTGTCTTTTGTCCCAATTGGGAATTTATGGCCTAAAAAACCTAAGACGAAAAATATTACACACACACACACACTCTTCCATGGATTCAGAATAACAAGAAAAACTACCACTCTACGAACATAGCTGCACTCTACGTGAACTCACACGCGGGCGTGCTTGGTATTCAGAGTAGGTAGTGAACCCACAATCTATTGATCTACTGGGGGGCGATTGATGAACCAAATTTTCAGCCGCAGCAACTTCCGGCTTCAGAACTGACTCACGTACTTTATGCATTTGCAAATCTTTGATCAGATGTTGATTGGAGCTAATGTTACGGCCTTGGTGGTGGTGTCCTTGGTGTCCTCGGAAATCACATGTTGGTGTTTGGTATTGGTACGCGTTTGTACGCATTGAAAATATGAGATGTTTGTTTGTATTACCTAATCCGTAGTTTAAGTTGGCAAAGGACGGGTTTTTTTGGATAAAGTTTTTTTACAGTTCTCCGGGTTATAATTTGGAAGTTCGGCCTTTTAATATCTGGGTAAATGTTACGATTACGGATCTTACAATAACCGACTATGTGAATATGCGATACGATTCGATTAAATTGATATAGAATTACAGTTATCCGATAATCATATAAATATAATCATTGTTAATTGACGATTCAACAAAAATCATATAATAGACCCTATATATTATATATACGAAATAAAGATCCAAAATATTCTAGATCCAATAAGATCGTAGATCCAGGATCTTTCGAGGTCCTAAAGATTCTAAATACGAAGGTCTATATAAATAAGATAGATTTCTTTTATAAAACTTTATATTTAAGAATAATCATTAGTTTAAACATTATAATTATTATACAATACAATTGTTATTTCGTTCAACCCTATCAAGCTCCTGTTTGATCTTTAGTAGAAATCATTATGATCATTTCTATCAATCCCTTGATCATTTTCTAATAAGAAAAGATTGTAGTAATATAATACTTTGAATACCCTTATTAGCTCAAACATCGATTTGGTATATTTTACTTTGTAATGTCTTTGTAAAACCCTATTACAGAAACCCTGCAAAACAATAACAACGATGATAATGATATCGAATTACTCGATGTCGATTCTGTTCCAGTACAGATCACGGAAACATTACGAGTAGTAATGTTCGATAAGTATCATAGCAATCGAAAGGAATTCGAAACCTTTTTATTTTAGATAGAAATATATTTCAAATTTAATACTGTCAAATTTGTAACTCTCGATAGTTATAATCTGTATATTTCCTTTTATCTTTGAGAAGAAATAACTAAATGAATTCAATTCTATCTCAAAGATTATTTTATTAAATCTAGAGATCATTGTATAACAATTATACGAATCATTTTCGAAAGCTTTGTAGGATTCAAGAAAGAAATTGGACGAATATTTGGGGATATCGACAAAATTAAGATAGCTGAACGAAATTTATTTGTTTTGAAATAAACTGAAGTAGTAATCAATTATGCTATGGAATTCAGACGATATGCTAATCAAATTGATTGGGATCAATAAGCTTTGCTAAGCTATTTCTATTGCGATTTTAAAAATCATATAAAATTAGAATTTGTAAAAGGAATTGAGCCGACAAATATCAACGAAATGATAGAGCTTACAATCAAGATTAACAATCGCCTTTACAAATATCAACGAGATAAGAAATTCCAGAATCATTCCAATCAGAATTATAAGCGAAACAAAGGAAAACATCGTCAAGTTAGAAACGAAAACTATAGAGATCCGATGAAGCTGGACACTATTATTCGAGGAAAGTTATTCAAGGAAAAAATGAATAAATACAAAAATGAAAAATTATATTTCGAATATAGGTAATCAAGATATAAAGCTGTAATTCATTATTAAAGGAAACAAAGAAACTTTAATCAGAATAAAAAACCTTGAAAAAACAAGAAGCAATTCAATACAATATTTGCATTCCAATTATATATTCTAAATTGTATGAATTTAGATTTTAAAGAACAATTGAAGGATAATCAAATCGAAGAATCAGAATATTCAGAAAAAGAATTAATATCGTAAATCAATCGAAAGTTAAGTTCAAAAGAACTTTAGATTATATAGTATATCGACGAATAGAATAGTTGAATCTGGAAATTTGGAGAAATTGGTGAAGGAATTTATAATGATGATTTAAATATAGTAAACATTGTAGAAGGAGAAATCTATAAAATAAGAATTATCAACAAATACAAAATCTTATAATATAAAATTATAATCAACTTTTCTTTTATCGAAAGAACCTTATATTATATATGAAAATACTAAAGCAAAGAGAAATATAAGAAATTATTTATTCTTATAATAATATCAATTATTTTATATACAAAATATATCTAATACAATAGATAGAGGATGAATATTTGATACAAATCCAAATTATACAATCTTTTCAGATAATAGAATATTTTCTCTGGGCTATACAAGGACTGCCTCTAACCACCAAATAGAAAAACATACTCAATGACTATTACGCCGCTACAATCCTTTATCACTAGGAAGTGATTAAGGGGCTTATAGAAAGGCCGTAGTAATTTCTACTAAAGGTCAAACAGGGGCTTGGTAAGAATGAAGATATAACGATTGTATTGTATAGTAACTATAGTGTTTAAACTAATGATTGTTCTTGAGCACGAAGTTTTACAATAAGAGAATCCATCCTGTTTATATAGACCTTCGTATTTGGGAGCCTTAGGAGCCCTCGAAGCTTCAATGCTTTAGGAGCGTTGGGAGCCTTCGAAACTCCAATGCTCTATCACATGATTTGATACTAATATAGCCTGTGCTTGTTTGTTTCTACAACTATTTTAATCTTATACTAATTTGATCAAATCATAATATATATTTATACGATCGGTTATTGTAAGATTCGTGATTATAATATTATCCCTTATTTAGGCTAAAGCTTATCTCAAGTTTATAAGATAGGGCTATATCTTGAAGAAAAGATATAGGATTCTTTTTTTTAATTATATCTACCTCCAAAATTAAGAAATTCTCATTTTCCGTTCGAAAACATTCTGAACAGATTCTTTTAGTTCAATCTATCAATAATTATAGAGTTGAAATGTCTTTTTGTTTTCATTGTTATAATGAAAAATTTCGTTGTATGAAAAATGTTAATAATCTTCAATGTTTTTGTTATTTTGAATATGTTTTGGTTCGAATTCTTTATGATACCGAATTTCCTTTGGAAGAAGATTGGAATCGGAAAATGCTTTGTATTTCGGATTGGGTTTTTCTGAATAAACAAGAAAAGAAATTAGATTGTAAAGAGGAAGAAGCATTTGTTAAAATTTTGTATTTATGTAAACAAAAGAAATTCCTATACGATTATAGAAAACGAATAATCGATTGTAATCTTAAATATTTGAATGAGCTGGATACTTTGGAAGAGAAAGAATGATTAACGAAAGAATAAACGGAGAAGAAAGGAGCAAACGGAAATATTTCCGGTTTTAACGATATCTCGTTCGATCTTTTGGAAGGTTTCGATTTTTCGTTTTTCTCGAATTCTTTGGATCCTTTTTGAATAGATCTGGATATTATTGATAAAACGTTTGCAGCTTTTCAAAACAATTGAGATTCTTTTTGAGTTTCCAAGTATTTTCTGAATATAGATAATCGAATTATTTGATCAAATACTTTATTATATTTCTGATATATTTGTAATCTAGTATAGTTTTAATATTATATTTAGTATTCGGATTGATAAGTTCGATTATAGTTTCTGGTGTATTCGGCGTTTCTGATAACGCTAATTCGAGTAGGGATATATGGAATATTGGATAGATATTTATAGTATTTAATAATTTCAAACTGAAATTGATAGATTCTATTATTTCTTCGATTTCGAATGATTCTAATTTCTTGTGATCTAATTTATCGTTTGATTGTTGTATTTGAATGTTTCTTCGAATCAAATAAACTTTATCTTTCTTTTTAAGAGTAGATCCTATACTTTATGATTCGTTATAATATATAGCTGTTCTCAAAACTATAAACTGTAGATCTAATAAAAACTGTTTATATAGTTCTTTGATTTCCAATATATCTTTTATAATTTTGTCAGTATTTGCTATTTATAGGAATAGTGAATAGTAGATTAATGGAATATATCTATAGTTAATATATATTGGCGTTACTTTTGTTATCTTCGTTTTCGATATATTGTATGTGAATTGAGTTAAGGATAATAATTCAATTTAGTTATCTTGTTTGTAATTGATATAATAATGTAGATAGATTTTCATTATCTGATTTAGATATTCTATTTGGTTATCTGTTTGGGAATAAAACGTAATAGATAATTTGTATTTGATTTCAAACAATACTATAAAAGTAATTCAAAATTTTGATATGAAAAGTTTGTTTCTATCTGAAATTATTTCTTCTGGTATACTATAAATACTGATTATATTTTGTAGGAATATATAAATTAGATTATCTATTATTTATTTTTTATAGAATAATATTATATAAACGAATTTTGTTAATCTATCTATCATCACTAAAATAGAATTATATTCTTTTAATATAATCAGGTTTTTGAATATAGATAATTTAACTATGAAATCCTATACAATAAATTTCCATAATTAAATAGGTAAATTGAGAGTCTTGAATTGATTATATGAAGTATACCTGATAACCTTATTTTGTATACAGGTATTGTAATTCCCAATTACTTTCTCAATTGTAGTTCTTGTGACGATCCTGTTATTTTGTATAACCAAAATGCCTCAGGTTATTATTTCATTTATTTCACCCTGTATTCGCTTAAGGTTTTGGTCCCTTTCGAGGGGATTATAAAAGGCTCAACTCTATTATATTTGATATTGTAATTTGTTATTCTTTAGTGTAGATTAATTGATTCTTTTTATTATACTTTGAATTAAGATTATCGTTATATTATAATAAACTCATTAGCATTTTTGAGAAGGATAGAATATCCTTTGGGAAGGCTATAATATCCTTTGAGAAGGCCAGAATATTTAGTTAGTTATATCTAATGAGGTTACTGAATTAACGAAAACTTTATATATATCTAATTGATTTTTCCGAATTTTCATTGGTATTACTGTTATATTTATTTGTTCGAAAAAACCCTATATACTTTTATTTATCTTTGCTGAATCTATTGTAGTGGAATTACAAACTCAAATCGAACAAACTAAACAAAAGGAAAATCTTGGATTTGATATAAAAGTCGATAAAACGATAGTTATAAATCTATTCTTGTATTTATTAATTCGAAAAGAACCAATTCCTTTTATAATCAAAACGACAAATCTTCAAAATCTATAAAAAGAAAATCACGAAATCCGAATTCAAAACCAGATCATATTAGAATAATTAGATCAGATTCATTTTGCTCTAGTTAGCTTTTTACAAGAAAGATCCTTTGATATAAACAATAATAGATCTCCTTTTCGTTTTCGAATACAACAATGCTATTCTTGATAAATTGAAGATCTTGATATTGCTATATTTAGCAAAGAAGGTTTTGCAATAAAGAAAAGATCAATATCTATAGTATTTCACTATAAAAGATTGAATACAAGAATGAAAAACCCTGAATTGTTCAGCAATAAAATCAACCCTTCCTTTGAATTATGAAGACTTTTTGCAAAAGGAAAACTCTTGGATAATATAAATCATTATTTGGACGAAGGTACAAAAGTTCGTATTATCTTTTGATGGACCATTGATAATGTATAATGGTATCTAAAACCGAAAATGATCCGAAAAGAGTTTATTATATATCAAAGCGTTTTGGATTATCTTGGCTTTATTTATCTTATATCTAATCGATAAAAACTAGCTATAAACGAATTCCGATTTCTACGAATAGGAACTATAACTTTCCATTAGTTCTATATGCAATTCTTGGAACTCGCGGTAGAAGCCGATTAATCAGAAAACTTTTTTCGAAGAGAATTTATTTCGAAGCTTTCCTTTTTGTTGAAAACCACAATCGTAGTCATTATGGATCTTTATTCTGATTTCCAGGGTTATATGAATCATTTAATGAATATGAATGTAAGGATATATATTATAAACTAGAAATATGTTACAATGGTTAAGAATCTTGATCGAAAAGCTTCTTTACTAGATAATCGCGTTAAGGGTTCTATTCCTTTATATAACAATACTAAGCTAGAATATATAGAGAAAGAAAAATCGGCTGTCTCTAGTTTTATATTGAATTTCAAGTTTCATTTTTTTGTTTTATTCTTTGTTTGTTTCAAATGCAAGGTCTTTAATTGGATCAAGGATTATGTTTGTCCTCCTGGTATTTATGATATTGATATAGTTTTCGAAGACAAAGAAATCCCTTCGGAACTTTCTGATTCCGATTTATATAAATCGAAAAAGTATTAATCTTTAGGAAAGTTTTCTTTCAAGATTATCAATATAACCTTAAATATATTGATCTTCGAAGTTTTATAGGTAACAATAGCTTTCTATTCCCTTATCATCTTTTAGTTTATGATTTCCAGATCTGGTTTTCTGTATTGGCGGATACCGATGTGTTTGCTTATTTGCTTATTAATATTTGTTTTGTATATCAATTTTCTCGATATATTAATGTCCTTATCATTCCTTTAAACAATCCTATTTTTGTTCAAGGATATAACAATTGGTAAGATATTGTTATCATCTATTCTATCCATTTGATATTCCAATTGGATAGTAGAATCTTTCTTCAAGTCTCTTTCTTATTAATTGATATAAAAAAAGATATCATTATCGAAAATTTATAATTCAAAATCTATAATATAATACCTAAATCCTTCAATTATCAATTAATATAATCAAAGGATTTACTATCAATCTTATACTTTTCAAGGGATATAATCATCTTCAGAAAATCTTTTTCAATTCTCAAACTATTATCCAACCCCGAATTTGAAAAAGATATATAACAATATAATACCTTTTTCGAAATCGATTATTTAAAATCCTTTCTTTTTTTAATTAGATTTATTATTAAGTACGAATAGGATTTATATATTAGTCTCCGATAAATAAAAAAAGAATTCCAGGAAAGTTTATTTGTTAAACGATTTTTGTTTCTTTTTGTGAAAACTAAAATCGAGAATTTGTTCCCCTCCACGAAGACCAAACCAATTAATCGTTTTGTATTTTTAAATGAACTGTTTTCCAAATACTATTAATTAATTTATTTTTTATAAGTCGTTATTGATATTATTGTAATCTTTGTTGAAGTTTTCAAAATGTATAATCATCGTTGTGATAATATTATCTGTTTTATTAGTATTTACAAAATTAATATAATATTAAAGGATTGAATACGAGACTTTAATGATAAGGAATTTTAAGAATTATTCTATTGAGTTCTTTAAGTTTATTATGTATATCTCGAGATCTTTTTCAAAAAAGAATCGGATAAATTATTACAATATATTGTATACGATTATAAAATCGAAATTCCATTCAATACTCAATTCAAAACTAACTCAATATATAATATATCTTCAAAGGAATTACTAATCATAAAATAATATCTTATAAACAATCTGAAAAAGGGTTTTATCGAAACTAGCTTCTCTCTATTCGCTGCCCCTATACTCTTCGTTTCCAAACCAAATGATGATTTGCATTTCTGTATCGATTTCCGATATCTTAATGTTTTCATAAAAAGGAACAAATACTTTTTACTTTTAATCAACAAAACGTTAACATGTATATTGAAATCTAAGGTATTCATAAAGTTAGATATTCGGCAAGTATTTTATCGAATCCGCATACACCCTGATTCCAAAGATTTAATTACATTCCAAATCCGATACAGAATTTATAAATATAAAGTTTTACCTTTCGAATTAATTAATGGTTTTGTTATTTATCAACGTTATATAAACGATATTCTTTTCGATCTTTTGGATATAATATGTACAATTTATCTGAACGATATTCTAATTTACTTTGAAAACGAATCGGAGTACGAATTGTATGTGTTATAGGTCCTTGATTGTCTTCGAAAAACTGGTTTACAGATCGATATCAACAAATATAAATTTAGTATTAAAAGGACTAAATACCTTGGTTTCATTATCTCTACAAAAGAAATAAAAGTAGATTAAAAAAAAATCGAAATTATAAAAGATTGGAAAGCCTTTATAAACATTAGAAAAATACAATTCTTTCTAAAGTTTTGCAATTTTTATTGTTGTTTTATACAAGATTTCGAACGAATTGCTTGCTTTTTAATCAACCTAACCAAAAAGGAAATTCTTTTTATATGGGACAATGTATACATCATTGCTTTCAGCCGTTTTAAATAGGTTATACTCCAAATTCTTATATTGAAACATTACCAATTATATCTTCAAACTATGATTGAGATAAATACTTCAAACGATATTATCGAAGGAATACTCTTTCAACTATATAATGATAATCAATAACATCCTATTGTTTTCTTTATCAAGATCATACTTCTAGTCGAAATGAATTATACTATATTCGATAAAGAAATACTTACTGTTATCAAAATCTTCAAAATCTAAAGAACAGAACTTACAGATTCCTTTTATTGTATCAAAATCATCATCGATTATAAAGCTTTAGAATACTTTATAACCAAGAAAACCTTGAATCAACAACAAACAAGATAATTAGAAACCTTAGTAAATTTCTAATTCGAAATATCATATCGATCGAAAATCAATAATACTACAGCAAACACCCTTAACCATTATAATCAAGAAATAGAAATACAAAAAACAATACACTCTGAACATCGTATTCAAATTCTACTCTCACCAGAAGTTCTTAACAAAAGAATATTGAACGAATTCAATATAAAAAAGGGAAAGGTAACTACAATCCTAATTATTGAAACAGAAAAACTTGACTTCGTAAATCATATCCTACAAACCAACCGCATTCATTTTTCTGTACAACCAAAACATGATTTGATTATTAAACTAAAAAAAGGATATTCGATACACAATAGTTTACTACTCTACAAAAACCGATTAATTGTATTTAATATAGATAACTTCTATACTAATCTTATAAAGAAAACCTATACCCAAATCTCTTCAATTCATCTTGATAAAACCAAAACGAAACTAATTATAAAAAAACAGTATTTTTGAAAAAGAATAACCAATTATATCAATTAATATATCAACAATTATAACGTGGTTTATCATCATGTGGGCCATATCATCATGTGGGCCACTTTTACCTCAATTCGTATATTCAAATTCATATTATTCAACAACCATTAAATCAATTGATTGAAACTATTAAGAATCTAATAATCTAGGATCTATTACATTGATTTGACAAGTTCTTGAATTATGACCTGGCTTTTCATATTTACTACAGCATCTACTAGAAGATGCTTCCCCATTAGAATTCCCCTCATTTTGATGTTCGTCGCGTTGAATCTGAATCTCAATTTCTTGCTGAGATAATATATCTTCAGCTTTCTGTTTAGTAAGTACTTCTTCATTATGTAGTTGAATCTTTTTAGTGCATCGATGTTTGCTTAATATTTCATTTGCTTTTTGAAGTATACGATTCTTTGTATTTAAAAGTGTATTCTTATGAGTTAATCTTTTTGTATCTTTAGCTAGAGTTAATACAGTCTCAAATATAGGTGTAGGGGAGCTTGATTGATGATGAGCTATTCGAGATTTTACTAAAGTTGATTGTGAAAGAGCTTCAGTTGGGTTGTGAGGTGTTTGAGAGATCCAATAGTTTAAATCGATGGATGGAGGGGTAGGCGTACGAATTCGAATATCTAGTTTTGAGAGTATAGCTTGAGGATCGAATGGTATTAGACCTGCTCCTCGAAAGTCAGCTTTCATATTCTGAGCTGTAATTGATTATTGATATACAGCTTTGAAAGTTATAAAGAATTCAATCTTCGAGATATGATTAATATGAGCCTTGATAAATCCTTCAATTTGATAACTATATGCCCGTTTCAATACACCAAAACATCCAATATCAAATAATTGGGTTAAGTGATTTGAATGCAATGGTAACTTTATCGTTATTATGTTATTTGACTTGCAATATGATTGAAAAAGTATCGATTCGTGACTTTCATGTTTATCTAGTACTAGTATTCGATATTTGCTCTTTGTTCGATGAATTGTATACTTATCGAAGTGCTTTAATCATTCTAACCCTGTCTCATTATTTGTCCATCCATTAGAAATAGGTTTAATAGCCCAATCTATAGGAAAACCGCTTTCCGTATACCAATTAGAAAGATGATATTGTCCTTGCACTACTAAAAATAATAGTATAGTTTCCCCTTCCCCATTACCATATATAATCGCTATAGCCCACTCCCTATTGCCTAGTTATATTACCTTGCTTCTGCCATTTCGTTCAGCACTAGTTACAACCATTCCGAAACATATTATACTCATTATGAAACCAGTTTCGTCGAAATTGTAGAAATCGCAATCCAGAATACTATATTTCATTCGCATATTCGATACCAATCGAAACCACTCTTCAATAAACTTGGGATCTTCACAAAAAGCTCTTTGAAAATCATAAACACAATTAAAACATATCTTTAATGCTATATAATACTTTACGAATCGATAAGCCCAGAACTTTCCAACTTTCTTCGCACCTCTTGATTCGAGAATATAATTCGTTATATCTTCCACACCCTTAAATTTAAATGGAAACCCTCTATTATCCATATCAAATATATATTGAATAATCATTTCCTCTTTCAATTCTGTAATCTTATGAGTTTTGTATCGATATTCTGCACGAGGGGTAAGACTATCCATTCTGTGCTGAATCGTTGTACACAGGATATTATACAGTTTAGCAGCCTTCCGAATACTTAGTTTTTTGTCTTTTTGAATAGCTTCGATAGCTAGAAAGATTCGTGTTTCTTTATTATTCGTTTCCATCATAGATTGTTGATAAATCGCGTGTTGAAGTGAAGAGGTAATAATTGAGGTAAAAGTGGCCCACATGATGATATGGCCTACATGATGATAAACCACGTTACCACTTACTACAATTATTATATCCCGAAAGATCGAATACCTAGTTTTTTACATCCTTTGTTTATTCCTATTCAATTATAAATAGATATATCAATAAACTTCAAATCATTTCCGAAGAATAAACACAGATACAATAATGTTTTTGTAATTATCAATAGATTCTCGAAGCAATCAATATGTATCCCTTATTATTATACTATAATCACCTAGAAAATAGCTTTATTATACCTAAACCATATTTACTATTGGAAAGATACCCCTACTACTATCACCTCCAATAAAGATCCGCAATTTATATCCAGTTTTTGAAACAAATTTATACAAATCCTAAACATCAAATTAAAACTATCCACAACCTACTATCCTCAAACAAATAAACAAACCGAAATCATAAATCAATATCTAAATCAACAACTTCAACTCTATATCAATTATTATCAAAATAATTGATCGGAATTCTTATATATAATAGATTATATACAATTCATTATACCCTACGAAAACTTGGGAATATCCCCTTTCGAACTTCAAAACAGATATTCTCCAACCACTTCCTTCGATTAGGACAAACCCCCTTCCAATACCCCTTATACAATCACAGAAAAGTTGAACCACACTAACATACAAGCTTTCTCCAAACATATATATAAAGCTTAGAAATAACTAAGAATATTCTTTCTAAAACTCAACAAAAGAAAATAAAGGATATCGATCACCATCAAAGACCTATCGATTTCCAAATAGAAAACAAAGTATATATAACTACTAAGAACTTCACTACAAAAAAACCTAATCACAAACTCAATCTACAAATAGCCAAATTATACTATATACTCGAAAAAGTCAACTATTCGTATCGATTAAATCTTCCTGAAAGTATACAAATCCATAAAGTCTTTTCCTTTAATAAACTACAGAAAGCTACAAAAAACCCAATTCCCGGATAATATATCGAACCTCCTCCATTTATTATAATAATAATAAATACAGAATTCGAAATACAGCAAATCCTAATATCGAAACTCCTTCATAGATAGATCCGATATAAAATAAAATAAATAAGATACAACGATGATCCTGTATAATATTACTATTCCAACATCATATACACTCCACACAAAATAAAGGAATTCCATATTCAATATTTTGAAATTGTAGGATCTCCTAACCATCTTTCTGAATAGATAAAAGCCTAAAAGAATAACAACAACGATTACAACGAATTCGTAGAGAGTAAACCTATAAATAAATCCACAAAACAGAATTATTTATTTGCTCTCCCTTTTTTCGAAAAGGAAGTTACATTTAAACTATAATTCATTCAAATATCATCTATTGTTTTTTGCTTTTTCTATTGTTTATTTACTTGCTTTGATTTTTACTCTACTTCTTTTTCTCCCTTACTATTATTTTATTCAACATATAATAATTATATATTTCAATAAAACAAATTCAATTCATCAAAAAATATCCCTTTCATTATGAATTTCTTAAAAAGTCTATTCAATTCACCTCGCAAAACAATTACAATATCATCCTCAAACAATTCTGTTAACAATTGTTTTTCTTCTTCCACCTCCCCCCCAAAACTTGTTACACTTCCTCTTATAAAAAAAGATACTGATCACTACTCTCCTGAACAAAAAAAGAACCAAAAGAACTCCCAAATCATCACATCCCCAAACAAAAAAAAGATCCATTTCTCCAACATCATCGATTTTATCGAAAATCACCCCAATATATCTATTACTAATACAATACAAATAATCGATATAACCAAAATACAAACTATACAAATCAACATTAATCTCGAAGATTTTGCTCATTATCTCGATATATTCGAAAAAACGAAACAATTTTATAAACAATTGAATATAACAAAAAAAAAACACAAACAAAAAACATACAAAATTCATCGAAATAACATATAAAACTCAATATCAAACTCTCACAAAAAAAACTAACTACTTACACTCAAAATAAAACATTAACTTTAAAAACCTTTATCGAAAATTATCCGAAATAACAGATCAATACCACTCTTGTATTCAAACTCACCCATATTGTAATCACCACAACCAACAATATCAATATATACCGAACTCTGAATACTACCATCATTAAGCACTTCCAACAATACAACCGCGAAAATAAAAACAACAGAAATAGGATCCCAGAACCCATCACGATTGATATGAAATATACACAAACACTTATAAATTCGAAAAACAATATCCTATACTCCTTCTATACTCTTTCCTTTATGAAAAATAAGGAACTTATCATATTGCCTTATAAACTCCTTAGAAAATACAAAAAGAAAGAAATTTGTACCACCTCCAATCGATTCAACAATGAACCCCTTCGCTACCACAATACAACTATATTGGATATAGTATTCAATATACCTAATCATATACACAAAACCAGATAATCAGCAAGAACCCCTTCAATTCCGATTAAAAAGATATTCACAGAACCTATAGAAATCGAGAATGATAACAACTCCATTCCTAATACACTACAGAAAAAAAGAAAAACAATAACAATAAAAGAGGAACCTATTTCACCAATACGAAAGATTAAAAGGAAAGCTTGAAGGCAAGCCTATTTTCTTTAAGGGGGGGGTGATATAACGATTCTGTTATTTTATATAACCAAAATGCTTCAGATTATTATTTCATTTATTTCACCCTATATTCGCTTAAGGCTTTGGTTCCCTCCGAGGGGACTATAAAAGGCTCAACTCTATTATATTTGATACTATAGTTTGTTATTCTCTAATGTAGATTAATTGATTCTTTCTATCATGCCTTAAATTAAGATCATCGTTACAGTTTTCATTTTCGGAAAATAAACTTCTTTTTTGAGTTAGGCAAAAATCTTCGTTATTCCTTGATGTTTATAAACTAGAAGTTTATATTGTTTTTAAATATATTCTTTCATTAATTTAGAAAGTATATACAATTTATTATAAAAGTAAATCAACTTATTTTCGATATTAAATCTTTTCTTTAGATTGTTTATATTCTTGAGAATTCGTTTTGTAATAGTATTTTATTTATATTCTATTTTCAATTACTTTTTAATAGTATTATAATCTATTTTGAAGAAGGTAGCGAATTGTAATTTGTTGTATATTAATGTATTTTCTTTTTCTTTTAAAATTGTATATATTTCATATACTTTATTTTGTAAATATTCCATCCGCAAAATATTTTCTCTACTTTTCGGCGCTGGTGGCGCCAAAAACGCTTTGGCGGTTTTGTGAAACTCGCCTAATTACGGCGTCAATCGATACACCCGTAAAATTTTGCTTGGTACCAACCGACGCCAAAACGACGCCAAAACGACGTCAAGTGTACCAACGACGCCAAAATGTATCAACGACACCAAATATATCAACGATGCCAAAATGTACTAACGATACCAAAATATACTAACAACATCAAAATATACCAACGATACCAAAATATATCAATAATATTATCGATACCAAAATATATTATTAATAAAAAAATAATTTATTTTATTAATTATTCATTAGTAGCTTTTTGTTAATAATCATTCATTAATAATTATTTATTAATAATTATTTATTAGTAATCATTCATTAGTAATCATTCATTAGTAATCATTCATTAATAAATTTTTTTTATTTGAAATTCGAATTAAAGACTTTACTATTAAACTATAAATTTTTAATTTTTTATATTAATAATATATTATATGAAAATATATAATAATAAGAATAATAATAAAGGAGAATAATAAAAATGAATAATAAAAGAAAATGATAAACATAAATAATAAGGAAGAATAATAAAAAGAATGGTATAAATGAATAATAAAGATGAATAATATAGATGAATGATAAAGATAAATAATAAAGATAAATGATAAAGATAAATGATAAAGATAAATGATATAAATGAATAGTAAAGAGAATAATATAAATGAATAGTATAAATGAATGATAAGGAGAATAATATGAATGAATAGTAAGAAGAATGATATAAATGAATGATATGAATGAATGGTAAGGAGAATGGTATGAATAAATGATAAAGATAATAGTAAGGATGAATGATAAGGATAATAATAAAGTTGAATGGTAAGGAAAATAATATAAATGAATAATAAGGAGAATAATATAAATGAATGATAAGGAGAATAGTATGAATGAATAATAAAGATAATGGTAAGGATGAATAGTATGAATAAATGGTAAGAATGAATAATATGAATAAATAGTATAAATGAATAATAAAGAAAATGATATAAATGAATAGTATGAATAAATAATAAGGATTTTTTAATTCTTTTGATATATTTTGATATCAATAGTGATTTTGGTATTATTGATATATTTTAATATCGTTAGTATATTTTGATATCGTTTTAGTATTGATTGATATATTTTGATATCGTTGATATATTTTGATATCGATTAGTACATTTTGATATTATTAGTATATTTTGGTATCATTGATATATTTTGGTATTGTTGATATATTTTGATGTCGTTGGTACATTTGGCATCGATTTGGTATCGATTTGGTATCGATTTGGTGCTTCATATTAGTTCTGTTGATGCATTCGGTGCCGCTTCGGCGTTTCATATTAATTCTGTTGGTACCGATTGATACTCTTTCGGCGCCGACCGCGGAGTTTATTTATTTTGAGATTTTCCGGAGCTTAAAATGTTTTGCGAATGTCTGGTTTTCTATTGAGAATATCTGTTTTAATATTTTCTGTTCCTTTGATATATGAAATACGAAAATTGTAAATAGCTATAGTTTCGGATTATCTTACTTGTCATCTATTTAATTCCTTTGTTGTAGTGAAGTAAACCAGGTTTTTGTAATCGGTATATACTTATACTATATATTTCGATCTTTCCAAATAGACTCTCCATTCTTTAAATACTTCGATTATAATTAGTAGCTCTTTATTATAAATTTCGTAATTTAATTTTACTAGCGATAGTTTGCGGGAATAGTAGATTATTGATTGTTATTTCTTGTTTACTTCAGATTGGCTTAATATAATCTTTAAAATGTAGTCTGAAGAATCAATTTCAATTACAATCGATAGTTCTAGATCGAATAATAAGAGTATTAATTCTTTCATAGAGATTTACTTGAATAATTCGAAAGTTTTCTATATCTTTTTCGTTTATTGAAACTTTCCCTGATTCTTTTTGGTTATTTCAGATATCGGAATTGCTATTTTCGAATAATCTTTAATAAATCTGTAATAAAAATTAGCAAATCTTAAAAAGGATTATACTTCTTTAATACTCGTAAACTAATTCCATTCCTGAATAGCCTTTAATTTATCAAACTCATTTTGAATCCTTCTAAAAAGATTATATAATCCAAAAACTCCGTTTCTATAATATGGAATATATATTTGCTAGATTTACATTAAAGATCCATTTTCTTCAAGCATACTAATACATTACTAACATTCTGAATATATTATTTCAAAGTCTTTAAATATACCAATATATCGTCCAAATAACAAATACAACAAATATCAAGATACTTTCTTAATATATTATTTACCAAACGTATATATATTATTAATACATTGATTAGCTCGAATGATATAATCTGATACTTATATAATCTGTATCGAATTCTGAATACTGTTTTCTATTCTTTATCTTTCTTCATTCTGATTAAATAAAAACTATTTCGTAAATCAAACTTGGAGAAGATTTTAGCTTTCCTTAATCGATCTTTCAATTCCATAATTAATGAAAGTAAATATCAATCCTTGATTGTTATATTGTTGAGCTTGTAGTAATTTATATATAGCCTTTTGATTCCATCCTTTTTTGGTATATATAATATAAAATTAGCTATTTATAAGATAGATTCTTTGATCTATTCTTTTTTTAAACTATCGTTAATATATTCCTTAAGCATTTTCAAATCTCTTTTTGATATTTGATAAATAGATCCGAATAGAGATATCTTCTCTTCCATTAATATTATTTCATAATCCCACAATTTGTATTCTGATAAAGCTTTATAGCCTTTTCGTTTTTCGAAAAGTTTTGTGTATTTCATATACTTCATTGATGTATCTATCAATAAAGGATCCTGAGTTTGATATTCTACATCGATAAAATTGTTCGCTTTCAACTCTCTAAAGTGTATATTCAGTTTCGCAAATTTTTACGTATCTCGATAATCGTAATTGTATTAATTGAATATCAAAGTTCCTCGATTCCAATTGATATTGGGGTTGTACTGTATTAATTATAGTATATCTAATATAATCTGGTGATTCTCTAAAGGAATCACATCAAGTTATATAAATTTGTGATATTCATTTATTTATATCTCTATTGATTTGATCTCCATTCGTACCATCCCTTTATCAGTATCAATTAGTTGTTCATTTATTAATTGCAATATATATAGGTGTTTCTTCGTTTGAAACCTTATACCAGCTTTTTGTACAGCTTTATATACAATAAAATTTCCGATTGCTCCAAAGTTTATCATAACTCTAAACCGGTATCCATTGATTATAATCATCTAATTGATCTATCCACTGTATCCTATAGCATTTAATTATCTGTTTTAACTCTTCTAATCAATTTGGTCAATTTGGTCAATTAAACGATTTAATTGATTAGATGAAGAAATATCCCAATAATCTTCTTCTTTATCATTTATAATTGTTTAACCAATTGAAATCTCGTCGTCGAGTATGTTTTTCCATTTAGTAACTAAAAATAATCCTTGTATAGCCCGAAGAAAATGTTCTATTGCCTAAGAAGATTGTATAATTTGGACTTATACCAAATACTCATCCCCCACCTTTCGTACTAGATATATCTTGTATATAGAATAATTAATATTATAATAAAAGTAAATGATTTTCTATATTTCTTTTTGTTTTGGTATTTTCATATAATGATATAAGATTCTTTCGACAAAAAAGAAATTGATCGTTACTTTATACTATAGAATTCTATATTTATCGATGATTCTTGCCTTATAAATTTCTCCTTCTATAATATTTATAATATTTAAATCGTCGCTATGAATTCCTTTATTTGTTTCTCCGAATTTCCAAATTCGATAATTCCATTTGTCGATATATTATATAATCCAAAGTTCCCTTAAACTTGATTTTCGATCGATCTACAAAATTGATTTTTCTTTTGAATCTTTTGATTCTTCGAATTGATTATCCTTCAATTGTTCTTTAAAATCTAAATTCATACAATTTAGAATGTATAATTGAAATACGAATATCACATTGAATTGCTTTTTGTCTTTTTAAAGTTTCTTATTTCGATTGAAGTTTCCTTATTTCTTCTAACAATGAATTGCAACTCTATATCCTGATTATCTATATTCGAAATATAACTTTTCATTTCTACATCTATTCATTTCTTTCTTAAATAACTTTCCTTGGATAATAATATCCAATTCCATTGGATTTTTATAACTTTCATTTTTAGTTTGACAATGTCTTTTTTCATTTCGCTTGTAATTCTAATCTGAATAGTTTTGGAACTTCTTGTTTCGCTGATATTTGTAAAGTTGATTATCGATTTTGATTACGAATTCTATCATTTCGTTGATATTCATAGATTCGATGCCTTTTGCAAATTCCAATTTTATATAATCCTTAAGATTGCAATAGAAATGATTTAGCAAAGCTTACTAATCCCATCCGATTTGATTAGTATATCATTTGAATTCTATAGTATAATTGATTACTATTCTAGTTTATTTTAAAACGAATAGATTTCATTTGGCTATCTTAATTTCATTAATATCCCTAAATACTCGTCCGATTTCTCTCTTGAACTTTACAAAGCTTTCAAAAATGATTCATATAATTATTATATAATGATTTTTAAACTTGATAAAGTAATCTCTGAAATAAAATTGAATCCATTTAGCTATTTCTTTATAAAGATAAAAAGAAGTATAAAAACTATAACTATCGAGAGTTACAAATTTGGTAATATTGAATTTAAAGTACATTTCAATTTGGAATAGAAAGGTTTCGAATTCCCTTCGATTGTCATAATACTTATCGGGCACTGCTATTTGTAAAATTTCCGTAATCTATACTAGAACAGGATCAGCATCTGATAACTCGATATCGCTATCGTTATCGTTATTATTATTCAATAAAGTACTGATAATAGGATCTTGCGAAGATATAGCGAAATAAAGTATACCAAATCGGTATTTGAGTTAATAAAGATACTCAAAGTGTTATACTGCTACAATCCTTTATTACTAGAAAATGATTAAAAGGCTTATAGAAAGACTATAGTAATTTCTACTAAAGATCAAATAAAGGTTTAATAAGAATGAAGATATAACAATTGTATTATATAATAACTATAATATTTAAATTAATGATTATTCTTAAATACAAAACTCTACAATAAAAGAATCTATTCTACTTATATAGATCTTTGTATTTGGGAGCCTTAAGAGCCCTCGAAGCTCCAATACTCTAAGAGTGTTGGGAGCCTTCGAAACTCCAATGCTCTATTATATGATTTGATACTAATATAGCCTATATTCGTTTGTTTCTACGACCATCTTAATCTCATACTAATTTGATCAAATCATAACGTGTATTCATACGATCGATTATTGTAAGATCCGTGATCGTAACAATGACGAGATTTCAATAGATTAGACAATTACGAATGATAAGAAAAAAGACTATTGGAATGTTTCATTGTTTGATCAATTAAATTATATAATTGATCAAATTGATCAAAACAACTGAACAGGTCAAAATAGATAATTAAATGTTACAGGATATAACAGATAGATTAACCAGATAATTATAATCAATAGGTATCGGCTTAAAACTATAATAGACTCTAAAACAATCGGAAATTTTATCGTATAAGAAGCTGTATAGAAAACTAATATAAAGTTCCAAACGAAGAAATACCTATATATATTGCAATTAGTAAATGAATAATTAATTGATACTGAAAATAGAATAATACAAATAGAGACTAAACTAATAGAAATACAAATAAATAAACGTTACAAATTCATACAGCTTGATATAGTTCCATTAAAGAATCATCAGATCATATTAGATATACTATAATTGATATAGTATAACCCCAATATTAATTGGAATCGAGGAACTTTGATACTCGATCAATACGATTGTAATCATTGAGATATATACAAATCTATGAGATTGAATATATGTTTTAGGAAGTTGAAGGTGAATAATCTTATCAATATAGAATACCGAATTCAGGATTCCTCATTGACAAATATACCAATGGAATATAGAAAATATACAAAACTTTTCGAAAAACAAAAAGGCTATAAGACTTTACTAGAATACAAATTGTAGGATTACGAAATAGTATTAATAAAAGAAAAGATGTTTCTATTCGAATCTATTTATTAAATATCGAAAGAAGATTTAAGAATGCTCAAGGAATATATTAACGATAGTTTAAAGAAAGAATAGATTAGAGAATTTACTTTATAAACAATTAGCCTTGTATTATATATATCTAAAAAGAATAGAATCAAAAGATTATATATAGATTATTGTAAGCTCAATAATATAATAATCAAGGATCGATATTCATTTCTATTAACTATAGAATTGAGAGATCGATTGGGGAAAGCTAAGATCTTCTCCAAGTTTGATTTACGAAATGGTTTTCATTTAATCAAAATGAAGAAAGATGAAGAATGGAAAACAATATTCAGGATTCGACACAGATTATACAAATATCAGATTATACTATTCGAATTAATCAATATATTAACGATATATATATATTTAGTAAACAATATATTGAAAAAATATCTCGATATTTATTGTATTTGTTATTTGAACGATATATTGGTTTATTCAAAGATTTTGAAATAATATATTTAAGATATTAATAATATTTTAGTATATTTGAAGAAAACAGATCTTCAATGCAAATCTAGCAAATATATATTCCATATTATAAAGATAGAGTTTTTAGATTATACAATCTTTCTAAAAGGATTTAAGATAAGTTCGGACAAACTCTAGATTATTCAAAAATAGAATCAGTTTATGAGTATTAAAGAAATACAATCCTTTTTAGAATTTGCCAATTTCTATTACAGATTCATTAAAGATTATTCGAAAATAGCAATTCCAATATCGGAAATAACCAAAAAGAATTAAGGAAAGTTTCAATAAACGGAAAAGATATAGAAAGTTTTCGAATTATTCAAATAAGCCTTTATGAAAGAATCGATACTCTTATTATTCGATTCAGAACTATCGATTGTAATTGAAACCGATTCTTCGGATTACGCTCTAAAAGCAATACTAAGTTAATTAGAAGTAAATAAGAAATAATAATCAATAATCTACTATTCTTATAAGCTATCATCAACAGAATTGAATTATAAGATTTATAACAAAGAATTGCTAATTATAATCGAAGTATTTAGGGAATGAAGAATCTATTTGAAAGGATCGAAATATATAATACAGATATATACCGATTACAAAAACTTAATTTATTTTATTATAATGAAGGAATTAAACAGATAGCAGATCAGATAATCCGAAATTATAGCTGTCTACAATTTTCGTATTTTATATATTAAAGAAATAGAAAACATTAAAGTTGATACTTTCAATAGAAAACCGGAATATTTACAAAATAAAGGATATGAAATATATATGATCTTAAAGGAAGAAGATAATATATTAGTATATAACAAATCACAATTCATTATTTTCTTCAAAGTAGATTATAATACAATTAAAGAATAATTGAAAACAGAATATAAATAAAATATTATTACAAAACGAATCCTCAAAAATATAAACAACTTGAAGAAAAAATTCAATATCAATAAAAAGTTTATATATTTTCATAACAAATTATATATACCTTCTAAATTAATTGAAGGATATATTCGAAAATAATACAAGCTTTCAATTTATAGATATCAAAAAATAACTAAAACCTTTGCTAGAATCAAGAAAGAAGTTTACTTTCCGAAAATAAGAATTACAATTGAGAAAGTAATTAAGAATTGTGATATCTATATATAAAACAAAGCCACTAGATATACTCTATATAATCATTTAAAACTCTTGAACTATTTATTCAATTATAGAAGTCTATTGTATAGGATTTCGTAATGAAACTATTTATATCCAAAGAATTAGTTATACTAAAAAAATATAATTCTGTTTTAATAATAACAAATAGATTAATGAAATTCATTTATATAATATCATTCTGTAAAAAATAGATAATGAATAATTTGATTTATATATTCCTACAAAATATAATCAGTATATATAATATATTAGAAAAAATAATTTTAGATAAAGATAAGTTTTTCATATTAAAATTTTGGATTACTCTTATAATATTGCTTAAAATCAAATACAAACTATTTATAACATTTCATTTTCAAATAAATAGTTAAATAGAACATTTAAATCAAATAATGAAAGTTTATCTATATTGCTATATCAATTATAAATAAAACAACTAAATCGAACTATTATCCTTAACTCAATTCGTATACAATATATCGAAGACAGAAACAACCAAGATAACACTAATATACATTAACTATAAATATACTTCATTGACTTATCGATCATTACTTTTATAAACAGCGAATACCAATGAAGCTATAAAAGATATATCGGAAATCAAGGAATTATATAAACAGCTTTCGTTGGATTTGCAATTTATAATTTTGAGAACAACTATATATTACAATGAATCCCAAAATATAGAATCTATTCTTAAAAAGAGAAACAAAGTTTATTTGATTCAAAGAAACATTTAAATACAATAATCAAGCGATAAATTAAACTACAAGAAACTTGAATCATTCGAAATCGATAAAGTAGTAAAACCTATCAATTTTAAATTGAAGTTACTAAATACTATAAATATCTATCCAATATTTTATATATCCCTATTCGAATTAATATCATCAGAAATATCAAATATACTAAAAACTATAATCGAACCTATCAATCCAAACACTAAATACAATATCGAAACAATACTAGATTACAAATATATTAAAAATACAATCAAATACTTGATCAAATGATTTGATTATCTACATTCAGAAAACACTTAGGAACCAAAAAAGAACCTCAATTATCTTGAAAAATTGAGAATGTTCTATCAACAATATCCAGATCTCCTCAAAAAGGATCCGAAAGATTCAAGAAAAACAAAAGATCGAAACCCTTCAAAGAATCAAACGAAGTATTACTAAAACTAAAAACGTTTTCGTTCTTTTTCTCTTTTACAATTTGTTTATTTATTATTCTTTTTTTCTTCTCTAAAGTATCTAATTCATCTATTATAAGAAGACTATATCGAATCATTTCAGAAGTCCGATTTTAAAGAAAGTATTATTATTATCGAAACGAAACAATTTCGATAAAGTTTTTTCATATTCGCAATCCAAGTATTTCTATTTACAAATAATACTCATTATATCATTAGTAGAAAAATCCGAAACATTATACTTCTGATTTCAATAAGTATATTCATTATAACGAATAAAATTTTCCTTAACAATAATACAATAATACAAATGTTTTTCGCAGTAAATACAAAAAGGTATAATAAAACCTTCAAATTCAATTAACAAAGAAAGCTTAATTCGTTCTTTATATTTCTTTAATCACAAAGATAGTATAATAAAGAAAAGAAAAAAAGTTTATATTTTGTTCTTTAAAAAATATAATTCTGCCTTATAAACTTGAGACAAGCTTTAGTCTAAATAAAGGATAATATTACAATCATATATTTTACAATAATTAATCATATAAATATATAATACAATACAATTCGATTAAATTGATATAGAATTATAATCATTCGATAATCATATAAGTATAATTATTGTTAATCGACAATTCAATAAAGATTATATGATAAACCCTGTATATTATATATACGAAATAAAGATCCAAAATATTCTAGATTCAATAAGATCATAAATCCAGAACCTTTCGAAGTTCTGAAAGCTCCAAATACGAAAATTTATATAAATAGGATAGATTCCTTTTGTAAAATTTCGTATTCAAGAACAATCATTAATTTAAACATTATAATTACTATACAATATAATCATTATTTCGTTCAACCCTATCAAACCCCTATTTAATCTTTCGTAGAAACCATTACGGCCATTTCTATCAATCCCTTGATCACTTCCTAATGAGAAAGGATTGTAGCGGCGTAATAGTAAATATAGGTCGAAAATTATCGTTTTACAGGGGCAATTTTGATTCATTGTTGCAATCTGTTTCTCCGGAGGATACTTATCGTTATAATATTGTTTTTTTTGTTATTGTATATTGTGACGATCCTGTTATTCTATTATGCCATAAATGCCTTAGGCCATTCTTTCGGATTTTGGTCCCCTCCGAAGGGACCAAAATGCCTCAGGTTATTATTTCATTTATTTCACCCTGTATTCGCTTAGGGCTTTGGTCCCCTCCGAGGGGACCATAAAAGGCTCAACTCTATTGTATTTGGTACGGTAGTTTGTTATTCTCTAGTATAGATTAATTGATTCATTCTATCATGCCTTGAATTAAGACCATCGTCACATATATGTTCCTTCTCTTACGACCGAAAAAGCTCGGCGATTTCCGGCGTTAGATGTTATAAATTTGGATTTTTTTACAAAAAAGAATGTTCGGCGGAGTATTGATAGTAATACTTCGGAGGCTTCTACGATTCGGCTGGACCGGTATGAGGAGGTATTATCTGTAGTAGATTTTTTTTGGAGAGAAAATGACGATTAATTGCAACTATCTAAAATGAAAACTTGTCGTCCTTTGTTATATTTGAAATGAACTTTTGTAACTCGCTATGTAGGGTCCCTGGGGTCCCCGGGGTCCCCGGTGGAGTTGTCGGTACAAACAAACTTTTATATATTGAAAATATTGCTCCAAGAAGTGTACACCACCGTTATTTGTAGAGCAAATTATCAGCTAGTAAATTGGGGGTCTTTCGAGAATCTGAGTGAATCATATAACCTTAGCTTTAATGAATTACAAATTGGTCTTATGTCTCAAGGATATGGCCAAGTTATTATTACAAGAATTGATGGAATAGTGAATGATATGAAATGTTGTAGTTGTTTGATCTTATCCAGTCGCTTAGGTTCTACCTCTGGTGAAGGAGAGAAATATAGTTTATAACCCGGAGTTCAACCGGCGGCTGTTTTGGACTACAACAAGGCTTCTTGATTGATTGATTGATTAAATTAACGTTTATATTGAGTTTAAGATTATCTAAGACGGTTAGAAGCTTTGTAAACTTCTAATAAATAACAATTGGTGAAATGTTAATTATATTAGGCTAAAGTTAGTATAATTTGGGGAGATTGAGATGGTCTCAATCTATTAATTTTGAATGAGGGAAGTGAAAACTAATTTTGAGGAATAAAGTCTATTTTATAAATATTTTTGTATATAATAAGGAAAATAATAAATAAAATATAATATAATTTGGAGTTGGAATGATTTATTTTATATAGAGGGGTAAATTGATCGATTTGATTAAATAAATTAATCAAATTGATTTAATTAATTATTTTCTTTTGATTGATTTTTTTCTTTTTTGTTTTTTTGTTTTATATTCTTTTATATTTTAATAAGATGTTATAATCTAGTAATTATTTTTGTTTTTTCGATAAATTCGAGAGTCTTGATAATTCTTGTTTTAGTATAAAGTAGATATTTCATCCGCAAAATATTTGGAGCCCCGGAAAATCTCGGAATTAATAAACTCCGCAGTCGATATTGAAAGAATACCGATGGCGCTCTATATAAATTCTTTTGGTATCGATTGTCTATCGATCGATGTTAACAGAACTAATATGAAATGTCAAAACGATATCAAAATATATTAATAGAATTAATATGAAGTATCAAAACGATATCAAAATGCATCAACAGAACTAATATGAAATATCAAAACGATATCAATTGATATTGTAAGTATTAATAGTATCATTTGTTGTTCAATATACTTTCGGTATATTTATATAATATTTGCAAAAATATATTAGTTTTCGATATCGATGATAATAATGATAAAGTTTTAATCGATATTAAGTAATAAGAATAATAAGATTAGTAAAAATAATAAAAATAATAAAGATAATAAGGATAATAAGAATAGTAAGGATAATAAGGATGGTAAGGATAATAAGAATAATAAGAATAATAAAGATAATAAAAACAGTAAAAATAGTAAGAATAATTAGAATAATTAATATGATAAGAAAGTTATAAGAAAATAATAAAAAGAAAAGAGAAAGAAAAAACATTAAAATATATAAGTAAAGTTTGATAGTCCAAAAAGAACTAGAATATTAATTTATTTGATAATTATATTACTTTTTTTTAATTTTATAATATTTAATATTATCTTTAATATTATTAACTTTCTTTAATTGATATTATATTTTTTTAGCTTTCTATTCTTATTGAATTCTAAAAAGCTTTTGTTCTTTTATTATTTCTTTCTTTATTTCCTTTTCAAATTTTATAATTTCTTCAGTTTTCAAAGATAAAAAGTTAAGATAATAATGTTTTTGATATTAATCTTAATCAATAAAATTGTTTACAAAAAACTTTTTACTTTGAATAGATCCATTTTCAAAGTTTGTAGAGATTATATAAACACTTTGTAAGATTGTTATTAAAGGGTAAATCCAATAACTTCCAAGTTTTCGAAGATTAATAATTGTTGAGTTATTGTATATTGTAAATTCTTTTATATTATAAATTGAATTTGATGTTCTATCCTTTATTGATTCCAATATATTAATTAATATATTAGTATAAATCGTATATTTCCTTTTTAAACTTTTCTTTAAATATTCTTCAGAAATATTATATATTTTGATAATAATCAAAAGTTTAGCTATTTGTTAATCTCGTAAAGGATCATTTAGCTTTTTATTATATTCAGAAATGTTTTTATAATTTAATAAATATTTCTGTAATAGATATTTATATTCTCGTATTCAATAAAAGTTATAACGGGAATTAATATTCTTTCAAGAAAGTATATAACGAAATATCTCTTCAATTTTAATATCTATATTCAAATAATCTTTTCCATTTCGTTTTCAGTATATCAATACTCTATAGAATTGAATCGGGAAATTTTTGATTTACAAAATATCTCGATCTCGATAATCAAACTATTTATAACTATTCCGTATAGTATTTGCAATTCGAAAGTTATCGAAATTATCTTTATTTCGTATCTAGTATATAAAAGTTGCTATTGTAATAACAAAATCGAAGAGTTTCAGATTTGCCTCAACTATAGCTATAATAATTGTATTCCTTGTATACAGATAAATAGTATAACTCTACATAATGAATATTGATAATAATAATAAAGAAATCCGAAATTGTTCAAAAAAAAACGAGACTATTGTTATTCAAATTGTTTAATATTTCTTTGAATTTAGATCAAGATTGATAGTAATACATTAAGTATATAAAATAACATTCTTTATTGTTTGAAAGTTTGTTAAACAAGTATTATACTTTACAATCTAATATAGATATATTATATCTTTATTTATTCGATCAAAAAAAACCTTTACTAAATATTTATAAGCAACTTCTATTATTTCAATATTGAATCCTTTTAAAATATCAAATCGCTGAATACAATCTATATAATATACCAAAACATAAAACTTCGGATAATTCTAATATAATAAATGATTTTTATCCTTTAATCGATATTTTCGGAAAGTATATTTTGTTTTATCGATTCGATCTAAAGTATAAACTAGATATTGAAGAGTATCATTATCGAATAACTGCATAAAGATTTGTATTATAAAATCTATTATAGTTTTAGTATATATTAATATAGTTGAAATAATCTTTTCTAAAAAGGATATTATTATAAAGAAAAGTATTTGTATAATATCTTTCTTTTCTCCCCTAATCCATTATACAATCTAAAATATAAAAAATACTTAAAACTAATGAAATAAGGAACTTGCCGAAACCTAACATCGAGTTTTTCAGTTCTAATATTATCTTCAAAAGATAGAATACTTGAATCTTTGATTCTTTATTGCTTTTCCTTTCAATCGAATTTTGGTTTGATATACTTCTGGATATAAATCGGCGAAAAGAGCTTACAATCAGATAAACAAATCCGAAATTAATTCTTTTTGAATTTGATAGAATATATCGATTATTATATATTTATAAATATTGATGAATAAATACCGTTATACAAAATTGAAAGTTTTATAAATCCAATTCTCGTTTTGTTTCTCAATATTGTTTTGTTGTTGTTTATTAATTTGGTTTTATATTTGATTGTATATTCGAAAAGGATATCTTTTAGAAAGGTCTTTTCGAATTGATAATAGAATTTAGCAAATGATATATTGTATATCAATTTTAACATCAGTAATCAAAGTTTGTTCTTTATAATCGGTAACAATATTAGTTAGTATTGAATAGTATTAACGAATATTTCTATTAATACAATATATAAATGATCCAGATTTTATTAATTTCTTAAATGCTTTTTAGAAATTAGTATATATAACTTTTCAATTAAGGAAAGGAATAATAAATGAACTAATATTATCTTTATAGATATATAATATAATTAAACTTTTATATTTTTAGCAATTTTTTGGTTTGTTACCTTAATCAACTCTTTAATAATTGAAAGAAAGTCAAAAAATAGTTTATTTAGAATTTTCTATTATCGATATAGATTATTATTCAGATTTCTTATAATAATATAAATTGATTATACAATTAGATCTTTTTACAGTTTCGTTATAGTAATCTTGTCTATTGAAATAATGATTGATATAATAATTGCATTATATAAAAGCTTTATTTGTATTTCCTATTATTAATCTCTTATATATATTTTGTTATATATCCTCTTCCCCAAATCATTATATTAGTGAATTGAAGTTTATATTAACCTTTTTATAAATAATCGATATTTAAAAAGAAAACGAATACAATCTAACACATTTCGATATATAAGCTTTTGTAGGGGAATAAATAGATTTGTATTGTTATATTCGATTTTGAACTCTGATTCATATCAATTATCTTTATTCAGAATTCCATAAAGATTGTTAATAGTTTTTTCAAGAAATTCGTTATAATTTTTGATATCCATCATATCTTTAAATGAAGGATTTTGCAGAAAATTATTTATAATACTTTTTGTAAATCCAATATATAATTATTAAGAATATATTACAAAACTTTGTATTGATAAAAAAGGAATTTATAGATTCTCTTTTGATAAGAAAAATTGAATTTATAAATCTTGATATAAATCGAAATCAATTATATTTATATCAAATATTTGTATCATTTGTTTTTATATTATAGATATAAATTCTTCAGTATAATTTAATATATAAAAGGATATTGATTTTTGAGTATTATTATTATTTAATTAAGTATTGTTATTTAGATTTTCTGTTACGGGTTCATCTCCCTTCACCTGCACGTGATCATGTGTACCTTAGTCATACATGCATACACTCACTTCTATATAGTCAGGTTATTTTCTTGACCTTCTTCCCCTTCTTATAGTACAACAATAGATCAACTCTATATATACCTTTTCCTTCACCATAATAGTTTGTATTACCCTTTCAAAGGCCCCATCACTTTACGAAGTGATTTAGCCTTACCAAATCATTTGCAGGCTTCTATATCTGTTTTCGATTGCTTTCGTACTATTATAACTCATCTGCTTTTGTATGGTTGTGTTTTTTATCTGCTTTTGTATAATTCTTTTATCTGTTTTTGCACAGCTTTTAATCTTTGATTACTTCTATACGATTGTATTTATTTATAAGCTTCTATATCTGTTTTTGATTACTTTTATACAATCGCAATTTCTTTATCGATCACTTTTGTATAATTGTAATTTTCTTTATAATAATTTTTAACTTTATATTTGTTAATAATACAACTTCTATTTTTATTGAGGAAGTTCGTATCGAAATCCAACGAGTCTTCGACCAATGACCTACTATTATACAAATCCTAATAGAATTGGATACTTCAATGATACTAAACCTTATTGTCAGTTTTAACGAATAAACTGTTTATTTGAATTATGTTTTCTTTGTTATCGAAGATCGCTTTATTATTCAAACTATCCATATCGTTATTCAAACAAATAAGATCGAGGAATTCAAAGCGGAAAACGTTGGGCTTCTTTGTATTCTGGCCGACAAATAGATTCAACTAGACATCAGTAATACTACTACTAACCAGAAATCAACTATTTCTTGTCAAACTCAAAAGGACTTGTTTGTTTTTAAAAACGAAAAATCTAATATTCTCGTTCGTCAAAAGAACTATCAATCCTGGAAGTTGGATTTGCAATTCTATTGAATAATTGATTCACAACTTTTTGTTTTCGAACAAAAAAAAATTAATTATATTATTAATCTTCTTGATGGTCAAATACAATAAAAGTACATTATAGATATTACTAGATTTATTAACGATCCTATTTGTTTTGATTCTATTATTTCGTTTTTGGTCAAATTGAACAAATTATATATCTCTATAGATATTGAAAGAGAAACCTCGCTCAAATTCGACAAGCTTTTTATAGATTCAAAGGAGTTCTTTTCGGTTTTCTTTTTTACATTGTTTCATTTTACTAATTCTTGCTACAAATCCGATCACGAGATTGTTAACGCGATGAAGCAAAAGGTTACAGCCTCCCTTCGAACTTTGATTATTGATAACTCGAACCTTTGCGCGATCGACAATGTTGATGATTGGCAAAAGAAATTCTCTACTTGAAGTCAGAATCTTCGTGACGCTGAGTATTATAACAAAAATTCTAATAAAATACTTATTGCTGATAATGATCCTATAGATTTCGATATAATAAAACAAAAGGGACAATAGCAAAAGAATCAATAAAATAAGAAAAAGAAGTTTAATCCTGTAGTTTCTTGTAATTATTGTAGTAGGATCGATTACCTTTAGATT
Source organism: Sclerotinia nivalis (assembly GCA_029531795.1). Classification (NCBI taxonomy): domain Eukaryota; kingdom Fungi; phylum Ascomycota; class Leotiomycetes; order Helotiales; family Sclerotiniaceae; genus Sclerotinia; species Sclerotinia nivalis. The sequence goes on from JAPEIS010000003.1 coordinate 1,837,417, forward strand.
GATTATTATATTATTTATAATATCAACAGTAATCTTCTTTCTAGCAAATAAACTTTCGCTAATATCTTTTCCAATCACAATACCATTGCTTCAACTAATCTGGCCTTTGATCAATATACTACCATTCCGATTTTTCGAGGTGTCAATAGATTTAATAATAATCGCAATGAATTTCGAGGAGGATATATTGGTAATTAAATATAAAGCCAATAATATCTGAATCAGATACAATAACAAAACTATATCAAGCTGGAAAAGGTTGTCTCTATATCCAATTCAATCAAGGAAAGTCCCGAATAAGGAAAAGACTAACCTTTACGAAAAATCGCTTATAAAGGAATATTAAGAGCAAGAAAGTAAATCAAGGAATGAATAGATATGAACTATTATAGTTCAATTCTATAAATAGCAAATCTCTATTTATTAAAACCATTATATTCTTTGTATATGAAAACTCCTTTACTATTACAAATCTCATTAATAATAGATGCTTTAAGGAAGCCTTTACTAATCGTTCTTTTGCTTCCAAATACAATATTGAAATACAACTCTTATTTCATCCTCGCAAACTTCGATTTGCTGATGAAAAGGTCGTCGATAGAATTATAAAATATTTTGTGATGGAAATTATTATAAAGGATTATTATAAGTATTGGTTCTTTTATATTATCTAGTTTTCATTAGAGATATTATTAATCTTTGGTTTATTATAATTGTAATATTACAATTCTATTATCAATTAAACGGAGATAAGTTTAATATTTTTTTCAAATTATTGTGCTTTCAATTGCTTGGTGTATTATGATTCAGAGCCAGTTATTGTACCAACGATTCTATCTTTGATCAAGGAACAAAAGGATCTAGCAAAAGTTATTCTATAACAAATTGTTGATGTTATCGAACCTTTAAATAAATTCCTTATCAATCTTGATATAAAAGCTAAATGTACAATTTATAAATACCGCTTTCTATATATCGAGGATTGTCCAAAGGATGATGTCGATTGTTCATCTATTCAAATGCTTTCTGTTTCTAAAGGAGCTTCTTATAAAAAACCTTCTATCGAAGAGATATCAAACGAAGATTATATATTATAATCTGACGATTCTTCTATTGATCTCGAATTTCAGCAAGGCTTGATGTTTGGTATAAATCATTATCGAATAAAGCGCTATGGGGAACCAAATAATCAGATACAAATGATTCCTAACTATCCGCGTCCAAAATCGATTTTAAAGGTTGCAGATCGGTGTCGGCCTATTCACAATTCAAAAAACTATTTACCTTTGCTTTCTATTGGGGAACTTCCTATATTTATTTACAAAGATACAAACCCAAATATAGATGATATTCATTGATTGTAAGCTTTTAGTTTTGTTTCGTTTTGTCAACAAGATAATGTTCGGGCTATCTAGTTAATATAGGATGAATTGGATGCTATACAGAAAGCTGTTAAGCAAGATCATTTGCGACAGGTTATGTTGTCCTCGATACTTATAGAAGAGGATTTTCGATCGATTTTACAAGGACAAGGCGATATAATAAAGATACTCTTTAGAATCCTATTACAACTTTATGATTTTGTATACGATTATTACAAGCCATTCTATTTGCGGAAGGTCTTTGAGGTTGATATCGACAAATTCTTAACCGGCAAATCTCTTCTTAGTAACGATCAAATACAACAAAGGCTTTTTATATAATTATAAGATAAACTTCTTGTTTTCCTTTTATATTATATAGATAAGCTACCGCTTCATCGAATCTGGGATTACAAGATTGAATTGATGTCTAATAAAAAGCCACTTTATTTCAAAAATCGTTCTTTATTGTTAATGGAATTGGTAGTGATACGCAAATAGCTCGATGATAATTTTTCCAAAAGGTTCATTCGGGAATCGAGATCGTGATGTACCTTTCCTTTGCTATTGGTTACCAAACTAGGAAAGGGGATCTGTATTTGTCAAGATTATCGAGGATTAAATAATATTACTATAAAGAATCGTTATCCATTATCTATTGTTCGCAAAATACTGGATACTCTTTGTAATATAAAAATTTATACTAAACTTGATATCATTGTAGTATTCAACAAATTGCGAATCGTTGAAAGAGATAAATGGAAAACTATATTCATTATTCGTTTTGATTTTTTTGAATCTTTAATTATACCTTTCGATCTCTATAATATATCTATATCGTTTCAATATTATATTAATCATACACTTTTCAACGAATTGGACAAGTATTGTACTACGTATCTCGATAACGTTTTAATCTACTTCGATAATCCAATAAAGTATAAAAAGTATATTCATCAAGTAGTTCAAAAGTTAATGGATATTGGATTACAGATTGATATTAACAAATACAAATTCGAAACTACGAAGATAAAGTATTTAGATTTTATTATTATAATCGAAGGTATTGAAATAGATCAAAAAAAGATTATAATTATTATATCTTGGGAATTGTCTTTATGTGTAAAGGATTTACAACGATTTCTTGGTTTCGCTAATTTCTATCGATATTTTATAAAAGATTTTTCAAAGATTTATTGTTCTTTTAACAATCTTTTGTAGAAGAATATTGTATGGGATTGGACTACAGATCATATAAAGGCTTTTAATGTTTTAAAAAGAGCTTTCACAATAGCGCTGGTTTTGATATACTTTGATTACAGACGGAAAACTGTTTTAGAAACCGACATTTCCGATTGGGCCTCAAAAGGAATTCTCTTATAATACAATGATGATAATGTCTTGTATTCGATTGCTTACTTTTCATTTAAGTATACAGCAGTAGAATGTAATTACAAGATCTACGATAAGGAACTATTCGCTATTATTAAAACAATAAAAGAATGACATTCAGAACTCTAAAATTTACAAAAAAAGTTTGAGATTCTCATTGATTACAAAAATCTCGAGTATTTTATAATTACAAAAGTTCTCAATCAACGATAGATGCAATGATCTGAATTTCTATCTCAATATAATTTCTGTATAATCTATCGATCAAGAAACAAGGTTATTCGATTAGATATACTAAATAGAAAACACGAAGATCAACTGTATCGCTTTAATCCAAACGATAAATGTCTAAAGAATCGAAAACATATTGTCCTTCCTTAGAATCGTTTTGACGACAACCTTTATAAGGATTTGATTAGGCATATCAATTTGGCATCGGTGAAGATAATAGTACTATTCTACAATCAATCAATTGATACTCTAATCGATATAGTATATACTAGATCCGATATCGCAAATCAATTCATCTTTGCTTTTAACAATTCATCGATAATTAAATGGTCAAAAGAGCATCGTAAAACACTCCGGATTGTTATACAAGATTGTTCGATTCAAAATAATAGAATTTACTATTGGGATAAGATTTGGGTTTCACTAGATGATGAGCTCAAACTCCAAATTATCTATCGGACTCATTCTTCTGGTTCTGCCGGTTATTCTGGTCGAACTAAAACGATCGATCTTGTCTTTTATATATATTGATGGCCTAATATACATTTGGAGATTGCGTTCTATGTGAAGGTCTGCGAACTTTGTATTTGCACCAAATCGTCCAAATCAACGCCTCCCGGATTTTTGAAACCGTTGTCTGTTCCTTTTCGTGTATAATCTGATATCTTAATCGACTATATTATATTACTTCCAGATTGCATTCGTTATAATTCTATCTATAAATATATCTTAGTAGTAATTTACAGATTAATCAAAATGAGATATTTCATCGATATGTATATATTAACGATAAAAGAACTAATCGATATCTTCATCAGCTGTATTTATATATTTCATAGACTTCCGGATAATATCATTTCCGATCGAGGAATGCAGTTCGTATTAGGATTCTGATTACAACTCTCGAAGCGATTGGAAATTACCTTAAAATGCTTTTCAGCTTTTCATTCTTAAACAGATAATTAGATTGAATATGTTAATTCAGTTCTGGAACAATATTTACAAGCTTTTGTTAATTACTATCAAAACGATTGATTGGATTAGCTACCCTTAGCCGAATTTGTATCCAATAATGTAATCTCTGAAATAACTAGTTGTTCACCTTTCTTCATCAATTATAACTTTAATCTGTACTTAGATATTGAACTTAATAAACCTTGCTCACCGAATATAACTCTAATACAAAAATAGGAATTCTTTAAAAGTAATAGGACTACAGATTGTATAGAATATATCTTGGAACAACTTCGTATTCTTGTATAACAAACAGTTGCTATTTATGAGGATTATACTAACTATCATTGCTCTGATTCACTTTGCTATATAACTGACTAGAAAGTCTATATTAATATCAAGAATATGAAGATCTTGTACAAAGCAAAAAAGCTAGATGATAAATAGATCGGCCCTTACAAGATTATCAAGATTTATCTTTGTACTTATCTTGTTCAATTGTCTAAAAACATTAAAATCTTTTTTGTTTTCTATTATTCTTTTTTACTTCCAGCTTATATTAATCCTCACTTTCGAACTCAAACAACGATTAACGAGTCAGAATCCCTGACTATACAGGACAGAGTTTTGGAACGGAACGACGATAAGGATGAGCCTGTTCAGAAATGGATATTTGAAGGAGTTCTAGATAATCATGATAAGGATGGCCATCATTATTTGATCAAATAGAGATACTACACACCAACTTGACAACTGGTTAATGATTTAAAGGATAATGAGAAAATTCTTATCGAGTATTATCACCTTCACCCAAAGAAACCAGGACCGCTAGCTTGGGTCCTAAAGCACCCCGATACTGCTATATTGCAACCGGAACCACAGAATTTACAATCGGAGCCACACAATGCAATTGCTACACCATTCTACGAAGATCCATTTGTATCAAGATTGTTCGTTTCGTCTAAAGGTATATTATGTATTATTATAATAAGGGATATAATATTATTAGGAGATATTATATGTTTTTTGTTTAAAGATCTAATTAAAAAAAGAGATCTATATTTTTTCTTTATTTTTCTTTATTTTTTAATACTCATTTGAGATCAAATAGATTTCTTGAAAAGAGGATACTGTTACGGGTTCATCTCCCTTCACCTGTACGTGATTATGTGTACCTTAGGCATACATGCATACACTCACTTCTATATAGTCAGGTCACCTCCTTGACCTTCTTCCTCTCCTCGTAGTACAACAATAGATCAACCCTACATATACCTTTTCCCTCACCGTGATATTTTCATTACTAATTGTTGTATATTATTGATCTTAAAACAACTCAACAGATTCAAAAGGAATTGATAATTGAAATACAAATTCAAATTCTATATCATTTATTTTTTCTGAATTAGTTTTGTTAATATCTATTGAAATTGAAGATTCTATTGATAGCTTTGTTAGTCAATATTCTTTTAAAATATAAAGAAATCTAATATTATATCTATGTTCGATATATTCTCAAAGTTTTTATCAAGCTAATCAAAGATATTATCTTGTATATCCTTTGTATATAAAACTTCGTTTTCGATATCTTCCCCATCTAGAATAAATAGCAATTCGTTTTTAGTTTCGATTATTGATAATGGATCTAATATAGATTCTTTAGAAGCTTTTGAAAGAACAACAGTTTGATTAAATATTGTTGGTGTATATTTTTTCGTATTTCGTAAATCGGATTTGAAGAGATTTGCTATATTAACTGATTTTTAAATAATATATTATTTAGTAGTATATTTGTTTTTATGAATAATAAAGCCACAAGTATTTTGAATATGAATTGAACAATAAAAACAATATAAACTATAAGATATAATATTGTTTATCAATTATAAATAAACTTGAAATTAAAATTATTGAAAATAAACTTCAAAATCGAAATTATTATTCTTACTATCATCTTTATATTATCTTTACTATCTCTATTATCTTTATTATCTTTATTATCTTTATCAATCTTATCAATCTTACTAATTAGATTTACTCAATTTCTATCTAATCATTCTTATTATCCTTATTATCCTTACCAATTATTCTTACTATCCTTATTATCCTTACTAACCTTACTAACCAAATTTACTCAATTTCCATCTGATCATCCTAATTATCTTTATTATCCTTACTAATCATCCTTATTATCTTTATTTATCAATCATCTTTATTATTCTTACTATCCTTATCAATCATCTTTATCATTTTTACTTACTAATCATCCTTACTATCCTTACTATCCTTACTATCCTTACTATCCTTACCAATTATCTTTATTATCCTTATCATCCTTATCATCCTTACCATCCTTATCATCCTTACTATCTTTATCAACTTTACCAACTATCCTTACTATCTTTACTATCTTTACTATCTTTATTACTATTATCTATCGTTGTTTGCTTACTAATAATAATCTTTTGCTACCCTTGCTATCGCTATCCTTACTATACAGCCTTTGTTTATATAAACAAATAAATAATCTTTTCAATTTTATTATTCAAATTCACAATCTTTCTTTTCTTTTTTATTTTACTCTTTTCTATTATTATATTATTTTGTCTTTTAAAACAATATCTAAATTATTATATATTTTCAAAAGACTTTATTCTTTATTTTCCTTAAATTAAAAACCCCAAAATCATTTCAAACTCAATCTTCAAATTCACAAAATCTACAAATAGAATCATTATACTTCAATCAAAAAGCTTTTATAAAAAGTATTCAATAAATCCATATACAAAGAATAATCTCAATATTTCAATTACTCTTACAAACTTAAAAATCAATTAAAGCTAATTCACAAAATGATATATTATATATCAAAAGATATTTTTTACTAAATCTAAATTTCATAAACAAATATTAAATAAAGATATGAATTTTAAATACAAAAAGAATTTATTTATACATTTAATAACAATATTCAGAAAATACATTTATACAGAAACTCAAATTCGAAATTCGTTTAAAAACATCGATACTATATATAATAAATAAATTGATAATAATCTTCGATATATTATATATCAAACAAAAAATAACTTAATTCGAAAAGATAATCGAAAAAATACTAATAAAAATTCCATCGAATCTTCCTTTATCAAAAAGACAACTCCTTCTCTTCTTAACTTTAATCTCAAACACCAAACTCCTTCTCCCTTAAACACAACAAACAAAATCCCAATACACATTCGTTATAATCAGAATCCAAACAAAAACCACAAAGAATACCTAATTACTTTTCGCCAATAAGAATCTTTTAATACACTATTGACCAAACTACAAAATCCTGATTTTGATTTTCAAAGATTGAAGAATACCTTTAAAGATCTAAACAAAAATTGAATTAAATTCAATTTTGATACTGAAAAACTGATAGTATATATATCTACTATCAAAGATCCGGATAATATAAAATCAACATCTGAATTGATAGAGATCGAGTTTTCTAACGATTTCCATCACATTATTCAAATTGCCCTTAATAATGATTTATCCATTATCGATTTAATAATACAATTTAAAGATTCGTTTTTACTATCTATAAATACTATCAACCAAACAATATCCCAATATAGCCTTTCTGATTCAATAAAGGCAAATATTGATAACTTGAATCTCGTAGATTACAATTCGAAATCAATTTTAGATAATCGAAAATCTAATAATAAAGAAAAGGATTTGAATATTATCTTATCAATAAAGAAAATCCAAATCAAAAGATTGATAAATCAACAAAAGAAGAAAAAAAATCAAGATCAAAATCGAAATATACTCTATAATACAGATAACGAAAGTAACAATTCATTAAAATTTATAGATAGTAGTTATAAATCAACAAATATATCAAATAACGATCACTTGATATCATATCCAAGCTTTCCTACTTCTTCTTATGAATCTATCTTTAATTGCAATACAATTATCCATTTCCAAAATAAGCTTTTAGATACATTTAATGAAAAAAAAGAATCAGAACAAAAGAAAAACAAATCCCAAAACGATTTTGAAGAACGTTTACAATTATAAAAAAAAGCTTATACTAATATTGCTAATATAAAACTACAAATATAATTCGAAAACAAAATATATAAACAATTTGATAAAGAAAAATAATTTATAATATATAATATCCTTTATCATCTTCGATATACTAAAAAATCGGATTTTATTATACAAATATATAAAATGAAATATCGTCTTTTGCTTTACTAAATTCATAACATTATTCAGACTTTGATAATATAAAACTCAAATATTGAATCAACTTTTCAAGTTCATAAAATGAAGCTAAGGAAAACTCTTATATTATATACCATTTGTTATCTTCAATATACAATTAATTATATATAAAATAATATTCAATAGAAATCTATAAATTATCTTTCAAACAATCAAATAAAAGATTAGATTTGTCCATCAAACCATTGAATATACAAACAATATAAATTGAATTGTTTATATACAAAAGTATACAAGATATCCAAATTCAAGCTATCTCTTAAGATTTATATTATTCTAATTTCTCTCGATTTACTCACTAATTGAATATATAACTCATTATAATTTATGAAAATATTAAAAGCGATATAAATATAATGAATTTTTCAACCAAATCGAATATGATATCTGATATTGATCTTAAAGATCCGTATAATTCATCGAAATCTATATATACCCCGAAATTTCAAAACAACTACATTATATATATTACTACATTACATTCAATAAACAAACAGCTTTTTAAAAGATTCGAAAAAGAAAAAGTTTTTCCAATTCAGAATTCTCTATATATATCAAGAAAAAGAAACCTAAATAATACAATTATAATAATTACCCCAAAACTAATCTACTAACAAATCAAATATACTATATTAACTATCTCAACTTTATAAAAAAACAAAACATATAAAGAACATTTAACAATATCAACAACTCTTCGAATTTTAAAAGATCTATTCTTTGAAAAGAAACAATATAAAAATATCCATTATAATTCGATAAACAATACCTTAATCATCTCTAAACCAATAGATATTACAAAATATCTAATAAAAATAAAACGATTATCTTGGAATAATTATAAAACATTGAAATCTTTCGATAATATCAAAATATTAACATTAAAAAAAATATAGAACAAAAGAATCAAAAATAATATATTAAATAAAAAAGTTTCTAAAGAATATACTGATCTACTATTCCCAATCATCGAAACAACTACCCTTCGATTTACTACTAAATCGAATTTTCTTAAAGAAGATTCGATTATTGTATTACCCTCTAATATATATTCTGAAATTTCTTATCAGTATAAACCTAAATAACAAAAATAATTTCAAATACAAAAGCAAAAAAAGAATACGAAATACAATATACAAAATGATCAACAAAAAGCTTTTCATTAAACAAAATTTAAATCACTCAAAGATTATATCCCTTTGAAAAAAGAAAATGCTTAATACTATTACCGTTCTCGTTTATATACAAGTTTTCCTTTTTTGATAAATATCACCAAATTAGAAAACGAGAATTATATAACATTTACAAAGAAATAATAAATTGAATATATTAATCAAAAAACAATTGAGAAAACCAAATTCAAATGATAAAATGATATAAACAAACCTTTTTACAAATATATCAAAAAGATAACAATATCTTCTGAAAAGTTTGTTATAATAAAGAAATCTATCAATAAATTTAAGAATAAAATCGATCTTAAGAATTCCAAATTATACCGTATAATATTTGTATTTTATTTTTATATTGATATTCGAATTTTATATTTAGTAAATACTATTCTTATCATTTCTAGTTTATAAATAAAACTAAATAAGATTAATAAATGATTTATATTTTCAGAATCCCTAAAGAAGATATTATCTTTCTTGATAAAGTAATAATATTACAGAAATTTGATAGAAGATTAAAGTTTTGATATAATCATACAGATATCGATAATCTAAATCTAAAACCTAAGCAATTCAGATATATAATAACAATATCGATATCTTTTAGGATTAGATTAACATTCAACAAAGTTGTATTAATAATATTACTAAAATTAGATTATTCGATTACAAACAAACTTCAAATATTTTCTCGATATAATCGAATTGGAAATCGCAATAAAGAGATATATAATCATCTTTATTTTATTAAAGATAATATATAAGAAAATATAATTCGAAAACGAAATTATACAAAAAAAGGGATTAATAAAATATTAGAAAGAAAGATTATAAATTTATAGAATATAAAAAACAATAGGGTTATTTAGAAAGATATTATTGTATTTGAAATATAATAATATTATTTGGATTTGATTATATTTATAATTATTCTTATTAGCTAATTATTATATATCAATCTAACTATTCTGATTATCTAGAATAATATCAACAAAGAATAATTGTTTTGAGAGAAGGAAAGAGTAATTATCATTTCAGATTTGTTATTATTCGCAATAAAATCGAAGATTGGTTTATAGTGAGTTGGTATAGGATAGTGAATATTGGATTGACAAAGAAGGGGGGTAAAGACTAATGCTAAAAAGAGTATTATAATGATGAATATCCAAATAGCGAAAACAATATTATCAATATTATTAATTTTATTAACACTTTTGATTTTGTTGATAAGATAAAAGACTGAAATAGCGATTAAGACAATTATAAAAACAATAGCGATAGTAACAACAATAAGAACAACGATAACCTTCTTAACGATAATCTCTTTGACAATAATAGTATTCAATTGAATAGTTTCAACAAAAAAGTAAAATTCAAATATCGCATATAGAAACTCAATCAAATTCTATAAATTTTCTATTGATTATTGTTATCTATATTATTTATAAATTGTTGTTATTCATTTTTATAGATTATTATTTCTATAAATTGTTACTATCTATTTCAATATAAAAAAAAGTATATATTATCGAGTAAACAAAGTATCATTATTGTATCACTAAAAAATAATAATCTGAATCAATTTATTATACTCTATTTTATCTCGAAACTCTTTGATATATTTTGTAGAATTGAATAACAAATCAAATCTCGTTATTATTATATCTACTTTTGTATTTAGAAGGTTTATTGAAGATATATATAATTTATTGATTTTTTGATATATTATATATTGATTGGTTTCCTCAATAGATAAATTATCGAATTCACTTTTTTGACTTTATCGATTTTTTTCATACAATTGTTTAGCTTTTAATTGTATATATTTCGAATCGATTATCTTATTATCATTATTCAAAATTCTCCTATATTCTCTATCAAATTAATTCTTCCAGGAATTAGATATCTCACAAATACTATATTCATTGATTTTCTAGATCTTTTCATTTTCAATCTTGAATAAACTAACTGAGATTACCTTAGGATAATCAGATTGGTTAGGATAATTAGAATAATCAGATTGGTTAGATTGATATATAATGATTAAATGATCAAAATGATCAGATTGATCAGATGAAAATTGAGTAAAGCTGATTGGTCAAATTGATATATAATGATTGGATAATCAGGATGATTAGGATAATCAGATTGATCAGATGGAAATTGAGTAAAGCTGATTGATCAGATTGATCAAATTGATCAGGATAGTCAGGATAGTCAGGATAGTTAGGATGGTCAGAATAGTTAGAATAGTAAAAATAGTAAAGATAATTAGGATAATCAGATTGATCAGATTGGTTAGGATGGAAATTGAATAAAGCTGTAGTTTGCTAAAATATTACTTAGATATAATTTTGAGCTTTGAGTATTAAAAAATGATAGATTAGAATAATCAAAATGATAAGGATAATAAGGATAATAAAAATAGTTAAAATAATCAAATTGGTCAGATTAATTAAAATGGAAATTGAGTAAAACTGTAGTTTGCTGAAATATTATTTGAATATAACTTTAAGCCTTGAATATTAAAAGATAATGGGTCAGGATGATCAGAATAGTCAGAATGGTCAGGATGATCAGAATGATAAGGATAATAAGGATGATTAGAATGGTCAGATTGATCAGATTGATTAAAATGGAAATTGAATAAAGCTATAATCTGCTGAAATATTATCTGGATATAACCTTGAGCCTTGAGTATTAAAAGATGATAAATCAGGATGATCAGAATGATCAGAATAGTAAAGAAAATTAGGATGATCAGATTAATCAAATTGGTTAAGATAATCAAATGGAAATTGAGTAAAACTGTAATCCGCCGAAATATTATCTGGATATAATCTTGAACTTTGAACCTTGAGTATTAAAAGATGATAAATATTATTGAAATATATATTGTTCCTCTTTTATAAGATCAATATCAATTTATATATATAATGATTTATAACTATTATATCCTTTACAATATCATTATTTTATTTATAATCATTATACTCTTTCTTATTATAATTTAGACTTTTCTAAATATTGATAACTTTTACGTTTGTTGATATTAAACCTTATCGATTTCTATTTTAGATTTTATCGATCATAATAATTATCAATCCCTTTATAAAATATAATTCTATCTGAAACAATTATATATATGATTTTTGTTTTCTTTCAAAGATTCGAATACTTATACCCGAACATTTGTTTTCAAACTTGTAATAACTTTACTCTACAGTTTATTCGTCAATTTCAATTTTAATAAACAAAACTCGAAATAAACAATATAACTCTTGCTTTTCAATTTAAATACATTTTTTTTAATAATATAAACTTTATCAAAAAAATATCAAAAAAGGATAATTACAAATATATTCATGAACAAGAAGTTCTATCTTTATAAAAGCTATTAATATATAGAAACGTAAATCAAATTCAGTAGAATATAATTTGCAAAGAAAAGATAATTAACAAAGGTATATAATATTTATTAATTATCTATATTTTAATTTTTTCAAAATTAATTTGAATTTGAAAGTATATTTGATGATGAACTTTAAGTTGATCAACAATATTATCAATATGATAATAAAAATAATATAAAAGATCAAAACTCTAATAGAAACTTCAATAACAATTCTAATTCCGAAGATGAAAATGAAAAGAATACTTTTTCTTTTAGTAGCTCTAATATACTTGTAAAGGGAAAGAGTATACAATCAATATCAAAAACAATTCGAACTATTTATATTACTTCAATAATTTGTATTCCTTTCTATTACTGTATATCAAATTATTTAATAAAAGCTTATATATCTTTTAGAGATTAAGAAAACTTAAAAGCTTACCAAATAATCGAAATAAATCAATAACGAAAAATACACAACATCCGCTAGCTAATCCTTACAGAAAGCCTTGTTTCGTATATTCTTAAAAAGGATCTCGATTCAATAAATCAAAAATCGTTTACAATCGAATACAAATGTTATATTAGGAATCATCTTCATTATTAGCGTTTGAATCATCAAATACTGCTCTATTCTCAAATAATAATAATAGTAATTATTCTGGGCGATTTTGTTAAAGTGAAATAAATCGCTATTCAGGAAAAAGAACTAAACAAAATCTATTAAAGGATATTCTATTACAAATTATTATAGAAACTTTTAATTATTGGGAATACACTCTTATAACAAAAGATTATAATATCAGATATACCCTTTGATCTAAAGCAAACAAGCCAAATCTATCGAAGACAATAATGATATACTAGGAATTATATCAAGCATTTCGTCAAGAATTTGATTCTTAATATATTCAATATCCTCTTATAAATATTATTACAAGAAAGATAAATGACTATCAATGATTGATATATATTTTTATTGAATACTAATTTGAATAATTTCGAAATTATATAAATGAAAATCGAATAAACCTTATAAAAGAAATTCAGGATATTATAAACAATTTTACACTCCCAAAGGAAAAGCACAATAAGAAATTCTGAAAAAGGTTAACAATCAATTTGACAGTATTAGAAGCTAATTATAATATAGTAAAGTTATCTCCAAATTTATTTTCACAGCTCAATTCTTATATTATACTTATTACTAAGATTCCAAATACCCTTTGTTGATTTTATTATTCTTATTATTCTATCTATCCTTACTATTCTATCTATTCTTATTATTCTATTTATCTTTATTATTTTTATTGTCTTTATTGTTCTTATTATCCTTATTGTCCTTATTGTTCTTATTGTTTTTATTATTTTTGTTATTTATATAAATCTATACTATATTTATTATTCTAATATTTTCATAACAGGTTCTTTCTAAAACAAATGAAAGAAAATACTTTTTAAATTCATTGCTAATCAAATGTCTTGTATAGTTTTTCTATAGATCAAAAGGATATATTAAAAGAAATATATTATATCAATAAAAGTTCAATCCTTTTTATTCTAAAATAATAATAACTATATCTATTATAATTATATATTGTGAAAGAGGTAGGTCGAGATACGTGCGTCCCGATAGCACGCTGCGAGGGGGAATAGGATACGAACTGATCAGATTATATTGTATAAATTTCGAATAGTAGATGTTAAGATCACATAGGCAAAGAATCAATTAGTCGTAAAACCGTAGCCCAAACTTTTCATTACCCTTTCTAATCATGAATAAACTATTACTTTTAAGTTCAATCAATAAAGAGATATCAGAACGCCTATAGTTCGCCACCATTCCTGTCCTTTCATAAGCAATACAAAGAAGCTTGTTTACTAAACATTCCAAACTGATCGATGACGTTCCTACGCTGATGATTCGAAATGAGAACGCCTCCGTTTAGGTTTCTTGTTTTGACGAAACTGTTGCGTGATCGTAACAGTAGAACTAATATGAATAACAATGGGTTTGGGATTGTATACAGTGGATATACAAAAAGATTAATGAAAACGAGTGATTATTCTAAAAGGGAAGACGAAATCTTCTCCTTATATTTAATTACAAAGGATTATATAATTTAATGTTTATGAATTAGCTATGTATGTGATTTTAACAATCCAACTTTTTTATACCTTTCCCTTTCCGGAAATATATAGTTTATCTTAATCAAAATCTATTTGTAATATAGAAAACAAATTAAGATATTAAGGAAAGAAATCATTAAATACTTTTTAAGATTGTCTGAAAAAGTCAATATTGCTTACAAATTCAAAAATCCAAATCAGCTGAATGAACGGATCTTCCGAATTCGATACTAGCCTTTTGAATTGGAGAAGTATTTTTTGTAGCAATTATCCTTGGGTGTTTGGCAGCAGGTTTTGCTTCAGGTTTCTTTTGAACATTTTGAAGACAGTTTGAATACTGGACTAATAGTATTGATTCTTTAGATCTTTGATTTGTTTTTGAAGAAAAGTTCTTTCTTTTCCAAATCGATTTTTTCGAACCCTTTTATAGTTCAACTAATTGTATAGATAGCTTTTGAGTTGATTTTCGATCAAAATCGAATATTTCATTTTGATTTTCTGAAGGTTTAGTAGTAAATCTCTCTATTTCTTTTTCTTTTGATCTTTTTGAAATATAAAGAATTGTTCTAGCTGAAAGTTCAGTACTAGTTAAATTGACAATTTCCTATTCAAAAGTAATATTATTCTTTAGAAATTCTTGATATTCGAGGTTTTTGTCCTGAAAAGTTTCCAATCGCTTCTTGGTGGTTTTATAGTTTGCGAATAGGGATTTGTTTTCTTATTGCTTTTTTTTTGGATAAATATACCAATCAAAGGTACCAAAATTTCTATTATTTGATTAATTCATTCCTAGTATTATTTTTGGAATTTGTTATTGTTGAATTCGAGTAATATATTTGTATACTGTTTGATAATAGTGGAACTTTACGATAATAATTCCAAAAGGGTTATAGAGATAGGATTATGTAATGCAAAATTAATATTAAGAATAGAAAGATGAGGAATATAAAGATCTTTTCTATTGAGTTTATTCAATTTGAGAAGAATAGTTTGATTCTAAAAAGAATATCGAAGATTTTTGTAAAAGCTATTATTCTTTATTTTTTAATCATTAGAGGCGATAGCGAGATATGATATTGATATCAAGATAGATCTGTAGATTTCCGAAAAATTATTGAATCGAAGAATAGTATTAGGTTGGAGTATAATTGTACGAGAATTAATTTTAGTCAAATCTTTTTAATAGAAATCGTTATTGTGTTTAGCTTTTTGGAATATATCTTTTCGTATTGCCCAATCAAGATTATATTAAGATTGATAAAAGAAAGAATGCTTTTTTAGAAGATTTCGAATCAGTTTGTAGTCTTTATCGAAGATGTTTGGAGTAAGAACTTAGTATTCTTTATGGATATCTTCGATTGACTTTCCTAGTTGAAGCAAATCAATCATAATAATAATCTTTTTGAAGGCCTTTGATATATGTTTCTTGGAAATTAGATTAAAGAGGTTAGAAAATGAATAGTAACGAATAAACTTTCGATTACAATCAAGAAATTGTAATATCGGTAAAGGAATAGGGACAAAACGGAATTTATAATCTTTTCGAGTATAAACAATAACTCGTTATAAGAATAGGTTATTTCTAAAAAGAAATTGAATAAAAGAAAAATAACAATTTGGAAATGGACCTTCTTTAAGGATTCTATGAAAATGCTATTCGTAAACAGCAAAAATATCATTATAGAAAAGGGATATATTAGGGAAGTTCCTAAACTCGAAGATTTATTGGAATTTTGAAATTTATAAAACAGAATCCTTTCGGAAGGTATCTTTTGTTAAAGATACTTCTGACGGAAATCCTATTTAAAGGATTCGATTATATTGGAAGAGTAGGTATTTTCTTTTGAACCAAAACAATAAGAACCAAGGATTTGTTTCGATCGCTTTTATATTAGAGATAGATAAGGGCAGAATCAAAAGTAAAACTTTCCAATCAATTTCATTTCATTGATACATTCTCGATTTTTAGTTATAGTAATTAATCGATTCTGTAATTCCTTGGCCGAAATATACTTTGTCTTCAGATCCAAAAGTTTTGCTAATGTATACAAATGATACATACAAAAAGCATTGATAATAATACTTTTATTCAATAATACAATAATCTTTCATTTTATTTGATTGGCAATATAGTTGTCGTTTATCAACAAATATCATTCTTTATTAAGTTGGAAGCCAAAACTGCAAATGCAGTTTTTCAAGTCCTGGGAAGAATTTAAAACGGTTTTAAAATTATCGGAGTTTGTAGAATTATTTTTTTCCGAAATAAATTTCTAGTTATAATCAATTGTACGACGGCGGGGAACATACTTGTCTAAAATTGATGAGTGTGAAGGGGTATTTTTCGAAAAATCGAATTGATAATTTTGTTTCTATTATTTATCGATATTTGCAGCAGCAGATTCCGAGATCGATATAATAATCTGAGAATAAAGGAGTCGATATATACGAATGGAAATTAAAGAAATCATTATATTCAAATTTTTTTTATTATCCGATTCAATTTCGTTCTCATTGGAAATCGGAATGATAGTTGTTATATTTATTTTACGAATAGACTTATCGTTTTGTTTTGTATTAGAAGGAGTTTCATTTTTTTTATATTCTTTTAAAAATCTAAAACGATCGAGAGTGAGTTTATAGTTCTTGAGGATGGGGTTTTGATTAAGATCAAAAGAAAGAGGGGTTCAATCCTTTTTATTTTTTATATCGGCTTTTGTGATGAATTTATGTATAGAGTGGAAATCTGTAGAATAGTATTTTTTTGTTCTTTTGTCTTTTTTTCGATAAAAATAATTGATTATAATTCCATTCAGGAATTTGACAAAAATCTGAGGGCTAAAACGGGAGATATAATAGACAATATTCGTTCTTGTTGATATATCCTTTAAAATCGAATCCTTCGATTATAATCGTACAAAAGTTTTTCCGAGAGTAAAGATTCAGATTCTTTTAAGGTTTTTGAGATCCTTTTTAGTTTTGTTGCAATGTTATTCAACGAACTGGATTGTTTTATTGTTTTTGACTAAGTAGTTAGTTTTAAAAAAACCAATTGCTTTATAAAAATTCTGATTTTCGATTCGATTTCTCATTTCGTTAGCAAAATCCCTAATATAGTTAACAATATTCAACGAATAATTGAATTAGTATTCAAAAGTATTATATTTTTTTTTATATCGAAAGTATCAATAAATATAAAAGTTTCGATTTTGTTTCTAAAGGATTGATTTTTATATTAAACAAAGAAGGGAGTATTTTCAAAGGAATAAAAGGTTATAATTTAATTAGATTTTTTTTCAAATATTATAGAAAGCTTAAATAAAGGAGAATATAAAAAATAAAATAAATATAAATGAATATATAAAGATTCGATAGCTTTTTGTTGAAAGAATAAAATTTATAAAGAAGATATTGAATTGTTCAAAAATTGATTGAAAGTTGTTAAGAATTATTCAAAAAGTGAAATCAGCTATATTATAGGTTTTTCAGATTTTTCAATAAAACTTAAATACCCTTTTCTTTTCAGAAATTTAAAACGATTTTTTGTTTGTATTTCGCAACCGATGAATAGAAACTTGTAATAACAATTCTTCTTTGGTTTCTTGTATTTTTTCTTCTTTTTTAGAATTTAAATTATTTTATAATTGAACAGAAAACAATCCTTAATTATTTGTTTGTTTTGAAGAACATAAATACTTTGATACTTGATATTTCTTATTAATCCAATCACAAAAATCATTTGAATTATTATCAACAAAGAAATCTGAATATAATACATATTTTTTTAAGCCAAATGCCAGTATAGATTCCACCAAACGAAATTCCATTTATTTCTTCAAAAATATAGATGGAAAAACCTTTTAATTTCTTCGAAACCCTATAAAAGCTATATCATCTGAAAGCAAATTTTGTATTATATAATATATCAATTTTCGATTAAGGATTGTAATATAAAACGATATCTTCCATTTGAATATTCTTATTTAAGGTTTTGCAATTTAAATCGTAACGAAGTTTTCCATCTTTTTTGTAATGTCATTTGTAAAGAATTGCTTTTTCGATATCTTTATTCAATATCTTCAATTGTTATACTCTAATAACTAGCAAATCTTCTTGAATATATATATTCCTTTAATCAAGAATTTTTCAAATTGTATAGGTAGTCTTAAAGGGCAACATAACCTTTTATTCGTATATCAATTCAAACGGAGTTTTGTTTGTAGGCTTATATATTGAGATACAATTAACGAATAATACAATTTCCAATCATTCGAATCATTTATATCTTTTTTATAATAAACAGAAGAGTACTTCAACAATAAAATAATGATTTTTTTCTATTATTTTATTGATTTAAGGATAATAAACAAATATCTGAATTTTGTCGATTTTATACTTTTTGTAATAAACAAATATAATGTTTTTGTTTTTAGGATTATTATCTACAATAATCTTTTCAAAAAGATTATAACAATAAATTATTTTGTAAAGGAATTTAACTATAATTTTCAAAATAGTATTCTATAATGTTTTGACTTCTATTTAATTATTGAGATCCTTTTGCAAAACAATAAGATACTTGAATTTATAATCGTCAAGCATTTTTGTAACATTTATATCAACTTTTCATTAAATACTTGAAATTCAAATAGCAATTATTGGTTTATTTATTTGTTTGAACGATTTGAATTGGTAAACGAAACAAAAAGTTATCCAGTTTTTCATATCCTTGTATATATTATCCTACTAATAACAATTACACAATTTAATATATAATAATTCTAAACCTTTATAATTTAATTCTTTATATACTCGAATCATAATTTTTGCTTTTTCGATTAGATTATTATCTACAATTATATAGATAAAGAACAATCCATTTTTACAAATTCTAAATAAACAATGATCTTTGATATAGAAATTAAAAACTTTTTTTTTGAATATTTATCAATTCTTAATTGTTAAATCTTTAGGTCTTTGTAATGTAATAATATATTAAACGAACTTTTGTATCTTCTTATTTCTATACTTCAAAATTTGAAATGGTTTTAAAATTTGGAAGGCGTTTATATTCACAATCGGATCTCTATTCAAGGAATTCAAATCTGCAATAATCAAATCATCAATATCCTTTTTGTATTCTTTATCAATATTATCTGAAGCAATCTATAATCGCTGTAATAAAGTATCAATAGTAGTATTCTTATTTCCAGGAATATATTTGATATCAAAATCGAAGAGTTTAATCCAAACAATCCATTTTGTAATTAAAATATTAGATAAATTTATAATTGCTTTATTTAGTTGGGCTACAAGAATATTAATATCAGTCTCCAAAACGAAGTGAATATTATAGAGATCTTTTTTGTATTTTTGTAAAGCTTTAAAAACCCTTCGGTATTCCTGTTTGGTCGTATCGTAATTCTGTTCGGCGTAATTCTATAAACTACTTTCATATCTAGCAATAGTACGAAATTTGTTCTTGTATAATTGATTCAAGATAGCTCCCTACTCTATTAAACTAGCATCAACAACGAGAATGATGATTTCGGCTTCAAATAGATAAATCAAGAGTAAAAGAATTAAAGCAAAAATTAGTTTATTTTTCAGCAAATCCATTATAGTATTATACTTAAAAGTCCATATGAATTCCGCATTTCTTTTCAATAAAACATAAAGAAATTCAATAACAATAACAAAATTCTTTATTCATAATTAATAGAAAATATATATTCCAAAGAACATTCTAACTTTATAATCATTTGAATAAGAAAACCATTCAAATATCTTAATGATTTTAACAATATCAGGATTTCTTCCTTTAGAATTAATATAGTATTCTATAGTCCGAATTCCATTGTAATACTATTTAGATTTGATTTTAATAATGCATTTTACATATTCGATATATTCCATTATAATATCGAGATTCTTCAAGTATTCTACAACGAATTTCTGTAATCCTAATTCAATTTTAGTTTTGTTGTATCGAATTCTAGAATCTTTAATATCAATATCATCTAAATAAAACATAACTATATTAAATATGATATCCTATAATATCCTCGAAACGATTCTTATAAATTAAACAATAAAATTGGTAGTTCTTTAAAAAAGGATCGTAAATCTTATTAACTTCAAAAATATTATAATAATAATGATATCTTTACTCTTCTTGTTCAATAATATCTGATCATATCCAGAAAAGAAATCGATCAAAGAAGTCAACGAGTATTCAATCATTTGTTCTGCAAATTCCTTTAAGTTCGGAAATATATTTGTATTATATAAGATTACTCTATTAGTTTTAATTATAGTAACAACAATGTAGTATTTTCCAGCTTCGTTTTTCTTAATCAAATACTAAAGGTTTCGATAAGATTCTTCTCCTTTTTTTAACATTCCTTATTTAATATAGTTTCTTATTATCTCAATAACGATAAGCAAAAGAGCTTTTAGAAGGATGAAATCAAAAGCTTACCAGGTTTTGTACAGGATTATCTTAATAATTTGAGGTGATACAATTGTAGGTTTAATACTATTAGCTTCAATCTAATCGAAAGTTAATATTATTTTCTAATTCATTAAAAATACTAAAAGAAATTGCTTTTCTCATTTCAAAAATATATTTCCAATATTCAATAAAACCCAATCGTTCTTGTATTAAACGGAATCCTTCCGATCTAATATCGAAACACGATATCAAATATTTCGAAAATAGATCTAATAATAAATATACAAAATTGATTATACATTTTAATTTCAATCAATTAGAATTACCTTTAGGAATTTCATTATCAATATATTCAATTTCATCCAAAAAATTTATCTTATCATTCTTTTTCTTGTAGGCGCTATTGACTGAAATAAAAACTGTAAAATTGATATTTATTAATCTTTTTCAAATATTACTCTCAACTCTGAATTCTTTCAAATCGAAATGAATACTATTGACAACAAAGTATTCTTGAAATCTTTTTATTTCAAATTCTTCAATATTATCAAATATATCCTCAATATCAAAGTCAAATCCAATTCTGAAAATATCTGTAATATACTCGTCAGAATTTAAAATAATCTTAAAATTTGAAATACCGATTAGAAACTTTAGAAAATAAATCTTAATGAATTCTTTGAATTTCCCTTTATTCTTATTAGTATTTAAAATCTTTGGGGGGTTGCTAATACAATCTTTAGATATTATATCACTTATTCTTTTCCCTAATCCTCAAAATCAATTTTTATGATATCAGCTTTATATTTCGATTCTGTTGTTTAACAATTAATACAATTGATATCATTATTAACGTAACTTGACTAGAAGTGGGTCATGTCATGATATGGGTCACAAAAATCATATTTTCCTATTTGACCTTGTCCTATGTGCTACAGGGTGATCTACAACTATCACTGATCCAATTGAATTATCATTATCCTCTTCTTCTTCCATTTTCTTTTCTATTTGATCAATTTGACGCTTGGATGGTCTACTATATTGTCGTTTTGGTAAGGGTGTCTGTTCAGCCTCCTCGATAATTTTCAATACTTCTTTTGTACTAAATACAAATTCATCTTTTAATTTTATTCTCTTTTTATTTTTTCGTTTTTTTCGTGTCTCAAGTAACTCTTTATGTTTTTGAAGTTCCTTTCGAAGAATAGTATTTTCAATATTTAAACTTTCAATCTGATGAGTAATTCACTTTGTATATCTCTGTATTGGAGAAGTAGGTAGATTATTAGTAGATAAAGCTGAATTGAATATCTGATTTGCTTATTATAATTTAATATCATTTGGGGGAGAGCTATTAAATAAAGAAAAATCTAGATCTTCTGGATTTGCTGGTGTATTTAGAGTGGAAGGTAGTGGTAAAAGCGGGGTTGGAAGATTATTCAGAACTTGATAAGGATTAAATGGATTCAAATCTGCTTCTTTCCATCCGCTTTTGATATTTTGATAAATAAGATCTTTTTCTTTTATCTTTTGAAAAAACTGTATTCAATCAGATCGTTGTATTCGTTGTATTCCTGCTCGAGAGTATCGATCAATTTTTTGAGCATGATATCGCTTCATTGGTCCATACACTCCAATATCCAATAACTGAAGTAGATACGAGTAATGAAGTGATAGAATAAAAAGATCAATCTTCTTTTCAATACAGAAAGCAATCAAATTTCCTGTAATATGATTGGAATGACCATCCATAATCAATAATCGAAACTGATCTTCTGATATTTTTCGAGATTCTGGTTCAAAAACCTTATGTATTCATTCAAAGCTATAATTATTAGAAGTCCATCCACTATTGCTTGTTGAGAAATACCAATTTGGAGGAGTATTAGTAGGAATCCATACAGTATTAATATTCTAAATCTTGAAAATGATTATAGAAAGTAAAGAACCTCTATCTGCATTAACACATTCCAATATAATTATCCATTCTTGCTTTTCTGCTGTAATTTTCCAATTCGATTTGAGAGTAGAATCCACGATTATATATATTGATTCTATTTCTCTAATTATATATCCTATTTCATCCATATTATATATATTCTTGAGTTCATAATGCTGTTCTTCGATTCGTATTTGAAATGTTGAAAACCATATTGAAATTGTTTCAAATGTAGCTTCTTTATGCCTTGCAGATTCTAATTTATGAGAATAGGTTCCTTTAAGTTTAGGATATCGATCTAAGAATCTATAGATCCATCGTTGACCTATGTAATCTGATTGAAAGGATGAAAAAATAGATGATGATACGAAAATGATACATTGATTCAGAATTTCTTGGGCCATTTCTTTCAACAACCCAAAAGTTGCAGGATACCCAGTAGCTGTCAATCGTGAGATCTATCGTACTAGAGTCTTCTCTTCCGCATTGGAAAGTTTTTGAAAGGATTCGTGAGATTGAGAGTGTGATTGTTGTCCGGCCATTCGATTTATTAGGGTTGATTTTGGAATCTTAAAATGAATAGCAGTACTTCGAATTGAAGTAAATTGTTTATTTTTTAGACTTTCTATAGCCTTTTGAATATTATCTTCCGATTCACTACGATTTAATGACTTTTGATCCATTGTGTATTGAATAAACGCGTAAAATAAAGAAATGAGGGGGTGATTTTGATCTATATCATGACATGACCCATTTCTAGTCAAGTTACGTTATCTATAATCCAAATAATTTGTTTATTATCTTTATACTCGAAATCAATTTTTTCTACAAAAATGTAAAACATTTCGAACAAAAATGGATCTTTGGTATTATTCAAAACAAAAATATCTACAATATTCTTGATTCCTCTAAAATTGATTTCAATATTTTCAATCAATCTATATAATATAACTATATTTCTATCTAGAGTTACCATTATCATATTGTATTTTTGTATTGTAAGCTTTAACTCTTTTGTTATTTCAAGATTTATTATATTAATTATAAAGTCTAAATCAATGATACTATTGATCTTAATATTCTTACTATCGAAAGTTATTATTATAATAGAAATATTACAAATTTTTTTTAAATAAAAACTAGATTTGGTTATTACATTATTAATACTGAATAAAATAGAAAAGATTTCTTTAATAAAATCTACAATTTTTGTTTCGATATCCTTCCTTTTTTCAATTTCTATAACTAGTATTTTCTTCAATACTTTTTTGAAAAGGTTCGGGAAATGAATAAGGATTATATTAATCGATATAGAAACTTTAAGTTTAAAAAAACATTTCAATATCTCTATTAGGATCTTATTGGTATATATCGAAATCAATGGTTGCTTTTTTGTTTTTGAAGTCTTTATACAAATCGATCTAATCTTATATATAATATTATCTTCATTAAATTCGGGAAACCTTTTCCTTTTCCGATCTTCTTCTTCATTTTCGTCAATATCCATTTTCTTATCTTCCCTAGAGAATTTTTTCTTCAATACTTTTCTTTCGATTTGTTTTATCGATTTTTGTAATACTCGAGGTATAATAGAAGCTTATTTTTTGGGCTTATCAATTCCATTTCATTCGATTGATTTTGACTTTTTTGATAATCTTCCTTGTAATCTTGTAGACTCCTTGAATTGAATTGTGATATTAATATCGAAGATAGATCCTCCTCGATAGTCAATATTATTCACGAATATATTTTTGACTATTTCAATATTGGAAACATTGATAATTGGAGTTTTGTTTTTGTTATTTTGAATTGATATCTTCTTTCCATATAGTTTAAAACTATAGGAGATAATATATATCTCGATTTGATTCATTTCGGGTTTGTTTTTTATTCGAAAGATCGGAATTGGATTGGTATATTTTTTCGATTTATATATAAAGGTTCTAT
The DNA here is from genome assembly GCA_029531795.1 of Sclerotinia nivalis. Classification (NCBI taxonomy): domain Eukaryota; kingdom Fungi; phylum Ascomycota; class Leotiomycetes; order Helotiales; family Sclerotiniaceae; genus Sclerotinia; species Sclerotinia nivalis. The sequence goes on from JAPEIS010000003.1 coordinate 1,862,678, forward strand.
ATTCATTATAATAATAAAGTCCTGTTTCAATATCCTCGATTTTCTTAGGGTAGTTTTGTTTCATATTGTAATCATCATCTTAAAAGGATTGATCAAAACAATAATAATAGAGGAAATCTTTCTTGTATATAATATTTATATCAAAAAGGATTGTATCTTTATTTTTTTGAAATGAATAATTATTATACCTTGTATTTCCTCCTTGGTAAATAATTTGATATTGTAATAAAGTAAAAGCTGGTTTCAAATCCCTCGTTTCTTTAATTCTAATTCGTAAATGATTTATACTGAATTTGTCCAAAAGATCAGTTATCTTATCAATAGCAATATCGATGTTTCGATCTTGTATATATAGAATTGAATTAGTCTTAATGACAAACAGTGTTTTCATATATTCGCTTATAGTATACAAAACAATAACTTAATAAAACTTAAGCCTTTTGTAAATACAGATTATTAAATCCTTAGAAGAATACCATTTGTATACTTCATCTATCATTTTTTTGAAATTTACAGAATTAAGATCATTCAGATCGACTTTGAATTATCTCGCGATCTTCTTACCCACTTGAATATACAAACCACATAAGAAAAGTCTTTCAGTTTCGAATTCTATAATCATATAATTGTCAATGAGCTATATAACTGAAAATACGAATTTAACAATATAATCCTTTATCATAATTGGATTTGTATTATAGTTTTCTTCATTCTTCTCTCATTAATTATCAACAAATTGATCTAGGAAATCACGAGTACCTATTATTTGCTAGATATCGTAATTGCAAAAGCAACAAAGCAAAATAGATTTCAACCCTTTTTTCTAATTATACTTGTTGGAACTGTACTCTGACATGAATTTGATCTAGACAAAGATAAATTGATCATAGTATCACAAAAGACAAATCCGCATTTCCTCATCGATCATACTACAATTAGTTTATAGAGCTTCCTAAATAATAACAAAATCAAATATATCAATTCTATTAAAAATGAAAACAATAAAGCTTTTGATATATAATATAATAAGGTACATATATATATAATCCACAATAATATAATCCACAATACAAATTACAAATGAAATCTTTGATTGGGAATTTATATTATCGTTCTTTTTAGCTTTTTTAACTTTCCTTTCTTCTCTTTTTATCATATTCCCATTAGTATCAATAAAGAACTTTTTATTAGAATCAAGAGATTCAATAATGTTCCTTAATCTATATACAGCTTCCACTGATTGATTTGTAGATTGTTCCGGGTTTTTTATAATATTAAAATAAAACAGGGTTTAATTGAAGATTTGTTTAATATTTCGTAGATCAAAATATAATTGAAGGATATCGAGATTGTTAGAATCTGATTCAATTTTGGGTTCTCGATAATCCTCACTATTCAAAGTTTCCCTTAATAAAATTTAAAAAAAAAATAAAAGAATATAAAAAACTTTCTCCTAAAATATTCTTTTTTATAAAGAGATTGCATAAATTTCAAATCCTTCCAAATAGAACTTTTTAAAATATATCTTAAATTTTTGATAACCAATATCAAAAATAATAAATTAATATCCTATACTTCAATTCTTTTTTAATTTCTATCTACAAATAAATATATAACAACTTCAATTATCTATAAAGTATACAAGATCCTTCAATTGATTAGGCTACATTCAATTAAAGTTATCCTCGAAATTGAATCTTCGAATTCGAAAGCATAATGGATTCGATTATTGATAGAAAATCCTTACAACATTTAGAATCGATTATACTTCGAACATTACTAATTCTAACCCCAAATAAAAGTTTTATCGATGCATTCCCCCCTTGTGAAATACAGTAAAGTAATTCGCTAGAATCATCTATCTTCGATATAATAAGTCAATACAAATAGAAGGGAATCGAAAACTGAACTCTTCCACTTATCATTTGATAATCTTATTTTTGAAAAAGTTCATCCTTTCAGAATCAATCCTATCCCCCATTAACAAATTGCTATTTCTACTTTCTTTTCAATATAATTTCTTTGCAGAAAGGTTCGTACAATATAAACCATACAATTCGTTCCCTGTGTAAATCACTATTGTAAAAAAAGTAAATCGAAATACATACATCCCGATAGTATACTACAAGGAAGAATAGGATACGAATTAATCAAACTATATTGTATAAACTTCGAATAATAAAACTAATATGAATAACAATAGATTTGGAATTGTATACAATAGATATACAAAAAGACTAATGAAAACGATTGATTATTCTAAAAAGAAAAATGAAGCTTTCTCCTTATATTTAACTACAAAGGATCATATGACCTAATGCCCATGAACTAGCTACGTATATAGCCCTAGCAATCCAACTTTCTCACAATATACAATTCGAAAGCGAGCGGATTATATTCCTGATGGTAATAGAATCGATAAAAAAGCATTGGAAAGATTTGAGGGTATAAAAGCAATAAGTATTTTAATTTTATATTTGCTTTAATCTTATATATTTTGTTAATATTCTTGATAGATTTGTATGATAAGATTTATCGAACTTGAAAGTCCTAGTTTGAGATACAATCTTTTGGAACAATTTGTTTGTTATAAAAAAAGATTAAATCAGAGATTGATGTAGTTCAAGATGATAAAGAAAAGGTTATAATTGTATTGAATACAAACAATAATATGATTGATGATTTTATTGACGATTCAGATACTGATTCGGATTTTCGAGAACAATTACAAGTATGTAAAAAGACTAAAGGTTTATTATCAACTATTAATAGTAATCAAAGTCTAGTTTATAATTATAATCGAAATATCAATTTTAAGAAAGCATCGAATACAGAAAATGATAATCCTTAAAGTAAATAAGCTTAACTTTTTTCATTATAATATAAGCTTATCCCTTTTCTATCCTTTCTATTTCAATTTTTTTTTTCATTTTCTTTATTTTCATTATTTATCCTTTTTTTATTCTCTCTATCTTTTATATTTTAACTCTTTTCCTTATTTTCTTTTTTTCTATTATTATTCTATTCTCTTTTCCTTCTTTATTCTCTACACTTCATCTTATTTTCTTTTCACTTTATTATCATTTTATTCTCTTCTTTTCTTTTCTTTTTGTATATCTTTTAACTTCAATATATTATAAAAAGTTTTTATTAATAATTTTATATATTAATAGATAATCAAAAATCTCGTCAACATTTCGAGTCTTTAAACTTAAACTCAAAACCAAAAGATGTATAAGATAAGTTGGTTTAGAAATTAATATTTATAATCTTGTTAATCATTTATTAGTTTCTGATAATACAAATGAATATACATTGCTTCGTTTTTCACAAAATTCTCTATCAAACCAACCAACCAAATATTTGAGGCTCTTAAATTCAATCCCAAAAGATATACAAGGTAAATTGATTCTGAAATTAATATCTATAATTCTATTAATCATTTATTAGTTTTTGATAATACAAAAGACTAAATATTGTTTAGTTTTTCACGAAATTCTTTATCAAGTTAGCTAGTTAACCAAATACTGCAATGTAATATACAAATCGATATACTTTCTGGATCTATAAATAAACTAATGAGGATATTAATAAGAATATTATTAGGAAAGAAAATTGAAAAAAATAATAGTTTAACTGAAATCTATATTACTAGCATTTTTAATTATATTATTTCGTTTGAATATATTAGTATATGTATACCTGTATTGTTATTAATAGCTTGTATCATTTTCGTTATCTTTATCATCTTTACTAATTTTATTATTTTTATTATTTTTACTATCCTTATTATTCTTATTATCCTTATTATCCTTATTATCCTTATTATCCTTATTATCCTTATTATCCTTACTATTTTTATTATTCTTACTATTCTTATTATCCTTACTATCCTTACCATCTTTATCATCCTTATCATCCTTATTATCTTTACTATCCTTACTATCCTTATTATCCTTATTATCCTTATCATCCTTATTATCCTTATCATCCTTATCATCCTTATCATCCTTATTGTCACGGGGTCCCCGTATATGGTATACGGAGACCGCTCGGGTTCCGACCCGTAGGAGTCGGACCTCGGATAAGTGTAGGCTAGCCCCGGTCGGGGCTAGCGCTACATATAAATGTATTTAAGGAACCGTTCCTTCTATAGAAACGTAGCTCTTCGAGCTACGTCTTATCAATAAAAGTGATTTCTGTTATCCTGTCTGCTGCCTCCGTGATACTTATTATTCTTACTATCCTTACCATCCTTACCATTCTTTTTATTCTCAACCTTTATAATTTTTCGAATTTTTCGAAAAACGCGTTTATTACCGCGTTTTATTAATCAATCGATCGTTTTTATCATCTATAGAATTTACAAAATTATCAAAAACCTTGTGGCGGATACTGGAGACCCTTTTTTCTCCCTCTCTTTTCCATCGATAGCCTTTACAAGCCCCCCAAAACTCTCCTAGTTCTTTCTGGACAGAACCAATGCTTTAATAATCAAAGCAAATAATAATCAAACGATCTTTAATTCAATTACTTCTCTTTTGGATAAATATTTAGACTCCAAAAAGGTTTTTATTCTTCCAACGAGATCTTGTAAACTCTTCATCGTTTTTTGCTTTGATTTCAAGACAATTATAGAAAAGCACTTTGATATATTTATCAAAAGCTTTTATTCTCTCTGGGTTGATAACGGTATTGCTATTCCTTTATCATCTATTTAAATCGAAAGAATATCTGTTACAACAATCTTCAAGATTTTATATACCCAAAAAACTATTATTATAATCAAGCTTTCTTATATTGCTACTCTCAAAAAACTAATGAATACTATATTATCTATTCTTTTCATCGATTCCCATCTATTTGTAAGAATCGAATAAAACTATTCAATTTGTAAAACTAAAGTTTTCATTGTTTTGATAATCTTTAAAAAAGCTTTCGAATCTTTCATTTTTTTTTGGAAAAAAATATAGAAAATAAATACAGAATTTGTTTTTTGTATAAATTTCTTTTTCAATTTACTAGTTTTAGAAAAGCAGAAATCTGTTATCTTTATTGTTATCAGAAATTGCAAAATCGAAATTCAAGAAAAATGGATAACCTATTGTTTGAATTATATCTTTCGGAATATAATAATTCTGAATGATTCTTTCGAAATAGTTATTGAATCTGTTACCAGAGATATTCTCTTCGAAATTATAAAGGATTATTTTGGCCAGGAACTAATACAAGTTATTCAAATACAATTAAACATCAAATCAGGTCTTTTTTATATTATATGGATTGTAAACTTCAAGGCCAATACAAAGGATCTATTCAAAAGATTCTTGAAGATATTCGAAGTTATTATTGTTATTACTTTATTAATTCAAAAGTCAAAGATGATTCAATACTTTTGTTACTATTTATAGTATAATTTTAGAGTCAGTTTCAAATCCCAAATTTGTTATATTTGTAGTTCCTCTAAACATTCTAAAATCAACTATATTTTCAAATGTAATATAGTTTATATCTGTTTTACCAAATATCTTTATTACTGTAGATTATATACAATAGACAACTTCAAATACCCTTTATAACCAATTGCCAATAAGATTAAATCGAAATCAAAACAACAAACAATCAAGAAAATCTATTATTCAACTAAAATCAAAACTTATCTAGATACCAAATATACAACTATTACATTTTCTGATTCCCAAATAGAAGATATCCTAACCCCTACCACTTCAATACTCCAAATCCTCTACGAAATCCATTCAAGAACTCCAACCTATATATTCAGTTCTAATTAGATAATTATCCTTTCTAACTTTCGTCTTTTCAATCGATTCATAATTATCGAAGATTCTTTTATAATCTTTTTTAATAAATCATTATAAACCGTTATTTATTATATAAATAAATATAAGCAAAAAAGCAATCTCTTATGAAATTACTTTAATCTTAACAAATTCAGATTATATCGATATCATACTAATATAGAAATTATATATTTTCTTAGATTTATTATAGAAAATCATTAAAATTCATCTTTCATACGAAACTTTCACTCTATTAGATAATTAAAAAATCCAACCCCGTATTCTAATATATATTAAAAAAAGAATCGGATTTCAAATTAATCAATTCAGATCTATAATCTTTTGAGATCTAATTTTTCTCGAATTATATAAATCAAACAATTCCTTTTTCCTTATTATTAATATATACAATGCTTTATTACAATACTTTAATAAAAATCAAACAATCAAATTTCTTTTTATTTTACAAAATCTTATATAATACTTAATATTTCTTTTCAAGGATTTTAATCTTTATTATTCTAATTGAAACCCTTTTCATTTAAATCCTTTTCTATTCTCTGAACTTTTCGTAAAATAGACAAACTTACAGAATATATACCTTATTTTATTGATTAGTATTCTTATTCATAATAGAAGCAATATATTGAATTTAATCTTCCTTTCAAACCCTTATCTAATTATCATTTCCTTTATTAAACATCTAAAATATATTTTAAATCATAAACCATTAAAAACTATACTATATTGGAATTGTTGGGGTTTCAATCCAATATAATAATTCAAATTAAGTATTTTAAATAAAGAATTCTTTAAAAAACTATTGGATATTAATTTATTCAATTTATTCAATATTACAATCCAATTCGATCTTCCTTCCGATTTAGATTTACTAACGTTCAAACTGATTCAAATCCTTCAAAATATCTATATAGACTCTACTAATCGAATCTCGAAAGATTCTTTATGATAACTTTGGTGGAACGAAGTTTATAGATCAGCTATTACCGAAAATCGGTATATTGATACAACGGATTCTAAACATTTTCTTCGAAAAGTAATTTATAAAGTAAAACAAATCTTCTTTACTTCAAAAATCAATAAAGTTGAAAATATGAATGATATCTTCAAAATAACGAAATAATATCAAACTACAAAGACTTATTGTACTCCCTTTTTGATCGATCTAATAAATCTTATGATAGCCAATAACATCGAAGAAAAGAAAACGTTATTTGTCAATAATCTGTTTACAAATATTATAAAAATAGATGATATCATTTTCGATATCTCTACAAGTTTTATTCGAATTATTCTGCTTTCAGATATTACTATGTAAGATTTGAAGAAAGCTATATTATAAGTTGGCAATATAACCTCTAATGCAGATAAGATTCCTACTAAAATTCTACAAATCGTATAAATGTCGATCAAAGAAATAATCCTTCAATTATTCCAGAAATACCTCGATATTGAACACCATCCAGAATGCTTCCAATTAGCTATTGTAATAATTATCCCAAAGTCCAACAAAGCAAATAATACCAACCCGAAATCATATCAACCGATAGCTTTATTATTTGTTTTAGGTAAAGATCTGAAAAGACTTATAACGAAAGAAATATTCTGATTAACTATAATCTACAAAGTTTTAGTAAGCCAATAATTCGGAATTCTATTATTGCAATCCTCTATCGATCTTATTATATATATAACCTATAATATCGAATTAATCTTAAAATCAGGATTGAAAACTATTTTATTCACTATAAATATAAAAGGAGCCTTCGATACAATATTACCAAATAGATTTACCAATCATTTTAAAGAACAAAAATAACCAAACAATCTCATAAAATAAATACAATTCTTTGCTATCAATCGTTCTATCAAGATCCGTTTGGACAGGGAAACTGATCTAAGAATAACTCTGAAATGCAATCTCCCATAAAGATCATTTATCTCTTCAATTCTATTTATACTTTATATAACCCCTATCTTTTAAATAGGAAATCCTGAAAACAAATTCGAATATATAAACAATATTGTTCTATTAGCCTTTTCAAATAATTTGCAAAAGAATTATATATCACTAACTTCCAATATATAAGAAATTCTGAATTAAAGAAAAACTGAAGGTATCACTTTCGATTCCAAAAAATCAAAGTTTATATACTTTTACAAAAAAACCCAAATATATACAAACAATCCAAATATACAAATCAACAATTTTAAGATCAAAATGAAATTAAATCTATTTTGATAATTAAAGATATATTTCAATAGAAAATTCAATTTCAAAGCCTATATACAAATTCTATTTACAAAAAATTTCAAAATTACAAATATATTATAATCTTTCAATAATACAAATCAAAAAATCCTTTTATATTTGATTCAATATATAGTTATAATTTATACTCTAAAAAAATACTATTTCATATTAAAAATATAATGGTTAAATCGATTTAAACCGAAAATATTTTACTTTGAACCTCAAAATCTTCAACTTTGTAAAAAACTATCTGGATTTTATAAATAAAATAATACTAATCTGTATTTGTACCATTCTTCTAATATATAAAACCATCAATTTAACAATCCTATACAAAAAGTTCAAACTCAAATCCCTAAAAATTGAGTTGAATTTAACAATCCAAACTTATATAGTATATATTGTAAGATTAGACCCATACCACCCTCTACTCATTAGAATCAAGATTATAAGATTATTATGAAATCGAATCCCTAACTTTCACTTTGTTAGATCTATTTCAATACTATTATTTATCAAATAAATCAATCTATTAGCTTTTCTTTTTTGGGAATATATCGAGATTTATCTTTAAATAGAAATATATATTTTCGGGCTTTTAAGAAGATCAAAAGTTTAAACAATAATTGATTTTAAGGCTTTTTATATTATCATTCTGAGAAACGATATACAAATCTTCTTGGATAGTTCAAAAAACGAAACCAAGGATAAAGCTATAGAAAGCGGGTATATTGTAATTCAATTCGAAATATAGATAATTCGGTATTCTTTTTTGTTAAACTTGAATATAGAGATCTTTGATATAAAAGCAATTATAGTATTATATAAAGCCAAAACCGTTATAATTTCCTGGATGTTACGGGTTCATCTCCCTTCACCTGCACGTGATTATGTGTGCCTTAGGCACACATGCATACATTCACTTCTATATAGTCAGGTTACCTCCTTGATCTTCTTCTCCTCCTTGTAGTACAACAATAGATCAAACCTACATATACCTTTTCCCTTACCGTGATAGTTTGTACTATCCTTTCAAAGGCTTCGTCACTTTACGAAATGATCTAGCTTTGCTAAATCATTTGTAGGCTTCTGTGTCTGTTTTCGATTGCTTTCGTGCTGTCGTAATTCGCCTGCTTTTGTACAATCGCGTTTCTTATCTGCTTTTGCGCAACTTCTAATCCTTGATTGCTTTTGTACGATTGTGTTTATTCGTAGACTTCTGTATTTGTTTTTGATTGCTTTGTGCAATCGCAAATTCCCTATCGATTACTTTGTACAATCGTAATTCTTTTTACAATGACTTCTGGTTCTACATTCGCTGATAGTACAACTTCTACTTCTAGCGAAGGAATTCGTACCGAAATCCAACAAGTTTTTGGCCAATAGCCTACTATTATACAAATCCTAACAGAATTGGATGCTCCAGTGATGTCAAACCTCGTTGTTGGTTTTAACGAATAAACTGTTTATCTGAATTATGTTTTCTTTATCATCGAAGATCGTTTTACTATTCAAGCTATCCATATCGCTCTTAAACAAATAAGATCGAGGAATTCAAAGCGGAAAACGTCGAGTTTCTTTGCACTTTAGCTGGCAAGCAAGCTCAGCTGGATGCTGGTGATACTATTACTAATCAGAAACCGATTATTCCTTGTCAAACTCAAAAGGATCCGTCTGTTTTTAAAAACGAAAGATCTAATATTCTCGTTTGATAAGAGGATTATCAATCCTGGAAGTTGGATTTGCAATTCTGTTGGATGATCGACTTATAACTTTTTGTTTCCGAACAAAAGAAGATTAACTATACTATTAGTCTTCTCGATGGTCAAACGCAACAAGAGTGTATTACGGATATCACTAGATTCGTTGACGATCCTATTTGCTTCAATTCTGCTGTTTCGTTTTTGGCCAAATTGGACAAATTATATATCTTTGTGGATATCGAAAGGGAAGCCTCGCTCAAATTCGACAAGCTTTTTATAAATCCAAAGGAATCCTTTTCGGTTTTCTTCTTTATGTTGTTTCATCTTGCTAATTTTTGTTACAAGTTTGATTGCGAGATTGTTAACGCAATAAAGCAAAAGGTTATGGTCCCCTTTCGAATTTTGGTCATTGGTGATTCGAACCCTTGCATGGTCGACGATGTTGATGGTTGACAAAAGAAATTCTCTACTTGGAGTCAGAATCTTCGTGATGTTGAGTATTATAACAAAAATTCTGGTAAAGCATTTGTTGTTGACGGTGATCCTATGGACGTCGATACAATGAAACAAAAGGAACAACAAAAAAAGGGTCTGCAAAATAAGAAAAAGAAGTTTAATCCTGCGGTTTCTTGCAATTGTTGTAGTAGGATCGGCCATCTTCAGATTGATTGTCATACTATTTATGATATCAATGGTAATCTTCTTTCTAGTAAACAAGCTCCTATTAATACCTTTTCCAACGGCAAATGCGATGGTCTGAATTTCTATCTCAATATAATTTCCGTATAGTCTATCGACCAGGAAACAAAGCTATTCGATCAGATATACTAAATAGAAAACACAAAGATCAATTGTATCGCTCTGATCCAAACGATAAACGTTTAAAGAATCGAGAACACGTTATCCTTTCTCAAAACCGTTTTGACAACGATCTTTATAAGGATTTGATTGAGCATATCAATTTGGCACTAATGAAAACAATAGTACCACTTCACAATCAACCAATTGATACCTTAATCGATACAGTGTATACTAGATTCGATATCGCAGATCAACTTATCTCTGCTCTTAACGATTCATCAGTAACTAAATAGTCAAAAAAGCATCATAAAACCCTCCAGATCGCTATACAAGATTGTTCGATCCAAAATAATAAAATTTACTACCGGAATAAGATTTAAATTCCATCAAACAATAAACTCAAACTCCAAATTATCTATCGAACTCATTCTTCTAACCCTACCAACCATCCTGATCGAATTAAAACAATCGATTTTATCTCTCATACATACTGATAGCCTAATATACATTTGGAGATTACATCCTACATAAAAACCTACGAACTTTGTACTCATACCAAATCATCCAAATCGATACCTTCCGGATTTTTGAAACCATTGCCAATCCCTTTTCGTATATGATCTGATATCTCAGTCGACTATATTACACTACTCCCGGATTGCACTCGTTATAATTCTATCTATAAATATATCTTAATGGTAATTTACAGACTAACCAAAATAAGACATTTCATCGATACACACATATTAACAACAGAGAAACTAATCAATACTTTTATCAATCGTATCTATATGCTTCATAGACTTCCAAATAATATCATTTCCGATTAGAGAATACAGTTCGTATCAGGTTTCTGGTTACAACTCTCAAAACAATTGAAAATTACCTTAAAACATTCTTCAGCTTTTCATCCTCAAATAGATAATCAGATTGAATATATTAACTCAGTTCTGAAGCAATATTTACAAGCTTTTGTTAACTATTATCAAAACGATTGATTGGATTGACTATCTTTAGCCGAATTTGTATCCAATAATTTAGTCTCTGAAATAACTAATTGTTCGCCTTTCTTCGCCAATTACAGTTTTAATCCATACCTAAGTATTGAGCCTAATAAACCTTGCTCACCGGATATAACTCTAACACAAAAACAGAAATTCTTTAAAGATAATAAGACTGCAGATCGTATAGAACATATCTTGAAGCAACTTCGTGCTTTTGTACAACAAGCAATTGCCACTTATAAAAACTATATTAACCGCCACCGCTCTGATTCACCTCGCTACACAGCTGGCCAAAAAGTCTTTATCAATATCAAGAATATAAAGACTTCATGCAAAGCAAAAAAGCTGAATAATAAATAAATCGGCCCTTACAAGATTATCAAAGTTTATCCTCATATTTATCTTATTCAATTATCTGAAAATATTAAAATCTTCCCTGTTTTCCATCATTCTCTTTTACTTCCAACTCATACCAATCCTCACTTCCCGACTCAAACAACGATTAACGAATCAGAATCCCTAACTACACAAAACAGAATTTTGAAGCGAAACAACAATAAGAATAAGCCTATTCAGAAATAAATATTTGAAAGAGTTCTAAATAATCACAATAAAAATAGCTATCATTATTTGATCAAATAAAAACACTACACACCAACTTGACAACCAGCTAATAACTTAAAGAATAACGAAAAAGTTCTTATCGAATATCATCACCTTCATCCAGAGAAACCAAGACCACCAGCTTGAATCCTAAAGCACCCCGACACTACTATATTGCAACCGGAACCACAGAATTTGCAATCAAAGTCACACAATGCGATTGCTACACCCACTCTACGAAAATCCACTCACACCAAGATTGTTCGTTTCGCTTAAAGGTATATTACATATTATAACAATAAAGAATATAACATCATTAAAGGATATCATACGTTTTTGTTCAAGGATTTAATTGAGAAAAGAGACATATTTTTTCTTTATTTTTCTTTATTTTTTAATACCCATTTAGAATCAAATGGATTTCTTGAGAAGGAGATACTGTTACAGATTCATCTCCCTTCACCTACACATGATCATATATACCTTAAACACACATACATACACTCACTTCTATATAGTCAGATCACCTTCTTGACCTTCTTCTCCTCCTCGTAGTACAACAATAGATCAAACCTACACATACCTTTTCCCTCACCGTGATACTGGATAATTATGAAATGACATTACAATTAGGATTTTATTTTAATAGATTTTCTCAATCTATTTTTAAGGAATTCGTAGATTTTATACAAATATAAGTTTTTAAACCTCAATTATTATATCTTTCATTTAAGGTAATCTATATTCAATAGGTTCTAAAGTACTTTAATATCTCTAGAAATAAAGCCGTTAACAAAACTACAAAGAAAGAAACAATTCTTTTGTCTTTTTTTAATCCAATCTACATTTTAGCTTTTTTGAAACGATTGATAAAGATAAATATTAAACTAGCAAATATATAATTATAAAATATTACAAATTCTTAATATTATAAGGATCTATTCATTATTTATACAGAAAAGCCAGTATTATTCTTTATAAAAAAAACTATATTGAATTATATATTAATAATCAAATCCCAATATAAAGATTTCGTAATTTATTATAAACGATTTTATTACCCCAAAATATATACTTTTTATATTTACAAAAAAAGGAAGATCCTTTTACATTTCTTCTTTTGTAAAATTGATAAAGTATATAAAATGCTTTCAAAAAACTCTTTTTCCAAAACTATCCCTTGACTTCTAAACATATTCACTAATATAATCAAACTTACAGAATAACTAAAAACCACTAATTTCCAATACAATATATACCCGCATCACCCTCCCAACAACCAGAATAATCAAAATGACAATTAAGAATCTCGGTTTTCTGTTCATATAATCAATTAGATCAATTCGATCAATTTGATCAATTCAGTTGGTCAATTCTGGTCAATTTGATCAATTTGATCAATTCTTTTGATCAATATATTAAAAATTGACCAACTCCCTTTTCATTATTTTATTATTATTTTATTATTTATTTTTCAAAAAAAAAAATTTAACATATAAGGAGATCGGGAAAGGAATCAAAAGATAATAATCCAATAAACAAAACGGACTACGAATACATCTCAAGCTTTAAAAACTTTACTCAATTATACAATAGCAATCATATAAACCCTATCCTAATACCCCTGAAAATGTATATAATCTAGCTAGCTAATATACCATCTGAAAACCTCCCCCAAGTGTCATTTGTTCAAAAACTGGAATAGATAACAAAGGTTTACATGTACAAGCATGTGTGGCCTACGGCCTATGATGATAAATATATCAAATCAAATCAAAAATCCTTATTATTCTTATTATCCTTATCATCCTTATTATCCTTATTAGAATCATTGTTATATATTGTTGAGTACTAATAGTCATTGTTTGATACCAATATTACCAAAAGCTATTAAAGCTATTAAAGCTACTAAAGTCGCCAAATCGGTATCAACAAAAATTTTGCGGGTGCATCGATTGGCGCTGTAATTAGGCGAATATCACAAAACCGCTAAAGCGTTTTCGGCGCTGGTGGCGCCGAAAAGTAGAGAAAATATTTTGCGGATACAGATCAATTGAATATATATTTGGATCTAAATATATTAAAACGGATGAATAATAATTTGATTGTGAATAAATTCTTTTTTTTTTATAAATATTGGAATTCTATTGATAAATATAACGATTAGATAATTGTTGATATATATATATATTTATAGATATTCTTTTCTTTATATCTTTAATAAAATGATTTAACAATAATGATATAATAAAAAGGTATAAAAATATCTAGATTTGTTTGATATTTTGAAATACAAGATATATTATTTGTATTGTTTTTATTTAGCATTTAGAACTTTTTGTTGATTTCTAATGAAATTCTTTTGGGATTTTTTTTCCCGAGGAAAATTGATGAGTAATTGATTGTTTGAATTGTTTGGATTTGTTATATTATTATTATTCTATTTATATTATAATATAATCACATTTTGAACAATTAAATAATTGAAATATATCTTTATGAATGTTATATTTATTTCGAATATTATTGTAGAGAATTTCATTGTTATAATCGTAATCATAATAAAGAAAGTTTCTATGAAATTTGTTAGTTTTGCTTTTTGTAGGGATTATGCTATTGTTTACAAATTTACAGATTTATTATTATCAAAATGAAAACATAGGATATAAGATCAAATGAATTAAGTTGAATGTAAATGTGTGAGGCGGGGGTTGGTAAAAATCTTCAATTAGAACATTTAGTGTGCTAAGATATGTGATGCTCGGCTAGAATCATATAGCATCTAGCATTAAACATCTAATATCTAATATCTAACACCTAACAATCTTGACTTTGAAGTTCCGATTCTCCACATTTCTCCAGCAAGCCGTGGTTGGACCTCACCAAATTTGGTTTCATCCCGTAAGAGCCGACTGTGCCGCTTTATCATGTGCTGTGCCTCATTTCCAACGTCGTTTTGATAAACTGCAGAAGACCCCTTTTTGATGAGCTGCGTGCTATCAAACAGAGTGGTAATGCAGCGAGGGCCGCAGTTGCATCACCCAAGCTTACCCGTTATAATCTGACCACGTTCCCGCCTTCTTGGAAACTAGCTGCGGACAGTGTGCTAGACATATTTTTCCAGGAAATAGTTGCAAAGTAGTTGGTATCTGAGATTCCAAGGAAACGACAATCCGAACCATAAGCATGGTCTTTCAAGTACTCCTTGCACCTGCAGTGACGTTTTTTGTAATCGCATTTTCCATATTCACCATGCGCCCTCTGCGGAGCTCACCCAAAAGCCTCGCGCAGCCTGACTTACCGGAGCCTACAGCGATCAGCAAAAAGCTCTCAGAGGCATTACCCAACAGCGTCTTTCTCCCACGCGACGCTACGGCTTTCAGTCAGTCGACGAGTTCTTACTGGGCTAAACAAGAGTGCGAAGTAACTCCAGCATGTGTAGTTCGCCCTTGCAATGATCAAGAACTCTCTACTGCTGTCAAAATACTCAAACACGCCTACGACGAGAAAGCTAAAGCATCTGCTCCTGGAGAACCGAAGGGTGAATATCTATTTGCTATTCGAAGTGGTGGCCACTCTTGTGTTCCTAATGCTGCAACTGTCAAGGGAGGTGTCCTGATTGACCTAAGGTCCTTCAATGAAGTCACACCTTCGGATGACCACGATGAATCAAGTGTAGTTATTGGAGCTGGCTGTAGATGGATGGATGTTTCAAAGGTTCTGGATGAAAGAGGCCTTGCTGTTGTAGGAGGCAGAAACTCTGCTGTTGGCGTTGGAGGATTAACTTTGGGAGGTGAGCTTTTAACTTTTTATGTAATATTGTCCTTCGCATGGCAACATGTACAATGATATTGAAAATAATACAGTATATGTACCTACTTTTTTCTTGCACCGAGGCTAACAGAACGACCAAACAGGTGGTCTTTCATTCTTCTGTCCACAGTTCGGCTTAGGGTGCTCCAACGTCATTAGCTACGATATTGTTCTTGCCTCGGGATCAATTATCACAGCTCCCGCTACGAACAATAGCGATCTTTGGCGTGCCCTAAAAGGCGGCTCAAACAATTTCGGCATTGTTACGCGGTTCAAAGTCCGCAGCTTTCCTTCCGGTAAGATATGGAGCGGGTTCCTCTATATGCCTAGTTCACAAGTTGCCAAAGTTCTCGCCGCGTTCCACGAAGTTGTCGGTCGAGTAGACTCTGATGAGTATGCTGCTGGCCCTATAGCCTGTTTTACTTATATTCAACCGCTTGGCTTGCAAGCTATTTCAGTGAATCTCGTCCACACAAAGCCGCCCGAGAAGAAATGGCCGGCCTGCTGGGATACATCTTCTTTCAAATCGCTCTTTCGCCTTTGGAGCACTTGTAAAGTCCGCACTCTGACAAGCGCCACCGATGAAATGAACGCTCTTAACCCTCCTGGTAGGCGTCAAATTCTCGCTAGCACCACTATCAAGAACGACGCCGCAACTTTAGTCTCCACGCATGATGTGTACCGAAATGCTATTGCTTCACTCCGGTCCGTTAAAAGTCTGTCGTGGACGCTCGTGTTGCAACCTCTTCTGCCAGTTTGGTTACATAAAGGCGACACGAATCCACTGGGCTTACGTGATGTCAATGAACCTCTCGTCCTTGTCAGCTTTACTGTGAATTGGCAGAAGGACGAGGATGATGAGCAACTTCATGCTGCTACCCGTCGCTCGATTGAAGAAATTGAGAGAATTGCATCAAAAAATGGAACTAGCCATCCGTGGAGATACCTGAACTACTGCGCCAATTGGCAGAGACCTTTTGAAGGTTACGGCGAGGAGAATTTACGGTTTCTGCAGGAAGTTAGTAGGATCTATGATCCCGAAGGCTTATTTCAGAAGGGATGTGTTGGTGGATTCAAGCTTGACATGTAAATTTCAATATTTTATGCAGTTGAATTACCTTTGTACTTTTTTCTTGAGAATTGTAGTATATGTGATTTCCTCTGGTATTACCTACAAACTCTTCTGTACCAATCAGAAATCTGGCTTTCAATATGTACATATTGGCGAATGAGGAGATATTGAAAGCTCACATCTAATATGCTAGTCCTGACTATTGGATACATGAATGAATTTAGTATGTGCAACCAATTTAATGGTCTGAATCTTACTTTTTGCGGTTTGCAGTCTAGACGGTTGAAATCCCTAAGTGATGAGACCTAAACTTTGCTTATGCGAATGTTATGTATCTCATGTGCTCATTTAACATTATTTCTCGTTTTCTGTCAACGTGAAAACTTTGTCCTGGACGAATCGAATCAGAAGCTTTCCTTGGCCGAAATGGAATAGTTGATAGATCGCAGAGATGCATCCAATGTGTTCATGGATCATGATCGATAATGTGGAATGTGGTAAGTGATGACTTAATTATTTGGAATAATTCTATGGCCTGGAGGTGTTGAGTGGTTGTCCTCTCGTCCGTTTCTCTTGGTCTACATCGCAGGATATGTTCCGCATACTCTCCAGTCCATTCTTTTATACCTTGAATAGTGAACGGAAGCCCTATGCGGCTCCTCGGATGGGATATGTAAAGCATGCAGAGAGAGTTTTCCAAAATGTTTACGCGAACTTCTGGGCTGTCAAGATTGAAGGGCGGAATAGCCTAGTATCCATAAACCCACGATCCGGAGGCCTGAAACGATCTAAGCACTTGTAAGATTCACCATCATTTTCGGAAGGTTTGTTGAGCTATTTGCGGACTTCCAGCTCTCTAGCTCCGGCTAGTTAGATTTCGAGGGGTGATAACTCAACTCCTCTCCTGGAATAAGATGCAGCATATGTGCTTCCGTACCACCCATGAGGCCCATAAAAGCGTCAATTGTTCGCATGGTCAGACTGCGATGTGTACAATAATTGCCCATCATGATCTCGAGTATTGATTTCGTGAAGTAATTTGGGGCATTCACTATGCTCATCAGGATCCATATCCGATGAACTAGTTAGAGGGACCGCATGATCAGACATTTTTGGTTCTCAGATTTAAGAGTGCTATCCAGTGTCCGCTGGCTAATAAACACGATTTGAACACACCCGCGCATGGTAGATGGACTTGCCATCCTATCAATAAGATATAAATTGCACTCAATGCTGTACAGTACTTACATATATACATTTACATGGGAGAAAGAACCAATCATAAAATTCACCAGTTTTTCTTCCAATGCGTATGGACCAAATTATGAGATTTGCTAAAGAAAGAGTCGTTGAATGTGTCTGAAAGCCGTACAAACACAATCTAGGAACTTGAGAATAAAATTGTGTCCCCGGATTCTGCCGAGAGTATAGAACGAAGACTTTCTCATTGTATGATTGATAATCATATCCTGAAAGCCATTCTTCGATCCCCTAGGCCGTCGACACAATAGTGAACGATTGACTAGTCGCATCACCACCACAAGCAGTAGAATCCAATTTCCCAGCAGCGTTTGCCGCAAGACAAGTTGCATTATTCCCATTTTCAGGGGCAAGTAAAATGCTTGTTTGGCCTTCGATGAAAGGGAAAAGTTGTGAGTTTGTTACTAGACCATCTATTCGAAATCTCAGTGCATGCTTTTTTGAAGGAATGTAAATAGTCGCAAAAATACATACCACCATCAGCTCTTCCTCCACAAGAGAACATAATAACTGTATCGCCAGCAGGTCTTCTCGGGTCAAAGTTAAGACATCCTTGAGTCTGTCAGAATCATTAGCATTTCCTGACGACTTTTCATTCCAGAAAGAACTACTCACTAAGCTGCTAACCACAAGCACTGAACCAGGTACATTGTTATGCTCTCCACTTGTAACAATATCCCAAGCTTGATTTTGACTTCCATCACATGCTTGTAGAGTAATTGGAATCAGGTTCTGTCTAAAATCACCTGCAGTAGGATCAAGGAATAGGCATTGTCCAGATGCATCTTTCAAAGCGACAGAGGAGAAGGCTTTTACAGCAGTATTGTCTAGTGCATTGGCCTCTGCGGCAGCTGAAGGATCAAGTACACCTCCGGCGCGGGACACTGGGAGAGGAGCCGTTGGGTCGCCTGTCGGAACAGTGGATGCAGCTGCGGTGACAGCTACTGAAGTGGGAGAAGATAATGAAGAGATGACTGCTGGAGATACTAAAGCTGTTGGTGTTGGAATAGCTGCTACATCTGAAGCCGCCGGAGCAACAGAACTGGCGGCTGCTGGATCAGCGGAGGTGTTTGAGGCGCCAAAAGTAAATGTTTGGCTAGAATCAGTTTCATCACAAGGCGCTTCATCGAGAACGTTGGCGGTAGTAGCAGATAAACAGGTACCTGGTGCGTTTTCGGGGGAAAGAGTGAGTGGGCCAGAAGTTCCATTAAAAGGGAATAGTTGGGAGTTTGTGACAAGTCCATCTTATTGGGATTAGCGACGACGCCTTAATTGAAGGTGATTATAAATACCTCCATCAGCCCGACCACCGCACGAAAACATGATGACAGTATTACCCGCCGCACGACGAGAATCAAAATTCAAGCAAGCTTGAGTCTTGAGAAGTCATCAGTCTGTGAAAATGAAGGAACAAACGCCAGATTTTGCTCACCAACGTATTGACGACCAACATGCTACCTGCCACATCATTGTGCTTCCCACTCGTAAGAACATCCCAAAGCTGCCCTGTACTGCCATCACAAGCAGCCACCTGGATCGGAGTCAAGTTTGCTCTGAAGTCCCCGGATAGTTCATCTACAAAAAGGCACTGCCCAGATGATGTCTACATTTAATTAGCACCAAGGTATATGGACCCTGGATAAAACGGCAGAACATACCGTAATAGGAACGGACGAGAAAGCCCTTGTTGCAGTATCATCCCGTTGTTGGGCTTCCTCGAAAGCAGCTTGGTCAAGAGAAGTGACAACTCTTTTGCGAAAAGCAGGAGAGGAGAAACCACGCGTTGCGAAAAGTAACAGTGAAAAGGAGAGATACATGGCTACAGCTTGATAACAACAAAGTGAAACTGATTGATGGTAAGGAGCAAAAGGTGCTTCGGACACTTGTTTAAGGAATGAAAGACTGCCCAGCAGTTGAAAGAAAGTAAAATCCAAGGAGGGAATGAAGTAACAGAAAATGAAATGAGGGTAAAGACCTAGATACAAACGCAATTAAAGCTGATAATGTGCAAGAAAGTAAAAAGCTTTATATCAACCTCAGATACCTGAGTAACCATAGTGCCAATGGTCCTCGAAACACATACCGTAAAAGGTCACAACATATGCATTCCCCAAAAGCAAGATTGTTACTGATCAGAAAAATTACCAAATGATCCTCCGAAGCTCATCCCCAACCCAAATAAGCAAAACTTTTACTTCACTTGAGCATATATGCAAGGAATGAAACCCCACGCGTTGCAAAAGTCGTTTCCGTGTAGCCATGTTATTGGGCGGCTAGAGGGCCGGGTCTCGGGTCGACCTGTCGGGTCTGCACTAATTGATCTGATCATTTGACAAAAGAGGAGAGTTTCATCCGATCCTTGTTTTGAGTTTAATTTTCGGATGATTTCCACATTAGTGAGAACGGGGGGATTTGTCCTGGTTGACTTCAATGAAAGATCTTGACACACGCCCCCAATTTCAGATAACCGTTGAAACGAGCTTGGCGACCCTGGCATCATCTCCTGCACGTCAAATCAGCGACTAGGATGTCTACCCCCAAGGATATTAATTGATTCGTCAATTCTTATGACAGATCTGCCGGCCGAATGATATATTGGTAGTACTATGTCTTATAATAGCGCCCAAACCTTTGGTTAGCATCAAGATTGGATTAGTCCTGCATGATTGACCTAGATTTCACAGAATTCAAAACCTTGGTAGAGGAAATCATGCACACAAAATTAGAAGAATCGTTGGACATCGTAAATTGTCTTTCATAATTCATGACGATTTGGTATTTTACATTCCCCAGCGCTTTTAATGCATTATATCTAATCTTCATCCCAGTTCTATACCAGTTAGTGAAGGGTACTCGTTCATGGAAGGATTGTGAACTTACAGGATTTGGTCCTGGAGGTTTTGGACCACCAGCTTGTCTTGCAACAATAATCTGATCGACAGAGAGCACAGTTCTTGCGGCCTCGGTAGCAAGCTTGATAGCCCAACTCTTTGCGATCATAAGATCTAAAATACCCTCCTTCTTTGCGTCAAGAGTTCCGGTATCGTCCTCGTTCTACGCAAGAGTTAGTATGCTTTTTGCGATGTGGTATTAATCAGGCTTACCTCAATATCAACACCGGTATTCCAGTTATCATGCTTGTGATGAGCAGTGTAAAGCCTGCTGAGAGTTTCCGTAGCGTCTAGACCAGCACTTTCTGCTATAGTCCTTGGAATAACTTCGAAAGCCTCACCAAATTTTCGGATAGAGTATTGGGCCAAACCAGGAGTCTTGTCACCAAATGCTTGTATCCGCTCAACCAACTGAATTTCTGTAGCTCCGGCACCTGGTACAAGTCTGGGATCTCTGGTAATAGCCTTAACGACATTGACACCATCATCAACAGCACGCTCGACATCATCAAGATGGTTCATTGTTGCTCCTCGAAGAACCAAGGTGGCGGTTTTTGTAGTTTCGTTCTCTTGTCTGAAAACTGTGACTCTGTCTCCACCAATCTCAAGGGTCTCCACAATATCAACACTTCCCATCTCATCAGGCATTGGTGCTCCCAATCTAGCTAGTGGAGTGGCACCGACGACTCGACATAATCTTCTGAGTTCGAATTTGCTAAGAATGCGAATAACCAAGATACCAAAGCGGTTGAGGTAATGCATTGCAAGTTCACCTACGGTAGAACCAGCAACTACGACTCGTAGACCAGAATCGTAAAGTTCCTTAATAGCAGTCTCCAACTGGTTCTCTTCTCCCTTTGTGAAATCCAGCATTTCCTTTGCGGTATGTAATAAAACGGTACCCTTCGTTTCGGTTTGACTGATGTCGATTGGGCATGAGAATACACCAACCTTGGCTCTGGTAGCCTTCTTGACCGATCCATCTGGCTCACGGCCGAAAACCATACCCTTAACCACCCTACTTTGTTCTAAACTTCCTCCCATAATCTTAACAACTCGAATGTTATCAACGTTAAAGTTGATTGGGTTCTTTGGGAGAACGGCTAAAACTGCCTCGGCGACCATATTTGCTAAGAATTCCTCGTTGCCGTTTTGTTTGCTTGCAATGACGGTTCGAATCGCTTTGCTGAGTTCTGCCTGCGATCGCATATCCTCTACTTTGTCTACCACCAAGTTCTCTAACTCTTCCAATGCAAACTTCTGTGCCCGCTCGTAACCTATAACCACATCACTGGTTTTTAAGCCCATCCTTAACAGATCCTCAGCCTTCTTCAAAAGCTCTCCGGCAAGAACAATAACTAAGTTTGTAGCATCTCCCATCTCGGCTTCTTGCTGCTGACTCGCCATGACGATAAGCTTCGCAGCGGGGTGGACAACATCCAGTTCTCGAAGGATAGTGGCGGCGTCTGATGTGAGGATCATCTTTTGCAGATGGTTGATGACAATTTTATTTCTTCCATAAGGTCCTAGGGAAGTCTGAACGGTCGAGGCAATAGTTCGGCACGCATCAATGTTACGAATAACTGCTCCATCTTCGGAATCATAGCTTGGTGAGGGGGTTAGCTGCTGCAGTTTGGAAAGAATATACGGAGGTTTTCGTACTTTTGATAACCTTGTTTGAAAAGGTTAGAGTTTGGGGCATTT
Organism: Sclerotinia nivalis; assembly: GCA_029531795.1. Lineage (NCBI taxonomy): Eukaryota > Fungi > Ascomycota > Leotiomycetes > Helotiales > Sclerotiniaceae > Sclerotinia > Sclerotinia nivalis. Next base: position 1,885,608 of record JAPEIS010000003.1, read on the forward strand.
GGAATATTGAGAGACATCTTGAAATGTGTTCAGTAGAAAGGTCTCTTTCGTCGATGTAATCCTTCCCTTCCTGCTTAATGAAAAAAGTCGCGGCTATCTGCCTTTTTTGGTGGAGGAAGCGTGATTTGTGCCTTATTTTGAATAAGGCAGAAATTAATTATGCATGTCGGATAAACGTCATGCCATTTCCGTCCGAATAGCTTCATGGGACCAAAGAATGAAATGCGACCTGAAGCTTAATAAATTTACACAACCAACAAGAATGTTACCAAAACTTTGCGTTTGCAACATACAAAGTCATCTAAATAATCAACAGAATTTGCGCAAAAGTAAAGGTAAAATTAATTACAATCGATCAGTTTCAATAAATATATTGTACTAATCCATTCATAAGGCTTATAGCTATTTAGGTCCCCAAACCTAGTGGAACGAATTTAGTTGTCAACACCGACGTTCAAGATTGCTCTCCGCAACCAACATATTGTCTTCTTACAAGCTTTCATCAAAACGATAGTTGCAGTTGCTGCGATACCAATCTGATAATTGAAGCATCGTATCACTGTGAAGCTCAGGATAGCAGTTGATACCCCTTCAAGCATAACTCCAACTTCATCTGTTGGACGACCACGATACGATCACAATGGCGTCCAACGGGATATCAAAAAATCCACCCACGCTTCCCCCGTCAGTTGAGGAATCATACAAACGGAAATGCATTCAACTGAAGACTCGAATGAATGAAGTCGAGGAAGCAAATGATGCTGCACGCCTCAGATTAGCTAGAATGCAGCGAGCGATAAATAAGATGCGACTCGAGCGAGCATTCTTATTGGAACAAATGGCAAAGCGTACAAGTACAAATGTGGAAGATTCGGAAGGTTCCCCAAGCCCACCTCCAACTGTAGGTCTTTTCTCTCCCTACTTTCGCATCCCTCTTCCATAAGCTTCGAACAAATGCCTAACGCAAAAACCCAAAAGCCGCAAGAAAAGCCATTGCGCACAAAGCGCGGTCATCGCAAACCCTCTTTCCTTAATACCCTCGGCGATCCCTCCATTCCTCTACCAAACAGTCTAAATGCCAATCTCGCCATCTCACCCTCCTCCTCCGCCTTCTCACATACACATCCTGATGCCCCCAACCCGGGTCAAGGAACATTCGGCAGTTTCAATACCTCCCTTGTCCATCCACAACCCATATCTCCCCGCCGCGCACTCTCCAATTCCACTCCTATGGGCGGCCGAACACCACACTCAGCCTCCAATTCCCCATCCATTCCTCCTTCTGGTCCGCCCAAAACACCCAAATCAGGCTTCGATTTTTATTGCCAGGAACTCCGTGGGCCCATGTTGGTACAACATAGACATGATATCAAACAAGGAACCGTTGATGTCGACTGGCTTTTAGCAAGCGGATGGAGAGACACAAATGATGAAACTAGAGAACGATACGAAAACTTATTCAAAGCGATGCAAAATGCAAAGAAAGCCGAAAATGGAACCACCTTAGATGATGTGGAAATGGGAGAAAGTGGACGTGAAGAAACTCCCAATGGCAATGGCAATGGGGCCAATGGAGCAGGCGGCTTCACGGCTGTGAACAGAGGCTAGATGTAATCTACGGAGTTGATTGGAAGTCAAGGAAAGGAAAGGGTCTGGATCAATACTATATGCGGGGTGGGATAATGGAGTGATGAAAATATTCAAAACTTGGCGTTTTGGGCGTGACGATGAAGCAGGCAGCTTGCAATATTAGAATTACCTACTTTTTCATTTTCCCTGAGATGGAGTTTTTCGTGCAGAGATCTATGTATTTGGTAGTCCAATTCTTTCAATGTAATATTAACAATTAACATTATATGATTTCACTATTTCTCATTCGGGAAATACCCCTTTGTCATACCCGAAAATATGTGAATTGCTCGGTGGAAAATCTCACAGTTGAAGGCAAGAAAACGCTGAACTTATTGCAAATATACTCGTTTCTGAGCAGTGAATACGTTTGGCACGATAGGTTTGGCTTTGATATACTAAACTCATTTCCGATGATAAATCTGTTTGGTATATCAAGTTCATTTGAGATTATAAAGTTTGAAATGATGAAGGATGCAAAATAACTTTTAGCTATGTTTTCCGCATTGATTCCCCTTTATCTCTCAACAGGCATTATATTCCAGACAAAGCCCACAAGAAACTAATAGATTAGAAGCAATCACACCAACATATCATATCACATCACATCACATCCCATCACATCACACAAATCCAAGTATATTAATTTATTCCATCCATTCTCCATTTCCCTTCCCATCCTCTATACATATACATATAAATACACACACCACTCCCCCGCTCCTATCCCTTTCCCTCACACAAAATTAAAACACTCGTCCTCCACACGAAGTATCCAAATCCCCCATTATCTACCCAAGTCCAAGCCAAGCACAAAAAAGACCCACATCCAGATCTCAAGACTCCGTAGCGCAGTCTTTTAAGTACTGTGGAAGGTAATATTATGTACAATTTTATGATTTCCATCCAGCCAGATGAGATGAAAAAGAAAAGAACGCCTGTGATCCGTTGTCGTATGATCAGGTCTTGAGTGTGTAATGAGAAAATAATCCGGATAATATCCCATGGTAATATCAATCCGGAAGGCGAAGTGGAGTGATCGAAAGCTCTTTTCTTTCAGTCAGTCTGGGTATGAATGTCTGGCTCCTTATTCAAAGCTCTCTGCATGGGTAACTATAGCCATAGCACTCCCCCACTCTGCCTTGAATGATTAGTTGAATGGATATCTCCTATTAAATTCCTAGTTCTATAAATTACTCGCCGACTGATAAATCGACGATAATATTAAGAACTGCAACTAGGATCTCCACAGCAATGAGAACGATAACCACCCATTCCAGCTTCTCCCCATGTCGATGACTAAGTTGGTCCTTGAGTACTGCCAACAAATCCGCAATAACATCCAGTCTCTCATTCAGGAGCTTCACTCTCTGATCCATTTCCAAGTAACTTCTTACAGCTTGGTATATTGGTTCTAATTGCGGTTCTGCCCAAAATAACTCGGGCGTATCAAGAATTGAACCATTGAGGTGAATATTTATGCGTAGGATGAAGAGCTCGCCGATTTGCATGTTGATTTGTTTTCGTGGGAGAGCGATGGTTCCTGTCAGCGCGATCTGGGTCGGGATGTCTTTGTTTTGGTCGATGGTGTTGTCTACGAGAGATTCGAAGAGTGAGGTCTGAATTGGATAGTTAGCATCTTATTAAGAATCAGATTCAAACAAGAAATACCTTAACACTCTGTGCCAAACCATGGGAAATTGCCAGCTTGGTCATATAATTCCCCTTTTCCCTCAACGTAATAAAATCGTTATAAATCCTAGCCTGATACTCTTTGGTGTAATAGAAATTGAAGGACTCCATTTCCACATCATCGGCTGCGAATTTGCCGCTCTCAAACTTCGCTATTTCTTTCAGGAACTTTTGCTCGTGTGAACTAGACATACCCCATATTACTACAACGCCATAGCCGAATAAAAATACTTCGGGCGTGTGTATTCGAGTATCAAAATCAGGATTGCTTTCCGATATAAGAGCTTGGGTCTCGTTCTCTATTTGTCGTTCAATGACTTCTGGGAGAAGGTGGTTAGCGGGAGAGTGGTCGCCATTGCTGATTGTAATGTCACCGCCATCAGTGTGCAGGTCTATTAGGCCTTCTCTCCGCTGTTTCTTGTTATCATCCACCTCAATAGCACTATCCGAGTGCCTTCGCTCCGTCATCTTCATCGGCGCACTATGTACCTCCATGTCTTGATCTGAAGTCGCTTTTCCAAGGTCTTTGCCGTATCTAAATGGTGTATATATACATTCGTCAAAGGATTTTGGGTTCGCTCCGAACTTCGTCTTGCCTCGACCCTTCAGGAAGCGCATCACATTGTCCAATTGGTATTTGTTAGCGGTGCAGAATGCGGTAACTCGGGGTAATCGATCACGATCTGCCTTTCCTAATCTTGCAGCATCTCTCCGCGCTGTTGGGTCTTTGATTCGTGTAAATTGTGAATAAACGTCTCGTCCGCTTTCTTCATCAGGTCCATCTACGCCAACCTCTAGGTCGGGCAGATACTTAAGCTTCTGTGTGACCTTGCTGGCTCTTTGAGGGCCTATCTTTGATGCTGGGTGCATTGGCACCTGAGGAGAGCCATGACTGTTTCGGCGACGAAGTTTGCTATTGAGAGAAGAGCTTATGTTGTTTGTCGGTGATGCGGTTATTGGGTTAAAGGAAATCCTGGGTTGTGTAGACTCATTTGAATCAATCGTCCTGACTGTTGGATTGTCATTGAAGGTAACATTTCTTGGCACTTTCTTCGAGGTATTTGTAGGACTGAGAGGTTCTTGTCCGAGGAGAGGCGTCTGCTCTGAGGTGTTGGCGCTGGTAAAAGCCATGGGTGAGGTGAAAGGCATTAAACTTATCTTTAATGACAAGAAGATTGAAGACGATGTCTCCGAAATAGAAAAATTATATGTGCATAAGAATTGATGTATTATCTTTGTAAGTTAAAATTTATATTTCAGAAATGACGTTTATTTTCCATGAGAGGATGCAACATTGGGCAGGCTTTCAGGAACAAATCGATAGGTCCGTGCGGAGCATCAATCATATAGGAGCCGATATACCGGTAAAAAAAATCTATCAATAGAGACATTTAGAGAGGCAATAAACTAACTATCTCTAATATTATTCTTGAGTTTAATTTTAAGCAAATAATTAAACTCAATCAAATTTCAACTATATTTATTTGAGAGATAACTAATTCGAAAATTCTAAGAAATAATATTGTTTTATTAATAATTTTATTTTATATAAAAATATAATCAATTATTCTTTATATATTTTTTAAAAAAACACAATACTAAAACTAAACAAGATCTCAAGAATGGATAGTTCCATTTCGACGCTAGAGATAGCTAGTTTATTGCCTCTCTCAATACCTCTAATCATATATATATATATACACATCTGCCTTACAAAACCAATAAAGCTATCTCTTAAAATATACAATGGTGTACGAGAGATCTTTGTTATATCTAGATACTTTCCATTTCTGGAGTCGTCAACGACCTTCTATGTGTTTGGTTATATATATCTAAGGTAAGGACGTCGACTAAATAAATGATTCCTATATCTCACTGGATAATTACAGTACTTAGAACTTGATATTTAGAGGCGGTGAGCTCTACTTACCATACGGCACTTCCAGCTTTGTAGCTCCGAGCTCGATGAATCTGTGCTGTTACTGGCCACTCTCGAGTACTTCCTCCTTCTAATGCACGACATCGAAAGGATGGCATATACGGAGTACATTCCAAAATTGAGTTGAACAGCATCATAGGTGTCTTATACGCTGTATCTAAGTGATAAGTTTACGATTACCTTGTCTCATTGGTAACGTTCCACCTGCATATGCATATCAGCCCCAGGAAGAGCCCCAATCCCCACAATCTCAATTTACAAATTTCTATGTGGAGCAGTTATTATGTTGAGTCATCGTTGTCCTTAGAATTGCTTCCAATATCATGGCAGTTGTGCATGCTTGCACCAATGTTCAGGATCGTATTCAATCATATTGTCGAAACACTCCTTTCCGCCACTTGTCTCTCCAATCGCCTCTGCTTGTCTCAGCCATTGAATCTCCAAGTTCTCCGCAATATCGGTGATCTTTTAGTTCTTCCAATGTTAGTGTCAGACAAGGAATCGTGCAGCAGCAGTCTGTCATCAATCCTCCTATTGGAAAGATCAGACTGCATGGCTTATAACGGCCAGCTGATCTTGTGTGGTGGCTATAGTGTTGAGCACCTGCACCTGCACCTGTTCGGCTGTTTGAAATCCTGTCAAAGCCATCCCCTATCCATTGATATCCAGAAATTAATACGAAAGTATATACTGGATCGTTCCCGTAGATAGAGCCCCAAGTGCCCAATACTGCGTGGCAAGGATGAGAGCTCTTTTATCGATTGAATGATACGGGTTACGTTGTTGCTCTCTGGCTCGGATGGACAACCTCAACTTTTTCGCCAAGGGTTCGGCTATTCGTTTTGTTACTGTTCTTGTTGTTGTGATTAAGGTGTTGATTTGGATACATATCTATCTCAGTGTCGAGTGGTTGTAAAAAATTACCCATGAAAGGTAAAGAGCCTTTTGTATTAAACGTCTCTATTTTTGAGCGAGTAAAGTTTACTTGAGATTAAAACTCTTTGAAATTGGCATACAAGTTTCAATATTAGTATCATTGAAGAACAGTAAGATTGTTAGTGGAACTGCACGCCCCGCTCCCTCTCTTTCAATTTAGATACACTGTGTCAACCCATATCTGTGCCCCCAGATCAATATGAACCTCTCGCAAACTTCAAACTGTCGGATGCAAACCGCGATTGAGATGCTGCAACTCGAGTATGCTTTTTACATCCCCCACCTCCGTCGCCGATCTTTCAATTTCCACCTTCGTCCGCTGACCCAAAATCCATCTATCGTACAGCTGGTAATCCTGCTACTTCCACCATATACTCTACTTGGTTCTCGTCATCCCATAGTAAAGTTCCATCCCTTCATCCCTCACGCGAGGCTATTAAGTTGTCTTGGGCTAAATCCGGATGCTTACGCAATGGCATGTCCCACTTCTTAAGTTCCTCGGATCTAACAAATGGGCCTTGAGCTACCATGCATGCAATGAACTATGAACTTTCGAGCCAATGAATCTCTAGGAAAAGACTCATAAAATTCTTCAATTCTCGAGACATTTTTCTCATCTTTCTTGAGGAGGTATCGAATGTTATCCATGATATGATTCTGGGAAGCAGGGATTTCTAACTCGGCACCTAACAGCCAGCACCGAAAAAGAGTTTTGGTTGGCATAGACGACTTGATTCCATTTCCAGTGTAGAGCCAGGACACAAGCGTTTGGTATTGAGATACCGCTCCATTTCGAAGGTGGATAATTGCGTCGTTGGCAGTGACATTCTTTGGGGCAAGTTGGTTCCCAAAGAATCTCGAGTGAATAGTAAGATCACGGTGAATGACGAAGTGTTCGCCTTGCCCGCTTAAACTCATCTCAACTGTCTCTCGGCCGAAAAGAAACATCCTACGTAGCTTCGTAACTAACCTCGCGAAGTGGGAAGGTGTTGTTTTACTTACCTCCCAGTTAGGGCGATGTGGCTTCCTTCGTTTATGTTGATTTCTTGGCACTCAAATTGTCTGTTGTGTGTCAAGCCATGATAGTCGCAGTAGCTTGCTTTTCCTCTCTCACGAGCCATTGTCTCGACAACTTCTCCATTCTGTGTGTTTGCGAAGATGGATTTTGACTGGTCGAAGTTGGGATGAGTTAAAGTCAATAAAAAGCCACCCACAAGCGAACAGATGCCACCATGGTACATGCCTGAATGTTAGGCAGCCGTCGTTCGTTACCTATCAAATTCCTCATGCAGCGACTCTTTCTATGGTTGAAATCACACCATGCATGCTCACAGCAAAATGTCGCAGAAGGAGGTAAGATGCTGCATCGTCCCAACCTACGCACTTAAACTAGGATACATCCTTTAGTTGAAATTTTGGTGGCATGGTAAGAAGCGGCTGCAATGCAGCTAAGCGCCTGTGGCACATTAATGTGACAGAACATGCGGCAGCCATTGCGCGAAGATCAAACGGAAAAATGACGTCGTCGCCCAATGAGTATCGGTTGATCAATTCACAAATGGAAGTAAAGACGTTGACATTGTCACACCCGCCCATAAGCTCCATCAGCTCGTATGGATAGGTAGTAGATGGTTGAGGAAAACTGGGGCTTGGAAGAGGTTAGTGATGGATGAAGTTCCAACGCTAGAGCCATTGTATATCCCCCGTACATGACAAAACGCGTAAAGGCATATACTAAGTAGTTTAGAAACTCTTGAAGTCATTCCTCTTTGGTAGTAATAGGTGATAATAAGTTGAGCCGGCCCAGCATAGTTTTCAGAACTTGCGTCGATATCATCACCACATTAAAAAGCATCAGTTCACAATATGAAGCCAAGTGCTACTATCTTGAATTGGGGCCATGTTTCCATCTCATATGAACTATTTTCAGCCAACGCCAAGACTCACAGTGGTTCGTTTTGATGTTGGCATCTCTTTAGTAATCATAGTGCATGGCATGTCATCAATATTCCCTGCAGAAGAAAATCATGACGATTTCACATCAATAGTGCGAGTTGGATTGGTGACTAATCTGTGGATAACCTCGAATTAGTCCAATGTGGAGTGATGAGTCCGTAATTTGGTCGGTACCTCTCAGCGGGCCAAAGATGATTGAATTAATTACGATACGGGGCTCTACTAAGCCCCTGACGTCAGACCATCCCATTGTTTTCAGAATATGCATACCATTCAACGGCTTATTATCTTTGACTTCTCTCACTCATCGTATCAATGCTTCTAATTGTCGTGATTGTTGCATGAAAATCTGACCTCTTTTACGACCTTCTCATCTGTCTTGGAATTCTTTTGCCATTATACATTTTCACCAATATCAAAACACTCTTTAGGATCAAGGCGGTTCTGATACTTTCCCCACCAACATAATTTCCCAACAACATCATAACAGAACTATCGGTTCTATCTGACCTCATCACTAAGAACGAAACAGTACTTTCTTCTTTCAAAACATCCTCCTCTCCTTTTTGTCAACCCGAACTCTTCACTCCTTTTATACTTCACACAACCGACAAGTCACAGCTCCTATATACCCAATTACCAGTCATCAAGACAAAACCAGTCTAAAGTCTTCCGGGTAACTTAACCATTATGTCCAACTGCAAAAACAAAGTCTGCGTCGACATCGAAGTCTTCATCCTTCACCCACCCCCTCAAACCCCGTCTTCCTAATGGGCAACGACTCGTGCCCCACGGCCACGACCAATGGGCACACTCGGGAGGCCACGTCACAACCAATAATTTGGAGTGAAGAATTCCACCTATATAGTTACAATTATGAAGTGAATGATGTACATTCCATCATATCCTAGTCGTCAATCCTAGTAAACCTCTTAAATCTCTCGACAGTTTCCAAATCACGAAGTTCATCGCATGTGCTGGGTCCCAATAAGCATGATATCATTAATCAAAGCAGGCTGCGATGCCAAAGAGAAGTCAATACTTGTATTCCGGCGTAAAGAACGGATGGACAGCCTATCACGCTGACTATTTACAACTGAAGACACTAGTGAAGGAATCAGGGTGTTCAATAGTCCGGGCTGCAGTCCAACAATGAGAATTTTTAAATTACTGAATTTCTTCGAAAGATTGAAATGCTTTGAAGCATCAAATCTATTGAAAGTAATGGATCCTTTCAATGATCAATTTATTTCTAGATATTCATAGCTCCTCAAATATTGGAAGCTCTTCGAATATCGAATCTTCGAATCTGGTCTATTAATCTGGACTGCCGAATACCGTGCAATGGATGATAGTTGGAGAATATAGGGCTGGTTCAATGAGGTGCCGGAATGTTACCATTACTCTCATGATACTAAATTCAACAGTCAATACAAAAGAGTGAATGTAAATGATTGTGTAGAGAGTCATTGAATGAAAGTTTCAACGGTATTGTGCCACAAAAACCAAATGCAAAAGCCAAGCGGAGATAATCCTCCATTAAAAAAAGCTTGCGTATCCAGCAGCGATCTGCGGCTCTTTAGACTAAAGACAATGTCGCATCTTTAGCTGTGCCACCTAAAATTATAGATTTTTTTCTTTCGGTGGGCGGGACGGCTTCCACACTTGTCATGATGGGACCATCAGTCAACTATTCAGACCGCTTCCATTGAGAACACTTGCAATTGCCCCTGCTATGGTTTTTGAAAACGCTATCGGCTCCGATGCTCGCTGATCGGGGTTCTACTCTCTTACATATCACTAGTATGCAATCACGGAAGGTCCAGTGCTTGCTTATTCCCCGGAATTGCCAATCAAGACCAAGCAAGACGGGGAAATTCACAGGCGGAGTTAGCAATCCAATCATTTGTAGATTTGACTTGCCTCGCTGCATTATGGAAGCCGTCTGTTGAACATCCGAAATTACCTGAAGTTCTTGCGTTGAGTATGAATCTACAACAAGGTCCATCCTAAAGCATGTTTTGTCAAGTGGAAACTCTCAACTTGACGATGTAATATGTAGCAAAAAAGCCCCAAGGCGCTGGGGGATGGACAGTATAAAATATTAGTATGAAGTCCATATTGATGCTGAACTATGCTGCGCCTTAATAATTTAATTGATGGTGGTGCAATGATTAATAATATAGGTAGTTGCTCGTGCTCTTCTCGTGGTGGGAAGCAATCAGTCGCCAATATGTTGGAATTAGGGAGTAGTATCCATTACCTTTGTCTGCCCATTTTAAGCTTTTCGAAAGCACGTCCCGGAAATAAAATATCTATCGTGAATTGGCGTGCTGGTGGCGTTTTATTGAAGTTCTTCATTATCGAGGGGTTTAACCGAAATGTAGTTCTTCAACGATCGTTGTCCAAATCAAAGAAACATTGCGGCACAATTCTTTAAAATGCTCTTCAGCCCATTCGTATTTAATGCATGGAGTTACGGAGCTTCATAAGGTTAAGTGATAACGTTTCATTGGGGTAAATACCACGAATAACGGTTGGTGGAAGACGCGTTGTAGATAGCTCAGGTATATCGGAGCCGATAAAAGTGTTATTGAGCTGTAGTAGTGCATAGGACGGTAGTGGATGGCACGACTTTGACATAACCACGAAGCTTTCGATGCCAATAATAAAACTCGAAGAGGAAATTTCTTGCGCTTGCCATTGATTGCTCATTATTTCAGTAATTTATGCCCACACAGTTTGTGCCACGGTCGTAGAAAGTGGTACAAAGTTGTACCCTCAGTACTTTAAGATTCGTATGTAATCCTATCGTCTCAACAACTAGTCTCCAGCGCAGGGGAATGGGCAACCATGTCTTTGCCTGATGACGTTAGCTTCCTCTTTCGTAACAGAACAGGGTCTCAAATTTTGTTTCCGTTCCATGCGATGACATCTCGCACGATTTTTCGTTCTTGCTATAATGTCATAGCTCAGGGATCCTATTCCTGTCAGATATTCGCGGAACTTGAAGACATTCGAATTATCCATAGCAATGTTAATATTATTTGGAGCGGAAGGATCTGCCCCTGTAGTTTCATCATTTCGTTTACTATTCCGTACCTTCCTTCCTTTTTCGATACTTTTTCGAAGTTCAATTGATGTTTTGGTAGCACTGAGGAGGATACTAGCTGAGGCTCACGTATAGCTAATTAAATTTCTCTGCTTAGAAATCTAAAGGTGCCATCAAGAGGATGGTGTCAAGTTAGTCAGGCGGAGTAGGCTAAATTTAGACTACCATAATGTAAACTTTCGGAGATCACCATGCCCCACAGATCCTATGCATATCATTGGTATTAGTGAAATTAGTTTCAATCACCGCATACACTAAGACTGAAGTGAAAAAGTTTGGACGAAATAAATATATCCATATCAAATAGGTTGGAATTATCTGATACAAAAAGTTTGTAGAGTAAGAATCCATTAGAACATCATCATACTTGTAGACTTAGTGATGAGCTATCAGCAGTAGCGGTAGGAAATTTCTAAAGGCATTACTTTGGGAGCTTAGGAGATATCAACTTACCTCACCACCATTACATATGAATACTAGTAATAAAGTCTTATGAACACCTATCAGCACCGATGAGCATCAATTGAATCGGAGCCGAATATGTCCCGGGGCCTACTAGAAAGATAGACCAAGAAGAGATTCCAAGTCTTGCACCAGTATGACTCTGGCCCACCAGATGATCGAGATGTAGGAAGAAATAGTGTTCACTGGACATATTGTCGTAAACTTTCACGATCTTGTTTGGAAAGTCTTACGATCCTCCCAGTGTTACAACGAGTGAAGAAAAAAACAATCCTTCGCTGAAAGGAGTCTGATTCCTAAGCCATCGTCAATTACGAGAGAGCAACAAATTTGACATCCGGAATAGAAGTAATCCACGATAAAGAGAGTATATAAACCACTCGTCGCCCTTCGAATACACACCATTTTCATCATCGCATCATCATCAGCTTTCAAGTACATACTTCTCAAAAACACTCACAGCACACGGCTCCTCTTCCATCCATTCATATTCATACTCTCCTTCAAAATCATACTTTCCAAAAACAACCCTCTTCCATCAGCCAAAATGAAGTTCACAATTACTTCTATCGCCGCCCTTGTCATGGCATTCGCTCCCCTCATCTCCGCTGCTCCCGCTCCAGTATCTCCAAATGAGCCAGAGCTCGTCCGCCGTGCAAACTCAGGTGACTTGACCTTCTACGATGTAGGCCTTGGTGCCTGTGGCTGGACCAATTCCGACTCCGAATTAGTCGTTGCCATGTCAGCAGGACTCATGGGAACCCAATCCAACGGCAACCCCAACTGCGGAAAGAAAATCAAGATCAACTATAAGGGAAAGTCCGTCACCGTGAAGGTCGTCGATAAATGCATGGGTTGTGCTCGATACGACTTGGATTTGAGCCCTGCCGCATTCAAGGTCCTGGCTCCTGAGTCTGCTGGACGCGTCAAGGGCACCTGGTCTTTTGTATAGGTTCGCATACCTTAAGACGGCAGGGCTGTGTCAAGAGACTGATGCAACGTGGAAAATATCCCTGCTGATACATGCTTGGTGGTGTCCGTACATGGAGGGGTGAAAGGTTGTGCTTCAGGTAGATTTTTTTTCAGCATCTCATATATTTATTGTTTTCTTTTCTTTTCCTTTCATATTTGAGAGAATTTTTGTATCTGAGGCTGGAGGAACGAAGAAAGGTTATCTGTTATTGTACTTGTAAAAAAACAAAAAGACTTTCGTCTAGTGTGATTGAATTTGCGTCGCCGCATGAACTTAAGGGTCTGCTTATTCCATTGCATTTGGTGATTATGACGATTTCCGTTGCAGTGTGTGACTGTGCCAGGCTCATTGATGCATGAGAAACTTGAAAAGGAAACTCCAACGGCACAGCATTATATACGACCTGGAAAGTCATTAGCAACATTGGTCCGGACGACAAGAAGGTGCGATAGCTTTATTAATACAGGGAATAGAATGTTTTATATATTCGAAGATTGGAATGTTTGGGCTGACGTTTTGAATTTCGGTTATTAAGCTAATGAAGGGGTTTGATTGGGAACCACTGTTTCGGGTCCGGAAAAGCTGGATACACTATCCGGCGTTGGACAGAATGCAAAGTGAAAAAAATTTCAAGGCGGCTGGGAAACTACAGCATAACCCCGCTATAAGGATGTTTTAGAAGTGTCTTTCTATCGAGATGATCCTTATGGTGAAAAATAGTACCCAGCGTTCGTACGAACATTTCTTTGCGTTATCCGTATATTCGGGATCCTGATTGCGGGGGTTTGTTCCATAGATATAACTTGTGCACTTGAGATGGCTTTCCCCACCGATCATCCCCTACCGGTATCCCTCATGAAAATATGACAAAGTAAGCATAGAATATGATCTCATAAAGTTGTACCTATGGGAAGGGTTTATGATGCGACATAACATCACACGATTTGGGAAATTGTAGATATTAGAAAACAAGGATTCCGTATCGCGATAATATTTGGGTCACCCTGGGCAACTAAGCTTGATCGGCCAAAATTCGGCCTACTTGAGAATTTTGATACGTTCTTGAACAGATAGCCTTAAAGCTCTTTCACCGATCTACTCAATAACTTCTCCTTTGCGGAACGCCAATGTAGTACTGATGTGCACTATTGCTGCAGCTCTCTGATCAAGATCTCTATGGATCGAAATCTACACCGATGTTACAACTTCGAAGTTTGGCTGTCATGACTTATACCGAGTTGGTTTTAAGATGAGGTGCTGCGAAACCTCTTTAAGGCCTGCCAATTTGTCTGACCCTCTCGCGGCAACCAAACTTCTTAGTCTACCCTTGACTTTGCGGTGGCCTTTACTCTCACTATACTGGTTCCTTTCTCTATGAATTGTATGGCTACAACCGCAATCAGCCACAATCAATATCTGTGGGGTTCTATGAACACTTGACCTTGTCGCAAAAAGCTAGCCATGCTTATCTGCCCGTTCATTACTCCGATTTGAAGATTCTAGTGGTCATCATTCATTCACTGCATAATTTTTCCAGATAAATTGATGAGACACTCCACCATGAATGAGTCCTAATTGCGGACTGAACAAGGTTTTCTTCTCAATACTACACTGCTTTATCGGTGATCTCTGACGAGTGCAAGTTTGGACCCTTGTAGGGGGTATCTTGCATGACACCCTTTTCAACTATCTCGACGGAACAGGCCTCTTGAAATTCGGTGGTAAGCATTGTTCACTCCCTGCGATACTTCAGCAAACTTATGCTATTGGTTCAGACTCGAGTCGACGGGTTTCATAAGATCATTTGAAGGTTGGGTACCTCGTCGGCCACACCCAAACCACTCCGTATGGACTTTCTCATGGCGGAGTAAATAAGGAAAACCGGGTGTTACTACGACAGTCTTGCTTTCTGTAGATACTGACTTAATACTCTAGGACGAAGCAATATAGTTACAAATTCGAGGGACAAGGGTTTGCACCGGATCGGTCACCATTAGCTGACTCATACGTATTTCTTCAGCAAAACAAACAAAACCAACTGCTTTAATATCATCGCTGCATATGGAGGAAATTCGGACTCGTCCGTACTCTGGTGTTGCACCGGCAGCAACGGGAATCTATCCACATGCAGCCTTTGGATTATCGTTTTGATACAAAAGAGCATCAGTTTACGACATGGGTCAAAGCACGAGGCTTGAAATGGGAATACGTCTGGAAGCGGTGAGTATCATTGATGCATATAAATTTGCCTCGTTTACCTTCTCGCAGCATGTGCCTTGGGGAATTCCTGCCTGTCTGTGCTAGAATCATCAATTTGGCGGATATCTCAGTTATAGATACCATTAAAGATTAGTATAGTGGTATAGAATTGTAACAGGGATTTAACTATGCAGAATTCCAAGAAATGTAGCAGGGCTTACGCCTAGGATTCGAGGCTTTTCACTGTACCTAATGGTTACAACACGGAAAGAACCTCAATTCTGCCGAGAGAACTCGTTTCGCTATCATGAGCACTATTGGCTTTCCTTGTTCGATTGCCGAGCATAACCACTGCAGACGTTTGTATTCTTCCTGCCAACTACATTACCAAGAAATTGTGATCCGGATCGCTGCGGCAGGTCGAAGCCTTTGGCAATGCTTGACCCTTTCAAAGTCTGGTAACACGAGTATGGTTTCTCAGTTACGTGACGTGGCAAGCCGAGGTTTCATTAATTCTCAAGTCGAATATTCTCTTTACTGGTTTCAGCATTGCACGACATCAAACTATAGAAGCTGGATGATATGAGGCGAACAGCCTGGTAAGCAGCTACATTCGGCGAGAGGCATCGGCAGCCAGCCGATGTCCAGTTATATACTTCATGACGGGCCGCCGTAACATACATATTTCTGGGCATGTCCCCCTCCCCCATACTTTCTTCATCCAAAGCCTTGGTACACCACAAATAGACTATGTCCCAGAGAAGCTCGCAGAGCCAACTTGGTGGTCCATTTCCTTGCGGATATTTTGGTTGCAACAAGACCTTTACACGTCGCACTGGTGCTCGTCGTCATGAAACGACCGTTCACGGGGATAAAAAATACTGTTGTAATGAGCCAGACTGCAATTACCGCGGTGGAAAACGACGAAACGATTTCGAGAAACATATGAAAAAGAAACATCCCGGACATGATGGTATGTACCTACGTAATTGACGAGTTCTAATTGGCATATCAGCTTACGACGCTTGCGAAGATCACTTGTTCGTCCCAGATAATCTCAGCAATCCGCAAAGAAGTCAATCTCATATTGCACATTACTCTCAAAGCCCTGAAATCAACTATTCTTCTCAAGGTAAGTGTCACTTCTCAGTTAACCCCGAACCTTTGATGACAACTCTAATCAATCATGGCAAGTTTCTGGAAGTTTCTCTCCAACGCCACCACTACCGAGTATCAATTCCGATTCAAGATTCAATCCTATCGATACACACAAGAAGCCCATAGCCCCTACAATAATTCCAATGGGCTCAGCCAGCTTTCCGCAGTTTCATGGCAGTACTTTTGATCCGAATATCACTCCTCTACGACCTCCTGATACACGCGTCTTTCAGGTCATCGATCTACCGCACCCTGAATTCGAACCACTGCCAGCAGCAGCTACAGAGATTGGGAATACCTGGGGTCAATTTAATGCTTCAACCATTTGTCATCCAGAGTCGACATTCCAAAACATCAACGATGCGGGCATCATGAATGAGTATGAGACTTTCAATGGTGAATATGATTCAAGTCGATACGGGCAATTAGAAAACAACCGCTATTACAGATGATGAATATTCTTACGTTTACTCTTGTTGTAAAGATTTAGAAAGCTACAAAGAAAGACGTGGTGTAGATAGAGGTGTATAATGGGGCGTTTGGTCAATTCTGGGTGGGTTTCAGGCTTGCCATTAAAGCGGGTCAAGCCTGGCGGTAGTTTCTATCAATGTTTCTCCCAAATTCTATTCTTGACCATATATTCATACCGTCGTAAGAATCTCTCCCGCAAAGTGTGTCGGGTTAGACTGTGATATTTACGTATACTGTGAGACAACAACTGCCAAAACATCGGTGAGATTTCTCCGATCATGCACAGCAATTCACCTTAATGTGAATCAAGTGTTTCTACTGCATCCCTATCGTCTAGCCTAATTACCCCGCAACTACTGCTCTGAGTGCTGCCATGTGATAGAGCCGGCTCCGCACCACATAGCATAGAAATCAAACATCAGCACAGGTTACAATGCTGTAAAACATCATATTTCGTACAATGGTCTGATCAATTTTCGTTCGCAGAAATCTCACGAAGATAAATAACTCAGATGCATACAAGTTTACTCGAAACATGTGGATGCTAATTTGAAAGTGCATGACAAATAATTTACTAGTTCCAATTGACGAAGCATGCACACATCATGACATGCGAGGTGATAGACCCAAAGAAAATTCAAGTTTGTATAAAGCATCGAACAATGTAAAAATTAAAGCATATCTTCATCTGAACTAATCCAGGCTCTTCTTCACCGACAATTATTTGGTATGCAGGGGTAATCAAGCTTACAATCAATTGCGCATGGGTTTAGACATCCTAGTGGGTATACGATCGATCGTCGATCTCAGGAAAGACACGAAATATTAAACTCACCGCTATTACTCCCTAGAATTTTTGTAAATTCCTTGCTTCATCTCTATTCACCGGTCCCAGAAACTTTCGCATTCGGTTCGCCTCAGATTTTCGGTCTGCTTCATTACCGGACTCGGGACGCTCCCTGACACCTTTCGGCATCTCCAAATATATAATTCTCTACAGTATCAACACGTGGCTGAAACTTACATCTTAAATCTAAGATTAGTGGGTCGTACCGATACCGAATCGGAAACCGCAGAATTCCAACGTTTGCGCGCCGTTAGACGGTCAGACCCATGACTGTCAAAAGTGTCGAAGCTGTCAAACCTGCAGAATCAAATAAACACACCATATATCATCAGCTATTATTGGAAAATACAACGCGATGAAACAAAGAAGAACTAGAATGACTTCATCTCCGTAATACATAAGCAAGCATCAAGAAGCTCGAGCCCCTCCCCCTTTCAGCTTCTCGCTTAATAACCCCCATATGTGACTTTGAGCTGTGTCAAGATGTAAAAGCTTTCTCATGCATGCCAATTAATTCAATATGGTAAGACGATCCAAGCTTTTCTTACATAGAAGAATTTAAGAATCATTCACGAGCAGTAGACAGTCGACGGGATTTCATAGCGCTACATAAGCAATACATACACCCAAGCATCTTCTAGATCAGGGAATACGATCAACGAGTACTTCGGGTTAAGCTGATACGTAATGATAGTCTCATTGACATCCTTTTTATATCCAAGTACTGAGATATTCAGTCTAACTACCTAGCACGTCCGTGATGTACCATGTAAAATATAAAATATACCAAAGATCGTCGATGAACACACAGTCATCTGACACTTTAACTCTAGACCTCCAGATTTTCCAACAAGAATAGAGTTGAGGAAGACATGGTTAACGTTTTAGGATACGCATCGCTTGTATAGCGTGGTCCACTCCTCTTTCACACGAGTCAGCCCTACCAACATTAACGGTATTGTCATGCCACCAGCAGTGGCAGCACCACATATCAAGCATTTTTGCGCTTTTTTTTAACTTACTCCGCCTCAATGTTATATTTTCATTAATTAGTATTCGGTTCTAGATCGCATGGGTGCATGAGCATATGCAAGATGCTACCTAAGTGGTTAGTCGAATTTGATCATCCGCACATTTATGGGGTCCTGGAATTCAATGGAACTGGACTTCAAGGAACCAAAGGTAATTTTCACCTCCTTAAGGTTAATTAATCTCTGAAGAATTGCAGCATTTATAAGCCAATAGTATATCAGAAGGAGAAAACCCATAAACCTTCTGATTCTTCGAGGATCACTCATTAATCAGTGGTCAGTTTTTCCATCTATTTATTCCCCCATACTAAGCATTTGAGTAGATGTTAGAGCCTCTCAAATAAAAATGTCTACCACTAGTCAAATATCTTTAGGAACCTTTTGATACTGGATTTGATTGATATCATGGGTGCAGGGACTTTACCCTCGCACTTTCATCCGAGTGAATTTGGACGAGATAGGGCATTATTCCTCGTGAAGTTAATATGCCCTCTAAACTAGCTATAGCAGTCTCATACCTAGCAATTGAAGTGAAATAAATGAAGGCAGAAACGAACCAAATATCAAACTCTTGAGACGAAATGTATAATAAGCTTAATGTCAATTTTCACGCACAAACGATAACAGCAGTAATACCGCAAATCTAGATCTATAATGATATCAAATATCCAGTCACACCATAATCATTCGATGAAATCCCATACGATATAGGAATAGGGGGAGAAATGGCATTTTTGGGGTTGGGATGAGATGAAGTCTGCATTCTTATGAGGAGTAGCAAGTGGAAATATCCTAAATGAATGGAATACTCACAATCGTTGGAATGTTTGAGCCCAATCAAATACTCGAATGCAAAATGATTCTAATCCCCAACTCAATCCAACTACCCGACCACCCCAAACTCCTCCAACCCCTCCAATCTCACCACCCCATCCATATCCATATCCATATCCATTCCAAATCCAAGCAATATTCCCCCCCCCCCCTCCCCCCAACGAGAAAAAACATCTACACACAAGCAGCACTCATATATCCCCTCCTTCCCCTCTTCTCCCACTCTATCCATATATCCCCTCCTCTCTCCTCCCAACCCACCCAATGTACCCAATGTACCCAATGCACCATCTCCACAACATCAATCCAATCCAAAACCCAACACCATACAGTAACCATGCACTTATATTAGACGATCTCCAATTTTACACCAAAAACAGCCAAAATACATAATTTTCACTTGAATATTTTGAAATAATAGGAAATTTAACAATTAAACTTTTTTAAACTTTTGATTATTTATATATAAAAGATTTTATGTAATAAATTTCAAAAACTCCAAAAAATAAATTCATTGAATAATAATAATTTTAAATTGAAACTTTTATTTTTCTTGGTTTTCCTTGCAAAAATCGAATTAAATTTACTTTATTAATTTTCTATTTGAATTATATAATCTAGAAAAATTTCAAAAATAAGTTTCAAATTTTTTATTATTATCTTAGATCGAAATATTTAAATTTTAGAATTTGAAATATCTTTTTATTATTATTATAAATATAAATATAATTTTTTTTTTAAAGTAAATGAATTTTGGTGTAAAAAAACCTTTCGTCAAGTATAAGTTGTCTAGTATTATACATACGCCCACCACCAGCATTCACATATCCCCTCCTTCCCCTCCCTTCCCTCTTCTCCCACCCAATCCATCACCTCCATCAGATCCACTCAATATACTACATCCACTCAATCTATCCAATCCAAAATCTAAAACTCTATTTACAAACCCCTCCTTCCCTTCTCCTCCCGTACATCAACACATCCCTTCCTTCCCCTCTTCTTCCATCCAATCTATCACCTCCATTACATCCACCCAATACACCATATCCACCCAGCCCATCCAATTCAAAACCCAAAACTCTGTATACAAACCCTCTTTCCTTTTTTCCCCAGCCAATCCATCACCTCCATCACCCCCACCCAGTCCGACCAAATCCAACCACCAAAATCTCTCCAATTTCACTCACCATCCAATCTATATTCCCCTCACGCCCCAACTCAATCCACACCTCCCCCTCTTCCCCTCTTCTCCCACCCAATCCACCTATCCACCCATCCAAAAGCCCAACACTATATATACAAACCCCTCTCCTCTCTACCAACCACCAGATTTTCCAACCAGATCTTCCAACCAGATTTTCCAACCAAATTTTTCGAACCCAGAAAAATTCTCCAAAAGGAAATCCTACTGAACGGTACCTATAGTTGTTTAGAGAATGCTTAATCTTCAACCCTCAATCGGTAAGCAAAAATGAATACAAGATGAAGATGAGGATGAAGGTGAAAATAGTAATTGTTGATTATTAATTATTGATTACTATTGAAGTTGAAATTAGATAATATCTTACTATGATTTATTAATGAAGGGTAAGCGGGCGTTATATATATATATATACAAGGATAAAAATAAGAATAACGATGAGAATGAGAGCGTAAGATAGATAGCTGGATGAAATAAGTATACTGTAATTCCTCATAAGTGAAGGGATAGATAAATATGATATCGATCTCACCTCGAGAGATAGTTGCCGGGTACCTTCTCGTCCCGTCATTCATCTACTATCCCACTATCCCATCCCACCCCTCCCAACCCCAAAGCCCAAAACCGAAAAGCCAAAAACACCCCCCCTAGAAAAACCGCAAACATCAAATATCACACACAAATCACAAATCACAAATCACAAATCACAAATCACAAATCACAAATCACAAATCACAAATCACAAATCACAAATCACAAATCCAAACCCCAAAAAAACAGTCATTAATATCATTATATTTTAACTACTCGATCGCTTGACAAGCCCGATTTTCTCGATTCGCTGGGTTCGCTGGGTCCGCTCAGTCGATCTACTTCATCCAACATATCCATTTCATCGAGCTCAAAGTGGAGCATGGAGTATAACTCAATCCATACCTGTACACTGCAAAATACGCATGCAAGCTAATCCGATTCAAACCACCATTGCTTTTTCCCCCCGAAATGGTGATGAGTTACCATTCACTCGCTGGACACTCATTATGTGGCCCTCGATGTTCATATCTGGGTTCGAATAATCAGACATATTGATGTGCATTTTATTGCTCCAAGTCTACTCTTGTTCAAATGTGGCGAGGCGCAAGCCATGAAGCTTACTCCGAGTGAGGTCTTAGTTTCAAATATAAGCAATTAAGCCCATCTTGAGGACTCCCTCTCTGCCTCCAATCTCGCAATCCTCGCCTCATCATTGTCATCTCCACCACCTCTTCTCCCCTTCTTCCTCCCCTTTCTCCCACTACCATCATCGACCTCATCACGACTTCTCTTTCTACCCACACTGAGCGCGCTTGTTAAACCCGCAATACGTTGTGCTTCCTTGAGTAACCTTTCTCTATTACGCGCTTCTCGTTCCAATGTGTGTGGGTCGACTTCTTCTTTTTTCTTCTCCGGACGATCCTTTTCTTGGTCTCGTGAAGTTGTGTTGTTTCTTTCTGATTCTCGACGCGAGCGATGGGATTCGCTATGACGACTTGAGCGATCCTTTTCGCGTTCGCGTTCACGATCTCGCTGGCCACCTTTCGGTCCGGTCGGGATATTTAATGGCAGATTAATGTCTCGAGAGGATTTATTGCGAGAACTTGCACCTTTGATCTCAATGCCATTCAAACCACTGGAAATGAGTGACGATTTTCTGGAAGAAAAAGTTTGCTCGGTAGGGGTTTCAAGAGGAGTATCACCCTTTACCCTGTCTTCCCCATCTCGGGATGCATGTCGACTTTGCCTGTGGCGATGTTCTCTTTCACGGTCACGTTCGCTACGTTCACGTTCTCGACTTCTAGAACGTTCATCTCGATGAGAACGATGACTAGAACGATGCTTATGAGACGAAGACCCATGTTTGTCATCGTCTCTTTCTCGGTCACGATATTTATCGCGATCACGACGACTACTTCGATGACTTGATCTCTTTGACTCTTGTGGTGAAGCTGATCTTGATCTATTCTCGTCATCTCTTCTCCTATCATCATCTTTTTTCTCGACTTTAGACTCATTTGCATCACGTTCGAGATCAGCTTCCTCCTCGTGACGACGTCTACGTTCTCTTCGCTTTTCTCGTCGTCGCTCGCTTTCTTCCTCATCTTCAGAGCGAGAACGAGAAGCGGATCTATGTCTGCGTCTATGACGTCGTTCTCTACTTCTGTCTCTCTTGTGATCTTTCGATTTTGACCTTGATTGTGATCGGTCCTTTTCCTTCTCTTGTGAAGGAGACCTAGTTCTTCCTCTTTCTTGAGTGGCAGATTCTGGGGCTACACTAACACCACTAACACTACCCCGCGCACTAGCGCTAGCTTTACCTGCGATGGAGAAACCATGAGTTCTGATATTGGGAAGAGCTGGTTTTGGTCCTTCACGCATAGCTTTCGGTCCAGTGGGCGCGTTGATAGGTATGTCAACTGGCTTCACAAATGGAGGTTGCATGGCATGGAAACTCCCTCCACGACCACCACGTGATTGTGAAAATCCACCTCGCGGGTGGCTAGGGTAGCGCATATTTGGATCTACAGGGGACATAGCATTGAAACCATCTCCAATCATGGGCATCGGTGCAAAAGCGGCAGATTCATTTGCCTCCAGTGATTTTATGGGTTGTGGGGTAAAATCATCATTCCCAATTCCTGAAGTATCATGTTGAGAGACGTCTTCTGAGTTTACTTGTTGTTCTTTGCCGTCCTTAGTCGCAGAAGATACGGCATCTTGAATGTTAATGCCATCAATACCATTTTCTGCTTCGTTCTTGGGAGTATCTTGACGTAGTTCTCTGCCAAACTCGTCGACGTTCGCCCCAGTCCCAGATTCAGTCTCTTCTTTCGGTCCAGTAGACATTGGATCATTTTCATTATATGATTCATATGATTGCTGACCTTGGCCAACTTGCTGTTGCATATGTTGTGAGTGGTCATTAAAGCCATGTCCATGGCCACCACGATTCTGGTGCCAGCCACCTCTGCCTCTACCTCGTCCACGGCCTTGGTAGCCTTGTGAATAACTGTTTTGATAGTCATTGTACTGATTTGCGCGTCCAAAATTACCTTGGTTAAATCCTGCAGCATTTTGTGGAAAACCAGAATTATTTGCTCCATAATCACCAGGGCCCATGCCAGCAGCATTTGGATGATTGAAATTATCTGGTCCGACATTCCATGACTGTTGGGAATTCCACCCATTATTGAAACCAGCACCTATACCACCATCGAAGTTCCCCATACCCATACCCATGTTCATGCCGTTCATGCCCATGCCTGCTCCCCCAAAGCCACCATTCATCATCATATTTTGCATTGTCATTGGATCCATATTCATTCCTGGCATTCCTGCAATAGTATTTAGTTAATCTTCCATTTGCTGTGATATAAATGTCATCAAACATACCCATCATAGGGAAATTTCCGAAACCTCCTGGAGCCATGCCATTCTGCATCGCCATCATCATTTGCATTTGATTGAAGTCGCCAGAAAAACCCATCCCAGGAAAGCCACCAGACGCAGATTGATCAAAGCCAAATCCACTCCCAAAAGCTGGTGTTGGAGCTACTCCAGTTTCTCCTTCCTTCTCTGCGGTGTTTTTCTTCTCACCCTTTTCACCATCGACTGAGGCGTCTGCCTGTTTCACATCCTCACTAGGCTCTTGACCAGGCGCGATCTCCTAATTTATAGTAAGTATCTATTAAACTCCAAGATTATATAGCTATAACTCATACCTCAATGGAGGGCTGTGGAACATCATGCTCCTCTGACTGTGATATCTCAGATGCGCCGGTTTCTGCAGAGACATTATTCTCCTCCGCATGTTTACCAGCCCCGGTATCTGTCTGTACTCCGTTGGCAGATGTAGCATCCTCCTGCGCCTTTGAAGTATCATCAACAGGTCCGGTTAAACTGCTCGGCTCGATTGGAGTTGGAAGAGCATCTACAGGTGTGGCTGGCGGCGTCTCTTTGCTTTGTTTAGCCAGAGCATCAATGCGCTTTTTCTCCTCCGTTCTCAAGAAGACCTTTATTGTGGTTCGTAGTGATTTATGGGGTTTGCAATCTTCTGAAGCCACTGGTGTGTGTTCGCATACTGGACAGGAAGAAGGAAGAGTTGAATGACCTCATATATGTTAATAACTGATGTGATTCGCATTGCGCAGAAGAGTGAGCTTACAAGTCTCGCAGATGGCCTGGTCGCAACAAGGTAAACGAAAAGCATTGACAGCTAATTTGCTACATATGGCGCATCGAAGCTTGATTGGGATTTCATCTTGAGATAGAGAGCTGGAGCTGTGTGAGCCATTGTCGTCTTTGGTGTAATTTTTGAGAAACATACCTGATGAGTTCAGCTTGAGCTGCAGTAGGCGCAGACATATCGATCCTTCTAAGTAGAAATGCGAAGATTGAAAGATAGGTACTGATCAATGCTGGCTCATAGAATTAAGCCTGATATTGAGGTAGGAAGGAAAGAGTAAAAGAATGGACGGCGCTCTACTTGCATGAATGATAAAAGTCATACAAAGAGGCTCATAATTTCAATGATGATATTGAGATTTAAAAGGATCGCGTTTGCATTTGCGACGGGTGTTTGGGGCAGATGTCAAGTTTTTAGCTTGCTGCCCATAAATTGAATTGATTTGCGACTTTGCGCGAAGTTGGTCGGCAATAAACTTTTTTTTAGTTCCGAGCTAGCGACCATTCATTCACGTGCCTTGGGAATTTTACATATAAATGGATGAGGAAGCTAGAAGAACACCTACGTACGTATTGTATTGCAGAATGATTTAATGGCTTGTGAATGTCAATGAAGATACTGTGATGACTGTGATGACTGTGATGACTGTACTGTACTGTACTGTACTGTACTGTATCATACTGAACATTGCTTGTTTACCATGGGTTTAAATTCGACAGTACAAGTGGCTACCTACAAAAGTCTGCTCACTCATTATTAACTGATGATCCACTTTGCAATTGGGCTTGGAGAAAAGTAACGGTTATTGTGGCTGGTGATGCTGATCAACTGTGGCTAATAAACCTGTGGCGCGGAAATAAGTCTACTAGCTGCCCGCCGCGTAAGGTTACTTACTCAGACTTTGCCATCATACTTTCTGTAAACTTCTCTCAATCTTTAATCTTACTTTCTCTTCCATACATCTTCTTAATAATGTAATATTGATCAATTTAGCCTTTCATCATGTTTTTGGGTCAGGTTTCGTGGCTGGATATTGCCATCTTTCTCTTCTTCCTCACACCTCAGTTGATCATCCATGTTGGCTTTTTCCAAACTGCCAGTTGTGGTCTACAGGCACTACCATTTTTAAGTAAGACATATATAGATGCCCATCCCAGATACCATACTAACAATTACATAGTAATCAAACTACCTCTATCATTCATCAAGGATCGCTTTCTCACAAGCTACAAAAAGCGATCACCTTTTATTCAACAAGCTTCCTGGTTTGAGGATATTGTCATTCGTTGTGTCCGTTATACCTTTGCCTATATTCCAGCAAATATTGGTCGAGTTTTTTTCTCAAAAGCAGTTGCGTTGCCATTTTTGAGGTTCCGTATGCTTCGTCATGGATTCATAAATTCTCCTATTCACTGGCATGAAGTCAATCAGGTGATTTTTCCGTGCTCTTGATCGCCGAATGACGTTCAAGTATACTGAAGTTTCTAGGGTGACATGAAAGGAATTTGGATCATTGCGGACAGCACTAAGGATCCGGATATTGTGATTTATTATGCCCATGGTACGTGCATGCATTTCTTTGCTTCAACCTAGGAAATACTAAAAGAGTATTATTAGGTGGTGGATTTTCGATGGGATCAAGCTATTTCTATTTAGAATTTCTTCTTTCATGGTTGAGCCTACTCAAAGACTCTAGAAAATTTCGAAACCCCGCCATCTTCGCATTAGAATACAGCTTAGTACCTGATGAATCATATCCCACTCAACTTCACGAAACATCTGCCGGCTACAAATACGTCCTATCCGTGACGAACGACCCATCTAAAATTTGTGTCAGTGGCGATTCAGCTGGAGCGACATTGATTCTTAGCTTGCTTCTTCACATCGCCAGACCAGATATAGTCCAGTCGGATCCAACCATGGAAACTACTCATACCGAAACCCCTGCAATGGCAGTTTTGATCTCTCCTTGGACTACACTCGATTCACCACAGGCCAAGAATACTTCAAGTGACTACTTAGATACCAATAGCCTACGCCTTTATGCACGTCAATACGCTGGAAGTCGAGCTTCTGTCTCAGATCCCTCTCTCTCACCAGGGGCATGTAAAGATTTGGACTGGTGGAGAATGGCCAGTCCTACCAGAGGTTTCTTCGTTACTTATGGTTCAGAGGAGGTTTTTGCGCCAGAGACTCGTGATCTTATTATGCTTCTCAAAAAATCTGGAAAGGCTGAGATACGAGGACAGGAACAAATCGGTGGTATTCACGCATGGCCTGTCGCAGCTCTATTCTTGAGTAGCACCTCATCCGCAAGGCTGAAAGGACTGTGTATGCTTGTGAGCGAAATAGGTGAACGAATGGGAAAGGCACATTGAGGCGGTATCGTATCTTCATGGGAATCTTTTAATCCCCATGAAATCGATTGACAATCCCAGAATATGGTGAAATGAAGAATGCGTCAATGCCATTTCACTACTGATTATGAATACGAGCATTATTTCAGGAAGAGCAAAATCTGCCTCGATACCCCCCAAAAAAACCCTATCAAATGTTGACTTACACCAAGAATTATTCGAATTATCTCAGATCGATAGGTATTTACTACGACACGACTGACGGAGAACATCGCCCTGAGAGCTTTAAACTCAGTCCCCGCCCCCAAAGTCGAATTTGGCTATCCCCAAGGCCACTACAAAAGTTCTCGGAGCTCAAGGAAGAGTTGATCAAACCCCAGCGCCAGAAGCACGGAAATGAGACTCATGGCACATGTAATGAATGGTCAAGGCCAATTATTGACCCGCCATTAACGTCACCCACGGGTGCTAATCATGTCAGCGGGCACTGGATCATTTAAATCAGCAAAGAAGCAACCAAATATACATCAAAGGAATGCAATCGCGTCCCTGATCTTCGAATTCTATAACTATAGTCTCTAGCCAATACCTAAAAATTTAACAAATAACTCAAATCTTCAAAACCTAACTGATATAGTGCATGTGCAACAGTAAAACTCCTTCTCCTTCATCAGACTCTCTTCACAATATGAACTTTGCAACGGTCAATCCTCGGGGCACATAATTTGTATGACCTCATTGTACCCACCAGAAGAGATTTATATATAAACTGCACAAAAAATCGATATATAAAAGAAATAAAAGTAAACTTAAATATCAAAACATCCATAAACAGTTGTTTTGAGACCTTACTTACCTAGTACCTAAGTTTATACTCAGCTCTATAGAAAAGTACCCAATAAATCGGAATATCAGACTTCCAACTCCGATTCCGATTTTCCCCATCCCCAAGCTCGGAATTCGGCACGTTGAGTGATCATCAAGGAAGAAGTCCTTCACCATCAATCCATGCAAGCAAGCAAGCAACATGTACTCCCAAACTCGACGATTTGCTTCCAGTATTCCTATTTTTGACCCTAAGTGATTTCACTTTAGTAGCAGAGTAAAAATACCAGAGAAATAGAGAGGAACTCAGGAGATGAGGGAAGAAGAAGTGTCGATCATCATATATATCGACCAATCAAATTTCCTATGAATTTCTTACATCATAAATTTCCACCTACTTCGACAATTTTACTCAAAAGGGAAAAACCTCAAATTTTAGTCGCGGAGTAGTAAAAAGTTTTTTTTTTAAAAAAGTCTTATCATGGATACGATGATACGATGATATGACTTACGGCTTTTGCTTTGCGTTTGACACTAAATACTTCTTGACACTTGGGAGTTTGGCTGTCTTTCTCATATATCATATATCATACCTCATCTTACCTACCTACCTTGCTCAAAGTTTCCTTACCTCTCTCTCTTTCATTATTTTTCGTATAGATAACTTCTTGGATCCCTGTACCTATTCATCATCAGCATCATGGCACCAAGTTTTGATACACCTCCACGAGAGGACACACCCAACGATAGCGAAAGCCCATTATGGGAAATCAAAGCCATCCCCGGAAAAGGGCAAGGCGTACTCGCCACGCGCTTCATAACCCCCGGAACCCTCCTCTTCCACGAAAAACCCCTCCTCACAACCGAGACACTGACGGACCCCTCCACCACCGAAAAACAACTAGCACGACTGCTGCGCGCCCTCCCCAAGGAATCTCAACGCGCCTATCTCTCCCTGCACAACAATTATCCCGGTCAAGGATCCCCCCTCACAAACATCATCCGCTCCAACGCATATCCACTCGGACCCTCCTCCCCCATCGGCGGCATCTTCAAAAACATCTCCCGCATCAACCATTCCTGTCTCCCCACCACCCAACACTCCTGGAACGAAAAACGTCAAGAATTCGTCGTATACGCCGTACGGGACATCCAACCCGGAGAAGAAATCACCACATCCTATCACATGGGCGGACCATCCGCAGAGCGCAAAGCAGAACTCGAGGAATTTTTTAAATTCGTTTGTACCTGTGCTCTGTGCTCTCTTCCACCTTCTGAACTTAAAAAATCAGACGCGAGACTTATTCGCGCCGCGTCTTTAGATCAGGCGGTTGGTGATGCGGAAACCGTGATGAAGGCTCCGGAAAAAGTCTTAAAGACGTGTAAATCGCTCGAAACTATTTATCGCGAAGAAGGTATTCAGGATCAGAGAGTAGGAAGACTATACTGGGATGCATTTCAAATCTGTAATCGTCATGGAGATTTAGCGCGAGCGAGTGCGTTTGCGCGGAAATATAGAGAGAGGAAGGTGTTGGGTGAAGGTGAGGATAGTACTGGGGCTGAAGAAGCGTTGATTTTTATCCTAGATCCGAAGAAAGATGATAGTTATGGAGGGACGCAGAGGTGGAGGAGTAGAGTCCAGGATATTCCCAAGGATTTGAGTGAGGCGGAATTTGAGAAGTGGTTGTGGAGGCAGTAGATTTTTGGTTTGTACGGGGTTTTGGGGGTTTTGGGGAGTACCTAGGTTTGAATTGGTGTTTGGAGATTTTGGGATAAGGATGGTCTTCGATCTGGATTTGAATCTGGATTCGGATTTGGAAAATGTTATGTTTTCATTTGGATAGTAACTTGGATCCAGTATACTAGGAATCTCTTTCAATATTCGAACATCGGGATGAAGGGAATCATGATCGTAGATCATACATATAGTATATGCTCCAAACCCTCAAGAATTAGAACAAATTACAAACCCAAGAAAAAAATCAAAGAGTTTAATAAATATTTCCCACAAGCAATCATGAAAGATAAACCAAAAAAAATAAACAAGCGACGCCAGCCTCAGTACAAGAGTAGTCATACAAAAATACCCCTCCATCCATCCAATAACATCTCCCCGCTTCTCTATCATATTTCATGTGATTCCACCAATACTACCCTCTTATACAAAAAATAAAATAAATAAAATCCCTCTCAAAAAATATATATATATTGTTATAAATATAATTTCAATAGCTTTTGTATAGATGTCAATATCGTTCAATTTCTATTTTTGAAATCGGGATTTGGAATTCTATGTATGAGATTGTCGATTTGGTGGGATTTGTATACGGAGATGGGATTTGGGATTTGGGATTTGGAAGAAAAAGAAGAAATGGTATAAGGAATAGGAATTTGATATGATACTAGGTATCTATCAATAAATTCGAAAAATTAAGATCCATCTACCATCCACATCACGAAAGAAAGCTAATAAATAAAAATTAACCATCTCAAATGTGCAATAATTGGTTTTATTATTTTATTATTTGGTTGTCAGGTTTTCAGCTGGGTATTAGGTGGTTTTGTGTTACTTGTGTATGATGTGGCATTACCGTGATGAGCTGAGTCCTGGAATCTGCTTCGAAGGCTTATGTGAGGTTAGAGCGGCAGTTTTTCGTATGGTAAGGTTACAATAAACCAGCTCTATGCATTTCTACTGGACGCGAGCTCATTGATGTAAACGGGCCAGCAAATCAGGATACGCAGAGTAAGAAACAAAGGCCGAGTGCACAAATTCCTATTTCCTAAACTATTTTATTTATACAATGTATCAATCCGACTTTCCCAACAACCAAACCATACCCTTCTTACAATCTTCAACAAACTTCTTCGTGAATTCCGCTTCGGGAAACCATGTCCAAAACCCATGTGGTAATCCAGCATATACATCAACCATCGTTTGCACTCCATTTTCCTTCAATATATCTTCATAAATAAACCCTTCATCACGAAGAGGATCTAAACCACAGATTTGGAAATATGTCCGAGGTAGATTTTTGTGAGAGTCGAATAATATTGGGGTAGCTAAGGACGATGGCTCTTTGACCGCATAGTGTTCTAGCATTGTTAGGGATGATATTTCTGGAGGAAGATGTGGAAATGACTTACTGTCGAAAACATCTGCGATATCCCGATTCAATAATGGGGCGTCTTTATTTTGTTCCAGGCTCAAATATGTACTTCTGTACCTTTCCGGTACTACTTTTTGGGGAATGATAGGAGGAATCGAGAGGTAAACACCAGTTAATGGTGGAGATAAATTCTCATCTCGATATAAATGTGAGACGACGGATGCAAAGTTAGCACCGGCTGATATTCCTCCAACTAAGAAGCCTTTGCTTGGGTCGATTGCAAGCTCATCTATATTCGAAGCAGTCTATTACATTAGTGTACACTCCAGACTATCATTTGTGATAGAACACTTACCCATTTCAATGCATCATACGCATCATATACTCCAGTGGGAAATGGATGTTCCGGTGCAAGTCTATAATCGACATTTATCGCCACTCCTCCTAGCTCCGTCCACTGTCTACATAGGACAGTTTCATTATCCAATCCACCTAAACAAAATCCACCTCCATGATAAAGCACAAAGACAGGGCTACCTCCACTGGGAGGATTCTTCGGTCTATGGATTCGAATTTCAATTGAGGAACCATCTCGAACCGGTATTCGATGATCCTCTTCAATGAATGAAATTTCTTTTAATAATGCTGTGTTGGCTGCAACCTGTTCCTTTTTCGCGGTCTTGAGGCGTTCCCTCAGTTCTGAGAAATCCCTATTGGCATCAATCCTACGGTTCACAGGTGAAATCTTTAGAATCTGTTTCTGTCAGTATCAAAGCACATATACAAACGGAGGATATTGTTATATTTACCTCTTCTAACTCTGGGTTGATATTAGAAAGTCCAAGAAGGTATTCTGGAGAATGCATCTTGAGATCATATGAGGGTAATGTGGTTTACGAAAGTATCAAAACAGTGAGAGATATAAACTCAACACATTCAGGGGCATGGAAAATTCCCATTTATTCCTTAGTTCCGATGGGTATGGGAAACGTACGGACACTGACGATCCCGCTACAATTAGTGGGGTTGCATCCCCGCACAGCTTCGTGAGTATTACTACTTTGAGAAAGGTTACGATTGACCGCGACCACAACCATGAACACAATCTTTTGAAAAGTTTGAGAAAGGATGCTAAAGAGAGAGCCGATTCGTTGATTGAACGAAGCGATTAAGTGGGAAATGATATACGAAATGGTACGAGCATCATACATGGCATCATTGTGGTTCCATTGTTCTTTCACTCGAAAGCTTAATGTTATGAATACGCGTAATGATATTAGAAGAATCGTATTAATTCCGTGGATGTAATGGCTTTCCGGTTAGGGTGAGAGTAGAGTCAATGCTCCTCGGCGCTAGGGTTGAGAATTTGATCTTCGAAGGTGTCCGTCCGACTGATCAGTATCTCAAAACACAGTATCTCAAACCAAACCCTTAACATGCCGCAAAATATTGTCAACTGCATTTCTCCAAAACATGTAGGACAAATATGACACCTTATGCAGGACTTTTCGTTCAAATACTCCAGACGAGGCTTTCAGTTATGTATGTCAGCTTAGATCAGACAAGGGCGGTTTATGACACCGGGTAATTCGATTCAAGCCTCTCAATGATGAGGACCCTATCAGGCATTACATTTGATTACTATCAGTTCATCTTCACCCTTCCTTGCAAGCTTCATCATAAATCATCATAACGAGACGAGACATGCCATAACAGCTCTATCTTACAGCAACCTATATGCATCTTAGAAAAGTCCCTTTATGCGAGGTGAGCAAGGGTGATGTGAATTCTACATCAGCCTCTAGAACATCAAGGCTTTAAGGGTTACGGTCGCTCGTGGTTGCGAGAATTACGCGAGTTTGGTAACCTCAGACCAACAGTTAGACAAATATAGGGTTAAGTAAATGTCATGTCAGTTGATGTTATGCTTAGTTCGCCGGATATCAAACGTTTCCGTGGCTCCTAATCGTGTACCTCAATTCACGCATCATTTGTTTGCTTCATGATACAAAATAAATAAAAGAGTCATCAATCTGGCGATGGTTCTCAAGCCACCTGTGGCTGGTGATGAGTAATCAAGCACGTCTTTTGGGTACCACTTTGAAGAATCGACCTCACTGTTCACCATATTAATATGTGCCAATCATCAAGATGGTGATAATTAAAAGATAATCCGATCCGATAGATTGAACAGAATATCTCTCCTGACTCATCCGGTGAAGTTCATTGTATATATACACAACTAGTAGATACTGGTAATGGGTTCAATCTCTGGGCTTGAGACGAACAATCTTCCACAACTCAAAATGACCTCTGCATATTCCTCGGAACAAATCGATCTCTACGAAGAATACATTTCTCTTCCCTCAAAATATCGACGAAAAAATAATCCTCCACTCACTCTCGAGTATTTAACGTCCTTACACATCCATCAAATCTCCTCTATTCCTTACGAAAACTTACTCTTGCACTACTCACCCGACCATTCAGTATCTCTAGACCCTCAAAAACTCTTCACTAAAATCATAACCAATGCTCGAGGAAGAGGTGGATATTGTCTAGAAGGTAGCACATTCTTCAATCACGTATTACGAGCACTAGGCTTCCAAGTATATACGGCCGGTGTCAGAATACGACGTAGATCTACACAAGATGGTGTTCCGCGCGGTGATTATATCGGCTGGTAGTTCTAAACCCCTCTTCTGCGTTCCCCTCGCTTACTACCAACCCTCCTCAAACTAACCATCCTCCAGGTTCCACATCGTAAATATCGTCACACTCCCCAACGACAACAAATACATGATAGATGTTGCCTTCGGCGGCGACGGAGCCACCAAACCCCTTCCCCTCATCTCCGGCCACTCAATCCACAATCTCGGAACCCAGGAAATCCGACTAGTATATGAGACTATCCCGCAACAAATCGATCAATCAAAACCCCTCTGGATTTATCAATATCGCAACAATCCAGAAAAAGAATGGAATTCCTTTTACGCATTTAGCGAACATGAATTTCTGCATGAGGATTTTGAAATTATGAATTATTATGTGAGTACGAATATGAGCGAGAGGAATTTTCAGACGAGAAATGTTTTGGTGGTGGCTTTTGTGAGGGGAAGGGATGAGTGTGGTAGGGACGTGATTGTAGGGAAGAGAATGTTGGTTAATGGTATTGTGAAGGAGAATTTGGGGGGGAAGACGAAGATTGTTGGAGTTTGTGAGGGGGAATTCGAGAGGGTAAGGGTTTTGAGGGAGGTTTTTGGGATTAGGTTGTTGGATGAGGAGATTGCTGGTGTTAAGGGGCAGTGTGTGGAGTTGATAGGTGAGGAGGATGTGCGAGGCGCTGCGCCGGAGACGGAGAAGTAATGGGATAGATAGGTGTTAAGGATTGGGTTGTGTATGTAAGGCAAGATATTTGAGTTTGCATGCTAGACTACACATAGAATAAATACCAGCACCGAGAATCAGATAGGTATTTGATGGGTAATAAACACACAAATATTTCAAAATCCGGAATATCATCCCAGAACACCTAGTAGTGTTTCCACAAATTACTAAACGCAACAAGAAGGAATTCTAATATGAGAATAATTCAGTAGATATTTGAACTACTTCTCGGATATGGATCTTGCGATGTATATGAAACGATGAAATCATATGTGTATAAGTCTCGCAAACTACGAATATGATACAACGAAAATGGAAGAATTTGGAAATCTTGATAGAATAACATGCCGGTGAAGTTGATGATAGTTTGCTTCATCTGGCGAGGAATCTGTCGATGCCAGGCTGTATCAAAGTAGGCAATTGTCCCTGTGCCCACTTCACCAGCAAGGACCAGAAGAGGAATGGGTAGTCTTGCTTCTGTTTCGATGGTTCTGGGCTAGAAGTTGGGATTCGAATTCGTTGATGCTTTATTGTGCTTTGGTGCTCATTATTAGCTTTATTTTCGCCCTTTTTATAGAGTGGCTGGTATGTAACTCTCGGTGTTCAATTTATATTCTCTGCCAGTTGGTAGGAAACTGGTAAATGAGTGTGGGTTATCCGAGAAAACTTTACTTTGATCAGTCCTGTAGTTTTCTGTCCGGACGGCTAATCTGTGATTTCATTGGATTATATAGATTATTAAGGTCGATTTTATTTCTTTCTCCCCGGGGGGGGTTGTGTTCTGGATCAACTAATCTAATATTAGATGGCATAATTGATTTGGAAAATCAAGGATATATTATTTTCAAACTACTTGATGTAGTTTGCAATACGATAGATTACTTAATCTACTTTCTCTATTGACTTTAAACTTGATTACCCTATAGGAAAATCGAGTATATGCCGTAGTCCAGACTATTAGATGCGCTGGACTTGGAATGAGTAGAAGCTTTTTATCGACGTTGAACCGCAGGCGTTCTGGTTTAGGAGTCACCGATGAGCGTAACAGCATAAGAGTAGCCACGCTGTCTATCAACTCGAGGAAGATTGGGAGATACCAAAATCTGGAAGCAAACCAGAACCTCTTAGAAAACCTCCCCATATAACAGGACACCACTCACTGACTCGCCAATTCTTGATATCGATTGGGTGCAGTAAATTAGTCGTCTAGCGTGGAATCTGTTGTCAACAACCCAACAATCATAAATAGTGAGAGCTGAAATCCGTAGTGAATCAAGCGTACTCATGTTTGAAACTGCTAATATTTCATCATGGATCTGAAGTATCGTATACTTATAACCAATCATCTGGTCATGTAAACGTGATGTTGGTTGTTGATAACTTAACCGAAACAACCAACAGGAGGATCCACTCTTGAGCAACTCCCATGGTGGTAGCCTGCGGTCAGTAAGCACAACTGTATAATAGCTGCTAAATTGGTGGTACAAATCATCGGTTAGATCCGATCAATGCATTTTCACCCAAGGAAACCCCACCAACAAATATCATCATTAGGAACTCAGGTACCCGGGGTACAGTTGAATTGCTTCATGATATTTCCTCCACACCTGCTTAAAATACTTGAAAGCCCTGTTTACCTTGTTTGAGGATTCTTCCGACTGCAGTCAAGCTCCTCACTCAATCTCCGTCTCCCCTGCTGCCATTTCCGACTGCCAATATATTCTCAAATGGACAACCTAACTATGCATAGCCCTCATTCAACTCTTCTCTCTTTGCCACAACCAATTCGACAACGTGTTTTCCTTTATGCCGGAGTAATTGTCGACAGAGGAATCAATTTGAATTGGCGCTTATGTCGAAAACAGCACGAAAAATATGAGAAATGCTTCGCTGATACAGTCAGCTGGAATCTTCTCCTAACTTGCCGTTCGATTTATGCCGAAGTGGGTGCTCTGGTATATTCCAGGAACAGATTTTTTTCCTTCGATATAAGGACACTCTGAGTCTCCAGGCTCTCATGAATCTCACTCCGGCATCGCTATCAGCTCTGACACAACGGTCAGTACACCTCAATGACACATCATGTACAATGCCCAACAAATACGGCGCTGGGGCCAGTTGCTGCGTGGCACCTCACAAAAACAAATATTCAACTAAATATTGTTATCAAGAGCACGATGAGCCTCTAGGGACTTCTTCTGAAAATGAGGCGATCGTCGTTGAATGGCAGCGCGCCGGCCGCTATATCGCATCTTGCATCAAGCCTTCAGTTCTGAAGCTTTATTTTACGTGCGATGTGGAAAATCTGGAGGTTGGACAACGGGTTGTAGATCCATTTCGAAGTATGCCTACCCTTGCAGACTGTAGTATCGGACTTAGTCAGGGGCATCACGCACTTCTTCGGAGTCTCGCTGTTGAGACCGCAATCCGGGCGAAGCGGTGGAGAACTGCACCTCAAGACGATGAGCCCACGTTTAGATTCATGGATCTACCACAGGAGTTACGTTTACAAGTCCTAAAGTACACCGACCTCGTTACTCCTTTGAAGGAGGTGGAATGGAATCCGAGAGATAATTTCTATCTGCACTACAGATCTACCAGATGTCTTAAGATCTGTGGCGAATATGACATGTGCGGCGACCAAAAGCAACATTATGGCTGCCAATTTCGTGATTGTTGGGAAACGGAACGGGATTTTGGTTGTTTCTGCCCACGTTACCATGCCAGCTACTCATCTAGATGTCACTGCTGGCGTCAACCCACGCCACTTTTTCTCGTATGCCGTGCTCTGTATGAGGATGCTCGTGCTGTCTTCTTTTCAATGAATCACTTCGTCATCACACCAATGACTGGTTGTACCGAGCCCGCCGAGACTCCAGATCACCTTGAGACACTCATATTTTTGAAGGATGCTCTCCCTCCTGCTTCCTTGCAGTATCTAAAAAGTCTAGAAATCGTATTTCCTCCATTTCGTGACGATTACCTCATGCCGCATGAGCCAGCCTACGATCAATGGTTGCAAGCCATCGACTATATGTGTCAGCTCAATCTTCCAATTTTAAGCCTCGCGGTCAGCATGGCGGGACCATTGGATGAAAGGTGGGTGTCGGGGGAGCATTTCCGAGCAATGATGAGTGCAGAACAAGCGCATGCTATTATTCAGGTATACTTTAGGATAATCCAACCACTATCCAAACTGAGACAAAATGGACTTCAAGCCTTCTTTTTAACCTTGGCTTCGCCCCTGGCTAACAGTACAGGGATGTGTACCCGACATGGCCAAGAACTTCTGCATTGTAAAGGCTTTGAGAAGTCTATAATTCGCAAAGCTAAACAAGCCGAGCAAATGGTGATGGGCGAAGATTATGATAGTGCTATGGTGCAGGACAGGGCCCATGGAGAAAGCCAATGGTTACGAGAGAAAGAATTTATTGAAGGTTCCTGTTGAAGAGAAGCACAAGTTCATTCTCGGGGGTTTTCAGCTTTAGGTTCTCCCTGGAAAAGAATTTGCCTTCATAGTTGACTTTCTTCGATATGGAGGATTTACCAGTAGTAAAAATCCAAGGCATTTTATGCTTAAAGTCTGCAGTTCAATCAAATTCCATTTAACCAACACAAAAACATTCCTTGTGAAAAAGCATCGATCCTTCTTCCACTGGTTGCTGGAGGTTTATTTGCTAGCTGATTTGAAGTTCTTTCATCAAATTGTTCATTATAGATTTGACATGTACGTAGTCTAGAACATATCTCACTCGATCATTTCTTGATTTCTACATTCTTGTAGTACTGAACTCTGGATCATCGAGTCTATTCAATACTTAGTTAACTGCAGAATAATTCTAATCTTATCAATTCCACATCATATATCAGGTGAAGAAATTGTCCCACCACACTGGCCACACATCAAGTGTACTGTTGCCTTGGTTAGGTTTGGCCGGTGGTAGTTAACTCCCCAGCTGTATCGGACCGCCTTGAAAGTAAGTGATGAAACTTGCATGATCGATTCCATCGGGGAGAACAGTGCCGGCTTTAATTATGTCGTGGCTACCTTGGTACTGTTTGTCGGGCCTGCACTTCGGAGGCGGAAAACGTATCGAAATTAGGGTCATCTGGTTCTCCAGTTCCTGGCCATTACCAAACATTAGATTGAATTAAAACTTGCAGAAGGATGGCATACTTCACCTGAGTATGGAGATATGCTTGCTGCCAAAGCTTGGCCACTTAAAAAGTGGTGGCCGGCAAAGTCATTCACGGAACCATCACCAACAAACCCAGAAGAGCGACCGCTTTTAGTTGATCCGTCAGTTAAACGGAATAGCCTTTATTCAGGAACATGATGCCCGCCTTATCGACCATCAAGATTCTTAGAAAAGTCCCACTGATTTGTTGGAGAAATATCTGAGCCTCAAGTGAAGATGCGTACGGTTCGGTTTGAAGTCTCCATAGATGAAAATCAAAGGATATGACGGTATCTGAATTTCGGACGAGCTTCCCGACATATATTGGATCAAACTTTAACTTGAGTGGAAAAGAATTGACGCCAAAAAGGTTTGTGTGTGATTCGTGGATAACTGGGAGTGGGAAGAATGGCAAGGAAAAGCTCATTCATCAATCCGCGTCTCATGATGGCACGAGGACTAAAATGGAAGACATTGAACTGGAGGTGACAGCGACTTGATCAATGTGTCGGACGTCAGACGTAGAGCGGCGCCAACTAGCCAGCTAGTCAGCTATCGGCAGTCTATTCTTCAACCCACTTATCCACTGCTCCCCATCTTCGCGATTTTCCGAGCTTCTCATCTTCCAGATGGCGCCCGAGGGAAGGAGAGACGAAAGGGTATACGGTAGATCAGGTACTTCATTGTAGGATAGGAGTATTACGCCGGGCATCAAATCCGGGTATTAGAACCAATTGACAGCATGACCTAATGACCATGATACCACACACGCAATCAGCAACCAATATCTTTCGTCTTCTCCAAGCCTCTCCTCTCCTTCCCTTCTCTGCCCCACGTCTAGAAGAAGAGAAAGTAGGAGATTCACAACACTAGCTCTTAGCGAACTCCTTGTAGCTAGCCGATCGGCCGAGATATCACCTTGACGATTAGTTGATAATAGATAAGATTCAACTGGGTGACTTATACAAAACATCTAGCAGCAGCACACTACTATACTACCTTAGCCTAGTTGAGCTCAATTGAAAGATGCTCTTCCGTTATTATCAGAATTAACTACATCGGACAATTCAGTATTAATTACCTAGTATCTATACCTCCTATATTTTCCTGTGGAATCTACTAGTCATACTACTGATATCGTAAATACACAGTATTCACTCTTCACAGATTCACCGACGTACGGAGTGATGCGGAAAAGTCCAAGGGCGTTATGAGTGAAAATCTCACCGGAGAACTCTATATTTATTGTACAATGTCTTTAGTGGTATACAAAACCTATCCGCCAGAACGCCGTAAATCCCGAGAAATTTGAAAATTAGGAATCCACTGAGCCAGCAATTTGTCAGCAACCGTCTATTGCAGGAAGATTCTACGGTAAATGATGGAAAGTGCGACTCGGAATAGAATAACTTACATGTGCACTATTTATCAAGCTATTCAATACTTCATTATCCGGCAAACCATTCTCCATATCCCTCTCCCTATTCGACACATTCAACGACAAAGGATCCATGGTAAACCTTGTTGCATCGGAATCAAAAATCCAATTCCCATTCGAGTCCGTTAGATTCGCAGATTTTGAATTTCGATATGGATATGTCGCATTCGAAGCCGAAGAATCTGATGAAGGTGTGTTTCCAGCAAGGGGCCAACTAAAGTCAGTGTCAATGGTTTCGCTTCCCGAATCTGGCTGTTGATGTAGTTTTTGGGAAAAGTTTGTTGCGGCATAGCCAGCAGGCGTTACTTGTGAGATGGCTTCTAGTTGTGGTTGTTGTGTGGTTTGAGGAGGCGTGTTGCTGGATATAATTCTTGCTTGACTGATATCAATCGAGCTTCGAGAAGAGTCATTCTTTGGCGCTCTTCGTTTGAAGCTGCGAGGGAAAAGGAAGAGATCCCCATCGTCTTCTATCGATGATCCAGACTTACATGAATTAGGAATGGTGTTTGCAATGTTCAAGTGGTCGGTTCTCTGTGTTTTGATCTCGAGTTCGAGCTGAACAGCAAAGTGTCTTGCAATAAGGTGTTTTTTCCCAACAGCCTTCAAAGCCGACATCATAAATTCTAAATTGCTGGAGCTTTGTGGGCTTGGTTTGTCTTTCCTTAAATCTTGGAGAAATACCCCTGAAGCAACATAGAGACAATACCCTATCCATGAAGTCATCTATTACGATGTTAGAAATTTCTACATGGAAAATTTATCCAAGGTGGAAACGTACCCTGTATGCATCAAAATGGCTCATGAGGCGCATTAGGTTCGCGACTTCTTCCGCCGCCATCAAATTTCTCGCCTCGCTTTGCTGTATGAACGACTGGCTGATATTTTCACGTTCTGCGGTCAAGACTGCCCCTTGATGTAGGCAACTAATATGATGTTAGCAAAAAGAATCATCATTCCATATTACACTTACATCGTTGAACAATGAATGTTCATATGGAAAAAGACTATGTTCGGATCCCTCAGTCCAGCAGGCAGCCTGAGGTAATCAGGCAAAAACATGAATGTACTAGACAAGACATTGTCCAATTTTCGATGTCTTTTCCAAAATTCACCATTGGCTATATCATTGGCGCCCTCATCCGGACTACTCTTGGACATGTGTTCGATGTTTTGACCAAATAAGCATGCCGATAACACAACTCCAGCAAACGATGATATCGTAGAAGCACCCTCCGGAGTCAATGCCTCAGCTAATGAGCATGTCTTCTCCTCCATTCCTAGATCGAATGCATCATTAGAACAAGGCATATTGGTTTTAATCTATAGATGTTAGTCTCATGCTTCATTGAATAGTTCCGTTCATACCTTTTGTTCATCAAACATCATTGGCCATCCGGTAGCACAGCTAGACCATCTGTCACCATAATAAGCTGCCCAGAATGATCTTCGTCGCTCCTCCAGTTCGATCCAGTCCTTCGGTGGAGGTAATATTTTTTTCCCTCCAAATCCTGCCTCTGCATCAATTCTTTGCAACGAAAGCATATGACATAATCGCGCACTAGGTTGTAAGTATAAAATTTCGATGTCCAGTGTAAAGACTTACCATCTTCCAGTACTCATCCATGCTCGACTGAAATAAGCGTTTGTGGCCTCGTAGCTACTAATGATCGCCCATGTTTGAACGGATTGTACGCATACGAAAGCCCCTCCTTGGCCCTAATTTTCATCAAAATCGAGAAAACAGTATCGATCGCTGGATGACGAACCTGCATCTCTGTAATCTCAGCGTATCTCCTAGCCCTGTCGTAGAATATTTCGGCATAATTCTGATAGTTGTCCGAGAGTGCTGATTTTGTTAGCTTACATGCTGTAAAAAAGGGGTAGCATTCATTCATACATGCTGCTACCATCATCATAGCATATCGCAAGGCAACTGGTGGCTTATGGTTTGCTGGCATATTCAAAGAGGCATAAAATCGGCCTTTATGTATCATAGGTAAAGTGGGATGAAATCTCTCGAAGTATATTCGGTATCTGCTCTATCAGTACATG
Source organism: Sclerotinia nivalis (assembly GCA_029531795.1). Taxonomy (NCBI): domain Eukaryota; kingdom Fungi; phylum Ascomycota; class Leotiomycetes; order Helotiales; family Sclerotiniaceae; genus Sclerotinia; species Sclerotinia nivalis. The sequence continues at coordinate 1,927,617 of JAPEIS010000003.1, forward strand.
TATATCCCCTTCACTAAGGATCCAAACATACAAGTCATCCATTAAACTCTCGGGGGGTAGGGGTTCTTGGAGCCCTAGACTTAAAATTTCTTGGGAGAAGAAATTGCCAATGGGCACCGAAGATCCAGCCCCCATATTCTCATTCATAAGATCAAATCCCAAATCTTGTAACCCCGCATCTGTAAAATTCAGATCCATATCCATATTCATAGCACTCCAATCTGGATTCACATTCGTGTTCGCGTTTGCGTTCGCGTTTGCGTTCGCGTTTGCGTTCGTCTCAACTGCCTTGCTGGCAGCCATTTGTTGTGTTTCTGCTACGAGTTGGGTTTCCACTTGTGCCAATCTAGCTTCCAACTCCTTCATATTTCTCCTCTTTGTTCCTATATTCCTCCTCCTCTCGGGGTATTCGCACTCGTGTCTCAATCTCCCACATGTTCCACATTTAGGCTTTACTCGATCGCATTTCAATTTCCTCCGTCTGCAAGATACACATGATATTGTTTTCTCGGCACCTTTCTCTTTACCATCTCCCGGCGCAGCGTCGATTCTATTCGTTTGCGGCGCGGCTATATCGTTGCCAAATGAGGCCGATTCCTCATGCTCGGATGATGTTGACATTGCAAAGCTCCAACTGTGGGTATACGAAGACAGATGACGGGCAGAGTCGTGTCAAATTGGGAAGGAATATTATCATGACAGGAACTCCGGAAATCTCCTCCAAGTGAGCCTTGAGCATTTTCGTTGAATGCCTAAATTAGATTAATAAGTATTCTTTCATATTAATGAAGAATTAAGGTTTCACTGGTCAAATAATCCTTGTTGCATTCTCGGCTTGACAACGTAAATCCAATTGTCGCCTTGAACTAAGCCAAAGGATGTCTAAACTTCGGAAAATATGGACTTCACGTGCTTTTGTTGCACATCTAACTTGAAATGAATAGGCTATTCCGGAAAAGCCTGAAGTTTTCCAATTTTAGCGCTTTCAAGCCTGTAAACGCCTGAGTCTGATTGGGATAATGCAATCAACCTCCACTAAATTGACTTTTCCGACCAAGCCCAATCCACTAAATTACACCATATTTGGCTTTCTCGAAGTCGGGCTTGTTCTCTCTGGCCTTTTTTTTTAAATCACATATAGCATTCGCAAGTCTTCACCTGCCAACAATTTGTCATGAACGGAGAAAAGATATCCGATATACTTTGAGCTTATGGAAGTCGTACCACTTTCTTTCATTACAGAGAAATGTCTAGAGTGTTTGAGTATTCGTTCCATGGATGGAATTAAAGCCCATTGATGGCGATTAGTTGACGTTTTCCTCTTCCTTTGCTTTGTTCTTCTCTGCACTTCGCGTTACGGAATGAGCTTAAAATATCAACGCGCCCTCTGAGGTACCTTTATGATCCTCGATATGATGCGGTGCCAGAGTTTATTTTGATGTTTATTGATAATCGAGCGGACTCATGAATTAAAAAAGAAAACTTCCATCAATATAATGATCATTCTCCATGAAGATAAGATGAAGAGCGAGACCCTATTTTGCCTATGTGGTGGGATACTATAACAAAACTGTAGAGATGGCATTCGAATACGAATGCTGCGAGCTGTGGGTGAGGTGAATTGGGAAGGATGTCGCTCTCGACGTCCCTTTTCATTGAGAAAAGAGATGATTGCCCAACCACAACCACAACATCAATTACAATAACCACAAGATTCTGGAAAGCAACCACGTCATGGATGAGCACTCATACCTCCCTTCCATGTAAAAAGGGTTACCCCATACTGACCACGCCATCTCACACATACACTATGATCCAAGCTGCAAAAAGAGAGAGAGAGAGAGAGAGAGAGAGAGAGAGAGGAGAGTCGTAACATAACGGCCTCCCCCGCCAGGAACCACCTTCTAGACCTAGCCCCACGATCCTAATGCCATATATCAATTCATTCACCCAACCAACCAACCGCATTCAAGACCGCTACCAGTATCCCTCATGCAACCCCATACCCCGTCGAACCCATAACGGTAATTCCCCAGAAATTCCCCCACACTTTCCGTCCACCTTAAAAATCGCCCAAGCTTGTGCTTTGCCGCGATATGAGGTGGTTGAATCATTAGGTGACATCAGCAGGATCAGTTTACCACCCGTTTGTGGATACTTTTAGCATATTCGATATCAAACATAATTTCACAGTCAATTGATTCCTTGCAAGTTCCCGAGACCCTTAAATCCACAACAAACTAGCAGGCTCACTAACCCATTTTCACAGGTCCGTTTCACTAGCCGAGCCGTTGATCTACAACTTGACACGGCTTGTCTAGATGGGAGAATGTACTAGAAGGATAATTGAACATTCACTCACGAGGCTAAAATCACTGCTAGTTCGTTCAAATCAAAATAGTCTGAAGTAAAATAGAATGGGCAAAAAAGTACATCTCCATTTCTTCATCATTTATCTTCCGTCTCGTTACATGCTGCTTAGATAATCTCCGCAGCTCTAGACCCTTGTAGCCTGGTCATCCATAAGCAACAGTAAACAAGCCAAATAAGTACTACCTGCCATCGTGGTCACATCATAGAGGATAATCTTTATCCTAGATCAATCCCTTTGTCCAAAAATTTCCCCATCCATATCCTAACACCACAAAATCCTCCTAAGTGAAAAATGACGACCGGGGTGCCAATCATAGGTTTTGGGTAGCAAATAGATGAAAATAAGACGAAACAATATCCATTGACAACAAAAAGGGGTATGTGTGTATTATCCAGGGACGATTCCGCCGTGCTCAAATGCGCTCCTCCTGCGCTGAAAATATTGTACAATTGAAAATGAAATGCCCATCTACAAGAAGGATGGCAGAAAGAGACGAAAATACAGTCGTTAATCGGCTGTGAAGTATCGTCTCAATGAAAGGTATAGAGGCTGTGAAGGCGAAGCGCAAAAACAGTTAGCTCTCTTCTGTGATTCCAACCTCACCACCTCCTTCTTCTCTCCATTCCCGACTTCTCTCGGTCATTCTCTTGATACCGCTGACCCGACCTGCCCAGAGGCTTTCTACTGGCGTTCGGAAGGTATATCCTCGCTGACTGCTGATAACACCAATAGCCTGAAGTACTGCTTTCCTGTTGTCCCTGCCAAATACAGCGGGGTGATTGATCCATTCTAAACTTGCCTCCAACTCAGCATCGAGAGCTGAAACAGTGTTAGGATCAATACCAGGTGCTGTAGCGACTGCCGAGAGCGCGTCATTTGACTGATGTCGAGGAATGGGACCAAGAGTGTGGTTTGAGCTAATCGTAGTAGTAGATGTTGGTGAAGGGGTGCGGCGTCGCTCAGGAGTGCGGCTTGTGGGAGATGAGGAACCAGTGCGGGATGAGAGATTGTTTGGTGATTTCGAAGGTGGCGGTGGAATTGGAGGTAGACCGCCTTTTCCTAAACCTTTCAAGATTGAACGTGTCTCGCTCAAAAGGTGCTGTGCACGATCATGCTGACCACGAGAAACCAAGGTGAGAGCTCGTGTAAGCATATCGGATGTGAGAAGTTCCATACGGCGTTGGACGACGCTTGGATGGGGTGGAATGGGTGGAGCACTATTCCAGGTGGTATGCTTCTTTTGGTTTGTCGGAGCAGGAAGCATAGTTATTGCTAACAGTGAAGGGCGGGGCAAATGAGTAAGTGTCCCATCTCGGAGGATATCGCCCCAGGTTAAATCTGCTTGAATCAAAGGAACCTCTTCTACTGATACAACTCGTTGGTCTTCTTGATCAAGTGGCCCACCCAGTGCCTCAAGACCAGAAACTATAGAGTCCCATGGGTCTTGCGCTAGTTGTTCCTGAGAAGCATTATCTGGAGCAATAACTAGCTGCACTAGAATATCCCTCTTATCACCAAATCTGAGGTCTCCCAAAGAAGCCTCGGCGTCTTTACCTGTTGCACGTTTAGTGATCTGTAGAGCTCCGCTAATTTTAACAAATTTAGCTGGCGATCCTTCAGGAAGTCGAAGTTTTAATTTCACATTTTGATGCGACATTGTTTGGAGGGATCCAAGACAACCTGCAAGACATTCTCGCAACATCATCCAGTCTTTGACGTATGTGTAAGAAGCCTTCGTTCGCGTTGATAATTCTATCATGGTGTCGGGTTTATGGGTCATGCCTAGTCCGAAGGAGTGAATAGCAATCCTAGGGCAAATATGGTTAGCTGTGATTTTTCAGGTGAAAAAAGTTTGAACACTTACTTTGCTGCCTCGGCTCTTGATACCACAAAATCCACGCTCTCTGCATCGGATGTAGAGGAGTCGCTAATCAGAAGAATTGTAGCAATTGGGTTGTTTGATCTCCGTTGCATGAGAAGATCCATTGCAACATTCGCACCCTCAACAACATCTGCTCGGTGACTCTTTTGACCAACTGGTCTAATAGAAGCCAGAATTTGCTGCCATCCATTCCATGTTTTACTAGTCATTCCTACAAGTGGTGCCGCACCACCACTAGAACCAAAGGTAACCAAACCCATGCGATCACGATCTCCAAGGTTAGAAACCATAAATTTAAGTGCATCTCTTACAAGACTAATCTTGACACCTTGCATTGAAGATGAGATTGGAATTACAACAACAATGTCAACTGGAACGTGGATTGCGGCAGGTACTCGTAGACCTCTGGGAGCAACAGTGTAGTCTGTCGGCGCAGTGGTGGCAGATCTACCTCCATAAGCTGACGAATTGGCCGATACTCGTTGTGGCCCTGTGGAATCGCGATTCCACTCTTCTTCCTCAGGTTCGGAGAAATCGTAATCTGGACTTCGTGCTGGAGATCCTTCAATTGCGTTCAGATCTAATAAGGCTTGTTGCCATAACTTAAGTTGATTGCGGTTGTCGAATTTGAGATGGAAGGATGGGAGCTCCGCCACTGAAAGGCTCAAGGTCAATATATTATTATCTTCAATAGGTCGTAAGTTAGCTGCGGTGATTTTTTCTGTTTGTCCAAGAGAATTACCAGATCCAGATTCGGTCACCTCATTCAAATGCTTCTTGATTAATATTGAACCTTTGAGAGTGCATCGAGTGCTTTTTCGAACCCCATTAGACTCATCCCAAGGCTGTGACGATGAAACTTTCTTTTCTTTCACGCAAATAAGCATTTCCGCAAACAAGAAACATTCCAGTTCCTGCCAAGATTGTTTGTCTTTCCCAACTCGAATAGTTCCATACAGTCGCAATTTTCCGAATCTGCTTCTCATTAGTGTTTCGTTGATTTTGGATGGTAAAGATTATAAATATACCTGTTAAAATCAAGACCGTGCCAATTCTCAACGCGGGTTCGCAATCCCTCTGTAATTTCGTCCAAGACCTCTGGAGATTCGTAAGGATAGAACCGTGGTGCACTTTGGGCAGGAGAGGGGGGTCGGGCGTAGGTGTCTTCGGGGCGGATGTTGGGTAGTGGGGGAGCGCTACGAATGTCATCTGGGTCGGGTCGCCATTTATTGTCAGGTACCTCGATTGTGATAAGACAAGTCAAAGTTTGCTGTTGTCTGGACCTATTTAGGGTTGGAAACTCTGAACGGATGCTTACGACTGGAGCTGGTATGGGATTTCTTGCGACACTTGCTCGAGGACTCATAAGATTTGACTCCATTGCTTGCACGTCGTAGTCATGGCGGCGGGGCGGACCGCTGACTGCAGTCTCTGGATAACCAACAGATGATGGAGCATTTCCGCTATCATTTCTTTGATGTGAGGTTCTTGACGGTGGTGGATATCGGTCCATGCGCTCTCTACTTTCCCTACTATCTCTGTTGCTACCATTATCTCTGCTATTGTCTCTAGGATGGGTGTCCTGGCTGTTCGCTCTTGTTCTTGTAGTTCGAGCATTAGATTCGCGGCTGGGCGGCCGTACGGTTTGAGCTTCCCAATTTGAGGGTGTGGGGGTGGATCTCGCGGACTGATCGCTGGCCGAAACTGATCGCACAATACTACTTAGCTTCTCTGAAGGAACAACAGGAATCAGCTTTCTATTCAGGGAAGACGAACCATTTTTGAAAGTCTTACCAATGTCAAGAACATTGCCTCCTCGACTCGTATCCAGACCTAATGGCGCGTTGCAAGTTGGGCAATATTGAGCTTCACTCTCCTTGATGTATTCGTAGAAACATGCCTCATGTGAAACATGGCCACATGAAAACTGTAGTATTCGTTCCCCCCGGAGTGTGTGTTCCAATGGCTCTTCACACACAGAACATTCACTTCCAACAAACGTCCTCTCCCTCCTGTTGCGAGTTCTATCCGTGTCCAACATTCCTGTCATTCCACCACCGGCTCGCTGTTTGAGACCACGATTTGCCTTGCTGGCTAGAAATGAGGCCGAGGAAGACGACGTATTGGAGTTCCCTGGAAAGAATTCTAAAATTTTACGATTATCTGATGAAGAACAAGTATTAAGTCAGTCAATGTGAAGGTAATTTTCATGCATTAGTATGAGCGGAGGTGTGGAGTAATGGCAATTTGGAGTTTGGCTACTGCGTACCCTTTTTGGAACGGGATCCTGCAACGCAAGCTCCACCAAATGGACCCTTGACCTTGTCTTCCTCTCGCCTCCTTGATCTCTTATCCGAGTCGCTGAGTAGTCCAAGCTCATACAACCTTGAAACCTGGTCTTTTTGTTCCTCTTCGTTGCGGCTAAAGCTAGTGGGATTCCTACCAGTGTTGGAAGTGGAAGAGGTATGATGTCCCAGGAACCTTTTCGACATGAACCACTGTTCCAGAGAGTCTTATTTCAAAGCTCTGTTTAAATATAACCTTGTCCGCCCGCTTTATTTTTGGTATTTCCGCTGCTAATAAGTATCTAGTAGAATTAAGATTTACGAACAGTGTGCAAATCTTTTTCAGCACATATAATGCTGGCTTGTGAGAGTTAAAATTCGACCAAATCCTGTAAGTCCGGACCAAGGAAGAGTTGGGGTGGCGATGCTGCGAATATGCGCTGTAAGAATGTCAATCTTTTCTCGAGGGACTCTAAATTTGGGTATGGGAATGTAAGCCCGGCGAAGGACAGGACTACCAGGGCAGTTAATAGTAATCCAGAGGTGTGACGCTGTGGGAGTTTGTGAACACGCTTTTCACTTCCAGTGTGTTGATGGTTCACGGCTTAGGTCAGAATAATTGAAGAGGATCCTAGGTAGGATGGGCACTATCCGATGTAGTTTTAGATTCCGTGTTTGGTTAATGAGCTGCAGTTATGAAAAGGCGAGCTGAATGGCCAGGCCAATAGGGTATTCAATGCAAATTCAAGTCATTCGACTAGGCGCCTGGGAGCTTGCGAATTACCAGAAGGAGAGGCGAGATCTGCGAATTTGCGAATCATAAATTTGTGCGAATTGCGTACTACGGGGTAATTGACTTCATTCGGAGAGCATAGTGAAATATAATCGAGGTTTGAGTGACAGCAGGTAATGAGTAAAGAGAAAAACTTGACAGACAGTGAGACTGAAAAAGCCAAATGCGCCGTCCACTTACAGTAGTAGGTGATGGAAGCACCATATCTAGGCAGTAAAGGTAGTAAGTATAACTGTCTATAGAAGAAAAAATGGATATAAGCCGGAACTCCATTCGCCCATCCCCAACAGCTCGAATGCATGGGTGTGGGTACGTAAACGATGAACACTGTCCAGGATACCTACAGGACTGAGTGATTTCTAGGATTTCGGAGTTGGCTTCAACAAGGACATGATGGGATTGGTTCAGTGGACGGGCTGGTGATTTTTTTGGGTAGTGGGAAGTGCATGGTTGTTACTTTTCCTTAGTGCGAGGTACAGAAATAATTCATGGCAGTAACGACTTCAAGTAATAACTTTCATCATGATATGCTTATACCTCTCCATATAGAAAGGCCTCGGATATTTAACAAGCTTCTTCATTCAACCTCCGGAAAAAACATGAATCTACAAATTGAACCATATGCGACTGTTTGCATAAAACCAAGAAAGTTAAAGAAAAAGAGCTTCGAGATTGATACTCGACAAGTATTAATGCGAAGCAACTTAAGCAGTTTCTGTATGGTAGGACCTCGTTATATCGGAGATAGCTATATCGGAAATCCGTGTGTACCAAATGTCTTTCCGAAATTTTATCACTTTTGTATATGGACGGAATTTCGACATTTTAGACTATATAGAATAAATCTTTGTGATTTTAAAAGAAAAGATTTATATATTCTTTTTATAAATCTATTATATAACTAATTAATAAAACTTCAAAAGACTAGCGCTGAAATTTTAAGGCTTAAAATTGAAACTAATTAGATAAATTTTGTTGATACCTTACGGTTCGATTCTGATATACCAAAATCCCCGCTATATCGGAATTGATCAATCGAATTTTTGGGTCTGGTATAGCGAAATTTTACCGTAGTTAGCTTAGTGCTTTTTATCGCCGATAAGTCCCACATCAAAATGAAGGGGCTACAAGGTTGAATTAATTAGAACACGCCATTATTTTGAAGATTAGAAATCTTTGAGCTTCATATTCAATGTGCCGGAATCAGTCATAGACATTTTGACACCTTGATAATTTGACAGGATAAGTTCTTACTTTTCAAGTTTTGTTTCTACTTTCGTTGACTCAAGCCGAGACAAAGTACAGTAGAACAGGAACCACGGCTTTAGGCTATACCAATGGCTACATGTCTAATCTAGGCCAAAGGGTCCTATAGTATCATATTATAAGACGAACTTCGGAAATTTTACCAGAAAAGAACAATCTTGTTGGTACAGTTATGTTCTACAAAGTACTGGACATAAATCTCTTTGGTTACAATCACCATGTTACTCGGCCCCCTCATAGACTTATCCTCAATCTTCAACCCCCACCAACCCCCAGTCTCTGGTAATACATCACGACAAAAGAAAAGTTATTACCATCTCAGCTTTCTGCAGTTCTTACCAATCAAAGCTTGCATCGTAGTCTAGACACTATAATCCCTGGTCCGCGCCCGTTATCCGCCTGTTTCTCTCGGATGTTCCTGGTATGCTAAAATGCTCGCCGGGGTTCTTTTCCATCATGCATGCAGAATGATTACAGGGTGCACGATACAAGAACTCTTGCGTGTAAGCAGCCAGTGAAAGAAATCTGATCATTTCTTCTTACAGGCATTTGATGGCTGAAAAATATGGTTATATGACACTCGCACATTTCTTCGCGTTTTATGTTGACAGGAGAATAACTGTTGGAAAATCCCCATCCTACCAAACACTTCGTTCTAGTATCCTACAGTTTTTTTGTGGCCGAACTAGGAAGAAAAAGCAATCTGTCAATTTCTTCCTTCCCATGAACAGAAATGATTCGGATACGGAAGCTTTTACGTCCTTGGCTTCCGAGCAGCTGAGAATATGTTCCAGAAAATTGGAAATAGGTTCATCATTGCGCACTATCCTGTACTATTTGATTCTATTATTGATCAGGACCCATTCTTCACAGTTACCCGATGATGATGTTCAAACCGGTGGTCCGGTGGTAAGATTCTTATTAACAGCCCCCAATATGGAAATATTCGAAAGAGCTCAACCCCACAAGACGACATATGAAATAAGTTAATGTAACGATCTGCCCTATCAGAAACAGATCGACTTCTGCTACATGCGTAACTAATCAAAAGTAATTAGAGACAAAGTCGGATTTTTTGGGGGCCCTCCCAACTCCTATTCTTCCTTTAAACATCGTGTTTCCCACGCGGTTTATATCAAATGTCTCATCCCCCATATCCACTTTCGATCGTCGAAGCTACGGGATGCCGCCACTGAAATCAGGAACAGACATAAGTAATATCTGCTGTCATTATTTTTCGTGGACTTTGGAATTTGGAAGGACAGGAATGTTTTGATAATCTGTAAAGATACATGGCGTATATGCCGTATATGCCGTACACCAAAAGTCGTAGGCAACCTGCTAAAGAAGCCACAACCAATAGACTCACGATGTTTTCCACCGAGATTTTGCTCAGATGTCTTCTAGAAACCTTCGAATTATGGTCAGAGCTTTCAAATTTTGATGCCTATCAGAATTCTGTCTTGTTACCCCAAACGTCTACTGAGAATAAATTCCACTATATCGTTTGGTTGTGGATGGAATGTTGCACAATCGATCTAATCTCAATCTACTAGCTTCAAAGAAGGATTCCACAGGATTGGAATACTTGTGCGGTACCTCCGTTCTGTATTTAGACAGGTACTGTGATGTGCTTACGGCAAGTAACGTCGGCAGCTAAAATATCCCATCCTTCTCAAGTTCTAAGTTCTCAGTTATGACTTCTGTAGCGCTAACACCCGCATTTTTACAATTGTGCAGTATGCTTACAACATGAAGATGATACGAATATGGGTACTTCGTATGTATAATGATGTGCTGACAATTTTTATCCACTTACGCCGCATGTACAAGGCTCGAAATATACATTTGCGAGCGTCTCCACGCTTTCATCTCATCTAATTCGTATAGAGTATATCAGATGTTAGACGTGGTGGCTTGAGTGTTATGTGTTATCCGAACTACTCTCCTATCAGTGTCTGATGTCAGCTTCACATTGCTGCGCCGTAACGAATGATTGCAACTTGCACAGTAGCATTCTCATACATATAAAAAGAACATCCATAAGTTGTCAATCATGCAGTATTAAAACCTGGCATGTAAGAACTTTAATTGGCAGGTGAATCGAAATTGACTGCAAAAACATCATCATTCGAATTTTCAAACCACTATCGCGCTGCGATGTTACCCTTTGAGTTTTTTATCGTCCCGAATAGGAAAACACCTGACAAGTTACGAGCAGTCTGACAGTCACACAAGGAATCCTTCGCAAACCTCACCTTGAAACATTATGCAACCACTTAAATGATGCTTTCGCATCGATCTTTTGCCTAAAAGTTACCTTCTTCAAGCATGTCCTAGTGAACCACACACCTTTTGACGATGATCAATTTCTTACAGCTTGCATTTTTACACTGATGGCCACGAGTTTCTCGCGTGCTAAGCATGGTGTCTGGTTGTTTTGGTGCTCATAGGCAGAATATCATAGTTAATCATTTGTGGAGATAGTTTTGTTCGATTGGCGTTCCTTGAATTGGGATTGCTATGACATGAACTTCTCCGGCGCCGCGGGACAAAGATCAGTCGCAATGCAATTAAACTCTATAATCCATATTGTATTCTGGGTAGTATACTTCGCCACCAAGTATATCGATACGTCATGCCATGGTAACTCAATTTTCATGATTGATCTAAATCTACAGGAACGCCGCCAGGATCTGTGTGCTTCCTATTCCTGCTATGAGTTCTCGAGCAGTCCCTGATAATTTTAATGATGTCAGTGCAAATATTTCTGGTCATTCTGTCACATGAACCGTGTGCTCTCAGGGGGCGACTTACAAAACCACCTAATTCAAAGGAGTCTATCCAAATAGCTAGAATCACCACCTTGTTTTTTGTCAACGTCAATCTAATGAGCTATTTTTGTACTACTTGAAAATCTCGGTGGTATTCATCATCTGTGCATCAATGCATCCATGATTTCGAACTCCGCTGGGATTAATTTAGCCCCCGATTATTAACCTTATATTCAGCGTTTTTCAAGACTATATGAAAGTTGGACCGTTCTTTACATCAGGATCGCTGATTAGTTTCTGCCCTACGAGGTTCTGTCAGCGTCTTTTGCCTGCTAGATCAGTCGTAGATTCACGGCCATCCGAGTCTGTTGGCTCACTAATAAGCATGCCAAAGCAGAAAAGACAATTCAAGATCTTCTAATTAACCCTTCAAGCATCTAATTCTCCGTCCGTCTTCTTGATTTGAATGCTTGACCAACTAGAAATGATCTTGACCAAAACAGTGTGGAAGCTAAAACTATTGTTAGCGAATCGATTCATAACGAACTAACAAGAGCTCCAGCCTAACTGCCTAGATTTCTCATCTTTTAATATCGGTCATCATGCTGAGGCTGTCACATAATTCTTACGGCTTTCTGCAAACAATATATATGATACCTTGAATTCAACTGCATCGGTCAACTTCCCGTCCCGACGTCATTCACCCCGCGAAACTAGGATCTTCTTGCTTGAAGATTTTTCAAGCACAATATATGAGTAAGTTTAACGGGCATGGACAACAATGTATACGGTAGATACACCTTTCGATTCCAACTGTATTCATCGATTATCAATGCACACTACTGTTAATAGTCTCAATCTCGCGCCTACGCTCTGACTTACAAACAAGCCGCTAGCACGGATCACTAAATCAACAATATTGCGTATTAAGAATCGTGAAAACTCAAAATGACCTCACTCTTACCTTATATGTTAGAATCCCTAATCTCCCTTCAAGCTAAATCAGGCCGTTTTCACTGCAATAATGTAACACCCGGATTACTAGTCCGCACCAAAATCAAGCTACAATCCTCCGATTTAGTCAAGCCACAAGGCCGGGGTTCAACCGATTAAGATTCAACTGGACTGGTACTCTGAGTTCCCGTGGGCTTTTGATAACTGTTTGATAGATATTGTAACTGCATTAACTATCTGATAAGTACATGCGGAGTGTCCGTCTCCAAGAAGAACACCGCTTCCCCAATCCGCCCCTCCAACCCTCTACACATGCGCTTGAAACGCCACAAATGAACAGGGTCTGCCGTTGCTCACGCATATTTCGTGCATACATACCACTTCCCCGGTGCAATGTACGCCTCACAGTAAGTTCCAGCTTCTCAAGGTATAGCCAATGATATTATTTCCTACCACGTTTGCTGCTCTGACGATCAAGCCTGGATATTCTCAGCACTACAAGCATAACATGGACGACATTGAGCATTGATTCGACACGTCGTATATGTACACATACACCAGGCAGTAAACATCCATGCAAAATACCCGAACTCCGGGCAATTCCTGCGAGTGCCAGGACGTACATACGTACATATAGTTCGCGGAGGCAAGCGAAAGACGTAATTTTCAGCCCTAGATACCTGTATCCGGGCCTTTTATACACAAAATTCATGCAATATACCTAGCAATCGCAGTGTGGGAAATCGCCTAAATTTTTGAAGAGGGGAGGTATGAACCGAGGCTCGAGCTCTTTTTGGAGAGTACTTCAACCCTTATAAGATCTTACCAACCAAAATTGATACGTTCCACGAGGTGCCTAGATGTGTATTAAATAGTTTTTTCATGCCGTTTATCGAATGTAACCAACCTTGGTAATGTACCTAGCTACCCGTACTAAAAGTCTCACTGGAAATGCGGTACCAGTAGCAGGAGCATGTAGAATGTAGAATGTTGGACATGGACTCACGGGAAATAATAATTGCCTTCGGACATTTGCTGAATTTGGATTTTACACAAGATTATATGTTAGCGGAACTTACAAAGGCCAGATACTAGATTAGTTCGTTGAGACTGTTAAATTCGGGTCGGTGGCCGGGAACCGTACCGAACGTTTGGTAATGACAGCCCAGACCTCCTTGATGTCGTGGGAGGGAGTCGTTACCCATCGGGAAGTTGGACCATCTAATTGGTAAAGCAGGAAAGAAGCACGAAATTTTACAAAAGTACAACAGAATACAAAACCAATTTCGCTTTCTTTTGCTTTTTAGTTTCCAATTGCCGGTGGTGCATTAGTGACAGGTGCCGTGCGCCGGATGATCATTTTTTATTTCCTTTTTGGCACCGGTAGGCTGTCACTGATAATGGCGATCCTGTTCATTTAACTTCTTGGTTGGCATAAACTGAGACTGAAGTGCCTGCGTTTACCTCTAGATGCTGTCAAGGAACTCCGTTGATCTGAGTGATGACCATATAAACATAACATCGACTAAGATGTCTCAATTTACAGGACTGCCGCTATTTCTCCACCCTGTCCAAGGAAAAAGGCAAAATTGTATATCAAACGGGTCTCGCCACCTGGGGTGTGACGAGAAATTGGAATAGAGGATCAAATTCATCAACACATCGGTCATGGGGTTGGGACTGAATGTCAATCCTTACCTCCTTGCTGAAATCCCATCATCCAATTGCTCTCACAATTATGGCGGTTATCCAGCTGAAGATGGGGTATTTCTCAACCACGACGAACTCTCCCGTCGGACTTTGGATGATACAGACACTGAATGTCACCAAAAGTGCATTCCTCAAAAAATCAAGCGATCCGGCATCTCAAAAAAGCCGTATCATCTGAGACAACCGTGGATTTGAGTCATCACACAACTACCGATCATCATGATCAACTTTTGCGGCAGTTGTCTTCGTGTTGGGTATTATCATGATGACTACTCATGGAGCAGCCAAGTCTCAGGTCATCGGTTCAATGTCGCTCTCCTCTATCTGATCATCACGTCGCATCTAGCGGTAGGATTGTGATAACACGATCGTTGTTGTTTTTGGAGAGCCAAGGTTAAATGGGGCCCAAATTTTGTGATACCGTATCCATTGGAGACCAAGACATGGGGTTCCATACTCACAATTCCCCACTTCAAACAGTGGATGAAGAAGCTTTTTATGCAATCCACTTCTAAAATGGGGCCCATAGAATATTGTCCCTCTGGTTCACCTCATCGATAAATCCTCAAATTGTTCTACTCGGCCAATTCCGCCAGATAAGTTGGTGGCCTGTTCCTCGCACCTGCAATTTTGCCTAAATGGATTGTTGATATCTGCATCTGGCCTCGATACGCGAAAGCATGTGCTGCTAGGTCTTTATTGAATGCCTCTTGCATGTCTCGTTACAAACAGTCTTTGTCTCCTGCACATTCCGCTCATACTAGTAACCCCACACAGTCTCGAAGATGGGTCTGCTTATTTGACTTTGTCCAGGCACAATATTAAGATATGGGGCGAGCTCTCGGTACCAAGAAACGTTTGAAACTTTTCACATGGGTGTGGAGCTGATATCGGTATGTTATTTATTACCAGGGCCAAATGGAGCCATCATGCAGGTGCCTCAGTTTCGTGATGAAATTGGGGATAGAGTTTCAGGTCCAGATGGAGAAATTGTTTTGCAAGCGAGGCTCTGAAAATGGGGGTGTCCGCCGTGTGTGGATCCGACGGAATTTCCGATCGAACGGCGGTAAAGCCGGCAATCAGCTACCAGCCGTAGCGGTCGGTGTTCTCGGTGTTTGTGAATATTTGCGAGTTTATAGATGCTGACAGACTGACTGGGAGACTTGTCATGCAAGAATGTAAGATTTGTGAGCATAGCAGATTTATAATTGTGGTGGAAGTTCGACCCTTTACTTATTGGAAGGCTCATTTGCGGATAGATAAAAAGATCGTGCCAGTAAAACTCTTTGCTAGAGAGGGAGTGCTTCTCATTAAATGATGCTTCTATGGAAGAGGATGTATGTTGCCATAGACTGGTATCAAGATCTTCTTGAATCAAGTAAGGTTTTTGAATGGGACAAAAAGGGGTGAGTTTTGATGCTCCCACTTCTCCGACGATAAGTGTTTGACAGAGTTCTCACTCTACCTTCATTTATTGATGGAGTAACATGTTATGGAGCACGCAGCTTGCATACTAATGTTCAATCTTCGAGGATAAGACGTCAAATTACAGCGCGTTGGTGTTAGTTTCCAGACAGAAGTTTGTGCTGAATGGTGGAATTGGCAATGAGACGTTCAGTGACGCCGGAGTCGCGACGACATTTGTTCCAAACAATTTTCGGCGAAAATCCGAACTCCATCAATAAAACTTAGCATATGTATGTGTATTTGTGTTTACCAGGAATGCGATTGTTTGGTATGGGGCGCGATGCTTCGAGGAGTCGTAGAAGAAGTTGAGATATTTGGATGGAATATGTTGGCTGTGTCTGGTAGATTTGTGTCTTGGTTTGATGAAACTATTAGCATAAGCTCCCAATTGCTTTCAGACGTGCAAAAGAAGTAATATGGAACTTTTCGATCGCTTCGATCATTTTCATTCAAAAGACCATTATTCAAGTGCCACGAGCTTTTGGGCATTCATTGGGCCAGAACACGAGCTTGGTAATCACTACCTGTTAGGTGATGATTGAGATAGCCGTTGCCAATGCAGCATCAGTTTTGCCATACATAGCGTTGGGGAATCAGAGGCTGCACTGCACCACCTAGAGTAATGATACTCGCGATTCATACGTAGAAGCGTTCCTTCCTTACTTCCAGTTTGGTACAATTTTTGTTAATTTTACAACCCGCTTTACAAAACTGGTAATATCCAGCAGGTGGATCAGAAAAACAGGAGGAAACGAGCTATTCTCAGCGCTCTCAACCCTTTGATGAAATCTATTCAAAGTTTACGGAGCCGCGACGGACACTTTCACCAGCACTGTCCCGATGTTCCTTGCTCCGATTTGCTAGGGAAAGTTCTATGATCGTATAATAGACAATTTTGCTCACATCGAGATGTGCTTCCGCGTTTGCGTAAGTAGAACTCGTTCGTCTGCATTTTTGCACTCTGATGCACGATAGATCACTACCAAACAGTTTTTGATCAAGGCAAATATCCGAGGTTTATTCAAGTATTGTCCAAGGCGTACCTCGATATAATTGTTCTCTGTTCGGCCTTCAAAGGTGTATCAATGGGCAGACCTCTTTTATGGAGCAATTGAAAAATCCGCTGTCTTCATCTCTTCGAGCACAACTCGACAATTTCGTGCAAACATTCAGAGGCCACCGTGAAGCAGTTGAGAATGAAGCTCAATTGTGTCACTATATTGAAGCGAAGGAACCAAGGGAACTTGCATTAAAGGAGATACTGCGGAGCAAAGAACAACAGCGGAGTAGGTCATATCTTGGGCTGCTGTATCGCCTTGAGTAAAATTCTAATTGTGACACCAGGAAACAAACAAAGAAGAATCATAGCTGTCTGTAGATCGTTGACCAGGATATACATCGTTAAACTTTTCATCACCAATAACTTGATGATATTTGGCCGGCAATTTGATTGTGGCTTCACCGACAATACTCAGATTTTCTAGTGAACACATCAATAATCCCTCATCATCACTTGGAGCAAACTGAGCCGCCAGATTAATCCACAACGACATGCTGTGCAACAGATGTCTCATCTGAACATGGAGACCTTTCCTCTGATGTGCACAAGAAGTAGAGGGACGTGTGCTTTACCACACCGAAGCCCAAATTGTCGCGAAACAGGCAAGTGGTGCTGAAAATCAGCGCAACGTAGAAGAGGGGGAACCTCACCGTGTAGAGGCACAGGTTTTTGCTAAGTAAGCGAAAGCCGCGAAGAAGAATTGATGAGATTTTGAAACGTATCACGCCGAAGCACCATTTGCTGCCAGCGAAGAATTAGCGAGACGTCGAAAACGTGAAGCTAACCATACCGAAGCCCAGATTGCTGCTAATAAAGCCACGACCGCCAAAGATCAACGCGATTTTACAGTCGAGGAGCGCGAACCCCGTTACACTGAGGCTCAATAGCCGCTGAAAAAGCCAAGGTTGCAAAAGCTAAGGGTCAATAAAGTAAGCTGAATAGCGTATACTATTGGTTGTAGATGAAGTCGAATGGGTGTTTTGGGGAAAATGAGGCGTTAGCGCCGTTTTCTGATCATGGGAAATCAAGCAATTGGATCAATCGACAAGTCGATATTTGTTAGTACATGATGGTGTGATTTTTTATTTATGAGTAATTATTTCTCTTTTGTACCAATCATGATGAGTACACTCCTCAGACTAAAATCTTCCGGTGTCAGTAGCTTCGTACCATTGAAGCTAATATAGGGGAGACATTATATGAAAGTCTCGCTGGTTTTCAACCCTTCACCCGAATAATCTCGTCCAATTTCCTGCACAGTGCATCTTACCACCTTAAAAACTTACCCGATATACATCATATAGAACCTCATTATATCAAGTATATATCCCCTTCAGGGTACTCGATGATCTGGACTGGCAGATTAATTATAAGCTTTCAACATTTGGATGTGTAATTTGATTCAACATTTCAAATGATTTGAATGTTTCAACTGACTTCAAGAATCCAAAAGCTCTTTATAGTTGATTGCAGTCCGAAGTTTTGGACACCCCGATTCTCTTCCGAAGTATGTCAGCATCAGAATTAACATAATTGCAGATCAATATTACATCGTCACTACTTCTACGTCATGGCGAGCGAACACAAGCCCAAACCACCACAAGATGAGATTACATTATCCGCCCCATTACACTCAAATATGCCAAGTGTGTATCACCTCATTCAAGATGGCGGCCGCATTAGTGCTAACATAGTTGCAGACCAACCTGAGAATCACCACGCCGTCATGCGTCCACCTCAGATTGACAATAACGACATGTTTTTGTATGAGAGTGGGAGTAAGAATGGAGCCCTCCGCTCTATTTCCTACACTCCTCGCATTACGAGATCCAAATTAAAATTGCCACGGGTTGAACAATCCCTTACTCTCTCTTCAAATGCGCCTCAGAGACAGAGAAGCATCAAAAACCAAAAGAAAAAAGCCAGAGCTCAGCCAATTACTACTACATTTCATTATTTTATCCGCTTTCCCGTTGAGATTCGCCTCGAAATCTTCCGCTACATGTTCCCACATCCCCGGACGATATCTACTTCCAATCAACACTACCGAACTCGTGACTCATCACAAATCGAACTATTAAGGCCGCCTGTAACCTTCTACATCAATCGTGAAGCACGGAAGGAAACTCTTCGGTTTTGGTGTGTTGGTAAGGGATCCAACCACACTCTGGGTGCTTTCAACGAAATCAGTTTCAGTCCAAATTACGACCATTTTCAGTTGAAAATTTATCTATGGGATAGTGAGAGCTATGCGGAAAGTATGAGGAGATTTGAGGAGGAGAATCCAGGTTGTTTGAGTATAATAACGGAAATTACGCTTGTGGCGTCGAAACCTGGCCATATGCCCATCCTTCGTTCGAAGGTGTACGACCAGCCGAATATTTTCCACCATTTACCAAAGTTGGAGAGAGTATTTATAAGATGCGTAACCTTTAAGCCCCCGCTAATTCTCAAATTTTGGCCAGTTTCGCACGTGGCATGGATGCAGAAAGTCTGGAAACAAACTTGGAGCTCGAAAAAGAAGGTGCCAGATATTTCATATTTGACTACTTGATTGCATTAAACGATTTTAAACAATGCACAATAATTTCCACATTACCATCGGTATCCACGAGAACCACCTCCTCGTGCCAGTCCTGTGTCTGCTTCTCAAATGGATACTCCTTCAGTCAGCGGCCTCGCACACCTTGGCCAAAGCCGGCAGTGTCGTTATCAAGCGATTTGAAGACGCTGAAGCCGACAACGACAACTTTCTGGCTGTGGTTCTTGCGGCAGGCATGGATCATTCGTCCGAGGCTGAATCCATCACACACCCCAATGACTTGGCGCAGATTCACCTATTCAAGCAAATGATTAAACGCGCTGGCATTGATCCATTGTCCATAGGCTATGTTGAGTTTCCCGGAAAAGGCATTATCGCGGGGACCCCAAGGGAGATGAGGTCAGTTACTAGTGTCTTTGCTAACGGAAAGCCGAGAGACACAAGCCTCTATCTGTAAAGGCCAATGTCGGGAACGGCGGAACTGCCGCCGATATCATGGCTTTCATCAAGACCATACTAGTATTTCAAAAAAACATTACCCCTCCATAGGTTGGTATCAAGACTAAGCTGAACCCGGCTTTGCTTAAGGATGTGGATAAGAAGGTCATCATCGTCCCTTCATGGCCATACCATGAAATGGAGCAGCTATTAGAAAAGGTTGGCAACGGTGAACAATTTTGGAGCAGCTAGAGGAAATACAGCAATGGTAATGGAAGAAGCGAGACCGCGTCCAAGGATTGGCAACGACGCGCGACGTACACAAATCGTCACAATCTCGGCAAAGACACCATAATTCCTTCAAAATAACCTCGGACATCTCGTGGCTTTTATTGAATTGCGGCCACATGTCTCTATCGCTGACATGTCCTATACTTTGTCTGCACGGAAGATGCACTAAAATTACCGGGTTTTGGTGCTTGCGTCTTCCCTTAACGAGAAAATCACACTTCTTCATCCGCAAATGGAGACCGCCCTAGACTATTTGCCTAATTCTTCAAGACAAGCGTCGTTATAGGCCACAGTCTGGGTGAACATCCTGCACTGAACGCAGCAGGTGTCTTCTTTGACATTGATATTAAATACTTAGCCAAGGCGACCCGAGAAACAGTCAATTTTATTAATGGACTCAATACCGCTTGGAAATCTGCCGTTCTGTTTAAATCCACCATCTAGATAGCGATCGGTCATCATCCTTGCTGCGTCAGCTTCATCACAAAGAGATTGTCGGAAACTCGATTGGCATATCCAACACTGCACCGAGACCAAGACGATTGGACCACACACGGCAAGGCACTCATTGCTTTATAAAATGCTGGCGTAACCATACATTGGACGGAGTAGCATTTACCTTTTGAACAGGCTCTTCGACTGGTCGATATTCTGACGTATGCGTGGAATAATAAAAACTTTTGGATTTAGTATAGCGGAGACTGGAATCTGAAGAAGGGACAGGCACTGTCTGATCCCTGCTTCACCAAGGCCATAAGTCAAACTGTTAAAGGCTTCTGTACCACAAGCATACACGTAATTTGTTCGAAGAACTACACCGAATCCTTAGCCCAGATCGTGACCGAGTCGGACATGACCGACTCAGAGCTCAAGGATGTTATCGAAGGGACATGCCATGAACAATTACGGAGTTACTTCTTCTGTAAGTTTGTGATTGCATATTAATTAACTATAACACTCCTTTCTAACATCAATAGTTCCTCTACGCAGACATGGCTTTCACAGTCGCGAAACATATTCTTGAGAAAGGACTTCCAAGCTCAGCTAACATTGGTATGAACGTTGCCAACTTCGATTATCACGAACCAGTAGTCAAGCACCGCAATCCAATTGAAGCCCAATCAATCGTGGTGAGTGTCGAGGCGGATTTAAAAAAGGGCAAGCCCATATCAACACCCCCGAACAGAGCAGCGTCAAATTCCGTCGTCCATGCATTCAAAATTATAGCTAAGGAGTCAGCCATCACGTCCAAATACTAACTGATGATGCCAAAGTTGCCGATTTTGGGTTGGATTCTTTCATATCACTTATTCTATCACAGAGACTGCATGAGGAGCTCAAGCCCGAAACCCGAGACACTTTCTACTTGGATATTGACTTTTGGGGATATTAAAACTTTGCTAGGGCAGTGATAAAATTTAGTGTTTACCAGATGTTTAATGGAGATAGATATTAGAATATATATAAGAAATAGATCGAATTGTGAGGCCTTTTTCGTTTCCACACATCATTGCTGAAAAGTTGAAACTGTATGACTGACCGAATGATGGACTTCAAGGACATCCTGCGACTTAGCAAAGCTCCTTAGGCACATGTACCTTGTAACTTCAATGTTCTTTGATATATCCCACTCGCTTTCTATCCTATAACTGGTTCTATAACCCACGCGGGATGAGATGCATAGCCCGCGAGTCACATTCGAATAATACTGGGAGGCAGCCTTATGTAAAATTACCGTGCTCTTGATAAAAAACTCTGTACAGCATGCCGTGACCCAGGATTCAAGGCCTTTGTGAGATCCTAGAAAGTTTTTGGCCCCTGAGCAAGCACTCGGCTATAGATGCCATGAGCACTTCGTAAACATCACCTCTGAGCCTGTAGCTCGATGAGAAGTGAAAGATATGTTATGTATGTTATGAACAAGCGTAAAATAAAAGCAAAATTATAGAGGGGACGAGATTGATTAGCATGTCGGGTAGAGCCTATGATAGGCATTTCAGGCCCCGAACTTCAAAAACTATAGCGGTAAAAGCCCAGTAACTTATAAGCCTCCTCTCACTATCAGCACCACTTGGGAAACGCAAATTGCGAATGTAGGTTTACATTGAGGTTACATCTGCTACTAACAACGAACCTCACATTCAAATATCTGCCCATGTTTTAAAATCATCCATACTCATGAGCATTAATTAGAAGAAGGAGCTGTTTATTTAGCTCAAGCTTACTTTCAAATGTGGTATAGCATGATTGATATTTTGCCGAACGTGCTACAGGCAACGACCAAAAAAAGGAAACGTTCACTCGTGGGAAGATCAATGAGCTCTCAGATGTACTGAACTTACTTGAAGCATTTATATTGAATCACAATAATTTATACAACTTAATTGTCACTAAATTCGAATTCCTCGAAAACCAATTCAATATGGCAACAGCTCCCCTAACTCAATTCCACCCCTTCCCTTCTCTCCCCTATGAACTCCGCCTTAAGATATACAACACACTCCTCAATGAACCGCGTACCGTCAAAATAAACTGCGAAAAATCCATTATCAAGTTAAGTCGGCGTCGCTACTTAAAATCCTACACTTCAAGTACCCCCATTCCACCCCTCCTACACACCAGCCACGAATCGCGCGCCGAAGCCCTCACCCACTACCAACCACTTTTCCGCACCGAGCATTCCCCAAGCTACATCTACATAAACTTCGACACGGACACCATCAACCTCGCCGATGGAATAATGACCTACTTAGCAGGAGCAGAACTGGAAGGGATAAGAAGATTAGAGTTACAGGTTGAAGATGCGGCATATTTTGGACATTATAATTTGGAGATCTTGTCGAAGATGAGGGGGTTGCGAGAAGTGGAATTGGTGGCTAAGGGTGAGGATCGCGGTACTTGGCAACCGAGGGGACATTTTTTGAGGGGTATCATGAGGGATTTGAAGGAGTTGAGGAGAGAGAATCCGCTTTGGGATTGTCCGAGGGTAAGGCTTATGCATGCGGATTCGGGGGAGGAGTTTGCGGTTGTGGAGGGAGGTGTTTGGACGGAAGCTGATGAGGAAGATTGAATATATTGAGGTCCTTGACTCGGTCTCTAACATTCATCAGGTTTGTCTTCTTGGTAGAGAAGGCATATGCAACACAATTCTACAGGAGTCATCGTTGAAATCAACGTTCAACGTTTGAAATCTCGCATCCCATCCTATTCGCTAAGTAAGGAGAGGCGGGAATGATTTCAATGGGAACCTTGAAAGGCTAAGGAGGATATGAACGGATCAGGATGAAATAGGATGATAGGATATTCATGTGAATGTACCTTCTTTCATTCTCCTTATGTTCTGATAAATATTGTGGGAAAAGGGGAGTTGGGGGTGTTTTTCAAAAAAGTTAAGCAGGATAAGAACAAACACAGAATCAACAGGATATAGGAGCTCAAACTTTGGCCTAGGAATGCGATGGAGAGGATGAGGATGGTAGTTTCCGTATGCTATCAGACGTTTGTGTGATCTGAGTGCCGGTATCTGGTGGGCTGATGTGCTGGAAATTTATATCTTGTTCACCAGCCAAATTCACACAAGAGATTCAGTACAAAAGTACCGGCGTGGTAGCATATTTGGATGTATACAATGTCATGGTTTTCATAATTGTCTTCTCATCCCCTGGGCCTCTCATTTCTAGCTCCTCCCGTCCTTTCCATTCCTAATGTTATCTCGAGCAGCTTAATTGACGCTTTACCAAATTCGGTTAGTTTTAGAATACCCCGCGATCGATAATCTAGAATTTTATTGAGGTCATGAAATAATCTTTAATTATTTCCATCTTCAATATCCAAAGTTTGTACAACACACCCTTTTCATACGCGAAAATGACCGACTACAGCCCCGATGCTGCTCAATTTATAGCGGATAGGGCGAGAACGGATAGTCATTTAAAAGAGCTGATGAAGATTGTGGCAAGTGGCGATGCGTCTAGAGCTCAATTGGATGAATTCGACAATTGTATCAAAGAGTTCAAAAAAGAAAGGGAAAGGGAAAAGGAAAATGCTCTATTGCCGAAACCTCATCCTTATGCAGATCATCCTGCAGCGATTCCCACGCCAGATATGCCATCTAAACTTCTTTCTATTCCGAAAGGTAACATTTCAGCTTATTAATTCTTCATGCATCTACTAATAAAAATATAGAAATTCGATTAGAGATATATCGATACCTACTTCTTCCCTCAGGTTTCATTAGCATCGAACCAGGACAACCGAAAGGTGGTTGGCATGGAGATGACGAGAGCACATCGGATGATTGGACCGACGAAGATACAATCTCATTCGATGGCGACAATTCAGATATGGAGATAGAATATGATGGACCTGGTGGTATAGACGGACTGGGATCTTTATTGTGGTCAATGGTGCAACAAGATGGAGAGGATCAATCAATGGATGTTGAACCAGAGTTTCCTTCAAATCCCGAAGCAGAGTCGATTCTTAATGAAGCCAGTCAGGCAACTCCTGCAGCCGACCCTATCGAAATTGTGGACTTAGAAGACGGAGGAACAGCTCGAAGAATAGCAAATGGACAAGAAAAGTGGGAAACGGGCTCTGAGGACACCGACTTTGAAGAATATCGCATGTGTCCCGAAATTTTACGAGTTAACAAACAAATACACGAAGAAGCCTCTTCAGTATTATTCACCGAAGGCACGGTAGTCGTCAACTCTAACGATCTATTCTTTTTATCAAATAAAAGTCTGAGGTGGGGAAGCATTTATGGTTATACCCCATGGAGACACAATCCTCTCACAGCTGTCGCGAAAAGATTGCCTGGTGGCACCATACAATACGATAAAGAATATTTGGGTGGTTGGATGGAGCCTCATATATTCGCCAAATTTCAAAAGGTTCTCTTCGATTGTGCATTGGAAGATGAACATACCGAGGGCATCCAATTCTTTCTCGACATCGACACCTGGAAATTAGATTCTGAAGATGTAACCAAATTCCGCAACTATCTAGGAACCCTGACCTTCGTAAAAGACTTTGTCAAGCTTATATCAAAATCTCAAGTCATCAATAAACTCACCGTCAACTTGCTCGTCGAAATTACAGCCGATACAAAACTAGATGCCGAATCACTTGACGAAGATGATGAAGATGCAGTCAAGGAAATGGATGATAAACAAGACAAAGCAGATTTTGAGGCTAATATTCGAGCTACGGAATTATTCATGGATACCAACATGTTCAAACCTTTAAAGCAATTGAAAAATGTGAGGAGATTCGAATTTCGATTTGGTTTTGCCGATTTCGTTCCTCCGGTCGATTATGTACCGGCGGAAAAGTATCAGAATATGATAAGGAAGATGAAGAAGTTAGTTGAGGGAAACTTTAAAGAGCCGGAGGAACCTACGAGAGGAGGTCTTAGAAGTCAAGGGAGCATTACACAGCATGAATATTTTTAGAGGGTTGAAAATGGAGAATGATAAATGTATAGAGAGTGGTGATTAGATATTTGTGGAGGTTTCTGTAGGAGATGGCTTGGAGTACTATATGTCTGTAGCTACTCGTCCTCGTATATTGTTGTATCATGAGTCATATAGTCATTTGAGGAGAACGAGAGCGAGAGCGAGAGCGAGAGCGGGAACTACAATGTACGATTACATGATTATAAGATCATATGTGTAAATGCAAATCACACTAATTCAAGCTTTTTCTCCCTTTGGCCAAATCGGTTTAGAATTTATAGAGTTTAGAGTTTGGAATTTAGAATAGGTTTTTCTCTCGCGGGTAGGAAAGTACTCTTCCCTTTTAATCATTTGTAATTTGAAATTTGAAATGCTGGTGGAATTCGAAGAATGGGGAGAAATGAGTTATTCCTTTACTTGTATTTTACTCTATTCTTGGGGGAAGGGGGAGGGGGGATCATCATCCTCTACTTCCGTAAATAAACCACACAAAGGTTTTTCTTAATTTTTTTTTTCGAGGATATCCATAAGATAGATACCTCTTAGTAAAAAGTTAAAGATAAAGTAAAGTAAAATGAATCATAAAACGCAGGTGTTAATATCATTTATGGTATCTTCATCCTATCTATCTATCTCTCTATCCATCCTATCTATCCATCTATTCATTCCTGTTTCCATTCCTCTACCTATTCCCTCTCAAACATTCATCTCCAGTTTCATTTTACCACCCCTCCCCACCTCAATCCACACAATGTATTCCTATTCAAAAGACAACACAGTGCTTCTCCACTATTTTGATTTCTCTAATATAATTCGCAACGCTTGATACAACAAATCTACACATTGATGTACAATACATTAAAATCATTTCTTCCACTCCTTTCATTTCTAATCATCTCCAATATCTTCAGCTTTGTCAACATCTTCATCTTCATCATCATCAGTATCATCATCCCCATCTGTCACAACCAGCAAACAAGGTTCTCTCGAATGCCAAATCCTTCTCTCCTTAGCCCCCAACATCGTATCCATCAAATTATTGGTATCAGCTCTAAGTCTCCCACCCTCTTTAATAGGCACCTCCTCTTTCACCGGCTCAACTAATCTCACTTCTTCAATCGAAGCACTAAGTTCGAATTCGCCTCTACAAAGTGGTGTCATACCGATATTAACTTCGATTTGTTCATTCCCAGGGATTTGTGAGAGAGTTTGTTGCAGCACACCATTCCAAACGAACTTCTTGGATAGATCGAGAGTTTGAGTGAGTGAATGGTTACGAATGGATGGTTGGAGACGAAGAAGAGGGTGAATGGGTTTGGAAGACCGATTGCTAATTCGAATTGTGATCGAAGAGAATGTATCGGTATGGATGTCGTATTTGGGGCCTGGCTTATCATTGATTGAGATATCAATCGAAATATCCTCAATTCTGATAACGTCAATGACACGTTGACTTAGACGGAGACCGCGTAATTCTATATTGCCTTTACGATGAACACCAGAGCGCGTCTCCCAAGTTCCTTGAAGAATTTTCAAGATTTCTTCACGGTACCAGAACGATTCTCGAGTAGCTCGTTCTGAATCTGCCGATATTCGGCCTGCACTTACAACAAATTGTCGTTGTCGTAAGGGATCAAGAGCTGGGATGGAGGCTGTTGGGTTTTCTAGATATATCCGAGGAATAGGAAACATTATACGAGACGTATTACCTGGGAATACTTCCTCTTCGATTTTCCCCCCTTTCTCAATATCTATCGAGACATGGATACTGCTCGGCCACGCATTTCGAAGATCAAGAATTAGTAAACAATGATCTTGAGGTGTGAAATCTTTTGTTGCGACAGTGCCATCGATTTTGGACCACAAAGATACGGGCAAGTTTCCAGTAAATGGCATAACATCCATCCGAGCCAGCTCTATGCTCGCATTTACAGTGATTATAAGCGGTAGACTCACTTGACGAGTATGAAACCCATTTTCTACCTCTAATTGAGGAACGCCGAGATGAGCATAGTCAACCAGAATAGTAGCACTTGTGAGACCAGGCTTTCCCAATATTTCAATCTCAAAAGTAGCTGTTCCACCAGGTTCAATATATGGCTTCTCATCAGGCTTTGGAATGTATCGAAGTGCTTGTTTCCGTGCCAAAATTAATTCGTATTCGTACAGCTCTGCTGGTGATGCTTCGCGATTACTCATTGCTGTTTGTAACGGCGCCTGAGTTGAATCTTTAAAGGAAAAGAGAAGTAAATCTACGGGTGTCTCTTTTGAAAGGTTCTCTAGTGTGATAGAGAATCTTTGGCGTTCCCCTTCTAATACCATCAACGCAGATTGTGAAAGATTAGTAGACTTTATCGCAACTATAGGTTGTTTGTCAATGACATTTAATCCTACGGTTGTTGGCAGAGGAGGTATGACGCCCCAAGGTACTGCATTTGATGACGTTGAGCCAAAGCTTGTAGGACGAGTCTTCTGGCCGAATATCTTTGCTACACCAATGGACTTGATTTTGACATCACCTTGTGGTGACCATGAATCCGGAAATATAGGGAATCGCCGTTCTCGGCATCCCCTTACTTTAACAATGCAGCCAGTAATTTTCAAGGACCCAGGGTCTTTGGGTGTCCCTAATATAGTGAGAATATGTGTTCGGTAAGGACCGATAACTGTCTTTTGTACGGCAGATTCAAAACCCGCACCATCAGAATCGAGCTTGATACTTTCTATTTCCACATCGAATTCATACGGATTCTGCAAAGTAACCTTAAAGACAGCTCCCTCACCAGCAACCATGATATGATCAACAATAGAAGCATTTAGTGGGCGTAAGAAAGGATTGTAAATAAAAGGATTTATCTCCCTGGCGGTAGCAATAGTCACGCCGTCAGGGAGTTCTCCACGGGTGTGAGGAATTGGGGTTCTCGATTGAGGTAGAGGTTCAAGCTCAACTCCTCGAACCAGAAATTCATCCCAATACTCTGCTGTAAGCTCATTGACTCCTAAATTCCTCGCAGCTCCAAGCGTCCGAGTAATGTTAGTCATCAGTCGAATCTGTTCCTCGCGACTCATATTTGGTGATGCATCTTCACTCCGTGGTCCCGGAGCTACACCACTGCCAGCAGTTCTTAATAAATCCGCAGTGAATTTCAAGACGCCTTGAAAGTCCGGCAGTGCTTCAGAAAGATTGATACATGATCTTAAAATCTCCATTTTCAGAGCTTGACTTCCGAAAGAGCGGATAGAAGCATTATCGAGTATCCTCAGAATGGTAGCTTCATCTGAATCATCAAATGCTTCTTCTGTAATATCTCTTGAAGCTACCACTCCATACGTTTGACCTAATAGTGCGAGGAATGAGTCTACGCCATTCTCCATATCACCTTCACCAAGTTCCAGAGCTCCGGCACCGTTAGTGTTCCCATTCGCACTCAGAGCTGCTAATCCTGCAGCTGGATGAACCCCCATCTCGGCTGCTCCTCTGAGACGAGCTTGAACGAGGGCTGGGACCAACACTGAAACCAATTCACGAATTACCATAGCCTTTTTTCTATGGTATCCCATTGATCCAAGAACTGAAGCTATGCCACTCAGTATTATTATGCGGTCCACGACTACGATATTTTCAGAGGATGAATATACAGGAAATGCTCTTAGGATGGTTTTCAGAATTTCCCCACGAGTAGGCTGTATGTTCAAACGAGGCGTCGCGAGATTCGGGGCTTTTTGAAAAGGAGTTCCGAGCACAATTAGTTGTAAAACTTCATCACTTATGTGGCCACCACCTGTATGTATAGCGGAAGAAAGTTTTGCATAGCGAATGACAGTTTCGGAAAATGGGTATTGCGGCATAGCCTCCCCATTATTATTCGCGGCACGGGTATAGAGATTTAGGATTCTGTCCAATAGTTCTGGAAGCAGAACTGCCAAGTTTTGTAACGAAACTAGACGGTTGCTTGCGGGACTCCTTGGCTCCAAAACAGTCGTTAAGGACGGTGCTTTCTCTGCGGAAACATAACAAATTGGCGGAACTTGAAAGTCCAGTCCAGTCCAGGCAAGCATGAGCATACTGACAAGAATATTATCAAGGGCCTTTGCATGCCACAAATGATCAAGATTTGCTTTCGCGATAGCGGCACTTTCGACCAGCTCGCGTAATGCATCATTCCACCGTCCCGCGCACATATACATAGATCCAATGACAATGCCAATACGGCTTTTCCCTTTGTTTCTTGATCTTTCGCTAGTGCTCCCCGATCCGAACCCTACGATTGAAACTCGATCTCTGCTGCTGTCCCTGTTCGCTGTGTTACTCGGAGTGCCAAGTCGAGATGGTAAGTTTTTCAGTGTGAGCGAATTTTCTCCAATTATATTATCGAAGGTTGGTGGCGAGTCAGAACGAAGACCGCTTGCAGGGCTACCAGAACGACCTAGAGGTGAAGAAGTGCCAGAATCCGAAGCTGCGGATCGAAGGACTGGCATTGACATGCGATAGTTGCTACGATCAATGGCCCCCGCGGGAGAAGAAGATCCAGAGTCTTGTTGGGAAACTGAAAGTTGAGAATTCCGTCTTGAGGACCCATCTGGCGAGCCTCCACCCCAAGACCCTCCATTAAACGGCCTGTTCCCTGATTGAGCTGGCGACTCTATTGTACTCAGGCCTTGGAGTGACTTTGCGAGTGTCGTCATCTCTGCAAGCAGCAAGGCAGATATATCGCACATAACGGTTTTCATCGTCGTTATACCACAGTCGGCCGGTGGAGGTACTGGGACTAAGCCTTCTGGTAAAGGTGTAGCAGACTTGTCATGTGAATGGTCGAACAATAATACTTGGTGAACCAGCGCCTTAGGATATCTGTCTCTCAAGTCTTCCAAATCTTGATATAAATCCCGCACATTTTGATCCAAACGCGATACTCCACTACCATTAGCACTCTTCCTCGACGTGCCTTTGTAAGATATATGTTCAAGCTCGGCACCATCTGCGAGTGCTATAATAACGAGTGGCTCTCTGTACAGTTCAAAGGGGGATAATGCGAGGTGGGTAGGGGGCGGATAATGTGTCGTAAGATCATAAACAATCATTCCCAGAGGAAAGGCCAATGGGGAGAACATATCTGCCAATCGTCAGCTCTGCCAGAGGCTCATCAAGGTAGAGCTTAGTCCTCACTTCTATGGGGACGTCCATCTGGACTAATATCTCCCAAACGTACAACATTGTGAGGTTGTAACCTTTCTACGAAGCTCAGAAATCTTGCGCGTTTGATTTGCCCAATTGGTAACAGCACAACTCGTACTCTCGCAGGAGCAACGGGCGACAGCTGATCGAGCATTGTGAGAACATTTGGATGCAATGCGCCTAGCTAGGTAGAGCTCGAGTTCGTGATGCGATGATGGTACTACCGGTTCGAGACGAGATACATGACTGTTAGGGATAATAAATTAAATGTCCAGAACTTGCAGGACAATAAAACAGTAAGATATCATCGATAATGAATTTATTCCAAAGCTCTCTACTTTGAGACGATGATGGGATAGATCGTCCCCTGTTATACGTTGACCATTTTGCATGATTGGTAATAGTTGAAGTCTCCTAGCTGCGGTACTTTCCGGGCTAGATTCTTAACTTCACTTCACCTCATCTCACTTCAATATGTCACTCTATTCAGGTTCAATTACATTCATTAGCCGGTTGGACCTCACCTCAACCACTATCTAAACTCCGAGGTCGTATAAGTGGTACACTTACTCAATCTCACTCACTTGAGATTTATCCCAATTCACAGACAAGCTTCTTGCCCCTGGAGTCTAAACAGTTAATACATGGTCTTCCTCTGGCTCCATTACAGGAGACATCCGAGTATCCTAATAGTGTGATGAAAGCTAGCGGGTTACTTTGAATGTTAGCTATCATATGTGCAAGCTGCTGGTTATATTCCTTCTGCTCACAAAGTACTAGTTGCGCTGCATGTCATGTAGGCTGTTCCCTTGTGAGATGAATTCTTTTGCTTCGGACTATGTACAATTTAACATCTCCCCGATGATCTGAAATTGATACATCTTATAAGCAACCTTAATATCGCCGGATGTCCTCTACCTAGCAAAGCCACTTTAATGCCCATCAGCCATGCAAACATGTCTCATTACCACTTCTTCCGCTTCTTTGGAGATACTTTGACAGTAACCTTCAAAGAATATATCAGCCGTCAAATCATGATGATTTAACCCGGGGGACTTACATCGGGATAGACGCAGTTTGCATTACTTGTCGCACAAGCGGAGCATCTGGGCAAACCTCTGTCACACCCAACGTGCCTTTCATAACAGTTGACGCAAGCGCGGACCGACGCAGTTGTCACCGCTAAAGTTGCTCGAGGTGTTGGTGCAGGTGCGTGCGGTCTGTGAGAAGGAGCAATATAATGTTCACTTCCTCCTGAAGAGAATGGTTCGCCGGCCTCAAGATCATCCACATCGACGTCAATGATCGTCGAAAGACTTCCAGATCTGCCTCTTGGCACAGTGTCGTCATGAGAGTCCTCCCTCCAATACTCAAGAAGAGACATACGACCGTTAATTCTCTTCCCCTCCATTTGACCTGCAAGCCGATTGATAGTATCAACAACTGGTGGGAACTCTACTTGCTTTGGGCGATTGTCAATTGCATTCGTGACGTGCTTGGGGTGTGGATTGATCTCATCGCTTGGTTCCATGTACTTTCGAATTAGTTCGTCTTGTTGTGCAGGAGCTTTATTCTTTCCAGCCGTGCGTTTCATCCTCAGTTGTCTGTTTCCGGGGACCCCATGCGCACACTGGCCGGCAATCCATTCTTCTTCCTCTTGAAGCAAACATTGTGAGACCCATGTCGATCTGAAATCGATGCATTCGCTATGCTCAACTCTTCTATGAACTTCGTGGATGCTGCCTATAACTCCGCTATTATTGAAGGTGAGGAATGGAGGTTGTGTAGTACACCTGATCACGCGATCCTCCGCGACATCAAGGCGCCCGAAATTGCCGGAAGAAGTTGTGCTGGCTCCATTTATGGATTTAAGCTTGCTGGTGTCAATAGGTTTTGATTTTGTTCTACCCATGGTTATAATAGTAGCTGGTGCGAAGGAAAATTTGGAAGTTGTAAATTGGTGGATGGTGTGGGTGGTGGTTCTTGGGTGGTTGTTTACAAAAGTTCCAGTCTCTCAATCCATGAATTAGCCGAAGCAAACCGTAATCGTGATCATTTTCAAATGGAAATGAGAGGTTTCCAAGGTTATTAGTATCATCCATTTCATCTGATAGTGAATTTACTATATTTTCATCTTTGATTTCTAGCAGTCTCCAATACAGTAACTCTACACACACACACCTTGGAGCTTGAATGCAGCTAGCATGTTGAAATGATTTTAGAGGGGTAACAAAGACTATGTGATGAAAGCAAGTGCTTTATATAATGATATCTAGTCTTTACATAATTTGGCTAGCTGAATCTTTGTGTTAGTTTGACTATTTAGCCAAATTTAATATTAGAAAGCATCATGTTTAATAAATTGTACATGAACTTCTACTACAACAACGGTCTTATTTACATCAGTCAGTCTATTGCATATATACTTTTCATCGGAAAAGTGTTCTTTCTACAGCGGCTATCATTTTTGAGGTTTATATTCCTTTCCTATTAAAGTCTGGGATTAAGTTGCTCAAACTTGTTGAGCTGATTTATCACTGGAACACAAAGCAGTCAACCCATAGACGATTCAGCTTTCACAAATGAACTTTGTTGTCCATCTCTATTTTATTTTTCCAAGATAGGAGATGACATACTCCCCTGCACCAGTTCCATATGCACCGAATGATCTACCAGCTGCATCCAGGCTACATAATTAAACATTTGATGGATGAGTTGGCGCAGAAGAAAAGAATATAGACCGCAAAATGAGTTTTAGTTGGCTGATACATTCACTTCTAGAGATTTTAGATATCGTTATTCTAATTAGTTTAGGTTAGCATGTGAGAGATCACAAGTGTGCCTTTTGCGAGTGAATGAGAGAACCTGCCAAAGTGAAGTGAGTGATACGATGTGTTCTAACTCTATTGGGAATTTGAAGGGCACGCATCTAAATCCATTATATTCAATATCTGATATCTAAATCCAGCTTGGAGTCCAACAATGCTCGTATCGCTTGTCTTAAGGAGAGCCTCTATCATCCTTATAGTCATCCTGGATATACTTACGCCTGGATATACTTAGCTTGTTACAACAAATTTCCATCACTGGTCACTCTTTTCCTTGTGAAGGACGATTTATATATAAATGATATCATTTGTTGTATTATGCTAGTACAATGGCATTACATTATGATTATCACATTAGGGTCTTAAGTTCATCAACGCTCACCATATTACCAATACTATTAATTAAATTGTGTTTTATTTTTTAATTGTTTTTATATTTATATGTTATTCATAGATCTATCTTGATTTATCTCCAAAGTAGGAAAACTCGTCAAATTCGAATCACTTAGCAAGCGCCAGCGCTTTCAAGGAGTGAAAAAGGAAAGTACCCAGTCAAAAAAAATCAATCCTAGAGTCGCTTCGTGATTGATCCCATTACTGACTTACCGAATGACTTGACTTTCTCACTCTTGCTCTGCTTTTCCTTGGGGAGATTGGATTGTCTGGCCGGAGGTTCCACCTCCTCCAATTCAAAAACTAACGCCCCAGCCCTTTCTTGCGGGTAATGATACCAGGCATAAATCTTCTTTACCTGCTTGCCCAAAGTCTGCGCATGATCCGCGCACATTCTGACCACAGTCCTTCCGTTCGCGGTCCCAAGCAACATCTTGAACTCATCACTACATATGTTATTGTCACCCGATGTGATACTATAGCTAATTTTTGCCTTCTTACCCGCAAGTAATGACACTGGCGAAATACCTTGGGACACCAGTACATCTTGGATCGTCCAAAGAGTTCCCTGATTGATGATATTATCAATGATAACATACTTCAACTTTCTAACATGTGACTCACCCGGGTTCCTAGTCAAGTGCACAGTGCATGCATCGCGCCAAGCTTGATACATGAGTTCACTACTATACAGACGCGCATTATCTGTATCAGGATCCCAATCAGCCTTTACATCCTGGTATTTTACGATCATTGTCCCCGTTTTCACAGATACATTAATTTCGGCTATACAGCCAGAAGTCTCCGCAAGATTCATACCTGCCTTCTCCGTTTCATCAAATATTCTAGTGCAGAAATTGTATTCAGACCAATGGTCTCCTGGCCCATCAAGCTGCAGTTCTGGATCGGAGAAGATAAAGCCCATGGCGTCCTCCTCCTGGCATTCTGGGGTTTCTTTTCCGTGGCCTCCGGGGTTGTTCACGTAGCGGATATTCCAGTCGGGATACTGAATGTCTCTGCGTGGGTCCATGTTGAGGGCAGTTTGGTTGGCGAGGAGCACGGCATTACCGCGTTCAAGGTACCTCTCTGGTGCTAAAACTTCACTCAAACCTTTCATTCGATTTACTGCCTTGAGGCGAGCTGGTCGATCAATTTTGTCCATTTTGCAGAAGTTGACTTACTGTTTTAAGGTAGACTTACTTTTCTTAAACTTGATGGGTTCCAAGTACAGGATTCTTTTAGATGTTTTGTTTCGATGTAAATGCAGGATGATGAAACAAATCAACAATAGGATTATAAATAGTTTTCATCAGGGTGAATTTGATGTTGTTTAGCAATTATTTAGCAGTTGTTTTGTAAAAAAAAATATAACTCCAGGTGTGGTCTCGCTTAGCTATTGTTTCGATGTTGTTTTTTAGTCCTGGGAATTAAATTGCCGAAACAAAATCTCCTTCTTTCTATGACAGGATGATGGGTTTCTAAAGAAAGAAATGAAAATTAGTATTATAGTGTACAAAGTTTTTACCAGGATACTAATTTATATGATATTGAATACAACGAACTGGATTTATATCAGGAAGATGGGTTTCCTAAACAAAGAAGAGAGAAGCGAGCTTACATTAGAGATTATTATATTATATTAACTCTTTTTGAATCTATCTGTCAAATCATACCATGTCATTTGTCATGATCTCACAATCAGATCAAAATTGTAAGTTAGCTTTCATAGACAAAAGAGAACAACAATATAATAATAATTTTACTCTACTCGCAAAACCCAAACTCCAATCATCCCCTATCAGCCATGAGCCTCGCGTTACTTATTGAAACACGAAAAACCTCACTCCCATGATTAGCCCTAACATTTCACAAAGATCGGGAGTTTCCAAGGTTCCAGACATGAATATTAGATGGGAAATCGTGAGGATGACGACAACGATATTGTTGATGGACTATACCTAGTAGTAATCCCTAAAAATAAATATATTCAACAATCAACCTCCATTCCAAAGCTATATAGCATCACATATTGAATAGGTATGATTCATATCCGCCAGCTAGCTAGCTAGCTAGATTAGAGAGCCAGAGATTCTATATAGATTCTCTACTTCTATAAAAGTTAGCTCCTCAGTAATCGGGAGACTGAGTCTGGGCACTTGTATATTATCGATAACACAATAATAGAAAACCATAACTAAAATCACTTTGTAGTATTACCATCCTCTCTTATTTGTTTCTTAAGTATCAAAATCTCCTTTTGATTTTGATAACCTCTACAACCTTCTTTCCTTCCCCTTCCTTTCTTTCTATCCCCTCCCCATTCTATCCGTCATCCGTTCTCTTCTATATTTAACTTCTTAACCTCCTCCATCCTCTATATATCATTCATCATTTACCCTCCATTATCTAAACCAATCAATCAACCAACCAACCAACCAAATAAATCAATAATATATTCCGCCATACAAAAAATCTAGCACCCCTGTTTCACAACCCCAAAACAAGTAAATATAACACAAAAAACAAATTCCATAACACCAACCACTCCTACCCATCACATCTCATCTCATCTTATCTCATAATCTCAACCTTGTAAAACCCCCCCCTGTCTAATATCTAAATTATTTGGCTTATCTATATACTTATATACTTATACACTTATCCTTACACATCAAATCACATCAAATCATATCAAATCATATCAAATCATATCAAATCATATCAAATCATATCAAATCATATCAAATCATATCAAATCATATCAAATCAAACAATTAATTTTAAAAATTAATTTGAATATAATAATCAAATAATTCTAGTTTCCCGGAAATTCCATACACATTGAGATATCCAAAACTCGTACAAAGAAATACCAGTATCCAATTCAGATCCCGAACATCAATATCAACATCCCACACCTCCACACCCTCTCATAGACAACATCCTACCATCACCACTCCTCAAATCTCATCCTCCTCATCATCAAAATCCTCCCTATCCTCCGCCCCCATCTCATAAAGAATCTTCCCCCCATTCCCAATCCCCCCCTCCTTCTGCGCATCAAAATACGGCAGAACAACATTCTCCCTATCCCTCTTCTGTTTCTCCGTCAAGCCCAGATTAAACGTAACATCACCCTCCATCCCCTCATCCTCTCCTTTCGCCATCGAATTATCCCCAATTTCCGGCGCTGCAAAAGCTGGATGTTCATCGAGTAGTTGAATGGTACCGAGATCTTTAGTCGTGGGAGAAATTGTATGATGTGGAGGTGGTGTATAGATAAAGGTTTCGCGAGTGCCTCGACCGGATTTCCGCCGCATTTCGAGCGTTAGGACGATTTCTCCTTTTTTGGCATCGGGTGTATGACCATTTCCAAATCCCTTGATTACGCCTTCTTTTCCTTCTGCAATGCCAAATTCGGGTTCTCGAGCGGATTTATCGCTTGCGCGTTTGCGGGCGAGTTCGTGGGTGAAGTTGTGGGGTGAGAGGATGGCGGTGGCGAGGAAGAGGAGGGTTGTTAGGGGGGTCGGGGTGTAGGGGTTTACGTTTGTGGATGAAGGTGGAACGGGAATGTCGAGGTGATAGGTGCAGAGGAGGGATATAGTTGGATGGATTATGAGGGAGGAGAGGAAGGGGGAGAGATGATTTGGGTGGGTTGTAAGGGGATGAAGATTATCGATTATGAGGAGGGTTTCTGGGTTTTGTTAGCTATATATTTACCTGGTATCCACGGGGAACAAGAGAAGAACATACTTTGCTGAGATGCCGATGGAAGAGTTGTAGGTGAAGGTAAATGCGCAACGATCTCTCGACGAAGCTGTGAAAGTGGTTTACCATGTGCTGAGACAAAAACATCCGGGGTAAAGGGTAATCGTTTCTGAAGAGTAGAGAATGAAATAAAGATGACCTTCGATTTTGAGATCTATAAAAATGAATCAGTATAACAATAGACCAGCAAGGAAACTCGATTCCAATAAATCAACATCTAAAAGCAATACATCGATAACAAATGACATCGAACTCAATTCACGTGATCGTACACAAACACAAATTTTCCACCTTCGAACGAGAACTACTCGCACCACCCACCCACCATGCATATCCTCCTCCGCCAAAGTTCCTAATCCTCACCATCCCTCCAACAAACCCCCAGAAAACAAAAACAAAATGTCAAAAAATAACCCACCAAAGCCCTCCTCCAAAACTCCCTAACAATTAACCTTCCACTCTGCTCCAACGAATCCAATATCAACGTAAACGGACTCGCTCCATCTCTGAGATTCAATAGTTTTTGAAAAAGTAACGTGTTATGTGTTCTTCTTTGTTGAAGTGGTGAGGGCGCCATTGTTGTTTTTATTTGGTGTTTCGTGGGATGTAGAAGATATAAAAAGGATGGATGAGATTTATGATGTAAGAGGTACGATGAGTCTTGTGTGGCGGGGCGGAATAACTAGAATTGATAGCAAGTGCTAGTGGAGCGGGAGGAAAGATTTTTTGATTTTAGGGTTGGTGGGGGCGGGGTAAATTTTAGTTTTGGGTTTTCGGATTTTGTAAATCGGGACGTCTTAATAAAAGGAGATATATTTCACTCATTAGCATTTACACATATTTAATATCGGCATCTTATTTCCCTCACTCAAATAAAAACAGATATCGAAAATCGAAAATCAGGAAGGAAATAATGATCACGTGATCATCATACTCTCTCCCATAAATTCCATCCTCGTTCTTGAACTAGGCGAACAGATTTCGTCGATTCCAATCTGAATATATCTAGTCAATAACATCTCAAATTGTATTAAGAAGGCTCAATAATTCTGCCCATATAACTTAATCAATACTAACTCAATGGGTACTTTTTATAGGACTTGCCTCACCGGGAGTTTTTCCTTCTACGATCTCAACTCCCACTCCCATAACATTCTCTAAGCTGCGTACACAATAAATATAACACAATATAATATCACATCATTACGCTTCAAAGAAGAAGCTACACAAATCACCAAAAATTCTATACACAAGCAATAAATACTTAGTGTTCAAATATATAGATATATAGAACTGATTCATTTCCACAAACCTCCCTAATCTAATTACCACCTATCACTTTACCTAACAAGCAGCTATGGCATGGCGAAGCTATATGATCATGCCAAACAACTTTATCATCTGCTCACAATGACTTTTCATCTCATTCCATTCTATTCGATTTCATCCCATCACTCCAAAACTCCACGCCAAATGCATATTAATCCATCCATCCATGTGTCCATCCATCCATCAATTCATTACTATATTTCTCAAGGAAATGTATTCTATTTCACCCGAGTACATTCCCCTTCCACATTCCACTTCCCCCATTTCCTCTTTCCTCCTTCCTCCCGCTTAACTCTGCCACATATACTCACTCAACTGCAACATACACTCACCCATTCCCCTCTTCGCAACCGTCGTAATACCCCTCTCATTACTACCCAACGGTTCACTAAAAAACAACTCCACCAACGCCTTCAACTCATCATAGCTAAACTTCACTTCATCATCCGCAGGCGCAGCAGTAGCCGCTTCATTTCCACCTCCACCTCCACTTGCACCACCCTTCTCCTTCGCCCACCCAACAATACCCTCAGGTCCCTCTTCAAATAGTCCCCAATACCTGCTACTCCTCACAAGTCCTACTCCATCCTCTACCCCCTTCAAATTTTGCTGTAGCACTAGTACATTCAATCTCATTCTCTTTCCTCCCTCTTTATTAATTTTCTGTATCTTGCTCGCATTATCAATCATAAAAGTATCAATTAACAGCCCCAATCCTTTCCTTATATAATTGATTTCTTTTTCTCTCAAGAACTTCACTATCGTTTCATCGTAGGCTACTAAATCCGCGTTTAGTGATAGGATAGTTGGATCTGGCTCTGAGACTGGTTGAGAGAGAATATATGGGTAGGGATTTGAGCCCGAGGAAATTGAGAGAACACGCGCTAGGGAGTGTAGAATTTGAATACGTGTTTCCATGTGAAGCGTCAGAAGGACGGTAGCAGCTAGTTCTTGGTATGAGGAAACAATTGAGTCGAATGCGCTAAATATATCACATTAGCCATGTACCAAATCTATCATATAAGAGAATAACTTACACAACGGTTTCTTGCGTCATAGGAAGATAAACCATGTTCTGTTCATCCTGCCCTCTCGGATCATTCAGCAGAGTCCAACGTCTATGCGGTGGTTTCTGCATTGATTGTGTACGAGATGAATCTGCATCATTCCTCGTAATATGTCTTAATTGTCCAATCTTGATAGCTAACCATTTCATACTAGTGTATAAAACACAAAGAGATGAAATAGTTTCACGATCTGAGATGATATCATCCATCTGAAGAGGATTCTCATTTGTCTGTAGAATCAAAAGACCAGTTTCCTTGTCCAATAATTGACGATCGACTGCTTCACTTGCCCAAATTTTCTGCATAGTATCATGGATATCGCCAGGCTCACTGGCAAGTAGTGCAGATAGCTTAAGTGTTGAGCCTTCGGAATCACTAACTCGAGATACGAGTGATTTGAACCAGTCATAACATCTATCATAGTATCTCATCATTTGCGTGATGATAAGTTGACTCAATGCTTGATCGTGGGGAATTGTGTCCAACATTCTACAAAATGCTGTAATCAAATTAAAGAAAGCTGCCGTGCCTTTAAAGACAGGTCGTCTCGATACCCTTGCCCATTGTGCATCTTGTTGGAATGCATCAGTCTCCTCAAAGACCGAATCACTAAGTTTACCGAGTGTTTCATCAAGTTGAGGTAGAAAGACATTGACAAGAAAGTTGTCCAAGAACGATGTCAAAGTACTTGTGACTAAGTCCGAACCAGGCGGGACAATGGCTTTCAATCTTTGTAAGAAGCTCAATGTAGGAGGTAACAACAAGCTCATGTTAAACACACTCGGCTCTACCAAAGACTTATGCGTTCCCATACCACCAGTTTTAGCATCAAAAGCCGAACCAGTCAATCGTTTTGCTCCATTTCTTCCAACCGAACTCTCTAGGAAAGACTTCGCTTTCTTACTATCGGCACCTGATTTCCTTGAGCTCGACATGAGACCCGGTACAGCAGCTCTGATGATGTTCTCCAGCTCGTCATATTCAGTTGTCATATGAACAGACTTAGCATCCGCATCCGAAAACTTAAATAGCTTCTCTAGCTTAGACGACTTGGAAGCACCAGGTCGAGGAGAATCAAATTGGTATACATCCGCATCTGTGGTAACATAATTATGTAACAGAGAGCGAATTTCATTCTGGTATAGATTCCAGAGTTCTCTGAAACCACCAAGAAGTACAGTCGAATTCCTCATACCTTCTCTCTTTATAATAGCTTTTACCACATCATAGAAAACACGATGACCTTCTGCAATAGCCTCGAATTTTGCGTATAATGTCCAAAGTAGATCATAGATAACATCTGTACGAATCGTATTCTCACGACTAGAGAATGTTTGACTTCCTTGTGTAGATGCGAACCCACCACGTAAAGAGCTTGGGTGCTTTTGATCAACTTCGCTGTTAGTTTCATTGACGATGCCAAATAGCTCAACTGGAAGTCTCTGTTTGATGGTATTAACAGCAATATCCAGACGACCGAGCTTATTCAATGCTTCCGTCAGCAATTCCACATAATAGAAAGTGTCTGCCTCCGGATTCCTCGACGCATCTTCTACCATCGGCTCAGCCAAATCCATGCTGTCAAGTACCTCGAAAAATGGCCTCACACCATTTGGATTCTCGAATTTCTCCTTCGCAACACCACCTTGAGCCTTTGCCAACATCTGCCATCTTTCCTGACAATAAGGCGACTTTAAATATAAATGATCATGAAGTTCCTCAATCAATATATCCGTCAAAGCCGTTTCCTGATTTGCAAGATAAGTCCTCAGTTCACTCAAAGCCCCAATATCATCCAACTCCGGGGATCGAATCCTACGTAGAGCATCCTGCAAAACATCCACCGCAGTCAAGAATCTCTTCTCAGAAATCCGTGCTTCCAATTGATCCGGAACCAGCCGTAATTCCTCCACCTCAGAAAGCGTATGTAACAATTCATCATAGGTCGTCGAAGCCGCTCCCAATTTCTTCAACTCTGGATCCGTAGTCGAAAGATTAGCTTTCGATTGCGCGAGCGAATCCTTCAATGTTCGTACCCTCTTCTGCGACGTCTGAATACTCGTTTGAATTTTATGAAATGTACCAATCGAACTGTTGAATCCTTGATGATGTTCATGTACAATATTTTTAAGAGAATCCTGTAGATATTGCATCGATTGTTCAAACTGCGCATATTCATGTGCCTTGCCAACCGAACTCGTGTCTAAAAGCTGTAATGCCAATTGTACTGGCACACATCCACTTTCACACAACGCAGGCCATTCCGTCTTGATATGTTCCAGAACCTCTCCGATTTGTTTCTCCGCGTTGGTTTCTTCTAATTTCGGTCTACCCGTCGGTTCTCTCGGTCGTGAAACACCTAGGGATCGAGGAGTTCGCGGCATGGAAGGCGATGGTGTTCGAAGACCTTCTTGTCGAGGAGGTGGAGTGGCGTATCGATCAGTTCCTGTACCATATGGATCATAATCTCCATCTTCAGTGATTTGTCCTGGAAAGCCACTTGCATTTGCATTCCTACCATTTCCATATCCAGTAGAATTGCCATTCATATAAGGGTCCCCCCCGAGACCTCCATATCCTCTTCCTGACATATCCTATATTATTGAAATCGCATCACTTTTTTGATCGTTTCGTACCATTCGTAGATGTGTTATGATTTGTGAGAGTCTGGTGTTTTATTGTGTTTTAACATAGGGATTATATTGAAGCTCGGCCGTTAGCTTCGATACATTGCGTGACATTAGTAAATAAGCGAGTGTGAACATCAATTCCAGGAGCTAAAAATTTATCAATCATGTTTCTCTAAGGAAATATAAAATCAGTGATTTTCTGTTTTGATGATAGTTAATTTGATTATAATATATTAAAAAACAAATCTTTGTTTCAACTCTATACAAACTATATAAACTACAAAAACAATTATTTATTAACTTTATTTTATACTTCTATAAAAAGAGTTTCTTTACATCAAAAGCAAAATTAAAAAAACATCACAAAATGTGACGATCCTGTTATTCTATTATGCCATAAATGCCTTAGGCCATTCTTTCGGCTTTTGGTCCCCTCCGAAGGGACCAAAATGCCTCAGGTTATTATTTCATTTATTTCATTTATTTCACCCTGTATTCGCTTAGGGCTTTGGTCCCCTCCGAGGGGACCATAAAAGGCTCAACTCTATTGTATTTGGTACGGTAGTTTGTTATTCTCTAGTATAGATTAATTGATTCATTCTATCATGCCTTGAATTAAGACCATCGTCACACAAAAAGCAAAAGCACCTTTTCTGAGGTCCCTCACACATACCTATAACCATTTCCATACCCATTTCCACTTATCCCCCAATCTCCAATCTCTCTCATACTCTCAAGATATAACATAACATCTAACATCTAATCCTCCAATCCCTCCTCATTTCAAAATCCTCCTTAGATATACTAGATATACTAACAACTTTCCTTTCTAATATCCTCAACACTCCTTCCTTTATCCTCCTTTTCTCAAGATAAATCAACCCACAATCCCCCAGTGCAAACTCCTCCCCTTCCTTCCCTCATACCCTCTCCTCCTCCCCCTCACCACCAAATCACAAAATCCAACCATCTCCCTCATCATCCACCCATCCTTATCCAACTCCAACTACAAGTCCAACTTATCCTTAAGATAGATAGATACTATACGTATGACCCTTCATCCATTCCGTAATCTCTCTCTCTCTCTCTCTCTCTCTCTCTCTCTCTCTCTCTCGATCTTACCTTTAGATAGTTTAGCACTGCGCGATGAAGACGTTGTTTAATGGTCCTTCACAACTCCCATCTTCAATCATCACCACACCCCCAATCACCATCCCCTCAATCACCCCATACTCCCCATATCCCCCCATCTCCAATCAACCAACCTACAGAAATCAAAACAGACATACCATACGCCCCAATCCAAACCCCTTTCCAACCCCCATCTAACCCCAACCCCATCTCATCCCATCCCATGCTATCCAACCCCCTCTCCAAACTCTTCCCTAAACTCCTTACTCACCTTCTAATCCTACCTTCTAATCCTACCTTCTAATCCTACCTT
Source organism: Sclerotinia nivalis (assembly GCA_029531795.1). Classification (NCBI taxonomy): domain Eukaryota; kingdom Fungi; phylum Ascomycota; class Leotiomycetes; order Helotiales; family Sclerotiniaceae; genus Sclerotinia; species Sclerotinia nivalis. Next base: position 1,971,547 of record JAPEIS010000003.1, read on the forward strand.
CTAATCCTACCTTCTAATCCCACAAGCAACCTCATCAATCCCCTCCCCTTCCCCCCAACAGATGAAATCCTAAACCCTCAAAACTCCCAAAACATTCAAAACACCCAAAACACTAATAAACAATACAAGATATAAGATATAAATTATAAGATACAAGTTATAAGTTACAAGGTATATATCACAACGTATAATTCATATATCATATATCACCACAAGGGGTTCCAAATTTTGAATGACAGCCCATATCGGGCGCGGTATTATATCTATAAAACTTGATGGCGAAGGACATGAAGTTTGTAATCTTATTAGAGTACTATATTAAATAGCAGAGTAGTTCTCGCGCTTCAGGGCTGGTGTTCTTGGGTAATGCAGAGCGAGGAAGAAAAATATATGGAACAAATAGGTAGCCACTTTCAAGTCACTATTAAATGAGCATGTTTATTCTCAGATAGTTCAACCATCCAGTGACAATGATACAAACAATATCACATCACACACATATGCAGTTACATTCCCTTGATACTAGAATAAACTCAATTATAAATCAGTGTACTACCTTTTAATTTGATTCTCTCGCGCTATGAATGAAGAACAAAAAAGGTGCAGCTCAAAAACACATGAAGAAGTTGGCACCACTAAAAAGTAAGAAAAAAAGCTTTGTATGATTGATACGACATTTTGAATCCCCCCTCCCGAGCAAACAGTCAGCTAAATCAAAGCCCATCCGCTACTTCGGAAGAGACCACCCAGTCGCTCAACCGCTACCAGAACTTTTCGGGATAACACTTCGCAGTGAAACAAAACACTGGGGTTTGATGTTTTGTTCGAATCTTCTTTTTTATCATATTGGCCAAGTTCGTGATGTAAACACAAATCGACTGCGATACGCTATTGTGACAATAGATTAGCTTACTTCCTCACAACAGGAACCATGTCGAATTTCATACCTTAGAAACACTTGCGGTGGACAATGGAAGGTCCGGACTCGTCGTACTCTTGCTTTGAGATCCACATCTGTTGGAAAGTGGACAAAGATGCCAAAATAGAACCACCGATCCAGACAGAGTATTTTCTCTCGGGTGGTGCAATGATCTTGACCTTCATCGATGATGGTGCAAGAGCAGTAATTTCCTTTTGCATACGATCGGAGATACCTGGGTACATGGTGGTTCCACCAGACTGTGATAAAATGTTAGCATATTATCCTAAAACCTTCGCAGATGGAAAGCCTTACCATAACAATGTTACCGTACAAATCCTTACGAACATCAACATCACACTTCATGATGGAGTTGAAGGTAGTGACGTGGATACCACCGCTCTCAAGACCCAAGACAGATGGTTGGAACAAAGCTTCTGGAGCACGGAAACGTTCGTTACCAATGGTAATAACTTGTCCATCGGGAAGTTCGTATGACTTCTCCAAGCTGGAAGATTGACTGGCGGTTTGAATTTCTTGCTCAAAGTCAAGAGCGACGTAACAGAGCTTCTCCTTGATATCACGGACAATTTCACGTTCGGCAGTGGTGGAGAAAGTGTAACCACGCTCAGCCAAGATCTTCATGAGGTAATCGGTCAAATCACGACCAGCCATGTCAACACGAGCAATGGCGTGAGGAAGTGAGAAACCTTCGTAAATTGGGACGACGTGAGTAACTCCATCACCAGAATCGAGAACGATACCGGTGGTACGACCGGAAGCGTAAAGGGAGAGGACGGCTTGGATAGAGACGTAGAACGCTGGGGCGTTGAAGGTCTCAAAGACAATTTGGGTCATCTTTTCTCTGTTGGACTTTGGGTTGATTGGGGCCTCAGTAAGTAAAACTGGGTGCTCCTCTGGTGCTACACGAAGTTCGTTGTAGAAAGTGTGATGCCAGATCTTCTCCATATCATCCCAGTTGGTGACGACACCGTGCTCGATTGGGTATCTGAGTGTAAGAATACCACGCTTGGATTGCGCTTCATCTCCAACATATGAGTCCTTTTGACCCATACCAATCATAATACTATAACATCCCTTATCAGTTCTTGTTCGAGTGACACGAGTTGTGGGGGAAATGGCGGGGTGTGGTATGAATGGATTTCTTACCCATGATGACGGGGACGACCGACAATGGAAGCTATATTGTATGTTAGAGATGTTTCAAGCTCATGACGATTATTGTCGACGATTGATCTTGATGGAAATCAAGGATGTAGCAGTTGCCTGCAAGGATAGTCTACTTACGGAAAACAGCTCTTGGAGCGTCATCACCGGCGAAACCGGCCTTACACATTCCAGAACTACAAAATCCATCAGTCTCATTCTTCTCAAATATGCAATCTTCGCCTTTGTAGAGATATAGGTTGATATCGGTCGGGTGTTAATTCCTTCCAATAGCTACCCCTCGATCTTTCATGGCTCACGACCATCTTGTTGGATTTTAGGATTTTAGGAGCTTACCCATTGTCAATGACGAGGGCTGCGACTTCTTCTATTGATTGAGAGATATGTTAGTAGACGCTCATTGTTATGTAGATATCTGCGCAAAGGATATATATCCGATGTAGGTGTCGGGTTGAAGCTTACCTTCCATGGTTGATAATTAAGACGTTTAGTCAAATAAAAGAGGTGTGGAATATGGCGGTGAGTTAATTCTCGTGATAATTAAAATCTCGAGAATGATGAAGGTCTGTATTAAAGTAAGATTCACGACGTTGATAATTCGTGGTTGATAAAAAAGAAGATGGTTGAAAGAGAAGAAGGTGTGTTGTTGTTTTGTCAAAAGAATTGGTGATCGTGGTCGTAGTAAATGGGAAAGGACGATGTCACGAAGTTTGAGTGTGGGCCGCAACTGCAGGAGGCGAAGCGATCTTATTCGGTATTCGCCGCTTTTAGATAGAATGTTGAAGAAAGATTTGATAGGTAGAAAAGGAGGCCGGGGGTGGTAGGAGGGAAGAAGATATTCCGAATACTTTATATAGGAAGTGAATTATGGTTTGAAAAAGATAGATATGGATGAATATATGGTAATTTTGGTAAATGAATTGACTAAAATTGGTATAATGACTTCAAAATGATTCAGAAAATTACTGACCAGAGAGACAATAAGATTAGTTTGTTTATCAAAAGAGGAAGAGAGGGTATTCCGAATACGTAGGTAGAAGAAGTACAGTAAGTGAAGTTTGGCTGAGAAGAGATACGGTGATGAATTAAACAGTTATCCTCCTAATCATACAATGACTTCAAATATTGACTTGCAGCGCAGACGGAGAACACCAATATTATATATCAAAGATTAAAAGCAGCATGTAACTATTCCCAATTATTTATTACTACAAGAAGTAACAAGTATGAAAAATCCAGGTGGCTGTGAATTTCAAGAAGTCGGTGTCGGTATCATAGCTATATTTGTGGTCTCGGTTTCGTTGTCTAAAGAGAAGATTCAATCAAACATACGGAGCAATAGCTTCTTCCCCCTTTCCCCTTTTCTCTTCTAACCCATGTACGCAGGGTCATTCTAAGATCACACCGACTCTACCAAACAAAACGTTCCGAAATTGTAACTTTTAATTCCTTTCTTGGAACTTTTGAGGCTACAATATTATATAAGGTTATATGAAGACAGCTACGTCGACCTATTAGGTATTTCATATACTAGGTATTCTTTTGTACTTGTGTACCGCCATCAGACGCGCGTTAGAATTTCAGTCAGACGTAATATCTCTTCCATAATTGGTTGATAACTTCCATTTCTCACTATCCCATCAGTCTTATATCCAATCGCCAAGCAGGCATCTCATGAAAATATCTTCAAAAGCAAGCCTTTTCATACGTATGTCTGCTATATTGACACACCTATGAAAGTGGTGGAAGACTGCATCATATATCTAGGTGCATATCTACATATCTACATATCTACATATCTATCTATCTACCTATCCCTCGATATCCAGCTACCTAACTCATCCTTTCGTAATCGCATGCAAAATAACTACAAGGAAGAGAAGTCCGAAGCTACGAGACAACACAAACCCCCTAAAGTAAAAACGGCAAGAGGCAACTTCCCATTGGTGTCCAACCAAGAAATTACAACGCTGGTCCAAGAGCCACAGATGGACGGTTGGAAACACTTGTTCAGTACGGTGAGTGAGACATCTCAATAATGCAAAAATTGAGGGGCTTAGTGGGGTGAAATTTTAGATGAATAAGGTATCGACCAGTCGCATTTACTCCATGCATGAATTTGTTTTATATTGGGTATTTGACGTGTATGGTTTATAAGCTTTAAGAATCATTGTAAAAAGAAGGTTGACATGTTCGATTGTAGTTTATGACTTTGATGCATTTTCTAAAAATCCTCAGTGAGGTGGCAGTCGTAGCCAGAGGGTCCTTGTAAGAGCCTCATTGACTAGATTACCAGGATATCAATGTCTCCTCCATCTATCATTCCCCGATAACAATCTACCAAACTCCAAAACTCCAGCCCGAGCGATTCGTAAGAAGTAAGAAGTATTTTCTATCCTATAGTTCATAGCTGTCAATCATTCAATCCTGTGTCTTCCCCTTTCCTACATCCCCATCCTCATACACCATTCGCTGCCTCCTCCCTCAACCCCTCAATCAAGACATCACAAGCACCCATATCTGCCGCATCAATCTTCTCACCACTTCTCCCCAACTTGCCCAACTCCTCAGTCGCAACATCCATTCCATCTTGAAAATTCCTCACAGCACTACTCAACGCATAAACCGCCTTCCTCCTAACATCCTTTGCCTCCTTCTCATTCAAACACATCTTAACCAAATGTGGTACGCCCCCTGCATTTAGCATACACCTCTGACTCTTCTCATTATTCTGCACCGCAGTCCCAACACACCAAGCCGCCATCCTCCTAATCTCCTTCTCCTCATGTGCCAACAATTCTAACAAAGGTTTCCATAATGAGAGCGCTTCGATATTATTGGCATTATCGAGGTTTTCAATAAGTTGTTCAAAGTTGTCGAATGCAATGACTTTATCTTCGACGGTTACTTCGGGGTCAGTAGACTGGATGGCCCAAATGGAGGCTTTCATGAGGTCTGCGTCACTGGGACCACCGAAGAGCACATTCATGGCATCGGCTGGGAGGGCTTTGGTTTGTGGGGGAGGTGCGGTGGGATCGGCGGCGGTTGCAGAGGAGTTCTCTACGCTCCATTTAAGGAGTCCGTTCATTGCTGGTGGCATAGCCATAATGGTAGATTTTTTTAACTTATTTCTTGAGGCTGAAGTTGTATAAATTTGTGTCCTCGAAAATGCGAGAGTCGGGCAGGTGAAATTGCTTTGCGCCGAGTACGATTATAATTTTGTGAATGAGAGAATATTTAATTTTGAAATGTGTCAAAAATTGTATTTTGGTTAAGATGTTATTCAAAGGATTTTCCTTTTTTTGAATAGATGACTGGTGACTATTTGAAATTTGTCTATTCTTGTCTACCAACTTCGAGATGCTTCCAGTCAAGCCTTTTTGGGCATGCGGCAGAATTTTGATTGTGGAGGTAGCCAATGATCGAACAGTATTTGTGATTAGTAATCTCAGCCTTCCTGCCGGTCGAAATCCAAGCCTTGCAAAATCAACATCCAGTACTATGCGCGCATCTCCAATACAAAACTACGTTTAGATAAACATCGGTTTACTTCTTTGAATAGCAAGTGCTATCTCGTGGTAAGACTGTGAGATGTATATTTACACGTAAAAGGAGGATCCAGATTTATGCCAGGATTTGCCGATTTTGTGGATTTCTTTGGAACGACAGTGTGGAATTTCTTGTGCTGCGTTGATCCTCCAGTTTAATCAATATGCCTATGAATTTGTCATTCTCTGTCTACAGCATTGCTGATTCTAGCTGCTCTTTGAGTTTTTGTGTATTACGCACTCATTACCCGTCAAAATTTCATACATCGTGTATATGTACGCAAAGGGCTAAAGGAATACAAGTGTGTTGTTTATAGGTGAGAAATGATTCTTGAACAGGGGGTATTGAGGTGGGTTTTTGGCTGAGCACATTCTATGACTACAATTGGAGATGGCCAAGTTCCTACATCAGATGGATTATTGATGTTGCTTGCACTCACGTCCTAACCCCCCGAGGTCTCCTCAAACATATCATCCTACTTACAGAAGCGTCTCAATCATCACTCTTCCGCTTTTGAATACAGCTCAAAGGTTTGCGCCTATGGCGTGGCACAGTATGCAGTTCGTTCTTTTAATGTCAAACATTCTGTTGAAGGAGAGCGAGGATGATGAGGAAACGTTGTAGTCGACACAATGGAATTGTATCTTCGTGTCTTACACAACTGGATGAATTCCTTCAGCATCTAACCTTTAAGCTCTTACCATACATTAAAATTCTAACAAAAGCAATCACCACAAACGAGGCCATCAACAATGCCGCCGTGAACGTCTGTAGAGAAGTCCACCCATAAGATTCAAGAGCCCCTGCAATCGGGTTCCCAACCAATATACCTACAGATGTTGGTATTAAAACCATACCTAAGCGGACACCTAAAACGCCCATATCGGGAGATAATGCCACGGCGAGATTTGGGGAAAGTGGAGTTAAAGCTCCAGCAAAAAAACCGTAGAATATACTGAATAGTATCATGCTGGGTGTACTTTGAATACTTATCCATGTGAAGGCTAAGATTCCACTTAGAAGAACGCAAATTGTGTCGATATTGAACGGGCCATATATATCAGCAAAGTGGGTTGGGATCTATGGTTTTGTTAGGGGCCAGGCTCCAACAAGAATGTGGATGAGATTTGGACATACGATGCACCCAAAGAAAGATCCGACGTTCAGTAAAGGAAGAAGGTAAGAAGCGAGATCTCCTTTGACTATATTGGTGTCGAGAGCATATGATTGAATGTAGAAAGGCGGGATATATGCACCCATAAAGACTATAAAGAAAAGAGACTAGAAATTATGAATGGCGGTTCTTTCCAGGCTTTTAAATCGAAGATTCTTCTAACTGCAGATGGACGAGTCCGTATACGCATTCCGAGTACAGGAATGATAGCAGCAAGAAGAATTACGAAACCAATGACGCGGATTGACCATCCAAAGCCGATTCTTGGTTGCAATTGATTGAAGATTATAGGAAAGATAATGCCTCTTGCAGATAATTTCTGTTAATATGGAATGCGACACCCAATGTTTCTTGAACTTACCTACGGCACTACCTGAAGCGCCAATACCCAATGCTAATGCTTGTTTCTTATCAAAATAGGCCGGAAGTACAGCGATGCTGGGAATAAACAAGCAGCCGCTACCTAAGCCAAACATGACTCCCTGAGCCAGTATGAGGTGCCAATATTCAGAGCTTATACTGGTTAGCATCATTTCTAGAACGCAGAAAAAGCATCCTGTCCAAACAAGAGGTCTCAGATAACCATGGTCAAACACCGGACCAGCAACGATGGCAAATCCGAACAGCAAGAACGCTTGAGTAGACCCAATCCAGGAGACCTGGGAGAGAGACCATGATGGATGCGTAGTCTCATAGTAAGTTTGAAAAGCACCTGTATGCATCAAATCAGTAGAGAATTGTTGTGATATTAGACATCAGGACTTACCAAATGAGCTCACAATGCCCCATGACAAGAAAAACAGAGAGAATGAGCTTGCACATTGAACCCAGGCAACAAAGCCACCGTCTGGAGCCGGTGCATCTGCGGATAACCTCGGTTCAACGAGCATTTTGTTCTTGGAGACTCGATAGAAGTAGTGATTTCGCAAGCTTAAGTCACTGAACTGCTATTAAGACAGGAACAAACACCATCCACCTACCTCGAGGCATTGTCAGTCTTATTGAAAATGTTTGCGTGGCTTATAAATCCTTCCTCGCATCGGAGGATACTTCAATCATGGTAATTTCCAGCGCAAAATGCACTCAATTTGTTTGGGACCTACGGATATAGGTATCAAGCAATTGGTAAATAACACTTGCAACCATCCGACACTCATCACTGGTCTGTACATAGTAGTATGTCCACCTTTGTCCGTGAAATTGCACAGTCAGATTCTCGGCCAGTACCAAGTAAACGCGCAAACGATAAGCGCAGCAGGCTTTATGATTCCACTTCAAAAGAATAGATGGATAAACGTCGGCTTCTACAGGCAATTTCGTAGTTGCATCCATGAAGGGGGTATTGAAGCCATCTTTACCGAGATTGATCAGGTTAACGTTACAAGTTGTTTAAATAACCAATTATTTTCTAATTTCATATCTACAAGTCCATGCTAACTAAGATCTTACATTATTCTATGGCGTGACTTTTCATTTGGCCGATTTACAGTTCAGGGGTTCGGTTGATTGATTGATTGATTGATTGATTGATTTAACGTCCACACTGAGTCTAAGACTATCTAGGACGGCTAGGGGCTCTATAAGCTCCTAATTGATGCTATAGAGAGTTGTATACTAACTAGCATATAGTTTGTATAGTTTGGGTTTCTTTTCAACCCTTGAAATGTTGATTAAGGACAAATGAAAACTAATACTGAGGAACAAAACCCGATATCTTCATCCTCTAAAACCTTTCCTTCCTCGCTTTTCCCCTACCCTTTGCTAATTAAAGCATTTTATTGATATAATCTTCTTCTTCGATCTAATCTACTATTCCGATATCCACTTCCCACAAAGGTCAAGAATCATTTCCATCAAGATTACCTCCAGTACAACAAAAGAGTCCTCATACTAATGAAAAGCAACTAGGAGGTACCACTCTCTTCAACCCAAACTCATTCATTAATTCCTTTGTATACCTTCCTAGGTATAATGATTTTCAGTTTTGTTTGAATGTAAACAATTGAAACCGCCGAATGGAATATCAATCGTTTGAATATAATAATAGTAAGGCATAACCCTAACCCTACCCACACACACACAAAAAATATTTTTGTAAAATCGAGGAAAAAACATAATATCATATCGATACCCAAAACATAGCATTAATTGATAGATAATGGTATTCTCAGTTTCGTAATAATCATAGTATTAAAATGAATATATTTTCGATAATCGATTATCGAAAAAAGATATAAAATACAAATAAAACAATAACAAATTCTGTATCGAAAAGACTTTTCTGGAATAAAAGGGACTTACTAAGCATATCATACCTCGTATTGAAATAATAATCAATAACAGATATTAAATCTAATTAGGACTTCTATAACCATCGTCCGTATTTTAGATTGATGTTCGTTCATCCTTTCGAAGATATTGATACTGTAAAATCGTAATAACCCCTCCATCGTAAACATCGCAATCGGGAAACCCTCTCTCTCTCTTCCAATATATCCGATTCCATCAAATGATTCAATCTTAGCTCTGCAGACTTTCAATAAAGAGCTGGAGATTCGTAGAGGGCACCACGTACAGGTGTTGAGTCTTCGCCCTCCTCAGGGGTTCGGTTGATTTCATGCGTCAAATACAAAACTCGGCAGGCTACATTCGGAACTTGCTCTGTAATAACTATCCGAACCAACTATACTCGGTGGAAAGCCAACAGGCACCCGATAGTTCGGGTCACCCGTGTATGCTTTGTGCGGAGATGTTGTCAATACATACACCCACCTACCTTCAAGTGAAGGTAAAGTAAGACTAATTCGAGTAGATGCCTACATGTTTGATGCGATTGAACATTAATCTAAACAGGGCAACGGCACTGTTTTGATTGTATCCTTAATGCGTTGCGTGTCTGTATTGCGATTTCCTGTAACGCCTTTACTGACTTCTACAGAGCATCTTCATGTAGGCCCTTTTAAGGCTGAAGCTTCACCCTTTGGTTGCTTTTCCAGGGCCACCATATTGGAATTTAATTCGAATTCCATTCGCTTTGGCTTTGCGCCGAGTAGGTACAATGATAATTTTGTGAATAAAAGAATATTTGGTCCGAGGTTTTTGGATCAAATTCGAAGATTATGCTTCAATGAAAACATATCTGAAGAGTTTCTTTAGTTTTATAGAAGTGATTATTTGAACTTTGTTTATCTTTGTCTATTAACTTCGAGGTACTTCCAATCAAGCACCCATTTCACCCGCAAAAACCTTCTTGACTTCAAATATATCAACAAGTACTGGCTTAAGATCCTTATAAATGGAGGTTTATTGTATTTTTGGCCAAAATAGCGACCTATTACTATGCTAATACTATTTCTTCTTTCATTGTTTTCATTTCATTCGATTTTCTCGTCCTGTTGCCTTGTACGTAAACATGGATGAAATTAGCCCAATATTTCCTAGGACAAAGCTTGAAGAAAACTGCTCGAATCTGATGTGGAAGTTTACTTCAGACTTCAGAAATGGTGATACCCAGTCGTTCTACAAGCACCCTGAGGAATTTCTTGATTCAGTCAGCAGTATTATGTTCAGTTACGACTTACTACATGCCAGACAAGTGCTCAACACTCCGCTTCTCATCAAAGATGACATAGATGCAATACCCGGCTCAACCCAAGCGTTACGGAGATGATCGGTTCAAGAAAGATCTCCTCAATAAGTCACTATCATGAAATTTATGTACATCGATCTACGTATACGACTGTAAGCCAGTCAAGCATCGGTCATATCTACAACTTTTGGGATTACTGCATACCACCAACCAACTGTTAGTGACCAGGATGTTATCAATGCCGCTGCTTTGAACATAACACTTATGACATGGAACGTAGCAACAAAACTGTTGGAAGAGTATGTTGAATCGAACTCCGAATTCATGTTCAGACTACTTATAGTGCTTGTATCTTTTTCTTAGCTATCTCTGGCCATTATACGACCACTACAATCTATATTTCGGTCTATTTATCGTAATCATGGTGAAAGATAGTCTTCCCGGCCATATTTCCCTCCAATTCATAGTGGGAACACTTGACTTCTTACGTGAGACCAGTGTACTTCACTTGCTAAGCGGCTGCCTTTGTATTACATTTTTGGTACGCCCTTCATCCTTCCCGTATCCCAATTTTCATTTTTCGCTCACATCTATAGAGCTTTTGTACCTGGGCATTCTACAGACTGAAGCTCCACCCTTTGGCCCCCATTCCAGGACCACCCCACTGGATTCTATCTTGTCTCCCATTCGTATGGGCTCTATATCGAGGACGATATGTGACACGAATTACAGAACTCCACGGAAAATATGGTCCAGTTGTTCGTACTGCGGCAAATGAAGTATCCTTCACCAACGAACAAGCATGGACTTCCCTATACGCTCCTCGTAAAGATGCCGCTAAAAGCCCTTTCTGGTACGCGCCACGTCAGAATAATGGCTCTTACGGTATTTTTACCGCGCCTAGCGGAATCACTCATGGGCGTTTCCGTCGAGCATTCTCACCAGCTTTCACACAGAAGTCCATGCGCGAACTTGAACCTATGATATTACAACATATAGACATATTGATATCACAACTCAAAAAAGAAGCATCTAAAGATACGCCTTTGGACGTCGTTCCATGGTTTGAATACATGGCTTTCGACATAGTTGGTGAACTCATCTTCAGTAAATCATTCCACTCCCTCACCTCCAACGAAAATCATCATCTCGTCGTTACCCTCCGAAAATATTCGGATCTTATGACATATTTCTCGCTTGCTCGCGCTGATGGCCGCGGTCTTACAGTTACCGAAACGGAAAACGCAATTGGAGATATTATGATTGCGGGTAGTGAGACGGTTGCTACAACATTAACTTCTATTCTCTATCATCTTGTGCGAAATGCTGATGCGCATAAAGTTCTTACTAGTGAAGTTAGAGGAGCATTTAAAAATGGAAATGATATCACGATTCAAGCAGTCACGAACATGGAGTTTTTAAACGCCGTTATTAACGAAGCTATGAGATTATGTCCTAGTCTTCCTATGGTTCTTCCGAGAATGGTTAATGAACCTGGAATAGAAGTTTGTGGATATTGGTTACCAGCTGGGGTATTTAACCCTTTTCGAATTCTCTCTTGCCACTTGACTTTTTCTTTTCGTCCAGTTCTTCTTTTTCGTCCCATTCTTCATTTTCTTCATTCCCCTTTATTCCCCAGATCTGACCTTAAAGTCAAACGAAAGAATCAACTAATAATTAACTAGACACTGGTCAATTCCGCACAACTCCCCGCTTACATCTCACCAACCAATTTCGCTCGTCCAAATAACTTTATTCCCGAGCGCTGGCTCCCAGCTTCAACACTTACACCACATAACACCGTGAGTATTTACATTCGGTTCTTTAGTTTCCCACTTCCTAATCCTAAACTTATTCTACCACCTCCTATCCCCTCCATCAACTCCCTCCCTCTTCCATCTTCCACCTCTCCATTCCCTTCAAATCTTCCCACATAACAATAACCCACCACACCACACCACACACCACTCAAAATCTCCCATTCTTTCTTTCCCAATACCAACATCCAATAACAACCCCACTCCCCCAAACTCTCAACACTAACCCAACCCCATCCCAGACAATCTTCAACCCCTTTTCCATCGGTCCCCGTGACTGCGTCGGCAGAGCCTTCGGATTAGCAGAAGTACGTCTTGCACTTGCGAAATTAACTTTTCATTTTGAGTTTGAAAAGGGGGGTAAAGAAGATTATAATTGGAATGATCAAAAAGCCTTTTTTGTTTTGGAAAAAGAACCATTTTTTGTGAGGTTGGTGGGGAGGAATTGAGGATTGGGGTTGTGCGTTTGATAGGGAGGTGTGTGATGTGGATTTGTTTGTAATGGGGTGGGATGAGATGGAATGGGGTGGATGATGTGTATATAGTAAATGATATATCATCCCTTCCTGATTCTTGATACTTCCCTTGAAGATTTATGATGTTGTAGTAGAAAGTGATTGAATATAAACCCCTCTGGTTTCTAAAAGGAGATAAAATGGTCTTCTATACAAACTTTAATATCTCGCCTGTTCACTTCTTGATCATCTTTCACCACTCTCATCATTTTCCCCTTTACTTGTATTTACTTATATGAATATATATACTACTCAGACAACAATCCAAAGCTAGACTACACCACTATTCGTATACGTATCGATGTAATCTATAAAGTTTACCCCTGAGAGTCAAAAGCCTCCTATATATAACACGCATATCATGATCAAAGCCGATTTATATACCTACCTACCTACCTACCTACCTACCTACCTACCTACCTATCTAAATAAACAGATAAATATGTTAAATCTCCCCATCCAAACAACCAAATTGACAATCCTCAATAATAACCTACTTATATATATAATGAAGTGAAGCTTTAATCTTCAGGCTTGTGTATATATATACAAGTCTCCTGATTCTCAAAAGTTTTATACTCTACATCTTAAAAAAATAAATAGTATAAGAGAGAGAGATAGAAATAATAATGAGATAGAGATATCTTTCCAATCAAATAGTCAAATAGTAAAAAATAGAAGAGAGTTCTCCTATTTGCATCTAAATAATCTAAATAATTCAAAGGAGTCCATTTATAGCTAAAAGTGTTACGGGTTCATTTCCCTTCATCTGCACGTGATCATGTGTGCCTTAGGCATACATGCATACACTCACTTCTATATAGTCAGGTTATCTCCTTGATCTTCTTCTTCTTTTTGTAGTACAACAATAGATCAAATCTATATATACTTTTTCTTTTATTATAATAGTTTGTATTATCCTTTCAAAGGTTTTATCACTTTACGAAATGATCTGGCCTTATCAAATTATTTGTAGGCTTTTGTATCTGTTTTCGATTGCTTTCGTGTTATTGTAATTCGTCTGTTTTTATGTAGTTGTGTTTCTTATCTGTTTTTGTACAATTTCTGATCTCTGATTGTTTTTGTGCGATTGTATTTATTTGTAGGTTTTTGTATCTGTTTTTGATTGCTTTTGTGTAATCGCAAATTCCCTATTGATTACTTTGTACAATTGTAATTCTTTTTATAATGGTTTTCGGTTTTATATTTGTTGGTAGTGCGATTTCTACTTTTATCGAAGGAATTTGTACCGAAATCCAACGAGTCTTCGGTTAATGGTCTACTATTATACAAATCCTAATAGAATTGGATATTTCAGTAATGCCAAATCTTGTTGTTGGTTTTAACGAACAAATTGTTTATTTGAATTATATTTTCTTTATTATTGAAGATCGTTTTACTATTTAAGTTACTTATATTACTATTTAAACAAATAAGATCGAGGAATTCAAAGCGGAAAATGTTGAGCTTTTTTGTACTCTAGCCGGCAAACAAGTTTAGTTAGATGTTGGTGATGCTACTATTAGCCAGAAACCGATTACTCTCTGTCAAACTCAGAAGGACCTGCCCGTTTTTAAAAGCGAAAGATCTAATATTCTCGCCCGACAAGAGGATTATCAATCCTGGAAATTGGGTTTGCAATTCTGTTGGATAATCGATTTACAACTTTTTGTTTTCGAACAAAAGAAGATTAGTTATATTATTAGTCTTCTCGATAATTAAGTGCGATAAGAGTGTATTTATCACAGAGGCAACAGACAGGACAACAGGAATCACTTTTATTAATAAGACGTAGCTCGAAGAGCTACGTTTCTATAGAAGGAACGGTTCCTTAAATACATTTATGTGTAGCGCTAGCCCCGACCGGGGCTAGCCTACACTTATCCGAGGTCCGACTCCTATGGGTCGGAACCCGAGCGGTCTCCGTATACCATATACGGGGACCCCGTGACAAATTGGATACTGTATAGAAAACTGTTAAACAAGATCATCTACGATAGACTACGTTGTCCTCGATACTCATAGAAGGGGATTTTCGATCGATTTTACAAGGGCAAAACAATATAACAGAAATACTCTTTAGAACCTCATTGTAACTTTATGATTTTATATACGATTGTTATAAGCCGCTCCATTTACGAAAGATCTTTGAAGCTGATATCGATAAATTTTTAACCAGCAAACCTCCTTTTAATGATGATCAAATACAACAAAGGCTTCCTATATGATTACAAGACAAACTTCCTGTCTTCCTCCTACGTTATACAGATAAATTGCCGCCTTGTTGAATCTGGGATCACAAAATTGAGTTGATGCCCGATAAAGAACTACTTTATTTCAAAAACCGCTTTTTATCACCAATAAAGTTAATAATGGTACACAAATAGCTTAATGATAATCTCTCCAAGAGATTCATTCGGGAATCGAAATCGCAATACACCTCTCCTTTGCTATTGACTACCAAACCGAAAGGGGGGGTCTGCATTTGTCAAGATTATTAAGGACTAAATAACGTTACTATAAAGAATCATTATCTATTACCCATTGTTCGTGAAATGCTAAACACTCTTTGCAATACAAAAATTTACACCAAGCTTGATATCATTGTAATATTCAACAAATTGCGAATCGCCGAAAGGGATAAATGGAAAACTGTATTCATTACTCGTTTTGGTCTTTTTGAATCTCTGGTTATGCCTTTCGATCTCTACAATACATTTACATCGTTTCAACATTATATCAATCATACGCTTTTCGATAAATTGAACAAGTATTGCATTGCATATCTCGATAATGTTCTAATCTACTCTAATAATCCTGTAGAGTATAAAAAGTATATCTATTAAGTAATTCAAAAGTTAATAGATATTGAATTACAGATTAATATTAACAAATACGAATTCGAAATCACGAAAACAAAGTATTTGGGTTTTATTATTACAACCGAAGGTATCGAAATAGATCAAGAAAAAGTTACGGTTATTATATCTTGGGAATTGCCTTTATGTATAAAAGATTTACAACGATTTCTCGGTTTCGCCAATTTCTATCGATATTTTATAAAAGATTTTTCAAAGATTTGTTACTCTCTTAACAATCTCTTACAAAAGAATATTATATAAGATTGGACTACAGATTATACAAAAGCTTTTAACGCTTTAAAAAGAGCTTTCACAATAACACCGGTTTTGATATACTTTAATTACAAGCAAAAAACTGTTTTGGAAATCGATGCTTCTGATTGGGTTTCAGAAGGAGTTCTTTTACAATACAATGATAATAACGTTTTATATCCAATCGTTTACTTTTCATCTAAGTATACAACAATGGAATACAATTATAAGATCTACAACAAAGAACTACTCGCTATTATCAAAGCAATAGAAGAATGGTGCCCAAAACTTCAAAGCTCATAAATATCATAGAGGCAACAGACAGGACAATAGGAATCATTTTTATTAATAAGATGTAGCTCGAAGAGTTATGTTTTTATAGAAGAAACAGTTCCTTAAATACATTTATGTGTAGCGCTAGCCCTGACCAGGGCTAGCCTACATTTATCCGAGATCCGATTCCTATGGGTCGGAACCCGAACGGTCTTTGTATATTAT
This sequence comes from Sclerotinia nivalis, assembly GCA_029531795.1. NCBI lineage: Eukaryota > Fungi > Ascomycota > Leotiomycetes > Helotiales > Sclerotiniaceae > Sclerotinia > Sclerotinia nivalis. The sequence goes on from JAPEIS010000003.1 coordinate 1,987,909, forward strand.
ATACAGGGACCTTATAATAGTACCTTTCTTTTTAGAATCGAGCTTTGTTGAGACGATTAAAGGGATCAGATTTATTCGGATAATAATAATGATAATTATGGATCAGTTCTTGAGTATTCTCCAAATACTCTGTAGGCTTTTCGGTAGGTGTATTATAGTCTATTTATCGGATAGTATACTTTAGGTAGAGGTTATTACAGCCCCGATGTTCTTATCGGGAATTCAGGATTTCTTTTACATCGAATTGCTCAATACCTTCAACTTCGATAGAAAAGGGAGGCGGGTTGTATTGATTAGGGATAGGGTCATCATTGGCGGGATACAATAGATTAATATGAAAGACCAGGTGATTCCTTATAAAGGTAGGGAGCTCCAGTTCGTAAGTGTACGAATCTATACCCTTCAGAATTCGAAAGGGATTTAAGTTCTTCCAATCTAGCTTCTTCTGGGGACGAAGAGTTCGGATATTCTTAGTATTAAGCTAGACTAGATCTCCAGGCTGGTATCGACGGGCAGACGAATAGTAGGAATCGGTATTCTTCGAATAGCGGACTTGATTAGCAATCAGTTCGGTCTTCAAATGATCGACGATCGATTTCATCTTTTTGACGAATTCCTTAGTGTCCAGGACTCCAAGACGATCGGAGAATGCAACGGGTTCGAAACCCATTCGGGGATGGAAATTGTAATTGGCAAAGAACGGCGATAGACGGGAGCTTTCGGATTAGATAGAGTTAATCGAGAATTCGATAATCGGTAGCCATTCGGACTAATCGTTCTGCAGGTAGGATATATACAAGCGAAGGTATTGTTCGAGTATTGTATTCGCTTTTTCCGTTTATCCATCGGTTTCAGGATGATAAGCTGTTGATAGTTTCGAAACAGTATTTAATTGTTTACAGATATGCTTTCAGAAGTCAAAGATAAACTGAGCTCTACGATCGAATATAATGGTCTATAATAGATTGTGAAGTTTCTATATATACTTCAGGAATAGATGGGAGACTTTTTCGGAGTTACAGGTTCTTCGGTAGAGTAGGAAATGTTTCATTTTGGTTAATCGATCGATTACAACAAATATTGTATCGTATTCAGAGCTTTTCGGAAGATGGGTGATGAAATCGATTGAGATATCTCTTTAAGCTTGTTGCGGGATTGGGAGAGGGTATAAGATTTCTTCTTGTCCTTTACGGTTCGGGGCGGTTTGGTAGCAATTATAATAATTGTGTATCCAATGGGAGATATAGTTGTAATATCCAGGCCAATAGTAATTTCGGGAAAGCAGTTCGAAAGTATGGGTACGGTGTGGGTGTCCGGCAATAGAGGAATTGTAGATCATTTGGAGAAGTTTTGCTTTCAAAGAATCGTAGTTAGGAATATAAAGCTTTTTACGATAATATAATAGGTTATTGTTCATAGTACATTTAGATAACATAATATGTAGGTGTTTAGTAGCATTCTTTTTTAAAGCCTTTAAGATCGATAGTGGAAGTGGGTCGGACAAGTAAGCTTCAGCGAATAGGGGTTTCAGTTCTTCAGGGGGTTCCAATTGTATAGATTCAGGCAATTGGATAGGGATTGGGTTATCGGGTATCGCAGATGGTTTAGGTTTACAGGTAGGTAATTTAGGTTTGCGAATAGATGGTTCGGGATTGCGGATAGACGATGGAGTATCGGTATAGGTTTGGCTATAAGTTGTAATTGCGAAACGGATTTTTTTCTTTGGTTTAATAATAGGAAACAGATCTGTATTTAGATTTTCGGTTTTCAGAATAGTTTGATTTTGATGAAGGAGGTGTTTATCTCTCTTTTTAGGCAAATCCTTTGATCTTTTGGTCAAAGCATCGGGTTTCGCTTTTTGTTTTCCGGGACGGTATGTAATCTTGAAATTGAAACGGGACAGAAATTCAGATCAGCGGGTTTGACGATGGTTCAATAGTTTTGTTGTTGTAAAGTACTCCAGATTCTTATAGTCCGTAATGATCTTGATCGGGGAAGAGGCGCCTTTTAATTCGGGTCGCTACTCTTCGAAACAGCGGATAATTGCCAGTAATTCTTTATCATAAATCTTGTAGTTATATTCTGCAATCGAATGCTTCTTTGAGAAATATGCAACAGGTTTCAGAATCCCATCGTCATTGTATTGGGCGGTGCGGAGGTAGTTTGTCAGTGTTACGTGGAGAAAATACGTCGATCCACGAACGGAATTCAGCAGGCAGGTCTTCGGGAGCAGGGTCTTCTTTTTCCTTCAGGATTCGGTTTATTAAATCGATACTAGCTTGGAATATCTTGTAGCTTCGACGGGCGTATATCGAGTAAGCTCGGATTGAAACGTTTGTTATATCTTTTTTCTTTAGTGTTTCAGGACGAAGCGGTAGATAAACAGGACGGGCTTTAACAGGGATATCGGATAAGGCTCGGACACTCGATGGTTGCGCAAGCGTATTATAGGACTTCCGGCAGAACTCGTTATCGAAGCGAAAGGTATTGGATGCGAATCCGATATAGGGATCGTGCTTCTTTAGTTAGGCTAATTTTAAGATAATCGGATAATGAGTTAGTTTAGTAATATAGATTTTCGATCTTTTTTTATAGTGATCGTTGATTTGCAGATCGGTTAGAATATAACGATCCATTTGGTTTTCGGGCAGTATTTTTCTATCGAATCTAATAACTTCGAACAGAACAGGTAATTTGTATATTGAAAGTTTGATAGTTTTCATTTAACTTCGATTTGCGAAAGTATATCCTTTGTATCCGCTATTCACTATAATGTAAGTGGGATAGGATCGATTAGGTATCGATAGAATAGTAATAGACAATATCATTAGATTTGTTCGATTGTTTGTTTCTTTAGCGAAAGATAAGTTTTGAGTTGCAGCGGCGAATAGGTGTAGTGTATATAGGGCTTTCGTCTAACAACGATTTATACTAGGCGGGCTCCGTTTCCCGAACTCGGGGAGCCGGGAGGGGACAGATTGTACGGTGATATAGCATACGGTTGAATTTGGGCGGAAGACGGAACAGGGGATAGCGGGGCAGGATTGGTAAGGTTAGTTTTAGTTTGTACGGGATGATTATCTGGGAATGGGCAATCTTTTATACAGTGATCGACCGATCTACAACGGAAGCATTCCCCTCGTTTGTATCTATTAGTACGTTTTTGGGAATTGAGATCTATTGGGTCTTCAGCAGGCATAGTCGTAACAGGAGCAGTAGGTCGGGTAATAGCATTCGGGGACGGAGTAAAGGTACGATTAACAGGATTCAGACTTTGAATTGTAATACGGGGCGACGGGACGATTGGATTGCGACCGGAACCAGTCGGTCCTATCAGGTACAGACGGCGATTCTCCAATGTCTGTACGAAAGCGGCGAATGTGTTGGCGCTATTTGTAGGTGGTTCAATAGTAACAATCTGGTTCTTTAGTTTGCTCGATAGAGTTTGTTCTAATAGGATAATCAGGGTACTATTGTTGTTGGCTATCCCGGCTTCTAATGTTAGTCTTTAGAACTTAGCATAGAAGATATGAAACGGTTGGTTCCTCTGTTTTAGATTGATCAAGAGTTTCCGGGTTTCGGCCCGTTTGTTCTGGTTTTTATAAGCTTTTTCTAGTATTTGCAATAGATTCTTATAATCAACAAGTTTAACAAATTGCTCTTTGATATTATATAATCGAATTTGTACGATAGTGGATCCAATTAATCTTTTAGTTATATAAGTCAGGTGGGAATATAGGGAAGTAAAACGATCGGAATTGGTATACATTTTATTCTGTATTTGATCGATAAATCGATCAAGATTGATTTTCGTTCCATCAAACGATACGGGATCAGATACTTTTTTACTCAATTGAGGCTTCGATAGAATAGGAGTGGCGGCCGGGGTTGTAATGGGCATCAGGGGCGAGGAGTCGGTTGAAATAGGCAGGACGATGGGGACGGGATGAAGTTGAGTTAGATGGGCAATCAATTTATCGTTCTCCTCTTTCCATTGTATGAATACGGTTTTCTCGATTTGCAGATCGAGAGTAAACTTTTGAACTGCAGATTGCAGATCGGTTATTTCTGCCTCTACTCTTATACTATAATCGTAAAGGGAGGTGAGATAATGATATCAGATCACGATATCGTTGGTTACAACAGTAGCGAATTCTTCAGGGGAACCAAACTGGTTAAACGGGTGTGGATGGGACGACATCGTAGAAATGTCGGTACAGATAGGTAGGAGCTACATAGTATCACAGAGGCAACAGATAGGACAATAGGAATCATTTTTATTAATAAGATGTAGCTCGAAGAATTATATTTCTATAAAAGGAACGGTTCCTTAAATACATTTATATATAACGCTAGCCCCGACCGGGGCTAGCCTACACTTATCCGAGGTCCGACTCCTATGGGTCGGAACCCGAGCGGTCTCCGTATACCATATACGGGGACCCTGTGACAATAAAAGGAATTCGAGATTCTCATTGATTACAAGAATCTCGAATATTTTATAACTATAAAAGCTTTCAATCAACGGCAAATGCAATGATCTAAATTTCTGTCTCAATATAATTTCTGTATAGTCTATCGATTAGGAAACAAAGCTATTCGACTAGATACACTAAGTAGAAAACACGAAGATCGGTTGTATCGCTTTGATCCAAACGATGAGCATCTAAAGAATCGAGAATATATTATCCTCCCTTAAAACTGTTTTGACAACGACCTTTATAAGGATTTGATTAAATATATCAATTTGGCATTAGTGAAAACAATAGTACCACTCCACGATCAATCAATTGATACCTTAATCGATGCAGCGTATACTAGATCCAATATCGCAAATCAACTTATCTCTACTCTTAACGATCCATCGATAATTAAATAGCCAAAAAAGCATCATAAAATCCTCCAGATCATTATACAAAATTGTTCAATCCAAAATAATAGAATTTATTACCAGGATAAGATTTGGATTCCATCAGACGATAAGCTCAAACTCCAAATTATCTATCGAATTTATTCTTTTGATCCTGCCGGCCATCCTGATCGAACTAAAACGATCGATCTTGTCTCTCGTATATACTGGTGGTCTAACATGCATTTGGAGATCGTATTCTACGTGAAGGTTTGCGAACTTTGTACTCGTACCAAATCATCCAAATCGACATCTCCCGGATTTTTGAAACCGCTGCCTATTCCTTTTCGTATATAATCTGATATCTCAATCGACTATATTACACCGCTCCCGGATTACATTCGTTATAATTCTATCTATAAACATATCTTGATGGTAATCTGCAGGTTAACCAAAATGAAACATTTCATTAGTATACATACACTAACGACAAAAAAGCTAATCGATACTTTTATCAATTACATCTATATACTTCATAGACTTCTGGACAATATCATTTTCGATCGGGGAACGCAGTTCGTATCAGGATTCTGATCACAACTCTCGGAACAGTTGGGAATTACCTTAAAACATTCTTCAGCTTTTCATCCTCAAATAGATGGTCAAACTGAATGTATTAATTCGATTCTGGAGCAGTATTTACAAGTTTTTGTTAACTATCATCAAGACGATTGATTGGATTAGTTATCTTTAATCGAATTTGTATCCAATAATTTGGTCTTTGAAATAACTGATTGTTTGTCTTTCTTTGCCAATTACAGTTTTAATTTATACCTAAGCATTGAACCTAGTAAACCTTGCCCACCGGATATAACTCTAATACAAAAACAGAAATTCTTTAAAAATAATAGAACTATAGATCGTATAGAACATATCTTAAAACAACTTCGTACCCTTACACAACAAGTAGTTGCCATTTATGAAGACTATACTAACCATCACCACTCTGACTCACTTTGCTATACAGTTGGCCAGAAAGTCTTTATTAATATCAAGAATATGAAGACTTTATGCAAAGCAAAAAAGCTAGATGATAAATGGATCGGTCTTTATGAGATTATCAAAGTTTATTTTCGTGTTTGTTTTATTCAATTGTCTGAGAATATTAAAATCTTCCCTGTTTTTTATTATTCTTTTTTACTTCCAACTCATACTAATCCTCACTTCCTAATTCAAGCAATGATTAACAAATCCGAATCCCTAACTATACAGGACAGAATTTTGGAGCGGGACGACGATAAGGATAAGCTTGTTCAGAAATGGATATTTGAAAGGGTTCTAGATAATTATGATGAGGATGATCATCATTATTTGATCAAATGGAGATACTACACATCAACTTGGCAACTAACTAATGATTTAAAGAGTAACAAGAAAATTCTTATCGAATATCATCATCTTCATTCAAAGAAACCAAAACCGCCAGTTTAAATCCTAAAGCATCCCGACACTATTATATTGCAACCGGAACCACAGAATTTGCAATCGGAGTCACACAACGCGATTGCTACACCTACTCTACAAAGATCCACTCATACCAAGATTATTCGCTTCATCTAAAAGTATATTACATATTATAACAATAAGAAATATAACATTATTAAAGGATATCACATATTTTTTTTTGTTCAAGAATCTAATTGAGAAAAGAGATCTGTATTTTTTCTTTATTTTTCTTTATTTTTTAATACCCATTTGAGATCAAATGGGTTTTTTGAGGAGGGGGTACTATTACAGGTTCATTTCCCTTCATCTGCATATGATCATGTATACCTTAGGCACATATACATACACTCACTTCTATATAGTCAGGTTATCTCCTTGATCTTCTTCTCCTCCTCGTAGTACAACAATAGATCAAACCTACACATACCTTTTCCCTCACCGTGATAAAAAGAATACATTTTCGTAAAATCCATTTTCTTCCCCCCCCCTCTCCCCCCTCTCCCTCAGCTCAGTTTTCGAGCTTCGAATCTTTAAGTATATATAAATATATATATGTACACATGTATACATATAAAATTTTCTCCTAATATAATATATAATAACACAAATGCATCCTCGATCCATAATCCATAAATATACTTACTTACTCACTACCTAGGTAATTTTTACCAAGATTACCTAGATAGAGTAAGTTTTCACCCTAAAGTTTAGTATCTCTAGTATCTCTAGCATCTCTAGCATCTCTAGCATCTCTAAAATCATCCACGCACCACCTCCCTTCCCCAACTCTGCCGCAAAAATCCAAGTCTTTATTCAATTTTATATAAACCCCTAACTCTAAACCGAAGAATTCTTCCCGTTCCTCTCAAAATCACCTATCTACACAGCTCTTTTCCTCCCCGTTGATGAATCTTCTATTCATCTAGATCTTTCTTTTACGACGGAACCTCCATGCAGAATCAACATGCAGAACCATCACTTTCTCCTCCATCGACATCCTTCCATCCCAGAGGTAAGTAATTTCTAAAGGGTTATTATCAAAGGAAGGCTATATATATAAATTTATATACATCACCACATACCCACAGTATAACCCAAAAATTTCACCTCCGAATCTTACTATCCATTTAGATTGATTAATATATTAAGATTTATTCAAGTCTACTATAAGTATTTTATATCATTCATCCATACTATTTTATAACTCTCCTCACCTCACCGGCTAACCCACAACTATCTAATCTATGAACTATCTAGTCTATAACTACTCTAACTATACGCATACATATACACAGCTATATATCTGTGTATCTATCAATTCATCACTCCCTTCTCTTCTCTTCCCTTCCCTTCCCTTCCCTATTTTCCCTTTCATATCTTCACATCTATCTTATATTTCTCATACTCCTCCATCTATCCATCCATTCTCCTCCCTTCGCTATTAACTGTGCATTGATATACGTCCATCAACTTAACCCGCCCACCATTTTCCACCCCCATCCTCTACATCTCCATCTACATCTACTTCTACATCTCCATCTCTCCCCCCCTCTCCTTTACCTCTATTCATCTCTTTATCTCTCTACCTCTCTAATCATACCATACCATACCATACCATACCAAAATATAAAAAAGAAAAAAAAATTGTGTATTGATTGATTGAGTAATTGAATTGAGAATTCTAGAGTCCTTTACACCCAACAATCCACCCAACAACCCACCGCGCCTCACCCCACCTCACCTCACCTCACCGCACCGCACCGCAATTTACGAAAGGTGTGCTTAGTTCAAATAGCTTTCTCACTTTGTCCATTTCTATCTTTCAGTACCTAAAAGTAACCATCGCATAGGCATTGGCGCTACACACACGCACACACGCACACAAGAACACAAGAACACAAGAACACAGGAACACAGGAACACAAGAACACAAGAACACATAAAGAATCTCCATCTTCCTCCTCAAACTTTGCTCAAACTGTATATTCATGAAGAAAGCTAACCCCTGGATACATTTCCATGTAGGCAAGCATGCCATTATGACAATGAAAAAAAAAACTTCTCAAATTTCTGATTATGAATCAATGAATCTTCATACCACGCACGCCCATAACGCCTCATGCAATGCGAAGAAAAACGAAACGCAAATTCAAATTAAAATGTGTCGGCATTGGCATTAGATTTCGATCGTCTTCATCGCAGATTCATCATCAGCAGAGGGTTCCTTCTCAGAAGTCCCTGATACTAATCCTAACCCCGTAACCTTCTCACTAGCCTTCTCATTTTCTTTATTCTCATTAGTTGATTCGGATTCTAGTAATGGTCGTTCGGAACGTTTATTCTCTTCGCTTGGTCTTGGTGTTTGAACATCGACAAGTTTCGTGGCGGGAATATCCATGGTGTTGACTTTCGCTCCTGATCCTGAACCTTCTTCAGCAACTTTAGCTAGAGGACTTGACTTTCCAAAACCAGGACGATTTGGACTTGGAACGGGTGAAGCTCCAGAGAAACGTTGCATAGAACGTCCACGCGGTTCACCAATCTCAGCAGCTGGGCTTGCGTAAGGAGATGCAGCCGGGGATCCTCCATTACCATTGACAGGCGGCGCTGATCTTCTTCGTACGTTCTTGCGGCCATACTTTTGATCCATTCTCCATCTCAAGATATCGAAATAACCAGGCTCAACTTTTCCTGATTTGAATTCTTTCAACTTTAGCTCATTGGTTTCTTCATCCACAAACCATTTACCACTGCTGAGATCATCTGCGACTGTAGCCAAGAAAGCAGACCATGATCGTGCGACGACATATTTACAATCATAGTCCCGACCAAATAGAATGACCTGACCCCATTTACCAGCTGGTCCCGGTGCCAAATCAACTGCCAAGTTATTTCCACCCCAATCTCGAACAAGTGGAATCCAGGCGGGATGTGCGTAGACTTTTTGGATAGCATTAGAAGGTTGAGAATCCTGTCGTGCCAATAAATCTTGTCTCCAGTAAGGATTTTGCGCGTTTGCAGGTTGCTTCGACGAGGAAGATGAACTACCACCTAATGCCTTTGGTGGCACTGAAGGTCTGTAGTTGCTGGGCGATTCTGTAAGATATTCCTGATTGACTGTCTTCCAGTTCTCCCATTCTTGCACAATTTCCTCGCAATCAAGTAACATGCAGCCAAAGATAATTCCAGTAGGTAGGCCACCACGTTCTTGTCCATCATGAAGTTGCATTGACTCTCGAACCTCCATCGGAAGGGAACAGTCCAATTGATGTTCCAATTCATTCAAATCATTATTTGTGCATCCCTCGCAGAGTTGATCCCATAACTCTGCATAATTTTCCTCGGCCCATCTATCGATTCTCTTCCAGGAGTGTCCGACTGGTGGTGGGGGGGGAAGACCTTCTTGGAAAGCTTGCAATTGAATTTCTCCAGGTGTAACATTCTCAAAATTTTCTTGTGTAGATTGACGTTGAAGCGTAGATGATCTCATTCCTGGCGAGTATGGTGATTGCGGACCTGGACTTACTGGAGGAGCGAATGGCGAACCTGGATAAGCGTTGCCATTAAGTGCAGATGTAGATTGTCGACCAGACTCTTCAAAATAGGGGGAGTTCAAATCTGCGCGTGATTCTGAAGCTGTTGTAGCAACTGACGTTAAAGGTTCATGTCGACTTTGTGCGAGAGGAACATGTCCGCCAGTTCTATATGGAGAATCGTAAGACGAGTCTGTTTACTTTTAGTTAGAAGCCTGTTGGAAATCTCGAGAGGGTTTTGGTATCAACATACGACGATCATAACTGGTCATAGTATGCCAGAAAGATTTGAAGGCGGATCCCAATGGGCTAAACAGATAATGATTAGTATTATTCGCAGAAGTGATTGAAGTAATTCAAATTGAGACTGAGAACATGGGATTGTGACGAAAAGGGGATTTTAGAAATGCAACTTACTTTCCTGCCATGGCTGGCAATTATTCAACTATTATTGCAAATACTTTGAAGTTGTGAGATAAAACTTCCACAATTCCAATAGTTGTCGATTGTAGAATCTTCAGAAGATATGGAATGGGAGGAATATGTGGTAGTATTTGATTTTGTTCTGTTTTGGAGTTGAAATTGAGGTTATGAGCCGTTTTGGAGGTGAGTAAGATAATTCTTAGAGAAATTGCTTTAAGGAGAACAAGTGATTTGAATGATTAGGCGTGAAAAGGTTTCAAGCTTTATCAAAATCGCGTTCTATTGCCCTGAGTTTCGGTGTCTGTACTCCGTACCACGAGCCACTTTACTAGCTACTAGGTAGACTTAAGTAAGTAGTACTTACTTCCTTCCCTTTACCAGCCTGTCCAATCCGAAGATCAATAGAGAATAATTAGCGGAGATTTGTGTGGATCTGGAAAAAATGCCGATAGTGAGTGAGCGCGATAAGTGTCGAATTTATAAGAATAGGAGAGAAGAAGAAGAAGGAGGAGGAGAAGAAGGAGGAGAAGGAGGAGAAGAAGGAGGAGGAGAAGAAGAAGAACAACAACAATAAGGTGAAGAATTAAGGAGGGATTAGAAGGACTAGAAGGACTAGAATGACTAGGACTGGAGGGCTAGAAGAAGAATATGGTAAAGAGAAGATTCATTTAAATTCATAAGAGGTATGGTATAGGTGGTAGGGAGTTGGATTGCATTTACTCGGTAAGTAAGTACCTGATGGTTATTAAAATCGTCCCCTTATAATTATGCGTTCATCACAAGTAATAAATAGCTGAGTAGAAAACCGGCGCAGTTCATTCTAGCGAATCACCTATTTGACTGGTTGTTTATATTGTTCTATGGAGTACCAGTACTTCAGATAGACATCAGACCGAGTTTATGGTCCAATCTTATCATCGTTTCAAAGCAGCCAAGGAACACACATAAGCGGTGAAATCTTTCTATGTCGTGCTATATGTGATGGGAATGAAGGCAAAAAGATGTGCATTTGATGCATTTGATACCTAGGTACTTTAACTTACAATTTTTAATCTCTGGAGAATGTTCTCTTCTGTTCGTTTAGTCTACTAGGTACATATAGAATCTGAGTAAATCAACATGGACGGAGTATGCTCAGCTTGTCGGTTGGATGGATATGTTGTTATTGCTGGTGACATGATGATGACCGCAGATCAGTACCCTTCTGAGATTGGCTTAATCGCGTTATATTTGTTGTATATAGTTCCATTAGAGACAAGAAGAGTAGGGACCAACATGAATATTCAGATGGAATAAACATTTAACCTACTTGATGTTCGAATAATTGGAGTTTTGATTTATATGTAAGCTCCGCCACCAGTTTACACATGGAATTCCTGAGGATATATTCTTAGAACTATTCTCAGATACTTTACCAATCAACCAGATATCATACTGTCTTTATATATGGTATTCTAGGAATCCTTCAACTCAAAATTGACATACTGGCATTGCTCTGCCCCAAAAATGATTCCGATGTCTATTTCGTCTTTCCATCAAATTTCGCTTGAATCACTCCCTGAATCCCTAACTCCTGAGTATCAATTTTGAGTTTTCATCCAACTCTTATTTTATTTCCGAAAAAGGGGAATTTTATGTAACCGGTATTATATTCATATAAAAGGATAGAGGTCACATCAACATAATAATTTTGGTGACTTCATCACGTCTGAAAATTATGCTTGACGAATCGTATTATCAGATATTTACCGGCTATCAAAATCAAGAATTGAGGTATCACAACACCGTTGATCAATTAACCTTAAACCTAGGCGTACGGAATACACACACCACGTGAAACAAAAAGAAAAGACACCTTCAGGGCTGAGTGCAAGCAAGTACAAGATAATATGCTAGCAACAGTTGGCGGCGTAGCAATACACTTAGTACACATACCTCAAGCCATGGTTCTCACCATCCCCCGCCACACTCCTTAAGCCGTTCCTCTCATCAACCCTGCATCCCCTAACCTCGAAATCCAAAGTTCGAATTTAACCTCGCGCTCCGTTTCAAAGTTTCATAACTATACATTAGTTCGCCATGAGCGTTCCGTGCAACGGGAGCAAGCACAATCACGTTGTGATATTACAGCATCCAATGATCTAACAGCGATCAATCAAAACTCCTGCCTCTAAAATGCTTGGCGGGTGAACCTCCGAAACGACCGTGGGGTTATACGGGATGATTGGCTTTGGCTGGGGGAAAACATTGGACGTTGGAAATAAACGCTATGTTTCTAGGAAACAAAGGCGCCTGGAGGCGCAAATCAGAATATTTGGAGGGGAAGAAGAGCTGGTGAGGCTGGTGGGATAAGCCATGCGATGGGTTTGGATGTTCTAGTCGATTTTGGTCCATTGCTATATTTATATAAACAAAGTATTTCGTGATAAACAATTGAGGTGTAGGCCGTGAAAAAAGACTAGACTCTTGGCTGAAATTATACCTGTGGATGTGCTATAAACTCGTTCTCGACTAGTACTCTACCTAGAATGTCCATGCCAATATTGTCGCCTATAAGGTGATCATTATATTCGGGAAATAGTTACTGCGAATCTGTATTCTGCGACATTCGTTTATACAGCTTCTTCCTAGGACAGCAAGACGATGGAGAAATCTCAAGTGCAGTTTCTTTCTCAGGATAACTCTTGACGGTTTCTGATTCTAGTATCTCAACTTCCTCTTGCAAATCCTGGGATTTTCTTTTCACTCCTATGATATGACGGAAGAGGGATTACTCTTGAGTATTTGCATTAATAGAGCGAGTGAGGTGGAAAGATGTGTTGGGATAGAGAGATCTACGAAATGGCGAGATAGGAGGATGAAGGAGAAGGGGAAAGAGAAAGGGGAAACTGGGTAGAAGTCAAATATTTACATCTGTATTTGAAGTGAACTATCGCCAGCACTTGTATCCTCTCGAGATATAGTATATAGGGTGGTAGTTGAGCTCTTGCCTTTTGATGTCTGATCGAGAATAGAGAGAACCAATGAAATGTAATACTTCGACTTTTTGGCATACTGAATTCGCTTTCCAGACTACAACCATACCAAAGAATTCGAGATTCAAAACCACCTTCGCTATCCTAGATTCAATAAAAACCAGGGGAGCTCAGTAAAAGCACCCAATATTCAAACACAGAAATTATTCCAAACTCATTCCATACGGAGGATGCACAACCACGGCACGTGATTATAATTCTCCTGCAATATTAGCGCGCGGTTTTAGCGGGCTTGGCTGAAGCTACCCATTGCGCAAGACAAGCTTGACTTGGAATCAAAAAGTTATCAAATCATATCGCAACACCAAGTACAACATCTATCTACGATTTTAAAACCACTTGCGCAACAAAGCGAGACGTGTCGCCTGCCGAGAATAAAGTACGAAATTGTGCGCAGAAGAATATATTAAGGGGAGGCTGAGGAACTTGTGATAAGACAACGGTCAACTCACAGATTATCGGCATCGTAAGGTCGCAGATTCGCAAGTAACAATGTCGGAAGAACGTCTTTGGAAATTCAGAAAGCCAGAATGGATGAATAGTGCTACGGCGAAAGGTGCTGGTGTTTATGCTTCGGGAGCTTTGGTATGATGGCCCTACTGTTTGCCCTTATGCTTTCCATGCTGGCATTACCACCTGATGGGAAATCCGGCAATTCGCGGTTGAACATTACATCACTTACAATACTTCTACTAACATATCTCCATACAGTTCTCTCTATCCTTCTTCATCCTTCTTGATGCAGCCCTCTGGTCTAAGTCCGCCCTCAATGGATCTGACCCCCCAATTCACATCACATTCATCGACTGGCTTCCCCTCATCTTCTCCTCCCTTGGTATGCTCATCATAAACTCTATCGAAAAATCCCGACTATCCGCAGATTCTTTCTCCTATAGCGGAAGCGGCGTGGCGTGGAAAGCAAGAGTGGTTTTGTTCTTGGGGTTTGCTAGTTTGGCCGGAGGATTGGCTGGAGGTATTACGGTATTAGTCTTGAAGTATGTGGTGCCCGGTGCGCAATGGCCTACTTTGGGAATGGGGGTTGCAAATGTAGGAGCAAATGCTGGGGTTATGTTGAGGTGAGTTTTTCATTTTACTCTGGCTGAAAGGGTGGTTGGAACCATGGAAAGGGTAAAATGAGGGTTTGAAGACTAACATAATTTAGTTCGGTGGTACTTTGGATCTCGCAGAATATCGAGGATGAATACTCCTATAACCTTGCTCTTTGAGTGAGTCTAGCCCGTCCGAGGATTTTGGCATAATTTGAAAAGATGCGAAAGGTTAGGGAATGCGGAACATGATGGTATATGGATATGAAGAACGAATGGACAGAGAAAGGGTGTGATAAGACCGATCAAATGCTTTTGTGGCATCATTTGTAGTATAAGGGGTATGCGATCTGCTAGTGATGTAAGGTTCAATTTTTATCAACTGTTAATGGCAAAATTTGGCTCCTTGTGAAGTTTGTGATTATCGCTTCAAGGTGCTCACATCCCAGCCATTGAATGGTTCAATATGTTTCTCGAAATACAAAATTTGGGTTCGTAATGAAGATAACTGCCATACCAACAGCTACATGCAGATATGCCACATAGGTCCGCTCTAGAAAGTATGGGGATTTTCTGAGCTAGAAGTAGCTCCAACGAATCGGCAACCGAGGGACCCTTCAAAAAAAAATAGCTCATCTCCAAGCTTCATGCACATCATCATTCAACAATTATTCTACACTTTCAATTGAGTGACTTGTCCTCAATCTTTTCATCGTTTACACATTACATTTATGGATTTATGATTAGGATTTTTTTAATAGGCATTTACTTTTTTAATTTATTCATTTGAAAACCCTAGAATCTTTTTGAGGGTTTTCCCTCCCAATTAACATAACACCGTCACCCACGAGCAAGCCAAAAAGTGCGAGCTCAAACAAAAATGGTGAAAACTGTAGATCCCAAGCCAGCGCCTGGTTCATATAATTCACTCGCGGCACAATATGCGAGGGCAAAGGCGCGCAAAGAAGCTCAGGAACAGGCTATCAGAGAGGGGAAGAAGCTCGATAAGGATGGGAATATAATTCAGCCCAAAGTACCCAGAAAGAAGGACAAAAAGGATGAGCTAAATGAGGCAAAGAGAGCCAAATGGAGAAGGGAGTGGTGGGCAGTTGGAGGGTGGTGGGCTTGGTTGGCGTAAGTTTTCTGCGGAGGGCTTTGGAGGGGCATTGTACTAATCAATTTAATGAATAGAGTTATGCACGCCGTGGGGATATATTACTTTACAAAAGGATTCCTACTCACACGGTTGGTGTTGGAAGAATCATCGGCTTGTGCTGAACCACCGATTGCAAGAACAGTGGATTATGAAGGAGCTGGTACACCGGAGGGAGGATGTTGGCATCCAAAGACATTTGATAGGGCTGTGGTGGTGATTGTGGATGCATTGCGCTACGATTTCGCGGTGCCATTCACCGGCGACGATTCGCAGGCTTTTCATAACGCGTTACCATTCTTATACGAAACTGCACGCAGAGAACCGCATAATGCATTCTTATTACCTTTCATCGCAGACCCCCCTACAACTACATTGCAAAGATTAAAGGGTTTGACAACTGGAACACTTCCAACATTTGTGGATGCGGGGTCAAACTTTGCAGGTACCGCTATTGAAGAGGACAACCTTTTGGGCCAATTGAAAGATTCTGGTAAAAAGATTGTACATCTTGGTGATGATACATGGACTGCGCTATTCCCTGGATACTTTGAACCGAATATTAGTCGCGCATATGATTCCCTCAATGTTTGGGATTTGCATACGGTAGATAATGGTGTTACTGAACATATTATGCCACTACTCGAGAAGGAGAAGAAAGCCGAGTGGGACGTTATGTTTGCGCACTACTTGGGTGTTGACCATGCGGGACATAGATATGGACCAAATCATCCGGCCATGACAAGCAAGTTACAGCAGATGGATATTTTGATCAGAGGACTTGTGGACAAGCTTGATGATGATACCTTGTTGGTTATCATGGGTGACCATGGTATGGATGGTAAAGGCGATCATGGAGGAGAGAGCGATGATGAAGTGGAAGCTGCATTGTGGATGTATTCTAAGAAGGGAATATTCGGTCGCACCGATCCAACTTTTGTAACGCCTCCACAAAATGCAAAAACACGACCAGTCAATCAAATCGACTTGGTGCCAACACTTGCACTGCTCTTGGGTTTGCCAATTCCTTTCAATAACCTCGGAAAGCCTATCGAGGAGGCTTTTGCAGGCAAGAAAGGTAACGCGTTGGAAAACTTGGCAAATGTAGCTAGAATGACAGCTGCTGGTATTAAGAGATACCAAGCTGCATACTTTGCTGCCAGGGGCATTGATGAGAGCACTATTGATGGTTCCCCATCTGCTCTTTGGTTGACAGCTGAGCAGACTCTGAACTCTAAATCAGCTCAAAAGTCTACGGAAGTTTATTATGCATTCTCTGCCTATCAAACAGAGACTTTGCGAATTTGTCGAGATCTATGGGCACGATTTGATGTTCCTAGTATGATCCTGGGCATTTGCATTCTTGCTGCTAGTGTACTAGCTTTGGTCCTCTATGCCAATAGTAATGTCAGTGATGGCAATGAACCCGAATCAGCGGACCTAGACGATGCTCAAGCCAAATTGGAACTCGAAGCCGTCGCAAAAGGAGAGAGATCTCTTGGAGACGAGGAAATCAATCCAAATTTGCTCTTTTCGATTTCTTTGGCTTCAGCAGTTGGTGCAGCTGTGGGACTATCTCTCTGGACCATGAAAGCCACTATTTTGGAAGATGTAATCGAGGGGCAAATCGTGGAATTGACTGCAAATGGTGCTGTCATTGGAGGACTCATTGGAGCTCTTCTTTCATTGATGAAAATTGGTAATCCCTTCCCAACTACATTTTGGGGTTGGTTGGCAGTCATCTTCACTGTTAGTCAGTCGATTGGCTTTGCATCTAATTCCTATACTATCTGGGAAGACTCGATCTTGTTGTTTTTCATCACAACTTTCGGAGTAGCTGGTGTTGTTTCTTCGCTTAGACAATCGGAAATACGCAGTCGCACCCTGGGAGTATACCACTCCCTCGTATTCATTGGTCTTGCCTGGGTTGCCTCATACTCTAAGTTGTGCAGAGAAGAGCAGATGCCTTACTGCAGGTCGACATACTATGCCTCTGCTACGTCCTCTACTTCCGCCCCTTGGCAATTACTCATTCCCCTCTTCTTCGCATTCGCCTTACCTGCATTCATCAAAGCTTACTACGCAACCAGCCTCTCATATGAAGGTTTTGCACCGGCCTGGATTGGTGGAGCTTTCAGATTCGGGCTTTTCCTCATTGCTACATTTTGGACTTTAGATGCCGCCGATGATGGGAATTGGTTCCCTAACTTGAGTGAAGGTGCCTTGAAAGCTATGCGAGTACCAATTTCTCAGACAGTTCTTGCCATGTCTATCGGCGCTGGAACTATTGCATTCAATTTTGCATCGCCCTGCATTGCCATTGGTACTGTCGCACTGGGGGATCTTGCACCTGCCGGAGCCCCCAAACAACAAGTTATGATCCTTGGTTATGGCAATACTCATGGTGCTCGATACTTCCTCCTCATAACCAACGTACTTTTAGCCGTTCTCATGGTCCAGAAACCCGTGGGCTTTGGTGCCCTCTCTCTCATGTCTCTTCAAATCCTTTCTCTCGTGGAATTCCTCGATCTCAACTCCTTGACAAACTCCCCCATCGGACCTATCATGCTCGCCATCCTCGGCTCCTTCCACTTTTTCAAAACTGGTCATCAAGCCACTCTTTCCTCTATTCAATGGGAATCCGCTTTCATTCCTCTTCACACAATCCGCTACCCTTGGTCTCCAATCCTCGTCGCTCTTAATTCATTTGGCCCTCAAATCCTTGCCGCAACCGCGGTCCCTCTCATTGTCTTCTGGAAGCAACAACCAAAGAAAAAGGGACTCTTGAAAGCAGTCACTGTTGCTTTGGCATGGCATATTCTCTATTATGCGGTTATGGCATTAGCAACTACAATGTGGGCTGGCTGGTTGAGAAGACATCTCATGCTGTATCGTATTTTCAGTCCGAAGTTCATGATGGCGGGTGCGGTGTTGGGGGTTGTGGATCTGGTAGGTTTGACAGTTGTGCTACTGGGGACTAGAGGGAATGTGAGTAGTGTGTGGGGTGTGTTTGGTTGGCCTTGAGTGGGAAGATTGTAATGTGTTTGAAATTATTTCGTTATTATTCTGTAGATGTAGCTGTGCCTGGAATAGAGAAACGGAAGAGGATAATCTTTTGGATAGCATAGCGATGGTACGGTATGAGTGTGGGCCAAACAGTAATAGAATTTAGAATAATAGATTTGTTTATCAGTCAGTTCCTCGATGAGTATATCTTATGATATAGGTGCATGTAGTACGGTTTCAGCTGGTGATCATAATTAAGAATAGATTTGATAGATATGGAAACACTAAAGCTAGAATCTGTGTTGATGTCACGGGTATTAAATTTATCATGCTCTGAAGTTGGATATTGGAGAGATCTTAAGGTGGGTGAGTGATACTTGAAGCGAGAGAGAGGAAGTGAGAGTCAAATATTGGAGTAATACTGTCTGTAGGTTGTATCTTCGTGATCTTTTCATGTGATCCTTTGTAGCCGGGTGTACTTCTTTCAAATCAAGTTTCATATATTTCCTACACAAGTGTTGCTGAAATTCAAGGTTGTTTGATTTGGGGTGATGATATGGTGACTAGAGTTGAATATGAGCATGCCGAGGTAGATATTCACTTCAACTTCATCCTCATCCCGCCTTTTACCTTGAGAGACACTCGATCAATGGTGCTTTTCCCCATTTGAACGAGAAATTCACTTAATTACAATATCGTCGAATCTTTTCGCGGAATATCTTCCGCACGTAAACAAAAAAGAATGAAGAACTTCAGACAGGTTCTCAGAAATTCGAGTTTTGCAACTCCTTCAAATCTCTTTCAAATCGCCCGAAAACTTATTATTTGGAATCAGGAAACGTTCAGGATTCTGTTTCTGTTTTCAAATTAAAAATTTAGCGTTGATTGGGAAAGTTGATGGGTACTGCAGACGTGCAACAATACTTTTGAAGGCGGTTTCACGTGACTCTTGACCAGTAGGAAATTGTTCCGAGCTAGTACGGTGATGCGGTGATGCGGTGATACGGTTTTGTCACATACATGCATGTTCATAAGAGCTCCCTCGACTTTTCAATATTTTTTTTATAAACGAACAATTAACAATAACAAATCTATTACATCAATCTCGATTTTTCATAACAAGAATTTTTAAAGATGGCAGAACCACCAAGGAGAAGACAACGTCCTGATAGTACAAAAATGTGGGAGGAAAGCGAAAAGCGTGGTCCTGCTCGAGACCGAGATGAGAAAAATGACCGAGGAGATCGACGCGATGATAGAAACCGCAATCATGACCGCAATCGCAGAGATAGAAGTAGGTCACCGCGCGATTCAAGGGATCATAGACGCAGTTCATATAGGGATAGGGATCGAGAACGAGACCGTGGCGGCCGGAGAGATGATCGAGATGGGCGCGACAATGACAGAAATAGGGACTATCGGGAGAGGAATAATGAGAGATCAGGTAGAAAAGATGGTCACCGAACAGATGTGCCAGATAGGACTAGAGGTGAGTTTATGCCAGATGCGCTTTCGCAGACGGTGTTTGCATTGAGAGGCAGACCTAACATTGGCAAAGAGGATATTCGACAATCTCGAGAGAAGGATGAGGATAGAAATGGTAGAAAAGGTATGTTCTCGTCAGATTCACAGCAGGATGGAACATTGGTCCTTGCAATCAGAACCCTGTCTAATACACATCAAGACAATGAGCGATCATCAGGAGAGAAGTCAAGTGAACGAGCAAGGTCGAGGAGTCCGCGGCGCAACGATGAACGAGATTACAGGAAAGATGGAAGTAGTGATGAGAATTCACGGAGGAGCGAATATATAGATGATCGAATTACTCCGCAACCAGTAAGCTTCAGTATCGGGGCTGGTCACACAACTACAGGTCAAGATCACGATCGGATGGATATTGATGGTGGAAACAAGAAGAGAAAATCACAACCCAAGAAGAAGATTGAAGAAGAAGAAGGGGAAGAGGACGATGATATTGTGGTTGAGGATGATGGAATGGTTGCTATGCAAGCAATGATGGGATTTGGAGGATTCGGAACTACGCAAAACAAACAGGTGCCGGGAAATAATGTTAGTGCTGTACGGAAGGAGAAGAAGACAGAGTATCGACAATACATGAATCGGGTTGGAGGATTTAATAGACCTCTGAGTCCAAGTAGGGATTAATTGAAAGGAGTGGAGTGTAAGAATACGTTATGGTAGACAGGGCAGGTGAGGGGCCACATGTTTAGGGAGGGGAAAGCTGTACAAGTTGGCAGATTGGTGGATTGTCATATTGACCACAAGACATCCGGAGAGTTACCTTCCTTATTTATTAACATTTTTGAGCGATTCTTCATTAGGAAGAGGATAAATACTCAGGAACATTTTCCCGATTGCCGGAAACATAATTCAATTTATCCATCACTCTCGGCCCGTGTTTCTAACCGTGCTCTGTATATTGACCAGTAATGATGTTGAACCTTGAAGCCTTCCCTGCAGCCTTGCGCTACAGGCTGATCGCAACGCAATCTATCCACAAATTCGCAACGGTGTTCTTTGAGAAGAGATTCCACCAATTCCTCCTCAAAAACCCTTTTCTTTTTCCATATGTTAAGTTTTCAGATTGAAATTCTGGAGCTTAACTTTTCTTCTTCACAAATTGGGGAAATATGACGCTCCTCCATTTGCGTCTGCCCGTTGCGGCTCTGGTAGCAGCACTTTCGTTGTTTGGCAATCCTGCACACGCGGCTGAGGCTCAAGATGTAGGAATTGTTACGACGGAAATTGCGAGAGCTCAGAATAGTACTTTGATGTGGGGTCCTTATAAACCGAATCTTTATTTTGGTGTTAGGCCGAGGATACCGAAGAGTTTTACAGGTGGTTTGATGTGGGCGAAGGTTGACAATTTTGTGGATGTTCAGCATAGTAAGTTCTTTTTTATGGAATAGCTACGGGTTATTTGAGAGGGCCGTGGTGGAGAGCTATGCCATTGTCACTATAATGGCAAGTATTGAAATCGGTTGATCATGGCTAACTTTATCAATAGACTTCAGGCATACTTGCGAGCAAGGTGATGGCATGAGGGGTTATGGTTGGGAGGAATTTGATGCTCGAACTGGTGGAAAGCAAACTATGCATGATGAGAGCAATGGTATTGATATCACAACCTTCTTCATCAAATCCCCTGGTGGTAAACATGGTGGGAACTGGGCTACGCGAGTGAGGGGTAAAGTCAGGGATGGCTCGCCAGCAGATTTGAAGACAACAATGATTTTCTATGCTTCTCTTGAAGGACTTGGCAGTTTGACAGTTGCAAATGAGGATGATGATCTTGGATTTGAGGGAGAAGTAAATTTCAATGGAGATTCTGACGGATTGGGCGAATATAAGGTCACTGTAACAACTGGCCGAGGTTTCCACCCTGCTTCTGAACATCCTTCATATAAAGAGAAGCCATTGGATAGGACTCTTGTTCACTCTCTCACACTTGACGAAAAGTTATTGTGGGCTGCCAAACCTCATTTGTTTGGCAAGTTGAAGGAGCAAATCGATGAATACCTTGCAACATATGGAGAGGAAAATGCTCCTCCTCCATATCAGATCTACACCATTAAACATGCACCAGATGAAGGAAACTTTCACTTGGTTCAAAAAGTATTCGAGGGAGATTTCGAATTCGACATCATCTTCAACAGCGCATCAGCAGCTAAGGGACTTTCCAGCCAAGAAATCTCTCAATTGATTGGAGATAACAATAAATCCTTCTTCGAAAGATTCATCTCTACGTTTGATTTGCAACCTCCTTTTGATATTGAAAGTCTTCAAAGATTTTCAGGTCATATGTTCTCAAACTTGATTGGTGGTCTTGGATATTTCCATGGTGATTCGGTTGTTGATCGTTCATATGCTGAGGAATATGAGGAAAATAATGAAGGATTTTGGGAAGAAGCTGCAGAGGCAAGAGGAAGAAGGCAGGAAAAGCTTGAAGGTCCATCCGAACTTTTCACTACTGTTCCATCTCGACCATTTTTCCCAAGAGGATTTCTCTGGGATGAAGGATTCCATCTTCTTCCTATTGCTGATTGGGATATTGATCTTACTCTCGAAATTGTCAGAAGCTGGTTTAATCTTATGGATGAAGATGGATGGATTGGTAGAGAACAAATTCTTGGTGCTGAAGCTCGTAGCAAGGTTCCACCAGAATTTCAAACACAATATCCTCACTACGCTAACCCACCTACACTATTCTTCATTGTTGACGCTTTTATTAGCAAGCTTGGTGCACTCAATGGTACATCTCCATTAGAAAAAGAAAAACTCGCTCAAGAACCCTCAATCTACTCGGCCTTTTTACAAAAGCCAGAAGCTGGTCTTCATTACCTCAATGAGCTTTATCCTAAACTCAAAAAGCACTACGAATGGTTCCGCAAAACCCAATCCGGCGATCTGAAATCTTATGATCGTGATGCATTTAGTACCAAGGAAGGTTATAGATGGAGAGGCCGAACACCACAGCATATTCTCACCAGTGGTCTTGACGATTATCCTCGTCCTCAACCACCTCATCCAGGAGAACTTCATGTCGATTTAATGTCTTGGATGGGTATGATGACCAAATCTCTTAAAAATATCGCTGGTCTCCTCGGTATGGCCGATGATGTTGCCGAATTATCTACCATTGAAATAGCAATTCAACGCAACATCGACGATTTACATTGGAGCGAAAAGGAGAAATGTTATTGTGATGCTACAATCAATGATTATGAAGAACATGAATTGGTTTGCCACAAGGGATATATTTCTCTCTTCCCATTCTTAACGGGTCTTCTTGATAAGGATAGTGATAAGTTGGGTCATATTCTTAATTTACTTGGTGATGAAGAGGAATTGTGGAGTGAACATGGAATTAGATCTTTGAGTAAGAAAAATGAGTTCTATGGAACTGATGAAAATTATTGGAGGGGTCCTATTTGGATCAATATGAATTATTTGGCGGTTTCTCAACTTCTTGTAGGTTTCCCATTTCTTGGATCTCTTTTCTTTTCCTTTATTCCCGTCAATCTCTATCCATTCTTCCCTTAAATGCATAACACTAACCCTCCATAGAATTACGCACAAACCCCCGGTCCCCACCAAGAAAAATCCAAAGACCTTTACACAAGACTCAGATTAATCCTCATTAAAACGGTCTATGATAGTTGGCAAGAAACAGGTTTTGCCTGGGAACAATATAATCCGGAAACGGGTATGGGACAGAGAACTCAACATTTTACGGGTTGGACTAGTTTGGTGGTTAAGATTATGAGTATGCCGGATTTGAGTGAGGGTGCTTTTGAGGCGGAGGGGCAGGCGCCTAAGAAGGATGAATTGTGAGGGAAGATGGGATGGATGAGGTGGGGAGTGGATGCGGGTTTGGGAGGGGATGGAAATGGGAAAAAGGGAAAAGGGGAAAGGAGGATGGGGTGGACAAATGAATTCATGATCTCGGGAGGATGATTTAGGTGGATTATATATGTGTATGTGGTATATATATGCATGTATAATGAAAGAAATACATTCATCTTTCATAATCTATAAAAATAAAACGAAATTCCACCCGCTTGATTGGTTTATGAAATTGTATATCTTCATCTCCACTATGAATATCATCACAAGCAATACCATCTTCGTACCGTCTAAACTCAAGTACTTCGTATCACACTTTCTCTAGTCTGGAATAAGGTTGTGAACGTGTTGTGAACGTGTTGTGAACGTGTTGTGAACGTGTTGTGAACGTGTTGTGAGTAAGTGCGTAGTGCTGTTTCTAATATAATCTTGGTGATTAAACGATTCTTTAGTGCAGCTACCCAACTAATAAATCTTTATGAAAGTACTTAGCTTATAGAGATGTTGTCCAACGGGATAGCAGCGGAAACATATTCCAACCGGGCTAGAGTCCAATTTCTGTTATGATTGTGACGAATTTTACCGGTAGATGCTTATATCTTCTTCTACAGATCTCAACATGTTTCTTACTTCACATGATAGTATCCTCCTCGACGCAAAACTACCATTCTCTCTAGTCTTCAATCGTACTCTCTAGTGTGATTGACTAGTCTTAATTTTATACGTCTTTGTGTATACATAGTTGAACCACCATACTTTAGTAGAGGCAGATAACATTAACCCCTAATTGATAATCTTTCTTGAATGGGATATGTGAATGCGCTATTTTCTCCTTTCGCCTGCTCATTGATTATCGAGTCAAGCTTAAGCTAGCATGCTAAACTTGGAACTAATCAATAATGCTACCGCAGAGACACGTTGCGCTATCGTCAATTATACTGGCCAGTTGGAAGACGAGATTCAAGAGTTGTTCTTTAAATGCAGATTGTTTGTGCGGAATATTAACTTACTATACCTAGGAGGAAGCAATCTTTTTCATGTCTCATGGAGATTCGGGTGAATATATTGGGCCAACATGATCACCAATAGCTGAACGAAAGTGAATGCCATGTGGAATGCGTCCAATAATGGATCATGAGCATCAAAGTTATTGTTCTAAGAACTGCTGAGGTATAAATGAGAGTGTTGTGGTTGAGGATAGTCAGAATCGTGGGTTAACGTTTGGCTATGCTCAGGATATCAATGATCAATACATCAAACATATATACTCTCAAAAATCTGTCCCATGCGTAACAGATGTAAAGTTATTATTCACATGGAGGTCAAGATTGGGTCGTCTTATCTCAGCAAGAGTTTTGATCATATATCCATACTCAACGGCCCTCTTTGGGAGTGATACGTGAGTTGGATGGATGTATCAAAACCTCTTGATCTAGACAGGGCCTGTTGCCACACTTTCGCAAAGAACTTGGTAGAAATCTCAGACAATAACGTGTATGTTATTTTGGCCTTAGCTAAAGTCATCGTAATAATTCTGAAGAGCACTAGCGACATGAACAAGATGAAGAGAACAAAGATCAATACCACTGTATGTACATCACGTGCCGTGGCTTCGTCGACAGTTGACTGGAACATTCAATTTATAACTTTTCAAATCAAACAAATACCAACATCCCTTCATTCCTCATCATCATCAGTAAAATCATCATCCTCCTCCGAATCACACTTCTTCATCGGAGCATCAACCCTTAAAACGCCCTCCCCATCCACCTGTGCACCCTGTCCCTTCTCCACAATCTCCACAAACAACCGCGGCCTCACTTCCAAAAGACCTGCCACCCAACACGCCTTAGTAAACTCAACCCTAAAATCCCTCCACTCCACACTCATCTTCCCCTCATCCCATTCCCCCCGCTCCGCCAACTCCAGCGGCATACTTTCTATCCGCGTCCACAGCACCGCCGTCTCATCTTCAATACTGCGCGAATCGAGCACGGCAAATGTGTTGCGGCTGAAATGGTAGGAACTGGTTTGCGGTGCGCTACGTACGAATGTGGTGAGGGTGGATAGGGGGGCATTGAGAAACCCGGTTTGGAAAGGACGGATGGTTGTGCGCGTGTGTTTTCCGATGGGACTTTCAGTGGGTGTGCGCACGATAGACCAGATTTTGGAACTTTCTTCGGTGCGTTGCGAGAGGTGGATAAATTGTGAGATAACCTATGGAAGGATTACTAGTTGAATTTGATGAGTCGAGAAAAAGGACTATGTACTTCAGGCGGCACTTCAGCCGTACAAAATGTGAGGATATTTTTAGCCATCTTGATAAGTTTTTGCGAGAAATTTCTTGAGGATTTAAAAATTATGCGTCGGAGTTTAGGGTGCTTTGTTTGATAATTATGTTATGGAGTTCTAAGGACAATTAGAAGCGTTGATGTCATCGTGTTGTAACGTCTAATTGGAGTCACGGCTGTTATGTAATCAATGAGGGGTAAATGAGGTAATGAGCAAATGACTTTAATGAAACGCAAAAAGCGCAAAATTATGGCACAGCAAGCTGTGTTGGATCGTATCTTACTAAATTGGGATAGTGACTTTATGTTCATTTTTTGGGGGCCGTTGATCTGGTAATGGCAATCACATTCGATTTTCGCTTAAATCGGGGGGTTTTGTGGGAATTTTACTTTTTAGAATCACCGGTGTCAGTAGCTGTAGTTTTACAAATGCTTCAGACACTGTAATCCCCTTTAAATTGATATTCTGAGGTGTACTTTAACATCCAGGTAGAATATAGCCAGCAAGCCAGCAAACCAACAACCGGACAGCAAGAAAAAGCAGCAAACCACCCAGAAATCAACACGAAACCAGGGAAATTCTTCCAATCCGATCCTACACACTCATAAATACACAAACCCAGACACTCGTCCATATCCATAAATAGTCTGCTCAATTCTTCACCGGGAGAGCATGGTAAGAAATCTTATCATTCCCAACTTACCAAGTTCCACCTTTCGCATCCTTATTTGTAGAACCGTAAAATTTACTTCCATTTCCTTTGGATCCGTCATTTTCATCAAGTAAGCTTTGCAGGTATTTATATCTGGTGTATGATTTGCATCCGAGTATTTGTTATGGATTTTAACTATGAAGTATCAGTTAGGTTATTTTCATAGAATGGGATTGAGAAGAAATCATACATCTGATATGACCTGGTGCTTCATTCTTTAATCCTATTTCTGCTCCGTGATTGGGACCAGCTTCAAATTGATAGGACCGGGTCAGTGATAGCTTTTTCCCCGAAGGGATTTCCGTCTTAGTCGGTGGAGATACATAAGCAAAATGCGTTTACTACGGCTGTGTAGCCTCTATTGATGATTAGTTTGATATTTACTTCAGCTCAAAGTTGTAATTATTACATACCAATATAAAGTGTCATGGATATCCCTATGATCGGCAATAGGAGTCTATCCACTTCCACAGCTCGACACGTAGTCACTATTGCGCTTGACAACATCGCGCTTTTGATCATTACTAGCGTTATCTGTGATAGTAATAGTGAAATCGTCATGGGTGCTGTAAATATCGCGTTTTTGGTCGTTGCTAGTATCGTCGGTGATGGAGATAGTTAAACCATCGTGGATGATGATATATTCTCTTCGAATGACTTGAGAGTTATTCGATTCAGTAGCTGGGAGGGCCAGCTGCAGAAGCTATGCCCCAAAAAGGGAGAAAATAAATAGAGTGCATAATTATCGAGCCTTTACAAAACTGAAAGAGGGATAAGGAGGTTTCAATGAATTCCTAAATGTCTAAAGATATTGAGAGTGATAGTGAAGAATCGAAGATGTTTGTTGTGATGTAGAGCTACAATATAGCTGGGATAACCTCGTTTTTATGTTCGTGGGTTTACCTGGCTATAGAAGCGTCACCACCGTGATCTTGAAATTTTTTTCGTAATGAATATTCCATCTCAGCTAACCTTAACACAGTTTCTAGGCAACAAGATAGAGTAAATAGGGCTGTCCACTATGCTCAAAGCGGGGCGTGCTTGACTCCCTTTCAGGACGATCCGGCAATGGTGCCGAAGTGTGGAATTAGCAAATCTGATCCACTCTACAACGGTGCTGCAAAAACCACTTACAAATCCGTTGCTCAGAGTGGACCCGGAACTGTTTTTCCCCCAGTTCCTCGGTATCTGAATTTAGGCAACCATAAATCCGAATACAGCGGGGTAATTATGACGCTAATAGAAGATATAGAGCATGGAACACGTATCTGCGCGATTTATACCAACTACAGCATTACGAATGGAAGATGGTTCAAGCAGTTATTTACATTCCTTAACTTGCAGATGTATGAACAAAGACCCCACCACCCCCAGGTCCAGGTGTAGATAATTAAGTCATAAGACAGTCCGCATCGTGTTGCATTGATGCAAGATCTTCCCGATGATTCCATCCGCAGAAGGAGACTAGGAAAGGATTTTACTGGCAGATATGATCTCAAGCCTTGTGCGTTTATGACAAACCAAGCGGCTACTAATCCATTCACATTTCTCCACCTTTTCAAAGGTATTCTACCAAAGGTGATGATGTGAGTGAGGTACTTGAAGCTCCTGAGGACTCAAAGAGGGAGGTGTCAACCTTAGAGGCCTATAGCGAATAGATTTATGGTAAGGCGTGGGGTCTAATGTGTATTTCGAGACGGAGAACATGGATAGACAATTTGGTCTTCTGTTGTATAACATATTGTTTTCGAGCAATTGTTAGACACTGTTATGCAAAAGTTTAAGTTCTTATTTTGAGGCGCCCATACTTTGCCAGTTTCTGCTTTCTCGTCCTCGACTAACAACGGACTGATGTGATTCTTGCACGAAGTATGATCTGACGAACTTTCGTCCATAATCTTAGTTTCTTGAACATAAAATTAAGTAAGCTTATGGAAAGGCTGTGATATAAAAAAATAAAACGCATATGGCTTGCCAAGTTGATTCGAGTTATGCAGCATGCACACCATCTAATCCCCTGTATTGAAACCATGTTCAAAAACAAGCGATGGACCTCTGATAGGCTCATGCATACGAAACATCTTAGCGAATCCCGACTCTGATATTCTTTCTTACTGTATACTGTATCGTTATAAACGGTATGTTGGAGCCTGGCTTGGGGCCCACCACTGGCTAAAGAGCTGACGTCTCTTTTGACGAATACAATCTTTGGAACCAGAGCCACCCCCGGTGCCTTGGCGTACTTTTTTTGACTCTCCCTGCCGCATCGGCTCTGTTACAAGTACCCATTACTGGCTAGTTCATTTTTACACCGCAAAATGCCACCACCAGATGGTTCCGGGCTGCGAGAATAAAGCATAGCTTCCCCCAACAGTCATTCTTGAAATAAAATAGTTAAACGTTACTTTGGTAAGCAAGTTTCAGAGTCAGTCCTATGGCTATCATCATAAATTTCTTATTCTATAACGGCGCAATTTGAGTAAATCTTGAGTCAATTCCCCGTAAAATCAAGTGCTCGTGTAACGGTGTCCACCAATGGTGAGTGATTCAACATAAAGCATGATACTGTCGTGCATTCTTGGTGAATAAGAGACCCTCTATCAAGCTGCTTTGGGAGCCATCGAGAAATCATGCTTGAAAAGCTGTCCACAAAGTACAAAAATCTGATGACCTTCAAGCATCCGCTCTCGTAAAATGAGCTCGAAGATCTATTATGTCTGCCTGTTTCGATAAACATCGTATACTTGAACTAAGACGAGATACGAGTGCAGGCCCTGCACACCGTTGGTACCGTATGACGACGACGATGCGAAGTCTAATGAATAATTTAGGCGGCTATGTATCTCATCATTAAAGCCTCAGTGAAGGTTAAAAGAAGGACAAATCGAGCTGAACATAGCATACTTCATTCCATGAATTGGCGCGTCTTATTATATCGAGGTGTTTCATCAGGCGTTGCTTTTCAGTTGTGTTGTACACAAATAAAGCAGCAGCAAGTTCAATACCTACCATGTATAGTCTTATCGAAAGTGCACATACCCTCCTAAAAAGTCCATCACTTCAAGTATTGAGGAGAGTATCCAGGGACAGCTATACTCCTTCCGAACACAGCCTCGGCAATATGAGCGACAGTATCGATAGAAGTAGGCGTTGTCTACCTCTCTATCATAAAATGGTCAATGGACTTCCATATCCAAGAAATAAGAGATGCCCTTGGAGACGTGGTATTTGGACATGTTTTCTTCTATCTGTTCTCGGAATTATCGCAGCATTGTTAGTACCATGACCCATTTTGTTTCTTTTTGTAACTACATTGAAAGTTTGAACTGACCAAAAACTTAGGATTTGGCTTACACTACTAATGACCCTCCCTTGTCACCACACGCCTCGCATGCCATCCAGTGGAATAAACTCCGTAGTTGAGCAATGGCAAAAACCCAGCGATTCAGCCACTCTACTTTCACCCTGGAAGTCAAACTTCACAAAGGATATCACACCAATGGCATGCCATTCTCATAATGACTACTGGCGATACGTTCCTCTCTTCGAAGCTCTCGCGGCTGGCTGCACAGGAGTAGAAGCAGATATATGGTTAAACGACAAAGCTGGTAATGACGATTTGCTGGTTGGTCATTCTTGGAAATCACTTAAAGAAGATCGCACGCTGCAGAATTTATACATCAAGCCCCTCGTTACAATCCTTGAGAATCAAAACAATGATTCCCCGGCGTTAGAAGGAGGATCAAGTAATCCCAACGGCGTATTCCAGTCGAGTCCTAATACGACCTTGACTTTACTTCTTGACTTCAAGTCCGGCGGGGCTGACCTATGGCATTCCGCAAATCAGCAACTCGAAGCTCTTCGCTCAAGAGGCTGGCTCACCCACTGGAGTAATTCGACTGGTAAAATTAGCTGGGGCCCAATAATTGTCGTCGCTACAGGAAAGGCCCCTTTTGATCTTTTGATTTCAAACACGACCTACCGCGATGTTTTTTATGATGCCCCCCTAGAGGACATATCAAACTCAAAATACGATAGCTCAAATTCGTATTATGCAAGCACTCCAATGAGTACTTTAGGCAAAATATGGCTTTGGAAATTCAGCTCCACACAACTGAACAAAATCAAGAGTCAAATCGCCATGGCAAATGAGAAAGGTCTCAAAGCTAGATATTGGGATACACCAGCTTTGCCAGTGATTTTCAGGGAATACATCTGGGGAATTCTGGTGGGAAATGGAGCTGGAATGTTGAATGTCGATGTGTTCCCATCGTCGCTGTTTTATCTTCTGGTCACTAGATTTGGTCAAAATAGACTTGCATGGTAATTTACTTACATGTTCAAGAACGGAAATGAACCTTGGGAATTATCTCGCTGAAGGTACCCCGACTTCGACTTTTGCCAATACGTGTGTTCGAAGATGTGCTATCATCAGCAGTCATATTTCACTGTTGCCTTTGGAATTCAAGCCGTTTTTGGAACTTAAGAGGAAGTTATTCTGAAATGTAAAGAGGTTGAGGACATGACGCGCGTAGGGTGGAGAAGCGCGAGATATGATCACGTGATATATCTGAGCGGATGTTGCTAACCGCCGGGACTTGATAAGATGGGCATCTACTCAAAATTTCTACAAAATCTTTATGTTCAATCTTTCCAATTACTGTTGTTGTTTCACAGATGCAATTACTGATATCCTTTCTATCAATATCAATCTTTTCATATCATTACAGCCCTCTCACCTTAACTCAAAATCCCGTACTTGCGAAGGAGTCTCGCGAGTCTCTTCCCTTGAGCCTTGCAAACTTAAGTAATTGAAGAGGTAAAAGGGCATTTCATGAAGATGAGCACCGTCATTATGCCATTAGTGGGATGCTTCACACTTCCTTGTAAAGGATATAGGAGTCATAGGAGTGTGTCTGTCATAAAGTGGCCGAGAATGATGATAATCAAAAAATAGAGATGCACGACTCCAAAGATGAAGACATTGATGCACTTTAGACAATACAATATCTCCCTCTATTGTATATTTAAGGTTTATTGATGGGTACGAGTCTTCATCACATTACTAATGCAAGTGTACATCACTCCAGCATCCATCTACCCCGCATCATCGTGAGACCTGCAGTAGCTTTGCAGCTCTTGACATGCGTCGGTACATACCAACCCGAACTTCTATTTAGCAGAAGATATTTTCCGTGATCTTCCATACTATACAAAGTCTTTGATTCGCAATGATCAAAATATCCTCAGGTTTCCATGCATCTTGAAATTTTGCTATTTCAAGGTGATGATGTGGATCGGACATTGGAGGTGCAGCTCCACCACAGAACAAATACTTATAAGATACCTTAATGGATCTAATTACTTTGTGCAAACATAACTGTACCATTTCATTCTCGTTGTTTTAAACATCATTGGGGGAGAGTCAATTTGTGATAATGTTGCTGCTTTCTCATTTCGTTCTGCTACTTTCGGCAACAACAGTATCATGTTCACCAGTGGAAAGCAAAAGACCGCGATTTGACGAGCGCCAAAGTACCAGTACTTCCTCTCCGACAGTTGATCTCGGATACAGTGTATATCAAGGATATCACAATGCCACATCACAACTTAACATATTCAAAGGGTATGTACAAATACAGATAAGCCCAATCGCTCTCAAAAGCAGAAATCTTATAAAGCCAGAATTCGATATGCGGCACCTCCAGTAGGGACACTTCGTTGGAAGAAGCCACAATCTCCGGCCGTGGACAGGAATTCAACAATAATCGCAACAGCATATCCTCCTCACTGTCCCCAAAGTGCCGATGCTCCTATGTAAGCATTTCCCAGATGTCCTTAATGTCACAATATCCTAACAGTTCAAGGCCCGCAAACTATAACTTCACGAGGTCAGGTCTTGGAAATGAAGACTGTTTGTTCTTAAGCGTTTGGGCCTCACCAAATGCAAAAAACCTTCCAGTAATGATCTGGATCCGTACGTCTCTGTTTATTTGCTCGTATCTTACGCTTCCAGCGGCACAAGTTGACTCTTTTCAGACGGTGGAGGTTATGGCACTGGCTCTGGTAACAATGATTTCTCGGAATTAGCCAACACCAACTCCAATGCCTTCATTCTAGTAGCTATCCAATACCGTCTCGGTGCTTTTGGTTTCCTCTCATCCGCCGACCTCGTCACCTCAGGTGGTGTTCCAAACGCCGGTCTCTATGATATGAATTTCTCATTTCAATGGGTCCAATCTCACATCTCCAAATTTGGGGGTGATCCTTCTCGAGTTACTATCGCTGGTGAATCTGCAGGAGGGGGTGCTGTGATGTTACAAACTATGGCCTATGGAGGTAGGTTAGGAACAAGTTTATTTAAGAACGCAATTGTGGCGAGTCCATATTTACCGATGCAGTATGATTACGATGGATTGAAACCAGAAGATAGCTATGGAAAATTTGCGGATGCAGTAGGGTGTAGAAGTGGGAATGGGAGCGTATTCGATTGTTTAGTAGGTACGGATACGATTGCATTGCAAAATGCAAGTGCATATGTTTCAGCAAATGGCAATTATGGCCAGTGGGCTTTCTTACCTGTAACGGATAGGGAATTTTTGGCCAAGAGACCATCCGAGCAATTATTAGCTGGTGAGGTGAATGGTGTGAGAATGTTGTCTGGCGTACGTACCCCTTTAATCCAAACCCACAAAAAGAAGCTAGGCAGCTAATAATCCTCAGAACAATGCTAATGAAGCCCCTGGCTTTGTTCCACAGCACATCAATACAACCACCGCTTTCAATACCTTCACACAATCCCTATTTCCCTTGATGTCCAATTCTGCTCTCGAACGCCTCCACCAAACATACTCCATTCCCCCAACAATTCCAGGTCCTCTTTTCGCGTCAGCAGGCAACAGTGGCCCCACAGCCCTTAATCAATCCGTCTTCGCAATCGGCCAGCAACAACGTGCCAACAATCTTTATGCTGAAACTACCTTCGTCTGCCCTTCCTACTGGACAGCTTCTGCTTTTCCTCAAAGTTGGAAATATGAGTTTAGTGTCCCACCATCCCAGCACGGAAATGACTTAGATGCTTACTATGCCGTGAATCGAACATATCTTGGTTATGGAACTCTATCACCTGGATTCCGGACGGCAGTGCAGAAAATCTGGGGTAGGTTTATTGTGTATGATGACCCTACGCTACCTCCAGACGTCATTACATCCATTACAACCCTTGGAAATGGTACGCAAACAGGTGACGATATATCTGCAGCTGGCACAGGGGTATGGCCGCAATGGAACACTAGTGGATATGAGGCATATCAGATGCTAAAGCTAAATATGACGGGAGGAGAAGCTACAAAGATTTTATGGACGAGTGCGGATGGAGGGGTTAAATTTAATGTGACGGAAAATACGGGATCGGGGGTGAGAGCTGATTTGGCGATTGTGAATGCTTATGATTGGGAAGGGGGAAGGGGAGCAAGATGTGATTTTTGGGCGGGGATCGGTAGTGAGGTGCCGGAATAGGGGGAAAGTGAGAGACGATCTGGGGAGGAAATGGCGAAGTAGAATCTTGAAGTGTTCCGAATAAATACTTGGATCTTATTCGAAAGTATGAATTCATACTCTGCACGTATCCAAGATCAAATCTACTCTTTTTCCATATGCTCATATAAAAATGGGAAATCAAGTACGAAGTAGCACAGCCGGACAATGCAAACATCAATATCCATGAAATCATTTCCTTGAATCTCTGATAGAATGCTGTTGACAGTAAACATGCTTTTACAAGCACGATTCTTCAAATTCACACCACATCATCTTTAAGATTCGTACAACGACGTTATTGATAATTAGTATCTAGTCATAAGAAACACAATAAATCATCCCAATAATAAATAGACTTCCAGAATTTATCGTCCGATTTAATCTTTGAATTCCCTTTTCTTTACTATATACTATCAAAACTATTATACAGTCTATCTCATCTATCTCATCTCTCAATTCTGCATCGAATAACCTAGATTGAATAGAAATGCAAATAACCTAACATAATCTTACAGAGTCGAAATGCCAAAATTAAATTTTTTTTTTAATAATAATAATAATAATAATAATAATAATATAAAAAGATTCAACCACATCAACCTCACAAATACGAATACGTAAAATAAAATAAAGAATTTTCAAATCGAAAAATTTGAAGCTATTCCCGAGATTATCATCTCATCCCTGTACTCATAATCACAGATAAGATCTGAGATCTCCATAGCGTCATTGATTCTCATTGAGAAAATATTCCGTATATGTGCCGGCCATCACCCCACTATCTCTTCATTTTACTACCACAATTCCAAATAGAAAATTATAGACTTTTTATTGTGAGATTACCTAGGTACCTAATTCAATTCTTTGTCTTTTGATAATTTTTTCCCTTCTTCTTTTCAATAAAAGTTTCATTCTCTCGAATCTCGCAAACTCGAACTTCGAAATCAAATCTGCGGATTTACGCACGAAAAACGAAGATCAAGCAAAGATGCCAAATTCAGTAGATGATCAGACGGATGCCCCTTCAATCGAAGTCAAGAATCTTACATATAAGTTTCCGGATTCAACTTTGGGTCTTACAGATATTACGCTGAGTTTACCGCCCAGTTCGAGAACTTTGTACGACGACAGATAGATACATATCCCAACATCCACGCATCCTCACCTACACAAATCACCTCCTACTCACAATATAGCTAACCTCTCCCTACTATAGATTAATCGGCGCCAACGGCGCCGGCAAAACCACACTCCTGCGACTCCTCTCCGGCAAACGTCTCGCCCCCACCTCCACAATCTCCATCTCCGGTCTCGACCCCTTCAAAGATTCTCTCGTGGGCGTAACCTACCTCGGCCTCGAATGGGTGCTCAACCCCATCGTGCGGACCGACATCGGAGTGCGCGAACTGCTGTCCTCAGTCGGCGGCACATACTATCCCGCTCGACGAGACGAGCTCGTCCGCGTCCTTGACATCGATCTTGAATGGCGCATGCATCAAGTATCCGACGGTGAACGTCGACGCGTCCAACTCGCCATGGGTTTAATCCGCCCCTGGCGCATTTTGCTACTCGATGAAATTACAGTGGATTTAGATTTACTGAGCCGCAAGCGATTTTTGGATTTTTTGAAAGAGGAGACGGAGAAGAGGAAGTGTACGATTGTTTATGCGACGCATATTCTGGATAATCTTGCCGGGTGGCCGACGGATTTGGTGCATATGAGTTTGGGGAGAGTGAAGGAGTGGGGAGCGATAGAAAAGTTTGAGAAGGAGATGAGTGTGGATGGTGGGGGTAATTCGAGGTTGGGTGAGTTGGTGCTTAAGTGGCTGGGGGAGGATTTGAGGGAGAGGGGCCCGAGGAATGGGGCGGGGAGTGCGGGGACGAGTTATTTGGTGGGTGGGGTGGGGGGGTATGGGAGTGAGAAGAGGGTTTAGATGGAGGTGCGGGTGCGGATTTGGGAGGGGGAGGAGGTGGGAATGGATGGATATGTGATTGTTGAAATGGTGGGTGGAAACGCTTTAATGCGTATATTTATGGGACAACACGGTGTAGCACTCAACATGACGCAGGAGGGAAGCAGGTCTGACGGGATACTTTCATACTTTTCATTTTCCATTCCATTCTCATTTCATTCATACTATCTAGAGTGCCTTAACGCCTCTAATATCTGCATGCATATCTGTATGTACAGGCAGCTAGGCGTTACCAAAAGCATCACACGAGGCGTACTTTAACATACGATACCCCATAGAATAATTCAACATAGAGAATAAATCCTCAAAGAACTATCTTCACTCGCAATCGCCAGTTCCGTGCCAATAATATCGTTCTCCGATGTATCGTTCCCAGAGCCCTGGGGTTTCCATGCTAATTGCGTGATGGCTTTAGAGGGGTAATAGTTATTGCTAAGATAGTAAGTATTAGTTAGCTTGTATCCAAATACATATAGGGTATCTGCAAGGTGTGAAAAGAAGGTGTAGAGAGGATGAAGATATTAAAATAAAACAAAGGAGAAAAAAAATGAAAATAAAAGGAAAATAGAAATAATAGAGAAACAGATAAAACATACCCAATCTCCAACAAAACCTCAGTAACAGTAATAGAATCAGCAGCTACAACAACGCGATAAATACTAAATCTTCCAAGTTCAGTCCCGACAGCTAGATATATCGCTTCTCCTACTTTCTTATCGAGGAAATCAATAGCGGTAATGGGCGCCTCGGATGATATTGTTGCTTTGCATGTAAATGTACCGGTTTCGGTTTCGCGACCCCAGATTTTTACTTGTTTGTCTCTTCCTGCTGTTGCGAAGATGGGGGTGTTGGTTGGGTTTGCTGGATTTGTAGATGATGAAGATGAAGATGTAGATGTAGATGTAGATAAAGATGAAGATTTAGTGAGAGTAGGAGCCCAAGCAGCATCAAGAATCATCCTCGTATGACCCTTCGGATTCGCCTCCACCAATGTATACTTAAGCGGCTCCTGCGCATCCCGTTGAAAAACAACCCATTGACGATCCCGTCCCACGGAAAGTAAATATCTATCATCGTCCGAAAATCGTAATCGTGCAACCGTGAGCGAATGAGCCGTAAGAGGCGGTTTTACCTCGTGCCATTCTTTCGTTTCGAAAAGTCGGATCACTGCATGGTCGATCGAACTCGCTTTGCATGCTGTGGCGATGATGCTGCCATCGTGTGATGTGGCCAGAGCGGAAATTTCATAGCCGTGTCCGTAGAGTTTTTCGGTTTCGGGCCAGAGTGTGTGTCGGGAGAGATGGTCTTCGAGGGGTGGGTGTGAGAGGTCCAGTGTGGATTTGTGGACGACGGAGGCGGGGTCTATGGCGTTGCGATCGTGGTCGTTGGGTTTTTCGATGGTTTGGTCGTCGCTTATGGCTTCAATGGCTTTGTTGGATAAACCTAGTACGGGCATATTTGCTGCGTCGGGCATGTTGTTGATATTCTCGCTGCCGATTCCACAGAGTTTGTTGAGTAGTGCGGCGACTGCTCTTGGCTCATTGAATACTCGAAGTAATTTCTCATCGGCTCCGGATACGAACTGTGTTTCTCCAAGCGAATCAATACAATTCAAATCATAACCATGAATTTGTGGTCTAGCCATCTCATGCCAACTAACTTTTCCATCTCTCTTCCACTGCGCGTGCAACCTAGTCGTTTGATCCGTACTAGTCGATAACAAATAATTTCCATCCTTCGACCACGCAATTCCCATCACAGGTTTCACATGACCGGTAATAGCCGTACTTTGGGCCCAGCGATCAGAAGACGCATCATGATTCCAGAGACGCCAACTACCGGTCCGTCCGAGACACACGACGGTTGAGCCTTTGGGTGACCAGAGACCGGTCCAGAAACCTCCCGTGCTACCTGTGGCGGTGGTAGATCCTTTTTCCGCACTGATTTCTCCGAGTCGTGCGACGGTTACCCAGACACCTGTGTGAGTATCGGGTTCCCAGATGGCGAGAGAATTATCGGCCGAGGAGGAGAGAAGTTGTGGTTTTTGGTTGGGGGTTAGACTAGGGTTGAGCCATCGTGTGCTGTAGATCCAATCTTCGTGTCCGAGGAGAAGCGCTTCGAATGTGGCGGAGAAATCTAATTCTTGGGCTTGAAATCGATGGGCTTTGTTGGATAAAGATTTTCCTGGCATGAATGCTCCGAATGTTGGATCGGCTGCTGTTGCTGCGGCTGGTAATTCTTTGCCTTGATGAATTCTCCATAGTCGGATGTATTTATCCTGACTGGCTGATGAGAGTAGTAAATCACTAGTTGGACTATCGCTCTCCTTGGTGAATTCTAATGATCTGATCCATCCTTCGTGTCCGGATAATGTAGCCTTATATTTAAATTCTGATCCTGCTTGAGCGTCGAGCACGTGAAGCTGAATGATATCTTTTGTGCCTGCTACTGCAAGAACCAAAGAATCGGATGCTTCAATCAAAGGACTCAAAGCCAATGCCAATGGAAATAATCGCGGAGTAATCGTGATAGACTGCTGCAAACTTGCAACATTATCATCGAGTTTCCAAATCTTGACGATAGCATCTGCCGAACCTGTAGCAAAGATTTTCGAACCTTCCATAACAGCTATGCAATTGATCGTGCTCTGATGATCGGTAATAGTTTGAATACAAGTATAGCTCTTGGATACATCATCCCGTTTCCAAACCCTCACCGTCTTATCGACCGATCCACTAAGTATGAGACCATGTGATTTAGGGATAAATTTCACGACATTAACAGTATCCGTATGACCACTGAGAAGTTCAACGACTCCCCTGGAAGATTCATTCTAAACAATCATCAGCATACTGGCCATCCATTGCAGAACCAGAGTCATTTATTCTCATGGTTCAAAGCTTCATCATAGATATTGCAAACTTACTCCAGGATACCATAATGCAATATTTCTATCAGTTCCATAGGCTAGAAGTCCTGATTCATCCCAATCAGCAGCAGAAGGATGTCTATTGGCACCTGCCGCAAGATACTCTGGAATAATTTTATTCATATTGTTTCATCAAGTGCGCACGAAGAAAAAGATGATTTTATTGAAAACGTGATCGGTTCATGTCCAGATACGATGTCTAGGTGATTGAAGTCGTAAGTTCGTGGTGATTTCAATGATCGCTGTTCTTGAAATATTTGTTGGTGTCGTGAAAATTGTTTCCACTCATTTTTAAAAGAACTTTTGGTAGGAGTCATATCACCACAAGGAGCTTTGAAAATTGGACAAAAATTCAATTTTTATCGCAAATCCTCAATAATGACATTAAATGGAGCCTTAGACTTCTAATTATTTTTATAAATCTTTAACTTGAGAGTATACAATTTTTCTCCAATTTTTCTCCAATTCTTTTCATCATATTCTTACAAAGAACAAATGTCACAGTCCAAAGTGCAAGTGAAAAATAAGCGAGGCTGTGAGCATCATTTCTCTAACCATCCCCAAACTTTCCTCAAAATCACCACCTCGATATCAAACTCCAAGAACCCGCCGCGAAACCCCTCACCATGACCACAGAAACCCTTAACATCATGGTAGAATTCACGTAGGCCACTCTTCCCCACCAAAATCCCTTCAAAACAACCCACTAACAAACTCCAACACAGTGGCGGTCTCGAAATGTTATTTTCCGACCAACGAAACCACAACCTTACAATTCCCCAAACCGATTCCAAGGGCGATCCTGTCACCGTAGGCTGGTTGGTGAATTATCTGTGTGAGGAAATCATGCGCGATTCGAGAAGAGACATGTTTGTTCTAGATGATCACGTGTAAGCCGACGCCTAGTTTTTTTCATTTCCTCATGTCTCTGAGATGCCGGTTCATTAGTGTGCACCACGTTTTTAAATATATTGCGGATTCTATAGAGTCATGCTATACCTAGCTATACCCCTGATTTTCATCTGATTTTGCGACCCTTCCATCTTTCTCTTCTCTCACCGTTTCAAACTGTCATGTTGTGTAATATTATGCGAAAACTTCCTAGTCATTAACCTTACCTTACCCTACATGCATCGGCCACTATATCCATTCCCCGTATGTATGTTTACTAGACAAACGATACTAACTATCACATTTATTCACTAGGCGTCCAGGCATTCTCGTATTAATCAATGATGCGGATTGGGAGTTAGAAGGCGAAGCCTCGTACGCATTACAAGCCAATGATAATATATTATTTGTATCGACCCTTCACGGGGGCTGAATTGATGGATACCGGGTTGTGGGGTTGGGCTTGCTTTTGGTTAGGAGCTATGATATATCA
Source organism: Sclerotinia nivalis (assembly GCA_029531795.1). Taxonomy (NCBI): domain Eukaryota; kingdom Fungi; phylum Ascomycota; class Leotiomycetes; order Helotiales; family Sclerotiniaceae; genus Sclerotinia; species Sclerotinia nivalis. The sequence goes on from JAPEIS010000003.1 coordinate 2,028,656, forward strand.
TATTTTCTGGGGAATTGATTTATTGGATACCTGCAAGCATGCATGGGAAGGAAGTTCAAGGACCCCTATTTTTTATTGAGGTATCGATTTTAATCCTGGTTACTCCGTATATCTAGTGATGTCTATCATCTTTTTTGATCCGAAATGTGTTTGTCTCGGAACACTCAGTTTGATCATCGGGCCGCATGCAATGAAATTACCTACCTAGTAGGAATTCCAAGCATTCCAAGAATTCCGGAAGCAATCCATAATGCTACCCTATCTTGACACATGCAATACAACAGTACTCTGCACCTGACAAGGAACAACCCCTGAGCGATCTGCACCAAGGATACTACGCACTCACGCCTCCATCTCGACGATCCCATTTGCCTCATTTCATTCGAACTCTTCATCTCATCCAATAAACGCAATAGAATCCAATAAAATAAATACCGTCACAAATATTTATCGAGATTTTCCCCATACCATATTTCCATATTTCCAATGAAGTCCATGCAATGAAGTCCATGCAATGAGGTCCATGCAATGAAGTCCAAATAACCTAGATAACCAACCCCATTACCTTAATTTACCAACAATAACCAAACGGAGTAAATTTTGACAGGCCCCTCCCGTCTATCCGTACAGACGGGACGGGCTCATACATAGGTAGGTACTTTGAAAATAGTTCACAAACGCTGTCTGTGCAACTTATCGTCCCGTCCCATTTCATGTTCGTACAAAGGTTATCATGAATCGCAAATCGCGGGTACCTATTATATTAACTTATTTCCGCAGCTTGGTGGTGTAGGGTTGATTCATCATATCATATCAATAGCTACTTAGCTACTCTAGCACTGCAACATCACAGTACATCATACATTTACCCAGAAAATCTTCTTTCCCCACATTACCTAGTTCCCTTATCATCCATCCATTCATTAGAGCACATCATTAGAGCATATTAGATCAGATCAGATCAGATCAGATCAGCACTTATGCCTGAAAGGCTACGTTTGATACTACCTACATACATGATGCTACCCTGCATATATACATGATACTACCTACATACATAACATACCACATTAGCATTGCTACATTACGGAGGACTAGTAACTAGTAAGCAAATAGTGATTGACAGGGTAGTGATTGACTACGCATTAGTTACACCAGCGCAAAACATAGCATGACATAATATAACATCACGTAACAAGGTTCTTGGGAATTCTCCCTTGCGTGCATGTACCAATAAAATATATCATTCATTCCCATCCATTCATCCCTAGTTCCGAGAGTTCTAGTTCCCTAACCTTCCCCCACAATCGCAGCGCATGGAAGTTCTAGACTTACTTACATCCCTAGTTATTGAAATCCCTTCCCATGGTTTGCTAGCCAAGCGGGGTTTTTGTTAGATGTGATGCATTTATTAGTTGATGAGCAAATGGAAATGGAAATGATCTCATTGCTGCCGTGAAGAGAAGAGAACATAAAATAATATCCTAATGGAAGGCTATGGTTATGCTTATGGTTAGTTCTATTTGGAATGGGGAGAGGAAGGGAAGGTTACTTACTTACATACTTACATACATATATACTTACATACATATATACTTACATACAAGTACCTACTTAACCTTCCTCCTCTTTTTCGCGTCCTTTGCATTTGTATGTAATCGTGCGTAATTGATGGGGAATATTGGGGTAGGGTTTTGATATTAAAGGTTCTTGGGTTCTTTGAAGTATACTAAATAGTGTTTGCGTTTTCGTGTGTTTTTTGGTATGTATATAAATATAATTAGATTTCGGCGGCGGTGAGAGGGAGTCATGTATTTATATATGTGTGCATAACCGACTGATAGATCCTAGTACTACATGAGAGATTTTCGCATACGAATGTCATGAACGTTCTAGAACCTCATTCATCATTTCCAAAAAAAGACAAAAATTAGAGATTTCTCTTGCAGCTTTTCGATGCATAATGAAATATGTGTGTAATGTCATTGTAATCAGATAAAATATTAGAATGAATGGTATTTCATTAAATACAAAACATAAACCGACCTAAAAAATCTTACTAACATCCAATATACCATACGAGTACAATACCCATACTAAAAAATATGAGTCGAGAATTTGAGTTTGCAAAAGCCCTCCCCTCCTCCTCATATCCCTCACATCCGAATCCTCAATAAGGCCAAGGTAAGCTGAGCTGTGCATTTATGTATGCATTTACTATTTTACGAAAGCTGGAGGGAGCGCGTTAAGACTGTGATGTAAGGGGTCTTTTGCAATCACGTTATTGCTATTGATAGTTTGTTCTGGGCTTCTGATGATATTTCGAACAAGAATGAATAAACAAAATAAAAGTTATATCCATAAATAAATATATTTCTACACACTATTGACTATAGACTATTGCCTATTGCCTATCGATTATCGATGATCAACTATCATGATACTCCATATAATAATATTAGCTATTTTCCGCTCACATCGCATCCACCATTCCCATCCCTTCCATCCCTTCCACACACCCCTCCATCCTTTCCACCCAGCCCCAAACCCCAAAAATCTCACTCACACCACCCACCCCTAAATTATTTCCAGAATAACAAAATAACAAAGACTAATTTTTCGCATGACATGGTATCGAAACCGAAACCCTTAAACAATACTACCTCCCTCCCTCCCTCCTTCCTTCTTCACCATCGCTTCCACCCAAAAGTGCTCAAAATTCCTGGCCGTGATTAAGAAATACATGATATAATATGATATCTTTTGATAAATGATTTTTGGTTGACTGGATCCTCCGTTGATGATAAAAATGAAAATGAAAATGAAAAGGGAAATATAAATATAATTGAAAGGGAAATAAAAATAAAAATATGAATCAAAATAAAAATATGAATGAAAATAAAAATAAAAATTGAAATACAAAATACAAAATGAGTGTGCTGATAATGAAATTGGGAAAGAGAAAAGAGATCCATCGAGCCTTATGATGAGTGATGGGTAGATATTGATGCGTTCAATAAAAATACAGCTCGCTTTTTTGGTGTTGAATGTTCGTGTTTGGTGTCATTTGATAATGATGGTGATGATAGTGATAGTCGTAGTGATAGTAAAATATTGTAATGCCGCCGTTCATCCTTTTAATTTTCGTATTTTCGTTCTGTGTACTCGTTTTCATCTCGACATATCTCGTAACTTTGTACGTAGGTTGTATGTATGCTCTTGTTCCCTCCCTTCACCCCTTTTCCTTCTCCGACTTCAGTGCGATAAGTTAATACAACCTATCACCAAAAGCCAATCCACCTCTCACATTACCACCATGATGATCTTTATAATCACCCGTAATGTCATCCGAGAAACTCGAACAGGTAGAAGCCGTCGAATCAGTAGTCATAGAACTAAAACTACTATTCACACTCATACTTCCACTCGTATGACTTCTCATACTCGCATCGGAATCATACATCGTCACATCATTATTGAATGATGATGCTCCATCAACATCCATCAAGCCATGACAACTTCGCATATTTGACGAGACGTAACGACTGGCATTTGAACCCGAACTAGCATGACTATTCCTGGAAGAACGACTTCGAGGACTGATGTTTCGATCTTTGCCTCGTCCTTTGATTCCCTTATTGCTGTTCTTGTAGAGGTTGAAGAAGTATGACCAAAACTCTTTGTTGGCTTCTATGTCGATTTCGCCGTTTATAAGTTTGGATTGAAGGGTTTCGATGGTTTGTTGATGAAATTTGTTGTGATGGGACTGAAAAAGGAGATGTTAGAGTTTACTCTATGTGAATGGGATGGTTAATAGAAAAAGAAAAAGAAACTTGAAGTGGTAACGTACCTTGAGATTACCCCTTTGTGTGAAACGTTTCTCGCATCCATCGAGTTTGCATGAAAATGGTTTGATGCCCGTATGAACGACTCTGTGAGCACTTAAATTGCTTCGTTGTCCGAAACGTTTTCCGCATATTTCACAAGGAAAGCGTCGTTCACCACTGTGACGATCCATGTGTGTCTGAGAAAATTTTTGATTAGCATAAAACTTGATAGAGTATGAAAGGTAAAAAGCTCTTACCTTGAGGTTACCTTGTTGTGAGAATCGTCGATTGCATTGTTGATATCTACATATCTGAGAGTACATTCCGTTAGTTCAAAGGATCCATGGGTCGTGTGATGGAGTTTGATTACTTACATATGGTTTCGCACCGGTATGTTTGCGGAGATGAATATCTAAGTGTGTTTTCTGTGGAAAGCTCGACGGACAGCCTTCAAAGGTGCATCGATACTTCTTCTTTGGAACCTTTGAGCATCCTGATTCATCCTGAACCTTACCAGATGTGAGCATTTGCTTTTCTTCTTCCTCATATGCAGAGGATCTTCGATGCATGGAATCGTGACGAGAGAGTGTGTGGGGTGCACCTACCACAGGTGTACTCTGAGGAATAGAGGGTAACTGTGATTGTGATTGTGATGTTTGTGCCTTGTCTTGAATGATCTTCATAAGTCGGTCTACTGCTGTGGTTCCGATATGTGCCTCATCGGAGCCGGTCGGAGGAAGAGGATTTATGGTTTTGTTGGGCGGTGGTGTTTTCAGGTTTTTCTGTGACTGACGCCTTGGAGCCGTTGTCCATGAAGGTTCGGGTTTAATCTGAGGACTTTGACTTTGCGGTGTGCTTTCAATGAATCCTTGGCGATTGATTCCATTGAAAAGCACCTCTTTTGGTGAATGAGAAAAGGACTGCATCATAGGAAGAAGGGATCGTGGCTGAATATAATTGGCTCCATAAGTGGGAATGAGACTGCTTGAACTTCCGTCGGCATAAGATGTGAAACCGTACGCGTTTTGTGGGATTTGTTGATGACCATTCATGATGAAAGAGCTACCAGAGAAAGAGTTCATTGGCATGATAGGAGGAGCGATGATTGTTCTCCCTAAACCTGCCGAACTGGTTGTTTGAGGGTCAAGAGACTGGACCATACCGGATGCATCCATATAACAAAATGGAATGTGGGAATCCTCACTCCAACGCCAGGCAGGACCTGGTGTATGTGCTACCATTGCCATTTTGCCGATTTGTCTTGAGTGCTGCAAGACTTCGGGTTGCTGAAAGTGAAAAGATGGAACTGAAGTTGATTCTTTGCTTGGTTGATTCAAAGGCTGAAGAGTAACGTGAAATTATTAAGACAAATATGCACTGAAATCAATCGAAAATATGGAAGTCGTTGAGCAAGGGTATGTATTCAAGAATGGAATATGTTCAGTACTTGTATGTGCGCGAAGTCTTTGGGTTGTTTGAAAATAAATACGTTTTGTGGTGATCTGAGCGGTTCTTTTCCAACCTTAAATATAATGGAGGGAGATTGATTCATATAGACTTGTTCCCCACTACTGGTAGAACTGCCGGTAGGTCAGGTTGTACAGAGCGATGGCAGCACTTCGAACTATACCAATAGAGTGACGTTGACCGGGGAGGCAATGGTAGTGAAACAAAAACAGACAAGGCTGGCAATCCACTAGTATCATCACTGTCTACTGCTGAAATGTTCCCCATAGAAGAGAGGTATCCCAAAAAGGGTGAATGCACTGGCAAGGGTCCGTACCAGAACCAGCCCAAGGCTGCAAGTTCGAAGACATTGTAGATTATAGTGATAGCCAATCGGAAACTAATATGGGCACCCATCCAAGAAGGTGCCAGCACGTCAGATTTCGAGGCGGCATTGGCTACCTTGCGAACCTACTGCAATGTGGCGCTGAGGCTTCTGATGAAAGGGATCTGCTACCAGTATCTTTCGAAAGAGGTCAAAGACCCCATGGTTCAAGGATCTTGCGAGGCACCGAGCAGATCTCAAAGACATAAGAGCTGGGATTAAACCCATGGTACAGACGGGAAGGATAAGGCCCGGAGATCTCGTGGGGGGGGGGGGGGGGGGGGTGTGAACCTGACCTTGCTTAAAGTGGCTTGATGAACCGAACTTTTTGGGCCACATTTTGAGGGTATGAATTATGACGAAACGCCCATTACTTTAGCTGGGTCAGATCTGGCTCAGCCTAGAGTTCGATCGGCTCATATTATCGGATCGGTATGCATATAACAACTTATTCCCGGAGCAAGTAGATTTTTTTCTAGCTAGCGGAAATGCGAAATACAGACATATCAAATTGTGATAGAAAGTGTGATGAATTAGCGGAGCTCGGAAAGCTCGCCGCGAAGCCAAGTTGGATCCGTGCATGCATGGTGACTTAATTTGGGATAGTGGAGCAAACAGTAGCAAACGATCGAGACAATTGTTGATTTCATGATCATAAAGAAGAGGGGCATTTCGTTCGAATCTAAACAGCCTTATGTGTGGTTGAACAAACTGCACACAACGTACGCCAATCTAGACGGTAAATGTTGCGCTGGGTCAGAGCAAAAGATTTTTGATATGCCATTGGGGGGGGAGATAACCAGCCAATACAATATGCAATACTAAGCCCGGGGCGGACGGCTTGATCCCGTGGAAATGGTTCTTGTACGGATATGGCCGTGTCAAATTACTGTGTTGCATTTCATAAACCCTTGTCGAGGGCTGAAAGCCTTGCAAAATCTCTCCAATGGTTGGATTTAAACCGTGAAAACTACGCATGACGCTGTTTCCGGACCAAAATAGTGACAAACAAGTACGAATTTAGGTTTCCCAATCTTTTGGAGTTTAGAGATGATGCTGAAGAATTGCAAACAGGAGAAAATCGCGACGCATGGTCGCGAGTGGTGATTGCCACAACTTGTGGCGAATGTATAAAAAACATATCGATAAACGTAGAAGTGCAGAAACACGCTTTTAGTGTGGTTATTATTCTGATTCACACATCGCACCTCAGTCAAAGTATGTATACATTGACATTAGTAACAAACACAAATATTGAATCTCATATGGGGGAAGGGAGAGATTCATGAGACGCCAACTTTACAAACCTCGCATGAGATTGGTTGCGAAATGCTAGGCGGATCTCATCAACAATCTCTATTGCTGGGGCTCGAAATCTGTCCCATACTACGAATGTAGTGCAAGTGACGTTCTCACGATGTTACCCATCCAATGAACTATGTAACCATAATGCTTACTTATCCCATGCCTCATTAGACCCGGTACTTTGGGTTGGGATCAATCCTCAAGTACCTGGGAATTCAACCCAATAAGTCCAACCTTGCGAGAATTATGGGGTAGAATTTGAAGCTTTCATCAAAATAAATGTATATTTGAGTGGGCCGATCCGCTTTCAGTGAGTACGAGTGCTGACACCATAATGTTAACTATAGCTATCTTTTGGTTCTGAGTGAATGAAGTAATGAATGAAGGGTTAAATTAGATATCCAAATATCCAGATAGACGTCGAGTACGGCGGTATTTTGACATATTTTTTGCCAAGGTAGAGTATTCTTTCTCTATCGAATATGGTTGTCGCGTGAAATCAAGCAAAGTATTGTAGATTTGTAGATCTTACCTTATTTGTTACCATGTTTGCTGGCGGATATTTTCCTCCCTTGCTCACGGACGGCTGGCTGCATGTTCCCATCAATCTTTCGATTCTTTGCAATGGGTGGCTACACACGGGGGGGCGTTTCATTCGTCTGTAAGGAAAGCGAACGAGTCTGATGATCTTGAAACCGGCCAGAATCTGATCAATGAATTCAAACGTCAAATTGTGAAATACCGATTGTGGAAGGTACTCCGAATACCTAGGTAGTTAAATATAGGTTAATAAATTACAATTTTCGTTAAGAAATACGGAAAATGGGAATTTGTGGAGTTTTTCTTACCGGCTCGGAACGGGGGCGGAAGGGATTAAGAAGCTAGAAGCATGCAATAAAATACCCCGCCGACAAACTAGAACTTGTATTAATATAAATGAATATACGGAGAGTAGTTGTGGCTGTGAGTAGTAAAGGATCTAGAGTAACAGAGTAGGTAAAGTAGTGGTGAGCTGTTGTCTATAATTCTGTATTGTTTTTCTCTATCTCCTATCTCCTACCTCTACCTCTACCTCTACCTCTACCTCTACCTCTACCTCTACCTCTACCTCTACCTCTACCTCTACCTCTACCTCTATCTCTACCTCATCATCTGTAGTAGTAGTAGTAGTAGTAGTAGTAGTAGTAGTACCGATAAAAGTTGTCCGTGCGAAAATGAGATACATACGTACATAGTTCTGTTAATCTGCTCTGTACTAGTTCTGTCAATCATCTCCTGTACAGAGTAGACGAACTCGAAACATACCTAATTCATCCCAATCATCCCAATCTTATTTGCATCAACAATCTCAATTGCTTGCATTTTCGAGGATTAATAAGGGGTTATAATCCGTTGTCAACTGATATAGTAGGTAGATAATGATGAGTGCTTGTTCATTTTATTCATGCATTCATTCACATATAAGACTTACAGTCACATATACAATTACACATCAACTCACAAACCTATCTAATATCTATCCATCACACATCTCACCGGTACTGCTAAATATCTGTCTAATTTCAATTCCTTTCCGACCCCTTAACATACCCAACCTACCTTATCGGTACGTAACTAGTAAGAACACTTCTCTCTCCCTTATCTACTTTAAAGTAGTTCTAACCCTTTATGAGTCTCATCCGGTATCGAATCATCCTTAAACTTTTGCACAGACTCCCGAATTCTCCATTTGGTGCCGAATCGAAAACAGGAAATATGTTTGTTACGCTTAAAAACTTACTACATCAAAAACCTGAAGGTTCCCTGGTCTATGAGGCTTTCGCACAGACGCTCCCCCTCATTATTTTCTCCATCACAATCGTATCCAACATCAAATAGTATTCTCACGTCGACATCTCAAGGTCTGTGCGGTTGCATAATTCTCCAATTGAAACCCTTCCACGGTCCCAAACATCTGATTGCGAACCATGCAAATATCACCATCAAACAAACCATTTCATCTCACATGGTCATCTTTGTGTAATCAACCTCTCTTGTTGTGATACACGAACCTTAGGGCTTGGGCATCACATTCGCAGATATGGTATCTCGAGGGTGATCTCATCGTATGACAAGTCTCCTTGGACAACTTCTGCAGCGGGGAGACTGATAATGTAGCAATCGAGCTTGAAGCTCAGATGTTCAGTTTGTTCAAAAAGCAAGTGCAAGTAAGTGGTCAACAAGCCACCTTTTGTCACCAAAAAAAAGGAATCAGCTGTTCTATAGTATAGACAGAGGCGGGTCAAACATGAGTTTATGAGGCAGGGCAGCATCATTATCTACCAAGATTGGTTTAGTTGCTCTTCGTTGGTACTAATAGGTTCGTCTTTACTCTCAATCTCTGAGTGGTTGATTATGAGACAGGGCGGATTCTCCATCGAAAAATTTCAGGGTTAGGAAAGAGACAACACAGGGGTTATTGAGCGCTAGGTCGCTCCAGATCTACCATACAAAAATTATTTCTCGCTTCTATTTTCATGAACTTTTACTCCGTACTGATGCATGTTGTGATTTGAATGACAGGTCTCCTGCATGAATCAGCTAAAGTAAGGTTCGAATTTGATAAAACTTCTCAAAATCTGCGCGTTTGGACATTTCCAACTCAATTTGCAAACTTCAACCATTTAGGTTCGTCTTAAATATTTCATTGCAGAAACGTGGCTAGAACGCGCGATCGGTGACGATCCCATTGCATCATCTTGGAGATTATCTGAATTCGACTTGTCACTCACACTTTGTTGACATGGCTTTTACGTTTGATATACGACCGATTAGATTTGCCGATTTTTCCAAGGAGAAAAGGCACAGAACTATCCCCAGCAAAATATATCTCTTGGGCCCTGGAGGTGATCCATTGCGAGCTGGAGAATCCTTGAGTTTCCTTACTCGTGCAAGCCATAGTGGTCGCGCTAAAAGAAGAAAGTACATGGCAGTATCTAACGTCGGCGAAGTATTATGGTTTTTGCTCAAGGCTTTCGCTCAGGAATAATCCATTATACTGAACATGGCGGAAAACGCGGTGGGTGTTCCAGACCACCCCACGATTTAATTATCTAAAGAGATAAAAATTTATGGGGCAGTTTTAGGCTGGCCAGTCAATGTTTTCACTTCATTGTGCTTTGTTTCGTAAGAGTACCCTTAAAATAGTGGACAATGTTACTTCTCAAGTGTGAACATATCCATCATGTATACCTATTCATACATGTTTTAAATGCTACCAATCCTCAATCCAATCACATTCGCCGACGTTAGAAGTATTACTGAACAAACCAAGGTAACCTTGCTTCACATCTCTCTAACTCCCGTTCTGTTTTTTGTCTAGTCCTCAAATCTGATCACCCAGAACCGGACAATAAACCTTAATATCGTACCATTTTCAGATAGCATCTAGAAATTCAATATCTCTTTCGTAAGACGGCCCACTTGTGTTGTCATCAAAGTCCATAGCGCAAAATTTTACCTTGAACAGGAAACAGAATATAGATAAGCCTATTTCACAAAATTCTGTCGACGGATATTATAAAGACTTCCATATATAAGCATAAGCATAAGCATAAGCATAAGCAAGAATTGCCCCTCGTCCTCGAATATCAATTGACCCCAGAAATGAAATGGGAAAGAGCCGAAACTCTAGACTTTTGTGACCGTCAAAGCGCGCCGTGGAACCGCTGTCATTTATTGAGTTTCAACGTTTAAGGCAAATGAAGGTTTAGCGGGTACTTCGGATTATTCCATCCCAGACATTTCACTCCACTCCGCCTTTATGGGTGGGGCCTAATTCTCCACTATCTGTCCAGGCGGGTTTTTTTGTGAGTGACGATTTCTTCCTTCTCCAAAATCAATCAAAATCATCAAGTTTGAAATTCGATATAATTTCAATTTCAAAGGGTTTAAAAACTAAACTAAACAAATTTGTCAAAGATTCATTCCGACAATCACTGTACTTCTATAAATTTTATTTTAAATATCTCAAATATCATTGAAAACTTTAAATTCGAATTTCCGAAATACCATGGTGATTTTGGTAACGGTCACTTGCATTTGCCCGGCCCTCACAACCCTTCACAAAAGACCCCTCTCTTCTTCCTCGGCAATTCTTCCCTTCACCACGGACTCCATTTCATAGCACCTCACATGCTCTCCTCATTCATATTCCTTCTTTTACATTGATGAAGGTTCTCATCCTGGTGAAATATTCTTCGCCTATGGGGATAACGTCTTGGTCTCGTCTTGACTCAGTTAAAACCAAGAGCGAGAATTTGCATGAACTCTCCTGTATGATCTAGTTCACAGATTAACCATGCCGGATGGCGCATCTAAGTGGGGAGTCACACGATTCATATAACCTTGTATACGACGAACTCTCCTCTAATATCGCTATCCTTGTTACCTTCACAGCTGCACGTTCGGCAGTCGATGCATATCTTCCTCATCGTCGATGATGTACTTTTTCGGCAATGGAGCAACTTCACAGTGGTATGGAAAGACTTTGCCACAGTCAAAGCTAATCATCCTTGCTATACAATTATTAGCTCATTCACATTCGCAAGTACTACCAAATGAGGCACGCGGGAAAGGTCATCTCAATATACGCCAGACGGTATCATGGCCTTCATTTTGAACTTGAGTCTTCTGGGAGAAGAAACAAGGGACGGAACATCAGAGCGTACTGTGCTTTTTCTTAAGAGATCAAACAAATTGAAACAGTGCTTCGCGTTCCCCATTGTCAAGTTCTCCGACTCATTGTTTTCGAGGTGAAACTACAGAAACTTTATTGGAATTTGAAGTTGGGTTCACATGTAGTATAGTTCTACACGCCTGGCATCTTCCCTTGTTCAACGGGCATGGTTCTTTCATGATTCCGCTTGATGGTGACGTTCCTCGACGTGGCGATACTTCTCGGTTACATACCCTTCCATGAATATCTTCTTCTTTTCAAGTCACATTCTCTAGATCCAGATAGTTGTTCTCATAAACACCAGTGTTCACCACCCCTTTTGGGTGGCGTTAGATATTACGAATGCTTTTTTGTTGATATTTACTAAGTGGGCTTCTCATCCCTTCTTTGTGGCCTGATGGCAAGGTTTTCGTGTACGATGGCGTATCCTTTGCGGAAAGGACTTAGCTCATAATCGTGTAATACATGGTGGTCGCATGAAAATGATGAGTGCCCATCTCCTGTCCCTAATTGTCGTGCCTAACATACGTCAAGCCGATTATCATGACGAACTAGACCGGTATTCTACGCTCCACCACCCCTATGAATAGTTTCATCTGGCAAGAATAAAAGATACTTAGGTTCATGCATAGATCTCTAAGTACTATTAGTATTGAAGATCTTTTCCTCAGCAGCTATGAGTAAACTGGTTTCGAGTCTTGCGGCATTAAACTAATTAGCTTCACTGGGGAAGATTCCTGGATATCAATGTACTTGGATCTTAATCATAAAACGATAAAGCTGAGAATAGAATAGTTACAATATTCCTAGTTAATAGCCGATAATACTATCAGATCCTCCAATTCCATATCATCTTCTCCTTTGTCGTTATAACCTTAGGATATTTTTGTAAATATGGGGAAAGTCTTCATTATCTAACCATACTCTCTATCCCACACCCTCCATCATCATCCTCATCCTCCTCATCATCACCATCATCATAAACCGGGGACCTACATCCGTAATAAACTTTCGCCTATTTCCTATTCCGCCTATTCATCAGCTCACAGCCTCGCATTGCTTTACTTTAATAATACATAAAAATACCACATAACAATATCCATGATCTATGGATTTAATTCATTAATTCCAGGGATTCCAGGGATAATACCATGTACTATTGTTTCAGAATTTCAGAGTTCGAGAGCCTGAAAGTTTGAAAGTTTGAGAATTGAGAGTTTGAGAGTGTAAGTAAGCTCTTAGTTTGAGGATACCTATCCGTCTTTCTCCGCATTCCCACTCTGAATAAGGTACTACCTTATCTTCGAGAGGGAGAGGATTTCTCGTTCTGCTTTGTGTGTTGGAGGAGTAGTCTATTTTTGCCGGAGCGCCGAAGTGCCGCGGTGTTGCTGAGTGGTGTGATTATATGATTATATGATTTTCTATAACTCTGGATTTGAGCATTTGAGCGGGAAATTTGAGGTAGGTTTTTGGGTATTGTATATAGAGTGAGTGTTGCTATTATTTTTTACTTTCTTCTTTCGTCTTTTGTCTTGGTGTTCATTCTTCATCTTAATCTCCGTGTGTTGTTGATGAAAGGGAAGATGGTTCGAGTGCATGATGTGGCGATATGATGATTGGCATCTATATATATATATTGTCACGGGGTCCCCGTATATGGTATACGGAGACCGCTCGGGTTCCGACCCGTAGGAGTCGGACCTCGGATAAGTGTAGGCTAGCCCCGGTCGGGGCTAGCGCTACACATAAATGTGTTTAAGGAACCGTTCCTTCTATAGAAACGTAGCTCTTCGAGCTACGTCTTATCAATAAAAGTGATTTCTGTTATCCTGTCTGCTGCCTCCGTGATATATATATCTATCTACATACATAGTACATGTGTACATAACTCCCACGACTAGCTAGCTTTTCTATTAGAGCGGAAATATTTGAGAATTGCGAATTGATTGGAAGGTATACATACTTCTCAGGTTAATAAAATTTTATTTATTGAATTTATTTATTTTGATATATAATTAATCACTTTATTTTTTAAGATGAATAGAGTATATGGGATGATTATTTTAATTGTTCAATATAATATATATATTAAAAAAGAAGTATTCTCATTTCTTTATTTATAAAATCCTTCGAAATAACCTTTTGGATTTTTTTTAAACTATTTTTAAGATTGCTGAATCTTGTCTTTCCTCGTTGGTCAGTAAGCTGTCAGCTAGGATACACCCTATACCGCTCAAGGGATTTTAAAGCTTTAACTACTCCTAATTTGCTACAATACTCGAACTTCAACAAGGTAGCCTTTGTTCTATGTTTTTTCATTGTAACTACAAAACAAGATAATAACAACACCCGAACAATCGAACAACAGTACAATCCTACAAGTATAGATATACTTATAATACCGATTATCGATTTATTTTGTCCATCATACAATTCCTTGTTCATCATACATAGCATCTACAAAGTAATATCTACGAAAGATCTCTGTAAACAAACATTAAGTCTAAAAACCTAGGTAGTAACCGCACTTTTAGCAAACATGAACAGCTTTCATCGACAATCTATCGTGAACCGACACCCAAGTACACCTAGCCAACTGGTTCTTCCACCAGATGAGTACTTCTCAAGAGGCCAAGATGTAATTGCCGCCAACAGACTCGCAATAAGCGCGGATCCTCTCATCGAAATCGAACATCCGGATTGGACCATCCGATATGCAAGCCTAGAAGGAAGTAGCGAAGTTACCAACGTCGGAAATCTTTACAATGGCTTCATGGCCGAAGTCCTATCGGATCCCGCTCTCAACATCGACGATGCTTCTAATTGGACCTCTTACAATTTCTACACCAAAAGCGTTGCGAACAGGCAACGCAACAGGGGTTATGCCGCGGTAGGTCCAGTGGCCAGGACCATCGTATCCGCGAAGGCGGCAACGATTATAATAACATCTTCAAACGCCGGAGCTGAAGTAGGCTCATATACTCCTCGTCTCTACAACAGCGAGCTCATGTTTCAATCCTGGCGCGATACATGCATTGCAGACGAGGCAGTCGGAGCAGGCTACCAGGTGAGTAATCTGAAATATATTATTCGTGGCCCGATAAAGAATCAAGGTACATACCACACGATTGAAGATGTACTTGAGGCGCAAGGTTTCTCGTTTGATGAAATTGATAGAGGTGTGCAAACTACATTTTCGAGCACGGATGCGAATCCTGCTCTTTTTACGTTGTTGATGGGGACCGATATTGGTAGACCGGTTGCAAGGATGTGTACGGATCATCCGCAGAGTTTGGGTGCGAAACAAGTGGGTAAGATTCATGTTTGGAGTTGTATTCCGGGCAGTGATGGCGATGGTGTGATGGTTTTTGAATTAGAGTAGCGGATTTGGAGTTTTTCTTTCTTTCCCCTTTTCTTACATACCGCATAAAAAACCCCCCAAAAAAACTCTCTTTCTTTATTGGCTTCTTTGTGGCGTTGGAGTTTGATTAGATTGACTCTTATATCTGCAGGCAGTTTCTGAAATTTGAAATTCCTTCTCTACAACCTGGCTCGCCCAAAAAAATTAAATTCGAATTAGATGAGTATCCACACATTTTCTTTGGAGTTTGATTCATGAATAAATTACAAATTGTTTGAAAAACAAAAAAATAAAAAGACTTGATAGTATTGAACAAAAAAACAGTGAATTTTAGTGAATTTAAATTTGAGAAGTTGATAATGAAGTTAGTGTAAATATTGATTGATTGATTTAATTAACGTCTACACTGAGTCTAAGACTATCTAAGACGGTTAGAAGCTTCATAAGCTTCTAACAAATAATAAATGGTAATATGCTGGCCTAGCGACCATAGCAAGTACAGAGTTAAATCGATGGAGTTGATCTCCATCTCTTAATTGAGTGGGGGAAGTGAAAACTAATCCTGGGGTTCAAAAACCCTCCTCAGTGTAAATATTCTAATAGTGAAAGAAAAAGGGAAATATAGAAATTAAATGGAAAGAATGAAAAGGAAATAAAATAAAAGCTTGAGATTGAAATGGATTAATCACTTACTCCAAATAATAATAAAATCTATAAACTTTAACAAATACAGTACTCTTTACATGGTCTATATGTTATGGACAATCTTTACATTCCTCGGAATAGACTAACTAATATTGAACATATTCAAAATTTTCAACCTCACCGGTAAAATGAATAAAAAACCCAAATCAAATATCCAATCCATACTTCACACATTGCCATACCAGAATAATGCATGCATATCTATCAGATATTATACGATGCAAGAAGTGCAAGGAGTCAATGATATATATATATCAATGACAGAATACGGGGAAGGGAAGAGACACCCACGAATACTCTCGAAATTCCAGGTAGCCTATAGATTCTATGTCTATAGCAACAGCTGCCGCCTGCTACATCTACTATCTCCCGCTTTCAACATCTACACTGCATCTACATCTACTCCCGTCATTAACACATAGGAAGCCAATCTTCCTTATGTTCTTCCAACCACTCATTCAGACCTTCTATGTAAGGCGCCCATTTCTTAAGCTAGAAGCAATTAGCTAATGCTAGTCCTCCATTCTTCCATTCGAAGTTACAAACAAAACCTTCGAAATTAGAAGAAAAGGGGAAGAATAAATGAACCAAAAAGAATCAAAAAGACATACCCATGCAACAGCATCCTGAACACAATCAGAGCGCCACGCAAGAGAAGTATTAATAATATATTCTTTTCTTCTTTTGACATTCTCGGCTAAATCTTTAAGGAGCGCGCAATGAAGAGCTGTGAAATTGGGAGTTGGTTAACTTTTTTAGTATATGATGGTGAGTGGAATACGAGTAGATAATGAGATTGAGAGATTCTCGAGTATGAAGAGAGACGTACACATTTTCGCATACTCATTATATCCAGGAGATCCAGGTGGGCCATAATTGCTAATTGGTGGAGGGTGTGACGCTTGATATTCTTTGCATTTTTCAACTAATATAAACATGATTAGCTTGATTCTCTACTCGGATATTCAAGCTCGTGGATAATCTGCATTTATTTCATGGCAGGAACCTTATGCACCGAGGAAACGGGGTGAAACATACGCTTTTGATCGGTAAGTGGCATATCTTTTTCGTCAGGATCAAGGTCTCCACCTGTCAGTTCAAGAGGCGGACATGGGTCTGTACTGCTTAAGGTTGCGCTACAGGTAGAAGCACTTGAAGTTGTAGTAGTAGGTGTGAGATTGGAGGAAGATACAGAGCTGAGAATACTTGTATCTGATGGGAATGCGGTGGTTGAAAAGATTCCGGGACTAATTGAAGTCGTCGAGTATCCACTTGATGAGATAACACTTTGTTCGGATGTTAGAGTTGACGAGGAGATGGAGGGAACTGATGTGCTGGAGATAGTGGAAGGAAGTATGGCGGATGGAAGACTACTGGCAGAAGACCAGCTGGATGAGGATATACTAGATAAGATGCCGTTGGAGGAGATGGCACTTCTCAGTGAAGATCCGAGGGATATTACACTTGATGGATATATCATGGTGAAAGAACTACTTGTACTATAGTTAGATGATGTTGGAACATAAACCAGTGTCGTGGCTAACGAGCTTGATGATGTGGAGGTCGTAGTACCAGCAAGTACACAAGGAACTAACGCCACAAAGAGGAGACATAAAAGCGTGCAAATCATTTTGAACATTGCTTGAAGTAAAACCTATGCTTAGGCTTTAGATGATAAAAAAGACGCAATGGTATAGGTACTTCTTATACTTTTCGTTGCCAATATTCTGTGGCAATGCCAAGTCCCCGCGCTACCCCTTACTGCCGCCTTTCACACTCACATTTTCCTTCAATTGAGGTCCCCAATACCGCCACAATATTAACCCTAGTCCTTTACTATAATGGCCGGTCAATGATAATACGTATATCATCATCCCCATCCGGCTCTATACGTATACCTTGTCTTTTGAGCTAGTCCAGCTGCATAATTTCATGTCAGCCTTATTGGATATATTTGTGGCGCTCTTGCTCATCGAAACCCGCCTATGGATCCATAGAGCAGAACAAAACTTACAAATCTTTGCCATGGATTACGCTTTTTCTTAGGCGGAGAATCGGGAACTGTAGGGGGAGTATTAGGATCCGTTGGAGGAGGTTCTGTCGTAGTTCCATTTGAGTCGCAACTATTAGCAATGTTGGCTAATTTTATTGCTTGATTAATCGTATCTGCTAGGGAAAGATAATTTGTGTTATGGAATGCAGATGCCCAGTAATCCACTGTGTTGCGCCAGCGTCAGTTTATCTATACGGTAATAAGGAGAGAGCTAGCATGAGGGAAGATTAGGAATAGGCGTGGAACCATGGAACTCACTGGCAGCAAGGAGAGCAGCGTCGTTATCGTCATTATTTCTTGCAACTAAAGCTGGGCATGCAGTTGAAGATGGAATTGAGAAACTATCGACGTTGGTAACTACTACCGAAGTAGTGAAGGCTGTTGGAGAAGTATACAATGGAAGTAGTCGGACTATTTGATACACTTGACTGCGAGGTTAAGACTGACGAAATGGCTGATGAAGAGTTTTGGGCTAGGATTCTAGTGGTGGAAGATATTAAAATAGAACTACTCTGTGGTTGTGAAGAGGAAGTGGTTAGGTAAACCGGAGTTGTAACCGCTTGAGAAAGTCCGGAAGAGAGACTAGTACAGGATACGAGACGGAGAATCCCCACAAGAATGAATTCAGTGTACATGGCTCGCAGTAGGACTGAAACGAGCTGAAGACGGAGTACGAATGCTTGCTGATCTTGACACCAAAATAATCAGAGACTTTTTATATCGACTTGATAGGTGTCGTGACGGTGTGTGTGCCAAGAATGTACAATAGGTTTTTTGTCAGCCTCCATATCTAAACGAAGTCTAGCCATTAGCCAAGCGATAGGACTGAAGCCATGTCTTTAGTTATCCTCATATTTCTCAGCTTTGGACTCGTGGGCTGAGATTGTCTCAACATGTCACAACCTCAGAAAATAAGACACAGTGAGCTGGACACAATAACCATGATTTTAACGACAATTTATCGTTTTACAAATGCCAGTGAGATCTACTGCTGCCCTGTGACAAAATAATGCCTTGTAGCTTGCAAATCGATTTAAAAATAGCTATTGATTGAGATTAAAGCAGGTTTTATAATTTGTGAGTGATTGATAATGGCATATATGTAGGTAATGACAGAAAGATCTGATAAAAAGAAACGAGTGTCAATGTGCCAAGAACAAGCAAAATATTTCTCCAACCTCCAAATAGTCCTGTCATTTCCTTTCATCGAAAAAATAGAAAATCTAGCTATCTCTCCCATCTCAGACCCTGCACCAGTAAATCACAAGCCTCGTGCATCAAGCCATTCCTGAAGTCCCGCAAAAATAGCCGCATACTTCTTCAGCTAAATTAGACAAAAAATAATTAGTACTAATCTCTTCTTCCCATGACTTTGCAAAAAAAGCACATGAACTTACAATAGCAACCAGATCTTTGAAACTTTGACATTCGGTATTGCCGAGCTCAATTGCTTCATCTATTACTGGCTTTGCCTTTTCTATTTGATCATATATTTGGACAAGTAATCTCATTAATTCGACTGATGAACGAGTGGTGTATGGTTAGCTGTGAACCATTATACGGAGTTCAAGGAATGGGAAGATTGCATGTGGAACTCACTTTGTTCAGGTGTAACCTTGGGAGGGTCAGCACGTTTCCCCATGCGGTACCCGCCATAAGTTGGTATGGCAGCCGGGAAATCAGTAGGTCCTGACCAAGTGAAAGATGGAGAAACGCAGGTGCTCGATGTTGAAGAGGTGGTTGTTGTGGGATATATATAAGTTGTGGGTTCTGTTGTGGTTGGTGGTTGGCTGCTGGGAAGGATGTAGGTTGTGGGGTATGTTGTAGTTGGCTCGCTTGTTGAATAAGGAGGATATGTGGAATAACCAGGAGGGGTATAGTAACCAGTAGCGGTTGCTTCGGTGATGGTGGGGTAGACAGAGGAGATTAAGGTGGTCGGGAAGTAGTATGTGATGGGAGTTGAAGTAGACGTTGTTACACTGCTCGTACCTTCATTGTAGATAGTATTACAAAGAGTAAGGCGGAAGAGGACTGGAAGGGTAAAGACGAAGAATGGATAGTGCATTTTGATCCAAGTAGCTTCACGGGAAAATCTTTTTTGAATATATGGTATAAGATTACAATGTCAATACTGATGTCGATGGTAAGTAGATATTCTACAGTTCCCATGTGGTTTATATAGATTAATTTCTACTCTCCATATCTACTATCACGACTTCACCGCTCCTAGATGTCCCAGTTCATTCTGCAGAGGATCGAGCCACATAGGAATAGGCGTACGAAACTTCATAACTATGAGTGAGTTGAACATAGCTCATTGATATTGGTCAACTAACTTCGCCTTCGGAGTATCCAAGTCCTGCCCACCACTTTCAAGAACATCACGTTCCCAAGACTTTTCCATGCAAACTATCGGACGAGATCGAGATCTAGTCTGTAGATACAAATTGTCGTTATTAAAGGTTTATAGCTGTAGTATGCCAAGAAAGAAAATACACCTTACTTCGAGGCAGATGGGGAACAGCCTACCATTTCCGCCACATCGGAACTTCCCTCATGCCACAAAATAACCGTTGTTTCCCTTACATAAAACGAGGGGTTTACCTCAGCCCCGCACTTGGCTAACCATGAATCATCATACACTGGAGAATGCAAAAATGACGGTCCTTCGTTCACCACTGAGCAGATTTTGGATAAAGTGCAAATCTTTACTTAGACGAGCATTTCCCTAGCAAAAATCTAGGACTCACATCAAATATATAATTTCATCATCACTGGGCTCGCGGAAGATCAGGCATCGTGTCAGCAAACATACCACGAAGAATATAGCAGTCCAAATATACCAGGCACTCGCCGTAGTATTCGACATCCTAAAAGGACAACACATGCCAATAGGCTTCCCCGCGGAAACCTTATCACTTCGAAGTTCAAGCGACGGCAATTCCCAGGGAACGCTAACTTAAATTTCCCGAAGCAAGACATCAAATCACAAGCATTCCAACAGCAACGTATAATGCACTGGGCGAGAACTACTCGCACGGCTTTTACCCATATGGCGCGTTGAACCGGAAAATTCAGGGAGGCGGTTGTAAGTCGGGGGTGTTCTAGATGTTTACGCAAAGATGGACCTAATGACCAGGTTCATAAGGATGAATTAATATTCCTTGGGAGAAATGTACTCCTGCATTATTTTCTCCACCTATGTCCTGTCCTACAATTAGGAAGTAACCAATTGCGCATATGTCCCATGTATTTATTGTACAGATCAACAACTTCTCTCCACGACATAATTATCACTTCCTCTTCGTCGCTCCAGCTTTTTTAGAGCTTCCCGTGGCCTTACCAACAAGTTCATCTGCCTTCTTTTCAGCTACCTTAGCACCTCCAATTCCCACCTTGGCGCTTGCATCAGCGCCCGGAATACTTTTCAAAGGTTTGTTGGCAATTTTCTCTTCAACCTCTTCATCATCACCGCCTTGTCCAAACTCATTGACTCTTGTGTAGTCAACCTTGTACTTCCAGCTCTGATAAAGATAAACGAAGAAGATAACGTCATCTCTGAGTGTCGCCAAGCGATGTAACGTTGGCATCTTAATAGTGAATGCAAAAAGATCATCGATGAAGGTATTCAAGAACTTGTACATCATAGCTCTACCTGGCATGTGTGCAACACTCTTGAGACGATAGTTGATGTATAATGAAGGGACCATCATCAAGAAACCGTACGCGTAGACGGATCCGACGAGAGTTGCGATTACAAAGGAGTACCAAGATTTGTGACTTTTGTATTTCAAGGAGTATGCTCCGTAAGCGATGAGGAGAGGAACAGCAATCATGTACATATACTTGAAAGCAACTGCATCATACTCCTTGGTCTTCTCTTCTGTCTCGGAAAGGACATGTTTGTCTTCAAAAGCGATGCGGTATGGTATAATTGAATTTGGTGCATCGCGGATACGAACATTGACAACCGTGGTGATTTTCCAAAACTCGAGAACAATTCCCATTCCTTGGGTGAACAAAATCATCCAACCTGGATATCTAGTAAGTGACATATTCATAATTATGGGCCAAAAGCTCAACTTACTGGTATTCTCATTATTGTCCATCAAGTACAAGAAAATAACACCTTGCATAAAGACGTTTCCGAGGATTGAACGAACTGAAATTCCGACATTGTTCTTCTTGTTTCGGTAATGACTGATGTCGGATTTGAAGGCCATCATCTCGAAGATCATATGAAAGATACTAACAATAACCGTGGTGGCCAAAAGATAAATATTAGTGTCTAATAAGACTTCCTTGATCATTTCAAACTCAGAACCATCTCCACCGCCTGGTGGTGCTTGTCCTTGGGCAGCATTTCTGGCAGTTTGTTTTGCGCCTTCATCCATGCTTGCCATCAAGGTGAATTTCCAATTAGCAAAGTTCTGAAGATCAATGTGCATAGGAAGTCTGGTGACTGTTGAGTTTAGAACTGTCATGTGAGTCTTCAACTGCCAGAAGGTGTTGACAAAGAGTAATGGATAGTACCATCCATTAACTCCAGTGCCGTCTCTGGATCCGCTCGCCTCCAAATGAACGTATTGACGAACAGCAGGATGTAGAGATGGAAAGTTCATGACGCCAGAATCTGGAATGAATGACATTGTAAAGTTAGGATGATAGTGTGATTTGATTACTGGCCCGCTAGGAATTTCTTCTTCAGGCTGTTGAGTCGTCAGTGTAGTCTTTCACGTCTGAATGTTAAGGAACTTACAAAATCCGTCTCTTCAGCTGCTGCCAAAAGGTTCTTGGTTTTCCTAATTTTCTTTTGCGCAATGTATTGTGTCAAAGGATGCACGAAGTGAAATGCCCTAGTAGGATCATATCCGGGGGTAGTAGGATCCAATTTGCTTCCAGAGATGCCAATATAGAAGTGACCCCAAAGTGTACCATTATTCTGTACCTCGGAGGGTACATCGAAGCTCGTATCAATCGATCGACGTTCGTTGTAATCTCCAAATACGAATCCCGTTTCATCCAGTACGATTCTCTCCTTCGGGATCTTTGCAATTGGTTCAGCAACAAAAGTTGGGGATACGACGATGGTGATATCAAGAGGGCTATCCGTAGGCCACATAGGCGCAATTCTTTCAGGAATAGGACTCCATACTGCTCCTTCGTTTAATCTATCGGGTCGTGCATGATACGGTGGGATTTCACCGTTGTTGGCTGGCACATTCATAACTGCTCCTGAGGCATCGGTTGTAGTAGTAGTCGCAGGGCCTTTATTCCCAGTTATTTGCTTCATCAAGAATTGCATGCCAACGAAGATGGCAATGCCCTGCACGGCGGATTTGATCACCGGCTGTTCATGATTTTGTCAGTAAATTTTATTAGCTAGCTTTTGGAGAGACTCACACTCATACCGCCTTCTTGGGCTTGCGCACCCGCAGCTGGAGGAGCTGTTCCGGATGGCATATTGAAGATAGTATGCCTTCTTTTTGATTTTTGTAGAGGTGTGACGGCAAGTGGGTATGTTGTCTACATGGAAAATAATTATGGAGTTGCTTGCGGGACAATAAGCTTACGTAATAAATTTTGGTTCCGATCTCCGATGAAACGACCTCCATATAGAATTATGTATCGTCCTAGGCATTCTTCGTATGAATCTGCGTTCTAGAATGATATCTATCTCGTACATACTATTATTATCGGAGGATCATCTTTCTGAAATATTGAAACCAACATTAGAATATTGATATATTAAGATTTGGGCCATGGGATTGCAACAATTCCCATAGTTTAACAACCAAGCTGAGTCCGCTTTTGGAGTACATAAAAAATACAAGAATGTAATTATATGAATGTCGAGTACTTCCTAAGGAGGTCGGTACGAAGCCGTCGGCTCAACCGTTTTTACGTTACAAAATTAATGGTAAGTTCCTTAAGGCACGCAGTCGTCCTTTGGAAACACATTCTTGGGTAAACTCCAAGCAAAGAATCCCCAAACCCAAAGATACCCAAACCAATAACACCACCTCGAGTCTGTCCGTCCGTGATGTCTCAATACTTTCTTCCCCAACTTCTGTGCTATGTCTTCGGCGATAATGGCACATGGACATAGAGAATACCATTGAAATATGTGGCTGACTCCACAGCCTAGAATCCTCATTTTTGCAGGAAGATATATCATAGCATGCATACAGGCGGAGCTGAAGAACACTAAATATAGCATAGCGAATTTGTTATATTTGGAAGTCTGGGGAATCCGAAATATGTTTGAAGACATGAATGAGGCCCAACCGATGAGATCGCGACGCAAGAATTGATGCCAAACGATTCTAGGAATGAACACAGGATTAGCATGAGACCTCCATTATATGGTACTTTGATACAATTACGTACCCCCAATATCTTCGGATGGTATATGCTTCCCCTAATGACCCATAAACAGCAAAATTCCAACCAGGTATGACTTGAGCACCGCCAATGAAGACCGCAATCGCAGATATAAAATTATGATGGGCGGAAATGACAAGCATTTCGGGGAGAATCCACAACACAGGTAGCGTTAATCTGATACATATCTCTCTTATGGTAACTTGGTGTATTCTTCGGAAGAATTGCTCTTTATCGGGTCCATAATCACCAACCTGAAGACTATTTTGATAAAATCTTTGAAAAACGTCTATTATTTTCCAGAGAAGATAGCAAAGCCATGCCATGAGTACTCTGCTAATGATAAAAGCATCTGGATTCGAAAGATTAGCAAATCTTTGTATTGGAAATCGCGGCAGCTTCCTTGGCTGGGAAGGCGTTCCGATCTGTCTTGGGTTAAAGTATTGATCCATGGCCTAGGTTAGTTTCTGCTTGAATGTTGTGGCAGACAAACGTGGCGATTCCAATCTGAATAACCCAAAGTTTATGGTGCCTAGTAACTGGGCGGCAAGCGCATATTTCGCAAAGTGTGAATATGAACTGATACCTGAATCTCCATAGTGTAAAGCAGTGAAACCATAGATGATGAATATTGCGAATGGACCTGCTCGTAATGAAGTGCGAGGAGGGATATAGATCATTATTAGACTGCCAAATATATAAGATAATGCTAGTAACAAGATTGGATAGTTGAATATTGGATTGCCTGATTTTAATTAGCTTAGGTACCTTAACGTTTTTCAATATATAAGAATAAACAGACCTCCGAGATAAGTGTCAAGAACATTGAAAATTGAATTTTTCATGATTGTTACCTCTGTAGGCTGGGTTTGAAGAATAGCTTTCTATGGAGAATATGGGGAGTCTCTGCGAATTCGTGGGATTAAAGTTGTATATCCTGGGAAAGAAGGCAAATCCGGAGAGATCTTCTATACCGAATTAAGAGATTTAGGCATTACTCAATATGGTAATCGAACTGAGTGATTCATTATCACCAGTACAAATGACTATCGGATGGAGTGGATCCGATAGTGGTGACTGTAGTTACTATGCATGAATCAGACTGACCATTTGACCACTTCGCACTAGCTTCACTGGAAACCGCAACATTCAAAATGATAGTTTCAACCTGCAACCCAAGAGAAAGACTGAACAGCAAGAAGAAGGAAAAAATCAACGGTAACAAGCAAAATGGCAAAAGCTTACCGCCGGGAGGATAAAATCCCGCGGGGTTCTTTTTTCGAGCCAGGCTAATTTATAATGTGAGCACATTCGACCTGAACAAACACAGCTTACCTATTTGCAGCCTTTAGGCTCCCAATGGAAAGTTTTTCGTAACCCGCTTTATATATTACGAAAAACGTGAATTTGCCCTCCATGATAAAATCCATTGACCATACTAACTACTTCAATGCGCAACTAGCTCTTCCCAGCAAGGCAAGATGATGCGACATCTGAAGCTTAACTAACACAAGGATTAATAGTTGAGCCCAATAAAAGTACATTAGGTATTGATCCAGTACAATATTCCATTCAGCATACAAAACAGCTGAGTTTGGTCACTTCACCGCTTTGGCACTGCACCAAATCGATGAATAAGCCTTTCAAACAGCATTTTATGATAGATATGAATACCCACGGTGAGCTTGTGCTTCTGAAGAGGATGAAATAACGTTTTGAATACGAATATTGCCAATAGAAGATGTGCAGCTCCAAGTCGATGCAGGATTTATTTGCAAAAGCCGTCCTTACTTAACCAAGAAGATGTGCTTCAATGGGGACTTGACCATACCATTGTGCGTGATCGCAAGTCCGTCTTAGAGCAAGCGGAACGAAGTAACAGTTTGTATTCAGCCTCATTATGGTACCACACTTGTGGTAAGGACGCGCTCGAATCGATGATGAGAGCTCATGCTATGTACCGAGCACCTTGATCGTGGCATAATCGGATTTCCAATGTCCCTTTGCGATAATCTTATAAGGTTGATATTGCCAGATTATTTAACAGATGCATTCCCACCTGGGATCGCGGCCAAGTTCCCTGGATTCAGCAGCTCATCACAGCCCATCAAAAATTCAACCGCGACGAAGTGGTTCCCCTTAACCTATGATCATCCACACACCAATCACACCGCGCTAACAACCCCACAAACTGCGGGGTGAATGTATCATACCCAACAAATACAATAACATCTACTTCTACCATAACTTCTCATCCTAATCATATATATATACCGCCAAACAAATTCGTTGTGATTTAATCACTATCATACTATCGTACCAAGCCGAATCAACTTACAGTCCTTTCTTAAAACCACCTTTCGGTTTCTTACACGTTTTCTTTTTCAACATCCTCGTCATCAGACAACATTTGGTACCTGCAGATAAATCCACTCTTACCACTAGTTTCCATACTTAAGTACTCGACTAGATCTCAAGTATACAACATATACAACATTTAACATACAACACAATATACAACAAGACTTTCAAGACTCAAGATTCTTTTTATTTCCAACATCATAAACCAATCACAACTACAACACTTCAAAACTCAGAACCAACGCAACAAAATGGCATCCGGTGGCGTCTCTCCCATCTCATCCGGCTCCCCCGCTCCCTCCCTCCGCGAATCAACAAACCCATCTATTTCCTCCCCCCTAGCCCAAACAACCAACTCCTCAACCACAACACCACCCCCCACAAAAATCTGCGTATTCTGCGGTGCCTCACCAGGCTCCAGCCCCTCCCACATGGCCATGGCCCGTTCCCTGGCCGAACACATGGCTTCGCAAAACATATCTCTCGTCTACGGTGGCGGTACCGTCGGACTGATGGGTGAAATTGCTCGAACACTAGTTTCCCTCTCTGGTCCCACTTCCGTGCACGGAATCATACCCGCTCCATTAGTTAAATATGAGCGAGGCCCCGATAGCGAAGCTGCCAGTATTCACAGTAGGGAAAATGGAACCGGGACACCGGAAAATGGAGATGGATTACCAGAATACAATATCTACGGGAAAACCACCGTCGTAAAAGATATGCACACGCGAAAAGCAAGGATGGCGCAGGAAGTTATGGCAGGGGGTCCTGGTTCCGGGTTCATTGCACTATCAGGTGGTTATGGTACGCTTGAGGAATTGATGGAAGTAGTGACTTGGAATCAATTGGGTATTCATACCCGAGGTGTTGTGCTTTTGAATGTGGAAGGATATTGGGATGGATTAATGGCGTGGATTAAGAATTCTGTGGAGGCGGGATTCGTGGGAGAAGCGAATAAGAAGATTGTGGTTGATTGTAACACGGCGGAGGGGGCGATTCAGGCATTGAGGGATTATAAGTTGACAGAGGGGAGGTTTAAGTTGGAGTGGGGTAATGAATAGATGCACTGGTTGTATCTATTCAGTGAAGGGAGGGGTGCGAAGCATAGGAGGCACATTCTTGCATTTGCATTTCCATACCGTCACGCCTTATGAATTGGTGCGTGTTTCAGCTAAGGAATTATGATCGTTCGGCAAGGCGTTATCTCATGAAGGACCCCCGGTGCGGTGGACATTCGGAAGCATGAAGTGAACGCTGAACACAGAACATACATACCCTTAGCATTATAGATTTTGGCGGTGCATAGCTAGCATGGATTATAACATATAGACGATTAAAGTATCTATCTCATTGATATACTCTCGGTTTCATTTTCTAGTAACTCATGAATATACACGTGCATGTAATATTACATCTTGTCAACTATCAAATAGAGACAAGAAGGTAGCTTTTCAGTTTGTATAATGTATATCTACCTATATATCCTTCCACTTCCACACCCTCCACCTTTAAACACATCCCCAACAAACACTCCAAATCTCCCAATCCCAATCCCAATCCGAATCCCAATTCCAATCTCCACCCCCATCATTCTCCCTTTTATACTATCTACACCTATCTATCTATAAAATCACAAAAATATACCTATACATATACAATATCCCTCTCAAGATCCCTCTCCATATCCCAATTTATTTTCAATCTTAAGCAGTAAAAATAAAGTATCTGGAGGGAGTATGATCTTACAATCTCACATCTATATTTTCAAACCAAATATCTCCAACCCACATATCTCAACCCATATATTTCCAAATAAATAAATAAATAAATAACAATAATAACAATATCATAAAATTCATCAAATAAGGATATATATAAATCTTAAATCTCAGATCTACAAACTATATCCTCAAACTAGAGAGGACTACTAGGTAGTATTTTGAATATCTCATATAATTATATTTATAACCATAACCAAAACCAAAAACATTCACATACTCAAAATGTATGGTGAAAAGTCAGGAATAAATGACAACAGGGTGGGGATCTTTCCTGTGTCTTCAAACCAGTATTTTGAATATCCCAATCGAGTTTCCACAATGGGAATCACATATAGATATCATGAATATTCATTCAGAGCTCATTTCTATTAGCTAAGTCATAATCCATACTATTCTCATTGTTCGACCTTAGTAGGTAATTCATGCATCTACTTCCATACTATCAGCTGCTTCCGTATCTTCCGCACCTTCTGCACCCTCTGCACCATCAGCCACCAAATCCACCCACTGCTTCACATCCTGTCCATCAAAAAGTTTGAAAGCCTCAATACGTTTCGCACCTTCTGCTTTCAACCCTACAACCCCCACACTAGTATTCTCAACCGTTAACTCCTTATCCTGAGCCAAACTCTCCTTAAGCGCCCTTAACCCATGCTTAACCAATTCCTCTCTCCCACACTCCGGAAACTCCTCCAAATGTCTCTCCAGATAAGTTCTCGCCATTTGACTCCGCGCTCCAATCGCACATGCATTCATTTCTTGCGTCATACCCGACGGTTGGAATTCGAATAAATGAGGACCGGTTTCGTCGACGCCGGCTACGAGGAGTCCTACTCCATATGGTCGTTTGCCGTAATGTTGAGTATTGGTTTGGGCGCGGTCACCAATTGAAGCGACGAGTCGTTCGATGGGGATTGCTCGGTCGTAGGTTAGGCGTGAGGCGAGGGTTTGGTTTTTCATGAAGTTGGAGAGGACGCGGGCATCTGAGGCGAGACCGGCGAGGGCGAGTCCAACGTGCTCGTCGATGGCGATTACTTTTTTTTGGTACGAGGAGAGTTCTTCTGCGTTTCTCTGTTTGTAAAGTAGGTTCGTTAGCTTATGTTTTTGAACAATAGTATAGATGAACGTAAAGGCTGAAGTGCTGTATTGTGCAGTTTTCTGTTTGTAGTTGTAACAGAAAGTAAATATAACACAACCAACCTTTAAAGCTACAAGAACAGCATGAGTCTTGCTAACTATTCCCACAACAACACTACCCTGCTTCACAGCTTCTGAGGCATATTCAACCTGAAATATTCGACCTTGTGGGGAGCTATTATCAAAATCTCATCAGCTTCAATTACAATTTCCATTCCCAGGGCAGCACCCGTAACCACACCAGAAAGTAACTTACAACGTAACAGAATCGTTATCATAATTGTTTCTGAACATCTTGAATAGAAAACAAGCTGAAGCCGCTCGTATGCAGTGAGGAAAATCAGGGTATCTTCAAAAGTAACAAAGGTCGTTGTTTGTGGGTGGGAATTGCGAATTGTATTGTAGTATGAATGAACGCTTTTATTGAATGCGAGGCAGACACGCTGATGAGGTGTAGCTTACTAGGTAGCTTTAAGAGTGGCAAGAGTTTAAGGATTATTTCGCTGCAGAGGTGGAAGGGGAAAAGCGCTGCTTTAGGAAGTGGATTGACAAGGCTATGAAGCTACACATTAAGCGCGTGCTTCGGAAACGTCAGCTCTAAGGCGGTTTGGATCAGCACTTCGCATCTCTCACTATCAACAAGCTAAACAATTTTATCATTCACCGACAAGTCTCTCATCCACCCATTCCATTGAGCCATCAACTGAGATAATATCATAAGAGAGAATCGTACAGCACAGGTGCGCGCAATACATATGATCGATAAGTCAAGCTATTGAACGATAAACTATCAACCCCAATCGCAATCTATCCAACGTGCCGCTTCCGTACTTATCCAATATGGCCGCCGGCCTCAAAACCATCATTTCCCTCTCCTTCGTAAGGCCCTCCCCATCCCCTCCACCAAACCCCAACTAACCCTCCCAGGTACTCGCCCTCGGCTTCCTCCTCGTAATCCTCTCCTGCGCCCTTTTCCACCAATACCTCCCCCTCCTCGTAGTCCTAACCTTCATCCTGGCACCGCTCCCCAATTTCCTCGCCTCTCGCTGCTCCTCCCCCGATGACTTCTCCGATTCTTCATCTTCGGGAATCCTAGACTTGGGTCGATTCGCAACGGGCTTCCTCTGTATGATGGGTGTAGCTTTACCGGCGGTGTTGGCGCATAGTCATATTATTACGGTGCCGGCGATGGTTATGAGTATTATTGGGGGTGTATTGATTTATGGGACGGTGATTAGTTTTGGGATGTTCTTTCAGGAGGAGGCGGAGTTTTAGGGGAAAGGGGGAAAGAAGGGGCGGGGAGGTGGAAGTGTTGTAGGAGGGGAGTGTATGGATATATAAGATATTAAGTGGATGCGGGGAAGAGGTGCAAAAGATTGGACCAAGAAATCAGGAAGATCTTAGTTGTGGCTCCTGAACCAAAGAAAGGCAGAGCGCAGAATGGTGCCATCGTGGCAGACGATGAAGCATGGGGATCGTTGGGTGAGAGCGGCTGGGCGCTTCAATTCACACCAGAGAGCATTTCAAGCATTTGAGCACCTTTCTAGAATCAGAGGAAAGAAAAAGCGAATGATGAATGGAATGAAGCAATGTCATAAGCACGGTGCTCAAAAGTGTGAAAAGATGCTATGATAATGAGGAGGCAGTTAGGAAAGAGTTCAAGTGTACAATGTATGATTATCCAGTCATATTAGGTGATGGACAGGACCATCAATTTATTTCATAAAAACTCTAGCATAGGTACATTTTCGCAATCGATAGAACCATGAATTTAAAACCGTGTATATGTAAAAAGTGTAAAGTGGTATTACCAGTCTGGTTGAAATGTATCTATCTATGCAAACGCTATGTGAACCCTTGCGGACCTTTGCTTTTTTCTTTCTATAAACAATATATGTCATCGTTTGAGATTCCCTGTACTCCATATCCCCGTGTCAGTCCCATCCCATTAACAATTGTGAAAGCGCCATCCCAAAGTCATAAATCGTTATAATGCCCCAGTTTCTATGTGATAGATACGTTGAGTAATCTAGAACTCGAAGCGGGGACTTGTCCATAAAGGTCGTGTATGAAAATATTCCAAGAAAAAAAGAACAAGAAAAGCTCCATAACCTCTTAGCACGTGTAAGTAACTCCGTGTAATCTTTCCCTCAAAATGCATAAACCGACTCGCGTCGTATGTAAGAAATCTTTTTTAACGAAATACTCCGAGCGTTCCATTCAACTTTGTCAACATCTCATCTCTTTCACCAATAGGGGTGCTGAGAGCTGTAACCGCACCGCCTGCGCCAATGTGCCATTTCTCCGTGTCTTTTTCTTCGGCTTCGATGACGCCGTCCTCGTCATCCCATCGATACATGGACCTAATGGTAACGCTAAAGTCACCTCGTCCGCCGACATCCATGTAACCCACAACACCAGAGTATAAAGAACGAGGTTTATGGTGTTCAATGTCTTGTAACAGTTCACAGCTGCGTTTCTTGGGCGCACCAGTCATGGAACCTGGAGGGAGAGAGGCAGCTAATATGTCGAGTCCAGTGTACTTTGTTCTCTTGTCGTCCTTGATGGAGAGTGATGACATGTGCGTCAACAAATCATCGGATGCAGATTTTGGGTAAGTGCCTTCGACAACGGATATCATCTGGAAAACTGATGCATATTCCTCAACCACCATCAGTCTTGGAACAGAGACATTGCCGGATCCGCAGACACCGTGTAAATCATGACGAACAAGATCAACAATCATGAGGTTCTCGGCCTTTTCCTTTGGGTCGTTAAGAAGTACGGTAGCATCAGAAAGCGTTGAAACCTGGTCGGTCTTACGGACAGTGCCTTTCATAGGGCGGAGAGAACATTTTCCGATACGATTATCCCACTTGAGGAATTGTTCAGGGGAACTAGAAACTAAAGTCGCAGGGCCAAGACGAAGGAAAGAAGCGAAAGGGGCGGGCTGACGTGTTCGAAGATTTTTGTACAGAGACCAAGCACCTTTGGCAGGAGCTGGTCTTGGAGCCTTATTGTAGAGAAGAATAGATTCGGTAGTGTTGTGGGTTGATGTGTGAGGAGGATCGCTGCGGAGACGAGTGATGGTGGTTTGGTCAGTGAGACACAACTCATAAGAATCGCCACTGGCGATTTTATCTTGACATCGACGAACTTTTGATTCGTATGAATCGGCTGTGGGTTGAGTAATGGCCATGGAGAATTTGGAAGCAGGGCTGCGGACTGGTGACCAGGCTCGCTTTTCTCGACGAGATACCTTTATGCGATCGCAGGATAAGACGAGGTCCCCTGGTCGGAGAGGCGTTTGACGAGTGCTTTTCACAGACTTCGGTTGAGACGCTTTCTCAAGCTTGGGAGCAACAGCTTCCATCCATGCAGTATCGCTTTGACTATCACCAAGGCGGCTGGCCAATTGTTGAAGGTAGAGAACCTTCTTCACATGGTCAACAACTATGCTTCGAGTGACCCATGCAAAGCAAAGATCGGGTCGATAACCGTGAGCACTTTTTCTGTCAACTTTCACATCGATAGTTTCCAGGCCCAATTCGTAAGTCGTATATCCCATAAACCCTCCCCAGAATGGCGACTCTTCATTTCCTTCAGTAACACGCGCAATCTCCAAACGATGTGCCAAGAAGGACCAAACTCCACCACAGGACTTCAGGTCGATCTCTTCCTTGGTATCAAGATACTCTCCAGATGAAGACGGAATCTTGGTGATGTATTCATCCCCGACACGATATTCGAACCTCAAACAATCATCAATATCCAGGCCAATGATACTATATCGTCCCTTGACATCTGCAGATCCTGCGGAAGTTTCATCCGCATTAGTAGATTCCAGAAGAATGTGATCTCGTCCCATGTCCTGTATGGCCTCCACAATATCAGGTACGGAAAGATTCTTTGGTAAATCAATCGTTCGAGAAATGTACATATTTTTGAGCTTCATATTGTCGATCGAGGTATCGCTAGCCGGGGATACAGGCATTGTTTGTAAAGCCTCAAATTGTTGGAGTAGGCTCACTCGTGTAGCAGATTGGCCGTGCATGGTACCGTCGTAATTGATCTTCGTCTTTCTGAAAGTTTTATTCCAAACTTGTGCCAACTTGAACCAGTTTATAAAGATTTCTTTGCTTGTATCATTTGTGCAGACCGACTCTGGATGATATTGTATTGCCCAAAAGGGTTTCGTCGCATGTCGTACACCGACCAAAACTCTGCTGTCTTTCACACCGCAACTTCTCGCATGTTCAGCCTCTAGATCTGCACTCTCAACCCAAGCCAATGGTATCAAATCGCGAGAATTTTTTGTTGGCTCCCATCGTAATGTGTTCCAATCTTCATCTAGAATCTCGTCTTGACCTATGTCCACACATAAACTTTGATACAAGGTAGCGGTGATCTCGGCAACCCCACAAAATATTGAATCATCTTCTCCAACGGCGGAGACGGCTTGGACTTTTCCTGCGTGCACGACCTTTCTAATCATTCCATGTTGTGGGCCCTTCAATCTTTTAATTTGGCCCCCAAATTCCAAACACAACCTTTGAAATCCTAAACAAATTCCCAATACTGGTAACATCTCCTCATCGGCAAGTCTCCAGATTTTCTTTATAATTCCGATATCACTGTCCGTCTCCGGATTTCCAGGGCCCGGGCCGCATACTACCGCTACATAATGTCTCAATTCCTCGTGCAATGCTTGATCAGAAGCTAATAGGATTGGATCATCGATTTTGACCGTTCGCACTGAGGCGGTGAGGGAAGTTTCAAGTAAAGAAATGATATTATTCGAGAATGAATCATATGCATCGATAAAGAGAATTAAAGGTTTTTGGATCAACATCGTAAGGTTTTTCTTTTTTTTTTTCTTTCTGCACCTGCCTTGTAATTTAATCTTTCCTTCCCGTACTTCCCGGTATAATCCCCCAGCGAAAGGTCCAAGAGTGCGGAAGGGAAGAAAATTGGGTTGGATTGGGTTGGATTGGGTTCGAATTGTGTTCAAAGTGGACAAAAGATATGGCGGTGTATGTGTTTGTGCTTGTTATTTATTTAGATATTTTTCCTCGGAAGGCGGTGGCAGAATTTAATTTAAATAGGTTTAGTATGTTTTACATTTATTTGCTAAGGTGCTGCTAACTATGCTTAGGGCTGATTAGCGGCGATTCGTGCATGTACCAACAGTTACCGACATCAATAAAAAGTCTCATAATTTTGATAGAGAAACATTCTTGAGGGGTTTGATATTAATATTGCTTCGTTGATTCATCATTCAAGGAATAAAGGTATGAAGCTTATGTCTCATGTCTTATATCTTATGTCTTATGTACGACTTTTGTATCACAATTATTTGACTGCATGCATCAAGTTAGGCTTGGTTTGCTTTCACAAACCGCATCACTGCATAAATTAGCTCACAGTCTCACAAACACGGATAAACACTACAATATACCAAGTCTTATCAATGGGCTTCGATCTAGGAACTCTTTCAAGTCTTACTTGGTGACTTTTAGAGTCATCTTCCAGTAAGTCCTTGATGGAGAGAGCTGTTTGTTCTTTCCAGCAAAGCTGAATTCTCCGTCGACTGTTAGGCTGAATGGGTAGTGGAAGAGCCTTGTAATCATAAAGCCCTAGGAAAGAAGGCTTACTTGTTTAGAAGAACCTGGAATGGAACTTGCGAGTGTGCCAGGGCTGCAAAAACTTTATCACGCGTGTCTCGCATTGAATAGGAGAACGTAGCTGCTGCATGGCTACGGAGGCGCAGAGGCAAGAGATTTACGAAGGGCCCAATGACATCCATCTCATCTTCCGTTCTGTTACGGTCTCCAACACCAATAGCAATGTCTTCTCCATCACCGGCTGGCGCAAAACGTAGAGGTAGGGCACTAAACACTGCAAGGTAGAAGTGGAAGGTTGTAGTTTTATACTGCCGACACAGTGCCTGGATCTTTGCCTTTGTCTCCGAGTCAATTGTAATATCAGCTTTAACATTCTCATAAGTTGTTAGAGTCGGTCGCGAAATTGCTTTTGATATTGTCAGAATTGGCAGCGGCGGCGGAAGAGTAGCAACTTCGGCTTTCCAGAATTTCAAGCCGTTCTCGAATTTTCCTGCAATAAAATCAGAGTGCTGCTTCTCCGAGTATTCTGCAAACTCGACATGCCATCCGCAATGACAGGATGGAGACCAGCAACAAAGAAGTACTCTTTAGGTGACAGCGACAGCAGCATAACCCGCACGGTCTGACCTTCAGCCACGTTGTATACGTTATCGCCTTGAAGAAATCTCACGTCTTCATGCATTCCCTGCTCTTCATCAATTTGGCGAGACTCAAGGTGCATTGTCTATTTTTCATAATGGCTTGCACAGCCTTCCCTTTTCCTCGATGATGCATGTTCTTAAAATCTCGTGGTGTTGAGCCAAAGAACGGACAGACCTTTCGGAAGTCTTCAATTCGAATCTTACCAGTAATTCGGGCCCATGCGGTATGATTAAGACTAGTCTTGTCTGTCAAGAATTTCCAGACAAACCAAAACATGTCTTGACTAAAAGATAATTCGAGTGTCTTCTGTATAGGGGAGCTTGGCATGTTACCGTCAACTGACTCATTAATGTCCGACGAGACCACCGAAGAGATCTTGATTGAATCATTGGGATTTTCGGTGTCGCTACTGCTAGCTGTTCCCGGTCCGTTGACTGTCTCCTGCGGACTTGGCGAACCTAGGATCTGGTCTTGTATTGCTACAGAATCTTGATCAACTTCCAAACCTGGTACCAGTCTATCTGAATTTTTTCCGTCGCTATAACAATAAGGTCGCCGATAGGAACGCCTCCAAGTATCTTCATGAACCAGCCGCGAATTTTTACAGCCGAGTCTACTCCTATTTCATCTAATCGCAATCCAGCGAGACTTTCTTCGCTGATTTTCCGCAATCCAATTAGAATAGGTCATAAATTTCAGGGAGGAACGCATCCTAAATAATGCTATGTATCTAGTTTCGGTCATGGGCCTATGCTAATTGCGTCTTCAATGGTATCCTAGATTGGCCATCACCCACCTGCTGATGAAAGTCCGTCGCGGCTTTTGATAAAATGACTCATGAAAGGTGCGACTCCCATACTGGACGGTCCTAATCATCGGGGTCGATTCTCCGGGTACCGTTGAGAAGGTCTATGCTCTTATGAGCTGAATTAGGACGTCCAGCAATCACTGCCTCTGCAAAGAGCCGATAGAAGTCGCGTTCAGACGTTGGAATTAGTGCTGTCGACCGAAACGCAGCTCTAGAGTAAATCATGCGGTGTAGTTGCGGGGCATATCCAACACCATAGATTGTCCCAATGTGTGGATGACTGAAACAGCCAACCCTTTTTGTCGTCGTTGCTCTGCTAGACCAGGCATGAACATATTGGCGGCCGAATAATTTGCCTGCCCAGGTCGTCCGATAGTAGATACGACTGAAGAGAAGAAGATGAAAAAATCTGAAGTGTTTTCTTGAAAGACATCCTTAGGATGTATGCTTCCCTCTACTTTGGGCCTTGTGCCTCTTAGTACATTTTCCAAAGTCGTGTCGCGGATTGGGATGTTTTCCAGAGCCGCTTTCGATTATTAATGTGAACGAAAAGTCGGAGCCAGGAGTTACTCACTGGATCCATTTGCACAGCCGAAACCGAAGCTGCAAAATATTCTGTTAGGCTAATATCATATGACAACTGATTCCAAGTACTGATATATCTTACCTATTTACACTCGCCCCGTGGACTTTTATTCATGACAGTCGGCCAAGGTGCAAGCCTCGATGGAGCCTGCAAATTGTTAATTTATGGTTGAATCCGTGAGATGAGGCTGTTCAATAGAAGATTTGGTGGAATTGCAGAATTTTGTAGGGCCAAAGACGCCTTGAGAATTCCTGCAATATCAGCTGTTCCCTCTGTATGACCAATAAACGACTTGATACTGCCTAAGAATAGCCGTTTTACTTGTTCGCTAGGATGACCTCCCGCTTTATTGCCGGGGGAAAAGGCGGCGCTAATAGCCTCCGCTTCGGCTGCATCACCTTCGAAGGTTTCCAATTCCGTGGCATTCGAAAAACTGAGGCCAGTGGGCTGGATTCTTCAAGTCAATACCAGCTCTCGAATAACAATCATGATTTGGCCTGGAACAGCCAATATTAGTAGATATATCACACTATTTGTCCAGAATTTGGGTTCTTATGATGTGATTCCTTGGGTTTTACCGTCTTGGGCTCTTCCTGTCTCTCGAATTAGACTCTCGATATCACCTCCATCCTCGAGAGCAGAACTCAGTGTCTTCAGAACGACGGCTCCAATACCCTCACCACGAGCATAACCTTTGGCATCGGCGTCCCACATTCGGAAACGTCTATCTGGGGAAAGCCTATTCAAGGAGCTCAAAAAGATAAAGCATTTGGAATCCATAATAAGATTTGCACCTCCAGCGATGGAGATTCGAGAAATTCCCATACGTAGTTGCTGGACTGCTTGATGAAGCAAAACGAGACTTGCGCTGCATTCTATATCAATGGTCATGGAAGTGCCGTGCCAGTCGAAGAAGTAAGAGATCCTATTGGAGAAGATTGCATGTGATGTCCTGGACCCATGATATGTACTAAGACCGACAATACTATCGCGCATCATGATCTGGTCATAATCCGCAATCATCTGGCCAATATACACCGCTTTATCAGATCCACGGAGATTTTCAATAGTCAAACACGCAGCTTCCAGTCTCCAAGAGAAGGCGACACTGTGGGTCTAAGGACACGGCCTTTGTGGGCGTCATGCGAAAGAATTAAACGTCGAAGCGTCGATGGGTATCCTCTTCTTCTAAGAAATACGCTTCTTCGACATTAAAATGGCAGTACAAGCAGATAAGTTCAAATTTTAAAGGAAAAAATGCTAAGACCCAATATCTTTGCTGAATCACTTATAGAGGTAATCCCGTGGAAGTAACAAAGAGAAGTATCATGAGTCTATAGTTTGTCCCCTATGGTAGATCCCCGACACGGGGATCTTCCAGCAGACCTACCTCTGATGAAGTCCGATTCCGAAGACTCGGGCTTCACAAATAATACAGAGATACATCCATCGCACGGGATTTATAACATGGGAGATCTCCGCGATGTCGAAAAGTTACCGGCTGTATGGTTCCATTCTCAACGGTAAAATTGGTTCCATATGAGTCTCCTATGGACTTTTTTTGGTTTTTGTGAATCTCACAAAACTCTCCACAGTCAGCGTAATATTCAGGAACTTCCAAATGACAGAAAAAGAGCAAGCTTTCGTACCAGTCGTTTCTTCGCTACGAGAACAATCAGAGCCTACAATTGTGACCGATGTACTCGTGCACAGGGAAGATGCATTACAAGCCCTACCTATCGCATGTGCTTTCAGGCTCCAGCGACAGATACAGGAGTAGAGAAACGACGGCGGTATGACTACTGTGCACTACCAATTGGGAGTTCAAGCAAAGTCGACATAACGGGTTCAATGGATTCCCCTTCGGATGTCGAACTTGAGCCCGAATTATCATGGAACGACTGGTCTTGTCTTGATCTATTAGGTCCAGCTATCGATAACACCACTTCAATTACAGAGAATGTGATATGGGATCCAGCGCAGGCCGCATTTGAGGATGTCACATCTACCGAAGATGCGTTCACCACCTCTCTTACATACCGAGCCAACAGCGCTAGTCCACTAGGCTTTTCCAACCCCTTGCTGTCACCATTATCATTATCGTCATCCTCTACTCTGTATACGAATGTAGCAGACCCCTTGCACCTACCGGAGCAAAACACAGGTCATTCTGGATCAATCATGGATTCTAGTAGTACTGCAAGCGAGCATAGACACACTGGGGTGGTAAACACAAAACATCTATGTGGCATCAGCTCAGATCTGATTACGCAATCGGCTGTTCTTTCTCATGATTATATAGCAATGAGTCTTAGCATGCTCATATTCCCTCCGCTTAACGGCTCGACAAATCCGGCCAATGAGATAATAAAAACATACGTGAATTCCTCCGAGTCATCAATGAAGATGCGGACCAAACTTTGCAGCATGCTAGAGAATCTTCACCAGGAATGGCCACTTCTCTAGCGGAGCACAACCTCTTTGCAACCTCGGCGAAGACTTTTTCCTTTAATACTCTGCCTGACGCCAGCTTTGATTGCTGCGGCCTTACTTCTCATCTTGACATGTTATATTCACTTGTTGCGTGCATATGTCGTTCCTTTCGAGAATATTTGCTCGTTTCTCCAACAGGTGGTAGTAAAGAATGGTTCACACCCCCAAGCGGTGCCTGGAATTTTTTTGGGTCATCTCGAAGTTGGTAAGTAGAATTGACCCTCAAGCAAAGAATAGCGGTGGGCTGTTAAGTCAAAGTGATTTCGGTAGCATCCTCGAAATCATCGTTGCGAAGGAAGAAGAGCAGCGAGGATACGGCATAATTGGTGGCATGACTAATCTACGCAGATGTATACATAGAGCAAGAAAAATAGATTTTGTTAGGAATATGGTTTTCCAAATCCTCTGGCCAAACAACTTTGGGTTGCAAGCAATTGTAACAAACTGTCATTGGAGGTGTACGTTCTCGAGGCTGGCCAATCAGTTTCGCTTAAACATCTTTCTGACTGACCTGTAGATTCCCTCTACGCAGCTAGTCGAGTTATCTATCTCTCCTAATTTTATCCGCTCTCGAAATTCCCCGGCCCACTTATTGCAGCAGTTTCTAACATTTGGTATGCTTACCATTGGTGAGTTATACTGTCAATTGTTTCGATTCAATAGTAGAGTGGAATGAATTAATATGAATTCTAGGCTCTCCGGAAGATATCCATGGGCAATTAAGGATGTGTTATTCAAGTATAGAGATGTTGTGCGAATTGTATCCAATGATCTTGTATTCTTGATTCCACAAATTGTTGAAGGTAAGCAAATCAATATATTGTAAGGTTATCATCGACCAGAACAATGGCTTTCAATGGATTATCTTTTTCATAATAAAGTATTTGATAAGGATGAATTGGATAAACTGTACATCTTTAGTTTTGATTCTCAAGTATGTTTAGACAGAGAAACGGTATAGATATAGGGGAAATTATTTTTAGTTAGGATCTTGTGAAATTGTGACATTGCTAGAGTTGAGGGACAGGTATTTGATTTGGAGAACAGTTTGCTTCACTATGGATTTTTAGCAAAACCTGAGATAAGAATGAGGTTTACACCCGTAAGCGAAAGGTCCTAACTAGCTTCATGAACGCAGTGAGATTTTGGACCCGATTAGATTAGAATTAGCCTCCCGCGTAGAATTTCTAATCTAGTATGATTCTCCTAAGACTTGATTTGTTTGTTTCACACAACCAGGCGATCAACATTATTAATCAATAAATGTCAAATAAAGTCTATGCTCCGTGGTTTTTCATATTGATAGCAGGAAGCTTTCTTTCATTCAAGAGTGCAAGACTGAGAGTTACAAAGCTTCATTTATGAGAGTACTTTTTTCCAGTCAGATGGATTCCAATCAAATGAATCATTACCCCGTCATAACATGTTTGAGTGTGGCGCAGCATTACTGATATCTCGAGCTCAGTGAATAAAAAGCAACGATATAGCTAGCTATCGACGTTGCTCGTACTTGCACTATCCAAATAAGCCCATTAGATCCGTTCACAATGCATGGTTTGGTAACTCTCATAGAAGTCGTCTGCCTCCTGGTATGTCCTAAGATGATTAAACACCCACTCAAAGCATGGATATCTGATGGAAACCTTTAGTTTTGCATCTACAGATTGTTTCGAATCCCCTACCTTCTGTTTTTTCACCCTCTGGCCAAATTCCCTGGTCCGACCATAGCAGCCTTTTCAAATGTATGGTATGCGTATCACTGGTAAGTCTAGTTCAATTCAAGAACTCTCCGTCAATTATCGCTCCGTCGAGAAATAAAACTTCAGTTTAACCTTAAGAACAGGCTTTCAGGAAGATATCCATGGGCCATCGAGGATGCGCTACTTAAATATGGAGATGTTGTACGCATTGCTCCCAATGAGCTTGTATTCTTGACTCCCCAAGCTTTCCATGGTAAGAACATTCAAGAGCTCCACGGAGATACATTACTGACAGTAGTAGACATCTATCTACCCCAGAACAAGAAGCTCGAAGTATTTGAGAAAACGAATTTCCAGAACCGGGGAAAGGACCTGGGAGGTATAGTATTTGAGGAAGATCCAGTGAAACATCGCGAGACTGCGAGGAAACTGTCTCTGGCCTTCAGCAATCAGTCTCTCCGTGCCATGGAACCTGTGATTCGCAAACACATGGACTATTTTGTTGAGCGGATGAAGGAACTGAGTGATACTGATGAGGGCGTCGAGATCGTGCAATGGACCGATTGGTTAGCCATGGATTCATCGACAGATTTAACATGGAATGAGGAGGCGAATCAAATGAAAAATCGTAAGTTTGCGCAGATAACTTATCTTGCTACGTTCCAGGTTGTCATCAAGTCCATAAACTGACACCAATCTCATGATCCACAGAAAAAAGCTCAGTACATCTCGAAGCACTCCTAGCCTTCAACTCATTCGCTACCGTAATAATGGTCTACAAGCGTTTCCCCTTCCTCCACGCCCTCCAATACCTTTTCATCCCCGTAATGAAACTCCCCGTCTACATCGCAATGACAAAAGCAACCAGCGAAGCCATAATGCGACGGATGTCGCGCACGGGCAATACCCCGCACCTCGACTACTTCGATTCCATTCTCCCCGCCGGCACTCCAATTCCCAAGCCAGTCAGAACTTATGCATATAGGTACACTCACACATCAAATAATGTTTGCCAATTCCGGACCTATGTTAGATTGGTTCTACAGCGCTTTATTCTTTTTGCTCGAAGAGCCTGAATGCTGTGAAATTTTAGCGAAGGAAATCAGAAGCAGGTTTGAAAAATATGAGGATATCTCGCCGGAAGCTTTAAATGAGCTGCCGTACCTACATGCTGTCCTTGAGGAATCACTACGAATGCTTCCACAAAATAATACGGGGTTACCTCGGCTCAGTCCTGGTGCTATGGTCGATGGACATTATGTACCAAAAGGAGTATTTGCCCCCATTTCTTGCAATTTATCTTCTTCCAATCCCACCCTCAATCAATCAACACAAAATCCCCATTTATTCCCAGCCCCCAAAATCAAAATCAAAACCCAAATACTAATCCTCCTACTCCTCGCTAGACACACATCCAAACCAGCATTTTCACCCTCTCCCGCAGTCCCCGCTATTTCCACAACCTCCAAAAATTCCGTCCCGAACGCTGGCTTCCATCTTCTCACCCTCTACACGACTCAAAATATGATAAAGATGCTCTAAGTTCACTTCATTTCTTCAGTCTAGGGCCTCGAGCATGTCTGGGAAGGGAAATGGCTTGGATGCAAGAAAAATTGTTTGTGGCTAAGGTAGTGTGGATGTTTGATTTGGTGAGGGTGGAGGAACACGCTGGACATAAGTGGAAGATGGCACAGACTGGGAAGAGAGATTTAAAGGGTTTGGAGATGTTGGAGAAAAGGTTGTTGCATTATGGATTTTTGGTAAAGCCAGAGATTAGGGCGAGATTTGTGGCGAGGAGGTAAAAAGTGATAGTAAGAATGGAATTTGGAAAGATGGATCTTAGTAGCTTTGTGATGATGAATAAGGGGTATCTTACACAATGACTTTGATATGAATACCAAAATCACACATTCAAAACCCTATTAAAGTCAGACAAAACATAAAGTATACTCAGGCCACATATTCTCACACCATGACAACCAAAATGCAAAAAGAAAACCAGTCTGATTCACTGGACTCAATAAATCTGATCAAAGCATGTGAACAATTTCTGGTCTAGATCTCTGAAAACCCTTTTTTTTTAGATACCTATTCCCATACCAATAACCAATATCAAAAACATAATTAAAAAATAACATAAAATTAAACTAAACCTCTTGTAACTTATCTCCAACACTAGTAGAACAAAATTCCAAAAATTCATCTACTTCAGATTGTTCATCCAATCTATACATTAAGCCAAAGAGGCGAACAATCTGAAGTGGACAGTAGATGTAAACAAGTCCTGGTCTATATCTCAAAGGAACCTATTAAATAATTGGTAAATCAAAAATCCAATATCAATCTAGATGAAGAGATCTTTCTACCTACGTCCCCTAAGATTAATCCAAACATTGAAAATCCAGCAGAAAAAACAAAAAAAAAAACAAAAAATCCATCTCAAATATAATTCCTTATTCCAGGACATCAAAAGCCCAAAATTAAAAAAAAAGAGCACAATCTCGTTTTGTTCATCTACTCTATCCATTAAGCCAGAAAGATGAGCAAAACGAGATTGGTGAGGGGATGTGAGAGCTTCTGGATTATATCTCGGATAAACCTTCTCATTTGTATTCCTGATTGGGTTGATCTTCGAGTAACCAAAATGAAATCTATTGGAATATAGATTGGTAAGGTTTGTGAATTATTTTTGTGAAGGATAGTTATATGTATTCATTCTATTTCTTTATATTGTATGCTAAGTCCTTTTTATGGAATCTTTATTTGATTCTGCAAGACTCTCAAGATTGTGCCAAGTCATCATTCTATACCAAATATGAAGACATTGAAGATTCTGTGAAGATGCTCCTAGATAGAAGCAGAAAATTGGTTACTATACAAATGAGATTGTTGAATAAGGCCCTAGGATTATTGATAATTCCTTTATAGGAGTATGCTT
This sequence comes from Sclerotinia nivalis, assembly GCA_029531795.1. NCBI lineage: Eukaryota > Fungi > Ascomycota > Leotiomycetes > Helotiales > Sclerotiniaceae > Sclerotinia > Sclerotinia nivalis. Next base: position 2,072,909 of record JAPEIS010000003.1, read on the forward strand.
CTTCCAGACATTTGTATTGCGTGCAAATTTTTGTGGTAGAAGAGTAACAAAAGACCTTCTCATATACCATCTATGCATATCTGGGGATATAGATGACATCTCAACAGACACAATTCTGTGGGATGGTACCAGAACAGCAAAGGATCCAGGTAAAACAATGAAGCTAAACATTTACTCCAAAATGAGTTCAGGAATATGACTTCTTGATACAAATTCATACTCCTTTGAAGTAACAATATCAGAAGCTTGAAGAGTAAATCAGACAACTACAATCCAACTCGAATAAAGTCTTAATGTAGTCTATTCTCAATGAAAGACTGACCAACATTCCATGCTCAACATTTGTCTTCCATTTGAGGATAGGTAAATATCATATCAAGGGCTCGAGGCCACCAGGCCATAGCCCGACTAAGCACAATCTTCAACATGACTGGCCATGATCATTAGATCTACTTTTACTATTGTCTCTGATTCTCTTTTCTTCCACAACTTCTTTGATTTCTTCCAAACACACTTTCGCAAAAATCCTCAAACTTTATACTCCATCAACAAATTGCAATTTTATCAACTAACTTCAAATTGCTTGCTTCAATTCAATGATGTCTCCTGAGCTTATTGACACACTGTATCTTATAGTGCGAATAGTATTCGTAAGTCTTCCCATTCTTTACTTTGAAATAGAGATCGACAAGAAGGAGGTTTCTTTCTTTTCACAATGCTGCGCTATCATTTGAACGACTCCCTAATGGTATCAAGCAATCGGTGAATCCTAACACAGGTCTTAGATCTTGATATTTGTCACGGAGTACATGCCACCATTGACAGTACCGTTTATCGTAGGGGTATGGAAGTATTTTTTTCGAATTAGAATCCGAATCCAAATCTAAGGATGCGCGTTCGCACAGAACTTGTGAGTCTTGTTCATTTACATTACTAGTTTCGCTTGAAAGATCACGATGCTGATGACAGTTATTAGGTCACCTGTCTCCTGCGACCAGAAACCGCATCAAAAACTATGACAAATACCTTCAGTGGCATTTATGGCAACACCAAAGAGTCTCGAAAGCAGCAAGCCGCACGCCCGTTACACAAATTGGTGGACCATATTATCATAAACAACCCATCACCTACATCATCGCAACAACATCACCTCTCCTTGGTAGCAAAAAAGACAGATCTGAGCCTTTCAACACTATTTACTGGCTCATACGAATTTCATAGGTAAGTGACAGACTCTTGATGTTCGCTCGACCTCAGAAGCAAGAATACGAAACATGCTAATGCGATTTGTTGCAGATACAATAAACACGAGAGACCCCAGCCATATCACCTCCCTATGTCAGCTTGGCAAAGCGCTCAAGCTTCTCCTCTCGGCAGATACTTACAAATGATGTTCAGTTACACTGCAAGACATGCTGTTGCCTGGCCGATCGAATGAACAATCAACAGCCGTATTTCCTCCCTAGGGTTTCTTTACCTGTATTACATCATTCATGCCAAATCCTACTACAAAAGCTAACAACTTATAGTCATATCAAACACTATGTACTACTAAGGACAATTGACCGAAATTTAAACATATTTGCTTGAGCATGAATAGTACAAGCCCAATATTTTCCGCGGCCAAGCTAGCTTCAACGTGGTACACTCCACCAGTTGTGCATCCCAGAAAGTTGAATAGGAAGACCTCAGTGGCTCATTTTATGCCCCAAGCTGCTGGCCATCTTGGCCACCTTATCTGAACGAGAAATTGCTTCGTACTTGAGTTTCACCGATGACACACCGCGTCTCTTAAGCCTGAGAAGTCCAGCAGAGAACTCAAGGCTTTCTGGTCCATCTGTCCCTGTGTTGAAATCCGAAGCAGAGCATATACCGAGCTATGACTACTCTGGCCTTTTGGTATTCCGCTACTGCTGGATTATCTGGTTGAATGCTGCTGCCACTTATGATACTAAACTCCCATATGCTGGTCACAAACAGCAACAGCTATGCTATTTTGCCCAGAGGCCAAGTCAATAACTTTGCAGTACCCCATTCAATAAAAGCACTAGCTGTATTGCGGGTCATTTTAGCCAAGACACCAGTTAAAACATCCCTCAGATTGATCACAGTACCGAAATTAGCCCAAAGAGTGACTCCAATTTGGATACTGGCAAAGAAACGTGTCTTCAAGAAAGATATAAAGATCGCAAGAGTTGAACGAAAGCAGCTGATCCTCCCAAAACAGCACTTACTGCTAAACCAGCCGCCTCCAAACGCACAGAGGGTGTTCACATGTCAACTATGACATTTTCATTCAAAGGCAGAGAACCTGCGTCAATATCTGGTACTACAATTGAAAGAGACTCCAAGCTTGTCAGCGAACATTAAAAAATGCGGGGCTATACGATGATGACAGGAAGGATTATGACCTGCACCGAGACAAAAGATAGTCCTTCATATTACTCGATTCGAAAAAACAAAAACAAAAATAAAACACAGATCCCTTGGTCAACTTCAACATTCTAACCACAAGATGAACTATTTTTGTTGATATAATACACACACATGCTCTCAAGAATTCTGCAGCTTTCTGCAGCCAAATCCTCACTTGTGTACGAGATCCGTCCTTGGAGCACGAACGACAAATGCCAAGCTTCTTTGGAATCTTCTAATCAAGCGCCGCGCAACCCCAATAAAACCGAATCCAGCCATGAAAAAAATCCAGGATATCCAACAGGCCAACAGCAAGTCCATGTCAACCAATTCAAGCTCTTCCCAACAACGAGAGCGGAGACGAATCCTACCAAGGCTTGGACCAAATGGCGAAGTTCAACGGAGCTTTGTCGCCACGATCAGGCTCACCTCGATATGGAGACAATAAGTTCTTCTGGACTTGACGTTTCCAAACCTCGGTACTGTTGGTGGTCCCATGACAAGAACTGCTTCTTCCATGAGTTGAAGTATGTTGGATACTCTATCCGGGCCAATCCGGTCCATCATCGGGTTCGGTTTCACGCTCTCACACGCCAACATGAGCAATAGCATTATAGCCAAGAGTGTACTCAGGAATAATTGCGGAAACTGCAGGATCCACCATCACAGGGATCCGGGCCAGACCCGCTGGCACCGGTACCAATGCCGGTGCTGCAAGTACAAGAGAGGAAATATGGGAATGAGAATGGGCCAGAATCCTACACACGAAATAGGAGACCAAAATCAATCTCCGCGAATTACGCAACTCGTGTTCGGCGAATTTATGGGCGGCAAGCGTGGAGAGATGGCACAAGATGCACCAGAAGTCTCATCATACATGAAACCAGTGCAATTTTCCCGGTACGGGTATTGTGGGTGCAAGAGAAGGCTATATGGAATCCGTTTTTCCAGGTGTCAGGTGCCATTTATTTGCTTTCTTCTTTGCTTTCTCCCTCAAAGAGCCCTCCAGCAAATCGCAAACCCTCATCTCCTTCTTCTCCTCCACAACATCATACTCGAATGCGACTATATCACTTCTGCGCAGCTTTTCCTAGTATTTGTTCCTTGCGACAAATACCTCTTAAGAATTGCGCTTTGCCTGCTGGGCAATGTTAGCAACCCTACCAATTTCAGTCATTCAGTCTGTGTCGATTTCATAAAAATTTATGGCAAGGCTCTTTAAGATCTTGACTGCGAAGGAAGTCAAGCGACTTTGACTATTTGAGTGGGGAGTTCCAAGCACTTGCAGAGACGACAGAAGAGCGGGAGAAGCGCGTCAAGCAGGTGCAACCACACGCCGCTTCGATCTTCTTTAACTCTGCGAGTGCTTGGAACTTCCCAACTTGGCAACTGTAGCATCCCTCCCTGAACCTCCTCCTATTTACAAGCAATTTTACGAATGAACAAATGAATAAATGAACTATTCGGATGATGGTGGAGAGCCAGATGATTTCTATAGAGATTATCAATCATTTCAACAAAAGAAACGCCCCGCCAGATCAAGTATTAGATACAGCTGTGGCTTAATTATAAATCTGGCACCTCGTGCAGAAGAACCCGCCGAGCCGCTCTTTCCAGCACATGGGCCATTCGTCTCACCATTTCTGGGTGCTCTGGTACTAGGACTTGAAAAGCACGAGATAAGCTCAAGTTGCAGGATTTCATCCTGTTTGGAAATTATAATTTCTCTGGCTTTCGCCTGGCATTTTGATAACACTTCTCGGCAATGTGATCAACATGGTGGTACATGCTCCCGACAATGTGAGAACGGTGGTGATGAGAAACCTCCACTTCCATACCAAAGTTCATATTATGTGCTTTTATACGTGCCGCAAAAAGAGATATGGATGTATCCGTCTATCTGCTCCATGTTCTGCCATGACATTCCCGAATTCCATGAATCCTTCTCGCTGGATCCACAAATATCTCAAGGGCCAAATTCTAGACTGTAGCTCTTATGGCCAAGTGCATTGGTACATATTTTCTTACTATTGGTGCCGATTTGTTTGCTGCCGGCTGTGGAACTGGTAAAGGCGATGCTTCGACGAGTGATACCCTTATTTGGAAAGTCATGGGCGATTTTAGTTTTAAGATGGTGAGACACTTGCCCCACTCTAATGCACTGGCAGCTTCTTCCTTGTCAAAATCTTCAACATCTACTCGGCATACAATTGTCCTCCGCCATCTCAATGTTCGCTCATCCTAAGAGTTGGTCTGTTCCCTCCAGTATTTCGGACCTCATCTTATAACCTTCCAACACATTGGTAGGGGGAGATTCTCACCTCTACCCCTGGTTGCTCTATGTCATGTGTTGAATGGAGCGAGTGCTATATGTTGATAGAGGTCCGGAAATCTTATTTGGTCCATCATTCTTACCAAAATAGTGACGCACAGTCTCTTGGTTGCACCTGCAGACAATTCGCCGCTCATCGCTGCCACCTATACCATCGTACAAGATTTTGTTTCTTTGCTAAAATGCGTGTGAGTGAATCCGAGCCATAAAACAACCCTTCGGAACTAGCTGACCAAGATAGATCGAGTTTTTTAATAACGAGAAAATTGCGATTTATTGGGAATCATTATACATGGAAGCAAAAGCTGCCGCCGCAAATTTTGCGAAAACTCCCTCCATATATATCATCAACGCCTCTTTAAACCCCATTTTTACGTGACTGTATCCACTAGCACTCCGAGAGATCAGAAGAATCTCCACCAGATGAAGATAATCATGAAGAGTCCAAGGCCACCAATCGGTCCATATTGTTTCAACATCAGCTCCCAGTTGATTCTTACGGCTGCTTTGCGATATTTCTTGCTGTCTTCTCTCAGTCTGCTGCTAACCTCACCCATACGCTCCAGATTGTCTCCTCTGTAAAGCAAATCCTCGATGTTCTTGGTCATGACTTTAGTAACATCTCGAAGTTCATCATTGAGCTTGTCAAGGTTCTGAGTTGCTCGTGTATCGGAATATGTGGATTTCGTCCGCGAAATGAAAGTATCGAAGTCCATAAAGGCATATGGTCGTAAAGTTGGCGAGTGTACTTGAGTGGCTGGGTACGTGGTGTTGAATTCGGTGCAAAGATCTGAGAGATAGGTGAATGCAAGCTTCCGTGGATATGAGCGTTCGCAGATGCAGAGGAAAACGATGTCGTTGGCAATCATGTAACTATGATAACGTTAGAATGGTATGGGTGACATGTCCAAGCTTGAAAGCCAGTTGCTGATTGACTGTAGAAGAAAGATCAGGAGATAAGTCGGGCGCAGAAATTTGGCAACCCCCTGTTTGTATACCATTTTCACATTGCAGCAGAATTCCAGATCTGCACTTGCATATTGCTCCTTGCCATTCCCCTCTGTGAGCTCTGGTATACTTCTTGAAAGTCTCATAATTCTAACCCATGCTGCACCTACAGCAAGAGCTATAGAACCAACCAAGGATACGATTCATCCAACCGGACTCAGGGATATTGTGTTTCTGGAACGTACTGCATAATATATGGACCACTATCGAGAGTGGCTTGTTCGGCGGAATTTCGATTCATTTTTCGGAGAACCATCTTGACTTGCGACTTGATCTCTACCAGAGAAGTTTCAGTCTGGAAGGTACATAAGTCAGCTTCGCAACAATCAATGTTGGAACAACTTGCGCACCTGCTCATCATCAACTGAGGCGCACAACATAAGGCCTATATGGCGAGATTAGCTGTAGTTCAGAGGGTGAAACAGAGACAATCATACCATCCAGCCTGGCAATCTGTGTGGATCTAATCATCTTATCTTTTTGTATCTGAAGCTCCTCGTGGTATGTTTATCGAACTTATAGGGTATTATTTTATGATATTAATTCATGTATGGCAGATCTCATGGAGGTATGGATTCAGTGTTGCGAATACCAGAGAGAAAGGAGTCTTCAGAAAACAAAATTGACAAATTTATTGCTAAGAGAGGTGGAAGTGTCCAAAAGGAATAGTTTACTGTCACTTCAAATGAATTCGAAAGCTGTTCCATTTGATTTCTAGTAAATCCATGTCAAGGATCCTGATCCGGATAAACTTAATCCGAACACCGACATGGCACATTAACCTTATGGTACAGGGCTACCAATGACGCACCAATTGAGAATAAGAACTCTAATAGATATTTATGTTCTCAAAAGAACATTTTGGTGAGTTTCTATTTGCTTTCTTCAACTTTCAATTCACATCAAAACTTTTTCACATTGTAAATTCTTTTTTTCTTTCAAATCCACATTCTTTCCAGAAAAGAAACCCCTTCGTTTATGACCTTTGTGATCCTTGTTCTTGAAGAGAAGATTTTATTATATCATCTGCTGGACACTTCTTCCTCTTCCTCTTCCTCTTCCCAAGTTCCCTTCACCCCGCCCTTCACCTCCACCCCAAGACCATTTTTCTTAGCCTGTCTCTGATGGCTGTGAATAGTGCACCCCTTGCTCCGGTGACGGCAGCTCCACCGAGCTCACCTGTTCTGGGGACCGCGGATTCCGGAATTAATCCCCAGACCGCGGCAGTAGCGATACCAATTCCGGTGTCAGAAGCTTCTTCGGCCGCTTACAACGAGGCGATTGGGGTGCTGGACCCAATCGCCCCATACCAGATGGCAGCACGACCAGTAAGTAATTTTTGATTCATCTAATCACGTGTCAAAGATCTGGATCTTTAGCTGACATCTAATTTCAGGAGATGAACCTGGCTCCTACCAAGGAGAGGGACCAATTGCCTGTTGAGAAACCACTTAGCGCTCACTTTATGATTTCCTCCTGTTCGAATAGGGCATACGTCCCAACGCCATTTAACACCCCTCGCACGGCTACCGGACGAGAATCCCATCTTCCAGAAGCTTCTTCCACTAGAGGAGAAGAGAAGCCAACTATCAAGAAGGTGGCACCTCATCTCCGTGGTGGTGGCATAGCCGAGAAGGTCCACCTCCGTGGAGGAGGCCCAAAGAGGCGTCGTGGTGGTGCAGCTGGCGGTTCTCGCAAGAAGTCAAAGTCTGACAAATATGCGGATGTTGACCAATTACTATCTGACTTCAAGTCACCCATCTTCAAAGAAGATGCAAATATCAAAGTAAGTGTTTTTTTTTTTGCTAGTTTCCAATTTTTACTAACATTTGCGAGGCGGTTCTTATTCATCCAATGGCAAAGCAAACTATGGTCGACCAAGGTGAACCATACCCTTTCGACCAGATGACTGCAAATGAAGTCGCAACTACAGTGGCAGAATTTAAGTCAGATGGGACCTACGGAAGATTCGATTTGGACTGGATGGCACAAGCTATAGAAGCATCACAAATTCGCGCATCCGGTGGTTACGATGCCTATTTAAACAGTCAATTCGCAGAGAACTGGGGTGAAGATGATGAGGAAGTCTCGGATGAGGAGATGAAAGACGTCGACGAAGAGGCAAAGCATGAGAAAGTAAAGAAGAAGGATTAGATCGATGATTATTATCTTCCCACGCGACGTGGAAGCTTTTCCAGTGCTTCGAATTTCGCCTGGTCATCATTCGCCTGGTCATCATTCGCCTGGTCATCATTCGCCTGGTCATCATTCGCCTGGCCATCATTCAGTCTCGCGAATCATTCACCAATGTCATCGCAAAAGAGAATTGTCCCATCTATAAGCGTCAACATTTCCACATTTTTCTTCCGCCTAATGTCTTATACCTCTTTTTATACAGCCAGTCCTCTCATATCACAACCTTCTCAATGAGCATACTGAACCTGAGCTTCTCTACCGCCACGGCTTTCCCACGCCCAAGATCCACACCTGTCGCTCAATATTTACGCTCTCATCTTTCGATCTCACCTTTCATATTTTCAAAAAAGCATATTTCTTTACATCATCGGTGTTATGTCAGATTAGATACCCATTCGCGTTGCTTGCTGTTTCTTAACAGCTTTTTTAAAAGATTCCTCTGATGAGATTTCACTTAAATTGATTCTGCAGCTATATTTGGCTGGATTTCTAAAAGCTTTGTTTTAAATTTGATGCTATGGAGTTCGGAATTTAGAAGGATATCATGACTCATTAAAGGAAGGAGCATGCATCAGCTACGGAAAAGCTTAATGTCACTTGCAACGAAAATGTCTGATGAGAATTCGTATAATCAAGATCATTATGGGAACCAGTAAAGGACCTATACCAATCTGGCTGGTGACTTTCATCTCGGATGGTTGACTTCCCGCATAATTGATTGCATTTAAAAATTTCACCTATTTGATCCAAAAATTTCCTTGATGTATATGGAATTAGAGAAAATATTAAAAGCTTGTCAAGCCACCATACGATTGTCCACTGTGATGATAATGATGATAATGATTAATATCTTAACTCCAACCATTTTTCACTGAATTTCTACTACAGTATCTTCTTTGCGAAGACAAGGTAGGGGAATGATATTTAGTATGAAAATTAAATTTATAGATAATTCTACAGTGTGGAATGTAGTTTATACCCTTATCCCATTCCTCTTTCCTTCTATTTTCAAAATCATATAATTGGATTTCCAATTTTGATAGATTATATTCCTATAGAATATTATAATATTCTCTAACTTCAACAGTCATTGTTAATTAATACATTCCCCTCCCCCCGCCCTCAACTCCCCTCTCAAAAACCAGAATTCAAAATAAAAATCCATTTAAACTACATCTCCAAAGATAAACTTCTATGCATCATCAAATACAGACACTCCACCATAAGTATATATACACCACCCACCAACCACACCTCTCCCTAACCCGAAGTATAATCAATTGATAAACATGAATCTTTGCCTTAACGTTTATCCTTTCCTATACTAAGTCCTAAGCCTATTCATCTCTCTTTTGTATCTAGCTTGTTGCGCACCCCGAACCAAGCCATAGTATATACCTACACTTAAAAACATCAGATACCATAACTTCGAAAATCCAGGGTAACTGTGATTCGCAAGGAAAAGGCTTAAAGAGGTAGCCAGAAAAAAGACAAAATAGGCATGGCCGTTCAAGAGGAGGTCCTCGAGAAACGTCGGAGGGGGAAGTACTTTTGTGTTTTTATTGTACTCCAAAATTTGGAGTCTGGCTCTGGAAAAGTCCCGATCGAGGACATCAGGATATGCTGATAACTATAGTTGTGTTAGTTTGGCTTTTTATGCATTAATTGGGGCGAAAAGATGTTGCTTACTGGTATGGCTGCGATTGCGAGATTTTCTTCCTTTTCCAAAATACACTGAATATAGCTATGGATATGAAAACCATAGTTTGGTCTTGGGAACATTTCGAGCCAGTCTTCCTTTCTCAAGCCATACAATCCCATTCCAGTTCCAGGATAATTTTCGGCCATCTTTCTTGAAAAATTTGGACTGCGATGCATTACTTTCTCAAAGTACAAAGCGAGCCATTCCTGTGTCTGTTCGAAATCGTAATCGTATCTTGGAATTGTGATTGTCGACATAATTAACTTCTGGTAGTCGGTGATTTTACAATTGTCTTCTGGGTCGGTGTCGGATAGCTTTCGATATCGTGGAGCTTTTGCCAGAGCATTCTTCAGCTTCTTGAAAATTTGCATGCTGAAATATCACTTCTCGAGGAAGGTTTATTTCGCGATGATAAAAGTCTACTTGCGACCATGAAAGTTTATTTGTGATGATGAAAGTTTGGTGAAGCATGTGAAAGTGCCTGCGATTACGAGATCAGTGACGATGGTGTAGGGTGAAAAATTGAAATGTCGTTTTGGTCTCAATGAGAGATGAGATTTGAGTTCAGGTAATGATAGTTTAAATTGTATCGGCTGAAATTGAGAGATATGAATCGAGATCGAATGATGATATTTGTGTAGGTGAGATTCGAATGAGAAATATGGACTGAGTTGTGAGCAAGGTCAATACTTTTATATGGTAAAAATTTTGGGTGTGGAAGCTAACGATTCACCTTACCCTTAGTTGACTTTTAGTAAGACTAAAAGTCAAATCCCGTGATATTTTGATTCTCGATTTCTTCCTACTGGGTTTGCTAATTTCTTAGTTGGCACTGATCAAATGAGATGTTCCGCTGGCAATCGATATCCAGCATAATTCACAAAAAGTCCCCGCGTACTGGCGAACCGTCGAGCCGCAACAAAAAGACCACTTGGTTTCGGACGGTACTTGACGCCTTCCATGACAAATTATCTTTAACGACAGGAATATTGCTTGAGACAGACGATTGAGAATCTAATAAGATGGATAGGTGGAGGTGTATTGTATGTGTTTATGGGTCTATTTTCCAAGAGCTTCAAACCTTCTGCCATGGGAATGGTACATTGTTGAAGTCTTCAGCCTCACGCCATATGTCGTATATCGTGTGTTGTATGTCATAGTTCATTCAACATACCACAGCTTTAAGATCCATTTGGACCTGTCGAAACTATATCATTGATTCCCCAACATGGCTGCTTGACCTGCATTCGGATATACGATGCCTCGAGCAAGGTGCCCAGTAGTTCGGACTGCAATCCAACAATAAAAGCTTTTGAATCCCTGAATGCGAAAGATTGAATTCATTTGAAACAATGAATCCTTTCAAATGATCAAATTATTCTTGGAGATTCGTAGCTTTTCAAGCATTAAGAGTTCGGATCCAGATACCCTGGCCATGAGTTTAGAGAAACTGTGTACTGCACTAGCAGCTGGAACCCGTGCATGAAGGATGAAATCTTCACTATGCCTTTTTTTTTTTTTGAAAACAAATGTCATTGAACGGAAGTTGTACATACTTCCTACGTTTGCTTTAGAGAGCTCGAATGTCAACTGCTCGTCGCTGTCTAAAATGGCCAGGTTTTCAAGTATATCTATCACGTGCAATGGCCTGGGCGCTGTGGCTTTTTACCATAGAACTATTAATGATTAATTATCTGCTCAACCATCCTACGATTTCCTCCTCAACTTTTCCCTTCGTAGTCTCTTTCCCGTTCTGCTAACGAGCGTTCAAAATCATTTAGTACACTACCGTGACTACCTATGATGCCACTGATGTAGTACGCACACCAGCCACACTGTGCCACAACCCGGCGATCTAACACGAGTGTTTTAACCAGGTAATTAAAGATTTTTCATACATTGTTCACCTCCAATGCCTCCCCATTGTCATATTGATACCTATTTGATTCAAGTATCTTAAGAACGAATGATGTGCACGTCTCGGCTATTGGCACTGATATGAGTGAGATACCTCGGAAGCTAATAGCTTTCCCCACGTTTGAACAGGGGTTTGGGAGATCATCGGAAAGTAAAGCTACTGCCCAACCTCCTTTCCTTTATTTTCAAACCGACTTTCTACTGGAGCCCATATGCATTCATTCAAAAGACTGTGAATATTCGCCGATAGTGAAATTCACCCCTCTTCTGATTTATCCTAAAACTCCAAAACGATTTATTGATTGAGATCCCTAGCGCAGCCAATCGACGAGCTAGTCATCATGTCTGAGAACAACTACAAAGATATCATCGTCACGATCAAAAATCGGATTGGTATCATCAAGGTTATATATATGTACTAATATGGCATCAAATGTCGCTAACATACAATTAGTTCAATCGCCCCCAAGCTCTAAACTCTTTTGGAGGGACTTTAATTCCAGAAACAATTGCCGCTCTCCGGGAACTGAATGAGCATCCCGACACCGTCTTTACGGTCTTGACGGGTGAAGGGAGATTCTTTTGTGCGGGTGCGGACGTGAGGCGTGCGTATTTTACTCCAACTCTCAAAGGGAACCTATTGACATGTGATATACAGAGGATGGTGGATTACTTGGCGAGAAAAAATATGCCAGCGCCGCGGAAAAGAAAATCGCATATCTGTCCAGATTTACCCTTGGTAAGCACTTCCACCGTTTGAAGGTCGACCGTAAAAGCCTAACAGTCCAGCTCTCGAACTTATGCGTTCGATAATTGATCACACCAAAGTGTTTATTCTCGCCATGAATGGTCCGGCAGTAGGAGCTGGGGCAGCATGGTTCCCTGGAGTAGCTGATATAGTTCTCGCATCTACGTCAACTTACCTCGAAATCCCATTTTCAGCGCTCGGTTTGGTTCCAGAATGTGGCTCGGCTATCTCACTAACCCAGTCCATGGGTGTTCATCGTGCTAATGAATTCCTCATGTTTGGAAGGAAACTTAGCGCCGATGAGATATTATCGTTTGGCATTGCTAATCAGATTTTTGAAAAAGAAGGGTTCGAGGAGAAGGTTATTGAATATCTAGAAGGGATGTTGAATATTAATGATGGGAAAAGTATGATGGAGGCAAAGAGGCTGCAAAATTTGCCATTGAGAGATTCAAGGATATTGGCGGTGTATAACTCAATCGATGCATTAGCTGAAAGATTTGTTGATGGAGCACCCAATGAAAGATTTCAGGCTAAGAGGAAGGACTTGGAAGGTGAGTTACCGGGTCTACTTTCGTATTGATGCTGGTATTGGGCTAATATGAATTTTGCAGCAAAATCTAAGAATAATAGAACTTCAAAAATATAGGATGAGGACCAAGAGAATCAAAGAGTAGATTGGATTAATAATATATAAGAGGTTCTAGTCTAGTCCGGGCGTAGACAAATAATGAATTCTTTCTGCTTTGCTCATTGAATCTCTTCAATGTGTTCAATTTCTTTTTACAATTTTAAATCCCCAAAAAGACCTTTAATCAGCTTCCTTGAAAACTCAGGAAAGATTGTCTGTAGCGCAGCTGCTGTACTATTCTCTTACCGATAAGGACAAGCAATTCAATGTTTGTGGCTCCATACTAGTTAATTATTGCAAACAAATTGGGAGAAGAGTACCTGAGCAATGGGAAAGGGCAGCTTCGTTATGTTTGGGTGAATATGCCTACTCATTATCACGGCTAGTGGCCTATATCCGCGCATAGCGTGAAAAGCCACTCTACTCCTAGCTAATGCGGGGGTGGAGTAGCCAACCGTTTTTTGTTCACTTCTCGTAACACTAGCGCCCGCTTCCTAAGCACCCTTCCCAATTTATAAAACTTCCTCCAGATTGAATCAACGTAGAGACGCTCTACTGCTTCTTCAAATTTTCCATAACCAGCGAGGTTTGAACCGACGTCACCATGGCTACGGAGTGTGCTGTATGTCACAATCGTGATGTTAAAGTTCTGCGTTGTAGTCGATGCCGCTCTCGTGAATATTGTGGTATGTATTTTGTTTTCTTGGGGATTGCGTCAAAATTTCTGTCACTACCTTGTGCTTATCAAGGATCAGACTGTTTCGTTTTCCAGATAATACTAGAACGTTTTGGAACTACTTATAGGTATCTGGTCATTTTAGTGTCAAAACCAAATGGAAGATATTTGCAATTCCCAGTGCCCAAATAACTGCGGAACATTCGTGAAGGATTCAAGCTAACATTTTATTTATCAATAGGCAAAGACTGTCAAACTCGAGATTGGCCAACTCACAAAGCATCATGCAAGCGACAGAACTTCATCCTGAGAGTTGATCTTTCTCCTCGATATCTTGTCAACCCTCGTGTCACACGAACCATCTCATGCCCTGCTACGGCTTCCTTCGCCGACTTGCATGATGCGCTCCAAGTGGCTTTTGGCTGGAAGAACTGTCATCTCCATCACTTTGAAGTTCTCGATCATAACGAAATTATGGGATCTGAGTCTATCCTTAGTCCGCGATCAATACTTTTCATGATTAGCGCCCCAGAAATGCTAGGCGAAGAGGCAACAGCAGAACCAATCAAACGTAGCAGCCACACTTTGCTTCACCAAGTCCTAGATGGCAAAGCAACAAGAGGCAAAACCATACATTACCAATATGATTATGGAGATAACTGGGAGCATGTTATAATCTGTGGTGGACGTGCAGATCCAACGGTGAACTTCGTGGTTCTAGGTGGAGAGGGTCACGGGTGTGCAGAGAATGTGGGAGGATATAGTGGATGGACCGACTTGATAGAAGCTTATGAGTCAGACAGACCGACAAAAGAGCAGCAAGAATCAATGACTTGGTTTGAGGAAACGGCTCGCATTAAGGATCCTCTAGGTTTCCTGGGAATTCGCACTAAGGATCCTGAAGGTCTCCGGGGAGCAGCAAAATATATATGGAACAAAGATAGAATAAATGCAGTCCTCGAAGAGCTCGACATGTCCGATCTTCGTGGACAAGCTTTTTCCATTCTTTTGATATCCCTGGGTAAGGAGGATTGGTTTGCCAGGATGCACGCCGCTGCTTTTGGCAAGCTTCGTTCCAAAGTGGCGGTCAAAGAGGTGACAGATGTCGTATCAGCAATGAAACACGTTGAAAGATCAATTCAGACCTATAACGCCATCATAGTCACTGACGCGGCAATCATGGAACCTCAATTCGTCGCGGTCAATGAGCATCTAGTTAATTATGTGAACTCAGGTGGAACATTGATATTCGGCTATATGATGCCGAATCTCGCCGAGCTGCAAACCTTCGAACGCTACTTTAAAGAGATCTGGGGTCCCCTTAATTGGAAATTTGGTACCTATACTCAAGATACTCACAACGTCATTAATCAGGCAGAGCTTCCGAAGCACTGTCAAGGTCAATTGAAGTCGTATCACATGAAAGCTCTCAGTTTGGAGAATGTTAAGCCCGAAGATCGAGTGTATTCTGGCCCCCACGGCGCGAGACATCAGAGTCCGGCTATTTTCGCTAAATACGGAAGCGGAGGTAATGGGTCGAAGCAGGGTCATGTTGGTTGGCTGGGCGATGTCAATGCGGAGGAGGGAACGACTACGTTACTTTTAGCTATGTGTGGTTTGTGATCTTGATGTGGCTCTGAAGGTTTCATGGCTTGTAGAATAGTCAGATGACGCTTCATGTTTAATCATTTAGAGCTCTCGGCTTCTGGCTTGCTAGTGCTACTTCTCGCCATTATTGCACTACTTTTTAGAGGAATTAGATATCACTTTAAAATACACCGAGCTAGATATTTCTTGACACTTTCTATATTCTTTAAGTTTACGAGTATTGTGGCTTTACTGTATCTATACTTCAGACAACATCCTACGAAGAGGAAAGCATTTTGTGATGTCGTAACTATTCTTTTACCATTTAGACGAAACATGAAAAGATGCAGAGGTTTAATAGCGGGATTGTACTACCCGTACCTTTTCAGACTCTTGACCCTATGCAATTAAAAAGCGATATTGAGAGTAACTTCTGTCTTTGTTGTTAGGTTCATGTTGCTGCTGCAGGCCGTCACATTTACGAAGCTATGTTAGACTTTGGAAGCAGCAGCGGCGTGAATCTTCTGTTCCTTTGGTTTATACCAGATAGCTAGATTTCTGAAATGTATATGTATTCCGCGGTTTTTAAGGTATTTGTGCAGTCTGTGGAATCATAGGTCAATGGAAGAGAAGTTTGTTTCAGGATCATTGCTGAAATCAGTCGGGTTGTAAATATCTCAGCAAAGTCACATAGAACAGGATTTCTTATATTTAGAACTGCCAGATCCGGAAAGATTGGAATTCTTGGGTATAACTTTGTTTCCTAAGAGAGTGTAGATCTTTGAAAAGATTCGGCATTTTATTGCAGACTGCAACTTCATTTAACATATTAAAGCCAAAAGCCCACATTCTTGGCCTTCACTTCAGAAGATCGAGTCCCCGGCTGAAAAGAAAACTAAGCTATTACCGTTTGGAGAATTATAATAACCAGCCACAAACACCTCATCTCATAACAAAAGCCGAATGCTTCCATGCCTCAAAGGATATTACTGTAAGCATCCTTGATTTCCTGCTCGTAAAGACTCAAACTCGGTATTCTTGCCACACTCCCTTTCAAAATCCGCACAAACGGCTTCTCAGGCTGCACAAGCAAGACCAATTCGGGCAGAATCCGCACAGAATCGTGGCATAAAGCATTGGATTTCTCAAGATAGGGTAGCAAGCTCTGCATGAATTCTGCGTGAGATCCTTGGACATGCGCATCCGGAACAGTCTCGATCAACAATACAGGTTTTGGTTGACCATGTCCACCAATCAAAGCTGCCTGGACGAGTTCATGGCGTTCGATTTCGCGTTCCACCGTCGAAGCATATAAGCCATCTCCATGAGACAAAGGAATGTAATCATCTGTTCGGCCAACAATCTTGAATAGTCCTTTACGAGCCGGATGCTCGGTCCAAAGATCGTTCGTCTCAAAACGGTCTCGGTCCGGATATAAGAGGAATATTTGCTGCATGGCTGAAAATTCAGGCTTACGCACAAAAACTAGTTCATAAAGATTGCCGGGTCGTGGCTCAAACTCGGCGCCAGCGTTCGTGTTGAACTCGATATAGTCCCAGTCTTCCGTGTCGTTTCGAATTTTGTGGAAATATCCACCTACTTCAGTGCTACCGATGCAGGGGACCAGCTTAACAAATGGGGCTAGCTTCTTACCGCTGTTAACACCTAGGGGTGCACCGGCGAAATAGACATATTCTAGGCTTTTCAATGGGGCTAGCCCAGAAGGATCTCGACATAATGCATCAATAATAGCAGGAACGAGAAGATGTCGATAAGTGTCTCCGTTGGTGGAGGTTTTGATGGTCCCAAGACTACTACTGTGTGAACAAAAGTAGTCATAGATAACACAATCAACATTCCAACAAACTGTTCACGAATGTAAGCTATAAGCATGAATGATTGAATGCTTGAGAAAATGCCCTAGGCAACGCACATGAATCATTGGTAAAGGAGTGTACCATCTCTTAGATGCATAATGATGCATATGCGACTCTTCATCCCCTGTCAACTTTACAGCCACATCCGGAATTGCCATCATCCTATGCGTATATGTGATGGGCTTCGGATATCCTAAATGCGCCACATCAGAACTTGATCATTTAAAGCGAGAGTCATGTTACCTGTTGTCCCTGAAGTATGAAAAATCAACCAAGGATCGTCCTTTCCCTCCTCCCAAGACTTTTCGTAAAGAAAGCTTTCTGCCTCTTTATCTTGAAGCAGCTCTTCAAGCTTTGGCGCAGAGATTACCTGTAAACCTTCACGAAGAGGAACAATATTATCAACAATGTTTCCCATACTGTCTGGTCTCACATAGAGATTACACTTCTTCGTCTCCAAGATATGAAGTTGTGCTTCTGGTGTCATCATCGGCGAAGGTAAAACCATCTATCACCCAAGCACGGCAAAATAAGTATAGTTTTCTCGTAGGAGGTTGATCGGATAATAATAAATAATATAATAATAATACTATAATATTATTTATTATAATAGTGGAAGACTTAGTCGTATTTAGCTTAGGAGTGATCGAATATATGAACAATAGAATATTGAAGTCAGAATTATATATATATTGAATATTGAATTTTTTATCTGCTTATTTTTTTTTTTTTTTTTTTTTTTTTTTTTTGAGAATAAGAAAATTCTATATGCTTCCATTTCATTCTATTCCATTATAAATCATTCTGATATGATATATGATCGAAATTTTATATAATAATAAAATTTAATAATATGAAATCATATTATTAATATATCACGTGATCATATAACTATTGGTTCGGTAAATATTATTAAGTGTTTTAATAACTTATTAGGAATTCTCACACACCCCCATAATAAGTGTATTAAATATTTTAATAATATTAATATAAATTAATCTGTTTTAAGAATTCGATTAATTTAATTCGAGCTAATGGCTTAGTAAGGCCATCGGCTTTTTGATCATTAGTAGATATATAAATTAGATCTAAATCACCTGAATTTATAATATCTCTAATATAGTAAAACCGTATTGCTATATGCTTGCTTCTTTCGTGAAATATAGGGTTTTTAGCAAGTGCTAGCGCGGCTTGATTATCTGTATATAGTGGGAATTTATCTTGTTTATACAGATTGAGTTCTTTTAATAGCTTTTTAATATATATAGCCTCTTTAGCTGCAATATTAATAGCTATAAATTCAGCCTCTGAAGTTGATTGAGCTACTACTGATTGTAGTTTAGATTTCCAACTAATAGGCCCTTCTGCTAGTGTAAATACGTATCCGCTAGTTGATTTATACGTATTAACATCACCCCCATAATCCGAATCACAATAACCTTTAATATAAGGGTTATTATTGCGTTTATAATTAGTACCTTTATTAATAGTACCTCTTAAATATCGTAGTATTCTTTTTGCGGCTTGGAGATGTATAGAGCTAGGATTGGACGAGAAACTAGCTAATCTACCGACGTGAAAAGCTATATCTAATCTAGTTCCAAGTGATAAATATAATAAAGAACCAATAATTTCTTGATATAATTTTATATCCTTATTATTAGCTTTTTCTTTATTATAGTAAAGCTTTATTTTCGGATCCATTGGAGTGGAAACAGGGTGTGAATCTTGCATTCCGAATCTAGCTAATATCTTTTTGGTATATTCTGATTGGTGTAGCTTTAAACAGTCGGCTTTTCTTTCGATTTGAATGCCTAAATAGTCTTTAATAGGCCCTAGATCTTTTAAATCGAAATGCTTTTTAAGATTACTAATGAATTCATTAATAATCTCTTGATTTGGAGCTATAATAGCTATATCATCGACGTATATACTGAGAATGATATTCTTATTCTTATTGATAAAAATACATTCTTCAGTGATTAGATTATTGAAATCTAATTTGTTTAGAATGTCTTTTAAGGTATAATACCAGATTCGAGCCGATTGTTTTAGACCGTATAAAGCCTTATTTAATTTTAAAGCTTTATTATTTAATTCATTAAAGCCTTCAGGAGGGGTTAAGATCAGAGGTGTATCGATATTGCCTTGAGCAAAAGCTAATACCATATCGATTTTATGAATTAGCCAATCATTTCGGAGAGCTAATACGAATAATAGCTTCCAAGCCATCGATTTAACTACGGATGCATGGGTATCAATATAGTCTAATCCGTATAATTGCTCGAATCCTTTAGCTACGAATCTAGCTTTGAATTCGATGAAATCACCCAAATCCTTTATTTTATAAACCCATCTAGTTTTAAGGGTTTTATTGTTATTTGGATTATTAATAATATCCCAGGTTTTATTCAATTCAAGGGTATTTATTTCGTAGTCCATAGCTTTTAGCCAATATTCTTTCTCCGGTGAGCTAATTGCTTCTTTATAGGATTTTGGTTCGGTCAATATATGATCAGGCTTTTTAATAATGATTTTGTTGTTATTATTAAGCCGAATATCGAAGGCTAATTGAAGGTTTTTCGAATTTTCGTCGTCGATTTCGAGTTTCACCCCTTATTGATCGAATTAAAATACCCCGAAAAAGCTAGACCATAGTATGACACACCTTTATGATCATATGAAAAGCCTTTATTTTCAGGTTCTAGACCTCTAATTCGTTTAGAGGTTCGAATTTCGGGTTTTTCGAAAGAGTTTTCTTCGATTTCAACATCCGAAAGCTCTGATTCGTCGGATATTTCGACTATTTCCCTTTCAGGAGTAGGGGTTTCTACTATAATTGAAGTTGAATTTTCTTCTTCTTGACTTATAGTATTAATAGGTTCGAAATCAGGGCTTTCTTCTTCCAAAATATTTAAATCCTGATTTTTATATTCATCGGAATATTTTAAATTCTCCTGAATATCAACATCCCTTGCACTAATCACTCTTTTTATTGCAGGGATATATATTAGAAAGTTATTAGAGGATTCAAAACCTACTAATATACCTTTTCGAGCCCTAAAATCCATTTTCCCTTTTCGAATTTCTTTGTTATTCAATATATAAGTGAGTGAACCTAGTATTTTTATGTAATCTAGATTAGGTTTCTTATTATATATCAATTCGAAAGGTGATGATTTAATAGAACTATTATAGGTTCTATTCTTGATATGGGCTATAGCCTGAATTAGATAAGGCCATAGAAAAAGAGGAATATCTTTTTCTTTAATTAGACATAATAATCTTTCGATTATATATCTATTTAATACCTCAGCTATTCCATTTTGGGAATGCGTATACGGGCTTATATACTCTGAAATAATCCCGTGATTTTTGATGAAAATAGACCATTTATTCGATAAAAACTCTAGAGCATTATCTAGTCTTAATATTTTAATGTTAATTTTAAACTGAGTTTTAATTAGATTATAAAACTCTATTAGAATATCGTAGGCTTGTGATTTGAATTTAATGGGATATACCCAAATAGCTCTAGTAGCCCATTCCGTAAAGGTTAAAAAGTATTTTTCACCTTTAATTCCTGTAATTCGAAAGGGCCCTGCAATATCAAGGCTGAATTTTTCGAATTTATTCGATATAGGAGGTATTTCAGAAGGTTCTCGGCTTATTATTTGATGGAATTTGCCGAATTTACATGGTTCGCATGTATTTAAATCAGATATATTATCTTCTGATTTAATATTTAAGGATTTGATGAGATGATCCTTATTGATATGACCTAATCTCTTATGCATTAGATTCAAATCGATTTTATTGGCTAATAGCTCTGGTTCTTCTTCGAATTCAGAGCTGTTATTGGTATTAATGCTTTCGATATATTTAGAGTTTATTTTAAAATCTAAATAATAAGCATTATTGATCCAAGGAGCTGTGGTTTTAATATTATACCCTTTATGAACTAGGTTGATTTTGTCTCCAGGAGGGATAATATGACTAGCCCAACCTCTAGTAGCTATTTTATTCGTACTAATTAAGGTTGTAGCTAATTTGGGTATATAATATACCCCTTGAATAATCACCTCTGAATTATTATTAATAATAATAGGAATATCGCCTATTCCTTCGATTGAGACGTTTTCACCACTAGCTACAGTGATACAATGATTCTTTAATGGTTTATAATTAATAAACCATTCTTTATTAGGGCAATAATGTTCTGTGGCACCGGAATCTAATATGAATTTATATTTCGAAATATTAGCTAAATTAGCTATTCCGATATTATGATTCACAGTCATTAACTGTTTGTTTGAAAGAGGGTTCTTTTTGCTCGAATCATTATTCGAATTCGAATTTGAATTAGAATTAGATTGCTTATTATTAGCACCCTTATTATTCTTTAATTCAGGGTATTTAATGAAGCATTTTGATTCTAAATGACCCTTCTTTCGGCAATGACTACAATAAGGAGTTTTATTCTTATTTTTAAAGCTAGCCTTATTTGCATTGAAATCTGTATTAGATTTCATTCTAGCCTCTTCAGATATTAATTCAGAAAATAAATTATCTAAATCAATATTGTTGTCATTATTAGCTAGCTCCTTAGCTAATTCTTCGTATTTTCTAGAGGCAAAACCATCGAAAGAACTAGGTAGGCCTCTAAAAAGAAACCATGCTATAAAAGCCTTCGGAATTTCGTATTTCATTGATTTTAAATAGTTATACGATGATTGAATAGAATTAGTATAATCATCCATATCATCAGAACTATTATAATTGGATTCTATTAGTTTATTCAGATATCTCCCCATTAGTTCTAGTGAAGATTCTCCGAATATTTTATTAATAGCTTCCCAGAGAGTTTTAGCCGTAGTTTTATCCTTAAATCTTTCGACTAATTCGAAGCTAATTATAGATTTAATAGCTCCTAAAGCTCTCTTTTCATTTCGAAGATATTCGGAAGCTTTTTCATTGAATTTAATAGCCAATTCTGGGGTATAAGGCTCTCCTTTATCATTTACATATAATGATTTATTTGGAGGCGTTTCGGATCCATCGATATAAGGCATAAAACCATTAATTTCGAGGTATAATTTAGCCTTATTTATCCATTCAATATAATTAGACCTCCCTTTTAAGGGTTCTCCTTTAAAAGTTATACCAGAAGCCATTTTTAAGCTTTTATATGTAAGCTATATGGACTTTTAATCTAGTATAGTATTAATACTAATTTTGATGAATTTAGTATTAAAATTTGAATGGAATTCGATAGTGATTCGATTTAATATCGAAATTAGATCGATTTCGGTATAATAAACCAGCCACCTCTTAAATTAGATCTTTATTTTAAACTTTATAAAATAAAGCCTAAATAAGCTAGGGCACCTTGGTATGAAGAAATTGATATATCACCCGCTATGGGTAGCGTATAGCTTAAATATATCGTCTAGGGACCTAATTTTATTCACTCAATTAGGTTTAGCTTTAGGGACGCAGGCCTTAGGGTTTATTTTAGTATATTTCGATAATAATTCAATATGATATTGATATTATATCGATATAGTGATATTCGACAGCTCAATAGCTATAATATTATAGCTTTGAATCGAGCTAGTACCCCTTTTTAAGCTAGTATTTGACTAGCCGGGCTCATAACCTCTCGTAGGAGGTTGATCGGATAATAATAAATAATATAATAATAATACTATAATATTATTTATTATAATAGTGGAAGACTTAGTCGTATTTAGCTTAGGAGTGATCGAATATATGAACAATAGAATATTGAAGTCAGAATTATATATATATTGAATATTGAATTTTTTATCTGCTTATTTTTTTTTTTTTTTTTTTTTTTTTTTTTTTGAGAATAAGAAAATTCTATATGCTTCCATTTCATTCTATTCCATTATAAATCATTCTGATATGATATATGATCGAAATTTTATATAATAATAAAATTTAATAATATGAAATCATATTATTAATATATCACGTGATCATATAACTATTGGTTCGGTAAATATTATTAAGTGTTTTAATAACTTATTAGGAATTCTCACAAGTTTTAAACAAATTTGCGATGCCTAATATGAGGATATAGCATACCACTCTGCCCACCTTTCCAGCAGCCATAGCCAAAATAGGATATCTCAAATCCTTTGGGCCAACATAAGCAAAAGGTTCAAAAAATTCCTGCGATTCTGGAAGACGTTGCACCAGCCAGTGTGCAGCATGATTGACGGCATTCGCAAACTGACTATACGTGATATCTTTATATCCTTTAGAAATATCTTCTTCGTCTACTGGTACCGAGACCCAAGGACTTTGGGGATCCATTTGTGCTCTCTCATCGAGTATGGAAAGCGCCATGCGTTCTCCATGTTAACACCTGGTATAGGAAGAGAGTGTGTGTTAGTCATGATGTAGGCTTGTTGTTAGATTTGCGTGCAATTTCGTGTTAATGGGGAGGAGAAGTCTGAGATGTACTTGCTTAGCTATAGTTACAAGTGCTTGTTGGCATGGTTGGTTAGAGCAACTGTTGGTAGTGGAGGTCCGAAGCCCGCAACAACCTACCGAGGCCGGTAACAAACAACCCCTTAATATATCAAGATTCAAATTCAATTATGAAACAATACTATTGGATCCATATTACAAAAATCAAGTTTAAAACACTTATAATTAGATTACAGCTCAATATTCACTCGCGGGTCTGGGAAGGTAAAGGGCGCCAACCTCGACCCCGCACCATATGTATCTCATACCTTTTACTTTCCTATGGATACTTTTTCCAAGTAAACCGAATTTTGATGAAATCTTAATTAGATCGGCCTTGAAATGGCTTCAACATTCAAAACAATCGAGCATGTTATCCCAGGCCAGCATATCCGAGAATATCCCAATGGAACCAAGCACCAACAAGAAGATATTCTCCAGCTGTCTATCGAGCAATACATTCCTATAAATTCTCCTAGTCCAATTTCTGACAACTCTATTACCGTTATTGGGGTGCATGGTAGTGGTTTTCCCAAGGTAAAACATCTTCAATATGTTAGTCAAAACTTCAATAAACTAATTCCCAACTTCAGGAAACTTACGAACCATTGTGGGAAGATTTGTATTCCAGTTTGCTTTCGCGTAATGTACATATACGAAGTATATGGGTGGCAGATTGCTCTAATCAGGGAGCTAGTGGGATATTGAATGAAGATGTGCAGGGTGATGACAGTTCGTGATGTACTTGAAACATTCTCAAACAAACCGAATCTGTTGCTAATTGATTATAACCAGCTTGCTGGTTCGACCACTCCCGCGATTTACTTCACATGATCAACCATTTTCGAAGCGAGATGCCGCGTCCTCTTGTTGGAATAGCGCATAGTATGGGGTGTGCACAACTGTAAGCTTATGGATTTAGATCAAATGCATACTAGGTACTTACTGACACTCCCAGTATTAACTTATCCATCATGCATCCACGCCTACTGTCTACACTGATTCTTTACGAGCCGGTGATGATGACATCTGGAACTAGAAATGGCGAGCCAAACCCTGCTCTCATGTCGCCCATACGACGCTAACTTTGGGATACACGCGAGAAAGCCGAAAGCTATTTCCGCAAAGCTTTCAAAACATGGGATGCACGCGCTCTCGAGCTGTATCTAAAGCACGGCTTAAGGGCAATTCCAACTGCTCTCTATAATCCCACCCAGGAAATTCCAGCAAGCACTGTGACTTTGACACCTAGTAAGCATCAGGAAGCGTGGAGCTATACACAAGTCAATTTCGAACCAAGAGAAGCGGGGTTGGATCGATTATTGCTTCCTGACTGGGACAATAATCTAGATGTACCTATGCTATTTACTCGCACCGAGTGTAGTATTACGATGCGTAACCTGCCACATCTTCGTCCTAGTGTTCTCTACATATTCGGTAACAAAAGTCCTTTATCATCCGCATCCTCGCAGGACGAAAAGATGACTCTCACAGGCTCAGGCATAGGTGGAAGTGGTGGTGCAGCTAAAGATGTGGTGAAAAAGGTGACGTTCTCAGATGCGGGTCATCTTTTTGTTTTTGAAAATGTGAATGAAAGTGCTCGTGTGGCAGCAGATTGGATTGAGCGATGGCTTGGGGGGTGGTTGGCTGATAAAAAATTCTATAAGATGTATAAGAGTAAGAAATCGGATGAGGAGATGCTGAGAGTATCTAAGGCTTGGTTGGCAACTGCAAAGTTATCCAATACTACGCCTCGCCCGATCAAAGAGAAGCTTTAGACAGAATTATGCCAAAAGTGGCGGTCGTGCTTAATGTTCTAGGAGTGCCACTGTGTGTGTGTTTGCTTAGGTTTTCGCCAAGGCCGGATAGTATAGGGTGCAAGGACTAAAATTTGTGGAGAGTGAAGCATAGAGCAGACGTAATGGAGGAAATGGAAATGTTATGGAATAGGCACTATGCATGAGCCCAGATAAAGAGATATGAGATATCAAGGAGTTACAAGAAAGAATTAGTCCGCAAATACAATCATAAATGCTTGAATCTTGCGATATCTCATAATAACCAACTCGGAAATTACACATGAATATGAATAGCCACACCCATCGGAAGTTGCACATGCTGAAGACCAAAAATCTCAAAAACAAGGGGTGAAGTAAGTTCAGTCTTGTCTGATGTAGTCAAGCCAGGAACTTCAAATTATCAACTTGATGACAGCTGGATATTATAGGGAACATGCTTTATTTTGGTATTTGGTATTATACACGGGTGTATTTAATCGCAAGGTAACCCAAGGTATTGTGGCTTTAGTACTATCCCCCAGAACTCCATGTAGACATGAAAACCCCTTGATACAATGGCATCGCGAAGGCCTTTATGTATCTAATTTCCGGGGTCGCTGCTCATTATGCAATCCTGCAAGAACTATGTCTTACATCATAAAATCCCAAAATGAGATATTCGTAACATTCCGGTGGTCTTTAACAGTCCGGAAACCAGAAAAATTAATTCTGAACCGCATATCTCATGATCATCTGTAACCGCGGTTTCTATCATTTCCTCGCCCGGCGTTCCAGTTGTTGCCATTGCGGTTATTGCTGTTGTTGGTACGTCCTCCTACAAGATTGTCGCTGTAGAGTCCTTGGTTTCTACCGTTATTATTACGACTGCCACCATCCCGGTCATCGGTATCCATTCGATCGTCAAACCCGTACGAGCCATCAATAATATCCTCCCGAGAACTTCGCGAACTGTCGTATCGTGAATCATAACTGTCGGATCCTGAACTACGTTCGACACGGCTAGCCTTTGGGCCAGTAGGGACGCTCAATCGAGCTGCGGCACGTTGGTTGGAAAGTATGGGTGTATGCGTAATAGCTCCAGACTTGTTGTAAACGTACAGTAAGTTACCATCCGCCTGTTGTGGCCTCGTCAGTAATGCCAAAAACATATTATACTCTGTCTCTAAATACCTCTTGATTGTTGAATGTATCAATAACATTGTCAGCCCCATCCTTTGTATCAAAAATGATTTCTGCAATGACTCTTGGATAGTCAGAAATAATGCGACAGCTCAATGGAGCTCCGCCAACCGGTGTCATCGCTGTCTCAATATCTTGCACAGAAGTGCCTCGCGCGAAGTTCTCTGCCATCACAATATATGGTCCCGCGAGTCCCTTGATAGACAAACTTCCAGTAGGCGCCTTCGACTTTCCAACAATATTGTATTGAGCGTTCAAGTTTGGTGTTGATGCAGAGCCATTTAAAGCTTTCACAAGTCGATCGTTGCGCGTTCGCATATTGATGTTTCTTGGGCCACGGGGAGGGATTTGGGAGGCTCGAGGAGCGCCTGGATTGTTTAAGGAGTGCAAATCGTGTGTCCATTCCGCATCAACGTTTCCGACAGCGAGTGTGGAATTTTGCCTAGGTGCAGGTTTGGATACAGCCGGGCCACGCTATTCATTGTTAGATGCGCAATTTGTAGACACCTGCCGGTAACCTTCATACCTTTCCAACGCCCATTCTGCTGGCAAGTGAGGGACCAGTGCCCGGTTTGCGATTGTTCGTTGCTCCTGGCGCACTCACCCGACGATTCTTGCCCAAGAATTTATTGGCTAGAAGCTCATCCTTACGGCGCTCACGTCCTAATGAAAGGGTCAGTCGTCCACGATATATCAAATATATCAAGTACTCAGATCGAGATTGCTTACCTTTGTTAATGAATCCATTGAAATCGGGAAGGTCAGTTTTGGGTGCCATAATGCTGTGCTGCAGCAACCTATTGTTAGTTTGAAGAAAGGTTAATAAACTTGCAGAAGTCCTCGTAAAACAATATTCAAAAAAGTGGGTGAATATCTTCAGAATACGTTAAAATATTTCTGAGGTTGAAGACAGGAATTAGAGTTGATGGGGATGGATGGGTAATTCAATCAATCTTCAATCTTCAGGTCAGGTCGCGAAAGTTTAAGGTCACAGCACAGTAACCTTACGCGAATAAAGGCAAATGCGGAAGATGCGGCCGCGTGATATAGGGGATTTTCTTCAGCCTCCTGCCCATGTGTTCCCCCCCCCTCCCCCCTTTCCTATTTTCCTGATCATGAAGGGGGTGGGCATATGCCTGCCATCACTTTGCGCGGGCGAAAAGATGTAATCTCTGTAGTGCAAAAAAGAGGCTAACATTTATTGATGTGTGACATTGCAAGTTAGGTAGGTACGAATCACACCCAGATAAGTTTATTTCTTTGCTCTTTGCTCTTTCTATTTCACAGTGGTAGGCTAGTTTTCTCTCAAGTCTCATTTCAGTTTCCTTTCGATTCTCTCCAATTGACAACCCCAACAAAGCTTACATGTTGACTTCTTTTTGGATTTTTGGTTAATAGAGTACGCGTAAGTCCCGCGGATTTTCTTTTTTCAGCCATCTTTCAATCTACATGCTTCGTCACTCTTCTCATGATCCTCGTGATCCATATACTCGCATTGTTGAAGCTGTACTCTTTAATTAATGAAGTGTAGGCAAGACCTGAAACCGAGACAAGCAAACATGATTTCCATATCATTCCAAACCCCCGAGAAGACCAACGATGAGAACAAACCTCTTCCTCGAACTCCTCGTACGCCCAACTCACACAAGGTCCAGGATTTGGGACGAACATCATCTCAAAAGAAAGCTCGCCAAATTTTTGATAGCTTAAGAAGCTTGAAGACACGCGGGAAATCCAGCGGTGACGTAGAAGACGAGTACGACCAGTCTCCTGGCACTGGCAGTCCCATTCGCCGCAAGAATTCGACATGGGACCTCTTTGGAACCATTCGCTCCAAGAAATCTAGTGAATTCGGTACTCCTGAGAATGAAAGACCTCTCACCACAACTCCCTTCAAATCAGGAGTGCAAATTAGTATGTAATGATGGTCTCAGTACGTGTCCGTTAATCTGATCATGTATTCACAGATGAGGCTTCGGAACTGCTTCCAAAAAGACGAAAGAGTCTTGTTAACATACTCGGGTCAATCTCTAACAAGGTATCCCCTAGACGTGGTGCGAATTTACGAGAAAACACGCACGGCGAAGAAAGCTTGCCAGAGTATTGTGAAGAGGATGTGTTTGCCGAGAAATTAGCAAAAGAATTGGTAGATTTGCAAGCTGATAACCGGAGTCTTACACATACATCAGCATCGAATGGAAAATCAAGATTTCCCAACGAAAGATTAAGAGGAGCATACGATTTGGAACCCAGTCACGATAACATAATCGAAAGTAAGTTTATCGACATATTCTGTGATTACGCCAAAGACATGTCTAACAAATCTTGAAGATTTTAAGCATCAACAACTCGATGATCTCCTCAACGATCGAGATTGTAACGATGCAAACAGTTGTGAGCCTTTCTGTCATGAACATCCTTGACAATTGATGTCTGACAGGTCAGCCATAGGGACAAGCCAAGCGCAGACACTTCAGGATGAAAAATTCGCAGAACAAACGGCCAGTCAAACACCGACAACAGACGGGGACAGATCAAAGACACCAGACTCATACCTTTGCTCGATTATCAGGTCTTTTGACGACTACAACCGTGAACCAACATTTCCCAAGGGAAAAGGAGCGGCAGTTTCCCCATCACCATCCCCTGAAAAGCTACAGCCAACCAAGCCCGTTGATTTTCTGAAGGATTTGAGTCCAGATGTTATCCCTGAATGCCAGTCAGGTCCACGGTAAGGACCTTTTCTGTATTGGGAGCTATAGCTAACGCCAATTTACAGTGATCAATCCATGGATACGAATTTATCAATCGGTTTCAACACCGAAAAGCCCAAAACGCCGGAGAGGATATATGAACAACCAATAATCACGATTCGGAAAGTGACATCTGATTCCGATTCTGGCTTGGTGTTTGAAGATTCAATAGCTCCGTCACCACCAATGTGGCTAGACGTAGTGAAATCTGAAGATGCGATGCTGAAAAGCAGAGCAAGACTCCCTTATCAATTTTCTGGATCGCATGTTCACGAAGTCGACGCTGTTTCTGTAGCTGATATTGAAGAACAAAAAGGTTACCGTCAAAACTTAGAGGCGGCTCCTTCAAACACCGAAGAATCAGACCAGCAGAGAATTGCTCGCAGTATCAAGCAGACCGTAGATAAAATGACGAAAAACCTACATCTTACAACCTTCTCGGAAGAGACGTCAGAAAACTGGGACGAGGACCGTTTGGAGGAAGAAAGTTATCCAAGTGCACTTGAATATAAACATGGCATGAGCTCTGATCAGAACCTGGACAATTTTTCAAATATCGTTGAGGATCTTTATACCAAAACCCTGAAGCAAAAATCGGCCGTCAAGATGATACGCGAAAACATAAGTTCATTCAACAATCAGGAGTTCTTGGTGGGCCCTATATGTGTCAGGTATCCCCAATCAGAGGCAAAATGGCGCCGTGCGCAACACTTTCCAACAGGAAGTCTTGCCCTTTCGGACATACGGAAGCAAAACAAAGGCGAATATTCGGATACAATAACGTATTGTCCAGAAGAATCGTGTATCTATGTTCATCCATGGGGAAAGCTTCCTAGACCTCAGACAAACCTCACTGTTCGTGTAAAATACCCCGAGACAAAGACTAGATGGGCTCGAACAAAAATTTACGACAACGGCGATCTCGCGATGGCTGACATGAACCAAGAAAACCGTGACGAGTTTTCGGAAATCAAATACGATGCTTCTGAACGCTGCTTCCATGTTTACGCCCGGGGTGATGTTGTAGAAGCACCGAATTATATGGTTCGCGTTGACTACCCAGAAACGAAGACTCAATTGGCTCGAACACAGACCTACAGCAAAAAGGGTCTCGTAATGGCTGATATGTGTAATCAAAGCCATGGAGGGTTTTCAGAAGTTAGATACAATGCCTCGGAACGCCGCTTCCCGCCTTTCGCCTCGGGCGAAGCTTTCGGTCTATCCGAAAGTTGGGCCCGCGTAGATTTTTCCGAACCAGAGATAGAGCGAAATGTTCGTGTTGACTACCCAGAAACAGAGACCAGATTGGCCGAAACACAAATGCACGAGAATGAAGAACTTGCCAAATCTGACATTTCAAGACTAAACAATGACGAGAATTCCACATTTTTCAACAGTTCACCTGAACGAAGATCACATGTTGATGCTCAGCCTGCAATTATTGAGCCGGTGTACAGAACCCGCGAGCCTGCATGGAGACCGACACTATCACCACTCGGTGATCGGGATGAGAATGAGCAAGATCTTCCTGACTTTTCCGATCTAGAGAATGACTTCCAACTTGTTTCCACGGAATCACTTCGAAGCTCTTCCCCGGGTATACAGTCACAGGAGGGTGCAGAGGAAGTAGTTGGCGATGATAATTCTGGTAGCAATGACATGAGTCTTTGCGTGGAAGCTGGGACTCCTCAAAAGTTCAACAACGACTTTGTTGCTGAGCTGTTCATGAGGAACCATACTGATAGCTCCACGCCACTTTTCAGAGGCTCCAAGCAAATCCTCCAGTATTTGGACAGCCTCGATGGCAAAGACTCCACCAGGAAGACATTACATGCCAAAGATGATCTCCAGTTAGACCGCGGGACTGCAACAAAGGCCTGGACCGAATCTGAAAATGCCGATGGAAACGCCAATTTCACCGGTCAAACTCCTCAAGATGTTCAAGATATGGTAGACAAGCTTTTTGACCAAGCCACTCGCAGCGTATGGCTCGATGACTCCTCTGACAATGAAAGCACATCCCAAGGAGCTGAAATTTTCGAGGAAGATAGAAAGGTTACAAATCCCTTCTTTACACAAGGGCCTAAATTCCCAAAATTTTCTGACGGCTTTGGCGAGGGTAAAAGTTGTGGAGTTTCAACTTCCGACGAGTTTTTAAGGGATCAAGAGGGCATAGACTCAAATAAGGAAAGTGAGAGTGAGCATATCACCTTCGATTTTGACAGGGATGCGGCACATAGGAGAGAGCGTTCAAATGCAATTTCTGGAAAAGGCCCCTCGGTGGTTGTGTCATCAGACAAGTCTAACGAGAGTATATACATTCTTCCTATGGAAAATGTTGATCTATACGAGGAAGACGCAGGCTGCGGTGATCCAAAATCATCCCGGTCTAGTGAAATTGATGAAAATATAGCAGCGTTTTCTACCGACGCGGACCTGACAGTCTTGGTTCCAGAACCCACCCATACTTTGGAGAGTTACAAGAATGAAAGACATCTTTGTAGTATGGATTCGACCATATCAAATTTCGAAAGCGAAGCAGATCAAACCAGTTTTAAGCCAGGACTCTGGGCTGGTACTTGTACAAAAGCTCAAAATAAACGCATTGCATCCGCATGTATAGCATCCTCTGTATACGGCCAACCAGGCCCTGAAATCTCGTCTGCACCAGTATCCAAGCCGGAAGAAGTCCCCTTATCTGACACCAAAAACGATGGACCAAAGGATTGCCTGGAAGGAAAGGAAGACACAATCAAGGATGCCACTCTTCGTGTAGAAATAGTGACACAAGAATATATAGACCGTGAGGTTCGTCCGCTGCTGAACAAGAGAACTGATTCAAAGCGAGTTCCCACATTGGTGAATATTTTCCACGCTCGAGGAATGATGTCCCCGAACTCAACTCGTTCATTCTTGGACCGATGCTCATCTCCACTGCAACCAATCACCAGTCCTAAGCGAGGAGAAACACACACTCAAGCCCCGAGAATCGTAACACCATCCGGAAAAGTATATAGTCCGGCGAAGGAAGAACAGAAACTTTCGAATCCTATTCAGAAGGTTCAAACACCGGGAAGTTCTTTGAGTAATTTCTTTGGCGTGGATCTGAGCGGGGATGAAACGGATATTAGCGAGGAGTTTGGGGAAAAGTTGGTGAAAATGGAGGTTAGTAAGTATTGTTTGAGAGATAGTCATGATTCATCTTTAGACGAGAGTGTTTGAGAGGTACGGACGGGTTGTTATGCAATTGAGTGGTGGGATGACTGAGGTGGTTATTGTTATTGAGTGAAGTATCGCTTGAATGGTGATGAATAATGGCAGAGAAGGAGATTGATGAGGTGCAACAGAAAAATACATTATCGTCACCGTTAGAACACATGTCAATATTGTTATATTGAGAATATTCATTTCCCAATGGGCTCACATCATACATTAATTAGACAGTCCAAAGAATTTGTCATTATAAGACTTAATCCATAATGAAGATGATTTCAGTTAAAAAAATCATATTATCTTTGCTCGCCATTGCTTGTGAAGTAGATGAAATGATTGATTGTTGGATCGAATGTGTACAGTGTATGAGTAGTTTATGTATTGTACAGGTTGGGTGTTTTCATAAAATGAAATGTGATAATGTACATGCAAGCGGCATTTCCGAGCGCCAGACAATGACATATACGGTAATGACTGTAATCAAAAACTCGCAGATGTCTCAGCATTTGGCTTTCTGTTCGCAAATGATGCAGGAGCCCCGACATTAGACTTCCTATTTGCAAAAGGTTGAACACGAGCTACATAACCTTGGGTAGCAGCGAATGGAGCCAAGCCCCTTGCAACGGCCTTCTTGAACTGCAACTTGGAGAATTCGTGGGTGCGACGATCGATAGGTTTGTGGCTTTCTTCTTCTTGTTCTTCTTCCTCGGGTTCCAGTTTGTATCGGAAGCCTTTTGAGTATTTTTTGGATCCGTCGTGGGCTGGTTTGACGCGGGCTTCGTAAGCGACGAGTTTATTGCGGCGATTGATTATATCTCCATAGGCGTCACGGGGCACGAGACCTTTGTCCATGAGGATATCGCAGGCTCCTATTATGCGGCGTATGAGGAGGATGACTTCGTTTTTAAAGTCGGCATCGCGGAAGCGATCATAGTCGGCGGCGACGGGGTTGCCATACATGGCGAGGGCACGGATGTTGAGGTAGGATGGACCTACGCGTTCGAGGGCGCGGGAGATTTGTTTGCCCTGCTCGTATTTGGTGGGTCTGTTGCCGGTTGGTTTTCGAGTGAGGGAGGAGGAAATGGAGACGTCCATGTAGGTGACCAAGGCTTTGATATCGGGGACTTCGAGATTCATTTGCATGATGTCGAGGATTTTGCCGGCCGTGGCAAAGACGTTGGGGTTGTTCTTGTCGCGCTCACAGGCGCTCATGGCGAGGCGGAAGTTTTCGGGTTTCAGGAATTCTTTGGGCATTTCCAATAAAAGTTCCAAGGCCTCGCGACTCGATCGGAAGAGTCGAAGAATTCTTAGATATCTATGGTAGTTATCTTGATCAGGCACAATCCCCAGCTCTTTTGTGAAAAGTTGCCAGTATTTTGTTGCAGCCTCCTTTTTGGCTAGGATCAATAATGCCTTGAGTATCATAGATAGTGTGTTCGGCCCAGGCGTAGCATAAACATGCGATCTAGGCAATAAAGCCACTGCAGTTCCGGAGCTGGAAAATATATCGAGATCTTTCGGGCTGCTATTATGACCATCTTGTATTTCGGTTAACGCCTTATCATCATCAGGTCTAGACTGTCCTTGAAGGGATGGCTCAATCTTCTGGCGTGACTTAGTACCTCGGCGAGGCATTTGACGTCGGACATTCATAGTTTGCTCAACAAGGGATAGGATATCATCAACGTCTTCTTCCGAACCAATTAATAATGTCCGGCCCATGGCACAAACAAGCTCTTCATCGACCAATATATCACCTTTGCGCCAACGTGTGTAAATATCCCCCCACATTCGATGCGCACTAACTATCGTTTTCCGTTTCAATTTTAAGGTCTCCTTTTCAGGCATGTCCCGTTGACCGAGAGCTTTCATGCGAAATGCATTTAATATAGTTGTAAAAGTGAGATTATCGGGTGCGCCGAAACCCTCGGCAGGCATTTGAGCAGCGATTCCTAGTAGGGCTTCTTCTTCGCCCGCTCTTGAGCAGAGCCGAAGTACCGCATTCATATGAATAGTATTGGGTTTGAGCCGAGAATCAGCAGAGAGCATCGAAGTGTATATTGCTAATCCCTTCTCGAAGGCTTGTTTAGTATACGGACTTTCACTGCAGCCTTTGAATATGATCGTATAGGTTTGCGCATCTGGAAATTGTGCTCGTTTTTTCATCTACGATCATATGGTCAACACAATTCATATCAGCTATGGCAGATATAACAAACCTCATTGTATGTTTTAAATGCGGGATTCAATTGACCTTTACTGAACTGCCACTCAATCAAATGATTCCAACTAACGACGCATTCAACATTTTTACTTGCAGATCGTACGTAAAGTAATGCCTTCTCGAAATCATCCTCTGAAAGAAGTTTCCGTACGTAGTTGGCGAGCTGCAAGGGATCTTGCAGTTGTTTGAGCTTCCAAATAAACTTATCGTCAATTCTTGGATCGACTGGAGCAGGCTTTTTGTCCACAGGCCTCTGTCCCCTCGAATCTAGCCATTCCTGTCTTTTGGCGGTCCTACTCTTCGTTTCGTCGAAGGACCCTTCATCTTGGGAGATAGGTTGGTAGGTATAACTATCAGAATCCGTCGCATTTGAGGCAAATGATCTATATAGTTGTCTTTGCGGAATTATGAGTTGTGAATGTGTAGTATGAATCGCTGAGTCTCCGATGAGTGCCTGGAGACACCTCCTCGTACAAGCTCGACATGTAAACATCTTCCAGGCCTAAATCCCAGAATTAGAAATTCCCCTCCAACCTTTCACCATTATGATACTTTTTTTTGTGCTACGGCCTAAGAATAATCTGGGTACATTAGTCATCAAAAATTAATTAACCTTCGTGTTGATAGTTTTACAGGGGTTCGCGCTCCTACCAAATCGCGTCTGAATTTCCCCTTCTCAATTTCGCGTATCAACCCTCCACTTGACAATTCCAAAATCTCATACTTGTACATACATACACAAACATATACACATACATACGTGTGGGGAGGTTCTAATTCCTGTACTTTTCTCTCAAAACATAGTACATTTCTCTTCTTTCAATGCTATAGTCAACCAAAATTCTACTTCTCAACAACTATCCAAATCGTCTCGTTAATTCATAATGTCGAAAGCCGCTTCTGCGCGAGCAAAGTTCGCAGAACTTCGTGCTCTTCGAGAGTCTGGAAAGAAACGTCTCGACACTTATGAAGTACATCAGGAAGAAGATTTATATGAAGAGGTCGACGAAGAAGGTTACAAGAAAGTTGTAAGGAATCGCTTAAATCAAGATGATTTCGTTATCGACGACAATGGGGAAGGTTATGCGGACGATGGCCGCGAGGATTGGGATCGGGACCATAGACAAGGCTACGGTACTGAAAGTGAAGAAGAGCTTCCTGTTAAGGGCAAGAACGGAAAGGCTGGTAGGTTTTTCGAGACTTGCATACTGAAGGCATACCTGACAGTCTCATAGCAAAGAGGAAACGTGAGGAAGAGAAAGCCAAAAAAGAGAATATGGACAAAGGTATCAGCAACTACTTCACCAAAGGGCCGGCAGCTGCTCAACAAAAACCAAAGGTAATTGCAATTTGTCTGACCTGTTTACGCATCGCTAATTGTGACAGCCCGTCAAAACGAAAGCAGATGAAGATTTCTTAGAAGGACTTTTAGGGCAGGTAGACATGAACGTTCCTCGACCGAAAGCCCAACCTTCGAGAGCCAGTAGGACGCAGGAGAAGAGGAGGACGAGAGCCTTATCTCCAGCATTAAACGATTCCAGACATATGTCAAAAAGAACTAAGGTAGCGGATAGTCGATCCGCTGATACTACGAATGCACCTTCAAGCCCCCCTATTTATATGGGTGATGATGATGATTTCATGGCAGGAATTGACGATGATGATATGCCAATGGATGAGCCGCAACCCTCATCTCCAGTGGCGAAAGCTGTCGAGAGAAGACTTCATATTAGTGTTAAGGAGGAAGAGGATGAGGATGAAGATATGATGGAAGTTGCTCAAGCGGATGGTATCACAGCGACCAGCGTCAATATTTCCGGAACTAGGCCCCCACCCAAGCTGAAAAAGGAGTTATACCCAACGCCAGCAACCTCATCTCCACCCCGCGGTTCAGTTGACGAAGTTGATGCGTCATCTTGGAACGATGTTACCCAAAGATTGAACGTTATGAACAGTAGCCAGCCTTCAGAGACAATGTCTTTTGGAAAACTCGACTACAACGACGCAATTGAAGAAGATGGAAGTCTTCATATGTTCTGGACTGATTACACTGAAATCATTGGCAGTTTATGTCTTTTTGGCAAAGTCAAGAACAAGAAGACAGGTAATTTTGTTAGTTGTTTTGTTAAGGTTGATAATATCCTTAGAAAGCTATTTTTCCTTCCACGGCAATATCATAAACGCCACGGTCGGGACACAACGGATGAAGTGGAGATGAAGGATGTCTACGAAGAGGTTGATGACATGATGACGAAAATGAACGTTGGAATGCACAAAATCAAACCTTGCACTAGAAAATATGCCTTCGAACTTCCTGATATACCAAAAGAGGGCGAATATTTGAAGTTGTTATACCCCTATTCCAGTAAGTGTAAAATCTAATATCTAGCTACTCAGCTGACCACTCTAGAATCCGCATTACACGCCGACCAGCACAGCGGCTCGACTTTCTCCCACGTCTTTGGATCAAATACTCCTCTCTTTGAACAATTTGTTCTCTGGAAGAACATCATGGGTCCATGTTGGTTAAAGATCGAAGATGCAGACTTTGGAGCTCTTAAGAATGCTTCTCACTGCAAATTAGAAGTACAGGTTTCGAAACCGAATCTCATTACACCCATCAATGAGTCCGATAACCTCGAAGCGCCACCCTTGACTTTGATGAGCATTGCTTTACGCACTGTCTTCAATGTAAAGGAAAATAAACAAGAAATTCTCGCAATTAGTGCACGCATATATCAAAATATTTCACTAAGCGACACCACTCCGCCCGAAAAATTACCTTGTCAAACTTTTACTGTTATGCGGCCGAACGGATCGCATTTCCCCATCGGATTCGAGGGGATAGTTAAACAACGTTCGATAGGCCTCGTCAAGCTGGCTAAGCAGGAGAATGAAATTTTAAGCTTCTTCCTTGCCCGCCTAGACTTAGTTGATCCAGATGTTCTCGTTGGCCACCAATTGGAAGGCGTTGATTTCAGCATCTTACTAAGTCGATTTCAGGCTAGAAAGACTCCACAATGGTCACGTATTGGTCGTATGAGACGTACCCACTGGCCAGGATCCATGGGGAAAATGGGGGGCAATTTCTTTGCAGAGCGTACGCTAATGTCAGGTCGTCTCATGTGTGACTTGGCCAATGATATGGGAAAATCGACCATGACGAAATGCACATCTTGGACCCTCACTGAGATGTGCAGCCTTTACTTGTCGGGTGCCAATCGTCTAGAAATCGATAATGAGGTTGCATTGAAGACATGGGCTACTAACAACGACGGATTAATGAACTATGTCAGCCATTGTGAAGCAGATACGTACTTCATCGCAGCTCTTGCCTTGAAGGTTCAAATGCTTCCTTTAACCAAAGTTCTTACTAACTTGGCTGGAAACTCTTGGGCAAGAACACTTACCGGTACTCGAGCCGAGCGCAACGAATACATTTTGTTACATGAGTTTCATCGCAATAAGTATATTTGCCCCGACAAAGCTGTTTTTAAGGGTAAGCAGCAGGTCGAGGAAGATAATGCTGATGAAGAAAGTGGAGATGTGAAGAAGAAGGATAAGTATAAGGGAGGTCTAGTCTTCGAGCCAGAGAAAGGTTTATACGACAAATTTGTCCTTGTCATGGATTTCAATTCCTTGTACCCCAGTATTATCCAGGAATTCAACATCTGCTTCACTACAGTTGATAGGTTGAATTTGGTATGTCCTTGCTCTTCCTGCGGACAGTAATATTGTACTAACGTGTATAGTCTGATGACGAGGATCGAGTTCCAGAGGTTCCAACAGATCAGGAACAAGGTATCTTGCCTAAGCTTATTGCCACACTTGTCAGTCGACGTCGACAAGTCAAGAGCCTTATGAAAGACAAACATGCGACCTCGGAGCAGTTGGCGACTTGGGATATCAAGCAATTGGCATTGAAGCTTACTGCGAACTCTATGTACGGTTGTTTGGGATACACCAAATCTAGATTTTATGCTCGACCACTTGCGGTTCTCACGACATACAAAGGTCGTGAGATTCTTCGAAGTACCAAAGATCTGGCCGAGAGCAAATCCTTACAAGTCATCTATGGTGATACCGATTCCGTCATGATTAATGCCAACGTCGATAATATTCAAGATGCCCTTGCAGTTGGAAATGACTTCAAAAAGTCCGTTAACGATCGTTACAAGTTACTGGAGATTGATATCGACAATGTGTTTAGACGCATTTTACTTCAAGCAAAGAAGAAATATGCCGCCATCAATCTTGTACAGGTTGATGGAAAATTCGTTGACAAGATGGAAGTCAAAGGTCTGGATATGAAGCGTCGTGAATACTGTAATTTGTCAAAGGAGGTTTCCTCTCAACTGTTGAACGAAATTCTGTCCGGTGATGATGCAGAGGCTGTTATCACTCGGATTCACGATTATCTTCGTGAAATTTCAACAAAAATGAGAGAAGGGAATGTTCCCGTCCAGAAGTATATAATCTACACGAAACTCGGAAAAGCGCCTAAGGATTATCCCAATGCTGATAACATGCCGCAAGTTCAGGTCGCTTTGCGGGAATTGGCCAAGGGAAAACAAGTTCGAAAAGACGATGTCATAGCGTACATTGTGACAGGAGAAGGGAAAACATCTGAGAATGCTGCTAAACGGTCATTTACACCTCAAGACGTGATGAAGCGTGACTCAGATCTCAAGCCAGATGTTGAATGGTATCTCTACAAACAGATTTTTCCACCCGTCGAGCGGTTGTGCGCAAACATTTCTGGTACAGATACAGTACGTCTGGCTGACTGTCTCGGACTTGATGCACGGAAATATAGTATCAACAACAACAGTTCATCGGGAAGCAATGAAGCAGAGATTCATCCGCTCGAAAGTCAAATCGATGACTCTGTACGCTTCAAAGATTCCAGTCGCCTCACCCTCCGCTGTCGATCATGCAAAGCTACTTTCGGATTCGAAGGACTCCTCAACAGTACAGAGAATTGCTCTCCCTCCGGTATCATCTGTCGCTGTGGCAACACTCTCTCAACTCTTTCCATCATGACACAACTTGAACATCAAATCCGCCAAGAAACATGTAAATATTATGAGGGTTGGCTTGTATGCGATGATCAAGCGTGCGGTAATCGCACCAGACAAATGAGCGTTTATGGACACAGATGTTTGGGGCCAAAGGGCTTGGCTCAAGGATGTCTGGGGAAAATGAGATACGAATACACGGAGAAAATGATGTATAATCAGCTGTTGTACTTTGCTAGTTTGTTTGATGTTGACAAGGCAAAGGGTAATGCGAGGGGTACAGAGAAAGGTAAGATCTCTATTCTTGTTCTACATGAGGTTTATGTGACAGAAATTAATATGATCATAGAAATTGTCTCAGCACTAGCAGAACATAATCGCGTCAGATTCGGCACGCTGAAAAGTGTAGTAGAGAAATATCTGGATAAATGTGGAAGGCAATGGGTTGCGATGGATAGTCTTTTTGGGAAACTGGGCTTCTCCGCCATGTGATCTGGTTGCATGTATGGCCAGATATAGGATAGGCTTTGTTGGTATAATTAATGAAGAAATGGGTGCATGAATGTATGGGAGTTGGGTATATTCTCATGGTTTGGTACAGGATAGATGGTACCCGAGGGATTGTTTGTAATAGGAACTTTTATAGTTGAACATAGCATTTTGTTGGTTTGTGTACGTACAGGACTCGGGGTGGTGCTGCTGCTACATGCGTGGACTGGTTTAGAGACTTCGATAAAATGGATCATACATCGCAGTCATACTCTCTACCATCCTACCATATTCGACCGGCTAGTTGATTATACACATTTTGCAATTGTCAAAAAATCGTCTAGTATCTCAAATCATTCCATTTTCCGCTAATCTTATTCGTTCTTCATTTTCCCCTCGTCCCAATCAGATGATTTCTTATTCAATCTTCATCATAATACAACGCCATATTTCCGCATGCCAAATATTGATTAGCCAGAATTATCGTAGCTAAGATATAAAAACACTTGATCCTAGTTTCAGGAATGAGT
Source organism: Sclerotinia nivalis (assembly GCA_029531795.1). Classification (NCBI taxonomy): domain Eukaryota; kingdom Fungi; phylum Ascomycota; class Leotiomycetes; order Helotiales; family Sclerotiniaceae; genus Sclerotinia; species Sclerotinia nivalis. The sequence continues at coordinate 2,113,701 of JAPEIS010000003.1, forward strand.
AGACATTAGGTGAGACTGTCGTTGTGGTTCGATAGGTGAAAGGCTGTGAGATGTGAGGTTTGTGTTGTGGTTGTGGTTGTGATTCAGGCTGAGGGCCGAGAGGAGGAAATGGAGATGGAGAGGGGGAGAAGGAGAAGGAGGGGAAAATCTGGTGAAGTGAGAGGTAATGATGAGAATTGATAGTGATGGTGATCATGATGATCTAACATCGACGGTAGAAAAAGATGTGCGCGAATGACAGTGTACACCAACCATACTTAGCTTGTTGTCATAGGTACAGAATCGTTTTTGTACGTAAGATTTTACTTGATTTTCTTCAGGTCCCTCTCTAACTACAGACTTATCTACTTTGCTACGCAGGTTCTTTATAATCTGATAAATACTTGTGGAATTATGTATATTATGGATCTTCTTTCCACCGCTTTTGAGGTATAGAAGAACGTGAGTTCCCCTCCCTTTCCCCACGTACACCAAAAAAAGATCTTTGTTGCATATTTTAAATTAACGACTATTGATCAAAAATTGATAGCTTAAACCGAACCATAATGAAAGGAAGTAAGAGCACTTTTGGGATTTCTACACCCTAAACTTCTGAGGTTTCAGCTCGGTAATTCGATAATTTCGAGGCATTTCGGGCTGGAGATCGGAGGATAGATGTCAAAGCATAGAATATGGTGTGATTATAAGGAGAGATCCTATTGTGCAAACCCTATCAAAAATTTCCATTTCCTTTCCTTTCCTTTCCTTTCCTTCTGGCCCCTATATTTAAATTCTCTGCATCTCGACATGAATAAGACATCGGTATATCAATCTAGAAATCTAGGTGGCAGAACATGTCTGGAAAGAATGATTATATATTCATATAATGAACTGTTCCCTAAAAGTGGTGCTTCATGCTGGGATTTCCTTTCTCGTGGCTGTTTGCGAAGAAAAGCTTGTGGGGGTTTATGGTGGTGGTGAGAGGATGGATATGAGGATGAGTTGTGAGTATTGGCAGTGAGTATAAGGTAAGAATTGGCGGTAAGAGCTCTAGGAGTAACGACAGCGTTCATATTACTACATTAATATCCTCTGCAAGATACTATATAGTAGATATCTATTCTGACAAAAGCAAAAACAAAACTTGAACAACAACAATCCCCGACTTGGTACGTACTTACCAGAACACTATCTTCTCGACAACATCAGGTGAGAAAATCAATGCCTATTGAGCGCATATGGAAAAGAAAGTTATGGAAGAGATTTAGCGGTTTTTATAGTTGTTGAAACTTCTGGATTCGTTTGGTTGTAGATTGTGTTACTGTGATGGTGTAGAAGTAGTACTAGCTATATATATAAGATGCATAGGGAGCTTTACGGAGATAAATTGGCATCGAAAGGATAGTTTGGTTATCACATGGCCATGGTCTGCTGCTCGAGGGAAAGAGAGATCAGAGACTATAGTGGCCATTTGAATTTAGGATCTACGGGAAGAGAGTTTAGGGTTAATAGGTTGGGATTTATGAGTAATAAGCTTTGTTGATTAATTGAGTGCTGACGAACGACAATAATCAAGGATGAGATGAGGAAAACGCTTATTGGCAGCGGGTATCCAGAGATTTCAGCATACATTCCTTTAACCTGTCCCTACTAAGATCTGAAGGGACCCTGAAAGATTTAACTTCGAGGTTCAAAAGTAGCTTTTAACTGCACGTCGATGTTCCTAACACCGTGTTGCATTTAATCTATCATGAATTTCTGTAGAAACACAGATGGAAAGAAACACGACATATTTATAGTACACTTTCATGACTTCCCGCTCATAGTCGCATACATTGAAGGATACTGGGGGACGGGGGAATGATGAGACTGTGGTGTATATAAAGACAGGCATGCGTTGGGAAAACTGTCCTTTACAAACGGAACTTTGACTGTCGCATGGAAGCTACAGGAACCTTGAGGAAATAGTGGGTTGAGTTCATTTAGAGGGCTGTAGAATGATTTTACTTGGATTTTAACCACTAGGGTCAAGTGAGGTTTCACTTCGGGGGAGGATTCAATATTATGTACTGACTGGAGAAAATGACGATAAATACACATTGCAACAGCATCAATCACTAAACTTATGCGTTACATGTTACTAATAACTGAGAACAAAGGGAACCAGACGATGAGAGATGCACATTGGTAGTATATGTGTGAAAATACTTCTCAATCCAAAATGAAAATAGTACACTAGATGCCCCAGAGACTCCTCCCATTTCTTGCAGAGTACATCATTTTCCAACATTACCCCTTTACCTGAAGATATTCCATAAAGCTATCCCATATGTAATAGAAACACTGGGAAGGACGTGACATTTATATTACAACTACTTGGCAGGTTGAAATGAGGGGTATGATACGATAAAGGACAGAACTTGGACGTCAAATATAAATTAAGGCGATTCTGTATCGAGATATTAGACATATTATGCCATACATCATCATTCCAACTTTGGGGACTCAATTTCTCATCCAGCGAATAACTCCCTCTGCTAGCTCTCCACACAGTCGTATAAGAGTGGATGTTAAGCAAACTTCATTAATGTCCCAAAAATCATCAATACGGATCAACCACTTACCGCCCCTTCCATGGTCGTAAAGATCAGCTTCGGAATTTTATGCATTCATACACATTTAAAAGTATACAGATGTCATGAGTGACAATTTATTGTCAAACAACCAACCACTCGTTGTCATTAGAAAAAAGTGATTATTTTCTTTCTATATGACAAGTAATGCTAAGAAGATAATGAGAAGTATGACAACAGTTAGTCGATCATAATAACAGCAAATCCCCACCCAACACCACAAATTCAAAGAGGAAGCCCATTTCCATTATCTCGCCCATAGACAAAAACTTTCCGAGACTAGAGGCGGGATATTGCGATATTCCACCATTCCTACAAAATCTTAACTCGAAGGTCGACCATACAGTAAGGTAGATATATAGAAGAAAGAAATATAATCAAAAATCATGCTATTTTATACTAGAGAATTTAGGATCTCGCGAATTCGCACTCCATGGTTCTGAGCGGATAGGTTCTATGATAATCTCATCCCTTCGCATCCCATCCACCTCTTATATACGGTATGAAAGTTAAATGAGTCAGGGAGGTATATAAGAGATACATGGAACAATTATTACAGCTAAACCCATACAAGTGCCTTGCGCAAAAGATAGGCGGTGAGTGGTGTGGTATAGAGAATGAGAAGAAAGTTATTTTTCAGGAATGGATGTTTGTAGAAAGCTGTGAGGGATAGGAAAATCATGAGTTATGAGTAATGATCTACAAGATATTATCATTGTATACCTCTCATTGAACTTAGATTCTTGATTATGAGACGGTAGTAATGAAATTCGACGACAACAGTACAGTATATGGATGACCATGTCTACTTGATGAAGTTGCAGGCCGGGCATATAAGTTGGAGACAAGACGTTCGGGGTGAGCACTTGCACTTCCCGAGTTTCCACTTCAACCACCTGCGCCAGGTCGACCTGGTCCTGACGAATTCAGTACGAGGAGAAATAGCTCGTGATTAGAGATTGGATCCGCATATGAAGTCAACTGATGCGGGAGCAAGGGAAAATTGCGCGTGACAAACTCAAACCGTCAGAATGAAGAGTAGTAGGAAAGTGGTAAGAGATAAGAAGATAGTTTCAAGATTTCAGAAGAATACCATTGCTCCATCCCTACTATGCTATATTAAAGTATTAACCCCATGTACCATCACCACTCAATAAAATATTCCCAAGTCCTAACACCATACCATCTAAGACTCCATGCCATGCATCAAAATCCTACGTCCAGCGTCAAATATTCACAGTCCGACTCCCCTAGATACACATCCCTTTGTCTTCCTCTTCAAACTATCTCCCCGACCTAGGTCCACTAGGTAAACCCGGTCTCCTTCCTGCCCCAGGTCCTCCACTAGGTAATCCCATTCCCCTCCTCGGCGGTTCATACCCACCACCACTAAACTCCGCCTCATTCGAAGCCCACGGACTCGTCGCCGCCATAAACGGTTTATCCCCACCATCCTGCGACGCAAATCTGTTCTCATATCCCGAATCATAACTCGCATCACCCGTTCCACCCGCATTAGTATTCAAAGCACTTCCTTTCGATCTCCCCATCTTCAACCTATCTCTCGCAGATAGACTACCTGTTGCACTAGCTCCTTGAGTCGCAAAAGGACTTTGGCTTCTGGCTGGAACCCCTGTTCCTCTCGCTGCGCGCAGACTCCCTGGAGGTGGCGATGGCGCATTTGTTCTTCCAGTTGCGCCGCCGAATAAACTATTTAAACCCTGTGAGCCGCCTGCTGCAGAAGGTGCTTGGCCATATGTAGAGCTGACAGGTTGACTGTAAACTGGCTGGATGACAGGAGAAGGATGCGGACCGCGTGGATCGGGGGGAAGCCACGCTGGCAGGTTTTGTTTCTTTTCTTGTAGATAATAGGTGCGCATTACACGACAGAGATAGGTGTCATCTTCTGTGTCGCCGTCGGCTTCGCCTTGGAATATGTTTTGTCGGATCGAGGTTACTTTGGAGGTAATGGAGTTGAAATAGGAGGAGTACATTGTGGCGTTGGTGGAGTGTTGTGAGTTGGATCAGTGGTTGTTGAGAATGTGTGTGTCGCAATTGAAGTTTGTTTGTATTCAATGATTCACCGCCGATCAATTCTGAAGATTTGTTATTATTATTTTGAAGGGATGGCCAGCCCTTGAATTTATGGTTGTTTGTAGGACGGTGTCGCAAATTAGTTGTGAAGTTATGAATTTATGGAGATTTAGTACTAAGGTTGAAACTTGTTACGCTCCAAGAGAGATCTGACCCCACCGATGAAAGAGCCACTGATGGAACTTATTGGGTGTTTAAAATTAGACAAGGAATTTATCACAACAAAATTTGTAAATAGAAAATTCAACCAGTTGATTTTTTGCCAGATACTGGTCCTTAACATTGGTTTGATATACCTAGGTAGTTAAAAGAAGCTGTCTATAATACTATAAATTAACAGCTATTTTTGAGGGCCCAAGAGCACCAACGCCTACCAAGAACGCCCAACCCCAGGTATAATGAAATTCCATACATCCCCAGATTAGAAAGCCAATTCTCGCTGTGGTCCTTCGAGCTCCTGCTCGTATTCGACTTCCATCTTTGGAATTCTCTTCTTTGGCTTGACTTTGGAAACTGGTGCTCTCTTCCTCTTTGCGCCGGTAACATTCTTCTTGGTCTTATCATCCTCGCTGCCATCGCTTTCACTGTCTTCGCTATCCTCTTCACCGGCGACTTCCTCATCACTTCCAAGCCAGTCCTCGATATCTTCCAAGTCCTCTTCATCTTCTCCCAAGTCACTAACATACTCCACATCACCAACACCCTCTTCATTTTCATATTCCCCTTCTTCTTCAAATTCATCTTCTTCGATACCTTCATCCAGATCCTCATCTCTTGTTCCTTCTCCTTGTCTCTCCAAGCCTTTCAGAACCTTCTTCCAGATAGATTCGCTGACGTTCAATGGTTGATCACCATAAGCACCACTCCTCAATCGCTCGATCAATTCTCTCTCAATTGCCCTCTCTACCTTCGCAGCCGCCATTGCCTTTCTCTCTCTGGTTTCTTCTCTTCTCCTAACCTTAGGCGCCAACTTTGGAACAAGTTTTTCACCCAATCTCTCTTCCTCCTTCGCCAATCTTCTCATACGAACGCCAACTTGTGTCAATCTTGTAAGTCTTTGTTTGCACTTGTGAATGAGAAAGTTAGGCCAGTATTTCAACTTGTCGTCGATTTGTTCCAATGCGTTGGCATAATTGGAAGATAGCTTTATGCGTTCCCATAATTTCGATGGCATGTGTGCTCTTTCGATCGTCTTCATGTAAAGGTAAAGGGTACCGGTTTGAGGATTTGCGCGAATGGTTGCATATCTAGAATTCGCAAGGGGGCATGATTGTCGATTACAGAGACCAGTTACATTGTATTCATTGCGACAGAAAGTTTGATCCTTCGTAGTCCTGGACATCATTAGTAGATGAAAATCGCCATGTATATAATCAATCAACCTACTTGAGTTTGAATGAGCAGAATTGATGGTTAATAACCTGCCAGACAATTTCGTCTGACGACATATTGATTGAGGTATTTGAGACGTTGAGGTTGTTTTGTGTTTTTGAAGCTTGAAGTCTCTTCTTCACAACAGAGATATTTTCCATCAACTTTTTTTCGGGGCGAGACGAATTCTGCCAGTGAGGGCGGTGTACAAGTCGTAGCTTTTTATGCCCGCTCTCATTGGTCCATGCACCGGCGCCTGCTTTACCGATTGAGCAGATGAGAACTTGCCAAAAAATTCATTTGCTAAATTTACAAGCTCACCGGTAGCGAACAGGAGAGCTCACCGGGAGTACTACGTAGGTGTTCAGCATAAAGTCAAATTCAGAAGCCTCCCTAAGAGATTTTGTCTCGCAAGTTTCCCCCACCCGTTTATTACTTCTTCTTTAAATAAACTCCATACTCCACCATTCCAAGACTTAAACTTACTCTCTTCTACTTGTTTCAACAAACGTGCCGCCACCATCTACCACTAACTGCCTTCTAATTCACACCAACATTCTCCCTCACGTCTTCGTCACAAACAGAAAAATGACTTCAACATATCCAACCTACATCTACAAAATCCTTCCTTCCGATGCGGAGCCATCTTCACCTCTTCCAGAAGCCCTCCCAGTCTCTGACCTTGATAAGAGAGATGGGTTTGTTCACTGCTCTACGTCGAAACAACTCTTAGGGACTTTAAATGCATTCTTCTCGTATGTACACTTCCTTTCATTTTTGAGCATTACCTATCATCTTTCCGATAGTCTCCACTTGTTCCGTCCACTAACACTTTCCAGTCACGAATCCCACGTCTATATTCTCCGCATCAAGTATGAGAAAGTAGCTCCCTACATCAAATGGGAGAATGCAGTGGGGAAGCAACCAGAGGAAGTAGGTGGATGCTGGGATACGGAGGGGAAAGCCGGGTTTTTCCCTCATATCTACAATGGATTGAAAGTTGGAAAAGAGGAGGTTGATGACGTGGGAGAATGGAAGAGAGGTAATGAAGGGTGGTCTGGTGAAGGTTGGTGTTGGGGCGAGGTGGATTGTCCTGTTTAGTCACGGGATTGGGAAGGCTAGAAGATGAAAAGATGATGGATGAGAGATGAGAGATTGATAGAGCCTAGAGAGGTGGTACATCCACCGACTGCGAATCACATTTTAGATAGAGTTCCTTTGGGAAGAAATGATGCAAGCTTCGGTATCCAAAATGATCTGAATAATCAAGCATTGGCGATACTGATGTCTTTGGCAATAGTGGACGAAATACAGGTTATATCTAGCATTTCGAAGCTACTAATTTATTTTTATACTTGAATTCAGTCACACTTCTTTTCGAAACATTGTTTAATCCCACAATCGATGGTTTCCCAGCCCAATGCATTTTCATTTTCATGAAGGCAAAATCACGTACCAGAGTCAACGACCTTCACGTGAAGTATCCAGTCAATGAATGATTGGTGCAATTGTTGACAACAAGCTTGTTTTTAGCGTGTGTCTCGTCCGAGATATACTTCTTAATCTTTTGGGGCATTATGAATGATGTTATACTAGGCCTCGTCACTTCCCGATTCAATTCTATGAAAAAGAAGAAGTCGGCAGGCACAACCAATGCCCGTGCCATATACATATACGAGGTTTTCAGGTAAACCATTCCTCAAAAGAAAATCAAGTTTTATCTTCCATCTCTAGTTATTCATATCCGAACCCGGCATCTGTATCAGTCCAACCGAGATTGGGGGAATATGTTATTGGCACACCGATTATTCCTCAGAAGCATCCTCGCCAACTCATGCCGAGATGATGCATACTCCAAAGACGCCTCCCACAAACAGTCCGCTGGATGAAGATGAGCTTTCCGATACACCAACCCTATCTCTGACCTTTACCAATATCAAAATGATTGATACTCCAAGAAGGGTTTCCATAAATAATCTGCTAAATAAAGATAACCTTTCCAAAACCCCAACCTTATCTCTGGGCTCTGTCAATACCAAAATGGTTGATACTCCAAGGAGGGTTTCCATAAACAATCTGCTAAACGAAGATAACCTTTCCGAAACTCCAGCTTCATCTCTGACCTCTATCAATACCAAAATAATTGATATTTCAAGAAAGGTTTCCATAAATAGTCTGCTAAACGAAGATGAGCCTCCTGATACACCAACCTCATCTTCGGCACCTATCGATGGTGTGCAAGAGAGACGTTTTTCATGTCCGCATTGCACAAAGACTTTTGACAAAAACCGCAGTCTGAAGTACGTTTTTCATGTTTCCTCCATTACCTCAGCAAGCCCAAAAATTTTCTCTCCAAACCTGTAATCTCATTGCTTGATTTGTTATGAATCATCCCATTGAGCTTTGAAGAGTACAAATGAGTGTTCTAATTTCGCGTTGTTTTCGTGAATTCGTACACCCACTGTTGATCCGCTAAGAACCTATTCTCCTTTTCATGATAGGCAACATGTACTCTGCCACACCAGACCGTTCAGATGCCCTCATTGTACTCTAGCTTTCAGCTCTCTCCGCGGTCTGCGAAATCACCAAAATGAAATTCACGTACGCTACGGCTTTAGACCATACCAATGCCCTCATTGTCCTAGTGCTTTCAGTGATCGCATCAATTTGCATAAACACGAAATTGCGGTTCATGATGTACAGTTCTTTCACCGTCAGAAAAGAGGGTGTCGTCACCACAGAGACAGCCCAATGGGAATGGCGTTTTCAACTCTCTCTAATTGTAGGGCCCATATGAGGACTTTGCATAACTTTAGTGATACTGAGGTCTTGAGCTACCACGGTTAGACCAGAAGCCCCAATAGCCTGGAAGGAAATTCGACAATGGAGGGCGCTTGATATTTGAAATTATCTGGAACATTGATAATTGGGACGTCTCTTGTATATCTGATGGGTATCATTATTCTTGAAGGGTAGAAGGCTATGATATGGAGAGGAACCTGCTAGTCCCAATCGGAAGTAATCTCTTTACTGTACTACCGAAGAATTATAAGTTATAACTTTAAGACGCTTCTACTTCTCTCTCAACATATCAAAATTCAAATCCTCTATATTCCAGAGTTGGGTTTGCGAAGCTATATATTGATTTCCATCAGAAGTGTGGTTGCCAGAATGTTGACCGTCGGTTGTCTGATTACCAATAACCTACCGGATATCTTTCCGTTTAGGTCATCTCCACTCTTGAAGGATTTCCCACAACTCGATACCATTGCTCGGTTGCGTGACGAGCGTGAATGCATGAGAAATCATGGAAATGTTAATGGCCATAGCGTTTGGTCAGCCAATGTGCGTGTAGTCTCACGTGTGGCATTAAAATATCATCACTAACCTACGTTGTTCCTTTTCTTTCACTTGCACTTGGATTGATCCCCCTTTTGTGTTAATACTCTTTTGCCACTAATCTTTGATATCTGCAACGAAAATCATGGCTTCAAATGAAAGGACCAATGATCCAATCATGACAGGGAAGTCGAATGACCCCACATCTCAAGATAACGATAGTTCTACAGGGAATTTGCCCTTAGTTGATGATAATGATGATAGTGTAAGTTAAGTACTCGAAGTCGAGTGCGTATATGTGCTGATATTGGTAGGCTGATACGGATTCTGCTATTGGTGGATTGAGTAACTCGTATGTCTTCGTTTCGTAATTGGAGTTTGGAGGTTGAGGTTGATAGTTTCATGATCATTTTGCTAAGGAATTAGATCATCTGCTCAATCGTTGAATTCGAGTCTTTATGGTCATGTGGAGGAGAATGGGAGGACTTATCATAGGTTTAAAGAGGGGAGTAAGTGTGTTTGTTGTCATGATTTCGTTGCATATATCCATTCATGGGAAAGCATAGTTCTAACAAATCGTCCTTTAGAGTATCCATTGCCAAATGATGAGGTTAGTTGTTTCTTTACATGTGCCCGAGCTATAACTAATAGTGTGATTAGACGGAACAAGAGCGTTTACGTACGTAGAGTATATCTATCTTAGACATATATCATATCTGATTAATCTAATAGAGATCCAACATACTTTATTCGATGTGACTTTAAGGGGAAAATTATACCTAGCACCAATTGGAGAAAATCCGGAACATGTTCTTGATATTGCTACAGGTAGTTACAACTACAAAGAGCATGAGAACTTTACTAACAAATACTAGGCACTGGTGTTTGGGCAATCGAATTCGGTATGAATCGATGACCTTATGAACCCACCGCCTCATGATTCATGCTAATAATCTCGAAAAGCGGAACAACATCCCAAATCTAACGTTATTGGAACCGATCTAAGCCCCATTCAACCACTATAGTACGTCCTCCATGATAACCCATCACTCATCAAATATTAACCATCACACCACTCACCTCACAGCGTCCCCTCAAACCTCCGTTTCGAAATCGACGACGCAGAAGACGAATGGATATTCCCGCACTCCTTCAACTTCATCCACGGCCGCGCCCTAATCACCTGTTTCACCGACCCCTCCCTCCTTATCCGGTCCGCGTTCAACTCTCTCGCTCCAGGCGGCTACCTCGAACTCCAAGACCTCTGTTTCCCACCCCAATACATCGGGCCTCCACCCACGCACACCGCATTCTACAAATGGAGTATCCTATGCACCGAAGGCGCAGCGGCCTCCGGGCGCCCTTGGGACAATTCCCTCAATTATAAACGCTGGATGCAAGAGATGGGATTCGAAGAAGTGGTTGAGGAGAAATTTCCCTGGCCTGTTAATACGTGGGCTAAAGGGGCGTATTTTAAGGAGATTGGGGGGTATGTTTTGAGGGATTTGGCGAATGGGTTGGAGGGGCTTAGTTTGAAGGTTTTGGGGAGGTTGGGGTGGAAGGCGGAGGAGGTGAGGTTGCTGGTTGAGGAGGTTAGGAGGGATTTGTATAATACGGATATTCATGCGTATTTGAGGGTGTGAGTTATTTTGTTGTTTTTTCTTTTGCGAGGGGGAGTGGGTAAGGGAGATTTGAGAAGATTTGCTAATTTGGATTAGAAATGTGGTGTATGGAAGGAAACCTGGTGGGAAGCCGAAGGAAAGTACTTCTATGTCCTGAGCCGGGACAGAATTTGATTTACTCGTGTAATGCTACTAGATTTCTGTTTATATATTCACACACCCTAGTACTGGTAGACCAGTCTGATAAATACCAAAAAGACCGAAAACCAATACATTGATTTCAGCAACCAACAATAAATACCATTATCATTATCCGTATTTTAGCTAAGAACATACGATATGAACTTGAACATACATATAACATACATACACACAGCCCAATTAAGACATAACCTAAACCCAAAATTAGAACTACAACGACACTATATATTATTTCACGAAAAGCGCTACAACTCCAGAGATTATAAGATTACATTACTCACTCTCCAACTTTCCCCCTCTCTTCTTCCCCCCTCCTTCTTCTTCATCATCATCATCATCCTCTCCTTTATCATAAAATACAAACATTTCTATTTCGATTCCGAGTAAGAGTGAGTTGAATTCCCGGCTTCGTAGTCATAGTCATAGTTATAGTCGTGACTATAATTTAATATGCACTTGTATATTATATATCACTTATATATTACTTATATAACAGTCACAAATCACACAAATCAGATTTCATATCACATATCACATCAGATCACTTCACATTTCATATCAAATCAAATAAATACTGCACACATAAATAAACACATAAATATAAAAGTTGACATTCTTTTTCATTTTCTCATTGCCATTTACGCTTCCTCCTCTCTCCTCTCCACTGTCCTCTCACACACTCCCCTCTACCGACCTCTACCCTCCTCTGCTCCCTATCTCTCACACAGCACACACATCACACAAACTCATAATTTCTTCCTCTCTTCATACGTATACGTGTACTTCATCTCCTTAATCGCATATCGAATCATTCATTACTCAGTCGACTCGAATTCTCCTATCTCGCAACTACCTTTTGCACAAATTTCCCTCTCCACCATCAAACCTCACCCTATCTCATCTCCCCTCCATCCCCATCCATCCATGCAGCTCTCACTCCTCGCAAAGGCAAAGCATCCGGTCCAATCCATAAAGCAGAACCCAACCTCAGAGCCAACCAAAAGAAAGTAAAAGAAAATTAGGATCTGAAACACAGAGAAGAAATGTTTGTTGCCTTTGCATGCAAAAGGAAAGGAAGCACTACTCAAACTAAAAATCTTACAAAAGCAGCAAATAAGCAGGGAAATAAAATCAATAATTACGCTCCCACTTCCCCAAGCTCCATCCATAAACCCACTCGCTTCCCTTGTCAAAATACCAAAATGAAAACGACCTATAAAACAGAAATAGTGTTAAGTCTGTCATAATGACAAAGTTTTATCTACTTCTAACCCGAATCCCCGCGAGAAGATACACAATTTTGCTGAAATAGAATAAGAGCCACCCGGGCGGAAAGTTATACAAGGAAAGGAAAGACCGTTTCAGGCGTTAGAAATCAGAGGTAAAACCCGATTGATGTAAATGTTGATGAGTAGAAGGATCAAAAGATGGTACTCTTCACTCTCGAATGTGATCGGCCTTTGCCTGAAGTTCCGGAAGCTTTCCTCATCAAATGTTCTTCCCGCTTTAGAACCATCTCGCACCAGCCACCTTTACCACCTGCACGTTCCTTTCCTACACAAGGATCGAGGACGGACATCCATGCTTCTTTATCAGCTGGTGAGTCGGCATAGAAATCAATAACTTCACCATTATTGAATCGAATTCGGAAACCTTCTTCAACAAACATGTAGCCTTCTTCATCTTCAGCAAAACCAGACTTGCGACGTTTACCGGATTTCGCGGTAGTTTCTTTCTGTGTGAGTGCTCTACGATCATCAATCAATCTATTGGCATTTGCAAGATTAATTGTGACACGGGGTTGTCGGGTCGACTCGTGATAAGCTGTAAGTTTACTTCCTGCTAGTCTAAAGAAACGACGACGCCAGAACTAGAAATATGTCAGTAAAGAATAGAGTATATTAGTATGGAAATAACTTACAGGACAGTCACCACCTTGTTGACTCAGATGACCTTCAAATTGTCTAGCAACCTCAAGTTCGGCTTCCTTCATCTCGCGGATGCAAGCATTCATACTCTTAGGCATGTCTTCATCACTAGCTCCTTTTGGCTTTGGTACAAAAAGAAGTTGTAATTGTAACTTTCCAACAGTATAAGGAGCGCGCTTTCGAACTGGTGGAGGAACGCTACGTTTGCTCATAACACTCGATGATTGGTTTGTCTCTTCAGTAGCCCATTCGTTGAAAGCGGCCACATCAACATTATAAGGTCTTCCGAAGCAACGACTCTCATGATCCTTTAGACAAACATACGACCTACCAAAGCTGCCATCTGCAGCAGCGAGCGGTGAAAGAAGCTCCCATGCAGTTGGTTGTGACGAATTCTTCAATGCTTGAGCATCTTGTTGTTTTTGTTGTGCAATGCGTTGTTCTTCTTCCTTTTGTCTCATCTCAAGCTCCTTCCTCTTTTTGGGTGAGGCGAATACTCGACTGAAGGTTGAAGGTTTCGATGGCTTGGTTGCTTTAACTGGAGAAGTTTGTACACGCTTCGGCGGTGCTGGCTTCTCAAGTTTGGCATTCAATGTCAGTTGAAACTCAAGCTCATTTGGTACAACAAGTTCAAATTCTTGTCCGATAGGCGCGTTTTTTCCCAATTCCAACCATGCTGTGGTAACACAGTGTACGCCATTATCTAAGGTTAGACTAAACCATGAACGTTCATCTGTTCTAATGTTAGCAAAGTAAGGACGGAAATCTGGGAGAAACATACTCTTGGGTAATGGTAAATCTAAGTCCTTTACTCCAATGACTTTCACGAACAATCTTCCACGTTCACTGTTTTCATCCGACACAGGTTCAGCAACTTGACCTTCTGTTAATATGCCCAATCCAGTGGCGGCATTACTTTCATGACCAGGCATCGGAGGAACTGCACCAGTGGGAGGCTTTTTGCGTGGACTGGAAGGGCGAGCGTTGCTTTTACGAGAACCATTCCATGGCTCAACAACCCATGATTGTGGACGATTATCTGCTTTTGTAGGCGAGTTTCCGACTGATTTGGCAACTCGAGTCTCTCTTTCATCGCTGCTAGCAACTACTACTTTGGTGTTCTGTCTCATCAAATATCCTCGCTGTGGGAGACTTTTGTTAGCATAATCACTCATTTCTGCAGAATTATTCGGTTCGGACGCTTGTCCTGCTCTACCAGTAAAGAAAGTCGAATGTGTAGAAGATAAATCAAATGCTACCTTTGAGGATTCGATTACTCGGTCGAAATCTGACTCCAGATTGAGTCCAAGATCACCGCCGATATCGAGCGTAAGACTTCGGTTTTTGAAGCTTGTATTTCGTTTCAAAGTTTCCTTTTCCGTATCATCGTCATCATCATCCTCGTCATCTTGCTCCCCATTTAATGAAGGGCGACTGCGGTGTCGTTGAGGAATTGGAGGTACAACAGGACCAGCACCACTAACTTGACGTCGAGCTTCACGCATGGCTGCAAGGTCGGATGGTGTTACAGATGGTCTTGTCTTGAGCTTTGACCCACTGCGAGCCTTGATAGTAGCCATTGTTTCGGGAATGCCAGGAGAATCTGAAGGTGGAGGTGGCGTAGGAGATATCTTGGGAGGGTCAACGAATGGGTGCTGGAATGGTTGATCAATCGATGATCTAAATGGTCGATCCATTGACGCCCTGAAAGGGTGATCAATTGGTTCATCCACCGGATGACGTATCACGGATTCTGAATCAGATATCTCGTCATCATCATCTTCTTGTGGTCCCCATTCCGATCCATCGTATTCTGGACGCGAAATCATCTTCTTGAGCGGCGGCGCTTCATGTTCCTCTTGAGGGTCGGGGGCATTCTGCTGGGGCTCTGGGGTATCTTCCTCAGTTTCTTCCTCAGTTTCCTCCTCACTCTCCTCGGGCTCATTGATGGGTGCTTGATCTGCTACCTCATCGTCGGCCTCTTGTGTTTCGGATCCATGGAGAGATTCATGTGCCTCTGACATCACAGAGACCTTTCTCTCCCCCTTTTCCTCTTGAGGTGGAGGAGATGGTGTCATATAAGATCTCAAACTAAGACCAAAGTCTGTGTTGTCGGTAAGAAGTCCTGAAAACTCAGGTAGAGATATTCTTCGATTCTCCTTCATAGGGTCCATCGAAATGCTCGAAGGACTAATGTTTCTTGGGGTTGGCGGACCGTCGTCTTCTGGAACGCTATTCGATTGGAATTGTGGGCTTTCATGAAGTGGCATTTCAGAAGGTGTTTCATCCGAATAATGGCTTTCCATTTCATCATCCTCTATTGTTCCAACTTCACTTTCAGTTTGATGACTCTCCATTCCCGATTCAGTACGTTGGTACATGTCAGGAATAGAATACATATCAACCTCTTCATCGTCATCGTCATCGTCATCTTCGGATTCCGATTTAATCAGAACACTGTTTTGGTCGTCCACATCCTCCTCGTCTGCAGATTCAACAAATGAATCCTCTGTGGATGGAATAGGAGTGTCAGGATCAAGATCGGCCAATTGAGCGGTACTTGGACGTTCTGAACTTGAGCCAGGCAGAGGCGCATCCAGATTGTAATCCGACTCTCGCGTAAACGGTTCTTGTCCATTGACTTTTCTCAAGATTGATTCCCGTGAGATGCGAGGTGGTAATTGATACGAATCCAATCCTGGGAGATCATCCATGGCATCTTCGTCGTCATGATCTTCATGGTCTTCTTTATCTTCCTTATCCTCATGAATCTTGATTGGCTGAGCCTCCCGTTCGGGTGTCTGACTCTTACGTGCTCCTGCCCGACGCATACGACGTTCTCGTTGTTCGTCTCTCTCGGCAGATTTTGGTCTGCCTTCAGAGGACTTTGGCCTATCATCGTCCTGGATCATCATCAGATGTAACCTCTCCTCCAAAGTCATCTTGTTTCCGTTCATTCCTTGAAGATCTGCTTTGCTAATAGAGGCTGGAGGAGGTGGTGTAGGGAGATTTCTGGGCGAGTTTGTCGCTGCACGCTCAATGCCGGAAGATGCCGAACCCCTTCGATCATTACCAGCCATACCAGGTAGGGGTGGCAGTGGTCTATGTTCACCGTTAGAGGTTATGGAATCATTGCGTGTGGCATTAGGACGTCCAGAGGAAGAAGAAGGACGGGCATCAGGCATAGGGCTACCCTCTGGACCATCGAATGGGTCATCATAGTACCCAGAGACTTGGCCATAGGTATTTCCAGGGCTAGAATGTCTCCAGTCATCCGGTCCGACTACTGGTGTCTTTTCTATATCCTCAAGAGAAGCATCAAAGCTATCATCTTGTTCAAGACCATCGCCATGGTAGTAAAGGTCTTCTTCATCCTCCTCCTCGGAATCGTAACTATTTTCCCGAGAGCCTGTTCCGATAGATGATATATCCGGTGTAGCCAATTCGTACTCGTTGATTTGCGGAGGAGCTACATCGAAAGTAACACTCTTGGCATGTCTGTGCAAACTCCGTCCAGGGGGCAGCTTTCGCTCGTCACCTGAATCTTCCTCGCCAAAGGCATTGTGTTCCGGATCGTAAAGTGCCTTTCCAGCAAATCGACTGGTTGCCATGGATGATTTCGTAGGTGAGATTTGGTCTTTGCTGGGCGATCTCGAACCGTTTGTTGCCGCTGTTTTCAGGGGCTCTCTAGCAGCAGGGCTCAGTGGCGGTGGACTGGCTAACGAGAGACTGCTTTTACTATCTGTCTTCGCGTGGACATATGGTCGATTTTTCTCAGATCTAAACCCTTCCAGACCTTTTCCTCCATAAGCATTGCCTTGTATATTCTTTGCTAATGGTCTCTCAATGACTGGTATTGACATCGGATCGTATTCGAGTTTTTGCTCCCTTGCGTACATAGTGCTGTTCTTCACACGCGACGCGCGTTGTAATCGTTCGATTGATGATTTTCTTGTCGGTGATATTGAAGAATCCTTGTGTAGATTTTCCGTACTGATTCGATTTGGCGTACCTGGATCACGGTTCTGCCAGAAGAGATGTGGCGATGAGCCTTCAGCGGAAGTGAACGGGGATGACTGGAATGGAGACGAATCCCCACTGAAAGACATCTTCTACGTCGTCAGAATTAGCTTTTAATTCTCCGAAAGATATGCTGAGAATAGACAGAATGAATTCTTACCTTCGCGGCCTGATTATAACTTGGAGAATTTCGTCTTTGAGCTGTTGGGCCTAGTTCGGAAAGGGGTCGCGGTGTGGGATTTTTGGGTAGTGAACCAGAAAAACTGGCACCTTTTTGAATCCTCAATGGAGGAACCTAAATCATATGTATTAGATATCATGTTTACTCGCAACAATAATCCTTTCGACGCGCTCTATAATTAAAATCAGTTATCAATTTGTGCGCTTACCGGTTGTGAAGATGAAGACATCTCTTAGGCTTCATCAACTACCACCCCAAGATCCCCAAGTTCGGTCCTGTGGAGCAGGATAATCACCTTGCAGTAGCCAGATGTAGATTTGTGGAATGTGGGATTTTGGACAAATGATAATGTTGATAGAAATCAATCTGTAACAATCAGACGCGAGGAATGCGCGAAGTAAGGTAAATAGTCAAAAAGAACGAATGTTGTTGAATAAAAAGAGATACGAATCCTTTTCCTTATTAAACTCCCTCCCCCGAATATTATTTGTTGTAGTGTGGATTAAAAAGGAGTTCCAAAGGAGTTTCAATAATAAAGGAGAAAATGGTCGTCGTGGATGACTTGGGAGGGTAAGTTTTTTGAGGAAGAGATAATTTGCAAGATAGCAAAGAATAACTAACTACTCTACTCGAGTAGAAGAAGGAGAGAAAAGTAATTGGATGTTATTTTGAGGAGTTGGAAGGGGGTGTATCAACAAAAGTTGCTCTGTACCGACTAATCGATTAATAACTTAACAAACACTTTTAGAATTTAATGAGAAGAGAGACTTTTGAATGGGGGCTGACTTGGTCGGCCGTAATAGTAATAATAAACAAGAAGAATTATGCTGTATGGGTGACTTTTTTGGGTGGATTATTACACGTCGCTCTAGCAACCGTGCTCCCTTTCTCAATGTAAGATTATGGTTGATTATGGTAGATGAATTATAATCCTAGTGAAGTTTCACGCCCCGCACTTGGAAATCTTAGGAATCAACAGAAATGAAAGATAATTGGTTCATTAACTCTTCAATTGAATACCTAAACAAGTCCAAATTTGGGATCTTTGAGACTTTTCGACTATTTTGGGTAAACTTGGACATTCGAGTACGACCCATTTACAGTTATGAAAAAAAAAAAAAAAAAAAAGGGCAAATTATACAATATGATTTGTATCTTTATTGTTTGTGTAGTGTAGCATCGAATTATATCGAAGAATATCGAATATATCGAGTATATGAAAGTACTTTAGGTTGTCCAATGAACCATCGATCTATCGTCTGAAAAAAGAAAGATGGTATTCACGATATCTTATCTCACAATTGGCTGCTTATCGTGCATGTAAACAAAAGGGAATTGTTTGGTGGAATCGTGGTGGAATCGTGGTAACCATTTACTTTCCGCACTGCTTCTCCACTGTCACGGTTAGCTAATGTATCATTCATGTATGTACGTACTCTGTAAGTATATGATGCAAGTATGAAATTTCATGCATACGACTCTCTTATAGGTTGTTTTTGCTGTCGTATATCTCACCTACATATCGTTCGCATCAAGTAATAGCCAATTATTGATATTCAATATCTTTTCCTGTCTTTTCTCGTATCCATAGCAAAACAAACAGTAACGAAAGTTGGAAGCTGGAGAATTAAATACAACCTCGATACATAATTTTCCGAAGCTATATCCATGAATAAACAACTAGAATAGCGTGAATAGCTCCATTTTCAAACCAAAATCTACCCCTCATCCCTCATCCCAACTCAGCTGATGAATGTCAGCTTTCTGTCGCCTAGGAACTTCCCTGCCTTCTTCAATTAACCAAATCCCAATGGTTACCTTCCAATGCTTACCTTCCAATGCTTACCGAGATCGATTTTCCAAATAATAATAGTAATAATATAACAACAACAACAAAAGGAGATTCCCCGCTGTTTGTTGACTCTGCACAGATTTAGGAACGAACTTTATCTTGCGCTCTGGGACTGTTGGATGTTTCATCGAAAAAATCAGAACATCTGCTGCATGTCGTAGCGGCTACAAAGGGGCATATTAATATCTTCCTGCGGTCAAGAATCCGGCAGCCATTTTGGTATGGAATATCCGCAAACAGTCCGTAAGTATGGTTCGGTCTCCAGATAATATCCAATTTAGGGTGGAGCTCCCAGCAACCATTGTTATATATCTTGCATATAAGGACCACATATCCCAAACCAGCTCCCAGACTATATGAATCATGACTTTCATTATCGGGGAATCGGATGCGTTAATGTCGAATGAATCGAGTGTCGGAACGCAATACTCGTTCCTTTTTCAATCTTCAATTTTCCCTTCATAACTTTCTTGAGTCTAGGAGAAGGGTCCGTTGCAGAAATACCAGCCGATGTACCGCCTCATCTGCGTGGTTGATCAATATTTCAGATACAACATTGATGATACCTTTTTGCTGCGATTCTAGACCTTGGTGACCAGACGCAGAGTCGGAAATTCCCAAATCTCTTCTCGTCCACAATCCATGGGACAACATCACAAGTACTGTAAAGGTTACCGTACTCATCATTCGGGAACCACGACTGCCATTCAAATCAACATTTCTCTCATGCAAAATCAAAAGCTCACAAATATCATAATAAAAATTCATGGACACGAGTATTGCACATCGAAAACCAACTTAAGCCATCAAAAATCTCGAAAAATAATGAAGCGGATTGACCCAACAAAAATAATAAATGAAATCTGCCCATCACAGCTCAGATATCTCTCTCTGCAATGAACCAGAGGCCCCAAGCATTTCCTGATATTGAGAAGTATCCATAATCTAGCCTCGGGCGATGGCTGTGATCCGATCCTTCAAATTGAAAAATAGGTTTTCCTCCAACCCCACTCTATGCTGGGCAATTTTCCTCGACAAACTCGTTTCGGTTTTGGGTTGAAAGCAAACTCTGGATCATTCGTGTCAATCACATTGGTTGCCTTGAATGTTCCGGGGTCGGTAAGTATGGATCGAAGATGATGTAAGAAATGGAAACTTCTGTCTGGTACACAACTTTCTAAAAACGGAGAGCTCGGGGAAGAGACGATCAACTCTTACCCGGTCGTCAGGGTGTCTTGTCATCAGAGCTCTATGGTACAGCATGGGAATGTATCTTGGATAACAACGGTGGGGGTAATGGGTGATCTGTACCAAGATTCATCTCGCCCATTTTTTGGGCGTTTAGAAGTGAGAGCTAGCTGATTTGGGACTAAGTCACTCACTATTTCTCGGGAAGGTTACATCTGAAAAGCAGGCATTAAAATCCTCCGATACCTTCCATTTTACTCATTCCACCCAAACCGTTCATCACTACATTAATAGATGCGTAACCCCACTCTCCTCAGATGAGCTTTGGTAAAGTATATCTGCTATCCCCAGTAGCAAAATCTGCCAGGGCTGGCAAAGGTCCAGATCTTCTCGAGCTACAAACTTGGTAAATAGTTGCTTGAACTGCCTGTATTCCTCTACCTCTTAGTCGGAAGTACTGGAGCTCAATTTATGAAATCACTTTGGAAAGCTTTGTTGGGAAAACATTCATTGTTAATAGAGTCATCGGTTTGTCTAGGTGAGAGGGTTATAAAGGAAGTTAAGCCGCTTTACAAATGAGAGTGTTAATGAGTCGTCAATCATGATCCCAGGGGGTTTCAATAAGTTGGTTTTCATTCTAACAGAGATCGATTCTTGCACTCATCTTTTACTCCCGATTTGTTTGAAATGTCGAAAATGGTTGGCATTTTAGAAAAAATGTTCATACAAATGTTCAAAGTCCTCGCAACTGGCATATTCCGGACCTGAAGCTCTGTTGGCAATACCGAAGATCTCTTGTGTCAAAGTTGACATAGGGACGGAGAAATCAGCCTTCAACAATCGCTATTTTTGTCAGAGATTCTCCAAGTCTTTATATATTCCTATCATTCCAATGCTCCTCCGAGGCTGAGGCGCTACGCGCGATCTTTTCTGGTTCGTAGATTCCCTCAAGAGGTGGGCAGGCGCCAACAGTCCAAATTGCGGAGCGATCCGACATTCCTGCTATAGAGATGATGTTGGTGGCCTAGAACTCAGCCCTTTCTCTTCTCTCTTAAGATTCGTAAACTTGCTCCATATTTTAGCCATGCTCATGACCTTCTTGTTATTCATCCTTCGGGCCTGGGACCTATTTTGTACTACATCGAAAAAAAAATGCCGATTTGCACGACTTTGTTCATTATTTCGCTTTGGGTGATACAAGTATTAGGCCTTAAACAGCTTCCAAAAAGGAGTAAGTCAACCATTAACTAATTTGGTGTTCATAATTAACATCAAGCAGCGGCTTCCATCTCATATAATGAAACATCGACGAGTTCAGACCGAGCAACCATAACATCTTCCGCTGTTAGCTTGGAATGCTGCTATCTTTCATCTTTCGAAGTTGGTCAAGTTCTGTGGTATTCCGAAAGTATCAATATTATTGTAGCAACAGTTTCTACTGTCGTGTACAAGTATGACAACACAGCTATTACAGAAACCCTGACTATCTCTACAAACTCTACAGCGCCATCAAGACCCATAACACGATCATCCATGAATGGCCTCCCTACAACAATTATTGGGACTGGTCTAGGAGTTTACCAAGCCGAGACAACATTCATTCACGGAACCGCTTTCACCGATCCATACGGAACAGTGTATGAATCGCCGACACCTATTTGGATCTACACAGATGTCATATATGCAACTGCGTTACCAAAGTTGAAGCAGAGTGCATATGCATGCCCTAATCCTAGTGATATCAAGAGCTCATCCGGCAACGAAATATCTCCTTACCCATCAGGATTCTTTATTGCCGACAATGACCCTGATTATGGCTGGAACTCACCCGGAGCTATTTCGACAACATTACCTACACAATTGCGTGATTGGATGGTTAGCTATGCAGCTGCGGACACAACAAATACCCTGACAAATCTCGGACAATGCGGGCTAGGTGCTAGACGAGGTGTACCTACCGCCTATGTTCCCTATAATGAAATCACGGCTACTATTACTACCACCTCCA
This sequence comes from Sclerotinia nivalis, assembly GCA_029531795.1. Lineage (NCBI taxonomy): Eukaryota > Fungi > Ascomycota > Leotiomycetes > Helotiales > Sclerotiniaceae > Sclerotinia > Sclerotinia nivalis. The sequence goes on from JAPEIS010000003.1 coordinate 2,136,117, forward strand.
CTATGTATGGAAATTTTGGTACCGGTGTCGTTTCAAGCCCAACAAGCGAAGTAACTAGAATCGCATCATCTACATCAGCTGCTACTACCCCAATCAAAACTACTACCTCTCGATCCACTCGCTCAACCACCAGAACCTCCGTCATTACAATTACCAAAATAGCCGATATTTCAAGAACATCTCAAACTTCGAGTATACAAACAATAGTTGCAACAGTAAAAGCAGCCCTCATAAACACAATCACGTCAGCAGCAGCCACAACAATTTCTTCTATTTCCCAAACCTCAAGTACTATTACCCAGACTTCTGACTATGTAATTGTGGGTTCCGAATTGATTACGCAAAATGAATCGGTGAGTGCGACAGGAACGGGAAGTGGTGTGAGTACGGCTATGGTAAAAGGAGGAAGTCTACCGAAAATTGTGGTGGTTATGGATTGGGCTAGTACGAGCACCTCAGGAGGAGTGGGAGGGAGTACGCAGACGGGAACTGGCACGGCACAAGCGTTGACGGATAGTACGGTTCCGAGCGTGGTGCAGAGTCCGAAAGACTCTGGTGGACCTATAGGGGGAAAAGCTGATATTGGGATATTGTGGGTTGGCAGTGTGGTTTTGGCAGGATTGGTCGGGGTTTGGGGTGTGTAGATGAGATGGGATGGGACGGTGTGGGAGAGATTGTATTTGGGAATTAAATTTAGAGGAGGTAATATTGTACATATATTTATTTATACTTGAATATGTTTTGAAAATAATAAATACCAGAAATGGTATTTTATACTTCGACTACCATCCTGTTTGCATAAGATCCAGTTCTGTGTTGTGTGTTGTGTGTTGTGATAATCTTGCATGTAAGGTGGGTCAAAAACTTATGATCTGCATCGTCATCATGGCATACATACACAAGATTGAAAAGGGGGAAATGAGATATGCAGATATACTTGATCACATTCCTCCCTTAATTCATAAGTTTTCTAGACCCCTCCAAATTATCATCTTCAAACCAGATATTGATGTCAGTCCGTGCTGACTAAGAATAAACTCACCAAATTTGAAGTTGCAGGCGCGTTTCACGAGGTCGCGTCCGCTTCATCTCTCGGACTTTTTTTAATTTATGCGACAGCTTTTAAGGTGATATGAATGATGCCTCCTCTAAAGTCATGGATTTTGTAAGTTTGCCCACACTCTTTCCGGTTGGAACTCGGCACATAGTGTATCTCACTCATATCTTGATCTATGCAGAAAGCAAGATTTCAAGAAAGTAGCATGTTTACTGACAAGTTCTTCCCATAATAGTGGCAACGTTTGATAGCGGGCACCTCGCTAGCGCCAGCTAGCAGCAAAGTTACATTGAACAATCCAGAGAAACGTTTAGCCAGGTTTAAGAGGGAGTATAATCGTCTTTTGGTAAGTGTGCCCATCTGCGGATGGTGGGGGAACGGTAGGTGAGAATAGTGTGAGATGGAGAGCTAACCGGGATATGATATAGCAACTATGGCGCGGTGCCACGAATCTAGCCCGAGATTATGAAGCAGCAGAACAGATACGAATCTGTCTTTCCGAAATCACTCGAGTGCTCAGTGATGAGTCTCGCCGTCCTTTACCACATCCATGCATAGCTTTCGCGGCGGAAAAACAAATATATATCTCGATTGGAAAGATAGCTACAACGTCTTACAATGAGGGGGTCATTAGGGAGGCGGTATCTCTCTTCGCTGCATTGCTTGATAGTGAGGAGGAGAATTTCGTGGAGAATGATGTGTTTGCCAAGAGTCTGATGAACTTGCTGGTTAAAATCACCGGATCGAACAATATCCATCTGGGCTCGGAATTGGCGGTAGAGGTGGTGGAGTTGTCATTTAATATTACGACGAAGATCAGACTTGATCCAGAGGTCTTACCGGTTTGGTTTACGTCTCAACGGAGGGATGAGGATATTGCAAAAGGACATACTGCGGATCCGCATGAGAAGTTTGCCGGGAAGACGCATAAGGAGGATTTTCAACTATTTTATCTGCTGATCGATTACATACATGAGGAAGGGAGGTGTGGGGATTTCGCAAGGACGGGTCTTCTTTACATTATTGAGGCTGCTTCGAATGATGTGGCGTTGGAGCAATGGATAGTTGAGAGTGATTTGGCTACTCTTATGGCTACGGGACTCGGTGCGCTTTACAGTCAGCTCAGTCGAAAACTTGTTATCGATCATCCTCCAGACGCATTACCTCCTGTTCTAGCACTTTCGGATTATCGACATCCTCTAACAACACATGAGATTGTGAGCTCAGTCGATGAGGATTATCAATCGCATATGGAAACTTTCCTTTCACATTTAGTCTTCTGGCAGGATGTTCTGAATCATTGCAAGTCCATGGAGGTTAAACAGACACTTCTGGAACACTTTCAAGTCATATTCCTACAACAATTACTGTATGAGCTCCTAATCATTCTTAACTACCAAGGCTAATGTTCATAGCTATCCATCGTTACTCGAATCTTCAGATGTTGATGGAGGTTCGTCGGTTGCAGTCTTGACATATTTAAGAAGAATTCTGGAATCTCTGGATCATCCTGATATGATTCATCTTATACTTCACTACCTACTTGCTTTACCTGATACCACACCAGCCCCTTCAGGATCGAAAGCATCGGTGAGCGCAGCGAGGAAACGAAAATCTTTAGATCTTGCAACCTTAGTGGCTTTACAGGTAGAAGGGGGTGCACCTGCATTATACAATCTGGTGGATCTTATTTTAGGAAGTCTTCGATCAGAAAGCTCACAGACTGTAACCGTTACTTTACAGCTTGTGTCTGTTATTTTGAAACGTCATCATCGATATGCTGTAACTACACTACTTCGAACCGGTCAGGTATTAAGTGATGGACCGCAACGTTCCATTGCAGCTCATGAAAGAGAAATTGAGTGTTTACTCACAATGGCTGAAGATCTTGGTGGCGATGATAGCTTTGATGAAGTTTATGACAATCATATCAAAGATAGTATGAACACTTTGGAAAGCCATAACTGTTCTATAGCACTTGTTGCGCCTAAATCAGCTGGTGGAACGTCGAAATTTCCAGGTTCGCAAGCAACAATTCCTGGTGCCCCGAAAGATATTCGACCACATACTTTGAGACCTGAAGATCCTGTTCTTATGATTTTACTCGATATTTTATCGACGTTTTTCATAAATTCCGTCGAAACAAATCTCTCATTGACAGCTGCAATTATTGATTTGGCAACATGTGGTTTCATGAGTGTGGATGGATGGCTCTTACCTGACCCTTCAAAATATGTATACGAGGAATCTGAAGAGGGAAGAACAGATGAAATCATGGATGATCTTCTTCTTGCTAATGTAGGAGATCCGGACGAAATTTTAGAAAAGGCACAAATTCGTGCTCTCAAACTAACGCAACGTCGTCTCAAATGGTCAGAAACCCCAAAACCAGAACTACTCACCCGACTACATATGCTTGTCGATCAAGTTAACAGCTATCGTACCGAAATTCCTCGCTTCGAAGATATCCTTCAACAACGTCGCGATGCTTTTCAACAAGCAGCATCCATGTCTACTCCAGTCCGTCATCGACCCAGAAGTCAACGCGAATCATCTACCCACAGAGAATCACCTCCTCGTCAATCCGCCCTCGACAAAGTTGCCCAACGCATCTTCTCTGGTGACTTCAACACGCCCTCTCGGTCGGATTCTCCACAGACTCGCGGCCGTCCTTCAAATCCTGGTCGTGAACAGAGAAGCACAAGTGATAGTCATGGTTTATCTACACCAACTAATCGTACTTTGAATCCTCCGCCTCAATTTCCTATGGGCGCCGAATCACCCATTAGAGGTACCTCGCAATCGAGAAGTCATGATGAGGATGCGTATAGACAGTCGAGAATTGTTTTGCCTATTCAGACAGCGGGATTTTCGGCTATTGATCAGGGGATCTTGAATCGAATGGTGGGAATTCCAACTCCTTCGAAAAACGACGTTGTGGTACCAATACCATTTCCGGATCTTAAGAAATCAAAACTTGAGGAAAGAGATACGGAGGCATCGGAAACGACGGATGGAGCCATGGAAAGTAAAACGCTGGTGGAAAACTTTGAGATGGATAGTAGTGAAACGGAGGGCAACAAGGATTCGAAGGGAAAGACGGTGGATGGGGAGGAAGTAGAGGATAAGAAGGAGGGGGATAATGATGAAGAGGCAAAGGATGTTGATGAAGAGGTAGAGGATGTTGATGGAGAGGCAGAGGATGTTGATGAAGAGGCAGAGGATATTGATGCGGAAGAAAAAGAAGATAAAAAAGTTAGCGTTAGTCATATTTTGACTAATGTTATTGTGTTGCAGGAGTTTCTGTTGGAGTTGGCGGCGTTGGTGCAAGTTAGAGCAGGGTTGTTTGGGGAGGTTAAGTTTGTTTAGAGGTTTTAGAAGTTTTGTTGGGTGGATGAATGGGAGGGGGTGATTGGGATGGAGAGGTTGGGAGGTTTGAGCACTTGTGGAGGAGGATTGAGATGCGATGTCTTGAGTGAAAAAAAGAGAAGAAATAAGAAATAGGGAGAGAGAGAGAGAGAGAGAGAGAGAAGAAAGAGAAGAAGGAGAGTTAGTTATTGTATATGATACCTTTTCAACTATAAACCATTTCTTTGCTCTAAGTTTTTGTTCCTTTGATGTTTGCTAGCTGTGAGATTTTAGGTTTCTTGCTTTATGTGTTTGTGTTTATATATGTGTGTGTATGTTTTCTTCCCACTATATTGTTATTATTAATAATATTCATGTACTCGAGTATCCCACTCTCGTCAATTGAGCGGTGTGGTTGAGCTGGGAAGGAATACGGGTATGGAGTATGAAGCATGAAGTATAAGCTTTATAATTGTAATAAGGTTTTAAAGCTGGGTGGCAAGATAAAAGGATGAGAGTGTTGGATAGATGAGTGGGTGGATTAGTGGGTGGATAGATGGATGGATAGATGATGGAAGGTAGGGGGGGTACTCTGTAAATTTTGTTTGAGGTTGGCTGAGGTTTTAGAGGGGATTGGTTTGGGATTTGGGGATTTGGGATTCAGAGAGTTTTAGCTGGGATTGGTTTGGGTTTTGGCTTGTGTTACCCGATATGATATATATACCTATTCAGGTTCGATTCCTAACGCCGGCTTCCTGGTGGAGTGGGTTATATTATTCATTATTATATTCATAGGTTTTCTGCTTGGGATTTGGAGGTAAGTTTGTGAGAAAAGGAGGTTGTAAGGGGAGGTTGTGGGGAAGGGAGGAAGAAATTGGGAGGGAGGGGAGAAGTTGGGAGGGAGAGGATGGGGCTGGATTGAGATGATTGAGAGGAGGGGATAGAGGGATGAGAGATAGTGGGTAGAGGATAGAGAGAAGTGGGGAGGGAAGAGTTGGGAGGGAGAAGTTAGGAAAGTGAAATTGTGAGGAGGGGAGAAGTTGGGAGATGTTTTTGGGAGAGATGGGGGCTGAATTGAGATGGAGGCTGAATTGAGATGGAGGATAGGGGGATAGGGGAATTGAGGGGGGGGGTTAGAGGGATGAGATGGGAGATAGGGGGATAATATGAGGGTATATAGAGGATAAGTTAAAAGTATAACACTATAAATCTCTTATAAATCAAACCCCCAAATTAAAATAATTAAAATTAAAATAAATAAATAGCAACTCAATCTTACCCTATTTAAAATCCATTCAAAATCCACCTAAATTAAACCGAAATACATTTCTAGATTTGAAGATTTGAAGGACTTTTACAAATTATAACAATTTCTTTATTTATAATGATAGTGTTGGGGTTCAGTGTGAAGGTTTGATTGATGTTTAAATGTAAGATATTATATAAATGATGTTAAATGTAAGATTATGGTAAGGGTTTTGGGTGTTGTTGATGAAGAAACTTGGGGGTTTTGGAGGTTTGGGGTTTGGGAGTTTGAAGGGACGGGGAATTGAAAGTTGGGGGTTTGAAGGTTTGAAGGGTGGGGGGAAGGGGGAGGGGGAGGGAGATGGGGATGCGGATGCGGTTTATGGAGGAGATGTTTTGATGGGTAGGTGGAAGGTGAGAGGTTGATAGGTGGTAGATCGATAAGTGCGTAGGTTAGTAGGTAGGTAAGAGAGTAAAAGGGCAAGTGCGAGGAAAGTATTTGGGGTTTGAGGAGTTGTGTTTCAGTGCTTACTTACGTGATATTTTAGTGGATGATTTTAAGTTGGGAGATTCGTGTTGAAGGTCTGCTGGGTTTAGATGCGGAATAGTGTGTAGGTAGATAAGTAATGAATAAGAAGGAATGAGATGAAACATAGAGCTGAAGATCTTGATGATTCGCAGCTTTGGAAGGGTGACTATCAGGAGGTATATACCCGGGATGATTAGAAATATGACGATGAGTGAAAATAACAAAAGGGGTGAGTTTATAAATGGTTAGTTATTAGCTAAGAAAGATTTGAAAGAATATTAGGGTGATAAAACTAGAGATGTTACTTGAGCACTTGAAGTATTCATTATGAGGATGCACCCTGTAATTCGAAAATATAGATATGCAACAAACTTACCTGAGACACTTGATTGGAACTGTTTATTCTTAGAAATTTCCAAGTGCGGATATTAGTTTCATGGGCTGGTTTAAGTGTTGCAGTGGCGGAAGCGGATAGAAATTTGAATGAATGTCTTACGATTTTGGAAGGGATGCTCGATGGGGAAGGCTTTATAAGCGAGGTGGTTGAGGTAGGAGTTTTAATGAGGGTTTAGGGGGAAAGTTATCTGGGATGGTGGTTGGAGTATTGTTGTTTTATTGATGCAAGGAAGTTTCAAGTATAGACTTGAAGTATTATAGAGATGAAGGGGTCTCGAGGGTCGGGGGTCGAAGTGAAGGTGGTAAGAGGTTGGGATGGATAGTAGGTAGAGTATAAAGTCTTATTGGGATGTATTCTGTAATATGAAGTTTTGGATATGCAACGGAATAGTTTGAGGAATGTGATTGGAATACGCTTGGATAGCATCTGACTTAGAGAGGGAGAATAGTGATCTGTTAGTTTGAGTAATATAGTGTTGTTATCGAAAGGATTAAGGATTGGAAAGTAGTTATCATTAGTATATAAAAGCTTGTCGGGATAATTATTGTAATTTGAACTTGCAGATCTGCAACACAAAGTTTCAGGAAGTGTGATTAGATACGCTTGGAGAGAATCTGTTTAAGGAGAGAGTAATTTTCTATTGGTTTGAATCGTGTAGTCTAGCCATCGAAAGAGCTAAAGGGTAACTATCGATAGTGTGTGAAGGCTTGTTGGGGTGAGCCTTGCAATATGGAAATATAGATGTGCAACATTAAGCCTTAGGTTGTGTGATTGGATACTCTTGGATGCTATTGGGTTTAGGGAGAGAGTAGTAATTTATTGGTTTGAGTAGTATAGTCTAGCATCGAAAAATCTAAAGGGCAGCTACTGATGCGGCCGGAAAGTATGTGAAGGCTTGTTGGGATAAGTATTGTAATTAAAACTTGTAGACCTGCAACACAAAGTTCTAGAAAGTGTGATTGGACCCCATCAAAGAAAATTCAACAGGGATGTAAAATCGTGAGGTCTAAATTTGTTTAGTATAATAGTGTAGTCGAGGCAATTGTGGAAGTTAAATAATATACGTGAAGACTTGTTAGGATGAATGTCGTAATTTGAACTTGCAGATCTGCAACAAAGATGCTTAGGAAGTGCGATTGGATACTCTTGGAACCTTTGGGGTGGGTATAGATAATGAGGTCTAGATCTGTTTAGTATGATAGTATAGTAGAGGCAATTGTGGAAGCTAAATAATATATATATGAAGACTTGTTGGGGTGGACCTTGTAATATGGAAATGTAGATGTGCAACAAAACTATGTAAAGTTCAGGATTGGGAGGCTGTAGAGGAGACTTGAATGGAAGGGGAAGTAGATGGTGTATTCAATAATCCTGCCCCCTCGAGTCCGGAGGGTAATTGAAACGGCTGATCCATGATTTATTCAAACTATATAAAACTTTTAGAAATAAATCGAATAAAAAATCTCAACTAGTAAATCTAAATTTCAAAAGTTCAGATAACCATGTAGATTTTTGAACTGGATGAAATATATCGATCACGTAATCAAAATGAATATATCATATGATTGTTATATAATCAAATGATCAAAATATGAAAAGAATTGAATAACTAAACTGAAAAGTTGAAATTATTATATTTTGAAAATTAAAACCAATGCAAAAATCGAGACTAGAAAACCACAATCCAGCCCTGATCCGGCTTTTCAATATTATTGGATGACTTATCTATGGTTTCGATAAACTTAAACTTGACTATTTAGCCCAAAACAGCTAATACATCCTGCAGTCCGGACTATTGGATACACTGGAAGTAGAAGGGTCCGGTGATTGACGAATTTGAAGTAGTGGCAGAGCTATTATATAGACTATTTCTTTGTATTTGAGCTTTAAACTAGGCTTGACAGGATGACCCTTATGAAATGTAATTGTAGATTTGCAACAAAGCAATTCCTGATCTATATTTGTTATATCTTATTTAACAAGTATTTAACTACCCTAATGAGTTTTTAGGTTAGTTTAATGGTTGTAGCTATAGATTCTACTTGACAAAATTTTCCCAATACCATTTGGGCACTTGTTGGGATACACCTTGTTATTTGAGAAGGTAGATGTGCAACAAAACAGTTTCTGATCTGCAGTTGTAGTACTTAACAACGCCCAGTGGGTTGGTGGTTAGATTTAGTGCTTGTATTTATGAATTTCACCAAATTTATCTTCCCCAATACTGTTTGAACACTTGTTGGGATGCACCCTGTTATTTGGAGAGGCAGATATGCAACAAAGTAATCTTACATCTTCAATTATGGTATCTTACTTTATTATGTATCCAAATAACTGTAGTGGGTTAGTAGGTCGAATTAATACTTGCAAATACCGATTCTGCCGGATATGTTTTTACCCAATATCATTTGAAGATTTTTTGGTATGCACCCTGCTGTTTTAAAATGTAGATGTGCAACAAAGCTGTTAAAATCAGCTCTAAAGATTGTGCTTGGAGTATATAATTGGTAAGTGTTTCCGTATTGGCATCTGGCTGGTTCTTAGCTGGTACTTAGCTACAGCCTCTGAAATAGTAAATCGATTATTAGACACCATTTCAGAACTTGTCAGGAGTACTCTTGTAACTTGGAAATCTAGATGTGCAACAAAGCTCTGTGAAGGTGTTCTGGAATAGTGATTGGAATACTTTTGAAAATGAGGGGGTAGTCAATAAGTGTGGAGTAGTAGGGAGAGGTATGGATAGTATTCTTCGCTCGAATACTTATAATTTATGGCTATGAATCCTATATCTATCTTAGATATGCAACAAACTTCTTCTGGAGAAATGACAGATATTAACTCAGGATGGTAATGACGTCAAGCGAAATCTGGGGTGTTAGTGTGGTCTTATTTCGGCTAATTATCCTGAATCATGACGATACGGGGGAGTCACGGCATGCAACTATAGACCTAACCTGCGCACTTGTCAGGATGAGCCTTGCAACAGGAAGTTTAAGACATGCAACAAAAGGGTTTGAGGAATGCAATTAGACTTTATCTGTAATAATGGCGATACTAGGAAGAATTCTAAGGGTTAGCTTGAAGCTTATTCGATCATCTCGAGTGGGAACAATGTAGAAGAAGCTGCAGGGAGTAGAGGAACTATCGAAACTATTCAAATACTACTAGATTAATGTTCGAATGCTTGCTGGGATGCACGGTATAATATAAGATTGTAGACATGCAACAAAAGAGCTCGAGGAACGTACTTAGACTTCATCTGGAATAATGGCGATACTAGGAAGAATTCTAAGGGTTAGCTTGAGACTTGTTCGATCATCTCGAGTCGAAGCAACATAGAAGAAGCTGCAGGGATTAAAGGAGCTATAGAAACGACTTTAACACTGATAGATAAGTGCTTGAGCGCTTGTTGGGATGCACATTGTAAGATAAGACTGTAGACATGCAACAAAAGTGCTTGACAGGTTTGATTAGAATTTTAGAGATAATTAAGATTAGAGGGCGGGGTTGGGATCATCTTTGATCATTTCTAATTATTGGTAAGTGCTACGGAAGTTATTAATGTGAGCTTTACTAGGAACAGCTTTGCGTGGAGAAAGTTATAAAGGAGTATGACTGCAGAGACTGACTGTAGATTCAATAATCAAAACAGTTCCAGTGTCTGAGACTCTTCTCTTTCCTCGTTAGATTTATAATGAATTTAAATGATGAATGGAGGACGTGAATGCTGAAAACGTGGCTGTACAGAGTTGACTTAGAGAGTGATTACAATGGGTGGCAATTGTCGGGGCATCTAGAGTGATAGTTTTTGATTATTATTGGCTATAAATTTCTACCTTAACAAGTATTCGTGCGTCGGCATTCAGTTGGGGCATATTACAGCCAACCAAATTTTGAGTTTGGGACTTCATCATAGGGTTAGCGACCCAATTTGACGGCACTAGTACTTTTTGAGAAAACTTAATTTTGAGATCATAATATCTTTACCATACATTTTATTTTTCTTCCGACTATACTACACCATACTACTCTCGTCCTGCACTCTAACTAATGGCATTCCGCCGAAAGCATCGTAAGATCATCTCGTAGGAGGTTGATCGGATAATAATAAATAATATAATAATAATACTATAATATTATTTATTATAATAGTGGAAGACTTAGTCGTATTTAGCTTAGGAGTGATCGAATATATGAACAATAGAATATTGAAGTCAGAATTATATATATATTGAATATTGAATTTTTTATCTGCTTATTTTTTCGAAGAATTCTTTGAAGAAGATCTTCGTATTTATAGATTTTAATGAGATTCTACACTATTCTATGATTATAAATAAGATCGATTTAAATCGAATCTTATAGAATCATTTTATATAATAAAAGGAAATAATAACCAATAGTATTCAATCTGAGAATAAGAAAATTCTATATGCTTCCATTTCATTCTATTCCATTATAAATCATTCTGATATGATATATGATCGAAATTTTATATAATAATAAAATTTAATAATATGAAATCATATTATTAATATATCACGTGATCATATAACTATTGGTTCGGTAAATATTATTAAGTGTTTTAATAACTTATTAGGAATTCTCACACACCCCCATAATAAGTGTATTAAATATTTTAATAATATTAATATAAATTAATCTGTTTTAAGAATTCGATTAATTTAATTCGAGCTAATGGCTTAGTAAGGCCATCGGCTTTTTGATCATTAGTAGATATATAAATTAGATCTAAATCACCTGAATTTATAATATCTCTAATATAGTAAAACCGTATTGCTATATGCTTGCTTCTTTCGTGAAATATAGGGTTTTTAGCAAGTGCTAGCGCGGCTTGATTATCTGTATATAGTGGGAATTTATCTTGTTTATACAGATTGAGTTCTTTTAATAGCTTTTTAATATATATAGCCTCTTTAGCTGCAATATTAATAGCTATAAATTCAGCCTCTGAAGTTGATTGAGCTACTACTGATTGTAGTTTAGATTTCCAACTAATAGGCCCTTCTGCTAGTGTAAATACGTATCCGCTAGTTGATTTATACGTATTAACATCACCCCCATAATCCGAATCACAATAACCTTTAATATAAGGGTTATTATTGCGTTTATAATTAGTACCTTTATTAATAGTACCTCTTAAATATCGTAGTATTCTTTTTGCGGCTTGGAGATGTATAGAGCTAGGATTGGACGAGAAACTAGCTAATCTACCGACGTGAAAAGCTATATCTAATCTAGTTCCAAGTGATAAATATAATAAAGAACCAATAATTTCTTGATATAATTTTATATCCTTATTATTAGCTTTTTCTTTATTATAGTAAAGCTTTATTTTCGGATCCATTGGAGTGGAAACAGGGTGTGAATCTAGCATTCCGAATCTAGCTAATATCTTTTTGGTGTGTTCTGATTGGTGTAGCTTTAAACAGTCGGCTTTTCTTTCGATTTGAATGCCTAAATAGTCTTTAATAGGCCCTAGATCTTTTAAATCGAAATGCTTTTTAAGATTACTAATGAATTCATTAATAATCTCTTGATTTGGAGCTATAATAGCTATATCATCGACGTATATACTGAGAATGATATTCTTATTCTTATTGATAAAAATACATTCTTCAGTGATTAGATTATTGAAATCTAATTTGTTTAGAATGTCTTTTAAGGTATAATACCAGATTCGAGCCGATTGTTTTAGACCGTATAAAGCCTTATTTAATTTTAAAGCTTTATTATTTAATTCATTAAAGCCTTCAGGAGGGGTTAAGATCAGAGGTGTATCGATATTGCCTTGAGCAAAAGCTAATACCATATCGATTTTATGAATTAGCCAATCATTTTGGAGAGCTAATACGAATAATAGCTTCCAAGCCATCGATTTAACTACGGATGCATGGGTATCAATATAGTCTAATCCGTATAATTGCTCGAATCCTTTAGCTACGAATCTAGCTTTGAATTCGATGAAATCACCCAAATCCTTTATTTTATAAACCCATCTAGTTTTAAGGGTTTTATTGTTATTTGGATTATTAATAATATCCCAGGTTTTATTCAATTCAAGGGTATTTATTTCGTAGTCCATAGCTTTTAGCCAATATTCTTTCTCCGGTGAGCTAATTGCTTCTTTATAGGATTTTGGTTCGGTCAATATATGATCAGGCTTTTTAATAATGATTTTGTTGTTATTATTAAGCCGAATATCGAAGGCTAATTGAAGGTTTTTCGAATTTTCGTCGTCGATTTCGAGTTTCACCCCTTATTGATCGAATTAAAATACCCCGAAAAAGCTAGACCATAGTATGACACACCTTTATGATCATATGAAAAGCCTTTATTTTCAGGTTCTAGACCTCTAATTCGTTTAGAGGTTCGAATTTCGGGTTTTTCGAAAGAGTTTTCTTTGATTTCAACATCCGAAAGCTCTGATTCGTCGGATATTTCGACTATTTCCCTTTCAGGAGTAGGGGTTTCTACTATAATTGAAGTTGAATTTTCTTCTTCTTGACTTATAGTATTAATAGGTTCGAAATCAGGGCTTTCTTCTTCCAAAATATTTAAATCCTGATTTTTATATTCATCGGAATATTTTAAATTCTCCTGAATATCAACATCCCTTGCACTAATCACTCTTTTTATTGCAGGGATATATATTAGAAAGTTATTAGAGGATTCAAAACCTACTAATATACCTTTTCGAGCCCTAAAATCCATTTTCCCTTTTCGAATTTCTTTGTTATTCAATATATAAGTGAGTGAACCTAGTATTTTTATGTAATCTAGATTAGGTTTCTTATTATATATCAATTCGAAAGGTGATGATTTAATAGAACTATTATAGGTTCTATTCTTGATATGGGCTATAGCCTGAATTAGATAAGGCCATAGAAAAAGAGGAATATCTTTTTCTTTAATTAGACATAATAATCTTTCGATTATATATCTATTTAATACCTCAGCTATTCCATTTTGGGAATGCGTATACGGGCTTATATACTCTGAAATAATCCCGTGATTTTTGATGAAAATAGACCATTTATTCGATAAAAACTCTAGAGCATTATCTAGTCTTAATATTTTAATGTTAATTTTAAACTGAGTTTTAATTAGATTATAAAACTCTATTAGAATATCGTAGGCTTGTGATTTGAATTTAATGGGATATACCCAAATAGCTCTAGTAGCCCATTCCGTAAAGGTTAAAAAGTATTTTTCACCTTTAATTCCTGTAATTCGAAAGGGCCCTGCAATATCAAGGCTGAATTTTTCGAATTTATTCGATATAGGAGGTATTTCAGAAGGTTCTCGGCTTATTATTTGATGGAATTTGCCGAATTTACATGGTTCGCATGTATTTAAATCAGATATATTATCTTCTGATTTAATATTTAAGGATTTGATGAGATGATCCTTATTGATATGACCTAATCTCTTATGCATTAGATTCAAATCGATTTTATTGGCTAATAGCTCTGGTTCTTCTTCGAATTCAGAGCTGTTATTGGTATTAATGCTTTCGATATATTTAGAGTTTATTTTAAAATCTAAATAATAAGCATTATTGATCCAAGGAGCTGTGGTTTTAATATTATACCCTTTATGAACTAGGTTGATTTTGTCTCCAGGAGGGATAATATGACTAGCCCAACCTCTAGTAGCTATTTTATTCGTACTAATTAAGGTTGTAGCTAATTTGGGTATATAATATACCCCTTGAATAATCACCTCTGAATTATTATTAATAATAATAGGAATATCGCCTATTCCTTCGATTGAGACGTTTTCACCACTAGCTACAGTGATACAATGATTCTTTAATGGTTTATAATTAATAAACCATTCTTTATTAGGGCAATAATGTTCTGTGGCACCGGAATCTAATATGAATTTATATTTCGAAATATTAGCTAAATTAGCTATTCCGATATTATGATTCACAGTCATTAACTGTTTGTTTGAAAGAGGGTTCTTTTTGCTCGAATCATTATTCGAATTCGAATTTGAATTAGAATTAGATTGCTTATTATTAGCACCCTTATTATTCTTTAATTCAGGGTATTTAATGAAGCATTTTGATTCTAAATGACCCTTCTTTCGGCAATGACTACAATAAGGAGTTTTATTCTTATTTTTAAAGCTAGCCTTATTTGCATTGAAATCTGTATTAGATTTCATTCTAGCCTCTTCAGATATTAATTCAGAAAATAAATTATCTAAATCAATATTGTTGTCATTATTAGCTAGCTCCTTAGCTAATTCTTCGTATTTTCTAGAGGCAAAACCATCGAAAGAACTAGGTAGGCCTCTAAAAAGAAACCATGCTATAAAAGCCTTCGGAATTTCGTATTTCATTGATTTTAAATAGTTATACGATGATTGAATAGAATTAGTATAATCATCCATATCATCAGAACTATTATAATTGGATTCTATTAGTTTATTCAGATATCTCCCCATTAGTTCTAGTGAAGATTCTCCGAATATTTTATTAATAGCTTCCCAGAGAGTTTTAGCCGTAGTTTTATCCTTAAATCTTTCGACTAATTCGAAGCTAATTATAGATTTAATAGCTCCTAAAGCTCTCTTTTCATTTCGAAGATATTCGGAAGCTTTTTCATTGAATTTAATAGCCAATTCTGGGGTATAAGGCTCTCCTTTATCATTTACATATAATGATTTATTTGGAGGCGTTTCGGATCCATCGATATAAGGCATAAAACCATTAATTTCGAGGTATAATTTAGCCTTATTTATCCATTCAATATAATTAGACCTCCCTTTTAAGGGTTCTCCTTTAAAAGTTATACCAGAAGCCATTTTTAAGCTTTTATATGTAAGCTATATGGACTTTTAATCTAGTATAGTATTAATACTAATTTTGATGAATTTAGTATTAAAATTTGAATGGAATTCGATAGTGATTCGATTTAATATCGAAATTAGATCGATTTCGGTATAATAAACCAGCCACCTCTTAAATTAGATCTTTATTTTAAACTTTATAAAATAAAGCCTAAATAAGCTAGGGCACCTTGGTATGAAGAAATTGATATATCACCCGCTATGGGTAGCGTATAGCTTAAATATATCGTCTAGGGACCTAATTTTATTCACTCAATTAGGTTTAGCTTCAGGGACGCAGGCCTCAGGGTTTATTTTAGTATATTTCGATAATAATTCAATATGATATTGATATTATATCGATATAGTGATATTCGACAGCTCAATAGCTATAATATTATAGCTTTGAATCGAGCTAGTACCCCTTTTTAAGCTAGTATTTGACTAGCCGGGCTCATAACCTCTCGTAGGAGGTTGATCGGATAATAATAAATAATATAATAATAATACTATAATATTATTTATTATAATAGTGGAAGACTTAGTCGTATTTAGCTTAGGAGTGATCGAATATATGAACAATAGAATATTGAAGTCAGAATTATATATATATTGAATATTGAATTTTTTATCTGCTTATTTTTTCGAAGAATTCTTTGAAGAAGATCTTCGTATTTATAGATTTTAATGAGATTCTACACTATTCTATGATTATAAATAAGATCGATTTAAATCGAATCTTATAGAATCATTTTATATAATAAAAGGAAATAATAACCAATAGTATTCAATCTGAGAATAAGAAAATTCTATATGCTTCCATTTCATTCTATTCCATTATAAATCATTCTGATATGATATATGATCGAAATTTTATATAATAATAAAATTTAATAATATGAAATCATATTATTAATATATCACGTGATCATATAACTATTGGTTCGGTAAATATTATTAAGTGTTTTAATAACTTATTAGGAATTCTCACAGATCACTGCACTAGTATCCAAAGATCAGTCGCTTCGGTCCCCCAAAGACTTTTTTCCTCTAATCTATAGCATTTCTTCAGCATTTCTTCCTTCACATGACCAAGGCTCGTGACCTAAGACTCACAACCTATCTAAGTTTACAATCTATTGAATTCTACCGTGTATCAAGACTCACAATCTAAGGCTCAAAACCTACAGGCTCAAAAGCTAGAACTAACAACCACAATACAAATATCTCTTTTATTAGAGATCCTCTATCGGGGAAATAGGACGAACCGACAGAAATGTCTTAAAGCCCCAGAAGACCGATTTTCATATTTGTGAACGGCATGCGATGATTATTTGACATCAGTTTCGATTCATGTAAGAAGAGACTCTTGTAATCTATAGCATATAGAATGGAATTAATAGAATAGAAATATAATAAAATCATTCGAATACTGTGATCGGAGTCTCATTAGACTTATTTCTTTTTTTCCGCAATGGTGATGACAATCGCATTGAGTGAATGACGTAATAGGTGATTTCAGTAGTTAGCGCGATTTGGGTTAGTGTGACTTAGCTCAGTATTAATATAATAGAATAACCAAATGCATGGCATGAGAAGAGGGTAAGGTAGTTTTCTTGGATTTTCATGATACGGAATGATGCATTGAAAATTTGATTCTTTGAATGAGAATCGCATGCTCTGCTTACAGAGATCTGACGACCGATCTCCGTATATAATGCTTAAGTGAAAGTATTTAATATAGAGAATTACAGAGCTAATCCCAATAAATACCAGCTTCATAGCCACGCGGGTACATGACGAGCCCAGACTCTTAAGCTTATTCATGATATGCATATCAAATCAACACTCTGTCTGCCCGTAACTATCAGTGCTTACCCCAGAGTAAATATCGTCAAGTACAGCCTGTGCCCTTTCTCCTCCCGTAAATGTTTTTCTGGGCCAAATCTCTATTCCCAAACTCTCCTCCAGTCTCCCTCCATAAACCAAGTACCACAAAGTTCCATCACTTCCAGGCTCCCCTTTCCCCTCCTCTGCACCCTCACATCCTCTTCAAAACATGAAATCACACAATATTCCCCACATCATCAACCAATGTCACTAAAATCGTAATTTCCTGTAATTTTGAAAGGTCTTCATCTCTTGTATCCAACCCTTTCTTTGTCGCCGATGAGCTCACGGTGAGTATTGCAGGAGGACTTGGATCATCCGCAGAAGAAACAGAAGGATTATCTATTTCCGACCTTCTCGTGATGATATCAATAACCTGCAGTGGAGCTACTACTAGGCTCGACAGATCACCGATAATGTCGGGGTCTTGTTCCTCGAGAGTAGCAGGAGGACCCGTATTTTTTACTTGACTATGAGCTACAAGTTCTCTCTTCGCGGCTTCTAGAACTTCTCGAGATGTAGATGTTCCATCGCGTGCTCCTATAATAATTCCCCCTATTGTGAAAGAGGTAGGTCGAGATACGTGCGTTCCGATTACACATTGCGAGGGGGAATGGGAATACGAATTGATCAGATTACATTGCAGAAGCTTCAAGTAGTATAACCAATAGAATTAATAATGGGTTTGGATTGTATATAGTGGGTATGCAAAAAGACTAACGGAAAACGATCGATTATTTAAAAAAGGAAGGATGAAGTCCTCTCCTTATATCTAACTACGAAGGATCATGTGATCTATTGCCTATGAACTAGCTACGTATATGGCTTCAATAACCCAACTTTCTCACACTATAAGACTAGGCGTATCTCTTTTCCCGATTATTGTATCTTCATCATCGTCATCGAGAGTGGCAGGAGGACTTGGATTACCACGACCATGGTTTCGATGTTCCCTCTTAATGATAGGTAAATCGTCAAGTTCATCTATCACAATGGGACCTATAAGGGAATTGACGAGAGCTGAGGATGTATCGGAAGGTGCATCGTCTCGAGGGCTGATTGTGTTTGTGTTTCCTGATTTGATGGAGTTCTATGATGCAGACTCT
Source organism: Sclerotinia nivalis (assembly GCA_029531795.1). NCBI lineage: Eukaryota > Fungi > Ascomycota > Leotiomycetes > Helotiales > Sclerotiniaceae > Sclerotinia > Sclerotinia nivalis. The sequence goes on from JAPEIS010000003.1 coordinate 2,154,551, forward strand.
ATTAGTGAGTGCTTCTTCTCATTTCTACTTGTAGCATATAATTAGATATTGGAATAGAAGAAAATGGTTCACCAAAATTGGTAGGCATCCCACGCCATCAAAAATTGGAAGTCCTAGGAGCACTATAATGACGTTGGAGAGCATGTTGAAAATTCGAGTGGTATTTCTTTTTGCCCGAAAATTGTTTGTTGGATGTGGTGATGGTGCAGATATACCACATTAAAGTTAATTCCATTTCACAGACAACGGCCCAAACATGTGAATCGGGATAATTAAGCACTTGTGGACCGATATCATGCTGTGCCTACCCTGCATCATTGCACAAAATAAACGAACTACTGTTAAACCCAGAATTTCTAACCCTTCACCCAGTTCACTCCTTCTTGTAAAGATGGCGTAGCTGAATCCCGATACTTCGGTGCTAAGGAGAGTCCTAGTATGGTAATTATTGCTTGTATAATATCGGGAAAGATAATTGTATTGACATAAACCCCCGTCAACCTCGGGACTTTCTTCAGAAAACGCCTTAAATGGCAAGAAATGGTACACTGCTGATCATGAGATGAAATTTCCATGTATGTTGAGAATGAAACGTAGGATTGGTGCAGTTCGGAAGTGCATGCACGACCATACAGATTGGACGAGACTTCCTGAAATAATCAAGTAGACAAACACTTTATCCTCGTAACTGGACGAATACCTACCAAGTACGTGAGTCTCACAACGAGACTGACACCCTCATGTGTTTAATTCGGGAAGGGTCTGGTGGGTCAAATGGCTGCACAAAAATGTCGATCTTTATTCATTTTCTTCGTGACTTCCTAATGTGGGTGGTCTAACATAATTGTGCAACAAAAGTAGGCATGACACATGGCTCCCACTTTGGTTCTGAACAAGCTAAACATCTAATCTACGTGATACAATGAATTTATGGCTGACAAGTTGACTTTCACCATAGGCTCCTCACCTGCACAGGATATATGATCTTAAGCGAGGCAGATGAATAATCGTGACCAGCGCGGAACAAAATAAAAAAACGCCCTCGGAAGAACCCTCTTATAGAGGATGTTAACATTGACCACCATTCGTGCTCCTCTGGATCCGAGGATGGACTTCATAATAGAACCAGTACAAATATCATGGAATATATCGACAATAATTCTTCCGGTGACCACCACTGTTTCCACCAGCAGCCACAACCATATTTAATGGTCGACAACCTGCGGCCTGTGCAGGCAATTTTGGCTACAATAAGGAGTGGAGTAAGCAAAAGCCGCTTCTTCTTGATAATGAAGTAGTTGGTAATGGTCCAGGTCCAGCCATAGCAAAAATTGAGACGCAAAAGTAACCTTATCGGACCCTCCTATATAGCGAAAAACCAAAGAACTATTACCCAGAGCACGATTCAACAACACCTTGATATGTTGGAGCGCCAGAGTCTGCCATTGATGAAGCATGTGAATCAATTCTGGAAAGCATTATCATGTTGTTATCGAGGAAGAAGCATCCCGATAGGGAAGCTCTGTGAAAGTTAAGGGTACTACTTCATGGAGTATGAAACTTCACACACCCGATGCCAATATGGATTGACAATTTTACAGACTTGAGGTTATACATTCCTTACATTGTTTGGTATAAGCTTATTTCATGGCTTGAGCCCAAATTAATACTTCACCAGAATACAATTCGCAAAGCACTATCCCCAGGATATTATGCCAATCACGACGTGCATGCCGATTTGCCAGAACAACTAAGGGTTGTTCATATCGGTAATTTCGAGGTTGGCAGTGCTGACTACTTATATCGACTCAGATCATTGCATTGACCAAATTCGACAAAGCATAAAACGTGCAAGTGATTTGACTCCTGAACCATTACGACTTTATGCTTGTCGGAAGCGGGAGCGAACCCGAAGCTGGTACAAAAAGAGAGGTGATAAATTTGGGTATGTAATAGGTGTGGGATGAATTAAGAGCACAACTGCGTTTCATGCATTAATCGTATTTCGAAAACGCAAGTGAGGCATTTGTGCCACCAAAGCCAAAGCTATTAGATAATGAAACCTTGACTTCTTTTTCTTGTGCCGATAGAGGAACATAATTGCAGTTCATGTTTTCGTCTGGGTTATGTAGGTTGAGTGTGGGTGGAAGTATGTTCTAAAAGGAAGTCAGTAATTAGAAGATTATATATGAATATTATAATGTACCTCTTTCACAGCCAAGATTGAGAAAATAGCTTCTACGGCACCAGCAGCACCTAGCAGGTGTCCAATAGCACCCTTGGTGCTGCTGACCGCAATTTGACCGGAGGATTCAACCCCTTCCTCTCCAAGCATCAACCTAGTGATGGCAGCATTTTCAGCAGCATCACCTAGAGGTGTACTTGTAGCATGAGCATTAATGTAATCGACTTCTCGTGGTGCAATCCCGGCATTCTTGAGAGCCCTTTTCATGGCTAAAAATGCGCCAGCTCCATCTTCTCTAGGAGCGGTAATATGATATGCATCACCACTGCAACCATATCCACGAACCTCGGCATATATTTCAGCTCCGCGAGCTTTAGCATGTTCTAACTCCTCCAGAATAACGACTCCAGCGCCTTCTGCAATCACAAAACCACATCTATCTCGATCGAAAGGGCGAGAAGATGATTTGGGATCATCGTTGTATTGGCGAGCAAGTGAACGAGCTTTTGCAAAGCCGGCGAAAGCTAATGGATGTATGCAAGACTCGGAACCACCAGCTATCATCACATTTGCGTCGCCAAAAGTGATAAATCGAGATGCATCACCAATTGAGTGTGCGCCAGTTGTGCAAGCGGTCGTAACTGCATGATTTGGACCTTCAAATCCATATTTCATTGATATATGACCTGCTGCTAGGTTTATGAGAAGTTTCGGTACGAAGAAAGGAGACACTGATTTGTAGCCCTATAACAGATTTCAATTGAGATTTTTAATGAATTAGAAGATGTATTACCATTGTGGAATAGTTGTTGCTTGTCGTATAAAGCTCATCCAAACCCCCAATACCACTACCAAGACAAACACCAGTAGATTCTTTATCCTCTTGTTTCTGCGGTTTCCACCCAGCATCCTGAAGTGCCATTTCTGTAGCTGCAATCGCATACTGTGAGAACTTAGCCATTCGTGAGTCTTCTCCTTTCTCTAACCAATCTGAAGGTCGCCATGAATCTTTTGCTTCGTTGCCACACGGTACCAAACCAGCAACCGTGCTAGGTAGACTTTCTCGCTGTGAGGCTTCAAAATAATTCAAGGGAAGAGAAACTATGCCACTATTTGCTGCAAGAAGGCGACTCCATGTCGGTCGGATCCCTACACCCAATGGTGTTATGGCTCCGAGGCCTGTTACTACAACTCGTCGCATGGTTGAGCGTTCTGATGAAATCGCGACGATTGATTGATAAACTGATATGGAATACGACGCGGCCGTGTTGCTTAGTAAGCACCCAACTTCACGACATCACAACTGATTTTGCCTCCACCACTCCTTCCAGTGAGCTCCCGGTGACCTGTCTCGATCCTACAGGAAACTTGCTGTTTTTAAGTGTCTGCAATGCAGTGACGTAGGTAGAAGTACTCTATATTTCCCCAAATAGTGTATTGCTTCACTTCCTCATACGACAGCTACAGCCCAATCTATGATTCTTTCATCTCTTCAACTGGGTCTGAACCATGTATTAAAATTACCTCCCATGAGATCCGACCTTACTATACGAGTTCCGCACGGTTCCATTACGAGGTATATACTTTGCAGGTCAACATGTCAGCGGTTTAACCGTCTAGTAAAACCTACTGCTGTTGTTTTCAGCACCTTTGAAACCCACCAGCCGTGTCTTTACATACCTAAGTATCGCATTTCGTTTGTATGCATCCGTAGCTTAGCTTCAATGGATCACGCAGCCCCTACTTCATTGCAGTTGAGTATGATTATTTGACATTTGCATAGATGGATTTGTTCAGCATTCTATTATTTCTGTCTTTTTGCTAATTCACTATGCTTGCCGTCATCCAAGTGGAACGAAGGCCCTCAAGCACGAGGAAGTATTACACGTGCTATTTACGTGTTGTCTGTTTTGAAGATTTTATGCTCGCAATTACTACTTTTCCCGCAATCTCTTGATTCCTATTTATTCACGGGATTTTTAGATGTGGAGAAATGACTACCGGCGTTACTCCATATCATGAAGTCGGGGGTTTATACTGTGTAGCTGTTAAGTACGTTTCCAAGAACCAAATGCACCAAGTTTTCCAATATGATGGAGTGTATTTGATGAAAATCTTGTGCGATAGTGACCCTGAATGAGAGGCAATGCGATTTGCTCATTTATGACAAGATTGCCTTGATTTGAAGAAGATGTATGTAAACAGCAACGGTTTCGAATTCCGTAAATCATTTTGTACAAAAAAGCAACCCTTCTTCCATCAATATATTCTGTCCTCTATACAACACGTGTTGCACCCAGTTACACCGTTCAAGCTAAAGAGCGGCCGTGTAATATAAACTTAAACAACCACATCTTCGCATCGACAAACACGACAAAACGAATTGGAAGTAAAGTATGACGGCGCATGTGGCGTAGCGGTTAGACGTGTCACACCGGATCCTCTAATAAACCCCACCGGGGGTTTCTCCTCCCTCCCTTAAAAGGGGCGGCAAGGTTTTGCCAATTTCCATTGAGATTCTTTTTATCTTTTTCGTATATATTTTGTTTAATCCATTTTCATTTCTTGGGGCTGTACCAGGTAGGTGATAAAGTATCTGCGCAGTGGATAGGCGAAGAAGATAGAAGCGGGGTTGTCATTTGTTACTTATCGAGGAAATGGTTGCGACCAGAATGAGAGGCCTCTTTAATTTAATGAAATGTCAGTATTGTTCAATGCGAACTAAATTTGGAAGATTTTAAATATTGACAGTAGGGGTAGAGCCTATGGCGTCGGTGTATATATGATGTATACCCTTCGTACTGTCCAGTCATATATGTTCGAAGATTCTGATAGTATTAGATCCGAAATCCTACAGATAGAGAATCACATTTATCTTAACTTCTTGACAAAGGGGTTTAATCTGGAATACCGCATTCTGATTGATGAGTAAGACTTATCATACTGTTCGTTGGAGATAACGACCTTGGTTGTATAGCTTTCCTTTGAAGTTTGCCGTTTCGTGGGGCTCATCATCGACAGTGATCGGGGGCGTATCCATGTTTCTGCTTATATATCCGCCAGACTTATATCACCGTGTAAATTTAAATTCTCAACAATAACTTATATTATCTCTACTTTTAGCCCCTTCCTTCAAAACATGTATTTTCCCAGCTTGAAACGTTGTGGCGAGGAGTCTCGATGACTATGCTTTACAAAGTGGTCAATCAGCCAGCCAGCAGTACCCAGAGATTAGCGCGGTTGTTATCGATGGAACATTTAATTTAGAGTTTAGAGTATTAAAGATGTATGATGTCATAGACTAGCCAAAGATGACTAATTACGTTGACTACGTGACTGAGGTTATAAGATATTTCAGTATAATCGCCACATGACTCAAATCTGTATTCGAAAGATGTTAAAGCTTCCGGCCTTAAAAAAAATCACTTCACGCCTGAGTCATACACACGTTTTACGTCACGATTCACAAAGCAGATTGCATGAGGACTAAAGTACTTGAAAGATTTTATATTGGTACGAGCGCCATTCGGCCAGTAGCAGGAGAGGGAAACCCCGGTGGGGAAACCTCAACGACTCGTATGATTGCATATGTACATAACTCTCTACCCCAAATCCCCCCCCCACCTTCCCTCCCAAATCCCCCCAGCTTCCCTCCCAAATTCCCCCAGCTTCCCTCCCAAACCCCCCCCCCCCTTCCCTTCCAAATCCCCACCAAAAAACAAGAGGCGCTAGTTTAGTTGATTGTCGGTGTGGAGGCTCTAACGGCGCCGGGGTCGTCGTACGGTGCGGGGGTTGGGGCGGGTTTCCGATTCCTCGGCATGGGTCATGGGTGGCCGAGGAGCTGGAACTGGCGCTGGCGCTGGCGCTGGAGCTGGAGCCGAAGCCGGAGCTGCAGCTAGAGTTGGAGCTCGGGGTCGAATGGCGCGAAGCCCTTCGAACAGTGCCTGTTCCTCCTGAGCACGAGTCATCGGGGCGGGTTGAGGAGCTCGAGGTAAGTTTCCAGTGATGTAGTCGTGGAATCTTACAGCATTGTAAGGATCGAGCTCAAAAGCGACGACTTCTCCGTTGACCGTTACTTTGATGAGCTCAATGCCTCCTGAAGGAGTCGGGATCACTCTTGCAGTGCCCACGGCCTCTTCGAAGTCGGCAATGTGGAAGGGAACATCTCCGTAGGTGGCGCGGATGAGGAGGCGGTTGGCGCGGATGATAGGAAAATCGAAGTGGACGGTAAAGTTATTCATCTGCATTTATGTATTAAATACTAATAGATGAATACGATGTACGGATTAAATTGGAACGACAAGACAATATGAATAATTAAGTTACAACTAAACAATAAAATGAAAGTAAAGTACAATTACAAGTCAAACAATTACATGATACGGATACTTGAGTAAGTGTTGAACAACGTAGCCATATCAATAATCCACATGACCTTGAGCAACAACATGACAATCAATGTCCGAGTCAATGTTAAACAATGATGTAGTGTCAATGTACAAGGTAAAGTTGAACAAGGGTCTATGATCGGCGCTTGAAATGGCGTAGGACAAGGATAGAGCATGATGATACAAGATACAGTGGAGTCAATAGTGGACAACGATGGTACATCAATTGACAAATTGGACATAGAGAAGGAACAACGAGGCAAGAAGGCACAAGAAGGCAAAAGGCACAAGGAGACAAGAAGGCACAGGAAGCAAGTACAAGTACAAGTAAGTTCAAAGAGGCAAAGGGGAATGCATACCTTGAATGCTTGGAAGTAGTTGTTAAGTGGTGTAATACTGTAGTTGAGGTGTGGTTGTAAGGTGTGGTTGTAAGGTTGTGGTTGTAAGGTGTGGTTGTAAGGTGTGGTTGTAAGGTGTGGTTGTAAGGTGTGGTTGTAAGGTGTGGTTGAAAGATGTGGTTGAAAGGTGTGGTTGTAAGGTGAAGTTGTAAGGTGAAGTTGTAAAGTTTTCGAGAATGTTGATTGAAGTGAGACTGTGTTTGGAGAAAAAGAACAAGGGAAAAGATTCCCTTTTATACCCTTGAGGCCAGCAGCGTGGCGATCTGGGATTTCACTAGTGACCAGTTCAAATGGAAAACTAACCGATCATATTGCTAGGAAGTTCACTAGAGGTATCTCATAGTAACTGCATTCGTAATAGTTGTGGCTAATCTTCGTCCCCGGACTGGAAATTCAATAGTTCACACCCCATTTACTCAGTCACATTATCAATATTACCGAAATTCACGGATCTAACAGGGAGAGTCAGGTGTATCTGTCATGAATGCATTTTCACAGTCATACTTAGTCAAAAGAAAAAGAGCTTTACGGAGCTTTTTCCCTCAACTTTTTTCTTTAGCTCTCATTCTATGGAAGAAAGATCAAGAGTAACAACCGTATTATCCACCAATCTTTACAGGAATACTTTCAGTTAGATAATTAGATTCTGCACACATTTACCCCGTATTAGTATTAGCGGCTCGATATTTTGCCCCTCAAATCATTGAATGCCCCTCAAAACTGACGCAAATGCGTCTTTAATATCGAAAAATATGAATAAAATTTGACATCATAAATAATATGGGGTTCTAAACCCCACAATTCGAACGTTCTGATTATAATTAGTCTGGAGATTAGTCTGGGGAATAGTTTGGGAATTAGGGCAAAACACGTGATTTAATTCTTAACCTTAGCTAGCGGCGGTTGTACACAGATTGATACGACACATCTCAACTTCCGAAAAACATAACTAATCCAATCTTCAATTGATTTTTTCAATATGCGTAGTCTCATTGTTTGATTTATAATGAAAGATTCCACCGAATATAATAATATGTAAAAAAGTATTTCAAGATTGTTATCATAATTGCAATTCAATTTGTTCACGAGTCCGTGTACATAGTACAGGATTAGTTCTGGGGTAATTTTCGCGCTTAGGGCTCTAGCGAGGGTCAGCTTTTTGACCAGTAACAGCGAGATAGGTTTAGACGACGAAGATTCGTTTACTACGAAAAACCGCGAAAAAGAACATCGAGAGAAAAACCTGAGAATCACGAGTCGAAGAATTGGGGAACTATCGAAAGTTGGGCTTTCGATAGTGTAGGAGATATTATGTAGTATGGAATTGGAGAATTGGCCAGGTGTTCCCAGATACCGGGAAATTCAGTATAACTAGAAGTTTCTAATACTCGGGGATAATTTTCAGATACCTTCTAGAACTTACTAGAAGTACCAGTGAAGAATGGGCGACTTGACACAGAATAATAGAGACACGTTTTCCATTAAAAGTTGGAGGATCTCATCCCAAGGAATGTTCTTGGATCGGCCGCTAGGAACGGAAGGTGAATTCCGACAGTGAAATTCAATGGTGTTCAATTACTTACTTCGCCTAATATCTTCTTATAGAATAGGTCATTCCTACAAAGTAGTAGTTTACAGATGGTACTTGTTTTCAACAGCTACTCAAGGTGCCAATACATCGTTCTGAGAACTGGATTCAGGAGTCCCTAGAAGCCAAAAAAAACAGTGATTATAAGCTGACGCTGGCCATATAATCATCTAACAATTTGTGTTTAGGCACAAATTAAAAATCATTTGAGCAACCAGTAATTTCTCCAATTGCCAATCGAGTTTCAACGAGTGTCAACAAGTCCCAGCCAGAACTTCCACTTCACTTCAACTTGCCTAATTCTCTAGATAGCTAAGCCGGCTCAAATAAATTCATCCCAAGCATCTAATAGAAGGTTTAACATCCAATTCTCTTTCTTTTTTGCCTTGCCACATGAAGATCAGGCAAAAAGACTCAAAAAAGAAGACAATGATTGCCCAAAGACTCCTCCAAAATATCAAAAGTATGAAAAGTATATAAAATAATGTGAAATGTGCAAAAGGTATTCCGAATCCAGGAGTCGAACCTGGGGCTACTCGAATTGAGATATCTTGGTCCGGTTCATTGAATATCCAATGAATCAATTTGCCAGGCTTCGATCCTCATGAAATCAAGTTATGTTAACCACTACACTAATTCGGAGATGTTGGCTTGGGGTATAGAGGTTAACTCATTATATATAGAATAGTAATAGAAACATTGTGAGAGTGGAGACTGTTTGAAGTGACTGAAAGATTGGCAGCATTTCACATCATCTAATTGTCCACATGAAGATCGTGACTTCTTTTACTTCACTGTCTAATTATTCTACATTCTCATTCTCTAAATCTTTAGCCTCATTCGTTTCTCTCCCATCCTCGGCACAACCCCCAAATCTTCTACTATTTCCGCGTGACAAGACCTCAATCCACTCCAGAAAGAAAGAACAATCAAGCTATCAAAACCCGCAGTTATCTCAGAAAAAGTTCCATGATGTGCTTTTACCGTATACATGTTAATCAATATATACATATCACTCATCACTCGCACAGTATCAAAATACAGCAAGTTCAAGGAGATCATTAAGATTCATGGTTGTGTGATCTGTATATTAAAACAATATTTATCAAAGAACTCTTTATCAGGCAGGTTCGTAATTGCGAAAGAGTAAAGAACTTGCGGCTTCCAAACATTATTCTTCCACTCCTGTCCACTCATGCATTCCGCACACCCCATTTTATCCAGCACCTAAGGTAAACTTCCAAACTAAATATCAAAAAGACAAATTCAGCGTAATATTAAAACGCCAGTTTCTACCTTTGAAGAGGTGCGAGAATTTCTCTTACCATGGATTGATTTGAGAAAGAGATAGATTCGTTAGACAAATTCGCTAGATGAAACAGAAACCCCCCCTCCCCAAAAAGGAAAAGGAAAAGGAAAGCACAAGTACAACCAGCTATCCATCCCTCCAATTCCCAAAAAACTACAGAGTCCAATCCCAAAGAACACTCATCCATCTATTTTCCTTTCTCCATTACTCCCTGGAGCACTTTTTTCTCCGTTATATCTCTACCAATCTCTCTATCTACCAGTAACCCAGTAACCCCATAACTTCCACCACTTCAAAACATTAAAGTACCAGACTTGGTGACTTCAGTAACTGGACAAAGAATAGCAGGAAATTATATGAATGAGATAGAAAAGCCTGTGATGTAGATTCCATCGATATTTAAATTTCACAGCCCTTCCTTTAATCTTCCTCCTTGCTAAGTGAACTCCTGCATCACGATTCTACGGGACATAAACACAGCACATTGCCGTCCGCATCAAAATTATGAAAAATGGAAAGCTTTCGACCTCAAAAACGTCATCGATGAATGAGTCATATTTCCGCACAAATGCTCTTCCAATCCCGTCTAAATCATATCAACTTCAAAAAGCAGCCCTATGTTGATAATTAATTCAACAAAGTAGCACCCAGAACACTAGAGAACCGGATAAAAAGACTTGAAATATATACTCTACTGTATTGAACCGCTTAACATGGATAGATATTGAATACAATTATGATATTAGCTGAGAGAACTATCATCCGAACTTCCAACTACCCAACATTACCCACCCAGACCAAATACCTACTAGGTATGTATTTTCCACTTTCCTTCTGCTGGGGTAAAATTATATACAATCAAATCTCATTAATGAGTATCATATTACATCGAATATTGTCCGATGTTATTGGTGATATATGTGATCCTTGGTTGTTCTGTGGATACAGAATTTGATCTGATTTAGATTCTGAAGGTAAGATTACAACGACTGAGCTGAATATGAGATGAACTTTCGCCGTTTGCTAGTGTATATATTTCAAATGGAGTGAGAGGCGAGGAAGGTGATTTGAAGAACACGGAGAACTTCTAGTTGGCAGGAATAATATGAGTGATAGAGGTGGAGTGTAGGTGGAGGGAAATTATATTGAAGTGGCATGAGATGTTAACCCAATTGTGATGGTGATAAGACGAGGAAACTTTGAAAATATGTATATATCGCTTGTACTATAATACCAATCTCATTCCAGCGACAACATCTGATTCATTGCCAATATTATATGCACTAAATTAACAACCACATGCCGTATACTCCCGAATTCCTAGACACCGTCGATATCTTCCCGCGAAACGCATATATTATAACGAATCGGCCAACCAAGCCGCAAACATACTCCCCAAACACCCCAACCTAATCACCCAACCCATTGCTTCCGTCCCCACAATTCCGATTTCTCCTAACACCCAAAAGATAAGACTTCCTTGTACCGCGGCAATGATTTGCGGGAGAGCTATTGAAATGTTGTAGATGCCCATTACTGTGCCTGCTTGTAGTGATTCTTGGGTTCTATATCTTTTGTGAGAAGGGGAGGTGGGCTGAGATATTGAGGAAAGGGCAATGGAGGTAGAAGTAGAGGCAGTGGCGTGGGATTTGGATTGGGATTGGGAGATTTGGGTGGAGATGAGAGTTAAAGGAATCCAGGCGGTGATAGCCCAGGAGATACCGAGGAAGATGATGAGGATGGAGGTAGAGACGAAGGTCGGAGTTAGTATGGTGGAGATGGTTAGAAGGGTGGTGAGGAGATGAGAGAGTGTCCAGACGCGGGGAAGGGTCAGGGATTTGATATGGAGGCGGGCCAGGAAAGTCGGTTTCTGGTGTTTAGAGTTGTTGGAGGAAGGGGAGATAAACAGAGGAAGTGTGAGATTCGAGATGAGTGCGACGAGGGCGAAGAGAATCATGATGAATGTTGCATGCCGGATTGAATGAGGTGACGGTGGAAGAGGTGAGGTGGTTGGCAATGTGAGAGTAGGTGTGGCTTTTTTGGATATGGGGGAGTATTCTACTTCAACTGAATGGCGCTAGGTTAGTTATTTGTTAATGTTAGGTATTGCGAAAAACTTACAGAGACCGCCTAGATATCTGATTCGATTAATTAGTATTGTAATCGAAAGTCACGAGATGGGCATATTTGAAACTTACGAGGTAATATAAAACAAAAAAGGAAACCAGCCAATCCAAGCAAAAAACTGAACCATACAGATCTTTCTAATTTCCCTCGGACATGTCTTCATACTCCCAAATATCTGGCGAAATGTCCCCGCCAAACTCTGTTTCTTGAAGCCCGCATTCAAGTCAACAAAACGCTTCTCGTTCGCCGTAAAACAAGTTATCGCAACAGTTGAGCCCAATGCCACGGAAGCAATCAGACAAAGTCCTTTCAATTGCGTATCTCCAAGCCAAGGTAGATACTTCGGTAAAGAGATATAACCAGCGGTGTATCCTAAAATTGATCCAATTCCCGCAGCAGAACTGGCATATGCACAAGCCCGGACTTGCTGTTTCGGCGGAACACAATCAACGATGATTGCCCTAAGTCCTCCTTGCACAGGTTGGATTGCAATATTCAAAGCCCATATCCAAGCAGCAGCCATGAAACCTTTACATATCATTGCACCACGACCGAAGGGGGAACTGCCGAACAGGGTGAAGAGGTATGTGATCAGATCGGTAGTCCAAGGAAGTGCGAGAATGCAAATAATTGTTGCAATGGTGCCGATGATGATAAATGGGCGGCGGCGACCAAGATGATGTTGACAGCGATCGGATAAAATGCCAATGTACGGTTGAACGATTGCACCAGAGAGGGGTCCAGCGAGCCAAACTAAGGAGATGAGGTAGCTGGGAACTGAGAGTGAAACCAAGTATGGCTTGGAGAATTAACTATGCGCATGATAATTGACATGGAAAAGAGCAAAAAACTTTCTTACAGAGCCCTGAGACATAATGGCAGTCCATATCACTTGAAGTCTATCGAATGTAAGCAATGAACGACAAGATCAGTTTCCAAGGCGGGGTATTTTACCCTCCAGTACTGATGGCCAGACATATTAAATATAAAGTCCCAACTTCTGTCACATCTTTTTCTCTCTCCTCTGATTCTCGAAGCAAAGAAGTCTCGCTATCTTCAAGAAATTCTTCATCGATATAATCCAATTCATCCGATTCATCCAATCTATCCGCAACCCGCAATTCGTCATCCTCCACGCCCGCTTCTAACATCTTGTCGCGAACACACTGTACACTTTGCAAGGAAACCAGGAAATAAGCAAATATCGAGAATATAGACAGCCAAAGCCGTGCTATATTTTTTCAACACAAAATCACATCTGAAGATTGAACATAGAAGAGAATAAAATATAACACAAAGAACGAGGAAACTCTGTCGTGCTGACATTCGCCTCATTTGTACATGGGAATGACTGACATGCATGTACTACACTTACAATTCCTGCATACAAAACCCATTTGCGAACTTGTGGTTCGCTGAAGGTGGTTGTGCTCCATGCATGGTGTGGAGATTTCTCGTGGTAAGCTGTTTGCCTGAAGGAGCAATGGGAAGGAGCAATCAATATTTTTTTGGTTACCTTCCTGTCTGGAGATAGTCTGTGCAACTGTTTGCAGTACCGGTAATGTTGTAAGATTACCATTTACAAGCCAAGAACAAGTTGAAGATATAAACTTCTGAATATCAAACATCAACGGCAAGGTTAATTTGTTCGATTTTTGATTGATCTTTATGGAATACCCGCGGATACATATCTATCTATGCATTGACCATAGAGAAAATGACCGAATTTATTGTTTTGTGTTGCTGGAGAAACTTTGGTGGGGGTTGGGATCATGATACCACCCACCTAGGTAATATCGTCGGCACAAACAAAGAACCTTCAGCTCGACGGAAGCAAATGATGACTCAGACAATTAGATTGTTCTCGTTCAGAATTTACACTACCATTCATTCATCCACAAGTGGATTCTTTTCACATCGAAGCATTTTTCCGACAACAACCATCCACCTTATTCAACTCGAATATTGGTTGATTCTCAGCAGTCACGTGCCTCTCCGCACCAAAAGCTGAACCTCGGCTCTTTCAATTTGAACCGAGATATTCCACCTCCGATATTTGATATTGGCCCACCCCACGTTATCACAAGCTTTGAGTAAAACAACCAGGGCGTCTCAAGATATCATTTTTTTTTTATCTAGAAAAAAGCTCGGTGCTACATTTACAAGGCAGCTCAGAGAAATAAGATGTCAGATGCTCGAAATCAATGCTTGGAGTTTTGGGCCAAGATTAACAAAGAATTTGTTACAAGGGAAGAAAATACAACCGCATTCATCCTTTGTCTCAATTGCATTTGGTACATCAACAATGAAACCAATTCCTCAACCACCACAATTCATACAAACAGTAAGTTCAACCACAGTAAGTTCACAATTATCCTTCTAGATTCCACATCAAAATTTCAGCAGCTGCCCCTCCACACCAGGCCAAGCCAAGCTATGCGTTGCGCCGCGTCCCCTAAAATCCAGATCCGTTGAACCGAGCTACCAACTTGCACATCCAAGACCGAGCACAAGCTTTAGCATCTCAAGCTTCCATCCGAGTCCGGGGCTCCGCACGTTTCAATTGGAACGCCCTTCTCTTTTCTCCATTCATGCAAGGCTGTGGTAGTATAATATGACTTGGGAGAGAGATGGGCCGCGGGACAAGATAGCTCGGCCCAGTTGAGCGAACGAACGCAAACGGAAAGGTATAGACTCATATATTCTCTATTGAGCAATCAACATCAACATTTTATTTACTTTCCATTGCTGTCTATCTTTTGATGTGAAAAGAAGGTGCTTTTGAATTTATTTCTATTTTGTCGTTTCTATCTATCTCTTGGATCCGCGAACATATTGATGTAGAAGTGTACCTTCACATGTTAGAGACATAGAAAATCCGCTACACATAGTTGTTGTATCAATATACCTAACAATATTGCAAAATATTAGCCTCGAGCAAAACAATCCATTGGAACCAATTTCCGCAGCCATTCAAGTCTTCTGACAAGAGGTAACATATACCCAAAATGTCGGCGAAAAGTGTTAAAGGCACAGATGGCAAGAAACCAGCTTCGGCTGCTACAAATCTTGTTGGTGAGTCACTAATCCAATGGCCACAATGTTTCCAATGGACATTGTCTAACAATATATAGCTGGAGGAACAGCGGGAATGATGGAGGCCCTCGCATGCCATCCTTTAGGTACGTCACTTCCTTCTCAATTTCCCTTCAATTAACACCTTTTAAACCACGCATCTCTAAACCAACAACTAATACCACCTCATAGATACTATAAAAGTCCGCATGCAACTCTCTCGTCGGGCTCGCGCTCCCGGTGCACCTAAGCGCGGCTTCATCAAAACAGGTGCCGAGATCATCAAGCGCGAAACTCCCCTCGGTCTCTACAAAGGACTTGGTGCCGTTATAACTGGTATTGTACCGAAGATGGCTATAAGATTTACAAGTTTCGAGGCATATAAAAGGTTTTTAGCCGATAAGGAGACGGGGGTTGTAACTGGAAGAGCTACGTTTTTGGGTACGTTTCCTATGTTCATTCTCTTATTTTCAATATCTAGAATTGGAGGGATTTGAGACACCCAGGACACAATGAAGGATAGCATGTCAAACAACAAGAAGCTAACATATCACCCCTCTCCAGCTGGTCTAGCAGCAGGTGTAACCGAAGCCGTTGCCGTCGTAACACCTATGGAAGTAATAAAGATTCGTCTTCAAGCCCAACACCACAGCATGGCTGATCCGCTCGACATTCCTAAATACCGTAATGCCGCACATGCGTTATATACCGTTGTAAAAGAAGAAGGAATCGGTGCTTTATATCGAGGAATATCACTTACTGCTTTACGACAAGGTATGTTACTACTCTTCTCACCCCTTCATAATCCCCGCATTTCCCTACCACCATCCACCCCCTTTTAAACCCCCATCCATACTGCATACCCCCTACTAACCTGCCCCCTCCCTAGGTTCCAACCAAGCCGTAAACTTCACCGCCTACACCGAATTCAAAGAACTCCTCCAAAAATGGCAACCCCAATACGCCGACTCCCCCATCCCCTCCTACCAAACCACCATCATCGGCCTCGTATCCGGCGCCATGGGTCCCCTCTCCAACGCACCCATCGACACCATCAAAACGCGTTTACAGAAAACGCCTGGAGTGCCCGGAGAAACGGCCTTGAGTAGGATTAAAACGATTGCGGGGGATATGTTCCGACAGGAAGGATTTCATGCATTTTATAAGGGCATTACGCCGCGGATTATGCGGGTTGCGCCCGGTCAGGCTGTTACGTTTACTGTTTATGAGTTTTTGAAGGAGAAGTTGGAACATAGTGATATGCCGATGTTTGGCGGGAAGTATGAGGAGTGAATGGATACATGGATAGATAAATGGCGTTCAAGGACTTTTTGGGATAGATATTTAGAATATGAGACGTGAGAACAGTGTGTGGGGTTATATGATGCCATTTAATGATATGGTATCCTAGGAACTCTTATCTCGTATAAATGTCGTTCTCAACATAGGGAGGGCATAGTCCAGCATAGCATCCATCAAAACTTCAACCAAAGGCAAATTTTCCTCCCATTATGATATGTCAGAATTGAAGGTCTATCCTAAATATCTATGCTCTTCCAGGCCTCTTAGGTCTAGCGAATGCTTTCTTTGCCTCTAATTTTGGATGTAAATCCGAATCGATACTTTCTTGAGAAATATCCTCAGGAGATCCAGCCTCAAGTCTTTTCTCAATGGTGAGTCCCGCTTCCGCTTCAGCTAATTGTTGGGCCGATCGTGATGATGATGCGTATATCATTCGTTCTTTTATCTTAGATCCGGAAGGGCAAGTATAAATAAACAGTATTGGAGAAGAAGTTGTTCCATTGTGTTCGTGAGTGTAGCGATAGAAAGAGAATCGAGGTTCAGTGTTTGATATAGTGCTGCTGAGATCTGAGATGGAGGTCTTTGTCTTTGAAGCAAGTTCCATGGTTTCTTGCGCGATGTTCATTTTCTAGCGCTCGTTAGCAATCAAATACTAATGAATTCAGGTAACAAATAAACTTACGATCTGAACCAAATTATGTGCCCCATCTTGGTTGAGTGCTTTTAAGGCCTCTAATGCATCCGGTGAAGCTGGCATACTAATGCCACTACTGACATGGCTCTTCCTCTCATTCATACCTCTACCCTCTTCTGCCTCCTTCCTCTTCACCTCACCCAAACTTTGCTCCTCTTCTGTCAGCGGCGCTGCTAATTTAACATGCTTATCGTGCTTAGCAAAACCCTCTTGCGTCAACTCTTCCTTCATAGTCGCAAATATGGTTTCTCGAAATCGTTCGATTCCCAGTTCTCGAACCAAGGTAAGGCGTGTAGATGCGAATAGCATCTTCTGACGCACAGGCGCCGAATCAGGAACATAGGTTATGGCAACGAAAGGGGCGGGATCAGTAGAGGGATAACGACGGAGTATTATGTATAAAGCGGCTTTGTCTTGGAGATGAGGTTCTAGGAGGCTGAGGTCATTGTCGAAGGATGAAGTGGAGGGTTCGAGAATAGCAGCGGGCGTGAGGGTTTCGCCAGTGATTGTACAGAGGAGACCTCTTTGTGATTCTGTAGAAACGAACGTTTTGAATGCCGTGTGAAGTTCTTTAGAGGCTGTGGGGGAAGCTTGTTAGTTCCACTATTGAATTGACATTGTGTTGCTGGTGTACCTGTTATTCCGGACTGCATATTGAAGGACGTGCTTGTTGCACTGTAAAAATGGAATTGTAGAGAAGAATGAATGTATTTGATTCAATGTATTTAAGAATCCAAAAAACCTTAGAACTTTTGACACGACAACAAGAACAACAATGATGGATTGCGGGGCACGAATCAAATAGATTGGCAAGGGGGTTTGAGTCGAGGGGGGGCAGTGGAACGGTGAACTTTAAGTGGGGTCCTGCTAAAAGAGGGGCATCTTGCATTGGTCGATCAATTCGAGCTTTCCTTTCTTGAACTTCACATTCACTCTTTTCACAATTCCCTCCTACATCGTATCGCATCGCATTATTGCAAACTTTATTTAAATATTTAATTCACCATGGAAGGTACGCAGCATACGACAACTGCTTTAATTGGTAAGTTTAAATTATTTCTTTACAACTCCTATGATTTCAATTCAACACAATCACCATCACCATCACGACGACAACTACCAAAGCGAAATACATTATACAGTAAAAGCGATTCAACTTCAACAACATGTCTGATCCCAATTTCTACGGTCCTCCTGGTGATGCATTTAGGCTCAGAAGGCCCTCCAACGAATCTGCTGTATCTAATACCACGGACGACTTTTTTGATGCCCTGCTATCCGGCCGCAGTATACCTTGGGGTGGCGGCGAACCTTTCCCCGACCTCTCACAGCCCGTTGCATACGATGTTGAGATGGCATCAAGTTCCACGCTAGCCTCCAATGAATCTGTTGACGAGAATGCACCAAGTTCCAGCTCTCCAGGGGAAGTCGCAGCGACTACCTCACGCCCCAATCTTCTGCATCCTTCTGTGTCCAGATTGTCCTCCAAGAAATCTGCCACAACCATTACTACGGATGGTACCCTCCAACCTGAATCTGATGACGAAATTACACCAAGTTCCAGCTCGCCCAAGCAGGTCATATTAGTCAATCCACCTGCTGCCGTAGCCATAGTACGCAAGTCCAAAGCTAACAAACTTGTAGACCGTCAAGAACGTGCTATAGCTGCTTTACTCACCCGTTTCAAGAATCTGGTTGTACTCGCTGCGTTACCTACTGAAGATGCTTTTGCAAAGGAGACTGCTGCTGCGGAGGGATTAAGAATGGAGGTTGAGAGCAATGCTTTGGTACGATTATTTTCATTTAGTTCTACCCAACCTCTACAGAATTCGATTTTAAGTTCAGGGAACATTACTAATAACACATGAATAGACAAGCGCAGGAGAAGACCTATTGAAGTTGACTCGAGAATTGAAGGAATTATGGATTTTTGGGGCATTGAGAGGAATTGGTGAAGGAGAAGGAGATGGAGAAATGGAGGCCGATTCGAAGAAGGTTGCGGAATTGATCGAGAAACAATTGGGGAAAAAGCATGAGCAAGAGAAAAATAAGGCATGATTAAGGTCTACACAGGATATTTGGAGTTCAAAGGGGAATACGGGGCTGGCTTTCTTACAATTGATTTCCATGGAGTATGTGGGAGATCATGGAAAAAGGTGGCAGATACCAGGCGTTTTGGCAGAATTGGGTTTAAAAACTCCTCGCCAATAATCTGCGAGTACAGAAATATCTATTAATGGTATGAAGTAGGTAAATTCTTTGATGTCAACCCAAATATAGAATAATTTTTTATAGATTCAACAAGAAAAGTCTACACGATTCCTGGCCAGAGAGATAACCTCTTTGTCAATATTGAGATTGATTGGTTGATTTCAACGTGATGAACAAGGCTGAAAGAAGGCTAAAAGAAGGCTGATCCGAGCCTTATTCACTAAGTAGGAAATTTTCAAACAAAGAAATTTTGACAACTACTAAAAAGTCCAAACATTAGACCTCGATGCTTTCCCTTTACAAAACCATCAACCTCAATCGTCTTGGTCTTTTACGACCACTTTCAATTACTATGTCATCACCACCAAATCCACGCGCCAGAAAGCAGCCTCGCAGAGGTCGTCATTCTTCCCAATTAGCAAGCGGCATAGGAAACGCAAGAGGCGGCAGAAAGGTCCAAAACACCTCACCAATTCAGAATGCCTCATTCTCTACTTCTGCTTCTTTTGCAGAGGAGATGTCTGCAGTCGTCGCTCCTCCGCTCAGTACAGCAGTCCCTCTCGATACTCCACGATTCGCAGATCTTGGTGCTGAAAATCTCCTCAATCCAATCCTTCTCAAGACTATTACTGAAGACTTAAAATTCGATCATATGATGCCAGTTCAAGCTGCAACTCTTCGTCCTTTACTCTCAGAACGCGTTGATTGTTTAGCACAGGCAAAGACTGGAACTGGAAAGACTATTGCATTTCTTATTCCAGCAATTCAAACTCTTATTAACAAACAGAGACGTCCGCAAGATGGAATTTCCTTATTAGTCATGACGCCAACTCGAGAACTTGCACAACAAATCGCAAAGGAAGCAAGTCAATTATTGAAACGTCTCCCTAATTATAAGGTCGGATTCGCCATCGGTGGCACCAATAAAACTACGGAAGAGAAATATATCTTGAATGGTTGTAATATTCTTATTGCTACTCCAGGTCGATTATTTGATCATCTTAGTGATGAAAGGATTATCAATGCTTTCCGCAATCTTGATACTATTGTTCTTGACGAGGCAGATAGATTACTTGATATGGGATTTATGAATGCCATTAGAGATATCATCAAATGTCTTCCAGACAAGCAGAAAACCAACAGGCAGGGAATGCTTTTCTCCGCCACTATTGCTCCTCATGTTGAAAAGGTCGCTCACTTAGTTCTCTCAAAAGATTACAAGTTCATTTCTACCATTCCCAAAGGCGAGGTCAATACTCATGCACGTGTTCCTCAACATCTCATTACCGTTCCAAATTTCTCCGATGTGGCATCAGCAATGGTAGGTTCCATTCGTGAGGAAATGAAATTGGAAGGCAAGGACAGCTTCAAAGCTATTGTCTTTGCACCTACCGCCGCACTTGTGGATTTTTACGCCCACATTCTATCTCAATTATCAGACCTCCCACCCATCACCGCATTACACTCTCGTGTATCTCAAGGCAAGAGAACAACAGTCACAAACGACTATCGCGTAGCCAAGAATGGTATTCTCGTAGCTACAGATGTGGTCGCTCGTGGAATGGATTTCCCATCCGTCACTAACGTCTTCCAAGTTGGTCTTCCCGCAGATAAAGAATCATACATTCATCGTCTAGGACGTACAGCTCGAGCAGGCAAAGAAGGTCGTGGTGTATTTATCGTCACCGAAGCCGAAAGTCCATTTTCCACATGGACATTGAAAGAAATCCAATTCGTAAACACAGAAGCAGATCTAAGCTCCGCATCCCAAGTCTTGAAAATAGCATCGAGTATGGAAACTCACTCCAAAACATATCAAGCCTGGTTAGGATACTACAAAAATCACCTCAAGCTTATGAAGTGGGATAACGTGGAATTGGTGAGACAAGGAAATGTCTATGCGAGGGATGGATTGGGTGCGCCAGAAACTCCAGCGCTTTATAAGGGTGTTGTTGGGAAGATGGGTCTCAAGGGAACATCGGGTTTGACAATTATTCCCGACCCACCTAGAGTTGGCCGTGGAGGTGGTAGTGGTGGTGGTGAGGGAAGAAGTGTAGGTGGTGGAGGAAGAGGTGGTGTTAGAAGTGATACCACAGGTGGTGGGGAAGGAAGAAGTGTAGGGAGTGGAGGAAGAGGTGGTGCCAGAGATGGTGGTGAGGGAAGAAGTGCAGGAAGTGGAGGAAGAGGTGGTGCTCGAGGTGGTGGTGAGGGAAGAAGTGCAGGAAGTGGAGGAAGAGGTGGTGCTCGAGGTGGAAGAGGTGGGTTTAGCATCAGCCGGGTAGCGTAAGATGTGGTAATTTCGGTGGTCTTTACATTTCACAGACTTTACATACCTACTTCACGTTATGTTTTTTTACTCACGCCACGATATCTCACCTCACAACGGAATATACGAAATCAATAGATAGATAAAAGGAAAGATGAATAAAGCGATGGATGGCTAGGTAAATAAAGCTATCTAGATACCAATAGAACGGTATGGTGTACTAGGCGTTTCTTTTCATTTCATTTCTCATTTTGTATTATAGATAGTAGATGGTAGATAGCAGATAGATAAGAAGAGATGTATTCTTCTCATAAATAAACCTTTCTCTTAATGTAGAAAAATGATCATAAGTTAAAACTGCACATTAAATTGATTGTAATGTATTTATGTATTTATGTATTTATGTATTTATGTATTTATGTATTTATGTATTTATGTATTTACTCTAATAAGAAAGAAAGAAAGAAAGAAAGAAAGAAAGAATATTTGCATTAATCTATAATCATCCATCTTCAACCGTAATCATTACATGTGGTTTTGATCATTATTGTATAGATGTTACGATCACGCAATAGTTTCGTCAAAACAAGAAACCTAGACGGAGGCGTTCTCATTTCGAATTATCAGTGTAGGAACATCATCGATCAATTTGGAATGTTTAGTAAACAAGCTTCTTTGTATTGTTTATGAAAGGATAGGAATGGTGGTGAACTATAGGTGTTCTGATATCTCTTTATTGATTGAATTTAAAAGTAATAGTTTATTTATGATTAGAAAGGGTAATGAAAAGTTTGGGTTATGGTTTTATGATTAATTGATTCTTTGCTTATGTAATCTTAACAATTCTTTTTATTCATCTGAAGAGCAATTCGTCAATTAGTTATCGGTATCTTAACAGAACCCTATCGGATAGCAATAATTGGAACAAGAAATACTCCAGGTCGTCCGATTAATTCAAATACTTTTCAAAATCGAAATAATGCTTCCAGGACCCTTAGTGGGATCGAAGGCGAAACGTTTATATCTAATCGTCAACCTATTACACAATTGGAATTAGATCTGATGCAAAGATTTGAAAACATACAAGAAGAGTTCGATATTTTCAAGTAAACAAATCAATAAGAAATTGAAGAGACTTTTGTTCGTTTTATACAGGAAAGGGTATCTAATTTACTATTAGCGATTGCTAGAGGAATAGGGGCGATATCTAACCCTATTTATGTTTCTCCAAGAAAACCTCCAAAACTTCAAAAACTGCTATCTTATAAAGGTCTTAATATTGGAGAAGCAAAGGATTTCTTTTTCTAGGCTGAACTTATGTTTCGAAATAATGATGGGTATTATTTCCCAACTAATCAAAAGAAGATAGATCATGTTATTCAATACTTTTAATAATAATCATTTGTGGTTTGGTGTCGATATAAAGCTTCTATAACGAATTCTAATATATCTTAGAAAGAATTCAAAGAATACATATGCGATGCGATATTAAATAAAGGCAATCAACAGCGATATGCTATACAACAAATCATCAATGCTAAACAACAATCTAATCAAAGTGTAAACAATTTTGTAGCACACCTCGATAATCTGGAGGAGGAAATCGAATCTGAAGCGGACAGTGTCCGTAAAGAACGACTTTTATCAGGTTTACTTCCCTATATTGCTAAACGAATTTCAGAATTCATTCAACAGTCTGAAAATCGAAACGATTTAATTAAGCAAATATATCGTCTCGAGAATGTGGATAAAATGTACCGCTTACAAGATGCAAATGATCCGCTTTGTGATCGAAGACAAAACAATACAGTTATATTATCAAATTCATCTTTTAATCGTTCTCAAAATGAATCATCTAAATAGCAAAATAATATATTATTAGTGATTGATATACAATCGTAGTAACGTTTTAAATCTTTTTCAAAGGAAAAACTCAATAAAGAAAATCAGAAAAATGATTATAGACAAAGGGATCTGATTTGTTTCCGTTGTCAACAAAAGGGTTATTATGCAAATGGATGTACTAATCCGCCTGTATACCGATGGTGTAAAGGAGATTATCAATCTCATGCTTGTCCTATACATTCCCAAGAGAAAAAGAATTAGGGAAACGATCAAACCCAATAGTAATTTTAACTATTCCGATGATTCTGGGTCCTCAACAAAAGAAACATACTATCTTAGTTATTAAAGCAATTTTTCAAATTAATAATATTCCGACAAAACTCCGTTATCTTATCGATTCTGGTATGCAAGCTAATATTATTCAACAAAGCAAATGTATTGAATAAGACTGGATTCTTAATTCTGGAAAAGGCATTCTATTAGTATCTGCTAGTGGGATGAGTATACCCTTATATGGTGATCATCAATTTACTGTCGAAGTATTAGACGATTCCAAAGAAAAAAGAACTCACATTTATCGATTTACTGCCGCTACTTTGGATCTACCCGAAATCGATGCTATTTTAGGGCTGCCATAGTTTCAAACTGTGAATCCAGATATTAATTGGAAATCAATTACTCTTCGCTTTCGTTCTGTATTGTATGATATGGAAATGATAACAGCAAAAGAATTATATCGAGATATGAAAGCTAGAGTTACAATTTATATACTTCTATTTGAAATCAATTCTATTATACGATTTTCATCCAAAAACCAAAAAATCTTAACATTAGCATCTTTAAAAATACTTCCCGAATACAAAAAATATGAATAGGCTTTTTCTGAAGATGAAAACAGCTTACTTCCCGATCATCACTCAATAGAACATCGTATTGATCTCGAACCTGGAACTACTCTATCTTGGGGACCAATATATGCTTTATCAGAACAAGAATTAACTGTTCTACAACAATACCTTAACGAATATCAAAAGAAAGGTTGGATCCGCTGTTCGATTAGTTCTGCTGGTGCGCTAATTATGTTTGTATTAAAGAAAGATAATGGTTATCGATTATATGTTGATTATTGTGGCCTTAATAAAATTACGAAAAAGGATCGTATACCTTTATCTTTAATTAGCGAATCTTTGGATCGCTTAAGACAAGGGGTCTTTTTCACAAAATTCGATTTGAAAGATGCTTACCATCGAATACGCATATGGGAAGGCGATGAATGGAAGACGGCTTTCCGCATTCGATATGGCCAATTTGAGTATCTAGTCATACCTTTTGGTTTGACGAATACTCCTGTAACTTTTCAAACTTATATTAATCAAGTATTCATTGGTCTTATAGATAACATTTGTGTTATATATTTAGACGATATTCTCATTTATTCTAAAGATAAGGAAACATATACTGCCGACGTTCGCAAAATTCTCGTTAAATTGATTGAATATAAACTTTATGCGAAATTGAAGAAATATATATTTTATATACATAAAGTTGAGTTCTTAAACTTTATTATATCAGGAAAAAACGTCACTATGAAACCAAGCCGAATTCAGACAATTATAGAGTGACCTGAACCAAAATCGCTCCGTGATATCCAAGTTTTCCTAGGCTTTGCAAACTTCTACTGTCGATTTATCGCCGGATATTCACAAATAGCTTATGGTTTAACCGATTTATTAAAAGGTATCAACAAAGGAAAAGCTGTATTAGAATTTAAATGGATTAAGGAGGCTCAGGAAGCCTTTGATAATCTAAAGAAGGCATTCATTACTACACCAATACTTAGACATTTTGAACCAGCCCTCTGAATCTTATTCGAAACAGATGCTTCTGGATTTGCTTTAGGATATATACTTTCTCAATTATTTTTTGACGATCTAAATGATCCTACTGCTTCCCGATGATATCCCGTTGCCTTTTATTCAAGAAAACTCATTTCAGTTGAACAAAGGTATTTTATATATGATCAAGAACTTTTAGCTATTTATATAGCTTTTGTTTAATAGTGGTATTATATCGCAAATAGTCAGTATACAATTGTAATCAAAACGGATCACAATAGTCTTTAATATTTTATGAAAACAAAGCAACTTAATAAACGACAAATACGATAAACTGAAGTTTTAACGGCTTACGATTTCATAATCACATATAGATCCGGAAAATTGAACCCCGCTGATAATCTGTCAAAAAGACCCAACTATACCGAAAATATAAATAGAATCAATGAAATGCTGTTTATATTACAAAACAAATTAAGGAATACCACAATTATTGCTATACTTTTTTATCTATCCATAATGAAAACAGAATCCCTGAGAAATACAATAGGCTTTTTTCAAAAGGATAAGTATAGCTTACCCCTTCGTAACTCAGAAAGGTCATTGGTGATGATTGGTTGTAAATAATCGCTACTACGTTGATTGACTTATGTATTGATAGCTGATGAAACAGTATTCGAATTTATATCTAAACCAATGAGAAATACTTTATTGTGGCTTCAGGAGAATAACGATTTTACAAAGAATAAAGAGTATCTGAAACTTAGAAATGATTCCGCTAGAAATGCTGCACTTTGACAAATCGACGCCGATAGTTTGCTCAAGTATAATAGACGTGCCTTCGTACCGCCAAATAATACTATGAAAACAGAAATCTTACAGATCTATTATGATGATCCTATAAGGGGTCATTGGAGTGTTAAGAAAACATGGGAAATCTTGAAAAACAAGTATTTCTGGTATAATATAATGAAAGATGTAAAAAGGCATGTACGAATATATACTGTCTATCAACGGACAGTTGTGAAACGGTATCGGCCTTACAGCGAATTACAAACTCTATCATTTCCTTCAAATCCTTGGAAAGAAATAACAATGGATTTTGTTACAGATTTATTCCCTTCTAAAATAGATAAACATATATACGATGCTGTATTTGTAATTGTCGATAGATATACGAAACTCGTTCGATACATTCCAATTAATAAAACAATAACTTCATTAGAATTAGCAGAAATTCTATTTCGATATGTTTTTAAAGATTTCGGTGCATCGAAAGGGATAATATCTGATAGAGGACCACAATTTGCAAATAAATTTTGGAGTAGTTTAATGTTTTATTTAAGAATTCGCCACAAATTATCTATTGCATTTCATTTACAAATCGATAATCAAATAGAATATCAAAATCAAAATCTAATTCATTATATTACTTGTTATGCAAATTGGAGACAGGATGATTAGGCTGTACTACTATCCCTAGCAGAATTCATATATAATGCAATATAGTATAGTACAATTGGAGAAACATCTTTCAAAGCAATATATGGATATCTATTTACTTTCAACTACATTGGCGAGGACGCCGATGCCAAAAGGAAGGTATCCACTGCAAAAGAATATATTGAATCGTTGAATCAAGAAAGGGCAAAATTAGTAAAGATTTGGGAAAAGTCTACAAAAAGGAGATTAGAGAATAATAAGAAGGATCTATTCCAGCGATTTCATATCAGCGATAAAGTTATATTCAATACCAAAAATATTAAACAATTACGATTCAAAAAGAAATTTTCCGATCGCTTTATAGGCCCCTTTATTATCACCAATATTATAAACAATGGATAAGCATATGAACTAGTATTTTTATTATTATACAAAATATACAATATCTTCTATATTTCTTTACTAGAATTGTGATATCAACGTAATGGTGTCGTTGATCCTCCGTCTCCTGAAGAAATTGATGGATATATGGAATATAAAGTTGAAAAGATATTAGCATATAGAAAAAAAGGACAAGGAATGCAATATTTAGTACAATGGAAAGGCTATCAACCAGTAGAAGATACTTAAGAAGCTTTACGAAATTTAACGTATATCAAAAGACAATTGGAAAACTATGAAAAGAAAAAGACATCACCGATACAACGAAGGCAAAGAACTAAGAAGTAATACAATTGAAACACACCGAAAATCATATTAGTTCTATTGGAATACCGATATTTTTAAAAAAAAAACGCTTATTCACTTTATCTATTATTTTGAAAACTTTTCTAATATATTAATTTTCCTTTGTCATATAGTGTTCACATTTCCTCCGCTTTTTCATCTTTATCTTCAACAGGCTATCCTCCCTAATATTATCAGAATTTTCATCAGTATCTGGTTCAACCGATTGATGAAATATGTGTTTGATATGCTCCTCAACGATAGGATTACGATGTATAACCTGTGATATCTGTATATCAGAAAGAGAGCTGTCTACGGC
Source organism: Sclerotinia nivalis (assembly GCA_029531795.1). Lineage (NCBI taxonomy): Eukaryota > Fungi > Ascomycota > Leotiomycetes > Helotiales > Sclerotiniaceae > Sclerotinia > Sclerotinia nivalis. The sequence continues at coordinate 2,182,262 of JAPEIS010000003.1, forward strand.
TCGAAGTCTTGGTCTGATAGATTCGTTAACGATTAATTATCGGTCAATAAAGATTCATTATATTCATTGTTTGGAAATAAAAGTTCTTTTATATAAATCGTACTCATTTGGGATATTATTTATAATATCAAGGCTAGAAAAATTCAACAAATCCCTATCCCTAGTTGTTTCCTTGTCTATTATTAGTACATTTGATTTCGTTAAGGGAATAGATGCTTCTTAACGCTTCGCCGACGGTATTACGTTTGATTCCGGAATAGTATTCAATGTACCAAAGCTTTTTGAAGGCGAAGAAGGTATATTGACCACAATAGAAGTTTTAATCTTCTCCTTCTTAGACTTTTTAGAAACCAAAGATTTTCCACCATCAATCGGTTCAATGTCTTTATTATCATCATCGAGAAATTCAATAAGTTTCGATATCTTTCTCTTTACGGGAATCAATTTGCGAACTTCTCCAATCTTCTTTATTTTAAAAATAGAAGGTGGAGTTGTTTATTCCTCTTTCATTACATGATCGCCAATATTCCGTGTATCTTTTGTTTTGCCTTTGGCACTTTTGTGGTTTACTCGTTTTGCTGGAGCACAAAAGGATTTCGACGATTTGGATCAAGCAGGGGTAACATCAGAACTATCCTTCTTATTAGAGGTATCCTCCAATTTGGCCTCACTTGTCAATTTATCCACAGAATTTTGCTTTAGTTAGTGGAAAATTAATCAAAAGCATTTATAAACATTATAAATATATCGACGAAATATCGAAACAAATCTACACCGATTTCGAACAACTTTATTTTTTTCTTCACCTATATATTCAATACTAATATAGTCTCTTTCGTATCCCGAGGTTCTCGTTTTAAATTATACTTCTTTTGTTTGTAAAGAAAAGCTTCCACTCTTCGAATAAAATTAAACTGACAACTATTTAAACTTCTTCGAACTACCGCTTCTTCTGGAGAACCTGCTGAAGCCGCTTCCTATTCGCGATGTAGTCGCAACATTCGATTTATGGCAGAATGAAATATTTCTGGTGGTGCATCACAAATTTTCTTCTTTCGGGTACATTCGGTATATAATAAATCGACTCCTTTGAGGAAGAAACATTTCTTATTGATTACCTCCCCATCTGGTAGAACTTTTCTGCTATCGTAATTGGCTATACGCTTAACGCAACAAAGACAAATTGATTGTATGAATTGTAGAAGTAAACGAGCAAATCGCATTGCTAATTCGGGGGTTTGATAAGACATATTGAAGGTATTCAGGAATTTGATAATATTATCATAATATCAACAAGAGAATTGCAGGAAATTGAAATGAAGAATTGAAAAGTTTATAATACTCTGGTAAAGCGGATTACGCGTTGTTATTGTTTATGTTTTGTTTGTATTTATTTATTACACAAAGGATCAAACGCTACATTCATATTATTGCCCGACAGCATCTCGCATCTGGCAAATGATTTAAGAACAGCAAACGACTTCAGAACCAATAGACTTCTCAGGAGCGAAGCTTTGAAGAGAAGGCTCTGTTACGATCACGCAACAGTTTTGTTAAAACAAGAAACCTAGACGGAGGCATTCTCATTTCGAATTATCAGCATAAAAACATCATCGATTAGTTTGGAATATTTAATAAACAAACTTCTTTGTATTGTTTATGAAAGGACAGGAATGATAGCGAACTATAGGCGTTCTGATATCTCTTTATTGATTGAACTTAAAAGTAATAGTTTATTCATGATTAGAAAGGGTAATGAAAAGTTTGGACTACGGTTTTACGACTAATTGATTCTTTGCCTATATGATCTTAACAATAGATATAGGTATTATTCATTATTGATAGATTATACCCGAGTTTTAACTTTTGATTTTTGATTTTTAACTTTTAACTTTTAACTTTTAACTTTTAACTTTTAACTTTTAACTTTTAACTTTTAACTTTTAACTTTTAACTTTTAACTTTTAACTTTTAACTTTTAACTTTTAACTTTTAACTTTTAACTTTTAACTTTTAACTTTTGATTTTTGATTTTTAACTTTTAACTTTTAACTTTTAACTTTTAACTTTTAACTTTTAACTTTTAACTTTTAACTTTTAACTTTTAACTTTTAACTTTTAACTTTCAATTTGTGATTTGTGAATTGCGATTTGTGAATTAAAAGAAAGGTAGTTAAGTACTTAGTATGAGATGGTGAGGGTGATAGTGATGGTGATGGTATATAAAGATGGAGGAGATATGTGTGTAAGGATTCATATGTTATTAATGGAAGAGGGGGGAGGGAGAAGAGATGATGGGATGGATATAAGGGTATTGATGGTGATAGTGTTTAGTGTTTCTAATGAGGAGTTCGAATGGAATATATTGAGATACAGAAGTGAGGGGATGATGCAGGTGCTTGTTGTGTCCAATTCATGTATACTTTTACCCCAAGTAAGTCAGATCATACATCAACATTGTTCAATCATTCATATATGAATTAACGAAATCCTCAAGAAAAATTCGCTTTTCATTTCATTTGATTAACGCCAAAATATCAGCCATTATTTGTGGCAAACTCCAATCCCATTCCTTCATCCCAGTCATGTCATGAAAATAAATATAATACAATCATCTGCAGCAGTAACCACCATCAATGACGATATCAGCTCCAGTGGTGTATGTTGAAGCATCAGATACCAAGTAGACATAAGCACCCTTCAACTCCTTAGCTTCACCATCACGACCCATTGGAATCATAGACTTCCATAAAGCTTGAGTCTTTTGGTCGACGAAATCGGAGAGACCAGTGTCAATGTAACCAGGAGAGATGGAGTTGACACGAGCGAAATCGCGCCATTCGTTGGCGAGAGAACGAGCCATGTGAATACATCCTGCCTTGGCAACATTGTATGAGGTTTGTTCTTGTGGATAGTTGGCGATGTGACCGGACATCGAGGCGGTGATGACGAAAGAACCAGTTCCACGTTCCTTGAAGTGATGTCCAACAGCCTTTGCGCAATGGAAAGTTCCATTAAGATCGGTTTGAATAACCTCATTCCCTAAGAATAAAATTAATGACGATTCAATAAAATTCAACCAGAAAAATGACTTACAAGCCTCAACCGTTCCATCAAGAATACCACTATCAGCAGTTCTACCGGCATTTGCAATAAAAGCATCCACCTTTCCAAACTCCTTAACCACATCGGCAACCAACTTCTCAACACTGGCATAATCACCAATGTCCAACTTGTATGCCTTGGCCTTCACACCATATGTCTCGGCCAATTCCTTGGCGTTCTTCTCACCTCCTTCGGGACGGGATGAGTATGTGATGGCTACATCGGCTCCCATCTCAGCACATCCTCGTGCGGCTTCGATACCCATTCCTTTGGGGCCGGAAGCACCAGTGATGATGACTACCTTTCCCTTTAAGGAAAAGAGGTCCTTGAGAGATTCAGCTTTTGGGATGGAGATAGGCATGATGAATGATTTGTGTGTATAGTATATGAAGAGGAGGAATTGATTGAAGTTTAGACTGATTTATTTTTGAAATCGATTTAAAGTAGAGGAAAGTCTGTGAGAGGATTGAATTGTTGATAGAATGAAAAGAAGAAAAGAAAAGCAAAAGAGGGAAGATGACTTGTTATTTATCCTCACAGTCTTACGATTACAGAAGAAGAAGGCACAACATAACCGCTTTCGTTACTAGGATTGGAGCTAAAGGGATCTAAATTGCGGGGCGGACCTTGAGGGGCGAATGAAGCAATGACGTTCATGACAACCCCGCTTGCTGTTTTGCTTTGATAAATGGATTTGATTATGGAATCGAGATGTGTTGGAAAGAGTGGTATGCATTATTTTTATTCTATTCTATCGAGTTGAAATATATGATGATTTTATTAACACTTTTATTCATTTCTCTATATGTTTATTTACCACTAGGTATTGAGAATAACATCCATAAATTACCCCTTCATTCCTCATTCCTCATTCCTCGATTTTCTTCCTGGCGTTTACAAAAAAACAGAAGTGACATCATACAAAATATAAATTCCCATTGCCCCGCACTAAAGTTCTCGATGAACCAAGTGCATGATAGTGGGGTTAAGTAACTCAAGTTAAACTTCTTAATGGTTAAAGTTATCCACTCACTCACCCACTCACTCACCCACTCATTATTCTCGGGATTCGTAACAGGAATCCATTCGGTCCGGAAAGAGATATGGACTTATTGATGATGTTAATGAATTCCATACTTCATTCACTTCCAAGTATCCAACCGGGTAGAAGTCTAGAAGCTTGTTTTTACTTTGGAGAAGAATTGATTGAATTGCCATTAATAATTCATTGTCATTGTCAATGATTTATAAAGCTGGAATATTCCCACTTTGTGATATCATATTTTTGGATCTTAGAGGGGGAATAGCAAAGGTTCCAAAGTTTGGGATGAGAAGAAAATGAATGATCCATGTAAGGTTAATTGTATTTGCTTATTTTACAAGTTACCGCTTTGGATAACTTGGAAGTAGGTCACGTTGAAACTCGGTGGTCTCAATTTTTCAGTTATTCAGCAACTTACATCCCGTCAATCTTCTCCCCGGGCGTTTGTGTATCTCACATTGCTTCTCACATTGCCCATTTTCCGTCTCGTGAGTTCAACATGTTGGGATTGAGGCTTTCTTTTATGTTGGTGGGTGGCTTAATTCAATCAAGTCCATAGGAGTGCGTTTCTGTTCACCTATCAAATTTTTGACTAGCTACCTTGTATAACAGAGAACAAATTTCTGACTTCAACGTCGACAGGAAACACAGATATATCTGTCGTTGTATATCTTACTTCACGCCAAGATTTGATATGAAGGTATACTCGATCAAAATAGGTAATGAAGTTTCATTATCTTATCAATATCCAGTCGGCAGTCCCCGATTAGGATTGATACGTTGACCTTGATTGACCAAATTTCACTGCGATGGTGGGGTTATTCAACTTCAACAATTTTTTCGTTTTTTCAAAATTTCATCTCTACTTTGTTCTACTTTGTACAACTTCAATTGATTCATTCGATGTTTCATTTTCTTCCTGTAACATCTCATCTTTCTTTGAAATGTCTCCTAGGCTACCAACATGTCTTCATCCCTTAATTGCTCGTCTACCCCCTCAAGTTCGCTTCCTTCCTTACCCCGCTATTAGGATCATATCTCTTTTGGTCCTTGTAAATATCATTATTTGGGTCGTGGTTTCTATTGTTCTGCGTTCTCATCCTCTTTTGTCTTCATCTGCGGTACTTTCATATACATTTGGTTTAAGACATGCTCTGTAAGTTATCATTTTTGATACTCAATAATCTCTCATAATCATGTGACTTCCCCCTTTAGAATCCAAACTCATCTAAATCCAGCGATGCCGATCACATATCCGCTATTGATCTCATGACTCGTCGTCTAATTGCCTCTGGTTCTCCTCATACATCCCAACCAGCAACGGTTGGTACTTGGTTCTCGTTAGGTCATTCCACTATCGTAATCATAACATGCATCGTCGTTGCTGCCACATCTGGGGCTCTTGAATCACGGTTCAATTCCTTCCGAAATATAGGCGGTATCATTGGTACAGGTGTTTCAGCTGGTGTATTGATTTTACTTGGAATTGGAAATGCATGGATTTTATGGAGATTAGTGGTTAAGTTGAGAGCAGTTCTAAGAGAAGAAATCGATGGAGATGGTGGTGAGACTGGATTAGGTTTCGAAGGTGGAGGAATCATGATGAGAGTACTCAGAAAGGTCTTTAAAGTGATTGATCGCCCTTGGAAAATGTATCCGCTGGGTGTGTTATTTGGACTTGGTTTCGATACTAGTAGTGAAATTGCGGTTCTTGGAATCGCTTCTGTTCAAGGTGCTAAAAGAACTAATATTTGGCTGATATTAATTTTCCCAGTTCTATTCACCGGTATGGTTTACTTTTTATTTTCCATGGTCTGGAAAATGGCATATGGGTTACTTGAAGTAGAAATACTAACAGAAGTAATAGCTGGCATGTGTCTAATCGATACCACCGACGGCGCATTAATGATGACGCTCTACACATCCACATCTCTCGCCCGCGATACAATAGCAATTCTCTACTACTCAATTGTCTTAACAGGCATAACAGTTCTAGTAGCTATTTGTATTGGAGCCATTCAATTACTTTCTCTTATTGCAAATTTCTCCACAGGACCCTTCTGGGATGGAGTTAATGCGACAGGTGATCATTTTGATGTAATTGGTGGAGGAATCTGTGGTGCTTTTGTCGTTTTTGGAGGTGCGAGTGTGCTAATTTATGGACCTTGGAGGAGATGGGTTGAGAAGGGGAGAGTAGGGAGAAGAGGGATGGGAAATGGTGATGCGGAGATGGAGGTTGAGTTGGGGGATTTGGGGAAGAAGGATGAGATGGGAGATATGAGTAGAGATGAGAAAGACGTTGGGAGGGTCAGAGATAAGGTGATTGATGTTGAATAGAGGGTTATTTAGAATAGATTAGATCTCAAGGTTTTTAAGATATACTAAAATGCATCTCCTGGATGTCTTTTCTACTTATGATCGGAATGGGGAAAGTCCAGAGATACTATCCCTGAAAGTATCTTTTTGCACATGTCGATATTACACTCTATGTTCCAAAAGGCATTCAAGTAGCTTGCCATCGAATTTCAAATTGAGGCGCGTTGGAATGGGTACAAGGTATTCAAAAATGATCCTGCAAGAACTAAATAACAGCATGGGGTAATTTGGCGGGGGCTGACTAAGCTCTATTTTTACACCTTGGATTTTTCGCCTGCCGTAAAGTGACATAGAATACTGTAGGATTACAATATTAATCGCATGTCACACTTGATCCCATCCCATATTGTCGTTTAAAAACTCATACGAGAAAAATTAACAAAACGATGCAAAGTTATTTGATGAGGATGATGTGAAATTTCATATAAAAAATCATACTCGTATAATGATCTGCATGAAGTGAGCTGCAGCTATGGTTGACGGAATGAAACTCCGAGAGGTAGATGAAGGCGGAAAAATAACGTCATCGAAACAACATCCATTAAAATGAAGGACAGAAGCTCTTTGAAAATGTAAAGTATTTCAACTCCATATTTTCCATCACAATCATCACGGTAATAAAGTGCAGTTGAATAAATATGGCCGAACAAGATACCCTAGCCTCTCATTTTGGAGGTCATCCTATTCCTACCGAGAAAGTAACTGAAAGGGTATCGGGATGGACTTTCGTAAGTCTAGGTAAGCTCTCTCTCAGCTTCAGGCTCATTTCAACAAAGAATATTTAGATTAACCTGCGATCATAGGAAAGGTATCCACGGATAATACGTCTAATGCTACAGTCTTTGAACAAGATCGCTTTGCATCTAATGCATCTATTATTCCACCATGGAATCCCCAGGTTAATGCTACAGCAGTTGGATTACTACAACGTAGTTTCCTTCCAGCTTTAACTACCAATACAACTCTATCACTCATCTCCTATACCATCGCCCGATTGACCAACCGTCTCGACTTGAAAGATATTCTCTGGCCACTGGGCCCCCTCATCTCTTCCTGGACCATCGCTCTCCAACGCCATAACTTTGATATCTCAAAAACATGGACAAACATGGCGTATCCCCAAAAATTAATCATGGCAGGTCTAACAACCTGGTCACTCCGTCTCTTCTACCGCATAACGTCTCGAGCCATTTCTCGCGGTAAAGACGACGCTCGTTATACTTCTGAATCGAAAATTCTGATTATTGGAATAAATCTTTGTTTTCTACTTTCTTGCCAGAAGCACTCGTTCAATCGGTTATTGCTCTTCCGTTTACTATGTGTCTTGCTGCTCCAGAGGTTCTTATTGGTACTCAACCACTTCCGAGGAATCCAGGATGGAAAATAGCTAATGCGGCTGGTGTTTTTCTTTTTACAACTGGTTTTGTTTTGGAAGCGGGTGCGGATTTACAGTTGGAAAGTCACAAGAAGAATGGAAGTGAGGGATTATTAAGTGAGGGCATTTGGAGTATCGTTAGACACCCCAAGTGCGTATTTTTATTTTCCTTCCCTCTTCAAACCTCATCAGTAATAAACACACAACTAACATAACTCCCAATAGCTATCTAGGCGATACACTCATCCACGCCTCCTTCCCACTCATCCTCTACGGAGCCGGACTCTTCCATCCCCTCATGCTTCTTGCTCCTCTCACCAACTACGCATTTTTAAGATACGTAGGAGGAGATGCACAGAATGAGAAAAATCAAGAAGAGAGATATGAAACGAGGGATTTGGAAAAATTGAAGGATTTCAAGAGATATAAAGGTGAGAAGAATAGTGTCTGGCCTGGGGTGGAGGAATTAAATAATGGATGGTTGTGGAGTGTTGTGGCGGCTGGTGCGGTGGGTGTACTTGGGGAATGGGGTGTGAGGAATTTTTTGTAGGGGGTGAGGTGAGGGAATAAGGGTATGGGGGTATGAGGGTATGAGGGTATGAGGGTATGAGGGTCAGATGGGTGGAATGGAAGGTGCGTGAGTTATTGTATAAATTGTCGATGCGATTGATTAGCAGATAATTAGTGTTGATTATCTAGGTTTGTATCATAGTATCGGGTAGGTACTAGGTTGATACTATGATATTCTACGTAGGAAGGAAGAAGGGTGCGGGAGTACCCACGACTATATGGAGGTCGGTGGATGGAGGAGGTATCTGGGTTGGTTAGGGATGGGTTGTGAAGCCGTGATAGTTTGAATCAATTTATTTGGGTAATAAGTTATTTTTAATTTATAAATTGTTTGATTTATTATTAAATAAAATATAATAATCTAATATTTTTATTCTTAAAACTAACTCCTCATTCTTGAACTTTGCTAATCCATCTTTCATCTCTAAACTCAAGAGAAGTCTTCAAATACGCTAATTTCACTGAAATTATCAAAGTTGTTCGAGTGAACTCTACTATCACGGAGGCAGCAGACAGGATAACAGAAATCACTTTTATTGATAAGACGTAACTCGAAGAGCTACGTTTCTATAGAAGGAACGTTTCCTTTAAATACATTTGTGTATGTTAGGGTTCCGAGCCCTAGCGCTCTTACAGGGTACGATCACCGAGCGTACTCCGCTCAGTGCTGGATCGGACAGGTAGAGCTTACTAAAGGGGTCGGTCCAATGGCCCGGTTCTGATCCTATGACAGTACCCCCCTTCTTAAGGCTGAACTCTGTTGAGGCGGTTATAAGGATCAGATTTATCCAAATACCTCTAATAGTAATTCTAGATCAGCTCTCGAGTGTTGTTCAAATAATCAGCAGGCTCTTCGATCGACTCATCGTAGTTGATCCATCGGACAGTATATTTCAGGCGGGGGCCATCGCGATTACAACACTTTCAACAGGAATTCAGAACTTCCTTTACCTCGAATTGTTCAATTCCTTCGACTTCAATAGAAAGAGAAAACGAATTACATTAACCAAAAACAGAATCGTTATAAACAAAATATAATAAATTCACATAAAACACAGAATGATTTCTTATCAAAGCAAATAATTCGAACTCGTAAACATATACACCTATAACTCACAGAATCCGAAACAAACCTAGATTCTTCCAATCTAGTTTCTTTTGTGATCTTAGGGTCTTAATATTTTTAGCATTCAACCAAACCAGATCACCAGGATTATAACAACAAGCAAAAGTATAATAAGCATCGGCATTCTTCGTATAACGAATTTGGCTAACAATCAATTCAATCTTTAAATGTTCAACAATCAAAGACATTTTCTTGATAAACTCTTCGATATCCTGAATGCCAGGGCGATTAATAACGATAAACGATTCAAACCCTATATATAGATAATAACTGTAATTCGCAAAGAACAAAATTAAATGGGAACTTTCAGATCAGACAGAATTGATTGAAAATTCAGCAATCGACAATTATTCGGACCAATCGTTCTGTAGGTACGAAATGTATAATCGAAGATATTGTTCGAGTATAACATTTGCTTTCTCAATTTGCCTATCGGTTTCCGGATGGTAGGCTGTCGATAGTTTCGATATTATATTCAGGTGTTTACAAACGTGTTTCCAGAAATCAGATATGAATTGAGCATTACGATCGGATATAATTGTCGATGGTAGGCTATACAGCTTCCAGATATGCTTCAGAAACAAGCAGGCTATTTTTTCGGAATTACAAGTATTATAATAAAGCAGGAAATACTTCATTTTAATCAATCGGTCGATTACTACGAATATCGCATCGTAACCAAAACTTTTCGGGAGGTGTGTTATGAAATCGATCGATATATCCTTCTACGCTTGTTGAGGGATCGGAAGCGGGCGGAGGACATCTTCTTGTCCTCTACGGTTCGGTGTTGCTCGATAGCAGTTATAACAATTATATATTCAACGGTTAATATAATTATAATATCCAGGTTAATAGTAGTTTCGGAATAGAAGCTCGAAGGTGTGAATACGGTGCGGGTGACCTGTGGCAGGGGAGTTGTGGATCAGGCGAAGCAGTTCAGTTTTCAGGTTATTGTGGTTAGGAACGAAAAGCTTCCCGCGATAATACAGCAGGCTATTATTCTCGGTGCATTCGGATAGGGTAATACAGGGATGCTTGGGTGCTTTCTCTATCAAGGCCTTCAGAATAGATACAGGTATAGGATCGGATATATATGTTTCAGCAAATAGAGTTTTCAGTTCCTCTAGTAATTCGAATAGCAAATCGGGGATTACAATGGATATCGGGGGCTGATCAGGTGGAACAATAGGAACGAGTAGTGGTTTAGGGATCGGTAGAACTTTGGGGATAAGCAGAGCGTTAGGAGCGGACGGGGAGCCAGGGACGGACAGGATAGATCTGGGGGCTGGGCGAACTGAATCAGGTTCTTTCGACGATCGGTGGGATTGATTACGGGTAATGATTGCAAAACGAACTTTTTTCTTCGGGGAATCTATCGGATCAGACGAGATAAGTATAGACGAGACAAATGCGGAAACGGAAATGGGTGTAGAGAACAGAACGGGGTCAAGGTTTTCTGATTTCAAAATCGTTTGGCTCTGGTGTTGGAAACGTTCATCCCCCTCTTTAGGCAGGTCCTCTGATTTCCTGATCAGAGCATCAGGTTTAGCTCCTTGTTTATTTGGTCGATAGGTAATCTTGAAATTGAATCGAAACAGAAATTCAGACCAACGAGCTTGACAACGGTTCAATAATTTGGTAGTTGTAAAATACTCCAAATTCTTGTAATCTGTGATCACCTGGATCGAAGACGGCGCTCCCTTTAGTTTTGAACGCTATTCCTTGAAGCATCGAATAATGGCCAGTAGTTCTTTGTTGTAAATCTCGTAATTACATTCGACAACCGAATGCTTTTTCGAGAAATACACAATAGATTTCAGGATTCCTATATCGTCGTATTGGGACAATACTCCAACAGATACGAAATTGGATGTATCGGTCTCTACGATCATATATTTTTCCCAATCAAAAGCAATTAGGATTAATGCCTCAATAAACACTATCTTCAAAACAGAAAAAGCTTTCGTATAAACAAAACTCCAAACAAACAGAACATTCTTTCGGATCAAATTAATCAGCAGATGTATAATAAACAAAAAACTACGAATAAATCATCAATAGAAATTGCCAAACCCGATAAATACTTATACATCTATCAGATAGACCGGGATCTTTTATTCAACGATCATTTTGATCTTTGCGGGGTCTATTCGGATACCTTCCCGGCCTACAATAAGGCCCAGGAATTTGGTTTCAGGTTTCAAGAAGTCGTACTTCTTCAAATTCGTATATAGATCAACCTTCCTTAAAGCTTCCAGGACCTTTTGAATATAAGCAATATACTCAGAGCGGATTCTACTATAGATCAGAATATCATCTAGATAAACAATACAGAATATATCTAGGTACTCTCGTAGAGTATCGTTGATAAAACACTAAAACGTAACAAATACACCAATCAATCCAAAGGATATAACCAGGATCTCAAACAAACCGAAATAAATATGGAAAGCAATTAAATGTTCTTACTCTTCCTTAATCCTTATATTATTGAATACAAAGATGATATCGATCTTCGTAAAGAACTTTATTCCCTTCAAATTGTTCAAGGATTTTTTGGTAAATGATAACAGGTAGCGATCTTTCGCTAACAGATTATTCAGAGCTCAATAGTCGACACAGAATTGTAACCCTCCATCGGGTTTCTTAACAAACAGAACAAACGAAGTCGAAGCGGACGAACTCGGACGGATGAACCCTTTTTGAAGGTTCTCGAACAGCCAGTCTTTCAGAACAGTAAGCTCGTTTCGGGATATGAAATAGAAAACTCCAAATGATAGTTTGGCTCCTTCCTTCAGACAGATATCGTGGTCGTACGATCGGTGCGGAGGTAGTTTGTCGACGTTTCGCAGGGAGAATACGTCGATCCAGGATCGGAATTCCTCAAGCAAATCAGATAGAACAGAATCTTTTCTCTGGAACAGGATATCGTCAATCAGATCTATAGTAACCTAGAACATCTTATAACCACGGTGAGCATATACTGCGCAAGCTCTCATTGATACAAATACAATGTCCTTGCTTTGAAGAGCATTCAGGCGGAAAAGCAAGTATACCAAACGGGCTTTCTCCGGGACATCCTGCAACACTTTCACACAGGATAATTGCAGCAATGTATTACAGAATTTTCGATAGAATTCATTATCGAATCGGAATATATTAAATACGAATTCGATATGAAGATTGTGCTTCTTTAACTACATTAATCCCAGGATAATCAGATAATAAGCTAACTCAGTAATGTAAATTTTTGATCTCTTTTCATAATAATCATTGATTTGCAGATCGGCGAAAATATAACGATCCACTCGGTTTTCAAACAGTATTTTCCCATCGAACCCAATAACTTCGAACGGGACAGGTAATTTGTATGTTGGAAGCTTGGTAGCTTCCACTCAACTTCGATCCGCAAAAGTATATCCTTCGTATCCGCTATCCACTATAGCATAAATGGGACAGGATCGATCAGGCGTCGATAGGACAATAACAAACAATATCATCAGATTTGCTCGATTGCTTGTTTCTTTAGCAAAAGATAAACCTTGAATTGCAGTGGCGGATAGATATAGTATACACAGGGCTTTCGTCTGACAACGATTTATACCAGGCAGGCTCCGTTTTCCGAATTCGGGGAGCCGAAAGGGGACAGATTGTACAGTGACATAGCATACAGTTGAATCTAGACGAAAGACGAAACAGAGGATAGCAAAGCAAGATTGGTAAGGCTAACTCTAACTTGTATAAAACGATTATCTGGGAACAGGCAATCTTTCACACAATGATCGGCAGACCCACAACAGAAGCATTCCCCTCGTTCGCATCTATTAATACATCTTTGGGAATTGAGATCCATTGGATCTCCAATAAGCATAATCGTAACAGGAATAGCAAATCGAACAATAGGATTCGGGGACAGAGTGGGGGTACGGTTAACAGGATTCAGGTTTTGAGTAGTAGTGCGGGATGACGGGATGATTGGGCTACAACCGGAGCTGGTCGGTTTCATCAAGTATAGATGGCGATTCTTCAATGTCTACACGAAAGCGGCGAATATATTGGTATTATCTGTAGAGGGTTCAACAGTAACAATCTAATTCTTCAGTTTACTCGATAGGGTTTGTTCTAATAGGATAACTAGGGTATTGTTGTTATTGGTTATCTTGGCTTTCAATGCTAGTCTTTGAAACTCAGTATAGAAGATATGGAATGATTGGTTTCTCTGTTTCAAATTGATCAGGAGTTTCCGGGCCTCGATTCGTTTGTTCTGGTTTCTATAAGCTTTTTCCAGTATTTACAATAGATTCTTATAATCGGTAAATTTAACAAATTGTCCTTTGATATTATATAGTCGAATTTGTGCAGTAGTGGGTCCAGTTAATCTTCCAGTTATGTAAGTCAGGTGGGAATGCGGGGAAGTGAAGCAATCGGAATTGGTATGTATTTTATTCTGTATTTGATCGACAAATCGATCAAGATCGATTTTTGTTTTATCAAACAATGTAGGATCAGATATCTTCTTATTCAATTGAGGTTTCGATAGAACAGGAACGGCAGTTGGAGTTGTAATAGGAGTTAGAGGCGAGGGGTCGGTTAGGTCGGTAGGGGTTGAAATAGATGGGGCAATGGGGATGGGATAGAGTTGAGTTAGATGGGTAATCAATCTATTGTTCTTCTCTTTTTATTATATAAATATAGTTTTCTCGATTTGCAGATCGAAAGTAAGCTTTTGAATTACGGATTGTAGATTGGTTACTTTTGTTTCCATTTTTATATTGAATTCGTAAAGGGAGATGAGGTAACAATACCAGATCGCAGTATCATTGGCTACAGCAGTAACGAATTCTTCGGGGGAACCGGGCTGGCTAGGCGGGTGCGGACGGGATGACATTGTAGAAGTGTCGGCACAGATAGGAAGGAGCTACGTAGTATCACGGAGGTAGCAGATAGGATAACAGAAATCACTTTTATTGATAAAATGTAGCTCGAAGAGTTACGTTTCTATAGAAGGAACGTTTCCTTTAAATACATTTGTGTGTACTAGGGCTCCGAGCCTTAGCGCTCTTACAGGGTACGATCACCGAGCGTGCCCCGTTCGGTGCTGGATCGGATAGGTGGAGCCTACTAAAGGGGCCGGTCCAGTGGCCCGGCCCTGACCCCGTGACATCTACCATCAGTATAATATTAATGATACAATATCCTTCCATCCCTCTCTTCTTTGGGTCCAAATTCACGAACAACTACATGCAGACTCAATCAAAATAATATTCTAAAATTATCTTTTGGCTTATTTACTAGATAGGTAGGTAGAAATAATCATCTCCTGCATGCGCAAATGAAAATCTCCATAGATTTCTTTTGTTTGTGTTGAATACTCATACTTGCGGTAACATGCATATGTGCATATATGCATACTAGGTACATGCATATTTTCTTTCCTGAGAAGAAGATATTTAGTAGGTTGAAATTTGGAGCTTGATGCTTGATGCTTGATGTATAATTTACTAGGTTAGTACTAGATAAGTAAACATGAAACTTTTCTTTTCTTTGACTTTTTAAAGAGGGAGGGACATTCACTTCGTCAAAATCTGCAGCAGAAGTGAGTTTGAGTTTCTTATTTTTTGATTAATGACTACCTAATGTTATATAGTATATATATATACCTATCTACATATCCATATCACTCTATAAATGCGAGAAAATAAATTTACTTTATCTAGTATTTCTTTAATCTGCTTGTGTTGTTTAGGAAAGAAAATTGAAAATTAAGTATATTTATATTTATATTTACATCTTTTGAATCAGAGTCTGAGTCAGAGTGATTGAAGCAAACGAGAGAATTCTTTTTTTGTTAAAATTACAAGAACAGAAACAAAAACAAAACAACGAAGACCCTTCAAATTCAGATTCGTGTGATGAATAAAAGATAAAGATATAAGAAAGTCCTCAGAGACGTGTTGTTATTTACACCTCTTCTTCTTTTTCTTCTTCTTCTTCTTCTTCTTCTTCTTCTTCTTCTCCCCATTACCACAAAACATTAACAGGCCACAAAGCAAAACATATATCTTTACGAAAATACCCACAGGACAAGGCGCTCATCTCAAAATTCAATTTCACTTTTCCACATCAGAAATTCAATTTTTTTTTTTTTTTTTTCAAAGAACAGGATCAAGGTCAAGATTGAGATTGAGATCAATATTGATGGAAGAAAAAGAACAAGAAAATAATCAGAAAATAGATGATCAACTTCTCAACGAATTCGAACAATTTGTGCAAGATTCGAGGATTATTGGGGAAGCTTTTGAGGTGGGGAATATGGATATGAATGCTAATATGAATGTTAATGTCAATGTGTCGTCGTCGTTTGAAGGGGAGGGAGTTGTGGCTGGAGATGGGGTTGGAGCTGGGGGTGGAAGTTTAAGGGGTGCTGGGGTGGGTGTGGGTGGAGTTGGGGGTTTGAATGCAGATGTGAATGAAAGTATGGATGCAAAGAGAGCGAGAAGTCAGAGTCAGAGTGATGTTGGTGGTGGGTTTGTGGGGTATGCGGGGGGTGCGAATAGAGGGATGGGTAATGGTTTTGGTGCTGGGATTGGTGCTGGTAGTGGAATCGGTAATGCGGGGTTTAGGGGAAGAGAACAGGAACTTGAGGTTAATGAGGTGGTTTTGGAGGGGCCGCTTGTGGCGTTGAAAGCGTGAGTTCCGTTCGTTCTTCTGCTGTGATGTTTGGGATTTTCCAAGGGGATGGAGACCCGGAAGTGAAAGCAAAGGAGATGTCGCGAAACTCAAACTAATATGCTTTCGTAGATCACTACTCACAGGGCGATTTTCAGACTTGACGATCTTTCATGGTGTACGTGTTTGGAATGCGCATAAAGTGGTTGTGTGTTCGCAATCGGAGGTTTTGGAGGGAATGATTGATAACATTGGTGTTGGAAATATGGTTAGTTCTCTCTTTTCCTCACCTTCTCTTCTCTATTCCACCCAAACTCCTGATTCCCCTCCTCATACTTTACATCACTAACCCTCACATCCATAGTTCGGCACCGCCTCCAAACCCAGCATCCTCAACCTCTCCTCCTTCCCCCTCGACTCCATCACAGCCCTCATAGAATACCTCTACACATCCGCCTACTCCCTCCCCTCACCCCCAGGCGATACCTCCCCCTCAACCTCCCCCTACCTATCCGGGCCCTCCTATTCCCTCCCACTGCACGAACAAATCTTCTACGTAGCCGTGCATCTACAAATCCCCGCTTTGGAAACCCTAGCCGCTGCCTCCTTCCGCCATACACTCAACACACAAATCTCCAACCTCGATATCTATTTCTCATCCATAAAACGCATCTACAGCAAAACCACGGATAAAAATCCAGGATTGAGAAATGCGTTGGTGGAAGCGGCGGTGCAGGAATTAGATGAGTTTTGGGGGGATGAGGGGTTGAAAAATAGGTTTTGGGCCGTGATGAGCGAGAATAGGGAGTTTTGGGAGGGGGTGCTTAGGTTGTTGGGGAATGGTAAGGAAGTGGAGGTTAGAGAGGTGATTAGGGAAGTTAGGGTTCCGGTTGAGGTTGAGAGGGTTGTTGAGAGGGTGGTGCAGGTTGAGGCAGAGGAGAAGGAGGAGAATGAGAAAGAAAGGATTCTGTGTGCGGATTGTGGACCGAGGGAGGATGGGGAGGAGTATGAGGTTAAGTGTGTTTGTAGGGAGTGTGGGGTTGAGAGGGTACTTAGTTTTGCTTAGATTGAGAAGGGGAGTCTTGGAGATTGGTGTGATGGGTAGTGGTCGAGACGATATGAAGGGATGTAACGAATTATGTGTGGATATGAATGAGGACACTGGCGCATTGGCACGATGGCACGATTACGAATGTATGAGAAAGAAATGCTTCATGATCTGGAAATTGGGAATAACACAAAATCGTAATAAAATAATAATAATAACTACGAAATACGGTGATCAACTCTTAAAACTTGTAACAAATATGAAGCATCCTAAGAACGAGAAGTTAGATATCTAGATCACCTATCTATAATCCCAGACTACTAAATCGAAGAAAAGTATACAATAAAATTAATACTACTATCATATCATATCACATCACATCATCCTTGAAAAACCCAGTATTTATCTATTTATCTATTTATCTCTCTTTTGTTAATCAATACTTAGATACTTAGATACTTAGATACTTAGATAAGCTCAGAAAAGAAGAAAAGACGAAGAAGGGAAGAAAAAGAGACGGAGGGGATGAAAGAAATGGAGGGAATGAAGCGGGGTTAGGATGAAGATGAAGTGAAGATGATTTTTCTATTTCATTCGCTACATTGACAATTCGATATCCAGATAATGGTTTTGAGCGGGTGTGGGGAGATTTTGAGGATGAGAGGAGAATAGAGTGGGATGAGGAGGTTGAGGATGGGACGAGGATGAGGATGGGAGTATTCGTGGAAGATTATCTGTGGAATTGATAAGAACTACCATTCTACCTAGCTCCTGAAATGAAGAGTTAGTTAGTGCCTGGGATGGATAGAATGTATAGCTTATAAGTTATGAGTTAGAAGTTATAATAGTATAAAATGAAATCATCATGTATTACATATAACTCTCGCAGTGCAGTGCGGCGAGAGATCTAATTCTCCGAATTACACCACACCACACCACAGGACCCAGACAATCAACTCGAGCACATATTTCCAGGAGCTAGAGAGAGGTACTCTCGATGATTTTCTGATATTTCTCCCGAAGCGTCGAGTGTAAGGTAGATAGATACAGTACCGAAAGGATAACCAACCTTAAGCTCGAGTTTAATATAGGAATATTTGGTTCGGGGGTTATTAATTAATTAATTAATCAAAACTTTAAATTTCGTGTACTTTGTGATCTTACTCTGTCCGAAATTGATAAAGGTAGCTGGGTGATTTTGCATTGTGGTTATAGAATAGATGTCATTGGGGAAAAAAGGAAGATAATTGATTGAATGATTGAAGAAGAATAGGTGTCTTGTCTTGTAGATATGTAATAAGCTATAAGCTATCTGCACTAAAGGTATTGCTGGACTAGGGTTCCTGTGTCTAAGGCAAAAAAAAGAGGGGGGGATAGAAAAGAGTAATTTTTCAAGCTAAAACAACTGAACAAATTATATTCTACTTCAATAGAAATTATATATATATGAAGAATAGATGTACGGGTGACAGAGTAGCCATACGGAAGGGAGAAGTTCAAAACTATAAACTTACGGAAATTAGGAGTTGAGTTTATTCCAATTTATTCAATATGCATCTGATTTCTCCAACTTTGCATTATAAAGAGACTATCATCGCAACTATGGATACTGTCTAGTATTAATGAGTATATAGCTCTATCTACCTTCGGCCTTCCATACATACCAATTATCAAAGTCTACATGTACTCACGGCTTCAGGAGCTCCTTAGGAGCTTAGCATCCTCACATTCGGCTTTTGTAAGATTAGATTCGGATTATAAAAAGTTACCTCCTCAATACAAATGTCTAACACGAATACTCAGTACTGTACTCAACAATCATAGAATCCTATCAAACACAAACATAAACCTCTTGAGTCATCTACAATTTTCCAAGTCCAAGTTCCCAACCCAACATAAAATAAAGAACAGGAGATCTGAAAGTTGATATGGTGGAACACAGATTGTTTATGAGAAATGGTTAAGAATATTCAAGTAATTATCAAGTCTAAATTCCTTGTGATTCTAGAATCGCGAAAACAATAAACTGGAGATGAAAATTTAAAGCGCAGAGTGTGTTTTTAAACAACGAGGACTGAATATTGTATTGCATCTAGCATGAAGTCGATGTCTGCCAAAGTTTCTTCTAATCTTTGGTGGAGCTTTTGATACCTTCGGCCAAGCTATGGATTCAAGTTCATCTTCCATACACCGACTGAATGCTGCATGGTGAATCCTCTGCGCGCACCTTGGCTAAGCAATATTTACTTTCATCTCATGCTATGAATTTTCTACAGTCCCACATTTAGTTGAGGATCTAGTTTAGTGATATATCTGAACCCTCACAAGTAACATCTTCTATATTACTCACGACATAAATGGGCCTCTATTGATCCATTTACAGTACCCCTCCCTTGCCTGGAACAAACAAAAATAGGACTCCTGAGCCCAACGATTATTTGTTTGAAACAGATTGTGTAATCCTTTATCCTCGCGAAAGAAGCATACCCAAGAACAAGAAGAGCGGAATATGTGGGTATATGGGTATATGTAGGACGGGAGGGGAGCTAGATAGTAAGTATCTTCCGGTGAAGGGAACATTTCGAGCGTGAGAGAGAAGCCGAGAAACGTGAAAGGTTTGGTTGTACCAAAAATTGGAAACCGGAGTAGAGTAGAGTATTTGGATGTGAATATTAGCGAAATAGGGTTGAGAGGAGTTGGGCATGGCCTGTGTGCAGTTGATCGGATATAAAGTATTCCCGTCGTGGGAGTGTTTTATGCTTTCAGTGTCTGCTCTGTCTCGCACACCTCGAATGTAAGGCTCATGCCTGCCGTTATTGCTCCCTTCTATGATTCCTCAACCCTTTCCCACATCTCGAAGATATATTTCACACCAGCCTCCTCCTTGATACCCTCGACTTCTTCTCCTTCCCCAGTCCATTCGCGAAGTGTTTGAGTATCCGTCCTCCTCCATCCCTGCCCAGTTCCATCCTCCTTCAACTCAACTGGAAAATACGTATCACATTCAAAATCCTCCAAAATCCTCGTTAATAATATCCTCTTTGCCTCCTTTAACTCCAATGATGCCTTATATATCTGTCCTCCACCAATTATGAAAACTCTATCAATCTCTTTCTCATCCTTATTCGTATTTGTTTGTGCCCTCGATCCTAATTTCTCGAGTGCATCCGTCAAACTTGTTGCTGAATGTGCATCGGAACCGAGATCGACTTTCGAAGAATTGGATGTTTGTGTTTGACTAATCATATAATTTGTTCGGTTCGCGAGAGGGCGGAATTTAGGAGGAATTGATTCCCAGGTTTTGCGCCCCATTACTACTGCGTTTGTTTTCTGTTCAAAGATTCCTCTTGATCAGTTTATGCCCTTTCCATACCACCCCCCGAATTATCCTGGCCATACAATCCTTTCGGGAGAAGACACGTAGCAGAACATCTTGGGGATCGCACTTGTGTCATCATCAGAGGATCTTAAGGGAGATGTCGAATTGAGGTATCGTCCCAACCCAGCGCTTACTGCTTGTTTGCATTTAATGCAAACTACACCGGAAAGTCCGAAGAGAAACAGTCCATGGAAGGTAGAAATTGAAAATAAAAGGGTAGAATAGATTATCAATTAAAACAGAGAATACTTACTCCAGGACCAGCCCTCTTAGTAACCCTCGCAAAATAAGCCATTTCCTTTCTCAATCCCGTCCATGGAAGTCCACCTCCTTTCCCAACTCCCATTTTATTAGTCGCAGCGACGATGAGAGTGAATTCTTTAATTGGTGCCATATTGGATGTGGTGGAATTGGTCAACATATTGAATTGGAGGAGTTGAGGATAGGAATAATAAATGGAGGGGTTGGAGGGGTAAAATTGTGAAGTCTGGGGAAATGTGTGCACGGACCTTAGAATGCCGGTACTCGAGTCTTAGTGTATTACTAAGCTTTTGATATAACGACCTCAGCATTAACAAGCTCAAATTGACCCAAAGTTCTAGATGGACATAGATATCTGAATAAAATCATTTTTTTGGATGGAACGAATTTTTTATATTCTAAACTAGAATTCTCCCCTTCGTACCCTCCTGGTATCTTCATACAAAATAACGCTGGATCGATGTATGTAACACCCAAGACGCTGACTTAATATTTTTGGAATCCAACTTCATGGCCATCGTCTACAAATAAGATCTCTTGGAGAAGGTTTTTTGTTCAACTTGGCTTGACTCGGAGAATGAAATGAAAAGCTTGGATTATATTGGAGTTTGTGCACCGCGCCAATGGACTTCGAACAACTTATCAGCGTTGAACTGATCGCGACTGGCTGCCTCAGATTTTTTCTCTTTGCTGTTCTCTATACTTTTCATTTTAGGAGGGGCTTTTTCTGATGTTATGTTGTGAGACTGAAGAGGGCACTATTAAGTATTAGCATCTTCTACTTCATATTTGTCATTCAAGAGTGCAAAATAATGAACTTACACTCGATAAATCCTCGCAAAATCTGCATGTTTGTTTTTCGGGGGGATTTTCCTTAGAAATTAAATCCTCAAGGCGGGCTGTTGCGAAGTACACAAGATTTGCCATTCGGATTCTTCTCTATTACTGATTAGCATCTTTCTGTGTAAGCAGTTTTTCAGTGAAATAGTCAACTCACTTCCAATCTACTCGCCCAAGCATGAACCCACTTTGATTGATTAATATCTATTTTGTATAGTTTATTTCTATTCTGAAATGATGGACTTACCTTTCTTCGAACTTTACGGTCCCCATTTTGACAACCGTCACACAAGCACTCCGGGGCTCCTCCCAATTATCAGTCATCAGCATTTGCCCGCTACATGAATCGATTCAATTTCCAATAAGATTGAACTTACCTTTAGGGCATTCTTAAATAAATCACACTTTGATACCATTTTTTCATGAAAGAAGATTTCAATTTGTCCATCTTCTTTTACTTGAATGTCAAATGACTTCTTTCTTGCCTTGACTGATCTTGATACTTTGGGATTGTGCGTACACTTTCCCGCCCATGGCTTCCCCTTTACCGTAGCTGCATTTTCATCCGTGCTTGCCATGTCAGTATGTAATGTGGTAAGAGGAATTAAAATTAAATGATGCTGGCACAAGAATCGACTCACGGAGACATGTTTTGTATAATGTTTGAAATGATTGCTATGGTTGGAATTCTGCTGATCTGAGAAATATGGTCGTAGATTGAGGATATGAGGAAAAATGAAGATAGGAGGAAAACTTGTCATTATATATATGTATACGGTTCTCAGTCTATGTCAAAATTGAGTTACTGACGCACCGGTCGAGAAACCGTTACTTTTTTCACACTATTGCACGACCACGTCTTATACTTTCTCTTCATTTTGTGTTCTTATTGCGTTATTCGGAGAATGTGATAAATTTGACTGGAAATCTACAATTAGGACAACTATTGATTACTAGCACCGCGTTAGTTGCTGGAAAGCGGAGCCAAATCGAGATTATGAATTGACTGTATCTATTTTCCTTCTTAGGAATCAAGAAAGTTTGATCATGAACCTCAAACAATTATTAATAATCACTTCCTTCACGATGTACAGGAGGTATATTTTTCCAGACCGTATGGTTCACTGTACGGTTGATGGAATGCTCTGCATGACTAAAGCGTCAAGAAACTGCCAAAATACGTTCTTAGATACGCGAATATATTCTAATACTTTGCGATTTGGATGCCTTCGCCGCGTTCGATTACTAATGTGGAGACGACCTAGAACAATCAAAGTATCGAAAAATCACAGAGCATCCCCCACGAAAATTAGGGTTACAACCTCAGTGGCTCAATTAATAGGGTTTAGAATTGGACAGTCATAATCCATTCCCCTAATTAGCATTAGCGTCCACGCTTTTTTAGCGAATTCGACCCACATAATTGATCAAATACCGATACTTGAGTTTCATAGCGCGATGGTTATGGTGGCTCTGCTAAGTTGACTCTCACGTGAACGAAATGAACTACACACCACAAACTCACTTGGCTATAATCTGACATCCAACAAACCAAAAGACTTTGACGCTTTATTAGTACTCAATTTCGCCGTTCACCCTGGTAAGAAAGTGTATGTACTCGCATGAAACTGATTGTAAGAACACAAACCCACAGGCGACTTCTTGTGGAACAGTCAAACATTGATGACTACAAAGATCATGCCATGGCAAATACTGCATGAAACAAGCGAGCCCTGCTAAATTTCCCCTAAGCAAAGGCTAATTTTTGATTGAGTTGAACAGAACGATTATCGAGGTCTTATGAGTGGCTAAAATACCTCTTTGCAGCTAGTCTAAAAGAAGACCATCATTGTATTCAAAGTAGAAGAGCTTTTATAGCTTGTAGCCTTGTCTTGGAGCGCCATCCGCGAACTTCCCATTTGGTGCCTGAGGAATTAAGCGTCCGTCTATGGCTCGAACAGTTTTTCCAAGGTGAGCTTTGATTTCCTTCATCTCGAACAACCGGGAAAGGTATCCATATTCATCATCTGCTATGCTCCTGACATTACGGAGGTTACTTGTAGCTCACAATGCCATATGTGTGTGGATTAGTGAAAGTCGCCCTAATCTTAGTGCTCTTCCAAGAATATGCTGTGCCATAGTTGTTCATTCTTTATTCATGGAAGCTTACTAGCCTCTATCTTTCTGAGAGGCGTGTCAGAAACTAGAAATAATAAAGTTCTCCAGAAATTCATAATTCAATCGACTCAAATCATACAAGCATTTAAAAACGCTGGTTTTGCATCACTTCAACATTTAAAAATATTGGGCTTATATTGTATTTAGCGATTTTGTACTGTTTTATTATTATCCTAAAGATGACTGGAAAAAGGCAATAGAGCAAAATCCAGGGCAACAAGCTATCCACTACTCTGTTCCAAGAGGGCCTTTGGACGACGGGCCGATGTGAGTCAGGCGGGAACTATTAAAAAAGTCGTGAATGTTATTTGAAGTTTCCTACTTCCATAAATACCTGGACCGCAAATTACAGCACAGGACCGTACAGGATCCAAGTTAACGAAAGACATACCCCTGGGAGTCTAGAGGCTGAAGGCCTTTCAAGAAACTTCTCCCGAAGGCACGCATCTATTTAGCCTAAGTAGTTAATCATCCGGTGGCATGTGATCACTGATTATAGTTTCAGACTTCAAGGCTTTCACTTCATATAAACATACACCTCTTGAAACTTCCAGAAACTACAGTCACGCCTAGCAATCAGCATTAAGTGCCTCGATTGAACGCACAAATCATCACCCATCCTTTTATATCATTATGTCCACCATTTTGCTATCCCTGTATAGGCCTGCCTAGGCCTGCATAGGGGTAGAACTCCCCGGTGGCTCCGATGAAAAGGTGATGTTTAGAATCATGATCTGCTGATCTGGTTTGAGATGACGTCTTCATGGTTGACTTTTATTGGCTCAGATAGAGACCGAGTAACCCGGTAATATAATATCAAACTCATCTTTATCAGTCAGTAATCAGTTGATTGTAGAGCATTGAAAAAAATCCTTGTGTCTCGGCTGTTATTGTAGGCGGTAGTGCACTTTGAGATGGTAGAGGTAATTATTGACCAGATTATATTTCATTTTTCATCAATCTTTAGCTCTCGTCTCAGTTAATGCAATAAAACTGCCCATTACTTGGCCATAGTACAGTATAAAAAGGATTCATAGGTCGCAGGGTCGAGATAAAAGGATGTATTGTCTATTAAATCCACCGTTCTCATGCATTTCCCCCTTGACAAGTCTGAAGATCTCGGTGCAACACTGAAGAGATTATCAGCTCTTGCAAATTTTGATGATTCAATCATCCAGTTCTTTCTATCAGTGCCATGTAATTTTCCAACAACTTGAAAGAACCAAAATCTTAAAAAGCCCCGCCCGCCTTCCTCTCCAAAGCCAGAACTCCAAATACCCATAAGCAAGAAAGGCCATCCCAAACCCATATTCTGTTCCTCTGCCGTATCATTCATCTCTACATTCATCCCCTTTCACTGTAATTTCCTTCCCAAAATCGCTCCTTCCCTCCTTCCCTCCTTCCCCAGCATTCCAAAGTTAAAACTCCAAACTAGCACTCTTTTCTTTCCTTCCACATCCACCGATCTTTCCACAATTTCCCGAGCAAGTAGACCCTTGAGAATGTTCTAAATCAGACGACCTTCCCTCGCCGCTGACATTGCGGAACTCGTCGTCTGGAGTACCCGGAGATGTAACAACTCGACCTCGTGATTTCGATGAACAGACTTTTGAGGGTATTTTTTTGGTGGTGGATTTGCTCGAGTCGTTTGCGTTTCTAGGAATGTCAATTAGGAACTCAAGATTGTTATTGTTTTGATGAAGATGGAGATTTGGAAGGGTGGTTTACCGTTGAGGCATGGTGAGATGTGCGGGATCCGGGAAGGGAGTATGAGAGTTAGAGATCGAGGAACGTATTTTGTCTAATGCTTTTGTTAATTGTGAATTGAATAGAATTTTGAGATATGGAAGAGATGGCAAGGTGGTGATAATTACAGGGTATGTATGAGTGGTCAGTTTTCGTGATTTGAGTCGTCATCCAAGCTATCAAAACAAAGTACTAGCAAAATTCAAAAATCGTTATGGTTGAATGTGGGAACGACCATCCTTTTCAATTGCAATCTTATTAAACCACTAATCAAATGTAGAAATGAACCGGAAGCACCTAAGATAAAATCGATCGATAAATATGTCAAAGTGGCGTGATCTACTCGTAATATGGCCTGTTTATTCTGAAATGTATTTGTACCGACGACCAAAATAGTATGATATAAAAGGAGATGCGAATCCGATTATGTGGGGTTTTTGGCAGTGCTTGGATATGTGGAAATTAATTTATGAGTTGCGGCTGGGGTCGGATAAGGTTGGAGGAAAGGGGGGATGGTGAATTCAATGTGATATCTTGGAATAAATAAATGCGGCGATATTGTTCAAGGCATTTGGTGAATTTAAATCAATACATTCTATTAGATAATCAGTCAATATCTATATACCTTAGATGAGAGCTTACTCACCCTCTGTATATGCAAGACAATAAATTATGTAACGAGATCAACAGCGTCGATGAAAATCATCGTTATGATAAGCCCTTTAAAGAATCGTGCTACCCAGAAGTGTCCCAATCTTGCCCCCTCTGAGCCCGGGTGCGGTGAAGACGAAATTGTGGGATGGGTTCGGAGAGGAGCAGAAAAAAGCGATTTTTGGAGAGTTGGGGAAGAAGTTTTTGACGAAGCATGTTGCGCTGCTGGAAGAGATTGCAGAATCGTATTTGTGGTTGATGAAGGATAGTAATGTTACGGGAACGGTTGTGAGATCGGATGACCGTGTATGACTTGTGCAGTTTCTGGTTAACGTGATGGCAAAAGCCCTATTTAAGTATTAGCATATGCAATTCGTAATCTTGAGAACTTAGAACTTACCAAACCATCAAGGAAGTCTCAAAACTTCAGATGTCTCCTCCCAATCCATGGGATCGAAAGCCGCGGAAACGTCACCCAGGAGCTTAGAAGCATCATGTACCAAAACTTCACGCGGATGAATCACATATTGCTCATACAATTTATAAACTTCATACCAACAACCCCGGGAGCGCTGCTTGAACTTAAGCTCCTGGTCAAGCTTCAGAATCATCCGGCCTTAACTGTATCGTAAGGGAAACGTTTGACAATATTAGCCCTGGGCTCAACGCGTAATAAACTAGTTGCGCCTTGGGGGCGAAAATTACCCCTCCGTGAGGTCGAAGCATTTGTTCGTGGTCATGATATTGTGGTGAAGTCATAGAATCAGCGATGGCGAGCGGATGCTCTGGGCAGTCCGTTATGCAAACACTAATTTAATCGATCTCTGGGATCTTTCGTTTTATCTATCCAACACAAATTTCGTTGCTGGAGGTATCATTACTATTAATTCTAAGATCTCATTTATTTTCTGCACAGAGACGACGAGCCACTCGGTTCTTGCCTTTTGGAATTCTAAGTTTCCAAGTTTGTGCGCCTATACACGTGACGTAAAGTGCAATAAATTTCTAGTCCCTTCCTAAGAGGTTAAAATGAAACTATCATGAAATAGCTCCAAGGGAAGGATACTTCAAATATTTCCATTGGTTGGGTAACTGATCAAGTATAGTTGAGAAGTGAGCAGCTTCAGTCCAAGATGAGAGGATGTAAGAATTGAAATTCGCGATTGAGATGAGTGAGGAAGGAGAGGGTACTGACACGGTGTACTGACACGGTGAAGATTTTCCTTTATATACGGTAATGAACCTAAATACCAGCCTACCCCATCAACCTCAATCCTAATGAATAGGAAAGGATGATTATGTAATACATACTCGCTTATCCATTGCTTCAATACATTTTTATCTCTACTTTATCATAAATGAATGTATTGTGGGAAAGCGGACTCTCAGCATATATAACGTATTGACTGTAACTGGTAACCCGATTGAATATACTCATACTATTATTCCTCAGATTCCAAAAAGAAGTCTCGATTGTTGTACCTCAAGTAAAAAAGCTTGCAGACTTCGCACTAAAGTGGCACTAAACTAACACTTAACTAAACCACAGCGAACCCTCCAATTTCCAGCTTTTCGACCACCGTCCCGGGCACTTCCTACACCTTATTAATGGAGGTCCAAGAACGTACCCAGGGAAAAGAGATTTGGAGAAAGCTTTCCATTCAGGATTTACTAGCACAGTGCATTTTGGCATTTTATTGAGCCATTTACGTTTTGGGTAAAAAGATATGAAAATAGGAGCTTAGTGAACTAAATATCAAAAAGCGACATTGTTATTCACCACCAAGGGCTAAGCTACCGCCCATCTAATGCAGTCAATTAAAAACAAAACCCTAGAAATACAGACAAGGTTACGAAGCAAATTCCGAGACTTACTACTATCAATCTGGATGTAGTGAAGAATAGTAGTATAGTATTGAAGAGGACATTCATTTGTGAGCTATAGATACTAATAAAACACTTGTCAGGATGCGCCCTGCAAATATAAATCTCAGATATGCAACAAAAACCATCCTTGAACGATGATTGGAAGACCGACTCATAAAGTATTGGCACTATATAAGTCAGCCTTCATAACTCATGAGTTAATTATTGACTAGAAGAACAGATGGTTTCGAGAAGCTATAAGCAATGCATGAGCAGTGAAACTAGCATCGACGGATCCAAGTAGTCTGAGTAGCTAGCCTGCTAAATAGCCCTGGGGGTCTCAACTCAATTCAATGTGCAGTCTTCTCTCCTTGTCTCATTGAGACCTGACAATTACTTTTTCATACTACTTATGACCTTATTTGTGCTTAAGGGCAATATCGCATTAGCACTTAGAGAAAAGAGGTAATAAAAACCAGCAGTAACTCGGAAGGATTCCAACTCCCTTATTATAACCCTCCAATAACTATCGTCTTGCTGAAGGTAATCATAACCAGACATATCTTTTCCACCCGGGTTCATGTATTCTCCTTCCTCACTCCTCTGCACAAGTCCATAGAACACTTTACTAATATCTTCTTGCACTTAAACTCATAGAACAAAACTAAAATTCTCAAAGACATAGTATCAGAACAATACATTCCCGACTTCTTTCCTTTTTTTTATACACCAACAGAAAACGTATCATTGGTAATACTTCTCTCACATGGTTTCCAAAGTCTTCAACCTATCAAGGAAGTTAATACGCTGTTCTATTATTCTGGACCGAAATGCATTCCCCAAACCGTTCGTTCCACTCCAGCTCAAGTTTATCTAGCTAGTAACTACCTTTTTGAATAAAATTTTGATACTATTTGTTGTAATTGAAGTACTAGAAAAAGGATATAGATATTTCAGTACGAGATATGAGAAGATGAGAGTCGTATCTGAAATTCAAAGATATAACTAGGTACTAGAATACAGAAAGGAGAAGATGAGAGAACTATCAATGTTACTCGACATCTATGGAAACAGTACTTGCCGTCCCCTGAAACATAAAGCCTCTTGTTTCTTGTTATTTCGAGTTATGGAGGCTATTCGCCTTTAAGTACAGTATTTTCCGGCTCAATATTTTCCTGCTCAATGTTATCCTGCTCTTATTCATGCCGCCCCTCTCCAGATCAACAATCAAGTTATGGATGCATTTATTTGATGGCATCCCTTTTTCATTAATAATACAAATGTATGAAATGCAGTTGAGTACGTAGCTCACATTGTTATACTTCCCTTGCCATTTTCCGTCTATATTTTCTTTCCTGGAGTCTTATCAAGTGGCAAATCCATCATTTTGCTTTTAACTCCAACGAGACTTGCTTCACCTGCAGGGTCACTAAAGGTCAATTGTCCGCTCATGACCTCCTGATCTGTTAGTTTCTCCAAATCTTGCAGAGTACCTCTCATATAGCTGACGATCATTGCAAGTCCTTTGATATCAATATTCTCGTTTGCCTTGAAAACATTTCTCCAGACAGCAGCCGCCAACACAGCATCACCTTTCGCCAAACCTTCATCGTACGCCGCCAGAAGACCTCGCCATTGGACAAACATATCTTTGAGATATTTGTTACGGGTGCCACGAGCATGCATATTGTGATTGATGATCATTTTATTCTCAGCATCATAGAAGAAGTGGTCGAGAAGATGTTGTTGCCAAGGTTGCGATTCGGTACCAGGGAGACATCGAAGTCGTACAGAAAGTAAATATAAATGAAGCATGGTTACTTGTGACCAGGTGCTGAAGGTAGGTTTCAATGCTAGTTCTGGGAAATATTAGTAATACTGACATCATCTACTTGTGGGGGAGAGGAAGCACTTACGATCATGCCACCAGCCATTACCAACGCCTAAGTCTTCACCTTCTTCTGTCTTTGGCATCTCCGCCTCTGGATCCGACGCCTGTGGTATAGAATAGTCTGCTTGTGCACCGCAAGTTTTATATAACTCTTCTGTGGCTCCATATGCGGTATACGTGCCGGTTAAGCCTCTGCCGGAAACTTTTTGGAATTCCCTGGCAAGAGTTTGGGAGGTATGTGTGGTGTGGTCTGCCTTGTCTCCGGCAACAGGAGGTGTAACTGGAGGAATTGATGTTCCGTGATTTTGATTGACCTCTGCGAGATTTGCATATTTGCCGTTAGCCGTTGCGAAGGCTCGAGTGGAATTGGGGTTGGGGTTGGGGTTGAATTTCGCGATGCTGTTCTGAAAGAGGTTAGTGATTGATATTCTCGCTTTTCGAAGCAGAAGTTAACCTTACCCTAGCAGTACGTTTTGATTCAAACTTCAGCGCCCGCAGACATGAATTACAAGTTCTGGAAGCCATTTTTACTAATATAAGGTCGACAATGGGGGATTGTGACAATTATCAAGGATGTTGAGAAGAGGGATGGACCATTGATCGTATCGTCATAGAGTAGGAGTAGCTCTAATTTAACGAGGGGTACTCAGTAGAAAGTGCAAAAAATTCAAACAACTCAAATTCCTCAGGTATCTACTTGGTAACCTTAACCGAAGGTCATCATTTATAAAAATATGTTATTTTGGAACCTTCAAATCTATTGAACGGATCGCTGCAAATGGGCAAGTCCCTTTTAGCTTGAGGTATTTGAATGTTTAATAGAGAAAGAATGTTGAATGATTGGAGAAAAGCCGCCGGCAGATAATTATTAGTAAGCGCGGGGCCACAAGAAAATGCCCCGTAACACCAAACCGGTCAATATGTATGTTTTTTTTGACCTTTTAAAAATCTGATTATAAAAACTATTAATAACTATACATTGTTATTTCGGAGATATGATATTAAAAACTAATTAACTGATTTGATATTGAATTTGTATCAAAGAGTACCTAGTATAATTCAAACGTGTGAAACTTCTTCTTGGGGACCTTCGAAGCTAAACTCCCTAGAGGGCTACCTATAATAAGCTTGGCTACCGTCTTCATAAGCCCCGGCTTTCAATTACTAGGTAAGCCTTACGTTCGCCCATCTTCAGATTCTCGAACAAAGTCATATAGAGTCATATACGGATTAACAATTATCCGAGCAGCAGTCTTTAAACTAGCAACGATATTGAAGTCGATGGTGATGTGAACAGGTTAAGGAGTCAATAAATCAATATATATTACATGTTTTCAAAAGCCTATCTTTATAACTCTTCTTTATCGAGAAACAGATTTTATGTCCTTGAAATTACCTTCCTAATCTCACAACCTCAAGTATCTTCCACTGGAACTACACCAGTTCCTCCTGTTCTATTATTCCATACCTAGGTAAATATAGTACCATACTCACAGTCTCATGTTCTTAATTTTCATACATCTGTCATTAATAATCTTACAAACGGACCTTGATGCATGTTCGTTCAATAAACATACATACTCTTATGACCTTATACCTATTTTCCCAGAGCCAGTACGTACGTACGCGGGTATGAAATTCAACACCACAAACACTCAGCTCCGATTCAACCCGTACAGTGCGCTTTAAATGATTGCAGCCATATATTCTTCTTTACTAAACTCATCAGCACTTACAATTGTTGAATTCGGATTATTGATTGAATAGCTCAGAGCAAAGTAGTCGGATTATACTTCAATTCATTTGAACGTTTACAGGCTGTACAAAAATGGGTATTTTTCGATAGGATCAAAACACAATCGTGATTTAGAACATTAGACAAATAATTTGTTTAATGTTTTTCTATTTCAGCAAGCTGAGTTTATTTGAGGTAAACCCAATTGCGATGCGAATAAAACTACGATTTGAAAGTTCCCAATTGAAACACTGAGGTTGCATTATTACATTCACCAAACACTATTCCGTTTCACTATACCAACGCTAACCTTCATCTGCCCATCATCAGAGATTCTTATAGCACCATTGGAGACATTATTCAAAAGTCCACTGCACACAGTTTGTCGATCAAAATTAGTTATGGAAAACGCGAATTTTTCAATTCGAAGTTTCTTGGCTGGGACACAAAGTTGTTTGAGGATTGCTTCTGGGATATGAATAGCATCGGCTCCTTCGAAAGTATTAATGGGGCCTTGCCAAAAGCCATCGCTGTATATTTGAAGTGTAAGCTCGTAGCTGGTTAAGTTGGTATTGGTATTGACGTTTGCATTGATACAGGGTGTATATGGAGGCGGCGGCGGATGCATTCTGGGATGTTCTTCTGGTCGGAGAGTAGTGTATTCCGGGGCAGCTTGGTTCCCATGAGCACCTTCAGAGGCATAGTAAGGGGGTGGTGGTGAGTTCATGTCGGACATTGGCAATGATTGATAAGATTGAGGTCGAGGTTGAGGTCTGAGCGAGTTTGAAAACGATAGTGTCCCTGGTTATCTCGAGGATATTGAGGATATTGAGGTTGTTGAGGTTATCGAGGATATCGAGGTTGTTGAGGTTATCGAGGATATCGAGGTTGTCGAGGTTATGCAAACGCCTTGGGTGTCTGATGGTAGGTAGTATGTATTGCACATTGTTGTTCAACGAATCGAGTGCTTGAATTTTGTTGAGATAGGTTCAAGGTAAGGTAAGAAAGTAATACACAAGCGATTCAGAATGTGATTCCAATACAGTCACTCTAGATATTCACAAATTATAGTTATATAATACGATACTTCAGGTTTCCGTTCATTTGTAGTCAGCCAAAATTCCTTACTAGGGGTTTAATATGATTGCAAATTCAGTGGATGCTATTAATATGATTAAAGGCATGTATTTGGTATACTCTTGGAATATTTGGTGATAAACAATATCCCTGGAAAATAAAAACAGTGAAAAGAAGATTTTGGAATCATGATATGATATCATCAGCCACAATTTTCATGATTGTTCAAGCCTTTGAATCATCTAAACTGAACTTATATTGAAGAAAGAGATATATAAAAAGAGGATTGAACAACCAGAAGCTCCCCTGGTATCTGCCAAAAAACTATAAAGCCATCATTGAAAACAAAACACGGAATATCACGAATAATCAACTCGCGAGACTACTCGTTACGACACTATGCACCCTTCGATCCGATGGAAGTCGTCTATAACGCGAGCTCTAAAATTTTCACATTCAAACCGCGCTTAGAGGTTGTTGACAACGGACATCTTGGTATTTCTTCATTACATTCCCAGTCTCTGGGCAGGAAGATAACGTTGTTCATAGCAGACGGCATGAAATGTATACCCGTCCCACGATTCAAGAGGAAGATTGAGATTGCGGCAGTGTGGGAACCAAAGTTCAGGTTGGCACATATAGATTCGCGTAAAATCATCAGGCCCATAGAATTGCCACTTGCAGTTTAGTATAGAAGGAATGCATGGGGTTTCCACAAAGACCTGTACATTTGTAAATACTAGGTATTTTCAAGGGGGTAAAGGACAGACTCTGAATTTAAACGAAGATTTAACATTGCGTGTACGAATCATGAAACACTTGCCAACTTCCCAAATCGCAACTGACCCCGTCTCCCTTCTCTTTTTCTTTCTTTTTTTTCTCTTTCAAAATTTGACATTTGATTGTTTAATTCAAAATGAAACATTCAATCAAACCTGAAAGCATACAAAAGATCGTTTCAAGAAATTGACATGTTCAAATATCATCTCCTTTCTTGAATCCGTACAGCCACTGTTGATCTTTGCTTCACAATCACATTGTATTATTCGTTCAGTGCTATCTCATAAATTCTGGTTTCCACCTGTGACTATGCCGGATATGCACTCACAAGTGTATATTCGATCTCGTAATTCGATGCGTGGAAGGCAATATATGAAGTATATTCTTCGGGTAGGTGGAAAAGAAGATTCCGTGATCGGTATAATCCTATGTTCTCGAGTGCCTCAGTTTGTTTATCCCTTTCATAACAATAAAAGTTGTAATGTTTCCTGCTAATTCATAAACACCAAGCAAGTTCACGAGCCATTTTCTGCTCGCCATAAAGACCTTGCATATAATCCAGACGCCGTTCCCCATATATTTCATTATCGTATTTATCCCCAGCTGCGAGCATTTCCTCATTTTAGATTGAATTTTTGTCCAGCGACGACGGGAGCGGTGGATGACGTTTTTGAGTTAGACTTTCCACACATTGCGCAAGCTGTTTTCTTGTTAGTATCTTCATGGCACAGCCCCGACTGAGCGCATAGCCACATACCATTCGCTTTGTATGAACACTTCAGACAATATTTTCTACCCTGGTCAACTTTGGTGCTGCACTCCTTACCAGTGCAGGTTGTCGAGTATGTAGCATAAGGATTTCTCGCAGCTTTCGACAATAATTTACTCTGCCACGCAATGTTAATCGTCAGACATAGCGTGCGACAATTAATCTTACCTTACCTATGCCATTATTCCCTAACGTGGCGGAGGTTTTGGTACCAGCCTTGGATGATGATCCAGCGGGCGAACCAAAATACATATCATTCTTCTTCTTAACCTCCGGGGTCGCCAAAGAAGTGGTGCTCGACGATTTTTTTTGACACTTTGCGCAAACCATCTCGAAAATGTGTAATAAGTGTACTAGCAATCGTTGTTATGATGATTTTTATGTGATGTGATGTCAATGTCAATTGCGCGAGGTCAGAATGCGGGCGAGGCGGGCCCATGGTGGCCTTGCGTAGGAAGGAAGGCTGGAGCGAAGCTAAAGCTCTCCCTGTAACATTAAGGTTAACTTATTATTATAACCACTTCTATTATTATTGTGGGTATCAATCCCAATTTAGCAACCAAAACAACCCTCCAAGACTCAAATACGAATTTGAAAATCCCTCCGATTGACCCTGAAGTTAATGCACATTTCACGAACACGAAGGCCGCATGATAAATTCAAAATTCCCAGTCCACGATTTACACAAGGAATTGGCTAAACATTGAAGAAATCGAGCGGCACTCACGTTACATCCACCATCCCTAAACGTTACAAAGAGGCTATGCAACTGTAAGCCACGAGAACAACGAAATTCAACTCCGCGAAACATCACAACAAATTCTGGACAATTAGGAATCGCATGATTACAATCTGATCTCCGCCTTGAGTGCGACGACCTCGAGCTGTAATCCAGCATGGCTGGACAGCCTTTAAATGATCGGGATGACTTACTTCTCGATTTGGATGATGAACAACCAATTTACCATACTGGGCAGCGCGCCCCTATGAATGATGATGACCTTTTGCGCGCCTATAATGCGGATCATGATGAATCGAATCCCCGGCCTTCGATTTCTTACGATAATTTCGTTGGCGCCCCATCTCCTGCAACACCTTCTTCCACAAGCCATCTTCCAGGAGGACCCGGCTATCCCGCGACTGGATCACAACCGCCATATACTCACAACACCTCAGCATCATATAGTCAGACTTCAGGCCTGAATAACTACCAACGATATGCGGATGATTTGGACGATTTTCCAGACGATGGACGTTCTTCTCAGTATTATAACCATGGCACAGCAGTTCCTGGCGACGCGGCGGAAATGAGGGGTCATGGACGGAATCGCAACAGCATAATGAGTCTGGGGGGTGGTATTATGGGAAAGGCGAAGAGTATGTTTAGGATGGCACCTGAATATTCAGAAATGGATCTACCCTTGACTGAAGCAGGGGCGAGGAATCGAGCGGATGATACACATGAACCTGAAACGCCTGTACAATCTGGAAACAAGTTGGGAAATTTCAAATTTGGATTTGGTAGAGGAAAGCCGGATCCTTCGACTCTTGGTCCCCGAATAATACATCTCAACAATCCTCCTGCCAACAGCACAAACAGATATGTGGATAATCACATATCTACAGCGAAGTACAACGCTGCCACCTTTTTACCGAAATTTTTGTTCGAACAGTTTTCTAAATTTGCCAATCTATTCTTCTTGTTTACTGCAGCATTGCAACAGATACCCGATATTTCACCAACCAACCAATACACCACAATTGGACCTTTAATCTTGGTCCTCTTAGTTTCTGCCGGTAAAGAATTAGTTGAGGACTACAGGAGAAAAACATCTGACACTTCTCTGAACAATTCAAAAGCTCGTGTATTACGTGGGTCTTCATTCACGGACACTAAATGGATCAATGTTGCTGTTGGCGACATCGTTCGAGTGGAATCTGAAGAGTCATTTCCTGCTGATATCATCTTACTGGCTAGTTCGGAACCTGAGGGACTATGCTACATCGAAACTGCCAATCTAGACGGTGAGACTAACCTCAAAATTAAGCAGGCGATTCCAGAAACATGTGTCATGGTCAGTTCCAGCGAACTCAGTAGATTAGGCGGAAAGTTACGATCAGAACAACCGAATAGCAGTCTTTATACCTACGAAGGTACCCTTACCATGGCGGCTGGCGGTGGAGAGAAAGAGCTTTCTTTGCAACCAGATCAACTTCTGCTCAGAGGTGCGACTTTACGTAACACACCCTGGATTCATGGAGTTGTTGTCTTTACTGGTCATGAAACCAAGCTCATGCGGAATGCGACGGCAACACCAATTAAGAGAACTGCTGTGGAGCGTCAACTCAATATACTGGTTCTCATGCTTGTAGCTATCTTGATCGCGTTGAGCGTCATAAGTTCAATGGGTGATGTTGTTGTTAGATCAATCAAGGGAGCTGAATTAAGCTACCTAGGGTATTCTGCTTCGATCACTACGTCGAAAAAGGTCTCGCAATTCTTCTCTGATATAGCCACATATTGGGTTCTCTATTCTGCACTGGTTCCCATTTCTCTTTTCGTCACTGTCGAGATGGTCAAATACTGGCATGCGATTCTTATCAATGATGATCTCGACATGTACTATGATAAGACAGATACTCCGGCTGTCTGTCGAACATCGAGTTTAGTTGAGGAGCTTGGTATGGTGGAATACATTTTCTCGGACAAGACAGGTACATTAACATGCAATCAAATGGAATTCAAGCAATGCTCTATTGGTGGGATACAATACGCAGAGGATGTACCGGAAGATCGCCGAGCCACAAATATCGACGGACAGGAGGTCGGGATTCATGATTTTCATCGACTTAAAGAGAACCTTAAAACACACGAGACTGCTCTGGCCATCCATCACTTTCTTGCCCTTTTAGCTACTTGTCATACGGTTATTCCAGAACGATCTGACGAGAAGGGTGGTGCTATCAAATACCAGGCAGCCTCTCCTGACGAGGGTGCTCTGGTTGAAGGCGCTGTTTTGATGGGTTATCAATTCACTGCACGTAGGCCAAGATCTGTACAGATAACGGTAGCTGGCGAGGTCTACGAATATGAGCTTCTTGCAGTTTGCGAATTCAACTCAACGAGAAAGCGAATGTCGGCAATTTTCCGATGCCCAGATGGGCAACTCAGATGCTACTGTAAAGGAGCCGATACTGTTATCTTGGAACGACTTGGTCCAGACAATCCACATGTTGAAGTCACACTTCAACACTTGGAAGAATATGCATCGGAGGGTCTAAGAACACTTTGTCTGGCCATGCGAGAAATTCCCGAACAGGAATTTCAAGAGTGGTGGGCAGTCTTTGATAAAGCGCAGACTACCGTCAGTGGTAATCGTGCCGATGAATTGGACAAAGCTGCTGAAATTCTCGAGCGGGATTTTACGCTACTTGGAGCAACGGCGATTGAAGATCGTCTACAAGATGGCGTCCCTGAGACGATTCATACCCTTCAAGAGGCCGGCATCAAGGTCTGGGTCTTGACTGGAGATCGTCAAGAAACTGCTATCAATATCGGAATGAGCTGTAAATTGATCAGTGAGGATATGACCCTTCTCATCGTCAATGAAGAAACAGCCATGGATACTAGAAACAACATACAAAAGAAACTCGATGCCATAAGAACTCAGGGCGATGGTACTATTGCTATGGAGACTCTTGCTTTGGTCATTGATGGGAAGTCTTTGACTTATGCTCTCGAAAAGGATTTGGAGAAAGATTTCCTTGACCTTGCTGTTATGTGTAAAGCTGTTATATGCTGTCGTGTGTCTCCACTTCAAAAGGCTTTGGTCGTCAAGCTCGTTAAGCGCAATAAAAAGGCTATCCTCTTGGCTATTGGTGATGGAGCGAACGATGTTTCAATGATTCAAGCAGCCCATATTGGTGTCGGTATCAGTGGTATGGAAGGTCTACAAGCCGCTAGAAGCGCCGATGTTGCAATTGGACAATTCAGATATCTGCGTAAACTTCTCCTGGTTCATGGCGCATGGAGTTACCAACGAGTCAGCAAAGTCATTCTCTATTCTTTCTACAAAAATATTACGCTTTACATGACACAGTTCTGGGTAAGTTTATCAGTTATCTGGCTTGATCCATCATTAACGATCTCTAGTATTCGTTCCAAAATGTTTTCTCTGGGGAGGTCATCTACGAATCCTGGACGCTATCGTTTTACAATGTTTTCTTTACAGTACTCCCTCCACTTGCGATGGGTATATTTGATCAGTTCATATCTGCTCGACTCCTAGATAGATATCCGCAACTTTATCAACTAGGTCAAAAGAACACATTCTTCAGGCAACATTCATTCTGGGCTTGGGTTGGTAATGGTTTCTACCATTCTTTGATTCTTTATATTGCATCGGAACTTATTTGGTGGCGTGATCTACCACAGGGCGATGGCAAAACAGCTGGTCATTGGGTATGGGGCACAGCGCTCTATACCGCCGTCTTGGCAACCGTTCTCGGGAAGGCAGCTTTAGTGGTAAATGTCTGGACAAAATATCACGTTATAGCCATACCTGGTAGTATGATCATCTGGATTATTTTTATCTCTGTGTATGCTACCGTGGCGCCTAAGCTCGGATTTTCCATGGAATATGAAGGCGTTGTTCCTCGATTATTTGGAAGTCCGGTCTTTTGGATTCAAGGTTTGGCATTGCCTTTACTTTGCTTATTAAGAGACTTTTCATGGAAATAGTAAGTCCATCTTAAGTATCCTTCTTCTAGTTAGGAAATACTAATCAACAACTCAAGTGCTAAACGCATGTATTATCCACAATCCTATCACCATATCCAAGAGATTCAGAAATACAACATTCAAGATTATAGACCAAGGTACATTTCCATCTATCTTTCTCTTTTTACTCGCTTTGCCTGGCATTTTTCTAACACCACAATCACAGAATGGAGCAGTTCCAGAAAGCCATCCGCAAAGTTCGTCAAGTTCAACGTATGCGCAAACAGCGTGGTTATGCCTTTTCTCAAGCGGACGAGTCACAGACCAGAGTGCTGCAAGCATATGATACGACGATGGAGAGAGGAAGGTACGGAGAGATGGCAAGTTCAAAAAGGAATCGTTGATGAAGCTTTTCTGTTGTTTCAACAATTGAGTTGGATTTAAAGTGGATGAGCATGAAAGGTAGGTAGACACTGGTCTGGCTTGACGAGTATGATAGGTATTCAGGCTGGGGATAGGCTGGAATAAAAATGACTCGGAAACTATGTTCTATGTATGATGATAATTAGAGGCAAAATCTTTTTTTGGGCTAGGGCTGGCGGGCTGTTTCTTCATGAATGAATGCGATGCTACTTTCTTCTTTTTTTCTTCTGGCTTTACTTGACTCATAGGAGGAGCATATGTATATTATTATTTTTTTCCCTCGAATATTTGTGATGTATACTCTTTTTTGCATTATACCTATACACTGGTTGTTCTTAATCTGCATGCATTGATGTAAATTGAGAGGAGAGAATGTAGTGTCCTCAATATTCGTTCTCGAACCAATTTTCAATTCACAAATAAACGAAAAATATTTCAAAGGGGGAAAGTCGTCAGGAGTTTCAAGGGAAAATGCTTCATGGTATGAAAACATTCATTGGCATTGATATGAAATATGAAAGCAAGAGGAAACACGGAACTGAATAGCTTTTGCTTGGATAAGTTAATGGAATGAGAATTGAACTGTCGTCCGTTGGCTCGTTAATATTGTTGGAATACGATATATAATACTAAGCAGAGTGGTTTGGTATAACAACTTTTGTTATTTCTAATAGATTATGAATCTGGATAATATAATAATAAAGTATACAATTCTTATATATATTCATTACAAAATCTATAGAGAATTTATTACAAGATCCATACTTGATTCGAGATATTATAATAGTTATACAAAAAGTGGATAAGATTGAAGGTTAGGTTTAATCCAGAAGATTCCTGTTTTGATAATATACAAACTTAATATAGAGGAAGTATTGGAATATAATATATGATACTAAGCAGAGTGGCTTGGTATAACAACTTTTGTTATTTCTAACAAATATATATGTATGTGTATGTATGCCCATCAAGTTTCAAAGGCGATACTTATCAGGAAATTGCGAGCTCAACTGTGTTATTGACCTCTGCAGCTATACATGGACGCTGCAATCT
Organism: Sclerotinia nivalis; assembly: GCA_029531795.1. Classification (NCBI taxonomy): domain Eukaryota; kingdom Fungi; phylum Ascomycota; class Leotiomycetes; order Helotiales; family Sclerotiniaceae; genus Sclerotinia; species Sclerotinia nivalis. The sequence goes on from JAPEIS010000003.1 coordinate 2,222,942, forward strand.
GAGATGGAGGGCCAGTGCTTTAAAAGTTTTACAGTTATTGGAGAAGATCATGAATCTACAAGTGGATTGATTGATTGATTGATTGAATTAACGTCTACACTGAGTCTAAGATTATTTAAAACAACTAAAAGCTTTGTAGGCTCCTAACAAATAACAATTGGTAAAATACTGGCTGTATTAAACTATAGTTAATACAATTTGAAAAGATTGAGATAACCTCAATTTACTAATTTTGAATAAAGAAAGTGAAAATTAATTCTGGGGAACAAAGCCCGTTTTATAAATATTTTTGTATATAATAAAGAAAATAATAAATGAAATATAATATAATTCGAAATTGGAATGATTTACCCCGTATAAAGGGGTAAATTGATCAAAATAATCAAATTGATCAAATTGATTTAATTAACTATTTTCTTCTAATTCATCTCCTTCTCCTTCATCTTCTTGTTCTATATCCTCTTGCATCCTAACAAGATACCATAATCTGGTGACTATTTTTGTTGTTTCGATAAATTCGAGGGTTTTGATAATTCCTATTTTGATATGAAATAGATATTTTATAGAAAGTCGAAAAGTAGGATTGTTTGTTTTAAGTATTCTTCTAACTGATTTATATAAAAAACAATTGAGAAAAAGATAATCTAGGAATTCTTTCTTTCCACATCTACAATTATTATTTGATGAGATTCCGAATCGTTGTAAATAGGATTTGAAGTATCCATGATCGATTTTAAGTTGAAACAAAGCACTAATAGAACTTCTTTTAGTATTTTCTAGAATTCCGATCTTTGAGCTAATTTTCCAGGAATATATTTTCGAATAGATTGATTTGAATGAATTAAGAAAGGATTTCTATTCCTCGGATTTCGTTCTTTTGATATCCATTCCCAATGAAGCAAAGTTGATTTCGTTTGATGATGATCTTTGTTTTGTAGTTTCTTTTGCCAAAGTATCAGTCAATTCGTTTCCTTCAACAAAGGTATACCCTGGAACCCAATTAAGGGAGATTTCAGCTCCTTTTCTAAGGAGAGTTTCTATGGCTTTGATTGCTCTAATTTGGCATATCTGGCCAGGAGCAAAAAAATCTACAAATGGAGTATTTATATCGAGCAATAAGTACGAGTGAAGAGCAAAGGCTCAGCGGAACATTGGACTTCAGAAGAATACGGAGAAAATGGAAGCGAAATATGATGCGAAATTTAAGAAGAATGGAAGGAACAAAAGAAGCTGACAAAAAGTTTGGGAACAATTGGAGAGAAAAAAGACTGAGGAAAAGTAAAAAGAACTTTTGGACGAGGTGCGTAAGAAAATGAAGGGGTGGGAGAGGCGAGAAGAAATCCTGGAAATGTGAATGAATAGGTTTAGAGAATTATTCACAATTATTCTTACTCCATCGAAACTTTCCACAAGACTCATTCACATTACATTACATTACTGCATTTCAAATTACCTGCACGATGAAGTAACTACCTAGTAGCTGTGATGTGGATGGCGTCATGACTTTGCCTAAGTAACTGACAGCGCACACCTAATATGCGCTTCAGCTTAAGATCAACTCGAAAAGATAGAGATGCAGCGATCATACCCAGAAAGATTCGTGATGATTATGGAGTATGGAGCAAGAGTTCCGGGGATATGCGTAATATCCTGTCTGTCTTTTGTTTTTTATTTTCATCTAGTTATTCAGTAACCAGATAAGCTGATGGATTGGATGGTGACTGGGAAATTCGACGTGTGAATCGACTTTCTTCCTGTGACAGAATGGTCTTCATATTTCTATACTTAGATTCTACACCATATATATGCTCAATGTTCAATATACCTATACATACATACATACATACATACCATCACAAAACACCACCCATCTATTGGTTTTTTTAAAAAAAAGCCACCACACCCTGCGGGGTCAGATATCAAAAACAGCAAACATATACATTCTAAATCAAGGATCTAGAATTATCTATGATGACTGCAGCGGCATAGATGATTGCAGCGGCATATACATTTCAATATTCATGTACATCGTAAACTTAAACCTGCAACCATGCGGGATATGGATGCGTCAACACGGATGTAGCTACAGAAGTTTACTGTACCCCTCTTTATGATACGAGGAGTGATGTGCATACGGCAGTCAGTCGGTAAGCACTAGAGAAAATAGGTTGCCAAGGAAAGCTTACGTTGAGCCGCATATGATGAGGAGGATGGGCTAGCAAATAGGATTGCGAGAATAATGTAAGGATGTTGTAGATGAACGTAGTCGAGTGTTCAATATGCACTGAAGATTTCTGTGTATGTGTTTGTACACACGGCAAATGATTTTCACACACAAGTCACGTCTCTGAATTGAAAATGGCACGATGCTTGAGACAAAATGATAAAATTATCAAAAAGCTAACTTAATGATTTCATATGCCCTGAATGACAGGAGAACCGAAAATCCCTTTCGTTGCGACAAGAGATAAAGGCGTATGAATTTGACAGCAACCAAATTGAGGAAATTGAAAGCTAGACGCTGTAAAACGAGAGGAAAGTTCTGAGCCTAGGATACTATAATCTAATCAAGCCACCACATTACCTTGCACAATATACTGCTTCTCCTTCTTGAAAGCCGAGACAGTCTCATTAGTCAGATTGAGGGTATCAGCTACAATCTGCTTGGGCGTCAAGCCAAGCCATTGACCAACCGAGATGTCTATCACACATTAGTATTCTTCCAAACCTCAATAACAAGCAAAACTTACCCGAAAAATGATCAGCCTTTAGAACTTCAATGAAAATCACATCGTCTTCCCCCACATTCTCAACGTAATGCGTCATTCCCTTGGGGATATAGCCACAATCTCCTGCATGATAATCGAAGGTCCTCGCCATCCCCTGTGCCGCATATATACTAATTCTCGCACTTCCAGCTATGAAGAAGTTCCATTCGTCACTAGTAGTATGCCAATGAATTTCGCGCATAGCACCAGGATGCACGGTTACAACTGCGGCGGAAAATTGGGCAGCCAGTGGAAAGGATTTCGGGTCAAGGATTTTGATGGTTCCACCAGGGGTATCGTGGGTTAGAGGGGCTTGGGAAAGGTGGTAAGAGTAGGAGAATTCTTGAGGAACGAGACCAGCTGAGCCGGTGACATTTTGTTCGGCTATATCGGTAGGAGCTTTTGTGCCGGGGAAAATGAAGAGTTCTCCTGAGGGAATGTCGGACCAGGCGGATTCGGGAAGTTGGAAGTTCTTGGAGAGGATTTCAACCTAAATGCAATTAGCGTCTGGCTTTGTGATGCTGGGATTTTATCATACTGGGTTATGCGCGAAGACCTCTGAAGCCAAGAAGGTATTGTCTTCGGAGAAACTTCCGTCATCAAAGACCAAGAGAAATTCAGTACCGCCTTTTAATCCTTGTAAGGAGTGTGGTACACCTCTAAGTAGTGTTTATTAGCAACGCGATACATAGAAACTGGTATATAAAAGACCATATATCTCGAGCGAGAATGGACTCAGGTAGCGAGTATATGAGGAGGGCCAACTTACGGTGGGAAGTACCAAACATCGCCCGCACTCAAATCATCAATAAACGTCTCACCGTCTTCATTGACAGCCTGAAGCCTAACGCTTCCATTGAATATATAAGCCCACTCCGCCGCCTTATGCCAATGCAATTCACGGTAAGCGCCCTCCTCCAAGCGCATGTCCACACCTGCCATCTCCGTGGCCGCGGGTATATTATCCACATTTTGTTGTCTCGACCAGCCTGCAGAACCGAGTCCCAACTTTGCATGACTGAGTCCCATGGGCCATTGTGCGTTACTCACACTTCCGTGATCGGTGCCCGGAGGTGCAAATTTATCGGGATTGAGAATATCATATATTTGGGTTCGTGGACCTGGGTCAGTACCACCTCTGCTGCCGCGGATCGGTTGAGGATTCTCGATACCGCTGAAGTCAAGAAAGGCGCCCATGGTTGCTGAATCGGTTTGCCCTGGAGCAAGTTCATAATCGGTTTTGTCGGTATTTTGATTGATGACGACGTTGGAGGGTTGGTAACCAAGAAGGGGATCTCCAGTTGGCGCTGCTAGAATGTTCTCCTCGAGAAAGAAAGTGATCAGAAAGATCGCATAGCCATTAATGAAAACCATCCTTGAAGATCCTCGCTATTGAAACTGATGGATGATTGACGAAAGAAAATCGTATACACTTGAATTCATACCGTACAAAGCGTTCCGGGAACACACCTCTTTATCTTTTCACTTCAACCACACCACCTCCTTCTCCACATTCTCAACTTCTTCCCTTTTCGTCACTTCACATATCTGACTGACGACGCGGAGCAACACGTCCGTTCTAGGCCAACCTACATATTCTACCAATGGTTGCAATGTCTGGCAATGTTCTCAGCACAACGATAGCATCACAAAGTAAAGTTTGGGTTCGTCATCGGTCATAAATCGGTGATATGTTGCCGAGATCCGGTATGTTTGAGAGTATGGGATGCAATTTATTCATATCAAAACTGCCGTGCGTCTCATACGGGGCAGACATGGTGAATTGAATAGATTTCCTAGGTTCCAGTGGATCGGAGTAGGTCCGGATACTCCATTTAGAAGGCACAGAAATGCCTAATGATAGAGCTATAACATGTGAAAGTTTGTCAAGCTCTGCGTATAATCAAACATTGCATTGCATCAATGTTACACAAAATGCCATTTGACACAAAGGCGAGGATGAACTCTGGTATATCGGCCCTGAGCTCGTTATCATCAGAATAGACCTTCCCTTCTCAATCCTTCACTCGCTATCGCGACACACCACCTGACGGATTCAGATAGTGTTCGACAATCATCCGGCCATCCACCTGCCGCTTCAGTACTTTTCAATTCGTGTGACAACTCAATGGACTCGTCATCTATCATCACCCATCGAGACTTAGTTTTTCGAGAAGGAATTTCATTAGGACAGTGGTGGTGGTGTGGAAACCGGTAAAATTCGACTTACCAGATTTCAATTGATAGTTGTCGTACCCCAGATCATGCAAGAAGTGTGTGCTACACGCGAACCTACCACACCAACCAATAATAAAATGCCCCGCTTACGATGCATTGGTAAAAATGAAAACCTCAAGCTTTCTTGGAAACCGGTTTCCTGGCCGCACCCTATAATTAAGCTTTGGACAAGCCATGCATTGGTAATCAGCCAATCTTGGCCATTTAATTAGTGATCATTGGTTGCCTTCCCTATTGTTTTCAAATCCAGCTGCCTGAAACGGAAAGTACGGGTCAGTAGCACAAAGTGATGATCCCGCATCAATATATGTGTTGCTCCCTTGAAAATTGCTATCCCAAAGGCTCTATACATCCTAATTAGTATCTATCAAATTCTGAATTTCTTTTCACTTACCCAATCGAGACCTGTCGGGTCATTCAAAATGTCTCCTATCATACCAATACTCGATGTAGAGGACTCGCATGGACTGTCTTCAAAATTACTTGGTAATAAGGAATACATGTTTGAAGGAGGATAATTTGGAAGGTGACCTTTGTGCAGAAGTGTAAGCAGAAAGAACCTCTCGATGTTGAGCGGGTGATATACCAGAGTTAGCCTCGTTTATTACCTCCTTTGCAGCCTCAGCCTGGGTCTTATTTGCCGCAGACCAATGATCAACCTTGTTCAGCATGGCTTTTAGTACCTTCGAAAACTTAATAGTATCTTCCGAGGAAAATTCGGGATTGTTCCATATTTGGTAAGATTTGAGCAAGGCGTGCAAAATATCTTCCTTGGTCCAGTCAATTGGAAACTCCAGAGGCCTAATATGCATAGATTTTTCCTCAGCGGCCATCAATTGCCCAAGATAAAGGCAAAGAAGAGTAGCAGCTAAGAGGAAATCGTAAGTCATCATAGAAGATGTAATCCATTTCATGCCGTGCAACGAACGACCCTGGGCTGTCTCATCGGTCATATAATTTTGATATTGTAGAATTAGCATTGAAGAATCGACGCACGCTTTGACAGAATAAGAGTGTTTCTGTAATGATTCGGCTTCCGAGAGAAATTTGCGATGAAGAAAACATCGAGCTTTAAGATAGGTCATTTCAATTGAGAACCTCCTAGTCCTTTGCATAATAGACCCGCTATTGAGGCCGTGAATGGATCTGACTCGAAAAAATTCTGGGATTTCCTCGAGAGCATTAAAAAGCAATTTTTCAAGCCTCATGACTTCATCATAGGGAATGGGAGTAACAAGATTTGACGCATCAAATATCTTTCCAAATACTAAAAGAAGACGATACTTCAAAAGTGCATGTCCAATCGCGGATGGTTCGTATTCCGGCGTGATAGGTGGCAATACCACCATATTTTCATCGAGGTCTTCATCTAGGATGTGGCTAGGGGGCTTTGTATCATACATCCCTTCGCTTATCATTCGAGGAAGCCCAACTTGACACGAAGTCTGAATATCAATAACTAATATCACCCCCCAGAGTCGACGTTGCATCTCACCGCGGAAAACTGATACATTAGGATAATGGGACGCATCTCGATGCATGCCCAATCGCATTCCTGCACGGACAACCATTCCAAAAACCATCCAAGATCCAAAGTGTGCGTCCTTGCTTTGGAAATGCTCACTGAGGTAATAGAGTAAAAGAGTGTCGACAGTATACAGTCCGGGTTCAGTGTAATTACTGGTCACGAGGCACTGCACCGTTTTCTCGCGATATAATCTGATCCGCTGTTCCGTCTCGCGTACAGCCATGTCTGACAGTGCAGGTAGCGGGGCATCTCCTATCCTTAACTCAAAGTTTGCAGACAGGCAAATTATTCCATATAATAATCCAATCCAGGAAATTGATTTTGAATTGGGATTGTCCCAAAACTCGGCATACTACAGAAGAATTAACTGAACAGAACCAAGTTTGATGTTAGCAGTGTTCTCACCTCTTTTTTGAAAGTCGGAGCATGAGTGATGACTACTAGGTATTAGTAATCATTTCTATCTTCACGGAGTGCTGACCTTACAGGAAGCATCGCAAGCAGTGAAGTAGCGTTCAACCAAATTATCAGCCAGAGGCTTCGATGGGAGACAAGCGAGAATAGATTCCCTCGAAGCCTTTGTATTATCTCCAAGAAGCAGCTCGGGTCCTTTATATTTATTCTTCCTGCTCGCAGTGCCCTGCGGCCACTCCTCAGACCCTAATGAGTCCTTCAAGCCAGCTATCTAAGGTAATGTCAGATCCATACTGCAGACTCATCCCAAGAAAGAGGCATACATTCTCGAGGATTGCCGCCCAATGGGCACCACCGACATAGTTCTGCATCTCATCTTCAACAGATATACGTCCAATAGAATCCGCACTTTCAGAAATAGTAGCATCATCTAGCCATGAAAGTTCTCGGGGCTTGATTGCAGAGGGCTGAAATCCTGATGAAACAGCCAGTCTCGATGTTGCTGTTGTATCTTTCGTTTGGTTCATCAAAGCAACAACCAGCTCCTCTAAATTTTTGATACGTTCTTGAACATCCTTTGGTTTCTCTTTGGCCCTTTGGACATGAGATGTCTTCTCACGTGAATTGTGGATATATGTGCATGATGATGGTAGGTCTCTCTTGGAGCAATTGTTGCAAGGTGAGGAACGGTCACATTTTAGTCTAGGTGTATTAGTGTAAATTTAATCAAGTGATCTGGTTCGCATACTTCCGTGCTCTGCAAAAAGTGCAGGATAACTGTGGCTTGAATCTTTGTCGGCTTGCCTTGGGTGGAATTCTTTTTTCCCGTGGATTGTTGTCTATGTTATCTTTGGTGGCAGTGGATTGAGACGCCGTTCCCGACACGTTCAACGTAGTTTGGGCTACAAAATCAGCCATGTTGTTTAACCAATATTAGCTTGTCATACATGTAATTCATGGAATGCAAAATGGAAGACTGATGAGGACGAAGGGACGGAGGAACGGAGGAAGGACACTCCGTATATCACGTGATTAGGAACAACAACGGGCTGTAAATTTTTCCGACAACTTCCCGACCTATCAAAATGATATCTCAAAATGAATCCTTGAAAGTCCGCCCGGAATGTTTTCATCCTCCGCCGACACGTCGGAAAATTAGGGACGTCAGGAAGCCTGAGGCCAGCCTTGATCTAATCATGCTTGACAAATCATCAGTACCAGAACACGCCAATGCGTTTGAATATCAATACATGTGAGAAGACGGGAGAAGATCCTTTTCTTCTTTACTACCCTCGCCTTTCAACCTAGCAATTAAAAATCTATGCTGTCCGCCAACTTATTGGTATTCCTTATACCAGTAGCCATGGAATCTGCTCTCGCCTTTACTGTCCCCACTGCAGCCAATGACAAAGAAGAAGAACGTTAACCCCCTGGTTCCATACTTGTACTGGTTTTCTTTGTTATCTTGAGAATGGTGAATATGTCTCCACATGTTTATAGCATGCTCCGGAAACTGGGTTCCTGGATCTACCAGTGGTAGCATTGCGTTCAAATTGCGAACAAAATGAGGAGGTGCATAGGCACCTATCGAAATGCGGGTGTTGCTAAAGCTTCTTGTTTGGGATTAGGCGATTTGCCTCTTTGGGCAATACACACATGTATGTGCTTGAGTATCTCCTCGTAGATATCCATAAAACGCATATGGCAGGAGAGGAGAAAAAGAATTGATGGGTTATCAAGCTCAACTATTGATAAAGGCATACTTGATGCTATTTTTTTGGGACTTCCTGGATTCTGCTAGATCAGATTTGTCCCAAGTCAGTGATCAGGTTGCATTATGTACGCGTCAACACACGCTAGATATTGTTAAACAAGCGATTGTGTCAGGCGGAAGGTGTTATCAGTCGAAAAGCTAAGGTAAGAAGTTTACTCGTCCTCACGGGCAACGAATCTTCTCTGATTACACGCCAACAAGCCGTACATCGTCAGAGTTCATCTCTTCGGCCTTGTTTGAGAGATATAGTTTGCTGATGTGCTGAAGTGTTGACATTTACGAAGTATAGCGATAGCCACAGATAAGTTTCAGGCTCTTCTGCGGAGAAGACAGAGTTCAGGTTTCAAAATATGGAACGTTGCTTTCTTATGATTGAAGGATGCTAGTTTGATGGGCTTGGTATTCCAAATATGGCACACCGAGCTAGGCGAAGTTATTAGTTATCCTTGCATTCAGATTTGGAATGCTGAGCGTACACAAGGTATTCTGACCCGCTTTAGATGAGGAGTCTTGTGCCGTTCAGAGCCTCGATCTACAAATCAAAGCCCCTATTACTTCTCTGTTCCGTCAATACTCAGGGGTCCATCTTTGATGTTAGACCCTGAAAACAATAGCCGTACTCAAGTGTGCAGAATGTCTACTGCTATTTGGAATAAAAACAAGAATACTTTGCCTGCATTAAATATCCTTTCTATCTAACATAATATCATGTCTGCACCTCTACTCTCAATTAATGACAAATCCTCGTCTTCGTAAGGTATAATAGTTCAATCTAAAACTGAAAGTTCCGGGTGGTTCGTATTGCCCTGGCCTGTCCACTTAACTTCGCTCCAACCGAAATTTATGCCCTGCATGAGCCGCATCTACTCATACTCGTGCGGCCGGAAAGTATGACATACTTTGTTTATATATCGCTGTCATTTTTCTTGTAGATTAAAAGAGTGGTGTTTCATACTTTCTGGCCGCACGAGTAGTTCATGGTATCCACTCTACCTGTCAGTGTACTACCCTCCTCACCAATTCCCTCCATCTATCCAGGCTATTCTCAACCCCAGTGTCCCATCCCTCCCACTCCCTCCCCTCTTTCCACTTCCCCACCCTCACCACCACCCATCTCATTCAACACACTCCCAGAAATTATCCTCATGAAATCCACATCTTATCATTCATCCTCCACCTACCCTTCAGGATGAACCAAAATCCTTGCTCCTCACCCTTTTAGGACCTTTTAGACACCGCAGCCTCGTAATTCACTAATCCATTCTCACAACAAATTCCAGGACTAGTGCCTCTCATCGGCACTTTCCAATTCATATGTTATCTTAGCATGATGTATGACTTGGGAGAGATTACATTTCCTATTATAATTATCTTTGAGCATCTTTGTGTGAATCATGTGCCTATAAGTATGCGGATGAAAATACACGGCGATTTATCATAGATGTGAATGTACTACGCGCATGCGGAGATAATGATTGTGGTTTTATTTTTAAGATTAAGAGAGACAATTATATATGGAGGTGTATGAGGACCGGCTGAAAGTCGTTTGGCAGCGTGTGGGAACGTATATTGTGGTTGCTGGAGATAGGGGCCGTTTGGGTGTTTAGCAAATAGAGCTGTGATCGGTGCTTTAATCGAAGCATAGTAAGGAGTAGGTTAGAAGTAGCTGCTATTTTTTCGTCTAGATATTCACATTCACATTCACATTCACATCTCTGGTCTTTTAATCCCTTAATATCTTGCATTGGGCTATATATTATCTAAACATCCCCTAAGCTAACTTCACGCATGATCATCTAGATTATCTAGAACGTATTATACAAAGTCCATCCTTCACTCAACCGGGCTCAATGTCTGTGGTGCCCACATAATCCATTTCCATGAAGTCCACTTCCGTGTGGACCACTCATATAAGGTGGTAGGCCGAGTCCATGTGGGATCTGACCTCCTTGGGATAAAGAACCATTACCTATGCTCATTGCAAGTCTATTCGGCAGACCCCCTGGTCCATATAGAGCGCTTAACTGATGCGGTACACCAGATGAATGATGAGATAGTCCAGCAGGTATATGATAGCCTCTGGAGCTGGTTGCAAGTCCCATTCTCTCAAGATATCCTACCCTCGTAAATGACTCATGTGTCATCTCGATTGAGCGGGCCTGCGGCATGGGTCCTAGACCTGCCATTGCTTTTGCAATGCCTGGGTGAATTTCACCACTTGCTGGTAAATCGGGCTCTGGGAGTACCGGGGCAATTGTTGGATCTAATCCGTGTTTTCGAGCATACTCCCAGACCTTAGCTTCTGTATATCTAACTTGTGCAAGAATGTCCGCGTCATAAGTTGGGCCCCACCATCCAGCATCGAGAGTTCCCATATAAAATCCGCCTTTACCTTCAGCGAGGAGGTCGTCCGTGCATAAATGATTTCCACCATTGCAGACGTATCCATACTTTACTCGCTCCCAGCTGAACCCGGCTGGACATGGCCCGGCATACTGAATAAAGTCACGCACCCACTCGTCCTGTTTTTTCTTCTCTTCGTGATTCATTTCTTGATATTTGACTTGTCTGGAGGCCATGTTAATATCATGCTGAGTCTTGAACCTGCTCTTTGCATCAGGAGGGGCAGTTGTTGCTGCTACGCGCATCATGGTTGGCTGTCTCGAGCTAGAGGATGAACGTTGGTCTCTGTTTAGCAGGGTGTGATTATGAGAGGCTGAAGTTTGTCCATGGGACGAGGAAGCTTGTCCATCTCTTCGGAGTGCAGTGTGTTGTTGAGAGATTCTCGAAGATGATGCCCTACTTGATGAGTTATTGTCTCTTTCCAGTGTTGTGTATGGTTTGGGAGCAGCCAAGGAATATGCTCTATCGGACGACTTATTGTCTCTCTCGAGGGTTGTATATGGCCTGGGAGCAACCGAAGAAGATGGCCGACTAGATGACAAAGCGGCCGTGGGTCGGGAGGGAAAAGACCTACCGGAAGTATGGTTATGTTGCGGAGCTTGGGTGCGAGCGTCTACAGGATTGTAGACTGTTGCTTTGTTGTAGATGTCTTTGGAGGACATGACAATGAATAGCTGATCGTGTTTATTGGTTCTTCTCTGTGTGGGAATCTGTGTGTGTATTTTTGTGATGTAGGTTATCCGCTGGATGGAAAGGAGGAGGGAGTTGAGAAGTAGAAGGCATAATATAGAGATCAGGGAGAGAAAACCACAGGCAGGACAATTGATTCAAAATCTGAATCTTTGAGTGAAGAAGGTGGTATTGAATGTGAAATATCTTTGAATGGTGTCAACATTGTGTATATTGGATTCATGAATTGCATCCCACTTGAGATACAGATTGTGATTCATCAGATTCAAGTTCCTACCAGTAAATTCTGTGTACATTCTGAAGTAATATCATTGTTATTAACATTGAATATCTTCTTGTGGAAGGTTTTCTTCTTTCATGTGTGTTAGTGAGGTGCCATTTCCCCCGACCGGCCCGAAGTTTACCCAGATCCGACATACCAATAAAAAGTTTGACATCACATGGTCAAAAGAGTTGCAGAAGAGTTTTGTTGCATATCTGAATCTTGCAGAGATATTATATTTGGCATTCGAGAAGACAAAAGGAAATATCAGAGTTTAAAATTGTTGAAGTTCAAATCTCTAAACTTAAATTTTGCTTCCAGGCAAATGAAGAATCGCAATTATCCGCACCCAACAAAAAATTCATATCAAAACAACCCATTAAAATTTTGAATTGATTCTTGCAGGAATAGGATTGTTATTTGTTAATATATAGAATGTATTAATTTTAGAAGTTTTGAAATATCAAGATGAATTTCGGACGATTTTTAAAACCGACTTTTTGAACCCTTTTTTACATTTTGGCCTGTGCTATGATTGACTTTCCGTCAAGATCGCGAGTAATGGTATTTTGAGCCAGGGGTAGTCTTCAGAAGCTTTGAGTGATAGCTTTAGAGCTTGTGTGAAAGTTATTGGCATTTTTAACGCAAATTTGGAGTCTGGTTGTGAGTTAGTTGCAGAACAATCATATCAGTGGACGTGAAGATGTTTCGAGATTTTGTTAGAATTTGAGAGATTCGTGCAAATCCATGGGGATATGAATTTCGTGCAAATCCAATTCGAGTAGAGCCGTGGAAGTATTTCCGCAATACTCTCATCTTTCCAGAAGTTCTCAACTGCTACGCTGCCACGCAGAACCACTTTTGTTCCTGGTTTGGATGCAACTTAACCTCATAGGGCTGATCAACGATTAGCAATGTCCAATCACCGAAAGGATCAGGAGAGCATCAAGGTCATATCCCGACAAGATTCCGTCGCTCGGAGGTTAAAGATCCCGGTTATGCCCGGCTATGCTAGATTATTCTTAATGCATCAGATGGTTTGAAGAAGATTTTCAATTTCGATTGTATAATCATTCAACTGCATATGGTGGTATCGTGTCTCTATCTCTTGTTGGTCGTTTCAACATTATTTTCTTGATATTTTTGGAGGCGATCAACCTCTTTTTACATTTCCCCTTCATCCTGTTACATCGCCGAGCATAATATCAAGCGAAATATCACGTGGTAACGCCAAACCTAATATAATCTAGCTGTGGAGTCGAATTGAAGGTAAGATAAGCAACCTTCCGGATTTCCCTCGGCATTCCCAACCTTAGTTTCATGAATTGAATGGAATTGTTCCACGACGACCATGAGTGAAGGACCATCAGAACCAATTGAAGCCTCCATTACTCCTGATGAGGCCAATAGAATTATACACTCGCATCGTAAAGTTCGATATGGTACGATGGATCATTTCCCCATTCTTGACTGGATGGACGCAAGTCAAGAATCTTTCGTTGGCACTTGCTGAACAATTTTTTAGGAACCGCTTGCTGGCCTTGCAGGCAACGCAAGGTCAAATGTGATAACAGACACCCATGTGAGAATTGTGTGAAGAGGGATCACGCCGTCCTATGTTCGTACAATCCAAAGAATCGGGATCTCGGGAAGACGATACCGACAGCTTCAGTAGCTGGAGTTAAAAGGGGCCGAACCCCGGACAGTGCCAGCGATCACTCTGGTAGAAAAGAAGACGGCTGGCCAAGAACAACAGGTAAATTCAAATTTGTGACAAATCTACCAAGAAATCAAGATGCCTTCAATTCGGGTGTATAAAGTTCTCTCATCCATAGTTCCTATTGCTGGACCAAGTGTTCCTGTGGTAGTATCAAATACCTATGAGTCCGATTGAACTCCGAAGTTAATATCACTACAGAAGAAGATGATCCAGATGAATCACGATATCTGGGGCAGAATTCAATCGCAGCTTTTTTGAGTGAAGAAGCTCAGATTGGATCATCGCCTGGCGAAGGCGAACACGATGTCATACGGAAAGACATCATGCCTATACTGGGTTTACAGATATCAGCGGCTCCGTTTCCGTTCATGTCCAAAGAACATATGGATAAAATAAGGCAAGACATTGCTGCGGCATTGCCATCGGATAAGGATGTCCTAAAGTCAGTAGCACCGAAGGTATAAGCAAGTTGGCAGTCCCTGCTAACCTATGCATAGGTCATTTCAGATTTACAAACAAATAGTTCAGCCATTCTGGGGCTTGTTGATTGACATTGATGATTTTGAGACAAAGCTGTGTATCTACCTGGAAGATCGGGCTAGTTCGGCAAAAAGCAGGAATCCAAATCAGAAGGGGGTATCGTCAGCCTGGCTGGGGATGCTATTTGCAGTACTTGCTGTATCATCAAACTACGCGGAGACTACATATCACAAACGTGTAGCGGCCTCACAAACTTTTGGTGTGTGAAAAAACTTCTCCTGCATATTGAACCAATCTAATCTTAAGTACAGTTCAGACATCGTTCCATTGTCTGAGACTATCTAACTTCTTGATTCGCCCGTCGTTGGATTCATTGCAGGCACTTTTGATCCTTGGATTTGTTCTAGCCAATGACATGAAAGCTGAGGCCTCATGGGCATTAATTGGTCTCACTTGTAGACTTGCTCAAGCTTTAGGCCTTCACAGAGGTCCTAACGAAAGTGGCAGATTCTCATCTTCAGAGGATAACGATTTGCCACGCCGTAAACTATGGTATACTCACCCATTATCGTCTGTTGTTGTTTCCCAGTCTAACAGATTATAGGTGGACTATCGTCTGGCAAGACAGTTTACTCTCACTTTCATTCGACAGATCTCCCATCGCTGTAATCACAAGATGTAAAGTCCCTCTAAGCCCAATCGCTTTGACGGAAGGCTTTACCTACACAGAAGCTATGTACCATCTTTGTCAGAGAGTATTGGATTTCGTCAAGAATGATTCGGCTACCGAGCCAGATTATAATCAAATCATCGCCAATTCAATTGACGTCGAGAATATTCGTCAAAGAGTTCTTCCAGCACTCCGTATTAAAGAAGCATGCAAAACGGTCCAAGATAGATTACAGTACTTTGCCCTTCGCCTTCACACATCCTTCGTCGTCTCAGTATTATGCCGGCCCGCTCTTCGTCGTGGGGAAAATGGAATGTCTTCTGACCAAAAGGCAATCATCGCTGAAAAATGCAAACAAAATCTCACCGAGACGGTTAGAATGTACCTAAAAATGCATTCTCTAAGCGTCATACCCACACGTTCATGGGCGTTTACTTACCATGGTCTTTCATCTGCGGTTCTTCTTGGAATCTTAGGTGAAACCAAAACAGATCCAGAAGTTCGACAACTTCAAGGAGATTTAATAAGTGCTCTGTCAGTTACTGCGGCAAAAGAACAGCCATCCACGATTCCTAAGTCAGATAAGGATATCGAGCTCAGTGGACCTTTATCGAGAGCTTTAGCTGCACTGAAAAATATCTATGATCATGGATGGGTAGTTGAACAACAACAAATTCAACAACGAGCGGTTATGGCCCCAGAGGCTCAGATGATGCAGGAACAAGATTTCAAGTCTACAAGTGAATATGATCAGCAAAATGCTGCTCTTGCTATGGCCTCCCTGCAAAATGGAATTGTACCACCGTATGTCTTTACACTTATTGATGGATTTGTAGGCAATCTTTTACTAACATTGCACAGTTTGGACTACACGCAGCAGATCCCTATGGGTAATTTGGGTGATATGCAGTCTGTGGAGCAGACACTGAATATGTCGCCGATGGATCTATTTGATTCGATTTTCTGGGGTAAGTCATTGATAATCACTTTCCCCTCATCCCTTCTCGTCTGTCATTCATTGATTGATAACTCCCTATTATTGCTACGCTCGTCCTTGTCCACTCTCTTTCATTAAATACAATTCATACTAATGCCCCGTATAGAACCCTACCCCCAAAATGGTCTCGAAACAGGTTTCGATTATGCAGGAGCGTCGTTTTATCCCCAGGCACCACCCTTTTAAGAGGGCATTAATCTTGACTGGCTGCCACAGCCTAGTATTTCATAATACACGAGGAAGACCATGATAAGTGTCTATTTAGTCTGTAAAAAATTTGGAGTTGGTCGCAGAGTTTGAGGGATGTCATTTACGAAGAAATTGTCACCAGTGTGCAGCTATTTGGGATATGTGGCTTGGAGTACTTATGAGCTGTGGGAGGATCTGATTGCTGGGAAATAAAAACCTTGGAGTGAGTTTACTTTAATGAGGTTGAGTGAGTTTACTTTAATGAGGTTCATGATGGTTTACATTTTGTATATGATTATTATTTATTGATTTTGCTGCTGTTGCTACCGCTGTTGGTATCATATTTACATACTATGCATGATGCGTGATGCGTGATGCGGTGACTGAAGAAGTATTTGACTAGAGCATATATTTGTATCCCAACTAGATCGAAGGAACTCCATGGATTCGGAATTGATTGAATACGGTGAGGAGGTCTAAAGGTACTGCAATACGGCAGTTATTGGCGCATGCGTGAAAGCCCGCATCAAATACTGGAGTATTATATCTTCATCATGGAAAGAAATACAGAAAGGGCAATGGTAATGTTACAACAAAATCTAAAACTCACCTCTTACCCAATGTAGAGTATATCCAATCTAATCTAATAAAATCTCTACCGTCATATTCCCAAAACTTTACGAGTATTTGAGTATTGGGTATTTCGATATCAAACAGTGATACCAATACCATACCGTCTATGGTACCCGTATTTCTCTTCAAACAAGAAAGAATATGAAGTCACTGCCTACTCCTTTGCATTTAAATTTTGCACTAAAAGTCTAGGTAAAATTAGGTGATATGGATTTAGTAATTGTAAATAGGTAGGTAGGTAGGGGAGTCAAGCTGTGTATAGGTAGGTAGGTAGGTAGGTAGTTTGATTATAAAGCGATTTCTATTTCCAGTTTAATGTGTATCCTAGTCAGTATCCATCCCAATACACCCAATCCATCCACCACTGCATTCATACTTTTATATTTCCACACTATCCAAAAAAAAACCAAAAAAAAAAACAATCATATATTCCTAAACTTCGCAAAATTCACACTAACAGTATCCAAACCACCCATTTATATCATATATATCCTTCCCGCTAAGCAAATATGAATATCCCAAAATCCATTAGGTACTAGATAGGTAGGTAATTCATGAGGAAGGGTTAGGATTGGCCATGAGAATACTTTGGAGAGGTTGAATGAGCATGGCATGCTTTAGTGATTCTACCTATCGGATGTCTGGACATAAAAATGGTTGTCCCGCATGAAGTTTTGTACATTGCACGTTGTCTGCATGCATAGTGCGTGGGATTCATATCGGATATGGAATTTATTACGGAACTGGTGTAACAATGGCATGATTGCATAACAAGAGGTTCGCATAAAAGAGAGAAAGAGAGAGTTCTCATGAAAATTAACTCATCTAACCCTTACTAGATTACCAAAGAATTATGATATCTCAACCCTACTGAATGAATACAAGCAATCGTGAAAAGAAAGTTGACCCAAAAACGCCTCATGATCGATACCCAAACGCACGACGACAGTTAAGTCATGATCACCCCCACCCAGCCAGTACATAAGAATCTAGCCGAGAAGCGTACCACGCCCATCCATCCCCCGATGTGATATCCAGGTCCATCATACTAGTACCAAAAACCACCATACACCTCAAACGTCCGCGGACGTGAAGAAGTAGAAATACAATCATAAAATACCCCTTTCTTTCCCTTTCCTTGTTTCACCACCCAAAGCCCTGCCTAATAATAAACCAATTTGACACAATACCCTTCACTTGATAGTATGCGCATCATTGTCCAATGACCCGCTGACCGAAAATAACCAGAACTAAAACCAAACCATAAACCGAAAACAAACCGAGAGTGCGTGATACTTATACGCCTCTTTATCGAAGAATTGCTAGCGATGCAAAAGACAAAAAACTCATCTCATCTCATGATCAGAGAATGATAGATCTATTCTTGCATAGCATCGCCAGCAATGTTTTCGTTTGTGGTTTGTTTAGGGCTCGAGATGTCTTGACCGAAGAGCTGGCCGTTGTTTGCAGCTGTGAGCTTTTTGGCAGAGGTTTTGGCAAAGAGGGAACGGGGCTTGGCGTTCCTGAACAGAAATTATTAGCATTTGTTTCTTCCTTATTGGCGAAGTTTGAGGTTCGGTGATGTTGCATGAGAGAATATGTCTGTGTGGAGGGATAGAGGGTGAGATGGGGCAAAAGAATTCACTCACTTTCCAACCTGTTTGTTGCGATAAGCCGACAACTTGGCAGTCGTTGGGGATTGGATGGTATCAGATGGGGAGATATATTTTTCCTCTTGACCCCTATAATTGAAGTAACGAATTAGTGAATATTCATATATTTCTCTCTCCTTTTTGAAGAAATAACAAGTGAATGCATTGCTAAACAGCGAAGCCAAAGTACTTAAAGTGATGGGAGAGGGAACAATCAAAGCAGACATACCCATTCTGTTGCATCTTATTCTGCAAAACCTGACGATGATACTCCATACTATGAGGATCAGCCACCATAGTTGGTTTCTTCTCATCAACAACAGCATGTTGATTCATCGCCGAAATATTGACGTCTTTGTTTGAGAGAACGCTTGGTGAAGACATTATAATTGATCGTTCGTTGCGAGCGTACGAGGAGAAGGAATCTTCGTATGGAGTGATGGAGTTGTGGTGGTAGTGAAGTAACTTTTGACTTAACAATTGTGTATTGAGTATTGGATCTGGAATGGAATAGGATTGAATTGGATATTGCAAAAAAGGACTCTTCTTTCGTGAGGATTTTATGTGGTTTTATGTATTTGAGAATGGTGGAGGATGAAAAATTTATGAGGAGAGCTTCTGCTATTTGATTATTTACGCTTGTTGTCCCAGCAACGGAATGCACATTTCTTCGGAATCTCCACTTTCCCCCCATGCAAATCAATAAACATGAATGTTAAATTGATCAACTCACTGACGTAGAAATGGAATTGAAAAAGCCTTTAGCATTTTTGCGATTTTGCATTTTTCTTGCATTGTTTTGATTTATTTATCTTAGTCATCTAATATTTTTGTTATGATATGAATTTTATTATTCCTCAATTTAGTAGACTATGCAAAGTTCGTATTGTTTCCCTTGTACGCAACAACGAAATAAAACCCGAATCCTTATCTAACTTATAACTTGGATCTCTCCCGTACAGTTGGTCCAGGTTCTACATGTTTGACTCTGTACTTTGCAAACAGGGCTTCCGTGGCCTCCATCTGCTTATGAATCTTCTGAGTCACCTCCGCTCCTCTCCTGTTTTCGTTTCTACCCAACTGTTGTAGATGTACCTCATCTGGTCCATCGGCCAACCTCAAGGTTCTGATATTTGCCCACATGGATGCGAGAGGGGTATCTTGACATACACCAGCTCCTCCGAATGATTGGACAGCACGATCGATGACGGTCAATGCCATGGTTGGTACAAGAACCTTTGCCTCGCCAATTTCTTTTAGTGCACTCTTTGCACCTCCTTCATCTATCTTAATAGCAGCATTGAGTACAACTAGACGAGCTGCATCGATTTCAATTCGGGACCTTGCCACCCACTCAAGAATTACACCATGCTCTTTCAATTGCTTCTTAAAGGGTGTCTTTTTGGGATCATTGATGCGCATAAGCATCCAATCGAGAGCTTTCTCGGCCTGGGGACTAATTAGCTTTGAATGGTTGTGTAGATCTTGATAAACTTACAGCACCAATAGATCTCATGCAGTGATGGATACGTCCAGGACCAAGACGACCTTGAATAATCTCAAATCCACGTCCAGGGCCGAGTACCATATTTTTTGCTGGTACTCTAACATTCTTGAATGTCAAATGTCCATGACCATGAGGAGCATCATCAAAGCCGTAAACTGACAACATTCTATTTATTGTGATACCAGGGGAATCCGCGGGAACCAAAATGACAGATTGTTGCTTGTATTGATCCGGATTGTTAGGATCACTCTTAGCCATAACAATATAAATCTTGCATCGTGGATCACCAGCGCCACTTGACCACCATTTCTACAACATATTAGCCCAATTGCCCCTGACCAAAAATGGGGGCGTCACAACTCACGGAGCCATTCAAAATCCAATCATCCCCATCTCTTTTCATATCCATTTGAATATTTGTAGCATCCGAACTGGCAATATCCGGTTCCGTCATCAAGAAAGCCGAGCGAATCTTTCCAGCCAACAACGGAGCCAGCCATTGTCTCTTCTGTTCCTCGTTTCCATATTTCGCCAACACCTCCATATTCCCCGTATCTGGGGCCGCACAATTGGTAGCTTCAGATGCTAAGTGTGATTTACCCAATTGTTCTGCCATCAATCCATATTCGAGATTGGAGAAACCGGCTCCTTCTTTATAATGTGCTTTCGCAAGGAACATGTTCCATAATCCGAGGCTTTGGGCCTCTTTCTTGAGGTCTTCGATAACTGAAGGGTAGGCATCCCATCTCTGAGCACCCTCGCCGAGTTGAGCATGGAATATGGGATCGGCGCTTTCGATTGTTAGTAGTGGTCTTGTGCGGTGAGGAAATGGAATGGCATGATAGAAGGCTTACGGTATACATTTCTCCTCGACGAATTTTGTAACGAGATCAAGAGTCTTCTTTGCATGATCACTCACTCGATTAACAGCCTAGCGGAGCAATTAGTATGCGGAGGCAGAACCAAATAATGAGCTCTTACGAGAATAGGGATTTTGTCAGACATGGTGGATGAGACTATAGGAGAACTGAATGGATTCGTGTACGAAGTCTTATCAGTATTTAATTAAGATAATGAAAGCGATAAGAACAATTGTGTATTCAAAGAAGTTTCTAAGTTATAAGTATGTTTAAGGGGAAGATTAATATAAGCATTTAGGTTCCTGTTATTCTACCTTTAGTTGCTGTTACCCCGAACTTCTCCACACTTCGGCTCGGCCAATTGTCCTTAGACCGAGGCAATTTATGACGAGAGGGGCTATGAACGTTATTAATCAATCAATCCTTTAGGGCCAACTACATCATGATATGAAATCAATGAATCAATGGTACGAGAAATCAGTTCATATTGCTAATAACCCAGCACTCGTTGACCAAGGTAATGTTCATTTTCTATTTAATCAATACCGCAAACTCCAACCAAATGTGCAAACCGCCACCGTTATTGAGGTATCCTTTCTATGACCCAAATCCGATATGTGACCTTTAATCGGCAAAATAATTCGCTCTTCGCTTGCCCTTTCCACCTGGTTTGTTGCCCTTGAAATGCTTTTTACTAGTCAGTTTCTCAACATCATTTGGATCCATGTCTTTCTCTAAGGCTATTAAAGTTGCCTGTTTCCTTCCCGACAGTTGTTTTCCGCTCGCAGTTCCTTGCTCAGAGTACTTGTGACTGAAAGGCATTCGTAAGTGTGCCGAGTTCCCTTGTCCTTGAGCGAAGAAAGTACTGTCCAAGTTCTTTGATTTTGGTCCTTGCGGCATGTCGATGATATCGGTATCCGCGACAGAAGTTTGGTCATCAGCGTCAGAGGCCATAGACGCCAAAGCCTGTCGTCTCTTCTCCGGTAGATGGCCTTCATTGTACAACTCTCTGTTGAATTCAAAAGGGTCAATATCTAATGGCGGAGGCTGGCAGAACAGTAGCTTTCCATTGACATAATCCTTGAGAATATGTCTAGCGGCTCTCGACTCATCCGGTTGACCTTGCCCTGTCCTCCTGAAACCTCTTGCTCTAGCGTACGCTGTTAACATTTCCTCAGCTGTTGGGATACCGGTTCCTCCTTCTTCCAAAGGTCGGGTTACAATCTTCATTCCATACAGTGCTTCTAAGAAACCTTGAGGTATACGGTGTGCTACTAAACCAGCTGGGCCCACGAATTCTCGAAGTTGATCAATAGGTAGAATACCGTTACACACAAGTTCTGCTTTGGTAGTCGCAAAATTTGGGAAAACCAATCCAGGACAATCGCAAAGCAAAACTTTGTCACTAAGATGGATAGTTTGGAAATGCTTCGTTTTGCCTGGTGTCGATGATACAGACACTTTCTTAGCGCCAATTAAGGCGTTGATGGTAGAAGATTTACCGACGTTAGGATATCCAACGAGACCAATTTGAGTCTTTCTAGGATGTTCTGACTCGGAATCTAATTTTATTAGCTATAGAATTAGTTCCTTGAATGTGATGACCCTTACCTTGAATTTCAGGTGCATGCAACAAGAAAAGAGCCTCCAACTCGTCCACTGTCAAGATTCTGGTGCTTTCGGTCTCGATTATTCCATCATCACTTTCCTCATCTTCTTCGTTCGCGTCGGCCCCTTCGTCTTGTTCGTCGCTATCCGCATCACTATCCTCGTCATCTTCATCATTATCAAGACCGAGTGCTCTGGCCTTCTCTGCTAGTTTCGACGCTGAAGTAGAAGCCTTGGTTTCTTCTTCGGTTTCCTCCAACATTGCTTCGTTTAATTCTTTTGCTAAAGCTGCTGAGAAGAACTTGTATTTGATACCGGCCGCCTCAAAATAATCAGCCCAATGTTGTCTTTGCTCCAAAGTTAACATATCAGCCTTATTGACCAATAGAAGATTCTCTTTGCGGCTATCGACGTCTTTGACATATTTTTCCAAATCCTCAGATCGAAACAGAAGTGGATTCCTAGCATCGACGATTTGTACAATAAGATCAGACCTCTCAATAACTCTCCACAACTGCCTCCAAACCTCCAAGTTGCGCTCGAAAGGTGTCATCAATAAATCGTTATTTTCTTGAAGTTCAGCCAATCCTCTTCTCCATTCCAGAAGACCATCTCTCTCCATTCTATCAAGTTCCTGCGGCGTTGTAGAAGAATCCCATTTCGGTCTTCTCGGAACCGTGAGTCTTTCCTTGTGTACCTTTTGTTTGCCAACTGCAGCTCGTTCTTCGGCGGCGGATAAAAGGTATGGATTCTTTTGATCGGTATGAATAATCTTAACATTGTTCATCTTCTCTGCCGTAAAGTCTGTGCCGGCTAACTCTGCAGTGGACAAGAATTCATCGAGTGCTGCCTGCTCTGTGACCGATCGCATCTTGACCCAACTGGCCTCCTGTTTTTCGTTGGTGACATACTATTTTCTTTCAGTATCGAACAGTGAAATCATAGATTTTTACGTACGGTTTCTCCGGTATCTTTGTGTGTTCTTTGGATTCCAGTTGCTGTGGTTTTCTTGCGATCTGCTCCTTTGCCCTTCCCAAATCTATCATTCATCAAACTGTTCCCCAGTCCAACGGCATTTTTGGATTTTGCGAGAACCATCGTATGTACGTCTTCTTCGTTGCCCTGTGTGAGTTTTCTTGGTTAAAAAAATAAATATAGATCCTGCTATGAATTGGCAGTAATTCGCGGAGTTGAGGATTGGGAGTAAGTAAATGAATTTTACACTTTTTTGGTGGAGTTCTGATTATCGAGCAAAATGAGGGGCAAATTTCTCGACCTGTGATGAAATTTGACCGCCAAAAATCCTGCCGGCACTAGGAAAATTAAATCTTTCCACAAATAATTGATCAATCTGACATCTGCAATTCTAAACCCTCCTCCGATCGAGATAATAAATA
Source organism: Sclerotinia nivalis (assembly GCA_029531795.1). Lineage (NCBI taxonomy): Eukaryota > Fungi > Ascomycota > Leotiomycetes > Helotiales > Sclerotiniaceae > Sclerotinia > Sclerotinia nivalis. The sequence continues at coordinate 2,246,732 of JAPEIS010000003.1, forward strand.
TTTTTCTACTGTACAGATTTACAATTACCAAACATCGTCAACATGGCTCGAGGAAAGTGGATTGATAAGAAGAATGCGACGCATTTTCAACTTGTTCATCGTCCTCAGAACGACCCGTTAATTCACGATGAATCTGCATCTTCCATGGTCTTAAATCCCACCAATGCACCCAATTCGAATAAAATCAAGAAACTCGATGATTTAACAGCTGAGCTTGGTTCAGGTATCGCACATGTCAGAGATAACGAAGGAGAGGCCGCAAACTATGGTGTTTACTATGATGACACTGAATATGATTATATGCAACACATGCGCGATTTGGGTCGTGGAGGTGGTGAATCAACTTTTGTGGAAGCTACTGGACCAAAAAATAAGAACAAGGGAAAGGGAAAACAATCTTTGGAAGATGCGCTGAGGAACGCAAGTTTGGAAGACAAGGCCGGAGCCGTTCTTGATGACGAAATTCTACCATCCAAAAACCTTCGAAAGGTTACATACCAAGCACAACAAGATGTCCCTGATGCTTTAGCTGGTTTCCAGCCTGATATGGATCCGAGGTTGAGGGAGGTCTTGGAAGCTTTAGAGGACGAGGCTTATGTAGACGATGATGACGAAATTTTTGAGAAATTGGCAGAGGATGGGGAGGAATTAGATGAAGAAGAATTCGATGAAACTTGGGATGATGAAGACGGATGGGAATCAGATGCCACAGCAAAGCCTACGCAAGAATACAAGGACGCACCTGCTACGACCCAAGATATCGATGATGATGAGCGGGAGGATCATGGCGACGGGGATTGGATGGCAAACTTCAGCAAATTCAAAAAGGATCAGAAGTCTAGCAAGGCTCAAGTTGCGCCTTCGCAGTCAGACTTACAATCATCCTTGTTTACCACCACCACAAATGGCGGAAGACGAAAGAAAAGAAAGGGTGCCTTGACAAACCCTTCCGCTTACTCCATGACATCGTCCTCAATATTCAGAACAGAAGGCCTTACTACACTCGATCAACGATTTGAGAAAATCGAGGAACAATACAACGAGGATTTCGACGATATGGCCTCCGTTTCGATCGCCTCGTCTTCTGTTTCTACAGTTGAAGGCGACCTTCGTCAAGATTTCGATAGTATTATGGATGATTTCCTGGGCAGTCATTCTATGAGCGGTAAGAAGAATGTCAAGAAGATGAAATACCAGACTGGTATGGAACAGTTAGACGAGGTTCGAAAGGGTCTCGGTCCAGCACGCTTCAGCAGTTTCGGTAATCGCTCCACTCGTACCCAAAGGGCGTAAACGGTAGTTAAGGCCTTTAGGAGCAAGGAGTTGCGGGTTGGCATTTGGTTCTATATTTGGTTCACATGGCGCTGGGAGTTCAGGCAAATACTTTGAAAAGTATGGAATTCCCCAAGGTTATGACATCTAAGAATAAAAGTGTAATCATGGCGTATTATTAGAGGCTTCATTATGAGCGTTTCTTGGGCTATCAAAGAATGAAAATATACATCTAAATCTTCCTTCAGTGGTCACGATGAATTTATAACTATACTTGTAATACACAACCTTCTGTTTGAACCGTAAAATTTGAATATATAAATTTACTTTTACCTTCAAAACTTCTGATTGTAACAAAGGGCGTGTGGTGATACACAATCATTCACCTAAATTATTATAGGACGCTCTCATCGATGATAAACGTGCCATTGACAGACACCCAAGGCTCTATAGTACTATAATTTTCTAATTCATCTTCATACAGCAAAATTAGCCATTTTCATTTGGCGGTGCGTAATCAATCGGCAGAACTTAGTTATCACCATATGGAGCTTAGCGTAAAGATAACCTTGTTCGGCCTTTGAGCTTACAATGGAAACCGTATGGGAGCAATTGAAAATTGAAGTAAATTTAATTCACTGGAAACGCACACACAATATTAATTTAAATACTCCTCTCCTCGTCCCTCCCACCTCTCCATGATCTATATCACGAACCATGCTGCTCAGTAGCAGTAACGCCAGGGGCGCACGAGGAAATTCAAAAAGTTCACGAGGATCAAGAGGTCGCGGACAGGCGGGTCGAGGAGCTTCAAGCAACTCTTCTGGTAAGCCCCATCACAATCTCATGACACCATGAAGACCTCCAGCATTGACCGACAATACCAATATATATCACGGCAGTTCCCGTGGTAGTTGTCAAAAAATATTATCCAAAAAAATTCACAATTTTTATCATCATGAAAGAAACTCATACAAATTTGATCATTTAGCTAGTCCATCTCCAAGCGCGACGACATCGGCAGATCCATTCGAAAAAGAGCGACTCGAGAATGCTGCAAAGCGCGAACAGAGAGGCCAAAACGGAACTGCGACCAATAACAGAGGAAGAGGATCATCGCGTGGAGGGTTACATAGCAATAAACAGGTTCTATTCGCGACTCCATCAATTGAGGAACAAACTGGCTCGCCTGCCAGTGCAACACCACCAGATATGAAGACCCCTTTTGGCTCGGGGACTGCAACGTCTACGCTCTCCAACCCCTTCGCATTTACTGCAAAAACAAATTCAAAGACATCATCAAACATTTTTGTCGCACCCACGGGACCTAACAGCAAAAGTCCTTCGCCCTCGCCTTTCGCTCCTTCGTCCAACTCTAAAACTCCCAATACAAGCGTCTTTGGCTCAGCAAGTACACCTCAGTCAGCAGCTGTAAACCCATTCGCCTCTGCAAACGCTTTTAGAGGCGCCTCATCTTCGTCGAGTTTTGGTAGCCCATCAAGTGCCTCGGCGACTCCTTTGTCCGCCCTGACCAATTCTCAGAAACCGGGTATCCTGAAAGGAACCAAAGGCGCGTCTTCGAAACAAGCCTCAATCGAGAAGAAACCCGAAAAGAATTCCCAGAAAAATGCTTCGCAAAAGCCTTCACAGGCAAACAATGGTTTTGCGGATAAGAAGAACAAAGCATCCAACCAGTCGAAGTCGGGCTTTGGAAATACTACGCCAATGTCCTCGGAAATGGCGTCGTTTGCGTCAAGCAGTGAGTTAGCCAGCAAGATCAACGCTCTTTTACGGAAAGAAAAAATCACACCACCACGATGTACCGCAAAAAATCCAGGTGACCCACGCGAAAAGGCGGCTGTGAAAAGCTATTTAGATGAACTGAAGAAGTATCGAACACGCGTCCGCGCATCCCTTATTCAAGGTGGCTTCATTGATGATCCTCTCAAACCAAAGAAACTCAGTGAAGCTATCGATTTCAAAGGAACATGCGACCAAATGTGCCCGGAAGAAGAAATCATAAGAAGGATTATCGAAGACGACGTCCAACGTGCCGAAAAGGAGGTAGCACCAGACGGATCCATGCGTCCTTCGCCTCAAATGATGATCAAGAAGTTGGCTAGATCCGCCGCTGGAGAAGATGCCCCACTTCCGCAAGATGTTCGATCACCTGCTGCACTCAGACGAACACTGGATTATCTCATTGACACAGTCTTGGGGGAGGATGATAATCTAGCAGCTCAGCATGAATTCTTGTGGGATCGAACGCGAGCAATACGGCGAGATTTCGTATTTCAATCGTCAATGAGTCCACCAGAGTTGGCCGATCAAGTTTACTGCCTCGAAAAGATCACTCGATTCCATGTTACTGCGTTACATCAGATGTCAAAGCCTGATGTCGCACCGGAAAATTTTGTGGAACAGCAAGAAGTTGAACAACTTAGCAAGTCTCTCCTCTCGCTTATACACGCTTATGAGGATTGCAATCTTCAAAATATACCTTGCGAGAACGAAGCCGAATTTAGGGCATACTATGTACTTCTTAATAGTAGCAATCCTGGAATCCTGGAGACGGTACAAAATTGGGGATGGAAGTTTTGGGGAGAGTCTGAGCAGATTAAGATTGCTGTCAGCCTAGTTGAATGTTTACAGAACATCTGGAGCCCACGTGGTCCCTTGCAACCATTCTCGGTATTGAACGTCGCCGAAAATGCCTTTTCTCGCTTCTTCACAATTTTGAAAGGCCGAAATGTGTCATATACCATGGCTTGCTTCGCTGAGATGCACTTCAACGAAGTTCGGAAGAATGCTTTGAAGACGATACTGTCAGCATATCAGCGACAGCGCGACCAACCAAAGGATTGGAATATTGGCAAACTGAACCAATATCTACACTTCGACGACCCATGGGACATTGTTGACTTTGGTGAAGCTTATGGCCTCCGATTTGATGAGGTGGATGGCGATTACTGCTTATCATTAGCGGTGAATAACCAAGTTGTTGATCCCTTTCCTCCAATCAAGCAACCTCATTCTGGTGAAATCGTGGAGCGGAAACGTACTGGTCATAACTTGACAGAGGTAATCGACACGACTGTATACGAAGGGGTATCAGAAGATACGAAGCAAGGCGATGAATCAAGTTCTGACGATGGATTGTTCGTGAAGGACAACATTGGAGGAGTGACGCCGTTACCTCCAGCAGCAACTTTCGTTGAGGCACCCGAAGCAGCCGGCTTTCAAGTGGCACAAATACCACCTCAGCAAGCCTTTTCAACCTCCCCTGCGGCACCATTATTTGGCTTTCCGTCTGCAGGCCAGACAAACAGCGCTCAACCGATGACTACACTCTTCTCGACAGAGAAGCCGAAGGATACGATTGCTCCCTCTACTCTATTTGCTCCATCTCCTCTTGCTGCACCTACACCATTCGCGCCATCTGCTCTCTTTGCACCCACCTCAACGAATACCCCATCAGAACCTAAGACTACAGAGCCATCAAAGTTTACTTGGCCGTCAGATAAGGCAGCATTTTCAAAGCTGTCCCAAACAACCCCTACAGAACCACCAAAATTCAATTGGCCATCGGACAATGCAGCCTCACCAAGTGTTCCTCAAACAACTCCTGCGGAAGGCCCGAAACTTTTCCAGCCAACAGAGACCACGGCTTTTAAGCCTCCAGCACCAGGGTCACAATTCACTCGCCCTAAGCTTAATGATTGGAATTCTAGTTCCAAGCCTGTGCCCCAGTCCATATTTTCTGAGCCGGTAGCGCAGTCATCCGTGGCTGAGTCCGCTAAGGTCACTACATTTACCCCGACGCCACAGCCAGATCTCAGCAATTTGTTTAGGCCTGCCGCCAGAGAAACTCCGCAGCCGGATATTCAAGTACCTACACCTCAGGTCTCTCCATTAGACAACTTTGCAAAATGGATTGCCCTCGGGGAGGATGGAATCATTGAGCAATTCATGACATATACAGTCCAAAATTTAGTGGGAGAGACGATGGAAAAGTTTATCAGAGATGAGGCTAAGAAAGCAAGAAAAGAAGCCAAGCGTATCGCCGAGGAAGAAGAGGAATTGGCACGGCAGGAAGCCGATGATTTCCGAAGTAAAGCCTTAGCTAAAAAATATATTAATATGTGGCGGACTAACGCCCACAATCTTTGGGTACGTCGGCAGGGGAGCAAAGGTAGAAGAGCTCGCATAGAACACGCTGAAAGCATGAGAGCTTCTAAGACAGCACTTTCGGCTAGTGTTATTGAGGATTTTAGAGTTTCAACTTCAAAGGGTAAAAAGAGAGTAAAAAGCAGTCCTTCTAAAGATCGACGATCAAGCTTGGGGAGTCTCTTAGAAGGAACTGGGGTTCTTGTGGGTGTACACAATCCACAAGAAAAGATAAGAGAGATTGTGTACAATGGAGGAACCGAACGTAGCAACAAACGATTGAAGTCTTCCGTATCCTCTATCGCGTCAGATTCAACTTCAAACTCACATAGACGCAATCAGTCGGATAATCCTTTGCAACGTTCACTACTCTCGGATCCTTCTTTCTTGAATGGGGGATCGAGGATCCATTTTCTGCCTAGTTATCAAGCTGCACATGAGACTCGGCCACAGCTTAGTGGCGTACAAACCGACTACTTTCGATTGAAAGCCAGGGGCATCACCACTCTTCCTAATGGGACACCTCTTGCTACTTCTGTGGCAAAAGATCCTTTACGCCAAAAGCAGTCTTTCGATGGTATTAGCAAACCTATTAGATCTCGAAGATCGATGATGCCGAAAGAGCAACCAATTCCAAGAAGTAGCCCGGCTAGAGTACCTGCTCAACAATTACTTCTGCCAGCGCCGACTGGCGACGAAGAAATAAATCGTTTGAAAGAGCGAGCTAGAGTAGTTATGGCAGCTGATTCTGGAAGGAAGTTACAAAATGGTGGTTTGGATGATGATGAAGATTTATTTGAGAGAGCAAGGAGAATTAGAGAAAAAATGGACGAAGATTCAGAGTGGTTAAGGCGAGAAGTTTATAGATACTCTGAGAGCAGAAGTGGGTCGTGGTCATAGATGTATTGATAGCATTTCAGGGTTGTTCTCCCAACAAGGGTTCTTGTGATGATATATGGAAGGAAAGGAGTTTGGATGCTAAACTTGGCATTTATAGGGGGCGTTTTGAGGATTGTATACGATGTGATTGATGATACCTTGGTACCTTTTTGGCATTGATGGAATGTCACACGAAAAGAGGTTGGATGAGATGAAAGGGGGAAATTAAATAAATATCAATTTTTCAATCTGATTATAGATCTCCAGCTGTTTCTATTTTATTTCGTTTTTTTTTTTTTTTTTAATTTATGGTGATAGATACAGATAGATGTAAGGCTGATAAGTCTCATACTAGAAACATCGTCTATTATCCAATTTCCATCTAGCAAGAAATAAGTTATCTTGCTGTAATTGGTCAATAAAATCTTGTGTTCTCAATGCTGTTCAATTGAAACTTCATTGGTTAAATAACTGTGCACGTGATGGTGGGAGCTTTACCTTGTTCGATTTAGCTCCCTCCACCAAAATTTCTCATCGGTAAATTTTCTAGAGCTTGAAATCTTCGAGGAAAAGTGAAAAATAATCAACCACCTCGACAGCGACCACAAAACATCGGATATTGTAGATTCGTCAATTACCTTTATCCAAGATGGCGCTTGTATCGACAAAGAAAGACCAAGAGGTTGATTATACCATCAAGCCTGAAGCTTTAACTCCAGCCATTGACACCAGTAGTTGGCCATTACTGTTGAAGAACTACAACAACTGTATGTGTGAAGTTATTCAGGCAATTGAAAGTCTACTGACATTGTTTAGTACTTGTTCGCACTGGACACTTTACCCCAATTCCCAATGGCTGCACTCCGCTGAAAAGAGACCTCAAGTCCTACATCAGCTCCGGTGTTATTAACCTCGACAAACCTTCCAATCCTTCCAGTCACGAAGTTGTAGCATGGGTTAAGCGCATGTTGAGGTAAATATCTACCCTTGCGCGATCATTATGCGACACAAGCTAATCGTCACAAATTATAGAGTTGAGAAGACTGGTCACAGTGGTACCCTGGATCCAAAGGTTACCGGATGTTTGATTGTTTGCATTGATCGTGCAACCAGACTCGTAAAATCTCAACAAGGAGCAGGAAAGGAGTACGTTTGTGTTATTAGATTACACGACAAACTTCCAGGTGGAGAGGCACAATTCGCGCGAGCCTTAGAGACCTTAACTGGTGCTCTTTTCCAACGTCCTCCTCTCATTTCCGCCGTCAAGCGTCAACTCCGTATCCGAACAATCCACGAGAGCAAGTTATACGAATTTGATAATGACAGACATTTGGGTGTATTCTGGGTTAGCTGTGAAGCTGGTACATATATCCGTACTCTCTGTGTTCATCTCGGATTGTTGTTGGGTGTTGGCGCACACATGCAAGAGTTGAGGAGAGTACGAAGTGGTGCTATGGATGAGACAAAAGATATGGTCACTCTCCATGATGTTTTGGATGCTCAATGGATGCAAGACAATGCACGCGACGAGGCATACCTGAGAAAGGTTATTCAGCCATTGGAGACCCTCCTCACCACCTACAAGAGAATTGTTGTCAAGGACAGTGCAGTCAATGCTGTCTGTTATGGTGCCAAGTTGATGATTCCTGGATTGTTAAGATACGGTATGTTTTTTTTCTTCTTTTTTTTTCGATCCCCACTCCCAAATAAAAGAATCCCGCGATGATTAGACACGAGTTTCATGCACCACTCATATAGCCTTCGGGTCGTTGATGAGGAACAAACCACTTTTGAGAATGAGCAACGAGATACACAACAAATTATTTTTTTGAGACTTAGGTTTATGATGGCTTGCGCTAATCAACATCACAGAGGCCGATATCGAGGTCCACGAAGAGGTCGTCCTCATGACCACCAAGGGAGAAGCCATTGCCCTTGGTATTGCCCAGATGTCCACCGTTGAACTATCATCTTGCGATCACGGTGTCGTTGCTAAGGTTAAGCGTTGTATTATGGAACGTGATCTTTACCCACGCAGATGGGGAATGGGACCAGTAGCAATCGAAAAGAAGAAGATGAAGACTGAAGGCAAACTCGATAAATATGGAAGACCAAACGAGGCCACTCCTGCCAAGTGGAACAATGAATACAAGGATTTCACCGCTCCTCCTGAGGATGGAGCTGTTGCTATTGCATCCCACCCAAAGCCTGAAGCTGTTACAGCTGCTGCTCCTCCAGCACTTTCACCTGTCGATGGAAATGCTACCAATGATGATGAAGAGAAGAGCGACAAGAAGAGAAAGAGACATGATGGAGAAACAGCGGAAGAGAAGGCGGAAAGGAAGCGCAAGAAGAAGGAGAAGAAAATCAAGAGGGAATCAAAGAAATCCACCGCGGGCAGTTCTGATAGCGAGTAAAGTCGAAACGTGATACTTTCGCTCATTATCATGATTGCATATCGGAGGTGTAGAGTTTCCTCTTTTCCTTCTCTGTTTCCTTTACATTTTTAACGGTGGGAATGAGAATTGGCGTTGACAAATGAATGTGTTCTCTGTTTCTATGTGTGCAACGAATGCAGCATGGCTTTTGTATCATACTTGCAGGGGGTTTTTTTTGCAGGCAGGGTAATCAAAAGGAAGTTCATTAAATAGGAAAATTAAAAAAGTTAAATTGAAAAGTTGTGTTTGAGTTATTATGTGTATGTTTGATGTGATGATTATGTTGTAGATAGTGAGTATTGCCACACACAAGGTTTTTATTTTTTACGAAGAGAAGAGTAAAAGGAAGATAAAGTGGTTGAAAGTTCTACATCTGTGAATTGGTAATGAATGTAATATGATGTATACTGAGTAGTATATTAACAAATTCCTTATATTATATTATATCTTATTTGTATCATCTTATATTATCCTATCTTATTTTATTCCATTCCATTCTATTCTATTCATTTTATATTATAATATTATAATATTATAATATATATTAGCAAGTAGCAAGTAGCAAGTATCCGAAACCGTGAAACGATTCGAAATATAAAATTCTGAAGCTTGAAGAAAAACATTCATAATCCACTTCGCTATTTTCATCAATAGTTCAAAATAAACAACATCTCAGTTCCGTCTCGAGACATATCATTCAACAATTCCATTCCATTCCCTCCCGCAAATCTAAGCCTTAAAAGCACTAACAATACTAATAACATCCTCATCCGCAACAAAATGACCCAACCCCACCCTCTGCGGCACATGTCTGGCACTCGCGCCCCAAACCAACGCATACTTAAAAGTGTCCTTCAACGTCCTATGAATCTGATCACAGACATCCTCAACCCTCGACCCACTCCTCACAATCAGCGCCTCCGAAAAATCCGGATCGACTCCCTTCCTCTTCGTATAGATCCGAATCAGTTTTAGCTCTTCCCAGCAGCGATCGACCACGTCGCGGATCCCGAGGTCCATTTCGCAGGACATGACGACCGTGTGGGGTTCGCGGGCTAGTTTGTCGAGGAAATCGAGGGATACGCTGTCGATTTTGTTGTAGACGTAGAGACATTTGATGTATTTGCGATGGTCTTTCATGACTACGTCGATGAAGTCGTCCACGGTGCAGTATTCGTCTCGGATGAGTACTTCGCAGTTGAGAATTTTGTAGTCTCGAAGGATGTTGTAGATCATTTTTTGATCGATATATTTGGGGGGTGCTTGGAAGGTGATTTTCATGCCGCCTGCGGCTTTAGGTTTGAGGTAGACGTTTCTGTGGACGTTAGCTCGTGATTTCGATTTCGGCATCAAGCCAGCCTTCAGTTTGAATGACAATGCGAGACATAAACATACGGTGGTTCCCTATTCAACCTAATCCCCACAGCCTCCAATTCCGCCTCCAACAACGCCCTCTGCTCCGCCTTCTTCGTAGCATCCAACACCATCAAAATCAAATCACTCGTCTTCGCCGCACTAATAACCTGTCTTCCTCTACCCTTCCCTTCCGCCGCTCCCTCAATAATACCAGGCAAATCCAAAATCTGAATCTCCGCCCCTCCATACTCCAACACACCTGGAATAGCCGTAAGCGTCGTAAACGAATACGCGGCAACCACGGATTTCGTCTTGGTAATCTTGGACAAGAAAGTAGATTTTCCCACGGAGGGAAACCCAACTAGGGCAATTCGCGCATCTCCGGATTTGGAAACGTCGAATCCCGTGCCGCCTGCACCTCCAGCTCCAGGACCCGGCTCGAGAAGTTGTGCGCGGTAACGAGCGAGTTTTCTGATTGAGATGGTAAGTGAGTAAAGCGAATCACGAAGTAAAGCTCATTGCCGAATGAAGTAGTATTGAAAAGAGAAGAGAACGAACCCTTTAAGAAGACCAAGATGATATTCTGATATATAACAAATCAGTTATGATCACGTGTTGCCAATTATTCGAATTTGTACATACCCGTCGCCTTATTTTCTATTCAACAATTAGTGCCTATTCGTATTTCTCCTCTTATCCTCATTATCCCCATAATAACAACCAGCAAATCTCCAGGGCTGCAAACTTACTCTGCGTCTTCCTCATCTCATCCTCAATCCTTTATATGCATACCATTAGCACCCATCCATATTATCTTTCTATCCATCCACCATTTCCCATCCATCCAACCCACCCAACCCCTCCAACAAACAAACAAAAAACTCACTCCTTAATCTTTTCCGTTATATTAACCATCTTGACGGATCTGGGCTTCACAAGCCTACTACTAGGTATGTAAACTGATATAATAAAAGAAGCGTGCTCTGCCTCAAGAAGAAATCCAAACTTGTGATTTTTTGAGGTTTCTCGTTTGGGCAATAAAAGGCGGTGGCGGGTGGCAGACTAACTTTTTTGGATTTTTACCCCCACCAGTCCGATATGTGTGCCCCTCATTGTAGGGAAGAGGAGGCAAATGATGAAGAGGTTTCGAGCGAATGGTAACTCGTATTCGAATTCTTTAGTTTTTGTATTTGACATCTTGATTGCCTGATTAAGCAGTATATAACATACCGATAATCATGGTGGGAAACAATCTCTACTGAGTACTTAATAAGCAAATTCATTTTATTCCCTGGGACGCGTGAGGTTGACATTTCTTCCTCCAATCTATCTGTTCTATGCACTCATCTACCAATAACGTAGACTTCCCACTCACTTCCATTCATCAGCACCAGCCCTTCATTATTAATATACCATCACCCCTCTCATTTGGGGTTTTAGTCGTTAAGTCCTAGCCAAAGAAAGCGAAAGAAATGCAAAATCATTGCTCAGTCATGCCATGCCATGTCATCAAGCAATCAATCAATCTATTACTGCCTTCGCGTCGGCCCTCTTCTCCTCCTCCCATCACCTCTCTCCACATCTCTAAAAACTCCCTGTTCCAGCATCCCCCACCTAGGAAACCATCTCCACCAACCCCACCAAGACCAAGCCCCCTGATCCGTAACCGCCGCTACAAAATTAGTTACGACAGAACCCTCATTTCTCTCTCTAGCATTTCTTTTCCTAGCAGAAAAGAAACTAAAGTAATGATTTAGGCGTCGACTTCTTCTGTCCTACAGTAGATTTCAAGCCCGAGGTTTGGATAGCTAATGTTGGATCATACATTCTTCCCTTAATCCACTCGTCAAGTTGCTCATCGTTCATGCCGCGGATAGCAGGTTCACGATCGAAATTGAATTGTTGAGCTGCACGGATCACTTGGCGAGCGACGATGACGCTTACCTCGCGAATACGGTTAAGTTCAGGGTAGAGGCGACCAGAAGATATTTCGGAGGGGGTGAGGGAGGTGCTGAGGGCTTCGGCTGAGGCATAGATCTGTGGGTTTGTTAGTTCGATGTTGTAAGGTTTATGGAGGAGGGATGAGTAGATGTGACAACTTACCATTTCTTGATTGATGCATGAGGTTTTGCAAAGAATTGATCCAAGTCCGATACCTGGGAAAACATACATATTGCTAAGAATTCATCAGTATTCATACCTCACGACGCGGTCATGACAATACTTACTTTCCTTGCCCAGCAGAATATGCCTTACCATCCTGAACATAATCCGGGAAGGGGCTTCCACTAGCAAACAAAGCTCGGCAATCTGTCCATATCATAGCTTCCTCGAATGTACATTCAGCTTGACTGGAAGGATTTGACAATGGAAATATAATCGGGTTCTTGTTTAGCTTGGCCATTTTCTTAACAATGGATTCATCGAAAATTCCTCGGATGGTGGATAACCCCATTAAGATTGTAGGCTTAACATATTCGACCACTTCCGGTAGAGTTTTGAATTGTTTCCCCTCATTGTCATCACGAGAAAAGTAGACCTTGTGCTCGGCCAATTTATCACCTCTATCATTTGTGATCAGACCCTAAGGAAGTCAGCTTTGGGGTTTCATAACGGATGAGGAGAATAAGTACCTTGGTATCCACAAACCAAAAGCAACGACGAGCCTCATCTTCTGTCAATCCCTCCTTTCGGAAGAATTCTACAATTTGTTGAGCAACACCTACGCCAGCACTACCTGCACCCATGAAAACGGCTCTTTGATCTTTGACAGGAATACCTGTTCGGCGTAAAGCATTAATGATACCTGCCAGAATAACCGCACCAGTACCCTGAATATCATCATTGAAACAAGGATATCTGTTCTGATACTTTGCGAGAGATTGGAATGGATTTTTGAAATCCTCATATTGAACGATGATCCTACCCACAAATTAGTAAAAAATGTTCTTACCCAAATTATGAACAACATACCCAGGCCAAATCTTATTCAACGCTACCATTAGCTCCTCCATAAACTCAGCTTCCTCCTTGGAAGAGACCCTCTTCATACGATTTCCCATATATAACGGATCATTAAGGAACGTCTCATTATTAGTCCCAAGATCCAGAGTAATTGGTAAAGTCTTGGAAGGATGAATACCAGCGCAACCAGTATATAGTGATAATTTTCCAACTGGAATACCCATACCATTAACACCCAAATCACCCAAACCAAGAATGCGAGAACCGTCAGTAACCACCGTCATCTCAACTTCAGGTTGACGCCAATTACTGAGGATTTCTGCTAGGTTGCCTCGGTCATGATAAGAGAGATATAAACCTATTCGGTCAATTTTTTATGTTGGAAATCTAGAGGGGAAATCGAAATACCTTCAGGCTGTTGGTAAATTTCTGACCATCTCAAACAAGCCTCACCAACCGTCGGTGTATAAATCAAAGGCGTGATATCCTACAACCACAAATGTCAACATTCATCCACAACTCCATCCATTCCACAACTCCATCCATTCCACTCCTCCCTCCCCTCCAAAAATCAAAGAAAGAAGAAACATACCGTCAAATTCTCCTGCACCAACCGATAAAACAAATGCACGTTATTATTCCTCAAATTACTGAGGTACATATATTTCTCAATCGGACTTGTCTTCGCCTCCAATTGCTTGAGACCTTTCATCCCCATCAGTACATCTTCCCCAACATAAAATAAAATACAATATCCTCAAGTTTCAAAACTCACATCTCTGAGTCTGAAGCGCATAGCTTTCCACATTAGGAGGAACAAGACCTAAGGTTTTATTTTGTCTTCTCACTTCTAACGAATGTGAGGTATCGGGATGCATACTATATTCCTTATTAGTAAATACTCATCTTCATAACAATCTCCACCCTTTCCAATCCCAACAAAACCCCGAAAATCCCCAGACGAAAGAAGAAAAATCGTGACTCACGTTTGTCCAAATTTATTCATTTTGACCTGAGGGATAATTTGTCGTGAAGAATATTTCCTAGGTAAAGTCGAAGTAATAGAAGAATCAATATGTGATTTATAGGAATGAGGAATATTCGAATCAAGCTCTTCCAACTCTTGTTGTTTTGCAGCAGCTCCTGAAGCCGTGGATAGATATCTGTTGGCGGGGAAGGAACATAACCCAGTACCACGGCTTCGGTCCTGAAGACAAACCCTGGAAAGTCGTATGCCTCGGTACATTTTGCTGCTGTTTACACGCTGTTTATTTAGATAAAATGGGTCTTCAATTTCAGGGAAGTAATTGGATCTTTTTTGTTGAAGATTTTTGATAGGATGGGAAATTGGAAAGGAATTTGATATTAAAGAAAGTCGAATTGGTGAAAATTTCAATTTTGCTTGCAGAAAAAAAAGTATGTATCATAGGGAGTTGAATTTGACTCGGACGGACTGAGTGGGTCAAGGTCGTGTATATACGGGTGGAAAGTAATTTAATATCACTTCCTCTTTCATAAACTCAAAACCAAGCCATGTCGGAAGGTTGAGGAAGGAAGGAACGATATAAAATCTTTCCAATATCAAATTGTTCTTCCAATTTTCTTTTTCATTACCAAATGTTATACATATTCTCAATCAACTAATTAAAACTTGATATTGCATTTGCATTTCTCACCGGATTCCCCAGCTTTGGAATTTTGGGAGGGGAAGTCCGGGGAAGGTCATCAGGTGATCTCAACAGAACGGGTCCCGAATATTTGGGGAGGCGCATGGCCGTGTCAGATAAAAGAAGCAAGCCGTGTCTCAGAGCCAGAAAAAGCTCTCGTCTCTTTTCCTGATAACTGGATTCTTTCTGTTCTTTCTTGTTCAATTTGATATGTCCAAGCTTTTCTTGCATCCAAGGCGTGTCCGAAGTCGGAGCTATTGATGCTATGTGATTATTCACTGCTGCATCAAGCCCATATTGATCAAATCAGAATTCACAGTATATCGTCCAAAACGGATTCAGGTGCATCTCCCGCAGTGATCTTCATACCTTTCATCTGCACTGTGTTATTCGTGACATGAGAATCATGGGCCGTTTGCCGATTAAATATGTTGCGCCATTCGACGAATTCATCAGAGAGGATCCCTCCATGTCCCTGTGCCTCTTCAGTTTTGAACACTTCAATGGCCATAGACTTTTCTCTTCTTCGAATCTTCCATACACCATCGCCAATGACAGTGGCTTTCAAAACTATGGTTGTTAGTCGAGTCAAGTGGGAAGAAGGTGTGCACTCACATTCGAGAAATCGATTTGCAAAGTTGATACACATATCTCCATCCCATGAATTGCTCCCCCTTTTCTTTACCATCCCAGGTATCTGTGCCGTGTTGATTCGTTCAATGCTTTGAAGAATTCCATCAGGGCTTCGTCTTCCAACTATAATATGAGGAACTCCAAGCAAGAATGATTGAAGCCAGAATTTCAGAAGCTTTTTATCAAAGTTCTGTTCATCTCCTCGATGTCTAGGAGTCATAGTAGTTTTCAGCTCAACCCATTCAGTGGATTTTCCATCTTCAGATTTCGAGCCTTTGTATACTGCCGAAAACTGTTAGACAAGAATAATTGAATGACAAGCTTTGGACATACTTCCATCGACTTCTCCGCCAATAACTAAACAGTTCCCTCCGATTTTTGTTTTTACAATCGAGCAGTACTGGGCATGGTTATTGACAATCTCATTATCTCGATTTTCGATATAATCTCGAGAAGTTTCTGGCCAAGGCGTGGGCATAAGGCATAAGGTTTCGAATTTATATCCTATCCTCAGTCAATGAAAAAGATAGGAAACCCATACTGGAGACCTCAGACTTACCCCAGAAACTCATCGCATCACCCGAAGGCCTTCCTGGTCGAGGTTGCTGTCGTGCATCTTGTCTAGCTCTAGTCTTTACTTTATACTGGTGATCCTCCTCGATAAAGCTGGAAAAATCAGCCTTATGCTCACAGAAAAATTAATTTATCGTCAAGCATACACAGTCCCCTTCACCTCAATTAGTCCGGAAAATCTCAAGACCTACACCCATTACTCACTCACCTCAAAATACGTAGCATTCATTTGAAATCCATCCCTAGAATCAAATAAACTCGCTATAATCTATAACATCACTCATCAGCACTTCCTCAATTCCATACTTTCCCAAGGCAAACGAACCTTAGTCATCATCCCCCTCCAAGTAATAACATCCGCCTCCGTCTTAACATTCGTCACTTTCTCCTTTTCCATCAGCGCCCTCAACAACGAATCTAGATGTTCATCTTTCGAATCATCATGTTTGCGAAATGTTTCAAATCCCCTATTCAAATCCGTTCCTAAATGAGGTGGATAATACCACCTAATTGAGGAATCATCTAAATGAAACTCATGATTGTCATCATAAGAAAAATGTGCGATTTCCTAGTCTCGGTATTAGTTTAGAAGACAGATAGTGATTAGATAGGCGGACCACGTACTTGTGGTCTTGTTATCGCAGTATTGCCAGCATCACGAGTTCGCTCAAATTGAGCAAGAGGAAGAGTGTTGAATTCATGTATTTGATGATGTGTGTGCTTATGGACATTCATGACGAAATGATATTCATGGAATTAATATGATCTAAAGATAAATCAAATACAAATTCTAATAAGCCAATCAATATCGAAGGTTCCACGAATAAAATTATTAAAAAAATCGTGATGTAGGTATTAATTATCAGATGTTGGAAGGAGACAGAAGTCTAGACAATACAAGACTAAGCATAAATGGACTTCTCCGATTGGTTAAAATGATCCCTGCTCATGTTCCCCGCTAATATTCGATGCAACAATATCTTCAGCCTTATGACGGACAACAATTTAATGTTTACTTTTTGATATGCACTGTATTACTATTTCGAAATTTGCTTATTATTACAAAACAGCGATAGCATTCATGGCATTACTTGCTTGAATTATACATACATACACTTTATACCTTTGTCATTCTTTTAAACAACGCCTTGTCTTTACCTACCCATAAACAGGCAAATCCGCATACCTAGAAACAAATCAAGACTTCCTACAATACCTAAACAATCAACAATCACCTATCTACTATCATCACCACCCAGCATGCCTGAACGCCGCAACCCCTCCAGCTCCAATGCACCCACGCGCCCCTCAGTCCGCCGCAACCTCTTCCCCTCGCACCTCCGAACCTCACACACCGCATCCTCAACCACAACCCCCACGCACCTCTCTCGCCCCTCACACCCTATCGCTCCTCTCCCGCGACGTCCAACTACCTCCTCAACCAGTACATCCGCCGAAACACTACGATTAGACCACGGACATACCTTCCATTCTCACTCTAACTCCCACGATCGCGACTTAAATACTAATCCTTTTCCTCAAAATGGCCATGCTAGTAGAAATGGTAGTAGGAATCATAACAGTCTTTCTTTTGATGGTACGTCGGATATAGTAATGCGGGATAAGAATGGCGATTTTGATATTGCGAGTATGATGTTAGGAGGGGGGATGGATAATGGAGGGGGATTGTTTGGGGGTGGGGATGAGGATATGATTGGGATTGAGGGGGAGGAGGAGAGTAAGTTTATATTTATTTTTCGGGTTTGAGTATAGGAGACTGAGGGAAAGATTGGGTGAAAAGACGAGTTAATATGAAGAAAAATGCTAATACATGTGAAAATAGAAGAAAGACAACGTATAAACGAATCGATAAAACATCATCAACGTGATCGCAATCGTGCACCGAGTGAACCTGCTGGTTAGTACAATATTCTACCCGTTTTATACGTCATACACACCCGCTCCCCTTTTCAGCAATCACATACCTACACAATCAAAGTTGCGCAAATATAACACTAACAAACAATTCATTCAGAATTACTAGAAGCAGTACGCAACAGTCTCCGTGCCAAAACCGCCGCGCTCTCGGAAGATAATTGGATGTTTGAAGCGGAAAATGAAGGGGTTATTCGATAGTCAAGGAGCAACTGCTGCTGAACCCAAATGTCTAATGATATGCGATGCAGACATCTGCAAATGAGGAAATGGAAGGAGCTTGTATTGGATATTTTATGCAGGCAAGTATTGCTCGGCGGGCATTCTTGGGATATCTGGAGTACTAGACAAATTTGTTTGACACGGCGTATAGGATGGGTAAATGCATGGGAAGGAAATTGGTATACCCAGGGTTGATCCTACAAATTGTGGCTAGTTTCAGGAGTACTGGTATTGGTATCTTATCGATTCTTTCTCTGCAATCATACAGCTGTACAGCGTGAGACCATCTTCCCATCCCCATTAAACCCTCACTCAATACATACCCTCTAATCCAAACCCTCCGCCACCGGCGCCGCTCCCGCCTGTCCAATCCTCCTAGCCCCCTGTTGCTGCTGACCACCCATCCCACCCCCAAACATACTCCCCATCATATCCAACAACGGATTTCCCTGTCTCGGCCTCTGAATCCCAAAATACATCTCCCCAACCCCCACCAGCGCCTCCTCCCACAACTCCCCCGCCTCCTTCATCTGTCCCGCATATTTCTTCGTCAGCTGTTTAAAATCCAACGAATTCCCCTTTTGCACCGCTACCAACAATAATCCCAGAAAATTCAACAGAGGGATAGATGGATATATCTTAATATCCTCATTCTCACTCGACCCCAATTCCTGCACAGTT
This sequence comes from Sclerotinia nivalis, assembly GCA_029531795.1. NCBI lineage: Eukaryota > Fungi > Ascomycota > Leotiomycetes > Helotiales > Sclerotiniaceae > Sclerotinia > Sclerotinia nivalis. The sequence continues at coordinate 2,265,519 of JAPEIS010000003.1, forward strand.
AATCCCTGATTATCCCCCCTCAACCGCTCCCCAAATATCCCCAAACTCTTCCGCGCATCCCGCACATTACCCACCAATAAATAAGGCAACACAGCTCGACTAGCATACAAAGCCGCAGTATGACTCTCATCCTCTCTATACCACTCATACTCCATCTTCGCCAGCACCTCCGCGGAATCCTTCGTCCCGAGCACCAAATGTCGTTCCGCATCATACGCTTCCCCCTCCTCCGCCAACAAACTCCCAACCACATGATGCAACTCCGGATCCCCAGCGGGATACAGCGAATTCTTCGAACTCCACGCGACCATCTCGGCGATAAATCGTTTGCGCGATGGTTCCTCGGGGGAAAATGCTCGCAGTAGTGTGAAAAGGCGTCCCTTGGATGAACTATCACATGGTAATGAGGAGAGATTGTAGACTTCGAGTAAAAATAAGGCGAGATCGCCGCCGGAGCCTCCTTGAGAGGCTTGCAGGAGGGAGAGGGATACGTTGTACAGGATGTCGGTTGCGGCGGGGTAGTTTTGTGATTTTATGTAGCGGGAGGCGACGACGCGGGTCTGTTGGTGCGCTTCGTAGTAGGTGCCTTCTGCTGTTCTGGGAGGTGTTAGTGAGGGTTTTGGGGGGAGGGGAGGTTTCTGAGAGTCTGGGAGGAGAAGGGGGATGCAGGGGATACGAACTTTTCCTGCAGACGCGCAATGATCTTGTCGATTTTTGCTGACATTTTGTGGGTATGGAAAGTACCTTAGTACCTGCGATTAATCGGTAAGCTTTTCGACGTCTGATTGCAGTATTGCGCACTGCGATATGCTCTGCAATGTGATGGCTGTTGGAGTAGCTTGAGATGAGGTGGGATGAGATGTTCAAAGCTCGGAGGTTTAAGCTGTGACGTGGTGGCACAGAGGCGGGGGATTTTTTTTAAGAAAGCCTCGAACTAAATTATGAGTCGAAAATGATGACAATAATTCAATAGAAAATTTGAGATTATGAAATAAATTACAAATACATCTTATAAACTGACAGATACTGTTATTCACTAGAAAATGAAGTCATATTCAATATTAGGTAGGTAGTTTCAAACCGAAGCTGTCCTATTCATTCTACCGCTGGTATTTGCAAAGTGAGCTCCCGGTGAGCTTGGTTTCCGTTCACTAATCTACTGGTGATTAAAGCTCACCGGGAGCACATTTGCAACAATCATTTACATACACCACCTATTCACGAGAGTCAAATTGAAGTCCAGGAAACATAATGAACTTCTTATCAATCCAATCTGGTTAATTCGAGTATTCAATGTAATTTGCACATTGAGAGAAGAACGAACTGTATTGTTTCGAAACTCATCAGATGATAAATTCGTAGCAAGATCATATGGATTTGAAGTCGAACACTACAATCATGATAGGAACCTGACCCAAAATTCATCATCAAATCATCACGATCACAATCAAGACAAAATAGGTAAAACCAACGATAAAATTTGCTAATAAAACCAGCGTGTCATTTGAAGAATCCACTGAAGTCCTAAAGATCATAATTCCATTCTTGTCACCTTATCACCTTATCACATAATAAATATTTTGATAATTTTCCCATTCCAATGACCCTGAAAACTTCCCGTAAAAAAAGTAAATATTCAGCATTATGCGCATGCAATTAGTAACGCTGGAAAACTATTAGTATATTTCGATTCGAAGATGGGGGAGCATGTCTTACAGGAGGAACGGGTGGACCTCCACCTGGTCTGTATTGTTGTTGGCCGGGGTAAGCACCACCTGGAGGAGGAGCACCATATTGGCCTTGTTGAGGAGGATATTGACCCTGTTGAGGAGGAGGAGGATATTGACCTTGTTGTGGAGGGTATCCGCCAGGTTGTTGTCCGTAACCCTGAGGAGGAGGAGCACCATATTGACCTGGAGGTGGTTGAGGACGGCTTCCAGATTCATCCTTGGTATCGTAAGAAGAATCAATGGCACCAACCAAAAGCTTCAACAACCACAAATCAGGAGTCAATTCGGTTCCTGGGTTGGTTCGGGCCATTTCATCTTGTTCGGCTTCGAAGTTGGATGTACAATCGATCAAATCTCCGATACTCCTATCATCATCGAGTTTCTTCAAGAATTCAGTAGCCTGCTTGTCGTTGCCGACTTGTGCGAATTGATAAGAAATGGCTTGTTTTCCATATTGAGTACGTGCGAGCTCGGCTGAGGAGTTCTTAACAACTTGGAAAACTTCGTCTTGGTTATCTGGTTGTCCATCGGTGATAACGATAACCAAAACTGGCTTTTGAAGTGAATTTGCTCTCGCCTTGCTCATGATCAATGGCTCAACAACCTTGTTCCTGAGTTGTGCACCCAATGGAGTCAATCCCTTGAAACTGACGCGTTGGACAAGTTGCTCGACTTCTGGCTCGGATCGGATGTGGTTGCCTTGTACGTCACTATTGATGAAGCGAACTTCGATTCCATCGGCATCGAACAAGGATCCGGCATAAGCAGCTCTTCCCAATACAAGCTTCATGTCATCAATACGGGTACCATTCTCCTGGAAAATCATAGAACCACTGTCATCTTCATAGCGTTAGTATTTATGATACCTAAAGGATTCTGCGAACATACCAACGAAGAGAATAATATCGAACAAGGCCAGCTTTACAATATCAGCACCCAATTCCTTGGGTACATTCCAGGCTTGACATAGTTGATCGATTTTTTGAGGAGCAACGGCGCAGATCTGGTCAAGTATTTGAGGGTTTCTGAAGAAATTACCCAAGTTCTTCTCTTGTATAGTCTGCATAAGGGATTGTTTGACTGCTTGAGGAGGAATCGAGCTTCCACCCGGAACGTAACCCAAAGGTCCGGAACGGGGTGGAGCTCCTCCTTGTGGTGGTGGTGGGCCGCCTGGGTAGGCTTGATATGGCTGACCTGTTTGAGATTGTGTTAGTGGATTTCCAGCATCTTGTCCATACTGCGAAGGAGGAGAAAATGATTGCGTCGGCGATAGACGCTGGTATTGTGAGTTCGGTGGGTATTGTTGATATGGCTGCTGATATGGTTGATTCGGTTGATATTGCTGAGGGGGTGGTTGAGACTGCCCATATTGCCCATATTGTTGGTATTGTTGTGGTGGAGGCGGAGGCTGTCCATATGGTTGATTATACTGATTGTATTGTTGTTGCGGCGGCGGGGGTGTGGGATGCCCATATGACTGAGGATGCGGAGATGTTGGAGGTTGTCCATAAGGAGATGGCGAAGTCTGCCCACCGTACGGTGATGGCGGAGGTTGCCCATAAGGGGACGGTGACGATTGTCCATATGAAGGATATTGCGGATTGGGGGATGGGGATGGATGCACAGGTGAGGAAGTCTGACCTTGACCTTGACCATATTGAGGTTGACCGCCAGTTGGCTAGATTTAAAATCAGCAAACACTCATTTTGAAGTAGATATCGGGGATTTGCAAAGAGAAGGAAACATACATATGGTGGCTGACCAGGTGCACCTCCCATTTGCGCCTGCTGCGCAGCTGCCATCTTTGAAGCTAGCTGTCCCCCCGGATACATATTAGTATTTGGTCTTCCGTCCATCTTGATCTTATATAACTAAAGACTTTAAAAGCTTACCCCCATTATTTCGAAGTAAGGTTTTAAGAGTCTTATAAGTTGATTTGGAAAAGGGTCGTAAAAGAGAGGATTCGTAAGATGTTTAAATAAGTTATGAAAGGTTCTAAATAAAGGTGTTGTCGTGTTATTCGTGTATGTTTGGATAATGAATTGGATAAAGTAATGAAAAGTAAGGTGCTGGCTGGGGCATAGCTCAAGGGATGGTGGTGGGGTGATGATATAATAATTATTACTGTTGTTGATGACGCATGCAGGGATTCACAGCCTTGCCAGTCACTCTAAGTGAATTATTAATAATTAATTCGGCCATTTGCATGTTTTCTTTTGCTTGTTCAAGTTGTTCAACGGATGACGGAAATCTTTGGGCTTGGCCTTCATTTACCTTTCAAGGCCGTTTTACTTGCCTTTGTCGTGCGTCCCCTTGCCACATGCTTGGGAGAAGGAGGCTGTGCCTTATATTGGTGTAAACTTAACTTAAATAGGTGATGCAATACGAGTATATGGGCGCATGTAGGTCATTATTCGAGCTATTTGATGCATCTAATTGTTTGCAAAGACTTCAATTGTAAACGTTTGAGCTTTCGCACCACCGTCGGGATGCTCAGCCATCAAATATATGGTCCAGGGGCTAAGAGGGGTCAATAACGTTGAAGTTGCCGAGCTATTGGTGGGGGCTAAACATAAAATAGAGTTGTACGAATTTGCTTATATTTATATTTATATGTATCTACAGACATTTCTGAGGATTATCATTCCTCGAAATGTGCTCGGCGATTCCAACAAAGTATAGCTACGCATTCATTATTTATTTGTGTGGAAGCTACCCCTCCATAAGCAATGTAACAATTAACAATGCAGCATAGCCCGATTTTCACCTTGCGGGAAGCCGATCATATCAAAAATGTGACAAGGCCAATCACGAATTCTACGGAGGGAATAGCACATTCGACAGCCAAAGTAATTACTTGGTCGGAAATAAATAATATCTAATTAATCTAAAGTATCAATCAATCCCTCATAAGATCGATGCATCATCGCGAGAAGGTGTGAGTGGGACCAAATCATCTTCATCACCATGCAACAACCCTCTACGCTCTCCTCTACCTTCTTCTCTTGCAAGTCCCGTCTCCAGACTCATATCATCCTGCCCATTTGTTCCCCTAGTCTCTTCTGCACCATTCAATATGTACCAGATGTCTTTTTTGGTTAACAGTCCCTGCAATACACCTCGATCGCAGTAAAGAATATACCGAACGCCCAATTTCTGGAAATAGTTTGCCGTGATGAGAAGGTTTGATCGTGAAGGTAAAGTAATAGGGGTTTGGTTCATCCATGGTCGGAGATCAAGTGTTGTTCGTGGATCCGCAAATGGTTGATGTGAAAAGAATGCTTCTGTTTCAGGCCGGAGTGATCGAGGTGCTTGTGTAGATATTTTGAGGTTATATTGAAGTTCTGCTCGGGATATATATCCTAACAATATAGCTTCCCTAGGATCCGAAATCACAGGAAAACCGCGATATGGATGACTTGCCAAAACATTTGTTAAAGATTCAATGGTATGACCGGTAGCGGCGAGCACGACAAGATCTTCAATTCGAGTCATGATTTGCCGAACCGATATATCAGGTATTGGTGTCTCATCACTATTATCCAAGAATGGATATTCATTCAAATGAATCCAACTTTCGTATATGCCACGCTTCCCGAAAGCATCACCAACCCATTTGCTGATCATGACAGCAATCATAATTGGTAAAACATACGTCAGAGCTCCGGTAAGTTCAAACATAATAACAACGATCGAAACCGTCATTCTGGTTACACCACCTAATGCTGCAGCGGCTCCAATTATCGCATATGTACCAGGAGTGACACATGTGATGTCTGGCTCGCAAGATGAGAATGCCAAAAAATTGGGGAAATTGTGAACCCATATTTCTACGAGAATGCCTACGGCACGACCAAAGAGCGCTCCAACTGCCATTGAAGGTAAAATAATCCCTGCTGGAACTTGTAGCCCGAATGTCATCGATGCTAAGAAGAAACCAAGTACAGCCGCAAATAGTAATAGAAATATTGTTCCAATAGTAGCAGCTCCAGTTTTGCATAATCCGAATTGGTCGTCGGTAAGCTTAGAACACTCGGCAAATAAGGAGAAAACTAGCTCGGAAGATTGAGTTCGCATGTAAAGATTTGGGTAGTTGATTAGGGCGGTCAAAGTGGCAACAATCATAACCTGCGTTATTGGACCCGGAAGCCATCTAGCAGTCTTTTTCCATTGAAAAATGCTTGTATTGACTTTGATAAAGAGACCGCCGTAAATTCCCTGGTTCACGTTAGACTATGCGGAAGCACTTTCACTAGGGATCCTTACCCCTATAATACCTAGAAAAGCATAAGGTATCATCTCAAATCCATGCCAGCCGGTACTATAAGTAACCTGATATAACACAAGCTTTCCACTTCTGAAAGGATCGAATGCCTGTAAAGTCACGGCAGCTGTCATGGCACAGACAAAACTTTGCCACATGGTTTTGTCGGGGAAATAGTACGAGAGTTGCTAAGTTCCTTTAGTAGTTGAATGTTATAATTATCGAAAAGTGCGTACCTCTAGACTAAAGAGTACACCACCAATGGGAGAGCCAAAGGCAACCGATATACCAGCAGCTGCGGCCGCTGAGAGTACCTCACGTTTCCGAGCTGAAAATCAAATTAGACGCCGATCAAATTTTGAACCTCAAAAATTACACATACCTTCGTTACCGTTGATGTTGACGAATAACTTCATAAATACATTGGCACAACAGCATGCTACATGCACAAGTGGACCTTCTTTGCCGAGCCACATTCCAGATGCGACTGATAGGCACTATATAGATCAGTATTTAATCGAGGAATATGTTAGACGAAGCTCACCAGTCCAAGGGACTTGATAACTAATGTCCAGATCCCCATAAAACGCCGAATTACAAAGCCTCCTAATATAGTTTTGATCTCAGGGATACCACTATGCTTCGCATATAAGGCATATTCCTTCACCAACACACTTGAAATAAAGGCAAAAGATAACTACTACACGTCAGTAATCGCATCTGGGATGATTTATGGGTTGAACCTACTGAAAACAATATAAAAAAGAAATACTCTATGAACCATTTTCCACCCGCTGAACCAACGTGCCACGCAACACTCCACGGTACCCAATCACGACACTGCGCAATACTGTCATATCCATAGCAGCAGAAGAATTTGTTCAGGTAGAAATGACCTCCATCCTCTCCAGCTCGACAATATCCTGTCTTTAAATCTGCCAGAAAATCCGTGGCAATATCTATTCCGGCTGCAAATGCCCCTGCCGCCAGTCCTGTCAAAACAAGGACTATCCATATCTGACTTGCATCCAAAAGCTGTTGTACATATCCAACCAATCCTGTTGCTCTAGAGTATAATATCCGTAGCCTTTGTCGCTCTTTCGTGTATTCAAAGATCCAATCAATAGCTGTCATATCCTCGTATCCAACCCGTCGACCTGGCCCTTCAGCATACCAGTCCAATGACCCTCCATCCTTAGGCGTAGGACTATGTTGTGGATTACTCCCTATTGGGTATGCTCGACCGTTTCCCTGGCTTGGTGTGCCTCCTCTAGGTGATGGCGTATTATGCCGCGAGTGAGATTCGGTCCCTAATTTGGCAAATGCAGATAGAAATTTCGAGGTCGCAGGTTGTTTCTGTTTGCGCTTAAATGACAATTTATGCGCGTCGTCTTCATCGAGTGGATCGTCTGCAAGAACAGCCTGGGGGTCATCGATATCGCTGTCATCTTCGGCTGAGGGGTGATTTGGTAAAGTGCGACTCGACAACGAATAGGACTTTCGCGCAGTTGGAAAATAGCCCGCAGATGAGCTCGCCATCTTTATACATTCGATAAGCAACTGTGCATCTTCTGATAGTGGTCCATTCGCGATAGCTTGGTTGTGGAATCTAGGCTTCGAGAGATCCCTCGGATCAATGTTTTACCGAATTTTCTGACTAAACCTAATTATCAAAGATATCAAATTTCCATGTCGAAGTTAAAGATATTTTTCTAAAACATTTTTCTAAAATATACTCTGGCATTATCATGACAGAACCAAAAGTCGCTGGTGGCTCGAATTCTGAGCCAACGGGTCTCACCAGCCCTGGCGCAACTTTTGAAAAAATGAAGGACCTGCTGAAGGCGAAAGACGACACTTCCAGGTTCGTAGGACTTGCTCTCCTTAAATCCGTTCTTGACAACGAACAACAGCTCGTCAAAAATACAGAACACCTACAAATACTTTGGGAATCAATATCTTCAAAATTCTTGGATCGACTGCTGCGAGCTCAACTTAGTGGAAATGTTGATAAGTCCCAAGCGAAAGATATGGTAGATCTCGCAGTAGCTGTACTACATACATTCTCTATACTATTACCAGAAAATATACGAAGAGAACCACAGCTTACTCGAAGAACAGGACCATTGGTCAAGGCACTGGTTCAAAGGTAAGCCTCCAGCTATCTGGCTCCAGATCACGTGCTAAACCCAATCAGCTCCCCTGAAACTACACAGCTCATTCTTCAAACGCTGTTGACTATAGTCAGTCAAATAGAGGGCTCTTTAGAACTTTTAAAAGTCGAAGATCTGTCTCCATTGACAGAAATCGCGCCACAATACCCTCTTGTCCTCGACATCCTGAATTATACTTGGGCAAATGGTTCTACAATAAATACTGAAGTGCAAGCGGTTCATGAAAGTATCAATAAAGTGATCCCAAATCTGCTTGTAGTATTCAAGGGAACTGACGCTGTTACATTTTTATCATTCATTGCAAGTTTTATACCGAAACTGTCTTCAGAAGTATGTATGAATATTCCCTTCTGAATCCTGAGTCTAACACATTTTAGGCACTTCCACGTAATCCAAAATGGCTTAAATCTATAACAATCTTGCTACGAGCCTTGGTCAACAGGAAACCCACGCTTATTGGTAGAACTGCATATACTCAAGCAGCAGCGGCATTACTCCAAGCATACCCTGCGACCTGTCCCTCAATGTTATTTAACGATGAATCTTTGCATACCTCGGATAAGACTGAGAATAGCAAGCCATTTTCTTATCTATTTGTAAATCTTTTATTGATTGACTTGCGCTCCTCTTTTCCATCACTCTTGGCCAAATTGAATAATAGTGATTATTCAGCTATCTTACAGCGATTGGCAGCTGCATTCGATGTTATCTCAAGTTTCATAGGGTATCTTGTACGAAGTCTCGATGAAGATTCCAGTACCTTCACCATGACCCCAGATTTAATGCTGAAATTGCGCAAAGATATTGCCGAGACAATGTCTTTAGCAATCGAGTATTTGCGAGATAGGTGGGATGCATCTGTTGCTGGAGCTTCGGGATTGCATCCATCTGCACGATCTGGAACGGCTGCCACATCTGAAGGGACAAGACTTACTTTAACTTGGGATTCTATGAAAGGCAACGTTACTGCTGACCCTCTGATTCTCGCTAGTATCAGAGCGTTGGCCATATGGATCCGCGAGGACGAGAATGAAAATTTACGAAAAGAAAGTGCTGGTATGATGGACATGTTCATTGAGCTATACAAGATAAGTAACAAGGACGAACCTGACTTCAGATATCCCATACTACTGGCGCTTGAGGGTATAATGACTACCGAGGATGGCGTGGAAGCTTTCTTGAACCAGGGTGGATGGCAAGTCGTCTTTGAGGACCTCGCGAGTATTTTCAGCAAAAGCACCGATGTCTCAAGCACCAATAACCATTCCATCATCATCTCAGAAGCAGCAAGAGGTCTCCAAATCGTACGCGTTCTACTCGCAGTTATCGATGAAGAGTCTACATCATATATCAAACAAGAATGGTTAATTACAGTCTCAACCGCATCTTCCATGCAACTTCCCTCCTCCACGTCACCCTCTGTAGTCATTGAGCTACATATCGCCATGCTTCAGTTATCCACAGCATTATTATCAAAAGCAGGAGATGGCATGCAGAAGCGTTACTCGAATGATCAAAAAGCTCTAGCGAGAATAGTGCAGCAATTAGAAGTTATAGTGGGAGAGATGGAGGATAAGGGGGAGGCAGCTGAGTTCAAGGAGTTGTTGTCGGATGTGGTGTTGGATTTGGAAAATTTGGGAGGACGTTAATCAATTATCCAACCAAGACAAGCTTCGGAAAGAGCATAATCTATAAGGTATATACAAGCTGTGGCAATATCAGAGATACTATTTTGGAAATTTTCCTAGCAAACAGCACGTGTTGTGGCTCATATTCATCCTCCTCTTGCTCCAAGGATTTCAATTCAGCCATACATTATCTCTCGTCGCAACCATCTAGGTATCGACCGAATCCTCATAAATCCCTCATGAGTCGCAAGAGATAAAACTCGTTTGCGGGGTAAATCTGTATGCAAAATGTGCATCCTCACCCTACCGAGGACTTTTGTACGAGGTATCTCATCTTACCCGATGATACAAGAGAGTGGTAACACAGTAAACGTTGGTAAGATGTAAAGTGTAAGGTGTGATACTGATAATGGATACCGGAAACTGTTTCCGGTGAACGCTCTTGATTATGTACTCATGGCTATCTCCTTGATATACATGTTTGTGTACTCTGTGTGACCGAAACGTTGATGTGACGCTTGATGGGACTGTTTGACGAAGAGATGCAAGAAGCTTTGTCAGTAGATGAGATGACTGAGGGGATGTGAGAGCGGACGGATCGAAGCCAATGATGTCTGATTAGAACACATTTTGGATGCCTTTGGTGAAATTTGGGCTACGAGCAGGAGAGATGTATTATGACATGATTATTTCATACCCATCATTCCTTATCCGTGTTCCATATCCCAAAGAACCACAAAATAAACAGATCCCATATCCATCCCACATTGACCTCTCGGATCTGGCCGTTATTGCATCATCGAAAAGAGACACGTCAAATCCAAGCACGAGGATCATGATACCAAAACGGCAAAGAGCAACCCTATTCATCTATCATATCGTGGCAAGATCATGAGAAATATAATTTTCCCCGGCATGAGATACAAGGCTCGGGTGATTGCAGCTGGTATACCATTATATGTATATTCCCGTAGCAGGAGGTCGATACCACGTGAGGATATCTTTCACGATGTAAAGTGAGCCGTAATATTATGAGTTTTATCGTGGTTTCTTCAGTGCCGATATGCATATCTGCTATCATGGGGTTGAAAAGGAGGTATTCGCCAATAGTAAGGAGCCGATAAGTCGATCTTGTGTTGCACAACCTTCGTATTTCAAGCGACGGCACTTGCGATGCTCGCGTCTCACGCTTGTGGGATGTAACTTTGATACACAATCATTATCGGTTATTGTAAGCTCATTTATGTAAAGTATGGATACCATTAGCATGTGGTATATGACGGCGGTGAAGTATAGCAATAGTCGTGTATGTCCAACTCGTAAATCCTGCCAAAACGATACACTTGCGCATCGGAAAGAAGATCAAATAAATACTAAAATCTATTTCGCGCAGCTATCCGAGGGATTTACTGTTCGCGTACCCTTTGTGAGACTTCCACAATACGATAATCACCTCGATACTCTGACAGTTTGAACACAAGGGACTCTTCAACTAAAACTTCTTACATGTGAAAAATGAGATGGACTGTTGTATAAATAAAGTGATATCTTCACTTGAAGATAGAGAACATTTTACAAATACAATCATCAGTACCCCCGTGATCACATCAACTTCAAATATGCATCTCCAAAATATCCTCGCTGTTCTTGCTTCCCTCACCGTCGTTGGACTTTCGACTCCAGTAATTCCACAAGGTGTGTAGAGAAACTCTCCTATCCCCTTCTATCTGAGAAATAAACAAAATTCCAAACACAACACCTTTGAAATCTCAACAAATAGCTCACGAATAAGCAGAAGAAAACTCCGACATCATTGAGCGTAATGAACCCACCGCGATCATCCAAGTCCGATATGCGTACGAAGATCAAGAAGGTTCAAAAATCATCGAAAAGGGTGCAGTCAAAGCCGCCGACAAGATAATCGAGTCATCCCTCAATCGCAAAAGCATTGATGAGCCTCTGGGAATTATCTTCCCAACACGTGTGATAGAGCAAAATAAACGTGGTGATGAAACAGTTGTCTGGGTTCAACCTCCACCAACATCGAAGATTCCCATGTAACCGCTTCAGACGACAGTCCGCTTCCTAGCTTGCGCTGAACTTATATCGGATTTTTGGAATCGGATGTTATGGTGGAGGTTTTATGTGGTAGAGACGAATGTGGGTTGGAGAAATGGGCTGTGGTGTTGCGATAATTGCGACTTTGGACGATATTTGATGAATGTTGCGCCTGCGGAATATATTCATAGTCCTTTCGTCGTATGTGATTTTTATCGCTGTTGGAAAGCCGCATATTGGGCATTTTTTTCTCCACCGTTCATTTAGAAAAGCAGTGATGGAATTCTTTAAAAACGGATAACAAAATAGCAATGAAAAACGATTAGCACAATATTTTCAACCATTTTTATACTCCCTTAGCAATAAAGCCAGGCGTTTGTAAAACTATTCCGAGCACTAGAATGATATGTATGAGTTGGTTGATGTTTCCAGATAACGAAATAAAACAGTGTAACATTTTGTTCTGGACAGTGATGCGATTATATGATACCGGGTATTACCTAGCCATAACCATAACTCCACCCCACAAGACGAATCAATCTCAAAGAATCCCATTGCAAGTCGTCGAGGGTATGTAGATCAAACTTTGCATGAATTCTCGACATTATGAGATGAGGTGCATTGTATCAAATTTGACCACGTTCCGCATATTTAAAACCTATATTAAACGCACATCAGTTGGCTCGATGGGTTTTGTTGTGGACATGGAGAGATTGATGAAATGATGCGCGTTTGCTGATGTTTATTGTTTGAAGCCAGCTCTTATGTTGACAGAACGATCATCTCATTTTCATCGAATCCCAAAACCTTGTTCTCCTCGTCAATTCTTTAATAGTGATAGAGGTTTTTAAATGTGAGGATACATTTCGACATCTCAATGTTCATAATAAAAATATTGAATTCATCATATTACAATCATTATCATCCGGCAACCTTCCATCTAATGTCATACCCAGGGTATCCACTCACACACTCATCCGACCCCCATAAAACGCCTCGCTGAATCCGTGGTAGTGTATGGAATATTGTACATCTTCTCTTCTCTTCTCTTCGCTAGACGTAACCCATTCTAGTCTTTTCTTTAAATAAAACCCCTTTTAGCTGAGAACGAAAAGGCCATCCATCTAACTTCTATCCAAATCCGCCTTTCGGAAACCCGCCAAAACCTTCTGCCCCGTCCCTTTCTTCTGCGATAACAGCCCATCCCCTCTCCTCGCCACAGGCTCCGGATAAGTCGGCTGAGCTACCGTTGGATTTTCTTGTACAGGTTGTAGCGCTGCACTACCACTCCTACTCGATTTTTTGTTCTTGGAAGAGGCAGAGCCCGCTCTCTTCGGTGAATCCACATGCGTACTCGAACTCGAACTTCTTTCTTCCACCGGTAAGCTAGGCTGTCTATGATCCTCTCCCTTGCCCAACAACTTCTTCGGCAAACTCGGTACACTCTTCCAACTTTTCTTAATCTCCTCATTTTCCTCCCTTTCTTTTTCTTCTTCTCTCCTCTTTCGTATTTCCGGATCAATCTCCCCTCTTTCTTCTGCTTCTTTAAGTTTTTGCGTATTCATCGTTTCGATGGCTTCGGATGTAAGTTCTTGTTTCATCATCTTTTCAATCACTTCGTGTTTGCGTGTACGTTTGTCACCGATGGATATTAGTACTCCGCCCATGATGTTGCAAGTTATACTAAAGCATAGAATGACGGTCGTGAGAGCAAATGGTCGATGTTGGTAGGGGATTCCCCATGTACATGCTCCTAACGTGATTTGGAGGCAAGAATGTAAATCGAGTAAGATGACAACAGCGAAGAGCAGTTTGAGGGGAAATGCATAATGAGTTTCTGTTTCGTGGGGTTTGTAGAAGGTGTGACTTTTGGAGAATTTTCGCTCGTGAAATTCGAGGATGCTTTGTTCTTCTGGAGATAAAACCGTATATTCGTAATTTGGTTGTACTTCTGTTTGGTTGCGAGCCACCATCATGTCGGCATATTTCTTTGGTATACGTGGCGCAATTCTACGTGCGAAACTTTTCGGCATTCGACGGGCGCATAGACTCTCAATATCAACTTGAGGAGGTGGAGCGATATCTTCTTTGCGTTGTTCCGGGAGATCATTATGATCCCATAATTCCGGAAGGCCTAGCTTTTCACGGCGTTTCCAAGTTTTACGGTGGTAGTGTGCTATGTAGGCCATATGGTATGTATCAACTGCGCGGAATGGGGCTAAGCCATCACCGATGATTGCGAAAAGAGCGACTAGGACGTTGTCGACAACGTTGACTATGTAGGCTTTTCGGGAACCTAGAGATATCCAACCAATGAGAAAGAGTACCCAGGCTGCACCAAATAGCGTAATTAAGGTTGCATAGACTGTGATAAACAGACCCAGAGCTGCGAGATTATCGTTAGTCAGAGAATTTAGGTCCCAGATCACAGAGTTAACTTACGTCTGCGAACATACTGCCTAAAACCTTTCAATGAACGCTTAAATTTTGCTCGTCGGGAATGAAGCTGATGTCTAACACGATCATCCAGCTCGTCAACTTCGGCTGGTGCCCAACCAACAAGCCTTTCTCCATCAGGTAAAACGGCGTATTCTAGCTTCGGCGGCTTCCATGTATCATCATCCACTCGTTTTTCTAGACTTCGTAGATTCTTCAACTTTGTTTTGATCTTATCAATAGTGCGTACTTCTCCAGAGCCGTTTGAAAGTCTATATGTAGGCTGACGATTGACAATACGTCCCATTTGAGGTACGAAGAGAGAGTTCTGAACATTGGTAAGGGTAGAAAGCGTAGATATTTCTGGGTCTGCAATGGGTTAGTTTACTTGCTAAGCAATCAGTCTCATTACACATGCCTACAACGTCAAGCAAATCCACCATATCAGGATCATATTCATGCTCGTAAGACTCGTGCTGTGTAGAGTATTCCCCGCGACTGAAAAGTGACCGAAAGCGATTGGTAAATCCATTTCCTTGAGATGGAAGAGGCTGGGTTGCTGCCCCAGTGGCAGATTGTTCAGGCAGTCCTGCACGGCTATGCTGCGTACTTTCAGGAGGTGATGAGCCGGGATTTGATTTCTCTGAAAAGTCTCTCGTTGAGGGCGCCTTTCGTGACTCTGCATTCGATGAAGAGTCACGGTGAATTCTAATGGTAGGACGTTGGTGTGTGCCCAAAACCGACTTGACTTTCCTACCAACCGCTACTATTGGATTCTCCGTTGTCGATGAAGAGGGAGAGGATTGTGCCGAGCCTTGCTGAGCCATCTTCTCAAACGTTAATTTTTGTTCCAAGAATGAAGAATTGGTGGAATTGTCAAAGATGCACGGGCTTGGAAAGTCCAAGATCAATAAGAGAAGCACAGTATCTACTCCAAGAGTAGAGAAACGGTCACTTATTCCAGTCAAAAGAGACATGCAATCGATTATAAAGAAGATTATAAGGGATCAATATCAGGGTCCTGTGTACATAAAGTGTGTTGCGCAGGGGTGCGTCCCTGTTTTGGGTCGACGATGTCATTTTGCAGATAAATCTGCAGTGAATCTTGCGGTGCGACAACAACATCCTTGGGACGATCTGTTGGCGACCCCAAAAAGAAAACTTGGAACGGGATTCGTAAATGGCAGGGCTACTTAGCTCTGATTGGCGGAAATCTACCAAAATGTGGAAGCGAAAAGCAGGTTTCCAGAGTTAAAATATGATGAGAAGAAAAAGCGAAATCCATAAATAAATAAACGCCTAGGTAGGTACCTTAGGTATATTCATAGATATACACGAGTATAACAATTGAGATATAGTAAAGCAATTAATATATATCAAATTATTCGTATACACTGTTATAAATAAGGAGGGAAAGTTTGAATCAAGGTGATTTGTAAGTCTATTGGCTTACTAATCGTGCGCATGCTCCAACTACCTAGTAGTAGGAAACGACGACTCAAAGACAAGTACCTACTGCTTTTTACTCTGTCTCTTCCCGAATCAAAACATTCAACTACGTTCGATCAGCTGTATAATCCACTATGAAAACCATCGAATCCATCGAATTTGAAACGGAAATGGAACACATAAATTCTTGGAACCTTGTTGCCGCGATGATCTGAATAATTAGATTAAACGAAAGGAATACTTTCAAATTAAACCTTATATTGATGGGAAAAAAGTCAAAGTACTTTTTCGAAAAATCCGCACCTATATAAATTCATTAAATAACAAATCTTTTTGACAGATCATAGAGCTCCAAACTCTAATACACCCCACCACAACGCCAGCAAAGGAATGATTAGCAGTTTGACTTCAAATCTCTTTGTAGCCTCTACTAAAGACGATGTAACAAAGTTAAATAGTTCAATAGTGCCTAGTACAGCGCCATCACAATATCTCCTGACGCCTCCCACTAGGAATCCGGATTACTCGACGGATTGTGGTTGCCGAAAGAGCCCTAGATGCGCAACCCGATTTCGTTGACATGGTTGATATACAGCAGCGGATAGAATGTTTCTCTCCGTCATTTCGGATGCACCGAACAAGTTACGAGGCTACAAGCTCCCTCTTCCTCCGCGGAAAGGTGACGGTAATACCGGCATATTCACCCCCAGTTGTACACATAGACGTTACATCTCCCTAGATCCAGAAATCTAATTTCCCTTCTTCTTTTCTTAGCTCATAATTGACCTTTGGGGACATTAAGAAAAATACACCGGAGGATGATAGCGATGTTGATCATAGGATTTGGATGACTGTTACCTTTTCGCGTTGATATTTTTGAAGAGAAATTCTGTATTGTTGCCCCTGTTTTCAACGTCTCTTAGTTCTCCTCAAAAATTGTATGTGCGCATGCGTGTGTGCTTGCGGGAGAGGATTTCTGCAGGGGAAAACACTTTATAAGGCTGCTTTTTAGCTTTTTAGCTTTTCAGCTTTTCAGCTTTTCAGCTTCGGATGTATTTGTGCTGCCAGAAAGTACAGAACCATCCACTTAAATATGGCCACGATTCCCCTTGTAGTTTACCATCTTGTAGCATGTGCTTAAAGTGGATGGTTCTATACTTTCCGGCCGCACGAGTAAGACTTACCAATTAAAGCAGGTCTTGCTCCCAAAGTCGTGGACGCAACCTATGATTACATAATCTTTTATCTGATAAAGCATTAACGTGGTTTATCATCGAGTGGCCCATATCATCGAGTGGACCACTTTTCCCTCAATTCATACCTTCAAATCTATATTATTCAACAACAATTGAATCAATTGATTAAAACTATTAAGAATCTAACAATCTAGGATCTATTATATTGTTTTGACAAGTTCTTGAATTATGATCTGGTTTTCTATACTTACTATAGTACCTATTAGAAGATGCTTCTCTATTAGGATTTCCCCCATTTTGATGTTCGTTGTATTGAATCTGAATATCAATCTTTTGCTGAGATAATATATTTATAGCCTCTTATTCAATAAATACTTCTCCTTGATATAATTGAGTTTTTTTCGTATATCGATGTTTGTTTAATGCCTCATTTGCTTTCCGAAATATACAAATCTTTATATTTAAAAGTGTATTTTCATATGCTAATCTCTTTGTATTTTTAATTAAAGCTAATACAATTTCGAATATAAATGTAGAGGAGCTTGATTGATGACAAGTTATTCGAGATTTTATTAAAGTTGATTGTGAAAAAGTTTCAGTTGGATTGTAAAAGATTTGAAAGATCTATAAGTCTAGATCGAAAGAATGTCACGGGGTCCCCGTATATGGTATACGGAGACCGCTCGGGTTCCGACCCATAGGAGTCGGACCTCGGATAAGTGTAGGCTAGCCCCGGTCGGGGCTAGCGCTACACATAAATGTATTTAAGGAACCGTTCCTTCTATAGAAACGTAGCTCTTCGAGCTACGTCTTATTAATAAAAGTGATTCCTGTTGTCCTGTCTGTTGCTTCTGTGATAAAGAAGGGGGAATAGGTGTGTGAATTCGAATATCTAGTTTCGAAAATACAGCTTCAGAATCAAATGGTATTAAATCTATTCTTTGAAATTCTGATTTCATATTCTGAATTGTAATTGATTCTTGATATATAGTTTTGAAAGCTATAAAGAATTCAATCTTTGAAATATGATTGATATATACCTTGATAAATCTATCAATTTGAGTATCATATGAACATTTCAGATTACCAAAATAGCCAACATCAAATGGTTGAGTTAAATGATTTAAATACAATAGTAATTTTAGATATATAATATTATTCTCTTTGTAGTATAATTGAAAAGCTATTGATTTATGGTTTTCATGTTCATCTAGTATCAACATTCGATATTTGCCCTTTCTTCGATTCAGAGTATGCTTATTAATATCACAGAGGCAACAGACAGGACAACAGGAATCACTTTTATTAATAAGACGTAGCTCGAAGAGCTACGTTTCTATAGAAGGAACGGTTCCTTAAATACATTTATGTGTAGCGCTAGCCCCGACCGGGGCTAGCCTACACTTATCCGAGGTCCGACTCCTATGGGTCGGAACCCGAGCGGTCTCCGTATACCATATACGGGGACCCCGTGACACCTATCATAAAACCGGTTTCGTCGAAGTTGTAGAAATCGCAATCGAGAATACCATATTTTGTCCGCATATTCGAAACTAGGCGAAACTACTCTTCGATAAGCTTAAGATCTTCGCAGAAAGCTTTTTGAAAATCATAAACACAACTAAAACGCATCTTTAATTCTATATAACGCTTTACGAATCGATAAGCCCAAAGCTTTCCAACCTTCTTTGCCCTTTACAATTGAAAAATATAATTCGCTATATCTTCTACACCCTTAAACTTAGATGAAAACCCTCTACTATCCATATCAAGTATATATTGAATAATCACTTCCTCTTCCAATTCTGTAATATTATAACAATTCGCTCGAGTTTCCATACGAGGCACTAAACCATCCATTCTATATCAAAGAATCGTACAAGGGATATTATAGAGCTTAGCAGCCTTTCGAGTGCTTAGTTTTTTATCTTTATGAATAACTTCGATAGCTAATAATATTCGAGCTTCTTAATTATTTGATTGCATAATAAATGATTGATAAATCGCGTATCGAAGTTGAAGGTGTGAATTGAGGGAAAAGTGGTCCATTCGATGATATGGGCCACTCGATGATAAACCACGTTATAAATAGTTGTTTTAGTAGTTAGCTTTCCAATACTATTCCTTTTCCACTTAATGTAAGAATACCGTCTTATCTCACTTAACTGAGCTTAAGCCTAAACCCATTTAAGTAGCAAATGACGCAACATCTAAAATTTTACGTTATGACAATTTTGACAGAAAATTGTCAGCCCCCGACAAACGTTAGAGGATTCGGGTTTCTCGGCTGTCTAGTCTAACGATACAAAACTTAAAACATCAAACGTGAGAATAAGACGTACCCAACCTCTCATCGCCTGCTAGGAAGCGCTAAAAAGAAAAAGAAAATTGTGTTGCCCTTTGCAAAACGATGTTGGCTAAAAAATATGTAGTACACCAAATAGTATTGCTCAGAGCTAGGCTTAGAGCTTCCCAATGACCCTTATTTGCGGGTTGGAATAGTCTCAATGTGATGACTCCCCCATAAGCTCCCTGCAGGACAGGCATTTTTGCGCTCATCAGCAATTTTCTTCGAACATAGAACACCACTCAAGCAATCGTTTCTTCTTGACAGCTATCTCGCCGTCCTTGGGCGCAATGTACCGTGCCACGTACCCTGGGTGACCGAGTCGATCACTAACTACACCTTAATGCAAGTTAGAGGGGTATCAATCTTGCTGCTCAGGCAGGTATTGGGTGTATGTATATTTTTTGCTTCCGGGAATACGGTTGTTGAGCGGAGTTCGGATGTAAATCTATACCTTTGAATTTTTTGGATCAAAGATGAAAAAGGTGTAATGAATTTATCTATATATATATATATGGATGGATGTATGTATGGAATGTATTGTAATAGTGTTAAATATAATACGAGTGAATGAAAAAGTATTAGTGTGCAGAAATAATTGGTCCCGATGATACCGGATGGAAGTACACACACGTAGTATTCCGTAGGCATGCTGGAAACATGATGTATGGTATGTACGGAGTATGTATGTATGTATGTATGTATGTATCCACACTTCAAATTTAACGATTTCCTCACCACAAACGAGTCCGGCCCCTCGGTGCCGGAGGCTTTTTTCGACCAATAAGATTCATGTTCGTAGAACAGAATCATCTTTCCACCTCAATCTTCAACCATTAGTAATTCAACAATTTTATATTCTTTGAATATAAAAATTATATTGTTTAAAAGCCCTAGCTCTAATGATTATGTTAATGCCTTTTTATTTTAATTCACTATATTCTTTATTGATCTGTACTAATAAAAACGAATTTCATTTTTTGGTGGTTCGCGTACGTCCCTTTTTTTCGACCCACTTGATCATGTGATAGGTACTTTTGATTCGTGTTTTAAAATAGAAGAACTCACCGGCCACCACACACACACGCGCACACCACACAGACTTTTTGACTTTCTAACTCCAATCCAATGCAACGTTCTATACTCCGTAGAAGAACTTCACGGGCACACGGGCCAACTGAACGGTCTAGCCTATTTAAGTCACCGCTTTTGATGTATTCAGGGTTCTATCTATAAAGACTAAAGCCCCCGCCCGGCAGGGGGCTACTAGGACTCATCCTATTGGATTGCATACCAAACTCAACATCCCGAAATCATGGCCTACGCCTTATCTTCTGCTTGGTCGATCTTGTCATCAAATACATAAGAATTGTATTGTTTATCTTCCCCAATGGGCAACATTGTTCCTCCTCTCTACTATCTCATTACAATGCAATTGGCTGACGATGTTGCGAAGACGACACAACCTCCTCTTTATTGAACGCACATCCATATCATATATGACGGTACCTGACTTTCACATGTTCTCATTTACAAAAGTAGATAGAATCCCACCCACCACCACGAACGTGTTTCCATTCTAGAAACATTTTTGTAAATCCCTTTTTCTTTTGTAAAAGGTAGGCGGACTCGCCCTGGCGCCACACATATCGTAGATGCAATGTCATTACTAGGGTTTCAAGTAAATAAAATTATCTGCACATGATGAGTGTGCCTGCGAAGTTCTAGAACTCGAAACCTCATAATCTCCCTAATTTCCGTCCTGTTTTCGAAACCTACATTCTGACTCTCTCGGTGGCCGTTCATTCAGGAATATTTGACATTCAGATATATAAAGACAATCCCCCTCCCAATGCTTCGGTTAAACGCCCCACATAAAAGTCAACGTTCGAATACAAGATAATACATTCTAGTCTCACTACGAACACTATATCCCGCACTAAATCATATCGTTTGCTATCATGCGTTAGTACAACCTCCTACCTTCCATACATCAATATCAGAATTCTCATCGATCTTAAACTGACCATTTTCAGTGCCCACCGACGACCTTATCGCCATCTGCTTCGGCCTGAGTAGCATCTTCCTCGCTATTCTTTCCATCTTTATCATGTGCAAACAACAAATCGCCCCAGGTACACCAGAAGCCATTCGAACATCTCAAAGTCACAGACAATTAACTAACCACACTCTAGAGCCCGATCTGGAACAAGGACGGCAACTTACGAACCTACCTCCTAATCGTTCATCTTCACTCATAGCATCCCGCAATACCCCTAGCCGGACTTCAATCCTGTCGCAAAATGGAACTGAAATTGACGACGATTCGGCTTCACTCAGAGCTACACCCCAACGTTCAGCAAAACGTTACCAAGTCTTCGCCATGCTTGTTCCGGCTATGATATTTGGCGCATTATCTTCTTCGGATGTACCGATCCTGGTCTAATAGGCCAGCAAGCAAGCATCTAACAAGACTATCGTAAATGGATGCAACGCCATGGGAGGAGCGGATCTCATAGATGGAGATGGGGGTATATATCGCGGCATGGAAGGTTGTTAATTTTTTGCACGGAAGGCATAATACATTATACCACGGAATGATCATGAGACGGACTAGCTGTTGCAGGCCAAAGAGAGATGCGTTTCGCGAAATGGGAATGGGATGGTTTTAATGTTATCAGTGGATATTATTGGTATCCTCTGGTGATACTATTCGCATAGTACTATTATAGTATTTGTATTTATTGATTCTTGATTGCTACACTATGAAATGAGGGGGCTATCTATATTGAAGGGGAAGGGGCTAGAGCTCGCTAGTGGTACGGCTCCCTATGTGAGGCTAGTCACATGATATGCCGACAGATATGAAGGTGTGCATCGTGCTATGAAATGGAGGACATGTTCGACAGGAGAGAAATGTTTTCTTATACCACGGCGTGGATGTTTTAAATGGGATTACTTACCACTCACCAAACATGTCCTAACACTCACCAGAGCTCAAAATCTAACAGTATTTTCTAGGCAGAATACTATTTGAGCGGTGGTCGAGCGATTTTCATTTCATCAATTTATCTGTATATTTATTTTAAAAAAAATAGATAGGAGTTTTTTATGTTGATAGATATATTTTAGACAATTGAGGAGTTGTTCTAGACTTATGACGTCTGTCTATACCTCGCGCATGAGCCAGCAAGAACTAAATTTCTGTAGTATTATACGCACAGGTATCATTGTGGGGCTTTGGTTGTACTAACTTCCCGCCCCTGAAAGCGTTCAATCTTTTTTTATTTTGGCAGGGTTGATAGGTCGGATACTAAGATAATGTTCTAATAATTTCCCAAACAGAGAGCATTTAGATAAGTCTAAGAATCTGAAGGGCCATTTGAATGTCAATTCTGCATTGGAATATGGGGTCGAAGTACATGACTTATGATTTTGGCGTATGATCATTTTGTTAATTTTGGTTCAACTAATTGATTGACGGCGTAGTGTATTGATCTGGAATCATTGGTTTTAGAGTAATGCACAACGAACTTGTATTGCGGGAGGAAGTATATTTATCTTCGCACGTGGCAAAATGATGTTAGGAGATCTA
Source organism: Sclerotinia nivalis (assembly GCA_029531795.1). Lineage (NCBI taxonomy): Eukaryota > Fungi > Ascomycota > Leotiomycetes > Helotiales > Sclerotiniaceae > Sclerotinia > Sclerotinia nivalis. The sequence continues at coordinate 2,288,396 of JAPEIS010000003.1, forward strand.
CTCCGCAAACGTTCATCCATCTGAGGGACAGAGTAAGAATTTATATTTACATACAACGAACTAACTTAGTGTCCTTAAGCGTAACATTCTGAAAGACAAGGCGGCACAAAAGTGACCTCCCATTGATTTCAATCACGAAACTTCAACCACCATCTAATGTCCATGCACAGTCGCCGCACCCGACCTCTGCAACGTCTTCGGCAACAAAGGCTGAATAGTCTTCAACCAAACCGTCGTATACAATCTATCTTCAATTAGCACATCAGCCCTCAATCAACTCATAAAGAAAACTCACCCAGGACTTCCATCACCAGCCAAACTTCCCGGTTCCAAACTTCCCCACTGTGCCGAATCCGCACAGCACGGGGAGTATGTTCCCCAAAAAGGTCCTGCAGCCCAGGCCGTCCATCCAATATACACATCATTCTGTGCCATGTAGTTGATAATGCCTTGAATATATGGTGCGCACTCTGTGCCGTTCGCGCCGCCAAATTCGGTAATCATGGCCTTGAGATTGTAGGTTTGGAGCCAAGCGGTCAGAGGAGCGAGACGGTCGGGAGCAGGTGATGAGCAGACGGAATGGCCGCCGGAATAGTCGGAATCGAGGTATTCGTGGATGTCGATGGCGGTGTTGTTGAGGGGGTCTATGAGGGTCTGCATCAGGGCACTGGAGGGGTCGCTGCCTTCGGTCCAGGCATGTCCTCCTGTCCATGAATTACCTGGTGCTAGGATCCTGTGTTTTGTTAGTATAAACACCAACTATTGAGATGATAAATGTGCTACTGACAAGTTTTTAGCGCCAGCTTTGCGAATGGCGGTAATGGCAGCTTGATTATTTTTTACTACTAAGCTTGTGGCCATATCGTGGGGCTAGCACTTTCATCAGTTTCGATCATTTTCTTCCGTGTAATAGGAATTATAAGGAGAGGCCATGGAGAGAGAGCATGGATAATATAACTGACCTCGTTCATTAGTGCAAAGATAACATTCTGATTGTTCTTGAATCTCTTTGCCAATTCCCCCCAAAATGCACCAAATTGTGCAGTGGTTGCAGCTTTTGGATCCGTAGTGTTACCTATCACAGATCCAGAATATGGTTGTGAAGATGGATCGTTATATCGCATGTAATTATGAGGATCCAGGATAGCATAGGATGATTTAGTTTGAGTGATGTAGTTAATTGCATCCGCGTAGTAGGAGTAATGCTGTTCTACATGTTAGCTCGGCTGATGATGAAGAGGTGAGATGATTGAGAAACTTACGGTTTCGTTGAATGTAGAGCCTAAGCCTGTAGCAAGAGGACACATTCGCTCCAGTAGGAATGATACACGGAACAAGTTTACCTACAAAGCCGTTAGTTACTACTTTTAGTTCACGCCAGACTGCTCTTCTCATGAGCCATTAGAGATAGAGTTAGATTATGAACGCACCTTGTTCTTGTCCACGTAGACATCAATCGCGGATTTGTTGATGAACGCATAATCCTGGCCAAATGTCCCCGGCAATCCTGTTCCTACAGTACCTGTTCCACCTGTTTTCATGTTAGCATTTGTGAATCTAGACCAACCAAACATTCTAACGCCAACTTGGCTATGCTCGATTCTGAAGTTTGAATTGATTCTAAGAACACATACTATACACTCCAAACTCTCCACCACTTTCAGCAACTCCTGCATAGTATATGGTAGCGCTTGCTGAAGTCGTGAAGACTCCAATCGTGGAGATGAGACTTTTCAGAAGCATGGCTATCAATTTGTCGCGGTAAACATAAAACAAAAGCAGAATGAGCTTCTGAAAAGAAATAAGCTTCAAGCCAGTGTGCCTATATACACAGATACATAATAGACTAAGGGAAACAGCTCCCATGTTGCCGATTCATCCATAATTAAGGTATCATCTCGGTAGAATGATGTACTCTGAGACATCCTTGTACCCCAGTCGCCCTTCATAAATCGCAGCGAAATTTCCAAATGATCAGGAACATTCTTGGTAGGATAGGTCAATGGAGAATCCATCATGACAGCCTGTAGACAGGGGATAATCGGAGGCTCGGGCCGGATATATATAACTAATTTGTGGGGACCCCGCACGGGACATGATGCTCCGCTGTCAAGAGTCTCGGACATTGGGTAAAACATCTTGCCGATGAACCCAGGGTAATACTGAAGAAATGAAGCTTCGCTGATCATGCGGAGGCCTACTCTGAACAGCAATAACCAGAACAGGATGTCCTGGGACGATATTTGTGGGTTGTTCGATGGTCCCTCAATCAAACGACAGACTTTGGAGTCGTTCGAGCTTTGCAGATAACCACATGCAGATGAAATACTTCCATCAAATCTTTAATAACTTGCCAGCAGATATCCCCGCCTTTCCCCCGGTATTTAAAATCACCTCATATGTATCCCTAAACATATCCCCGCAATCTCAACATGGATCTTGACGACCAGACGGTGTATCATTGCCGAGTATATATTGTGCCAAGCAGGGAAGCACTCAAGGCCGAGGTTTCATCGCTCTTTCAATAAGTTGGAATCTGCTCTCGAATATATCAAGATCATGATTCCGTTCGAGCGGAAGAGCTGTGGCGAAACCGCTGTGTTCTGCCTACCGAAAAGCGCTTGTTTGTAAATTACGAGGCATGTTCCGTCGTGATGATGATATTATGATCGAGTTTTCGAATTGAAAGACCCCAATAGCTGGGCCATGACAAACGAAAAGTGGGATTGAAGCGAGGCCGCGCTAATTAAAGATGTGGCTTGACTAACCTTAACACTTGGCCACGAACATGTTTATGTTTTTATCCAAGGGTAGAACAACAAACTTTTAGAAAGGAGTTATTGATCTTTGTCAGCCGAAGCACGTTTTTTAATTCCAGAAGTCTAGGGGCTACAGACCCGAGTCGATATCGATCTAATATGGGAACTCTACGCTTTTTCTACGTGAGAGAGATGAGATTCAAGAGGAAATCCAGACTATGGTGCATACGATGGTTGCAACAATGTCCGTGGAGGTCTATCGGCTACAAGAGCCAAATATTATGGAGATGTGCCTATGCTAATCAGCATTATTATCACACATTACAAACCTCAAAGGGACGATGAACGCTAAGTGAAATATATTAATGCCATTACTCATGTCAAACCATCATATACTAAAACAAACGAAGGAAGAAGACTCAAAAGGAAACGGTTATACACGAAAACAAAAGAAACAGCCAAAGAGATCAAAGAGCGAATAGTTACAACCCCTCATCTTTTCCTTCTGCACCTTCCTCGTCATTACCCCCTCATCTCCTCCATGCCCAAGTCAAACAGCTTGTCTTTCCCTCTCATGATTATGGATATGGCCCGAGAATCCCCACATACTACTAGTCTTCCTCAACATATTCAAATGCGGTCTCTTGCCCTCTTGTGCCGTCATGAATTCAAAACTTTCCGGCCTCTTCCAGATTCCAAGCTCATCATCTTTCTCCCCTTTCTCACCCTTCTTAACACTCCACTTATCAACGCCTTTAAGCACCTTCGATGCCTCTTTCCACGCATGTTCATCCTCAAACTCTTGTTCTATTTGCCTCCAAAGATCCATATAAACACTCACATCTTTATCCCACGTTCCCTTTCTCCAATAAACCCTCTTCAATAACTCGAGTTGCGCAATAGCAATGACGCATACTTCATTACAGAGCAATTCATCTCCAGCATCGGAGACGGTACTGCGAAGAATGTCTTCATGAATACGCATTGCCTTTGTGAGATTTGGATTTGGAGACGAGGTATAGAATGCAGATAATAGGTTTTGCATTTCGAGGGTAGTGGGGTCGAGTGATCCCCAGACACGACGGACGTTGTAGCACATGTCTTCGAGGAGATGAATGGCTTGTTCTTGGTGGTTGCTGGAGAATTGCGTTTCGACAAGAAGACGACCGATGTGAACGATTGTTGAGGAGGACCAGGACGGTTGTGAGTGGCGGGAGTTCCATAGTTGGGTGAGAAGCCACTGTGGTTGATGTTAGCATAGAGGCCAGGGAAAGAAGGGGACAATGCTTACCTCGAGTGATTCAAGATCTTGGGTCTCTCCAAGCAAGCCACATGCAGTGTTGAGCTGTTCAATTGGTAAATCCACAATTTGAAGCTTGCCGGTGCGGAATCGCTTGATGATTTGTTTCATAATAGATCCAGACAAAGCCACCGACGAGGCACGAAGCTCAGGATCGTTCATTAGCTTAGCTTTACTACGAACCAAGACTATGGCTAAACGTAGACCCATGTCTATCTTGGGTAGAGTGTCGTAGCCCCCATAGAACTTCTGGAAGAAGTCGACATATTCAGCAAGTTCACGCGCCTCTGCAAATTTTCGTTTGCCCATGTAAACACTTGTTGCATCGAGACCTGCTCGTAAGATAGAGATTTCGGCTTCGCCCTCATTGAGGTTGACAAGAACGATGTGCAAAAATTCGCGCAGAATGTGGCTACTCAAGTTCTTGACTTCTAGGTTGGTTGCAAAGTATTCCAGAACGGATTTATCGGCAATCTCAAGTCCGGCATCATCTTCTACCTCTTTCAAGAAAGCGAGGAGTCTGGAAGCATATGAGAGGACAGTTGTAAAGAACATCTTCTGCACGATTGATCGCTGATACATTTGATACAAAAAGACTTCCATAAATAGGTCAGCCATCATCGATGAGTAGAGCTCCTTTCTTCCGGTGATAGTTGACTCAAAAGAAACCAAGAAAACCCAGGTATAGCTCTCGAGCTTAATCTTGGGGTCAAGTTTTAGGTTAGAGTGAGCAAATATTGCTTGTGAGCGAAGTTGTTTCATCAGTCTCTTTGCTTCGGACTCCAATCCCGCATTCCTATAGATTGTTGCAAAGGTCACTGCTGAGTCTGACAGCATCTGGGAATTCTTCTCGGTCTTGAGAACTTCCAAAACCGAAGCTTGAAGAGTTTGTTGAGCCTCAGTGGTCGCTTCTGGCTTATCTTGCTTTGCCAATGCTTTGGTCAAATGTCCAAGCCAAAGTAGTGTATCACGATGGGCATATCCTTTCTCCGTATGGAACTTCCTGAACTCTTGCTTGTATAAAGCAATGGCCTTCAAAGATGTGAGGAGTTTAGAGATGGAATAGAGATGAGGTAGACGTTTCTTGGCAGCAAGTACGGCTTGGAGGGTCGTCTCAGTGATCTGTCCCTTCGGAGCTTCATGAGCCTTGGAGTCCGCATCCTCATACATAGATATAGCCTCTTCACGATACTACTCACTATGCTCATCAAGCTCAGCGAGTTGAAGTGTGGACTTAATCGTGACTTCGTTATGGACGCCGTAGAAGGTCACACATGCTTTACGAAAGTCAACAGCCAGCTGGCGCAAAAGAGTGTGGTGCGTCTCTGAACCTTGCCTAACGACACGGACATATCTTTGATACAGATCTTCGGCAAAATCTGACTTGATGTCGTATTCTTTTCCATGCTTCACAAGCATCTGCCAGAGAGAACTACAGATTTTTTGAGCAAGCACGTACTAGCGTTGTTGCTCATAGATAACGCAGAGTACCAAAGCCGCTCGAACCGCATTTTTGTGACAGATTTCCGTGTTCCCATTGCCCAAGTTGACATGTATGGTGCGATAGGCGGTTTCTGCTTCTGTGATATTGTAGATTTGCATGCTCAAATCACCCAGCAGATACAAAGTCTTGATCGTCCAAGTATGTGTCTTACCATGTCTCTTTTCGATTTCATGGTGAAGATCCCGATAAACAATGATGAGTTTGGCCGTCATAGAATGTGATTCGTAGAAATCAATCAGTGCCTTAGATGTCGATTCCAAGAGTTCATCTCGGGTCCCTGTAGTGGCTATGACGGCGTAGAAAATCTTTCGATAGGTAACCTCTGCTAAATCGAGCTGGCGTAGCTTGAAGTGTGCGAAGGCTAGCCGATTGAGCAGCTCCAAGATCTCCGCAGTGAAATTGGTTGGTAGAGATACATTGACGTTGTTACCTGAGAATGATGGCCAAATTCGAAGCAAAGTCGAATTCGTCACCTGGGTTATCTCGGACCATCGTTGCTCTGAGTAGTAGCTAGAACATAAGGATGTAGCCTGGCGTATCGTGGTAGTATCGATCGTCTTAGTGGTTTTATTGACGATAGTTCTTTCGAACACTTCACGAACGGTTGTGACATTCCATGTGGTTTCTTCAGTCTTTGTCTCAGTAATCTGGGTTAGGCTCTTAGAGACAGATCTTGCCTCGGTTGATTCTTGCCTGCCAGTCCTGACGTAGTATTCCCAGAGGTTACTAAATACAAGGCGAGCTGCTGCTACAGACCCAATAATTTGTAACTGTTCACCTACCAATCTCGTATGCTTGATCAGAGTAGTAGATTGAATGTCACTATGTTCGAGGTCAATATGGATATCTCGAAGTATAATCTCTGCCTCGACTATTCTCTGTTCTCGTCTTAGGAACTCGACATAGCGGAGAGCGACTTCAATCTTCTTTTCTTGGATGGAGACGTCATAAGTGTGTGTCAAACTTGTCAAGCTTTGCCAAAGATTGATCAGTATCTCCTCCGTTTTGACGGTGTTTTTCTCCTTCTCGTACTTTTCAATCATGGCCCATGATAATTCGAGACGTTTTGAATCGGCTGCACTCATTTTTCGAACACTGATTTCGTATTCTTGCTGTAGAGTACTGATATGCTGCTCCACCTTGGTAATTTCAGTCGAGCCCCTTGAAAATATCTCCCACGATTTAATAGTCTGTGAGGCTGATTTTCCATAAACCATTACATTCAACTCGTAGATGTACTTTTGCCATTCAGAGACCTTGGATATCTCGTGGGTAGAAACATAAATCTGAATAAGAGACTCCGCATATGTTATGGTTTCTTGGCTAACTGAATTGGTGGATCTCTGCACCCTGATGATGTACTCAAGAAGCTCAGTTTTTCGTACAACAACCTCAGTCTTCTTGGTAATAGTAATTGAAGATGTTCTTTCGATGTATTGTTGGGCACACTTGAAGGCAATTGATGAAACATGAAGGGCTTCCGCTAGCTTCCATGCATCATAGTAATGTTCCACGTTTGAGGAAGCACTGATGTGCCCCAATCGCGCAATATTGAGTAGAGTCTGAAGTACAGAGTCTGAAGTACAGAGTCTGAAGTTTCACCAAGCACCAATTTCCGTATGGATAGAGCCAACTGCAATTTACTTAGGGTGTCTTGAAGTGGAAATTGATACTCCCAGCAGGATCCCTCGATTAATGACAAAAGAACAGAATCGGCAAAGCAGGTTTTAAAACCAGGGGTAAGCTTTTGCTGGGTTCCTTCATTCATAGGAGATGCAGCGAAGTGCACTATCCAATATCTGGAGGCATATTGAATGAATTCGTATTTTTGAAATAATTCATCTAAATCCTCTTCAGACATGGTGGTAAACGTTAATTGAGCCGAGCGCCTGGTGAGAGTCGCTTTAACATAAGCCAACGATCTCAGTGCCAAGTCATAATGGGCTTCTTTGACGTGGAAGGGAAAGGCGCCAGTGTTCTTGAAATCTACAACCGACATTGATCTTTGAGTGATGTTTTGCTTCACAAGATCATGAGAGAATCGGACAAAGCCATCATCCATTTTAATTAATGGCCCAACGGCAGTGGCAATATCATCCTCAACGCGGGTTGCTCTTTGGACATGCTGACAAGATCCAGTATCAATCTCGAGTAGTTGTTTGACTTCACTTATGAGCAAAGGACGCTCGCTTGCCAAGAGCCAGGCAAGTACAGATTTTGTGTCTCGGCCCTTGAGATCAATCGAGGACATAATGATGTCGAGCAGCTGCCCTAGATCCTTGGGAAGAGTATCCAAACGCTTCATTGTGGACTCTGGTGCCTCTTCTTTCTTGATAATCTCGACTGCATTTTGAGCCCATACATATGAACCGTTGGCTGCCTGCAAAAGCTTCGCTGTAACCAAAGCAAAATCCCTCTGGCTTAGGTTCATTGTTGAGAATAGAAGCGACTCAATAAAGTATTGTAAATCTTGAGTTGTATGCTGAGCGCTGATGGAGAGTTGAGAACAGTCTCCAGGTATCGGTTTGGTGAGAGGTCGAGAGAATATAATGCATTTAGTGTTCTGATGTTTGGAAACAATAGTCCGCAATCTCTCGAGTAGGACGAATCCGTTGCTCTCGCCGCCATAGACTTGGTCGAAACCATCAATAACGACTGTCTGGCCACGATCCGTTCGAAGACTCTGGCCTAAAGCAGCCCACAGCGAGTCCTCAACTTTGGTGTTCGAATTTCCTTGGATATGCAACTCATATGCGTGAAACAACTCCTTATACAAAGCTTTGTCACCAGCACTGAGCTGGAGCATTTGTAGCAAGAGCCCTTTGACGATGCTGAGAGTCGACAACTCTGTCTTTAAGGCCCCATCTAAAAGGCGTTAGTAATCGTCATATGAAAAGACATGAAAGCACATACCAATGGTATAGCGAATCACCTCAGTCGCTCGGCGACCTTTGAAGGCTTGGAGTCTTTCAACAACCCATTCGGAAAGCACGGACTTTCCTGAGCCAGCGGATGCAGTTACCAAAAAGAGATTCTTTCCGCTTCGCAGAAATTCTCCTAAGGGTCTGTCGAACCATTCACATGTGAAATCAGCTCTTGCTCCATGGGTACGTCGATTGGTCGCAAGGATTCGTGTAACTCGATCATGCGGAGTCAAAAAGTTTCTCACGGCTTCTACAGAATCGTCTAAATAAGTATTGTCAGTAATGAGTTCAAACATTCTTTTAGGTACAGCTTACCTCCAGGCTCAACTAGGCGTTCGAGTCTAGTTGACCAGATCTTATCTACGAAGCGATCGCTGTGCATGAAGAATTCATCTATGCTCTGGCCAAACATTTCGTCGAAGGTACGAATACTGAAATTCGAGTCTACTTGCTCAATTAGCTCCATTATAGTTTTGTATGCTGGAGAAGAGCTCACCATGTTGTCGTCTGGTGTAATGTATCGTGACACCAGTCACAAGTTTCAATAGGTCTGCGTAACAAGCCACCAATACAGTTTGTAGCTCTTCAATTGTATGTAGAAGTTCATGATGACGCACGAGGAAGCCAAGTGTGAGACTGCAATTGTAAAGCACGCCAAAGATCTTTTCGAGGACAGGAACGAATTTTGGGCCCATCTGAACACAAATGGTCAGTACCTTACTTTTTTAAATGTGGAGAATGTTAAGACAAACCTCCAGCAATGTTTTACAGCTTGCATATATGATGTTCGTTGCTTGCTCGCTCTGTGTTGTGAACGAGGAGACCTCTTCACTGTATGTAGAAACCTGACCTGTAAAGAACTCTGCCCATTTCAATATCTTATCCCAGCGGCTGCCATGATGCGGCATCTGCGATAGTCGAATAGTACCCACAAAGTCAAAGAAGCCTTCTACAGATTTGCAGCTCTGAAGAAACTTCTCGGAGCTTTGTCCGAGCTCAGATCGATACATTTTGATAACCTTTTGGGTTGCATCCTGAAGTAGAGGTGTTTGAAAATAATCACTCTCCGTCATGCTGCGTTGGTCAAAAATTGGTGATGGCATATAGTCTTGATAGCCATTTAACTTTGGGTAGTGATGTCCATTGGATAGCTGTCGCTGTTTAAGAGGGGATAAGGGCCCGTTGTGCATCACTGATGGGGCCATGTTGGCGAATATGGTCTTCAGAGAGCAGGTCGACCTGAAGCTCCTTCTCGTTAGTTCTAGTTAGAGTTATATGTATGAATTGAGGTTGAAGATAGTCTTAAAGATTCCGTAAATTGAGAGTTCTAGACCATTAGAAGTTTTAGCATTCCAATGTTCTCATGCGAAGCAAGGTGGCCGCTCTAATCGAGATTGTCTCACTAGAGTGAAGGACTATGGCGTATGAATTCCATTCATGAATGGAGAACAATGGCGTGCAAATATTTGTCGATGGGAAAATGTAAAGTTGGAGCGACAGGACCTAGCGGAAACGCACTATATGTACCTGGCTGGGTGATGGTGCATCATGACATCGAGCTAACGTGCCCCCTTTCATCTCGGAAACACCGAGTCTCAATGATATCTGTGATACAACATTATTCTTGGAACGCGGCAATTCAGAAAGCAAATCATTCTTGAGATCGCGGAATGAATTGAAAGCAGAGGGTCAAGACCTCAGAAGAAAAATGTGATAGGATTTACGTCGGCGGGCTCAAAATACTGCTGGCTATAAAGCTCCATGCCATCAATGATACCATAAATTCACGAGCCATAGCTAATACAGATTTCAGCTCAAGGAGAGTTTCAGTGATTGGCAGGAAATCCGTCTAAAATGTGACTATCCCCCCACGCGGGGAGTGTTGATACTGGGGTAAACAGAAGTGACAGCATGGTACAACAGCAGTTCACAAACATTATATCGGTATTTCCGAAGATAATGTCCGGCACAATGGGTTAAAACCAACACCACTGGGAATGTAGACACAAGGCTGAGCAATAGAGCCAGCCCATCAATCCATCGTCAATGTTGAGTCGAATTAAGATGAAGTATCAACGTCGACTATTGAAAACATGGAACGAAAGGTAGTAGCGTAGCTATTGGATATACTATCACATTACCGTGATGGCCACTCAGCCAGCCACAACTTCTGCACGGTGAATTTGTGGCGTTCCGAAAGGGAACTTCAGGAACTCAAAAGTCTGATATTGACTCCTCGTATATTGTATCAATGAGAATCCAATTCAAAGTACCCCCAGATTTAACTATAATTGTACCACGGGGCTATCCGAATGTACAATACTATTGAAAAAGGTTAAATTAATCCGTCTCGGTATCTTTTCATGTGGCTTAATTTGAGTAGTCTGAAGGGGGAATCATTATACTAATCGAAAAAAACATCGCGCTTAAGATTGAGGCATTCGCTTGGACATGTTGTCGTCAGGAGAGAGGGGTATGTATGAAGGTCGAAGTGAAGATTTGAGCTACCCCTGAATGCCACTAAACCAGAAGCAGTCTAAAGCTTCGGCTTTAACCAGCCGCTTATATAAACATCACCAATGGTATCTGATGCTAACTGCATATCATTTTTATCAATTCGGGGACACTTTAAAAAAACAAACCAACCAAGAATCCACATGGAAGCCATGAGCCTTAAGCCATACATTTTTTCGGCATAAATTATGCAACGGCAACAAGGTCACTCACGTTGAGTTGCTTCCTAATATGGAAATAGCTGTAGAAGGGCCAATCCCTACCCTGGTGCAGATCTATTTGTCGGTTATGAACCCTTATTTTCGGGGTTTAAAAAGTGATACACAGATAATGACTTCTCGGTTGAAATTTAACCTGTTAGAAACAGCTAGTTCAGAGTTCGGGTGGGACATTAGGATATGAGTGAATGAATTTATTCAATAATGTTTGCTTGCGCATCTCAAAAACTAATACGGTAAACCTAGAGGCGAGGAGTCAAGAATAGATAGAAGCTTCAGCGGACAAACCGATTCGGAACGTCTCTATACACGTATTCTATTTCAGATTAGCTGTTATTACTGGGTATTAGTGAAATCACATCATAAAAAGGCCTAACCAATTTTCGTCTGAATATAGTCTGCCTCTTCTATTTATTGGCCAGAGCTTTGTCGATTGGCCATCTGCTGAAGGAGCTAACGTCTGTCTGTTCGTCTGAGCTTAAGCCAATTAGCACCTTACCACAACTCCATTGATTACATTACTCAGCTCTTCCAAGATCTATTTATCCGAGATGATAGGTTTTAGGCCTTCCAATCGCTCATGTATTAGCACCACAAAAATCCGGGGTTATCGCAAGATCCAGCCAATAGACATTCATTTATTAACCTCCTCTCCTTGACAACTCCTCATCATCCCTCCTATCGCAAATTCATATTCTTCCCCGCCCCCATCAACAACCCCGGCCTTTCATCTATCCCTCATTCCAATCCGGCTGATACGGTAAATGATTAACATTCCACTTAAGCCAGCAATCAAATCCTACACGCGGATGATCTGGCTCCTACCGCGAATATCTCTTACAAAGGGTCCTGCTTGTGATTTTGTGCTTTTTCAAGTCGCGTTTGAGTAGGGCATGATCATGAAGATGTTGCCGAGAGGATAGGATGCGAGGCAAGTGGCGACACGCAGCGTTAACCACATACACCTCATGACACCAACTCCAACCCATCCAGGCCCTCCCGCTGAAACCCAAACCCAAACCCAAACCTAATCCCCATCCACCTCAGATAAACCCCAGCCCATTGCAACTCAACATTCTCCAAATCTGTGCGGTCCTAAACTCCAAAATTAAACCCCACCCCTTCCTTCCCTCATTCCTCCAATCAGCTAAATACCCAGCACCACCTTCCAATTTAGTGATATCGCTTCCCAGAAAAAACCTCACATCGTTAAGATAAGAATCTGCATATTGAACATTGGACGAAAATTGTCTACATGCGAGCCACCGAACCATCAACGGCCGGTTGCTGCACATGGTGCATTTGCAGCTTGTCACTTATTGATCAAGAAACCCAAAGCGTATCATCGCGCTCTAATTAGTGCTTAAACGGAAATGAAATAATCCTATAGAGAACTTCCAAAATTGGATACCATGTAATTTGCTGCAGAGAATTTCTGGAAGTGTATTCAGCTGCAGGGATGGATATGCAGCTACTCCACTTTAGTTCACTTATGGAACACAAAGGCTCTGGATGAATGTGATCCATTTGACTATGGAGTATTGAGTGAAAATACATGGGGAAGTAAGATGGCTATTACCCCTAAACAAGCGCTAGGCCTAAAAGGCTTAGATATCTGAGAGAGTACTCAGGGAGCACCAACATCACCAGTCCCCCAAGGACATAGGCTATAGCCATAAGCACCGCGTACATAACATATGAAAAATCGATCAATTTCAGATATCGCCAAATAAACACAGTAGGCGACTGGTCCAAAAAGGAGTACATAGAACTCACTGACAGAGCGGGCGGGGCATCATGGGGCCCAAGACCCTGCATAGCTAAATATTCCGTGAAACTAGTGTCACCGGACTAGTAGTAATTTGTGCAGTGCCACGCGGCAAGATGCTTGCTGCAGTGGAAATAGTGGAGAGCTTCATTTCCCCAAAAACAGTCGAGAAACCTTAAAAGCTTAGAAGATGAAAGAATGAACATCTAGATTTCTTACAGAAATAATTCGCTTGAATTGATTGAGCATCCTGGAAAATTGAGGAAAATTAAGATCCCGCAAATCGTGGGATCAACCACCTTCTGATAAAGGAGTAGCATAGCGAGCAAGTAGCTCATCGGACGTCAATTTGATCGTTGCGCTGACAGCCTCGTTCACGTCTCGACAGAGCAAGCTCTTCTTTGGGAAATTTCGGGATGATCGCGTGTGGGGGCGGGAGCATTAGCCGGCTAGGTCAAGAATTCTCCTAATTTCCGGCGCACCTAGATGTAACTAGTATGGCAGTGATATGTCTTACGTCTTACATTCAACAGTAGACGTGAGCTTTATCTTCAGAATATGCGAAAGCGTTAATAAATGAGAATATGAAGTATGTAGGCTTCATGTAGGAAATATATGATGGTAACAAAAAGATTATGGTAGTAGTATCAAATTCTGCCTCGACCTACAACAGTAGCTAACCCAGCAAGCTATGTATGTACTCCATTGCTTATCCAAGCATAGACTCCAAACATCCTGTACTCCAACCAAAAACACCCAAACAATATCAAGCCCACATACATTTTGCCGAGTCCAAATAGCTCTCCCTAACACCATAGAGACTACTTAGATCATCGGCATAAATATCCTCATGCAATTTCTGCTTCAACAATGCAGACTCATGTCTTTTCAACATTACATTCCACGAGAACATTGAATGTCCTACGCCCGCAAAATATTCTCCTCGCAAAACCACAAGGTAGTCAATCAAAGCTCTTTGATCCCATCTTAGATGAGAGAGCTCCTCTCGCTCATGCTCCTTCAAAAGATCTTCTTTGTGAGTAACGTCGATGCCATGACCCTTGGCTTCAATTGCAAGCTTGTGAGTAGAATCAATATCGCCAGATGCAGCATAAATGAGTGGCGTTTTCATCGACTTGGCCAATGCAATATATGCTTCAGCTTGACCATCGTAGTGCATGAATGGAGCTGCAGTGACATGTCGTTTGACGATTCCTTCAGCAATTTCTTCCGGCTCGGTTTTCAAGTGTACGCCCAGGAATGAAGGGGTAACAATTGTTGAGCTGACGTTAAGTGGTACATCGTACCAGCTGGAAATTTGGCGCAAGGTCGAGGTTGCGAGCCGACGAACATCGGGTCGGAATTTCATAATCCTTCCGAACTCATGAGCAAAGACATGGCCATCGGCATGAGTTGGATATTGAAGATTGGATTGTTCGAGATCCACAACAATTGGTATCGAAGTTGGTGTTGGCGACATCCACTTTTGGATCCAATCATTTAATTTCCCTTGCCATTCTTCTGGATGTTCCAATCCACTGCTTGGCCGGTTGATAAATAAGCTCTCAGGCTGAAGCCCGCGTCTTCTCCCATTAATCGTTTGTTCCATATGATCGATGACCTTCAATTCAGGACATGATATTTTCAAAGATTTCTTAAAATGGTCCGCATCAAACATATAATCCATTCCCTTCCAACCAAGCCCATGTCGTTTTCCCATATGGGATCCGTCCCCATCCTCACTCGGCATCATGTTCATTCCCTCGATATCTTCCCTCAGCTTGATATTCGGCATGACCAAGCTACCACCTGCACCAATCGCATATCGCACACAATTTAGTATCGAATTTCGCACGTGTCCAACTCCTCCCTGATTGCTGTCGCATGTAAATATGATGCTCGAGTTCCATGTTTGTGTCGCACAAACTGCTCTCATAACCTCGGAATTGACGTGCGGAAAATCGAATACGTCGTGTTGATCCAGGGTAGGAGGGGGATTATGTGCTTGAGAGCCATCGGGAGTAGCATTCCAGATGATATATGTAGGTATAACACGAGGACGATCAAAAGCGTACCAAAGCCATGCCAGTCCCAGAGAAAAGCCTGCTAAGGCGGCATATTTGCGATTGATACCAGTTGGAAGCTGCATTTTTCTCGCAATTTGTATAGCGATATTCGAGTAAAAAAATGAAGGGGAAACATCTCGAAGGTCGACATTTTGTGTGAGTCTGAAGTTGTGCTTTGATCTTGGTGGCTCAGGGAGAGACTGTGCGAAGTGTGTTTTAAAGATGATGTTTGGACTTCGTGATGACCAATCACAAGCAGGCACGCTTTGGCTTGAAACATCAATGAAGTTATCAAGACCGCGCTGAGGAGTATATTCTTTGTTTTTGCTTATTCTTTCTGAGTTTCAGGCTCCGTAGAATATCTTCAAGTGGCGATATGTAATAATTGGCAGGGGCTCCAGGTGGAGTTTCTGGCTTTCAAGGGAAGCTTCCGTTGACCCCACCTGCAGCTCACCGGGAGTAAAAGTAAGAAAAAAGCTCACCGGGGATCTCGTAAGCTTGACCCAACTGCTCACGTTTTTTATTCTATCTGAAATCAAATGAGATCCTTGGAGTCTTTATTACACATACCTTTAACATATATGATTCATTAACATAAAACTCCGTGCATGTATTTATCTTTTATTGTGATCCTGACTTATCCACTTACAAGCATGAATTTCGAAGTGTCAAACCTTGCATTACTCAATATTCACATAGCCATACATCGTCAAATTGATAAAATAATCAAGATTCTATTCAATCAACTCCTAGACATGATCAAAACCATCGGATATCATGCAACCCCATCCAAACACAAAAGTTTAGGTATCTGTATATCTATGTATCTACTCAACAACCCACCCCTTCCCTCTAACCTTCTTCTGAATCACCTTTCTAGCCGGCAACGGCCAGCCCAAACCACCCGAACCCTCCGCCCTCAAATAAGGCACCACCCAGCACTCTCTCATTTCACCTTCTGCTCCTGCATCCTTCCCAGCCTTCTTCTCCTTAACCATCACCTCCTTAATAGGCTTCCCATACTCCAAAAGACTCGTTCCCTTCGCCAAACCCGCCAATTGTCCTCCGGTAATATCCGTCAAACTATGCATTCTAGTTTTCTGCCTCTTTCTCGATCCATCTGCATTAACATCCTCAGCGGGTTTCTGCAAATACGAGTAGATGATGTATTCAGGACATTCATTTGGAGAGAGATGGGACAAGGGGGAGGCGGGGTGGATATAAACTGCTTTGTCTTGTTCTTGGTCTTCGTCGTTGTGTTTGTTGGGAGTGCGAAGATGGGAGGGGAAGAGTGTGAGATAGGGGACGTCGATTGCTCGCTTGGGTTTTCTGTAGGCTTCAATTTGTGTTGGGGATAAATCTGCTCGAATGGCTACATGATCGATAAATCCTGCCGCGACCATTTGTTTGAGCGCTTTGACCTGTTTAGCAGAAGGTGGAGCCAATTTCTCTTCATATTTCAATGCCGCGAATGCCGGAATATTAGTCCGCAATAGATCTGTGATTTGACGACGCAATTGCGAGATTTCCTTGAGAGTCTTATAGCGAACATAGTGAGATGCACACCATGCCTCCGTGGGTTCGTGGGCGAATTCACCGACGGCCTGAAGGAGTTTAATGGCATCGGACCTATCGTCAAGGAAACAAAATGATTGATGAACTTTGTTAAATTGGCGGCGGAGATTTGCACGAGCGTCTTGTTCGATCTTCTCGGCAGTGGTAAGGTAGGATTCTTCGTCCTCACGGGGAGCGGCGGCGGGGATGACTTGGTTTTCTGGAATGAAAATATCGGCAGCAGAGAGGCCAGCTACAAGTGCGATAGTGTAGGGAAGACAATCGTGTAGATGTCCAACTAGAAGGATACGAGAAAATCGTGGTGAAAGTGGGAATATAGACATGGTGGAACCAGTTGGAGTTATTTGACCCGATGGCGAAATTGCAGAGAGGTAAGTGAGAAGTTTCTCGGAGCTTGCAAGACTTTGTCGATCTGGGGGAGTTGGGAATGGGAAATTAACAACGTGTTGCAAATTCATCGATTTGAGTTGCAGTACCACACCTTCAATGGGCATGCGTAATATTTCTGGCTCCGCAAACTCCTCGAAATCTCTTTCATAAACAGCTGATGAATAGAATCGATAACAATGTCCGGGACCAGTACGTCCAGCACGACCTGCACGTTGGCTTGCACTGGCTTTACTGATCCATCCGACCTCGAAACTCTGTACGCCAGTTGTCTTATCGTATTTACGTTCCTTTGATCTTCCACAGTCGAAAACATAACGAATACCAGGAATTGTGAGAGATGTTTCAGCAACGTTAGTGGCCAAAACAATCAATCGTGAACCATCAGGAGGTGGTTCAAAAACCCTCAGTTGCTCTTTCGTAGGCAGTAAGGAATATAGTGGCAATATATGCATTTTTGAAGGCCCAGTATCCGCTTCCTCCCCGATATCAAAATCTTCCTCGTCATTAAACGTAACTTCGTCATCATCATCGTCATAATCGTCATTAGTAGTGTCCATAGTTTCACCAAAATCGATATCTTCGGCTTCGACGGGTGCATCTTTCCCGGATATGCGAACTTGTGGTCCTGTTGTAGTAGAACCTATCTTGAATGCTTCTTTTAACTTCTTGCTGAGATGTGTGATTTCATTTTGACCGGTTAAGAATACCAGGATTCCTCCTGGTGGAAGTTTGCGATGACCCTTACTAATCTTTCTGAATGCTTCTTCGACATAATCATGATGTGTCTTTCGGGCAAAATGAGTAGTGACTGGGTATTGTCTACCCTCGGCTTGAAGTACCGGTGGAGGATTAGCAAACAATGTCTTGTTCTCTGTGAAATCTGTAATTCGTAGAGTAGCAGACATAATAATGAGTTTCAATGGTTTGATAGATGAGTCTTCTAAAGCCATTTCCTCTCTTAACTTTACCACTCGACTGAGCATACCAATCAAGATATCGGTATTCACGCTCCTCTCGTGAGCTTCATCAATAACGATGGCAGAGTACTTTCGCAGAGCAATATCTTGTGCTACTTCTCTCAAGAGTACACCATCCGTCATGAATTTTATAGCAGTGTCTGAACTTACTGTTCCCTCGAATCGAATTTGGTAGGCGACTCGCTTACCATGATCAGCAAGCTCATCACCCACTCGTTTCGCCATACTAACGGCCGCAACTCTTCGAGGTTGCGTGACTCCAATCATTCCAGGATTAGGCGAGTCTTTAGTACCATAACCAGCTTCGTATAAGAACTGAGGTACCTGAGTAGTTTTTCCAGAACCAGTAGCACCATACACAACCACTAGATTATTGTTATGAATTGCTTCCATAATTTTCTGTTCTTCAGCTACAACTGGCAGTTTAAGCCTGACGTCTTGAATACTTGAGGGTCTTTCCACAGAAACACTAAATGCCTTTCGTGATAAATTGGTAGTAGGTTGTAGTTCCAATGGTAAAGGATCTTGTTCCAAAGGTCGAGGTTCGAATCCTTCTATTTTTGGTGTTTCTGTCGCATTTGGAATATTCGATGATGGTTCATAACCATAAGCTTCATTTACTTGCTGAGTTGCCCAGGCTTTAAATGCAGATGAGCGTTCCTGTTTTCTCGAGGTATTGTCGTCCTCATCTTCGTCTTCCTCACTGCTCTCCTCGCTATCGTCTTCACCACTGTCTTCGTCCGACGATCCTCCTTCATTTTCATCTTCCATGTCATTTCCAAGCTTCGATTGAGGATCCCCCTCCTTGCTTTCCCCAAAAATGGCCATAATATTCTTTAGTAACTGGGCATGTTCTGGGTCGCTTGCCTCATCACTTGACCCATCGCTGTCTTTATCGCTGTCTTCATCTGACGATCCTTCCTCACTACTATCTTCTGATTCGCCACCCTCATTTTCTTCAGCAAAAATACCTGTAAGACGTTTCAGTAACTCGGCGCGTTTCGGGTCGCTCGTCTCATCTGGCGTGTTCGAATCCTCAGAATCATCATCAGATTTCATCTCTTCATCACTATCGACCTCTGATCCCGAAGAAAATCCTTCCCATTCTGGTTCCGCGGCGGGAGCTTGTGGCTTCAACGATATCCTCGACTTAACACCTCCTCGCCTTTGCCTCTTTTGTATCACCGGTTTTCCGTCATCGTCCACCTCGAGTGGTCTCTTTAAACCTGTACCCACGCCAAATTGTAATGTTTGCGCAGGTACCTTTGGAGCCGGAGCGATAGGTAGCGCTGTCGCGGTGCCTTGGAATAGTCCGCCCTCCTTCTTGTGTTCGGTTTCGTCCTTTTCCTCTTCACTGCTCTCACTTTCCATCTCTCTAACAGTTCTCTTTTCGAAAAGTAGTTCTTCTCCATCTCCATCAATATCAATTCCTCTCTCCCGCTCCTTCAGCGCTCGCGCCAATCTTTCCCTCCTAGTTAATGAGCCCTGGCCCAATTTCTTACTACTCTCGTATAATCCTCCCTCCTCTTTCCGCTTCGATAACTTCTCAATTAATATTCTATTTTCGTCCTTCCTAAGCTTCGTCTCAATATATTTCTCCAATCTCTTGGCTTTCTTTCCACTAATTTTATTATCTCCTGCCAACTCCTCCTTCAATTTCTGCTTCTTTTCTTCATGAGCGGATTTCGAGGAGGGAAGAATCTCTGTCGCATTAGAGTCGACCGGGTTCTCAGACTCATTGGTCTTATTTCTCGCAAGCACTTTGTGCTTTCGCTGTCGGGGTGTGAATTTCGGAGGCATCTTTAATTCTCAATCCTCGATTGAATGTAGAAAATTTGATGTGGTGATAATTATGTGCTTTTGCGATTCTGGTCTGGAACTTTTTTTTGCCGAATTGTTCACCGCCTTTAAACTTTCTTGATAAATGGATCCGTTGAAATGCGGGGCACCGAGGGAAGTTCACATAAGCTCACCGGGGATTTTGCTGTAAATGACGCTCAAGAGCTCATCACGCGAGCAACTCAAACTTGGCCTGTTTAAGGTTTATCAATTGAATTGTAATTTCATTTACATGATCATAATGGTGGCTTTTCAAGTGTAATTCATTGTATGGGACTCTGCCCTATATGAGGGTTAGCAACATGCCAATGATTGAACAGCTCCTAGCTGCTCGATTCAAAAGCCAGACATAATGTCTCCTGAAAACTCATATTACATTCGTTCTACTCTCTAGATCTGCGAAATCAGTGTAGTATACATCATATATAGCCAACGCCCCAATAACATGATGCAGTATCCAAGTCCTCCAGTGAGAAGCATGTAGTCCTATTTTCGCAATATAGCCTAGATTCCGCATTCAAATCTCAATCTTGAATGGGGGACCAATTTCGAACCCATCTTTATAACACAGCCTTCCATTCGCCCATAAATCAGCGCCGATACCTTCATGTAACTCTCTCATCAAACCGGTTTCATGAAAGACGGCTTTGGGTTCTCTTCCAGGGTATTCCCCATAATTGTATATCATACGAATGTCGAGTTTCACATGCGATGAAGATAACACATCTTTCAGGCTTTCCATTTGTTGCAATACAGATTTGCAGTAGTCGATGTCTGCATTTTTGAGACGATATTCTGTCGACCGATGCGGCAGCTTCAAGTCTGCCTCTTTTTCCATAATGTACTGTTTATATGACTTTGACTCTGAATGGTAAAAGAAGGGAAAAAACAATGTGATTCGTTGTAGAGTTTCGATACTAGACCACGCTTCACATATTGATAAAGCTGCCTTGAGCGAGTTAGGCTGGTGTAATTTGAATTCCGCGTCGTATTTATTGCAATCTATTTTGCATTCAAATATGATGTGCCGTATATCGCGCAAAACAGAGATTTCGCTGTTTCTCATGCAGCTTAAGGATGGCCAACCGAAAAATGCATTTTTCTCACACAGCATCTCTCTACATTCTTGACCAAATTTTCGACATGTAAGAAGCAATGGTAGATGTTGTAGATTATCTTTTTCCTTTATCCTTGCTCCCCCTGGCATTGTAATCCTAAACTCTGGTCGCAATATCTCACTTGATAGATTAATAGGGATCATTTCCCGTGAAAAAGCGTATGTATCTATAAACCAGTTAGATGATGAAGAATTGAGACCTTGCGTTGAACATTAAAATCGAATCATTGGAATTCTCTTACTATCATCTTTTGCAATGCGATCAACGCCGTATGTAATCATCCCAGTAGGCGAGATCAAAAAATATGAGAAAATTTGGTCTCGAATCTCGCGGGGGAGACCTAATAAGGTATTCGAATTGGAGGACATATCTACTAATTGTATTTAAAGCTATGAATCGAATGTGATATTCGATTGAAAACTAAATGGTGGGATGGTTGTAGTCTTAGGTTGGAAAGATATGGCTGAGATATATTGATCTTGGATGATTGGAGAGGTGGAAGGAGGGGAAGAAGTTCAGCGCCTTTACAGAAGGGTCCAAATTTTATTGGCGCTACTTCTATGATGTAGATGATTAGTAGTTAATGACTAGTAGGTAATGATAGTAGGTAATGACTAGTAGGTAGTTTAGTTGAAGTGAGTAAACAAGAAATAGGAATAGACAAACTCAATTTAGTAAGAAATGACGGTATCCGCTGGAATAGAGTTCCGGCATGACCTACACACACCTACCTGATACCAAGTTTTCTCTTCCCTCTTCCTCCTTAAGCACCTCTCTGTTCAAGAAGAGCCCCTTTCACCTCGGCAAACATTTTCCCACTTCCTGTCTCCTATTTAACACATTTGGCCATGATGCGCTAAACTAAAAGTGATAGCTTCTGGCTACAAGAGTCCACCAAAGTCGAACAAAGTATACAGAATTATTCATTCCACTACTTTATATTCACGCACAATGATTTAGTTGTTTTGATATTCAATGTTGTCGGTTCGTCAAGATCGACGGGTTGCATCAAATGCCAATCTAGGCCAAATGATCGACGGCATGGGACTCACACTAGCGGCCGCTAGTGTTTCTCCAGCTTCTCTCGGTATCTGCCGTCATTTTTGTCCTCTTCACTCTGCTATTGATACCTCTCGTGTGGTTCTCGCCAACAACTTATTTGAATGCTCTTCACATATGGCACATGCGGCAGATCTTTTCATTCTCCACAGTCAGAGTCAATTTAAATCATCGAGGCCTTAAATTATATTGCGTCATCTTGTATACTCAACATCGTCCCTCCATATCCAGTCGCATCCTAATCATGGCATCACAAGATCCGCCCCTCGATGAGATACAATGGAGAGATCCACAATGGCTCGCGCAGAACACAGGTCTTCATGAAAATACCGTTCTGCACTACTTTGCGCAATCCCCATTTTTCGATCGTGTCTCAAAAAATGCCATCCTTACTATACAAGCTCAGATGAATCCAAACTTGATGCACCTCCTTGGAACTCGTGCCGCATTCGAGGGGCGACTCAAATCTATGTCTGGACTGGAATTTATAGTTGCGCAAGAACCTGCAGAGAAGACACCAGGTACTGGTACAGGAGTATGGGTGATTAGGAAACAAACAAGAAGAAAGAGACCTCTTGAGGATGACGAAATAACAGTCCATGCATCGTATTTTGTCATGGGAGAGAATATTTATATGGCTCCTACTGTCGCAGATGTGCTAGGTAGTAGAATGGTATTTATAGTTCTTAACCTAATATTAACTTCTCTAATCGCAATACAGTTATCAATCTTCACTTCACTCACAAATGCTGTTTCAAAAGTATCCGAACTACCTAATTTCTCTCCCTCTCTGGGTCATACATATATGCCACCAGTTCCTCCACGAACAAAAGCCATTACATCCGCTTTCTCTCAAACTTCCAAAGAAAATACACCAATGCCTGATTCTCTCGCGACTGAGGCCAAAAATTCTTCTACTAATATCTCCAACAATGTACTCGCAAATCATCTTCTAGAAGAAACCCTCAATATCACCCTCAAATATGGCGACGAATATATGGACGAAAATCCTATCACCGGAACTCCAGGTGATTTCCATTTCAGCACAACAGGTCGGAAGGAAAAAGAAAAGCTTATGGTACCACCAACATCGAAAGCAGCAGGTTTTGGCTTAAGTGGTAAACCCTCACTTCCTACACCATTGAAAACAGATCTGGGAATGCAAAAGAAAGGAAGTAAGGGAGAGAAAAGTCCTAAAACTCCTGGTTCAGGTAAACCAAAAAGAAGGAAGAGTAAGGTGATGAATGGTGGGGTGAGTCCTACATAGAATGGACAAAGGTTTCAAATACAAACCTGTTGTGCAGTACATCACTTACATTCGATATTTTCACGGCGTTGCGGAGGATATACCAATACCGGACAAAGTTACTAGAACCGGTGAAACTCATATAATCACAATACAATAAATAATCCTCACCATATACATATCTCTCTCCCTTTCATAACCCCCAACTAACCCAAAGCAAAGCTAAGCACCCACGACTACGACCCCCACGTACCCTTCCAACCAAACTAAAAATCTAGACATGCAACAAAGAGTTTCATATCCTTCTGATTAATGCAGGTTACTGATCCACGAAGACAAGTATAGTTTAGGGAGGAATTAGATGCTTACAAACGTGCAGTGGTGAGGCACATTTACCCTGTCTAGTCGATTTAGTATGGTGTTATGGTGTTGTGGTGAGAGCTAGGAAATGGTGTTATGCTGTGCTATTGTGATGGAAGGGATACGAATTTCATGTGAAAATGGTGGTTGTGGATAGCATGGTATGCATGGATGATGAACGATATGCATGTACGGCATGGCATCTACGGGTGCTGCAACTAACAATGTTAAGGCTTGAGTGGATATTGATGTTGTAATTGATGTTGTTGCAATTGATAAGGCTAGCAAGTACTCTCTAGGGTGGTTGGGTGGGGAGGGGTGCGGGAGAGGAGGTGGGGTTTGAGTCGTGTTGATTTATCCCTGATTTGAGGTTTTCATGTTGCTTTGTTATTGTATCGGTGTCGAATTAGCAATTCTATCAGATATACGATTTCAAGCTTCCAGAATTCGTAATCTTACATCCATACATCTGCACAAAATAATACATATCTACAACTGCAAAACCAACTAGGTGGGTAGCCAACCAATTAGTTTATGGCACAGCGCGTCTAAGTGCGTTTGATCTTTTATCCATCAATCCGTCTTTCATTTCATCCCATCCGATCTCATACAATCCTTCGATACCCATGGTCCCACAACTCACAAACACCCGTTCGTTTCCGAATAATGCATCATGAACGTAGAACATAAACGTTCCGCAGCGGCACGACCCTAAATCTACATGCTTCATCCTTATATTTTGAGTTTGTTCTTAGTGGTTTGTTAAATAACCCCTGGGGAGTATACTGATGGGCTTGGTACATGTTATGTTGCGGGAGTAATGAATGGGAGTGCGTTGGTGTTGGTGTTGATTTCGGATAAGTGAAGGAGTTGAATAGGAGTTGAATAACTTCAAAACTTTTGGGGAGAAGAGAAGAGATGGAGGTTGTTATATATATGAAGATTTGTTTGATAGATGAATAGCTAGCTGATATTTCTTTTCATGGAAATGATGATTCTGATTCTATTAATCCATCTCAACACCAAAATAACCCAAAACTTCGTCTCGCTTCCCAACAACCTAATAAACATCTCGCATCCAACACCACCATCCAACCTTTAAAATCTATACCACAAAACTACAACAACAAGAACAAAAGACACTAAATCAACTCCCAAACACCTTCACACAAATGTTGCACATCTAATATTCTAGTGGCGTTCAGGGTCCGCAATTGTATCTAAAAACACAACACTAGTATTCCGTACACTCCATGTCATATCATGCTATATTGTGATCCCTTGCAAAACTCACGGCAGTCCGGCGTCTTGCATTGTAGAGATTGATCTGTGCCACCTCTTTGTAACTCCACTAGAATATGCGAACAGGAGTTGCAGATGAGAATGAACTGTGATAAACTTGTTTCGACTGAATGAAATGGTGAATGGTAAATAGGGAGGGACGGAGGGATGGATGGATAGTTTATGTTGCATATCTATTTCCTAGTTGCGTTTCTTTTACTGATTTATATCTAAACTACTAACTACTCGAGTATTAATATCTGTATTTGATTTTCTGGATGATTCAAAGGCTTTGGGTCTTTGGTGTCGAGATGAGGTATTAGATACCACTCAAGACCATCACGGCCGCCTCCACTATCCAACCTCCACCCCCTAGATACAAATCCACATACCGCAAGGAAGACTACCCATATTATTGAATTAAAACCCTGTCACGGAGAACCACGTGATGCCTAATAGCCTGCCGGCTACCATACACTCACTTCTCCATTAGTTTAAAGGCTCTTCTAGATCTTGTCGATTTTTACGATTGATTAGGAGATCCTGATATACTACTATTCAAAATTTGGCTTAATCAAGGTACTCTTTGGTTAAATAACTATCCATTTAGTCTATATATATTACCCTCGATTCATATAATCGAAGGCAAATCATTCAATTCAACTTTACTCTATTAATCATGTATACCACCTCTTCTACGATCCCTGAAAGTGCTCTGTAATCATGCTATTCCGTGATAAAACCCGAATAAATTTGTTGCACATCTAATTTTCTAGTGGCGTCACAATGCCCATACATTCATTCGTTTCATTAGTTTTACATCAATAACTCACGTTCCCTCCTCATCAGCAAGCCTATTTATGACCTCGCTAAAAGATACTCCGGCGTCTCGAATACATAACCACCCACCACCCATTTACATCAACGATCTATGCTATTTTATTTCGCTAATAAATATAATTATAATTATAATCACAAAATCCAACGCCCTCAGATCCGTCCAACCGTTTAGGTTCCAACCCCTGAACCCCCATCCCTTCATCCATCCACCGTTTCACACCCGCAGCTAGTAACCGTGCCTCCTCCACAGATAAGGTTACAATTTAAACATATCAATACTTATAAAATACTATAAAATATAAAAGATTTGATATCAAGATATAATTATTAGTTGTTGTTATTGCTTGTTTACTATTGCTTCTCCGGGTTTTAGTGGTAGTGATTTTATAGTATAAAAGGGGGCTACATGGTTTGGTAGATTGGTAGATGGGTTGATAGATTGGTAGGTGAATGTTGAGTAGATATTGAGTAGATAATGAGTAGATATTGAGTAGATATTGAGTGATATAAAGTATCTAATATAAGGTTAGAAGGGATATTCTAGATATACTAGATATATATCATAATATAAGATAGGACAGGATAGAATACTTTTCCTAAGTACAACTTTCTACGATTTAAATTTCAATATCCCTATATTCCTATACACATATACATCTCCAAAACGTGTATTAATATAGATTCAATGAATCAGGATAATGGTGATTAGCGGTGGGTTGGAAGTTCGAAGTGGTGGGAAAGATATGGGGGCGTAATGTTCGATATTCTATATCTAGTATGAGAGGATGAGAAGATGGAAAGTGGTACATTGAAGTGTGGAGAAGATTAATCTTTACATTAACAAGGAACTATATACTTCTAATATGTATAGGCACCAAATAACTATAGATATACACAGCATCCCCACTCCTCCACTTCTCTCCAACCGACATCTCCTGTCCACGATATCTTACACCACTCTCTTCATTATCTCCCGCCGCCAAATCCGTTTCATTCTTCTCCTCTTTGACAGAAGCTCCACCTTTCTCCCGTACCACCCCCTCAATCACCGCTCTCTCCTCCCTACTAACCATACTACCCCATCCACTTCCCTCCCTCTCTCCCCTCTCCTCCTCCCTCACATAATCCTTAACCTCCATCCACTCACCCAACGCATACTGAATCCGTACTGGCCATTTGTAACAAAGCCCCCAATAAACCATAAAACTAACAAAAAGACCAATTGGATACGCAAAATAATATGCTCTTGTAACACCCATCGGAGCCTTAACTCCCATGTTATTTAAAAAGCCGTAGAAATTTGGAATTATGCCAATTACATATGCGGCATAAGCGCGCCAGTTCCAACCACCGGTGTAGTGATATGCTGCTTTTTTATCCGAGGTGTAGAGGTCTGGGATGTTGAGAAAACCACGGGCGATGATGAAGTAATGACAGAGGAGAACACCTGTGATGGCTGAGAGGAAGATTTGGTAGGAGGCGAGGAAGGAAATGAAGATGACGGCAGATTTGAGGAGATACCATGGTTGAATTACTATGGAGATGACGGCACAGATGAAGAAACCAGTGCGGATGGATATATATTTTGGGACTGGAGTTGTCGTGTTAGTAACGGATAACTAATTCTGGAACTTTGGTCCATGGTGAGGGTGACATGACTTACAAAGAGCGGCAATATCATTTCCTGCCGGAATTGAGTTTTCAAAAATTGAAGAGAAGATTGCGGAATAGGCGAAGCAAGCAGCGATGAAGAAACATCCAGCTCGAGTAGGTGCATCGTATGTTCGTTCAAGAATTCTATCGAGGTAGGTAAGTGGGGACCAGATAACTTCCCCGAAGAGGACTTGACTTGAGGAACCGACTAGATTACCGATGATGGCTACAATTAACTATTGAGTGTGTCAGTATGAGATACAATAACTGATAGATCTATGTGTTTGTTGGGGAGGTCACGAACATTAGAAATAGGAAACCCGACTATGTTTCCCCAAATAACATCATTTGGTTTGCGAGCATAACGTTGAAAATCAGCTGCGTTGGAAGCAAATGTTGCACAATTAGCAGCACCGAGAAGTATAAATCGTACGAGAAGCCATGTTCGTTCTGTGCCTTTAACTGTACCTGGTTGACGAGCAACTGGTCCAATACCACCAGCCATGGTCAAAGTCCAGGCACACATAGCAACGGCGGAAATGATAAAGACGATAAGTTTTGCATATACAAGACCTTTCATCTGTTCCCACGTTAGTATTACCATTTTAACAAATAGCTGAATGGTACTAACCTTTGGAACAGGAATAATAAGGAAACAACAGGTAAGAATCCAAAAGATTCCTAGTCCAAGCATACCACCAGAATCGAGAGCAGATCCTTCACCCATGACATTCTTAAAATTGGCAACACGTAGACTGAGAGTGTGAAGCATGACATAGATACATTCACCTCCTTGAACCATATTGACACCATTCCAAACAATGGCCATCACAGCACGATTGAAGGTAGGCCACCACGCTCCAAAAACACCAAATGCAGCTCTGTTGAGAATAGGATAACCACTGAATTTTGCGTTTATATTGTCAGCGGATGAGGAGCAATGGAAATTTATGATATTCTGAGGATCACAAAGCAATTGAAGATATCCCTCCGAATTGGAAAATGAAAATGAAACTTGTTGGATACAACAATTACCTAATCGAGACGAGGTCATCCCATATACAAAAGATGGAAATTTAAAACTCACATATGATATACAGCTCCTGATCTACCATTAAATACAATGACAATAGCAATCAAACATTGACCACCAAAAGCACACAAAAGCGATTCCCACATACTCAATCCCAAAGCCTGAGCACTTGATGCAGCATACCATGTCGAAACCGTCGAAGCTATTCAATTCACATTAGCATCACCAACAGATTCATATCTAAGCTCATGATAGTATTGCCAACATACTTGCAGAAAACCAAAATGTAAGATAAGTCCAAACATTCCAAGTGCGATCCGCCAATTTCAAAGGTCTGATATCATCATTATCTAACCAATTATCTTTCCCATGAACATTTGCTGTGCCTTTTGCTTCAAAATGCGGATTTCGCAACTTTTGGCGTAGGAGACCGAATAGGTTACCGAACATTTTTAATGAGTACGCAACGAATGCGATACTGATATTGATATTGATGCTGATGGAGAAGAAAATGAGGGGAAAACAAGGAATAAAAGAGTCTATCGGGTAGTAACGGTGAACGGAGAGATATGTCATCTGTCAACTAATATAGATTCCTCTAGATCCCATCTAGTAGATAGAAAGTTGTACTACCCATCCAAACCCACACATACTTATCGAAAGTTTACTCACATCTTTCTCTTCCCAAAAAGTACCTGCATAATACGATAAGGAAAAGATATAGATATGCACTGCAACCAAATATTCTTCCCAAAGCAGTGACTCGCAGCAAGGCGCAGAAATCCGGAGCAATACGCAGCATGAATATTGCGCAGTTCCCCGCTCTTTCAGATTAAATGTAACCAAGTGAATGAACATCCTTATCTCTGCAGTCCATACGAGGCTGGTGCACCCCAAGAACTCAATTAAGCATTCCGGCAATTAAATTACACGCTTGTGTACGCCAATGTCAAACTTGTCATCAGACCTATCAAGAACTTGTCATTCCAGGAATCATGCACGAGAAAACGAGGTTTTGACATTTTGGTACCATGTGAGATCTATGTATGTGAGTAGCCGTTGAATTTGAAATGAAGGGAAGTTGTGATACGGATGGATAGATACATTTGAAACGTTGATGTTGTGTTTATATATTTGATCAGTCAACACACGTGATGAATTTTATTGAAGCTTGTGATCTTGATCCTTACAGGGATCATTTTAAGTCTGTGCGATGAGAAGGTCTTGGTTTGGCATGAGAATTACGATAAGCTTAATATGTGCGATAAGGGATCAAATGATAGTGGGATATTTAATTCTCCCTTATCAATAATATCTTGGACATCACTTGGCTGACAATATAACATGAGGATATACAGTAGATGCTTCAATCTCTTATTAATTTTAAATCTACCATTGGATATATATACAACATATATTCAATATTTGAAGTGAATCCCTTGATCGGAACCCGCCGATTCACTGTTGCATATGACCGTTTGGCGGGGTATAATTAGCCACCATTTAGCTACAGCTACTTCTCATCTATCTTCTTCACCATCTCTTTCGCCATCCAAAAACCAAGCATTTTGATCACCTCCTATATTCCTTCTTCTTCCTATCCAACCCACAACCCAACCACCCACAAAAACCACCCTTGCCTCACAATGTCCACTCCTAACCCCGCACCCACAACAACCAAACTGGAGCTCCGGACCGCCTATGGTCCCGTCTACCGCGATGTACTTAACATACCCCCTCGTCCTTGTACCGATACCGAAATCCCTATAATCGACCTCTCAAATATCAACTCTCCTAATCTGAGTGATCGACAGGCATTAGCAGCGGAAGTACGCGCTGCGGCTGTGGGGACGGGATTTTTTTATGTGAAGAATCATGGGATTGAGGAGGAGGTTATTGGGAGGGCGAAGGAACAGGCTTTGAGGTGAGTTTTGCCTGAAGGGGAGGAGATGTCGAGGTTGAGTGGAAGGCTAGGAGGAAGGCTTGGAGGGGGTCTGAAGGGGGTTGAGAATACGGAACAGGGCGAGGGAGAATTAGTTGGATGAATGGAAATGAATACTAACATGAATTCATGGGCCTAGTTTCTTCAAACAACCATACGAAGAAAAAGCCAAAATAGACAAAAGTCATTCCCGCTATTTCAATGGCTACATGGGCTTAAAAAGTTCAAACATCAGTCCCGGCGAAAGTGTAGACGTCAAAGAATCTGTTCGTCCCCAAACACCCATAGCCCCTTACCCTCCCTTATCACTAACAACCCCAGATTGCCTGGCGCTACGAACCCGAAAACGACCCCGACCACCCGCAACCCCTTTCCTCCATCCCCTCCGAAGTAAAACCCTTTATACGAGGCGAATCCTTCGTCTGGGAAGGAACATCACACCTCCCCAATTTCAAAACCGACACACTAGCCTACTGGAAATCCTGTCTCACTCTCGCGCGCAAACTCGTACGAGTCTTCGCACTAAGTCTCTCACTCCCCGAAGATTATTTCGATAGTCGAGTGACGTATCCCGGCGCCGATGGTCTCTATAATTACTATCCGCCCAGTACCGAGGAGGAGAAATCAAATAATAGTGTGGGGTTAGGTAGCCATACTGATTTACAGCTTTTTACATTATTATGGCAAGATATGATAGGAGGTTTACAGGTATTAAATAAAGAAGGCCAATGGATTATGGCCGTACCGATCGAGGGAACCATCGTGGTTAATATTGGAGATTTCATGATGAGGCTTTGCAATGATATGTATAAGAGTACTGTGCATCGAGTTTATAACCGGGCTACTGTGGAGCGGATATCAATGCCATTCTTTTTTGGTAAGTATTCATCCCTCCTGAATATCTATAGATTGATTGAAATACTAATCCGCTTCATATAGGACTTAATTTCAATTGTGTGGAAGGCGTGATATCTACATGCACAGATGAAAATAATCCACCCAAATATGAACCAATATCTTGTGGCGATTGTAAGTACAGGATCTGGAACTATACTATCAATTCATCCACCAACGAGGTCTCTTTACTGACGTGACGAACTCTAGGGTGCCAACTTCGGTTCAAATTAGAGAACGATGAGTTCAAGGAGAAGGCTGCACGGCCGCAGGCACCTAGTGCTGTTGTTGTTAAGGCTTAGGGCACTTCTGGACTAAGTCCCCAGAAACGAGATCTCGTGATCGTTTCCATAAACTGTTGGAAAGGAGTTTTGGAAATCACTTAAAGCTAGTGGGAAACACTGCCATATCTAAATTAACATATACCCATTGGCATTTTTAGAATAGGCAGATAGCGTGTTTAACCAAAGAATAGCAATTTACGTCCTATTTGATCCCGCACTGTACCTGCTAGATATCCGTTGAAAAGATCATGAATATCGTCACGTTCTAGATAATACGTCACCCCTCAACATGATATAACTTTGCATAGCAATTCCAGATATCACCTAATTCGATATCCGGGGTATATCCGCCTCAAAAAATTCTATAGATGACTCCATCCGTTTTCCATTTAACGATTTCAATTATCCACCAGGATTTGGTGTATATCCTCCACTGTCAGCTGGAGGCATGCTTGCTTGTATGGGTTGAGGGGGTAGATAAATCGCTTGGGAGGAAATCTGGACTGGTAGTTGGGACGTAGAATATCCATGCCTGTGCGAGTGTCCATCCATGGACTCTTGCGAAGAAATCCATTCATGTGGTTGAGATCATGCGTTGCGTATCTGGAGCCTTTTGGTCGATGTATCGATATTCGGTTGGGCTCTTTCTTGTGGTTGCATTCCTGCACCTTGAAAATACGATATATCGTCCTTAAACAGTCCCCAATCATGCAATGGTGACCATCCTCCTTCCCTTTAGAGACATATATCCCCTCGCCTCCCCTCCGCCTCTCACAAAACACCCCCCACCAACTCCAACAAATCAAAATAGCCCTCTCTCTCTCCGTCCCTCTTCTCGACCTTCCCCTCTTCCCCTCCCCCATCCACCCCACTCGCACTCTCCTCCCCCTTCCCCCCACCCTCAACCCCCAACCCCAACCCCAACAAAACCGTCCTCCTCTCCTCCGGATCCCTCCCCAATATCATACTCCCAATCTGACTCGCATACAAATGAGCAATTCTCTCTCTCACCTCCCCGCCTGCACCTAGTAATGTACGAGGAGTAAGGTGTTCGAGGGGCAGAATCATATTTGCGGAATTGGATGTGGAGGTGGAGGTGGAGGAGGGGAGGGGAATTGCCGTGTCGAAACTGGTGGGGGAGGCGCTGGTGAGGGGGATTTGTATCTATGGAGGTGGGTGGGTTAGTGAGGGAGAGGATAGTGAGTAGAATGAGCGCAGTGGCTTAGGAGAATATCACAAAACTAGAAAATAACTCCTAAAACAGAAAAAAGAAAAAGAATAAACAAACCCATTGACCCAACCTTCCCCCTTGACAAATAGTAACTAAAATCCTATCCGCAAAATACATGCACGAAACATCCGTAAGCACACCATTGACCTTAGCAGAAGCAGTTTTTGAGCGAGCGGGGAATGGGGAGGGGTAGATTTCCGAATTCGCTGGGAGATTTGGGGGAGGAGATGTGGCTGTTGTCATTTTTGGGTTTGTTGGTTTGATATGAGGTGGTTTATGTGGGATTTGGTTCTTTTGCGGTTGGTGTGGGTGATTTTGTTCGTTTGATTATGGATTAGAAGGGAGAGGTGAAGGTTATGGAGGGGAATGTGAAATGTTGATGTTGAATGGACAGTTGTCAGCCTTGCAGGAGCTTTGACTTCCCTAATCCTAAACCGGAGGCCCAAGCTCCAGCCTTATGAGGAGCTTACAGGGAGTCACCGGGAGCAGCTCATGTAACCCCATGATCTTTACAGAAATCAATTCATTTCATAAAATCATCTCAAAAGCTATCATCATTTTACTACTTTCTACCTAATGCTATCATGATCATCTATCAAACCCCGCAGCATCTCGAAATGAAGATATCTCTCCATCCCATAATTGCAACCCATGAAGCTAACATGTACGATATATGTGCAAATGTGCAAAACATCCTGCAAAATACAGAATTTCGCAAGTTATCAGGACAGAAGTCTTTTTTCCTCATCTCTTCACCGTAATCGTACAAGACAAACGTAACATCCACCGCATCCAGAGTTCCGCAATACTGAAATTGTGAGCCCCTTTACCAGCCACCATTTGTGCCAGTGTTGTTCCATCCACTGCTGCCAGAATTGTTATCATAACCAGTATTGCCAAATTTACTAGCTTTAACACTCTTTCCGCCTTTACTCGCCTTACTAGCCTTGCGACTTCTGCCAGTATAGCCACCATTACCACCATTCTCGCTAGGTTCAGATGAGGCCCAACTCCCAGCCAGAGAGATAGCAGTAGGAGTTCTTGTATGGCGGGATTTGCGACCACCATCATAACCACCAATGTTGGGGAAGTTTGAATATCCGCCCTGGTCTGTATTGTCCCAGTTTCTCAAAATCTCACTGCTTGTGGGTGTATGATCACGGAACTGGGGGTTGCCTTCTTCTCCATCATCATCTTGGTCTCCTCCCTCGCCAGAATTATGTCCATCCCCGCCCCATTGACTTCCTCGGTTGCTGGAATTTTCTTTTCGGCCACCATTGTTCTGATTGTTTTTCTTGTTGTTCCATCCCTTACCCTTGGCACTTTGCACTACATTGTAATTTGTATTAGATTTCCTACCCCATCCTTCATCATCGTCTTGTTGGTTACCTTCATCATCTTCCTGATCGTTGTTGTAGGCAGTCCATTCTGAATCATCGTAACCCTTAGACTTTTGATTATTCTTTGACTTGTTCTGTGACTTCTTCGAGTTGTTATTGGTCTTGTTGTTTTGATTTCCAGAATCTGCACGGGAGCCGGATTTTCCATTGTTTTGTTGATTACCAGCGCCTCCCCAACCCCCAGAATTACCATTGTTCTGTTTCTGGTTCGAATTTGCCCAGCCTCCTGAGTTGCTGTTATTTTGTTGTTCATTCGAATCTCCCCAACCTCCCGAGGTAGTATTATTCTTATCGCCCGAATCTCCTCCCCAACCACCTGAATTGTCATTGTTAGATTGGTCGTTAGAGTTTGATTGGTCATTATTGTCATTGTTACCCCAGCCAGAAGACTGGTTGTTTGCGTCATCGTTAGTGTCCTGGTTATCTCCACCCCAGCCTGAATTCTG
This sequence comes from Sclerotinia nivalis, assembly GCA_029531795.1. Classification (NCBI taxonomy): domain Eukaryota; kingdom Fungi; phylum Ascomycota; class Leotiomycetes; order Helotiales; family Sclerotiniaceae; genus Sclerotinia; species Sclerotinia nivalis. The sequence goes on from JAPEIS010000003.1 coordinate 2,323,017, forward strand.
GTTATTATCATTGCCCCAACTTGAATTCTGGTTGTTCGAGGCATCGTTGGAGGCTTGGTTATTTCCTCCCCAACCTGACTTCTGATTGTTCGATTTGTCATTTGAGTTCTGCTTATTGCTGTTGCCCCAGCTCGAGTCTTGGTTGTTCGAGTTATTGTTCGAGTCCTGGTTGTTATCATTGCCCCAGCCCGAGTTCTGATTATTCGAGGTGTTGTTCGAGTCTTGATTGTCTCCTCCCCAACCTGAATTCTGGTTATTCGAATTATCATTTGACTCCTGATTATTATCGTTACCCCAGCCGAAATTCTGGTTGTTAGAATTTTCATTAGAGTGACCATTATCGTTTCCCCAAGAGTCATTGTTCAGCGTGGCATTTGCATCCTCTTCTTTGGTATCATTCCCCCAACCCGAATTCCCATTTGTATCATTGTTCGCACCCCAGTTGTTTGAGTTACCAGACTGATCATTGTTATCTGCGCCCCATGCACCACCGGAATTGTTGTTAGACTGGTTATTCTGGTTACCTTGACCCTTTCCACCTTTCTTATTATTATTTTGCTTGTTGGAAGTCTGTGTTTTGTTACTGCCGACAGACGCAGCCCTCTGATTATTGTTCTGACCAGTATTGCCCCAACTGTTCGAGTCTTGATTATTGTTTTGATCATTATTGCCCCAACCACCTGAACCCTGATTATTATTCGTCTGGTCGTTATTGTTCCAACCCGAGCCGGAATCTTCTTTGTTATTTGTATCATCAACCCAGCTACCTGGCATGTCGGTATTCTGCGGTATGTTATTATTTTTGCTGTTGCCTTGCTGCTGGCGCCGATTGTTAGAAGAATTCTGGTTGAAATTATTACTGGAGAAGTTGCGCTGCCCAGAGACATTCTGATTGGGAGTGTGTCTGACAGTATTGTTAGAGAAATTGCGGGGTAGGTTTGGTTGAGATTGCTGCTGATCATAAGATACAGGCCTGGACGAGTTATACATTGGAGGTGAGCCACTAAAGTGTGCTGAATCTGGAGCAAAAGTACCAATTGGCACTTGAGCTGGCGTGAGCAGTGTCGCAAAAGGATTGCCATATACCCGACCATGGTAAACACGAAGGACGCCACTTTTTGTATCAAGGAATGCGTTTGGACGAGGATCAGAAGGACTTTCGATCACATCCTCGCGCAGTATAACTTCAGCTCTCATATCTTGAAGAATACGTCTCTCCATTGTTCGACCTAGGTATCCCAATAAGTTTTGATTTTGGTGATCGGATTGGCTTTCAGATTGATCTGACTCGTCTGAGCTATCTTGATTGTTTTGGCGGTTATTGTTTCTGGGTTTTTGATAATTGTCACGTTGTTTCGCATTCATATCCCGTTGGTTTTGGTTCACTTGGAGATTCTGATTCTGCTTGACTTTTTGATTTCGCGGTTGTGGGATATTGTTGTTATTGTTGGGTTGCTGCTTTTTCTTCAGTTGTTTATTTATAGGTTCAACTTCAACTTCCGTCTCATCATCGGAATCGCTTGAATCTTCCGCGCTGCTTTTATCTTTATTTTTCTCCCGCGCTCTGCATTGTGAGCATTCGCATGGTCGAGGCCCTATTAAGGTCTTTGAAGTATTCTTCTTCAATGCCGACTTAAGTTTTGGCGTTGGCTCTTGAAATTTTACTTTCTTGTCAATCTCTTTCGTAGGTTGGGGTTTTTTGGGTTCTGGTTCTGGTTCTTTGGCTTTCGACTTCTCAACTTCTTTGACTTTCGGCTTCTCAACTTCTTTGGTTGCTGGTTTCGGAGGAGGTTCTTCTTCAGAAGAAATTGCGGAAGAGGTATCAAAATCAGAAACCTCCACTTCGATGGCGACGCGCCGACGAATACGTGGTTGGCTCACTTGGATAATATTGGACTTGGCCATGGCAAGAGATCGATATGCAGCCTTCGTTGGAGCCGGGCCAGCGACCCATTCAATCACACTTGCCGGGCGTTGTGGCATTATTGAAAGCCTGTCAACCACACGGAATCGAGCTTCGTGTACCTAACTTGTGTATCCGTCCTTCATCAGAAACCGGTCGCAGATGCTTGCGTACGCGAGAGGTCACTTGGGAGTAATGATATCGAAGGATTTGAATGCTATCTTAATTCAGTCCTCGGAATAAAAGGGACTCATACGCATTTCTATAAACAAGGACCTTACGCTGGGTATGCTACTACGCGCTTTTGAGTACCAGTAAAGAATAGCCCAGTTCGGTTGAAGAGAAGCGCTACAGCATCAAGTATTATACCGCAGATGGAAAGATAGGTAAATCATTACACTGAGACGAAAACGCGTCACTGCAGTTTGGCGCCCTAACCCTTCATTGGGGATCCTGAGAATTCGGTATAGGAACTGCTCAGCAACGCAGGAAGTGAGGCGAGCAGAATATATCCGTAAACGTTACTTCGAGAGGCCTGGGTACTTTGATGAAGGAGTTTTGTGATTTTGTGAAATGAAGATTGAAGGTGAATCCTTCTAGTTCGCGTTGTTCATTGACACTGAGTAGTAAAATGATTGCCACAAAGAGTGTAAGAGGAAACATAAAAATATTATTATAAAAATTTAAAGAGAGTTGAATATTGACTTGGAAGAGAACTGTCTTTCCCATCTGGAAATCCAATGTAAAGAAATCAATTACCTGAGGTAGTTATTAAAGATCTTCATGTCTCTTCCATGTTGGTCATGTTGGGTTCTCTTAGCGCACCTTCCCTTCTGAGCTCCTGGCACCCCCTCAGAACTCCAAATCCCCCACCATAGTAATAGATAATTCACAAACCCAAAATAATCATTCCGGATTATTCACAATTGTTTGATATGTGAATTTTTTGACTGACTTTAGTGCACTGGAACAGATACATAAAGTTGGGGTAATGGTTGAATTTGGGTCAAAAATCACATGACCTTGCATTTGAGGAGTTCGGCTGTGAATATAGAATCAACCATAACTTCAGTCTGTAAGGAGGTTGCAACCTATGCTCTTGTATCTATTATTTCAAAATTCGCTACCCCTTAGTTAATACACAAATCAAGTTGATCCAATTCAAAACACAGCCAAGAAATTCGCCTATTAATGGAAAAGGGTAGATTTGGATTCTGTATTATGATGAATATCAACACGGAGTGTTTCAATATGGCCCAAAGGATATCCTATGGGTTACTGCAACTTCATGGAGGAACAGAAACCGTTGGCCGACAGGAGAGACCTCTTAACCTTCACACCACATCTTGACAGTGGTCATGAGAAAGAATAGGACCTTGCCTATTATTCTCGGCCTCTATAGGTGTGTGAGGATATTTCCAGTACTAGATGCAAGAAACGATACTCTGCAATGTCAATACGTTGGGTCCGACAGGGTTGTCTCGAATATGGTCCTCGGGAACTTTGTAATGGGCTCCATCCTTGAAATATGTCCATGAAATTTTTCGGCTGGCGCCTCATAATTTAGCCTTGGCTTGTAGTTCCCCTCTCTTCCACTCTTTATTGATCACAAGATTTCTCCAATAGTTCCATATGCCCGCAAGTCCAGCTAGTGGTGGACACAATAGTAGTAACCAAGCCCACCATCTGGGGCTTTTGACTTGAATAGTTTCCATAACCTTTTGTAGCTCTATCTTTAATTCATCCTTTCCGTCATCGTTCCAAACCACCAATCCACGCGACTCCCCCCTGGCTTGACATCTTTTTGCCTTTTCTCTCACGTCCCCTTGACTCTTTACCCTGTTCTCAGCATCTTCCTCCGTTAAGTGTGAATCTCTGTCCCTTAACCTCTGCATTTGTATCTTTGGATCCCTTACGGCCACCACAAGGACTGTGCCACAGATCACATCGATTCCACTTTCAAATAATAATGGCACATCAAGAACTACAGCCCAGCAACCCCTCAAATAGCATCCGAGCAACTGTTTATACATCTCTCTCCTGACTGCCGGATGCACAATCCCATTTAGCACTGCCCTATCTCTTTTTCTCTCCTCAGTATCCCCGAACACCCTTCTACCCAATGCGGGTCTATTCAACGGAGCGCCTTTTGTACTATCATGGTCGGGAGAAGGAGGGAGGAGAAGATCCGGGGTAGTTGATGAGAAATGCGCGACAATCTTTTGATAACCTGGTGTCCCTGGTTCTACAACTTTGCGCGCAAGTAAATCAGCATCGATAACCGGAAGAGAGTAAGGAGGTTGGGAAAGGATCGATGAAACAGTGGATTTTCCGGTCGCGATCGAGCCGGTGAGACCGATTAGCAACATGTCAATGATTTATGCTGGCGTTATGATTGAGGTTTGGAATAGGAAGGAGTGACGTGAGATCTTATGAAGTTGTTTGGTTGCGGGGAATGCCGAGGCTTCTTGAGTTGAGCTCAGACCACCATAGAACCAACAACACCACAAACACTCAACATCAACCTCATCTTAACTGAATACAGGCTGCTCCTATGTTCTTGTTTGAATGTTCTATATCTAGGTGTTCATGGTTGAAGGTCATCACAATACACTGGCTGAAGTTGAGAATCAAAGCTACCATTCAACCCTCAATTGATATCACCGTCTCGAAGAGACATCCATCTACTCAATTGGTCGACGACGTAAAGATCTTGCCGTATGTTATTCCAAATGAAATGGCATAAGGAACGAATATCCTCCGGCTCAGGAGAAGTTTTAACTTTAAGAACATTCATATATGTTGACTATCTTGGCCGCTTGGGCGATCCTACCTGCTCGAGCCAATGCTCACACCAACATGACGATCGATTGGACTTCCCATTCGAACAATTATTTATTTCTATCTCTATACATCACACGTCCAGAAGATAAGCCGTAACATACCACCCCTGACTTTTTATTTCTGCGCGTAGAAAAATCTTGTCGCGTCATATTTCCGGTTCAAGCTATGCAAACGACCATAGTTGGTGCCATGAAAGCTTACTGAAAGTTTGGCAAGTTGTCTGCCTCGGGCAAATAAGCACTAGCATCAGGAGACACATCACTCCATGATTGCATCTAGTCGTAAGAAGTGTTTCGGCTATCTTCCGATTGCATCATTGGGATCTTTATCCCACAAGGTTGCCATGATAGAGCGTCAGCAAGTCTCTCTCCAAGCTGAATTTACTGAGGTTTCAGACTCTGTTATCGTTATCTGCTTGGATTTTGAAAGCTAGAAATTAACAGCCCCCGCCACGGTGCTTTCTTGAAAGGCGGTAAGGATCGCGTTGGTGGTCGTCTCCTTCTGGGAATTCGCTTTTGCAAAGAGACGAGAAGCGGTCTTGATTTGGTAGTAGCAACAACCTCGAGACGGAAATTGTCTTCTTATGCACCATAGAAATAGACTAAGTCAGAAGATTATTTACCTTTAGTATGGTAACAGTCTATCTATATCAAATCCTCCAGTAGAACAAACGGTCAACAGCGACGGTACACATACCGCTAGCCTTGAAGTGGTTCAGGAACCAGGTGAATATTTGCATACTTTGAGCTTTACACGAAGTCTAAAATGTTCTGAAGCAAATATTCCAACAGCAAGGAACAACCAGCTACTAGTCTTGTTTGGCCATTTCCATCATTGTGGCGGCTCAAAACGAGATCCATTTTATCAGCATCCGAGTGAAAAATTCCTCATGAGCACCAGCCTTAGAGAATTGAGATATGTGGTTTTGCTTCAAAGTTTCCTTCTGTCATTAGTTCTTATTCGTGTTAATAAATGCGCGCAATAAGCTATGTAACACTTTGGATGCAAAGAGAAATTGCATTGTATGTGAGATTTGAGAGGTCGGAAAATTCGAATAGGATTTAGAGGGGTCTGTGGGAAGGGGGTAGGAGATAGTGAAGATGAAATTGTGAAATATGAAGGATTATCAAAACGACAAATCTTAGTTGCGGTATGAGAGTGTAGATGGAGATAGAAAGAGTGAGATCGATGGTTATCAATATGGGATGATGACTAATGTGGAAAGATTGTAGGATACCTTGCGAAAGGCATTGCAGTCTAGGGAAATGCTATTGTACTCATGGCCTTGCGGTCTTTTGTTTCCTATGATGAGTATGTATGGCGGAGACTGGGCCGCTGAAAATAATAGGCGGCAGGAAATCCGCCATGAAGTAGTGTCTAATGGTGAGTATATGGCCTGTACTATCCGATCTGAAAGGTGAAATCCTAACTACTACCACAACAGCCGTTCTCAGGTGGTAGAAAGCAACAATAAGATATTGTGAATTTTAGTCCGAGCAGTTATATGCCAATGATGGTGGGTTTCCAAGTCCATACTGGTTTATGTTTTTAAGTGAGTGCTGCTATGTATTTTAAAATAAGGTGTTTCCAGACATCGTAATTGTTTAACCGACCCTTTTCTCAAATCTAACAATTTCATATTGGTCAATTCGAAAATATATAAAGATAATCGGCATCCCCCCAATAGTTGAGTCGCACAATCAAAGAGAAATTAACAATTTTTTGGAATTTTTCTGCATTAACTTTTGGCAAACCATGAAGATCGAGAAAGAAAAATGTACTATCGGCATGGAATTAGCTCAGAATACCAAAGCCCGGAAAAAAGAATCTCATTAGCCTCGAATTCTCCGCATCTCGTGATCAAATTTACCTTCCTGGATGGAATACATGAACTCTATAGGACGCGAATCACATACCATACGTGTCGGCATACCTTCGACAACAAGTCCTATGCTTAATTTATCCAAGTTGGAGAGTTCTGATAGGGTGGATCGAAACTAGCTACTCGACTTGGTATAATCCGGCATATTTTGAGTTATGCTAAGGGGATTTGAAAACCCTTAACGCCAACTAGTCATGCTTGTAGTCAGAAATTGTATCTGCACTTTTTTTTTTCTTTCTCATATATATATGCTGCCAAAACCTGTTTCCTCATTCCAATCCATATTACCACAAACCTTGAAACTCCCAAATCTGATTCAATCTAGTACAAAAACCTTCAACATGTCTCACTCACGTCTCTCCAAACACTGCCATGTACGCGTTCAAACGCAACAAAACCGCGCCTTCCAAACCTCAAGATCTCTCCGTCCATCCCACAACCAAAGGCGCGATATCTCCCCCCATCAACTCCTCGCACACCAACAATCCTCGATCCCATCGACAATGACCAAACAGCTTGTCGTCTCCGCGGTAACCAACCACGCACCACTCCCGCACGCACCATCGTCGTCCCATCAACTCCTCGCGCCTCAGAAACGACCACTAGAGTGGGGTTCTCACTTGAAGAATTCTTTCGGGGGCCATGGATCTATATGTGCAGAAAATCCGACGAGGCGGATATCGCCAAGATGTGCGATTCTCTTTATAGGGCGGAACCGGGACTCCTTGCTACTCCGTGGAAGATTAATAACCTTCTTGCGCATATTATGGAGAATGATGATAATTTTCATTACAGTAGGGAGGATAAGGAGGAAGAGGTTGAGAAGTGGTTGGATGGGGTGGAGGAGCTGGATTTGGTACGACGGGATTAGTGAATGGAGGATATTGATGATGGGTTGACTTTTTTGGAGCGGAGTCGCCAATGTGAACCGTACGATGTGGTATATAGGGGGATTTTACCTATCGTGACTTTTCAATGCTAAAAGGGTGTATTTGGTAATTTTTGACATTTTAAGGGAGTACATGGGACGGGATATTTTTTGGATATGGGTTACGTCATTCATCGGTATAAAAATGATGATTTTGATATTTCGGGGGTGTTGATTGGATATCTTTGGATATGAGTTATGTCACGGGTATATAAAATTGATAATTTGAATAATTTTACTTACTTTCTATAAATTCTATAAATATAACTTTACCCTACCTCATCATTGTTCAATTCATGAATCCAAACTTCAAAAATAAAAATATCAAGAACATAAGATTATCTATCTATATATCCTCGATCCCCATGTCTTCTAATCGATAGGAGAATGTTATTCCATCATTCCATTCTATTTTTTGAGATTTTATTAACAGTGACGGTGATGTGATATTATATACTCATAAATATGAAATAACGTCAAAACCCAAAATAGAAAAGAGATCTACATCTTTCAAATCTCGTATACATACAAGTGCAGCCCTAGCCCTATAGTATCATTTACACACACACATCAGTTTTACATACAAAAAACTAGAATCTACCACGGAAGAACAGTTTTCGGACGGAGCTGATTAATCGATGAAGGGTATGGGGATGGGGTACTGATAAAATAATACCTGTTGTAACTCGTAGGATCTTACCATAGTACGCTGTAAATAGGAATTATGGAAAGTGTGGAAATTTTGCGGGTGATATCGTGGTGGTAAGTACTAGGTATCCTCTCAATAGCATGACTGACTAATACCAATAACCTCCATCTCTCTCTCTGGTACTTGTTGGGATGAGACCTGTTCGCACAAAACTGAGATTTGCAACAAATGTATTCAAGAGACTTTGATTGGAAGGACTATCTGAAGACTATTAGGTGGGTGTGTTAGTCGATGTGCTAAAATGGTGTTAAGTTACCTAGGTACCTGGGTAGATAAACGTGGTTCATTTGTTACTGGATTGGTTACTAGATTAGTGAGTGGATGGACTACTCCGTATTGTATGGGGGTATGTAATTGGGATTGAATGTAGAGGGGGTTTAATGTGTGAGGGTTTGTAGATATTCGTAGTTGAGGACAAGGTCTCTTTTCTCTTGATGTAAACTAGATGTAAGACTGGGATATTAGATAGGGCTAAAGTGGTATGGAAGGTATTGCTGCTTGGATTTATTTCCAAAGTACATTTGGTATGGTGTGCTCCAAGCATAAGATTGATTTGATAGGTAGGTAAGTAAGTATGCAAGTAAAGCAAGTATCAATAACTTTCGAAAAATCCCCTTGACGTCTACCACATCCTCTGCTAGTCGATGTATTAATGGCTACTCTATCCTTTATACCCCACCTATTTAATTCTTTCCTTGCCAATTGTAAACCAATCTAACCTTCAACACTTCATCTCCTTTCTTAACCACCACCCTCCTAGTATAATATCTCTTCCCATCAATAATCGCAAACCCCCAGATCTGGCTTGCTGTCCACCCCCTCTCCTCATTAACACCATAACTCTGAACATGTCTTTCCCCATTCGGACCACTATTTTCCTCTTCACCCTCTAACCAATCCTCTTTCAAAAACGCATCATCATCTACTTGTTCTAAAGTACAAAATCTAGATTTTGCGGAAACATTCCCGAACAGATGATCTTCGTGAGCTCGAGGAACCCAATCAAGTGTTCGATCCTCAGATGTGCCTTTGATGCCGCCAGTGGCAGTTTGGTCAATGTCGATGTGCGGAATGTTGTTTTCGTCTATGTATTGTTTGACGTGAAGAGTTACGGTTGCGAGGGAGATGGCTTTGCGGGTCCACCAGCCTACTCCTTGGAGGGCGAGGACTGCATCAGGATCGTCGGAGAGGGTTTTGTTCTAAAGGGAGTATTAGTGGGTTGAAGATGGTGGATCAAGATTGATATGCGATAGCGGGTTTGGAGCGTGTGGCCATGTTGACGGGATTGATAGCAGAGACGGAAATAAAGTATGAGAGTGGTGTGAGACATGTATATCTTACCATAACCCAATCTCCACTTAGATCCTTCAAGGTAACTTCTGGTGGTGCAGACATTGTATGATGAAATTTGTATTGAAAGTTTAGTGTTGGTTGATGTTGATGTCAAGGTTGTTTGGGATCTCTAGGTATAATGCGGGGTAGCTGTGTGCAGGTATATGTAACGTGGAGAAGTAAGTTTGGCGATATGCTGGTTGGACAGATAACGAGAGTCCAAGTAGGAAAGGGAAAATCAAAAGAGAAGAATAAAACAAAAGAAAATAAACTTTAATACTTATATCTTACAATACCCAATGGCGCCATGATCTGTACCTGCAGAAAGTACTCCGGACATGCCACAGATGGCAAAATCACAAGCATTAGTACTAACATTTTGATATATTCTCATCCCATCACCTCGGTACTTGCTGACATAAATTGTAGAGGAATCGGCTCACATGTGTTCTCGGCATCGATTGAGACGTACGGAGTAGGTTAATGAACCGTGCGAATGTTACCCTGGTAGACGCGGTAAGAGGGGTTCCGATAATAGAGTTGAATGGTGGAGTAATAATTGCTCCGAAATAAGAATGGATATGTTGAACAACTATATCGTAAAGGCTTTGAGAGCTTAGTTGTCATTCAATTATCATCCCCGAGCACCTTATGGATGAGGTGAGTGTGCTTGAAGAGAAGATGGGGAACAAATTCATGATCCAAAAGACTCTTTGTGCTTGCTCATACAGAAATATGTCACTAGCACCAATATTAGAGTGATCGTAGGTTTATCAATATATGGTTCAAGTTTAGCCAGTTTTCAACCAATCAAAAATAATTTAATCGGCAAACCTGGGGTTTGTGGATTTTCCGTGCTCCGATATCGATCCCAAGAAATAATTTCTACCTGGCTCATACTTGAAGCTGTGGTGTCGACTACTTGGAAAGTCTCAATTGCTTTCATTTCTTTTGTCTTTGCTTTGAAGAGAAGTACAGGTTAACTTTCATACTTGTCTTCTTATCCTGAAATTTCAGCATCAACAAAGACAAAAGTTGAAGTAATTAATTTTACTTACAACATCCCTCAAATATGCTCTCACAATTGAGAACGAGGGCAAATGCCTCTCTTCTTACCTCAAGAAGAGCTTCACAATATGTGTAAGTATCTGCAAAGTCTTGTCCTTTCCAATTGACTAACTTTATATCAAGACGCTCTTTATCTTCTACCTCATCTCTCCGCACATCCTCGGATGACTCAGAACCAAAACTCAACAGAGTCTCATCTACTATCACACAACCAAAATCACAAGGTGCTTCGCAGGCAATGTTATATGCTACTGGAATGACCGAAGAAAGATTAAATAAAGCACAAGTTGGTATTTCCTCAGTATGGTGGTCAGGGAATCCTTGCAATATGCATTTATTGGAACTCAACCACAAAGTAAAGGAAGGAGTTGAGAGAGCTGGTTTAGTAGGATATCAATTCAACACCATTGGAGTTTCGGATGGTATTTCTATGGGTACAAAGGGTATGAGATATAGTCTTCAATCAAGAGATTTGATTGCGGATAGTATTGAAACTGTTATGGGTGGCCAATGGTATGATGCAAATATCTCAATTCCTGGATGCGACAAGAATATGCCCGGTGTTATGATGGCAATTGGAAGGATTAACAGACCATCTCTTATGGTTTATGGTGGTTCTATTAAACCAGGATGTGCCACAACTCAAAACAATGCAGATATTGATATCGTTTCCGCATTCCAAGCCTACGGACAATTCATTACTGGAGAAATTACGGAAGAACAAAGATTCGATGTTATTCGTCATGCTTGCCCAGGTCAAGGTGCATGTGGTGGAATGTATACTGCAAACACAATGGCATCAGCAATTGAAATTATGGGAATGACACTTCCTGGTTCTTCTACCAATCCAGCGGATTCCAAGGCTAAATTACTCGAATGTTTCGCAGCTGGTGGCGCCATTAAAAATCTTCTTAAAGAAGACATCAGACCTAGGGATATCATGACTAGACAAGCCTTCGAAAATGCTATGGTTCTTGTTACCATCACTGGAGGATCTACTAATGCTGTTCTTCATCTTATTGCTATGGCAGATGCTGTAGAAATCAAGCTCACGATTGATGACTTCCAAGCTGTTTCTGACCGAACACCTTTCCTCGCAGATCTCAAACCATCCGGTAAATACGTCTTCAATGATCTTTATAGTATCGGTGGTACTCCAGCTCTCATTAAACTCCTCATCAAAGAAGGTGTTATCGATGGATCAGGAATGACTGTAACTGGTAAAACTCTCGCCGAGAACGTCAAGGATGTTCCCGATTTCCCATCCGATCAAGAAATTATTCGTCCATTCTCAGCTCCCATCAAAGAAACCGGTCATATCCAAATTCTACGTGGTTCCCTCGCACCAGGTGGATCTGTCGGTAAGATTACCGGTAAAGAAGGATTACGATTCGTCGGAAAAGCCAAGGTTTATGATGCTGAAAATGATTTCATTGAAGCCCTCGAACGTGGTGAAATTAAGAAAGGAGAGAAGACTGTTGTAGTAATTCGTTACGAAGGGCCAAAGGGTGGACCAGGTATGCCAGAGATGTTAAAACCATCTTCGGCAATTATGGGTGCAGGACTTGGAAAGGATGTCGCACTTATTACCGATGGACGTTTCAGTGGAGGATCTCATGGATTCTTGATCGGACATATTGTACCTGAAGCACAAGTTGGAGGACCTATTGGATTGGTTAGAGATGGTGATAAGATTATTATTGATGCAGAGACCAGAGTGTTGGACTTGGAAGTTGAAGGTGGTGAGGAGGAATTGGAGAGGAGAAGAAAAGAGTTTGTTGCGCCTCCGTTGAAATATACTAAGGGGACATTAGCGAAATACTCGAGATTGGTGCAGGATGCTAGTCATGGATGTATTACCGATGGAGATATTGTTGAGGCATGAGAGATGAGATGATATCAGATGGGTAAAGGAGAAGAACAGATGACAACAGAGGATGAAAATAAAGATGTATATGTCAGAAAATTCCGGTCTGGAGCGACAGGAGTAGAACCGGGGAAACAAAATTTCGGTATTTTTCAATCTATGGCTTATTTAATTCTATGATAAAAGAATGAATAGCAAGTCTAATTTCGAAACTTAATTAAATGAATGGCTTTGAAATGAATCCATAGCAAATGTGAATCTCTCATACCACAATCCACAGCCTGAACATCCGATCATCATATTAGATCTTCATTCGGGTAGGAAGATACTCGGTCCGGAGAGGGGTGGGGATAAATTTCCCGGTTGATATTGTTAATACTCAGGATTGGAACATTGAGGTTGCTTTTTGGGAATTGTGCTATATTAGAGGTAGATCCCCACCAACATATCATCTTCCTTTCACCAATCATTTTCAAGTTTAACTCGCGCCCGAAGTATCCTATACATAGTTAAGACTATTCACAGTAAAATGCTCGCAATCTGACACCCATGAGCTTGTTTATCTACGTATTTATAAATAGGTATAAGAATGTAGTGATTCGAGTAACTCTTCTCTTTTCTGCTCCGTGCTGAGAGGGGAAGCAGGATATGAGATATGTTGATAGCTATTGTCTGTTGATTGGATGATGATTTTTGAATAGCTGTTTGGAAGGTTAGCTTGAAGTTTGAAGTTGGATTGGGGTGTTTGAGCTAGAAGCGATGCCTAAATGGATTGATTGATTGTTGAAAAAGTTGTGGTGCGTGGAAGGTACTGTTGAGTGAGTGTTGGGGCTCGAAAAGGTAGGATATTTTAGATTTGATTTTACGCTTAGTTGGACCATTTGCTAGAGTGAGCGAGATGGTATATGAACGGCCAGAGAGTTGTTGGAATAGTTGGCGCTCTTCTCGCTTCGGTAAATGTAATATAATGGCTTCGCTCTCCAGTTCATACTCTTCAGTTATACAGTCACTGATGAGAGCAAGATAGATGTCCTGGTCGGAGTCGGAGTCCAGGACTGCGCAACGGGTACCCGCGGAGCGGATAATGACTCTGGTGGGTTATCCGTGGGTAACCCGTTGGCGGGGCGGATAATTGAAGAATTTGAATGGGTACCCATGGGTTATTTGCGGATTATCTGCGGATATCCATCAACCCGCAGATAATCTGCGGGTTGATGGATAATTTGGATAATTTATGAAAGATTAGTATAAAAATTAGTATAATATTTTGGGAATAGCTTCAAAAAATAAACGAGTATCCATCCACTAATCTACAGATTATTTGCGGATAATCCACCAGTCCATAGGTTAATGGGTTATCTGCGGGTTAACGGGCTATTTTAAAACCTCAATGGATAACCCACGGGGCGGATTACCCACGGGTTGCGGGTTGCGGGTTATTTCTGCGCAGCCTCAGATTCATCATCATCATCATCATCATCATGTCCAGCGATGGGTTGATACACCTCAAGGGCGGCTTATATGCAAACCCAACTTAGTCATCATGAATGGGTGGTAGGTTATAAGTGTCCACGAAATCCCGCAAATGAAGAAGGGTAATTTGTGAAATATTGCATTGACGACGCAAAAATGCCATAAGAGCGTGACCCAAATGTCCCGGCACAAGGTCTCTCGCCAAATCATACCAAACCCCAGGCAAGGATGCGGAGATTTCGTCCTCTTTTGAACACTTCTCCTTGTAGGCGTGAAACGCGTTGCATCCTTGCCCTATATCAGCACGACATGTTGACTTGTAATAGACTTAGCAGACAGTAGGCAATATCTTCTGATCGAGTCGTTCATGGCATGGCAGTCTTCGAAAATTTATGACCCGACTGAGGCGTCACAAACAGTAGGTTTATATTTTGAGTACTCAATTTCAATGTTTGTAACTCCTACTTAGAAGATGCATGCTTGTTGTGGAGACATCAGCCATTCGCGATTCTTCGTCCTCAGATTCGAATTCGCTGTCCATTGCTGAATCTAAGAGAACCAACTCCCATCCCTCATCAAAGGAAACGATGCTCTAGGCGCAAGAAACTCTGGCGATTTCTGTCCTCGAATGAGCCAACGACTTTTCCGAGATATAGAATCGTCCTCATATGGATCTTGGGTCCGGAGGAACATCTGCGATGTGGACGTATACATAACACACATTAACGTCGTTATACCAAGCGCACATAGAGTTGAGAGATTCGGATAACTCGGTGTTGCTACTTTTGCCTATACAACAAGTATCGATCCAAAACAATTCGTAGCAATCAAGTATCGCCTCCCGACAACAACCTTCAATCTTCGCGTAACTTTTCCTGTGTTTGTGTCCAGCATTCAAGAGATTTTGGGAAGTCACCTCTTCTTCGCTCCCAGTATGGGATAAAATCGCATGTGAGGGGATATTGGTGCCTCTGAATTCCTTCAATTGACGAGCGAGGACATTGACTAGAGGCATTTTCACATCGCCGGCCTGAAGATACAAGCCATCACAACGTCAGAATTACTAAATTCCTATGCCAAGGCTTTTTGGATGAGACGTCGTGGGGATTGGTATAGGTTGGTGTTCACGAAAGCTTAAATTGGTGAAAGATAAAGAAAAGGTTTCTCATTGGAACTCTTCCGTTGTGATTTCAGCTCTAAATTCAACTGGAAAGATTCACCGCAGAGAGAGACAGATGATGAGTTGATATGTTTGACGGATGGCACCTTGGCGCACGTGGAGATAAGACATCGTGATGGCCAACTTCTCTACTGGCGGAGTTTGGTGTGACTACTTTGCACTGCCCACAATGAGCGACCTGGAACCACAAGCATGGCAACTTCCCTCCAAACCCCCCCAAGTTTGTCAACTAGTCGTATACGCAAAATGCCACTTAATGATTCTCCGCCTTTTGTTTATTCCTCCCTCGATAAGGATCGACAGGAGATCAGGTTGATTAAACTATGTACTCCACCCAAGACTCCAGAACCCGCTTTCATCGAATGCTGTATGAAAGTGGTATCTTTGGACGACAACATCGAGTACTGTGCGTTATCTTATGTATGGGGCGATCCAACCCCGACGAATATGTTGATCATTAAAGGAGATGACGGATCATATTCCCTCGGTATAACTACGAACTTGAGCGAAGCATTAAAATCGCTCCAAGCGAGCCCTTATGGTACTGACACATATTTTTGGATTGATGCGATTTGCATTAATCAAAAAGATGATATTGAGAAGTCTTGGCAGGTCGCAAGGATGAAAGCTATTTTTGGACAAGCCATATGTGTTGCGGCTTGGCTTGGTGTCTC
Organism: Sclerotinia nivalis; assembly: GCA_029531795.1. Lineage (NCBI taxonomy): Eukaryota > Fungi > Ascomycota > Leotiomycetes > Helotiales > Sclerotiniaceae > Sclerotinia > Sclerotinia nivalis. The sequence goes on from JAPEIS010000003.1 coordinate 2,338,877, forward strand.
AACTAAAGAAGACGAAATTTTCTTTCCCGCGGCATTAACCTATTCTGAATTCTTGGTCGGTATATGGCATCGTGACATTCAGGCTCTGGAACCAGAGAAGCTAAATGAATATGTTTATTCGAGAAAGCGACAATTTGCAGAACTCCATAGAGATGACGGCATCGATGAGAAATTGTTCTCATCTGTAGCAAGGAAATCATGGTTTCGAAGGATTTGGATATTGCAAGAACTTTTTGTAGCCCGGCGTATCATGTTTGTGTGTGGCAGCATTCTATGTCCTCTAGAACGCCTTCAGCTTGTGTTCTCCGCTATACATGACAGCTTCGCATTTCGAAGGGTCGAGGACTCTGGAGAGGCAAACCATGGAAAACTCTCATCCACAGACACCTCTATAGAATATTTCAAAAGGGAAATCAATTTGCAGGAGGAAAAGCGTAACAACAATCATGTTGCGATTTCTATGTGCACAGAAATCCTTGATATGCGAGACAAGTTCAAGAACAATAATCAAGTTTATTCATTTTGGGATCTATTGGCCTTGGTAAAAGCAAAGAAGATCCAGTCAACGGATCCAAGAGATAATATCTATGTTCTGCTTGGTCTAGCAAATGATGCCGAAATGTTAGACATCCAAGTTGATTATACCATCACACCTCAAACTTGCTTCATACGAACGTGTAAAGCTTTGATACATCAGGGCCATCTCAACACAATGTTATGGTTTGCGCCTAGACCCAAATTTCTGCAGGAATTGCCTTCATGGGTTCCGGATTTCTCTAATGATCTTCGGCACCTGAGTATTGGGCACTTCGAGCTTTACTCATATCCAGAGTATCTTGTGGCTGGATCTTTTCAGGAGCTAAGCTTTAGATTTGGCACAATCGACTCCCAAGAGCAACTTGTACTTCACGGGTTAGTCTTTGATCGAATACAAGACATATCGGAGCCATTTCTGCAACCATTTGATCCTATGCCAGGCCTACGCATTGCTTTTAATATTGTTAAGAAAATGACAAGGCATGCTACATGCCAAATAAACTTCAATTCAGAGAATGTAGTCAATACTTTACTTTTTGGGCGACACATTGAACAGTTGACGCGTGAAGAGTCTGTTGACAATGGTTCAAACTCTCAGGTTTATAGAGTCGGATCGAAACTCGATAAATATTGGCTGACCAAGCTTCTCGACTATGTCACCGATACTTCAGAGATAATAAATGTAGAGCTGCTAGAGACATGTGGCTTCATGATGGCTCTAAGAACCATAGCCCTCCAATTTCAACGAGCTTTCATAACTGCGAATGGGAGTTTAGGCATCGGGCCCTCAGCCTTACAACCTGGGGATATTGTAGCTGTTTTTCATGGAATTGAAATCCCTCATATTTTGAGGCCTGCCGATATCTCTGCTGAGACGTACAATCTTATTGGTAGCGCTTACGTTCATGGAATAATGTATGGGGAAGTAAAGAATATGCAGTTGGATGAATGTGATTTTCGTATTCAATGAAGGTTCCTATTTGGCATAAAGCTTCGGAGAAGAATCACAACTCACAATACTTGTGCCAACCAGTTGAAGTTTCTGTTCCGCTCCATGTGTGATTTGCTATCATAATTGAGGAGAGTGATCAAGCCAGATAACTGAGTGGTGGTATTAAGGATAGATGCCAAGATTTGAAATTCAATCAGTGAACTTAACCAAGTGCTAATTCCTCAGAGGTTCCCAATCATGTTGCTGTTCAAACAGACATAAAAGAGATTGTGAAGGTAATAATATCGACATACATGTCCTCTGGAACAAGTTTATCCTTTGACTAATTACAAGACAGATGGGGATAAAAAGTACAAAGTATGTGTATAAACAAACTGTGAAGACTCAATTTCAAGCCCCAACACGAAATTCTTAAATATTAATTTTTGAATGTATAACTGAATCAATAACTCAGACAAAGACTTTAATTCTAATAGCAAAGTCTCTCAATCCTTATTAGAATAATTGATAGAACAATACGAAACTTCATATTGTTCTTTGCCATCTTAAGCTTCAAAGTTTTCAAAAGGTATCCTTGGTGAGTCTGAGCATGTTTTACTCATGATGGGATATCTGAGACAATGTTCATGTAAATGATAAGACAAGTGAACAAATATTGATTCAATGGTATGAAAAGTCTGGATAGATGTTGATGTTGATGTTGATGTTGAGTGAATTATGGGAAAGAAATGGAATGGTCAGAAATAGATAGACGTGGCTGAATATCCACCAATCACAATCCCTCATAATGGTGAATAACTTCTCCACCTCTGATTCATCAATTCCTTGAAATCCCCCTCTTTACACAGCCACATCCCCAGGAACAACCTAACTCTCACACCAATGTCAACCCCATCTCGGAACCCATGCTTAAAGAAGAAGGTACAAAGCTACAGACCCAATATGTAATACCGAACCAATCAACATTCATTTCACGATAAGACATCTCCACTTTAATGATCGAGTGAAGATAACAGAAAAGCATGCTCACATAATTTGTATTAGCTCATTTCATACTCTGTAGAACTATACGAGAAGTAACACCTTCTAGATGTGGAATATGGTGGGGATATGATAGAGGAGAAGATGAATAGCTTACATCAATCTGCATAGCTGATGTACAATGTAGATACTATGCATGGGTAGCTGAGGGAGGTATGGATCATATAAAGACAAGACGGTGTCGCAATTTTTAATGGGTTTTGGAAGAAAAAGGTTCTAAGAGAAGGACTCAATTGAAGTGATTTGAAGTGGGAGAAGTCAATTGGATTTCTTGTGATCAGTCAGGTATAGGTATGTATTTTATAATGTTCACATTGTTCCAATCCAAACTATTCTATGTATTACTATTCACAAATTCACAAATTCTCTTCTTATCTTCAATTCTGTGATCCCTTTGATTGATCAAATGTTACACCAATGAGCCTCACTCTTGTTGCAGTAGAGGAAAATGTATTTCTTGAAAGATAGGAAGAAAAGATGGAAATCAAAGATAATTCTAAATAAACAGTATAATTAGACTGACATCATATACAGCTCATCAAGTTGTTTTTCACCGTATTGGAAATTTGATGGTCTGTCGGGTTTCTATATAAACAAATCCTCGAGCATCACAAACCTACCAAAATTCATATCACACAACATGGTTTCTACAATCTATACTGGTTGTGCGATTTTCGCATTCTTTCAATGTGTTTTCTCTCATCAACTATATCCTGATGGTTTTGGCGGAAAACTAAGCGTATGTTCCCCTTCACTTCCTCTCTACATATCTGCCAGTCCCACAATTAGTCCCTTAATTGGTCCCTTATATCTACATTACTCCAAAACTAACCCCTCGCAAATAGAGAACCACCATTCCCCGTCGAGAATTAGCACTATCCAAACGCGATGATGTCGACCCCTCCCTCCTCTACCCAACTTACAATCTCACCGTCCCAATTGATTATTTCCACAATGAATCCCGCTATGAACCTCACAGCAATGGAACATTCCCACTCCGCTATTGGTTCGACGCTACCTTCTACAAACCTGGTGGACCAGTAATCATCCTTCAATCAGGAGAAACCGATGCTACAGATCGATTACCCTTTTTACAAAATGGTCTTTTACATCAATTGGCTGTCGCAACAAATGGTATTGGTGTTGTGCTCGAACATCGTTACTATGGTGAAAGTATCCCAACCCCGGATTTCTCGACGAAGAATTTGAGATTCTTGACTACAGAACAAGCATTGATGGATGAGGTTTATTTTGCTAGGAATATTGTATTCCCGGGATTGGAAGATCAGAATCTTACAGCACCAAACGTGGCTTATATTGGTTATGGAGGTTCTTACGCTGGTGCTTTCAATGCTTTCTTGCGAAAGTTGTATCCAGATACTTTCTGGGGTAAGTTGTTTCCTTTCTTCCTTGATTCTGCAAATGGTAATGTGACTAACTTTTGATTAGGTACAATTTCTTCCAGTGGTGTCGTAGAAGCCATCTATGATTACTGGACTTATTTTGAGCCTATTCGCGTTTTTGCCGATCAAAAATGTATCAAAAATACTCAACTCATCACCAATTCTATGGATAACATTGTCATTGGACAAGAAAACAACACGGCTTTAGTCCAAGAACTCAAGACTGTTTGGGGACTTCCAAATGTTACTTATAGCAATGATTTCATGTCAGTAGTCATGTACGGAATGTGGGAATGGCAAAGTAAGAATTGGGATCCAGCAGTTGAAGGAACACCATATTTCGATTACTATTGTGGTAATGTTACTAGTGACAAGCTTCTTTGGCCAAGTTTGAATAGCTCTACAACAGAGGTTCAGAAATTGCTTACGAAGGGTGGTTATGGTTCTCAACTTGGTAGTTTGACAATTCCATATCTTAATTGGATTGGTTGGTTGACTGGTAATAATTCCTCCCCATCTCTCACTTATTTTCCCTACAAAACGCTAACAAACTATAGATTACACCTCTGCCAATTTCGGCGATTGCTCTGCCAGCCAAGATTCCTGCTACTCAACCCACAACCTTACCTACTACGCACAAGACGACTCATCCCAATCTTGGCGTCTCTGGCCCTATCAATACTGTACTGAATGGGGCTACCTTCAAAACGGTGCTTCCGTTCCTGCAAACCAGCTTCCATTGTTATCCCGCACCATCGATCTTCCCTATCTCTCCATCATCTGCGAAACCTCTTTCAACATCACCACACCCCCGGCCGTCGAAAATATAAACAAATACGGCGGTTTCAACCTCAGCTACCCACGTCTCGCATACATCGACGGTGAACAAGATGTTTGGCGTCCAGCTACCCCTCACGCATCTCCTTTCAACACCACAGCTCATAACCGTACCTCTTCTACCTCCCAACCATTCATTCTAATCGAAGGAGCAGTCCATCACTGGGATGAAAACGGAGTTTTTGCAAATGATACCACTCATGACTTTCCTCCGAAACCGATTAAGAAAGTACAGAGTCAAGAAGTCAAGTTTGTGAAAAAGTGGATGGAGGAATGGAAGAAGGATTGTGAGAAGAAGGGGAGAGAGCTTGTTTGAGTTTATGATTCGTCTGGAGTTGAGTCTAGGCTTGATGAGGTAAATGAGTATATGATAATTTGTATATGATTCGACGCATATATATGCATATGAATAAGATTACAGGCAGGCGAACAAGGAGCTAGCGAATGCGGAGTATAGCGAGTAATTAATTAGGTAGATAATTAAACAATTATTTTTATTTAGGTGTGCGGTAATGTATATATATATATATATAATACATAGCCTACACATTCTATTTATTTTATCAGGGCGAGTGAATCAGCTAAGCTAAATCAGCTAGGTACCTAGAGTTAAATCTAAAATTATTTGATATAAACGGACTGATGGGGATGGGGATGGGAATTGGGATGAAAGCTGAGTGAGAGAAAGAGGGAGAAGAAGTATGGGAAGAGAAAGGGGGTTGAGAGGGGAGATATAGGCTTAATATGGTAGAGGGAGGAGGGAGTAGTGTGAGTATGGAAGGGGGTAAATTCTCCAGCTTGTGAGTTGGCAGAAGATGAGGATGCAAGTGCAAGTGCAAGTGCAAATAAAAATGAATTGCGTTTTACAATTATTTTCCGACTTGACCTTCTCATCAGTATGTTTAATTAAATGGCGTGATGTATCAATTAGGTAGGATCCTTGAATCTCTTGAGACTCAAGTATTTGTCAATTTCATATTACCACAATTCGATACGCTGAGCGTGTTTAATGTTTTTCACCTATTGCCCAGAAATGCAAGTTCAGATGCAAGCTTCATTGATGTGTTTAATAGAAAGCGACACCTGTTATAGCTAACTACGCAAATGATGGTAGATTTCATCCACTGGTTAATTGGTAATTTTAACATTAGTTGATCATTACAAGCTAATTTGGATCCCCTTCCTTGCAATGCAAGTGCACCGTGTCTTATTTGATTTTCCCACTAAATTCCTTGAACCCGTATGTAACTGCATCAATCATGAAATCTCCAGGGCACTTCCCACTTTCCATCGGCTAAACTTGGTTCTCCTTAACCTCCACTGAGGTAATCTTAGTTCTATACGCAAGCCCGAAATAGGGATCACAAGTACTTTGATTCATGTGAGAAAGGATCCATAATTTTCATCGCTAATGTTGTCTTCATGAGTTGTTGGAACAAGATGGGTGCGAATCCCTCTACCTCACTCTCTTGCTTCTGAAAAAGGACAGGCTTTCCGAAAGCTCGTGAAAGCTCGATGCCACCAAATGAAATAGCGGCATCTGCCATCAATTCTCGCAAACAGTCACCGGACTTCGTCAAAGCAAATACTTCTTCGATGTAGCTCGCCTTGAAATAGTTCTTTCCATACTTTATCAACGCTGGTCGAAGTACCTTATACATAGCGTTGCTGATATTTCCCAGATCGTACTTGTCTGCAAATTTCAAGAAAGATATACAACGCTCCGCCGTATTCATTCCGCAGTTGGAGATAGAGAGCGTATAACTGATATCGTGACGAAGTATATACTCCACAAGAACCTCAAAATCATCTACCGAGTCCTCTGGTAAATCTGCTGTTTTCGTTTGGCTTTCGATTAACCTCCCATTAAAGCACCGATCGAAAACTGGAGAATAGTGTGATAGCAGGTCTTTTGGTAGATCGAATACCTTTCTTTTTGGACCAACAAATACCTTCACCCTCGGTCCCATAATCATCCTACAGAGAAGCTAATTAGCTTACGCAATATGAAGTTCGTACTCAATACTTACTGAAGGTACAACGAGGGTGAAGGTTTTTGAAGTAAGTCAAATCCTCGAATCGCCCGGGAAAATTCCACTGCCTGTCTGGGATGCTTCATTTTATCATCTAGCCGAGAAGTTTCGCCTTCATCATCTGTGGAAGAAATAGAATCATCGCTTATCAACATTGCTAACGACTTATGTAATGATTTTGAAGTTGTGCGGAGTCTCTGTACAACTGGAAGAGGTGCGAATGCATCCACAACCTTCCGTTTAGCTCCGGAGGGAGGCTGCTTTTCCATGGCTGCTTAATCTGCATATCATACGTGGTTAGCTGCGAACCCTCAAAGCACAGCTAAAAAGTACTAGACCCCTCAAGATGGCCTAAAATAAAAATAAAATTGACCGGAAGATGAAAAAAAATCAAAGACCTACATGGACCCGAAGAGACGTCCTTGGACGATGACTTCAAACTAGTGGAGATGGGGTTTTTTGTGCAGAGAAGTGAATCAGATGGAACTGAATGGTAAGAGAAATGTTGAAGTTCTAATTGTCGAGAGGAATTGTACAAGATTGGATGAAAAGTTTAAAGCTGATACTCGAAAGTAATAGGCGAATTGACGGAGAATAGATATCGCCTTTGCAACTAGATGTTGGTTGAAAATATAACGAAAATTAGATGAAAAAATACGACAAACCGAGTGAAATCGATGAAATGAGGTTATACGAAATTTTGATGTATTGAATGTGATGTCTGAGGTAATTATCATTGAGTGTAAGATGTTGATATCATTACAACAGCTTGCTTGATATGAAGCATTGGCGTCTGAATTCTCGTCTTTGTGAATCGAGTGAGGAAGGATACCTCATTGCAAGAGATGACATGACAACGGGAAAGGGTTGAGGGGTTCACCTTGAATTATTCTTAACTTTGCTCTCAACTAAAGGGATAGTTATACTCGACCTCATGTAATGCTTTGACTATTCGTATTCACATTCATAACAAGTATCTGACCAGTTGGAACGGCGCGAATTGACTCGCTGAGATGGTTTAGATATCTAAATGTTAAAAAGCAAGGGCCTTTGTGCATTTACCCCTACATAAGCCGTACATCAGGCCTTTGTAACCGAATTTCCAATAATAGCTATAACCAAAACTAATAAACTTACAAAAATCAAACCAATACTGAACCCCCTAACATTCGCCGCAGACTCCGCAGCAGCCGAACAATTAAACTGCGCAGAACAAGCCTTAATAAACTGGCCATTTACATCCAACCCCGTACTATAACAAACAAAATCATCTCTCTCACCCAAAAAATTCGCATATCTAAACGTGATCGAATTTCCCGGACCCATTCGGCCCTCTTCAATACTGACTGCCTTCGGAAGAGTCGAATGAAGCTCAATATCCTTTTTACGAATCGCAATGTCGTCCTGACGTCCAATCTCAGCACAACTTGAGTTGTAGAGAATCAAACTGGATTTTTGATCGCATGCTTTGTTGGTGATGGGAGCAGTCATGAGATTTGTGAGCGTACATTGGTCGCTGGTCATTAAGGTCGTGTTGCAGTATTGGGAGTGTATTGGCGATTTTTCTGGCACATTAGGCCATTTGCAATGGGATCCTTTGTCAGGGTTTATTGATTTGGCGAGGGTAAAGGGTGGAGATATGCTGGATATAGCTGAGAAGGCGATGGTGGGAACAAATAAATGGTTGAGGTCTAGTTTGAACTTCATTTTCTTTAGCGATGTTAGTCCAGAGAATGTCATGCACATATTATCAAAGGCTTAAGCTTCAGTGAATAGTTTGATGGGTGTGCTTTCTGCGTGTAGAGTTTTTGGTTGTCGATGGTGAAGCGGTCTATAGTAGGCGGCGGTATTAGTCTAGATGTACCAAACAGTAAATGATATTACCAAAAACTCACGCTTAGATCTAGAGACCTTGATGTGTATTATGTGTTTGTAGCTTTTGGATAGCAAAACTTGAACAGTCTATGATAGTTGAGGTCCATATAATACCATTTACTGATCGAATTGCACCCTGAGAGTCATTCATGGCTGGAGCCATAATGCTTATTGGGTGACTCCGAAAGAATCGAAGGCATTGTTATTCACTCTCCGAATAAACAATCAAAAAAGGAAATCGAGGGACTTATCATATTGCGGTGTATACTGAACACAGTGTTTTAGAGCCTCAGAATTCGAACACCTCTTCTCACTTTTTTTCCCTTTCCATTGTTTCTTTTTGTCCTCTCAATTGAGATGAGGAGGGGCAAACAAAAGCCCATACCCCTTTCCCCAACATCAACGGGATATTGAATCAAAATCATATGATCATGTAGCATTTTGAAGTAGTATAGTATAAAAAAGATATGATATTTTATCAGTGCATGAAATCGGAAAACTCCTCAGGGGGATATTATTCGCAGGCTCTAAAAAGCCAACATCTTCTAGACTTGTGCTGTCAATAAGTACAGCTACGACTACGAGGGAAAGGCTCAGGATTTTCACCCAAACCACCTCTTTGCCTATCTCAAAAGCTTTCCTTATAGCCTGCAACCCAGCAACTTTTCTCCATACATTTGACCTCCAACCAAATTTCGAGGACATTTAACCAGTGCAACCACCAAGTCTGACAGATCCAGCATACATCTCATAAGTATCAGCATTGTTAGCAGCATGAGCAGCCGACAAAGCCTTAGCAGCAGTTGGGCCATAAGCCCAATCCTCAGTACCGTATAAATGAGTCATCTCGTGTAAGAGACTTCCAGCACGATCATAATCGAAATCAGTGCAAGTAGGGGAGTATTCAGGGAAACCCCAGTATCCATTGTTGGGGCAAGGAACAATGACGTTGGCACTGGGAACTGTGTAGAGTAATGCACTTCCATCAGAGCAATCTCCGTAAGTATCTGTGCAGGAAATCTTAGGGGATGTGGTTTGAACGTTCTTGACATCGGTGTAGATGGCCCGGACGGCGCTTTCCTCAGAGGTGGACTTGAACCAGGTGGTGAAGTAATCGGCACCGGTGCCAGCGGCGGTGTAAGCGTTAGTAGCGAGTGTGATGGCATCTGCGACTGTGGTTCTGAGGGAGGTGGTTTGAGCAGTGGTGCAACCGCTGAAGGTAATAGCACGCTGTTGAATGCGAGACATAGTAGATGATTCAGCTCTGGAGATGAGATCACTTGGAGAAAAGGTTAGCGAGTAGCACTCACTTTGAGTAGTGATAATACTTACGATGAAACCTTGCTCTGGTCAGGTTTAATTGTCACAGTGTTGGAGGTGATGTCCTCGCAAAGACTAGTTTCGCTCAATAAAGATGGAGCAACTTCTCCGGTGACGTATCTGAAACCTTGAACGGCAGTGATATCAACAGTCTCGAGACCTTCAAGGTTGTAGGTCTTGGCGGCATTCACAGAAGCGGTGACTGTTTCTCCAGGTTGAATGGTCTGGAACATTGAAGCATCAAGTCCGGCACGTTTGTAATTCACGTAGGTTCCCTTGAATTCAAGATCCTTATCGGCTGTAAATTGTTAGTCATAATTGTAAAAGTAACATGATATCCAAATTTCCGGCATACCTGTAGAAGCAACAAGATCCAAAGTCGCATGTTCACTCAAGACGGTGTTACCCTTGAAAACGGTAACAGCCTCAGCACCTGTGTTGGTAATGGCGACTTGAGCAACATGGTTGGTGGTACCGGCAATCTGAACTGAGAGTGGGCAACTGGAAGCAGCCATAGCTGCACCTGCGAGAGCGGCGACTGGGAGAATCTTGGAAACCATGTTGAGATCTTTGAATTATTGACTTGACTTGAGACTTGACTGGAAGATTGTACTCAACGAAGGGGGAAAATGTAGAACTATATGTACTGATTTACCACCCACTGCTGATCGAGAACAATATCCCAGAAGAGGCAGGTAGGTACAAGACTCCTCTGTTTCATCAACTGTATCTCTCCATCGCCGTGTTCTCGTGATGAAAAGTGGCACCAAATTTGACGACATCTTCACGTATATCCACATCGACCAGCCTCGTTCAGTTGATATGAACGACAAAAAAGGTGAAAGCCAAGGCGGTTCAATGTAAGGTGTTGTGTTCTCATCTCTTGGCTCCAACAATCCTTCCCATAGGTAGCAACTCCATACGATCAAGATATCAGCGGGCGGCGCGGGCCGCGTCCTCTGTGTTCTGTTGGTTTATCTTAGATGCCGTCTTAACTCACTTCACTGAATATGGGCCTAGTCACATTCAGCTGTGGTTTATCTCGTTTTTGCTCGAATTCCGTAAATATTGGTTATTACGAAGCAAAAATTCTGCAAAATTATCCACTTTGTTAATTCTTCCAATCATATACTTTGCTCAGATCCCCAGGTTTAGATAAACTTTAGAATCAACTGGTTAGACCCATGTTCAATAATCAAGTGAGTTAAGACTGTATCTGATAAATTTCTTGAAGAATGAAGTTACGACTGGTGAAAAGGTAGATTAGCCGAAGTGTGCCAATGTCGGATATTATACCACATTAGGCAGGGGAAATGTTGAAAGGGGGCTTGGCGAGATCTGATAAACATCAATATTATGCCAAGGCCAAGTGCCAAGCAATTGCTTGAATATTTGGCAGAACATTCTGCTTATATAGGAAGGTGAAGATGGCGCTTTGTCCAGTATGTGCCAATGGTATCGATGTGTTGAGGTTCATACAAGTGCCGACGGGCCAAGCATATGTTGTATTGCCTTATCTCGTAATTTTATGTGATCAGGAGAATGTATTCGAAAGTGGCAGCTCGGGGGTTGTGGATTCGTGTCTGTGCCTATCTTTGATCGGCGTTCATGGACATGTACTCCGCGTACGACGCAGATAGCATAGAAAAGTACTATCGTGACATTATCGTTTCGTTGACACACAAAATCGAGTTGTATCTCGGAGGCCGATAATGATAGTGTTCTAGTCTTGATGGCATTCTTCCTCTGAGGCTATGAGTCAATTTATCAATGTGCGATAAGACTTTTGAAACATAATAAGAGTCAATTAACAAATGAGTGAGCATTATTGTTATACATAGGGAGGGCCGACGAGATAGAAAGAAGAGAAAGGAGAAAGATGAAGAAAGTAATCATGGGTGGTTAGAAATTGCAAACCTAATGACTAAGCAACCTTCTGACGATGTGGGGTAATTAACCCGATATCACTTCGATCTGATGAATATTATTATTTACATTTATTCAACTTGTATGACTCTCATTTATCGTTAACTTACGTACTTTTTTTTCGTTCACATATGACTGAACTGAACTAATATTGCGCAAGAAGCTTTGCGTTGTTAAGGTGGCTTTTGAGTGGTATTAAAGAGGGCCGACATCATCACACACGGCTGTTTATTCATGGAATGATTGATGATGCGAAATCACTTTTTGAGCTTCCCCCGAAGTTTGGATGCCAAAAGGTATTTCTGAGTCTAGAAATACTCTTTACGTTGCGAATAATGTTAGGTGAGGCTTCCAACAACCTTCGGCAAGTCTGCACGACGCCTCATGTCCTCTTCCTCTGGTATCTTATTTCATCTTGGTATTTGTATGTATGAGCAATAATCTGAGTTATTCTTATCGCCGCCGCCTGATACATATCAGATCTCAAAGTCTGAGTGTGTGTGGCAACTATGATCGAAGCTTATACCACTGCTGTCGTTTGGAAAGAAATTAATTTAAGAGCCATATAAGAAACGAGAGAGCTCTCACATTTTTGATGGCATCTTTCTCCCTGGATAAATACTGCTCTAAACACTTCGATCTGCCTCTGATGAGGATAGATTTTGTCGGGACAACATCAAAGTTTTTGCGAAGAATATCATAGGGGAGGCCCTTGCTTTCAATAAGACAGGTGCGTTCTGCTCTTACTATGTACCTGCTTAGCGTCATGATTCTATGTCTCAACAGAAATAGAAGCATGAAAGCTCAGCTGACATGCAAGTTGACACCGAAATTATAATCGGTGTTTCTGAAATTAAATCTCTCTGTCCAGTTACTGATACTTGTACATTCAAAGGCGTGGATTTTGCACCTGCGATGGTAAAGGTAGATGACGGAATCTACTCCCTGGCCCCTCCTCAGACCATGCTCAGAGAATGTGTTTTGTCCAGCTAAATTCTACCATTGCGGAACTACCTTCACTTCCTTAGTGTTGATGGTTCTAGGTAGTGTCGGATAGCAAAGAGAAAGATGTTACAACGAGCGGCTGACATCGTATGGCGTAACGAAGGAGACGCAGTCTAGATCAGTTTGGAGTTTCCAGGCCGTCTTTACTACGAGGTATTTATCGGCGCTTATTCATTGATGGCATTTCGGAAATTTCTTCTGATTGGTGGAGTGCAGTCCCATGTATATCTTACTCCGAGAAGGATGCTTGAATGAAATGCGTAAGGGCAAAGCAATGACTGGAGAAATATTCTGGTCGCAAACTAGGAATCCATGTTACACAATTCGAAGAGATTTCTTTGATTTTTGAGATAGGTACGGTACGGTATGCCACTAGATACTCGATTCCCCAAGGTCTATCTCAGTGGGCATTCCTTTTTTCTCAGACCTCATTGAGTTCATAGCTCATAACCGCAATAGAATGGTGGAGCACAAATCGGCAATACAGATCCACCAAATCTTGGCAACCGTAAATGTATATAGTACATCACTATCACATATCTACTATGCATATGCACTAAGTATAGAGTGACAAAAATTTCGTCTTACCATCGGCGGCTAATAAACCACACAAAACATAGTTGACATTCGCGCTACATCGCATATGGACGTACGAACCCGACAGTTCGGTTCTGACCATGGATGGTTTATTACTACCAACTGTTGCCAAATGTTAGTACAATCATCGACACCACATCAATGGCGATGAAATATACAAATATGAAACGGGAAGTTTCTCGTGGATTGTTATATATTGCAGCTAGAAGTGTTTGTTTATTACAACATCATCTTCATTTTCTTCATTCGAGATTTTCACGCAGTTTGAACCTGGTTTGAGGCTTCATATACAACATGCATCCTTCTAAGTTTCTCGAATTTGCAGCTTACCTTGGCTTGACTAATGGTGCTTGCGATACAAACGTCACAATAAACGGACTAGGTACAGCTTCTGATGGACAACTTGTTATCAATCACCAAATTGCTCTCTTTTAATTTGGTGGATCATCGTGTAGTTAGTTTTACCACTTCTCCATATCCAAAAGCAGCATCATAACAGACCACGCAGATCCAAATACCACAGTCCTGAGTTCGTCATCATCATCAACGCCTATTTACCATCTATTGTACTAACCGTTATCTAGCTCAAGATATCTCCTATAGCCACATCAACATCCGTAGTTCATCCAGATCAGATTGGTACAGCTACTATGGCTTCCCAACTTTCGACCTATCCGCCCACTGCGATATCCAGAGTTCTGGCGTTCCCCTCCGAGAATTTGTCCAAACAGGTCACTTCACCTGGACATTAATCCCCGAGCAAAAAATCACAAACATTGTTTGCGAAACTACTCCTCATACTATGGTCAATTTCATCGGGAAAGAAAAAGACGGAACTCAGGTTTTCCGCACGAAAAAAGTAGTTGGGAATGAGGAGCTTGGATTTAGATTTGGTGAGTATCTTGAATCCATTCTCTTAATTTTGTAGGCTATGAAGATTCTAATTTGAATAGACTCGGATTCTCCATCCACGATCCACCAACTAGAATCCACCTACCCATATTTCAGCTCTTGCAGAGTTTCAAATGGGAGGAATAAATTCTCATTTACGAAAACGGATCGTGGGATTTATACTATTAATCCACCACAACCTCAGCTGAAAATTTCGTGTCCGGATTTAGCTTCTTATCCGTGGAAGGGAACGTCGATGCCGAAAATGTATGTGCAGAGTTCGCGATGATTATGGGCTTCCTTGGGATTTTGGAGTTTGGTTCGGTTTTGAGGGATTGTACGAATTTGTATGAATATTTAAATATTGGGTGTATTTATATGGTAGAGAAGAACTGAGATGAGATGAGAATATCAACTCACTCTCTGATCGTAGAATCAGATACAAAAATTAGAGAACTATAATCAATATCTCTTCCCTCGTCTTCCTAATATTCCCCATCAACATACCCCATCATCATTCCATCCCCGTATCTCACAAAATCCTCGTCCCAACTCCAACAATTGTTACACAGCACTGCTCACACCCATCTATTTATCGACCCTGCACATGTACTCACTTCGTACATGAACTCACTTTTTTCAGTTGGCGGTTATGGACCTAGGTTTCGTTACATCGTCAATTCTAGTAAACCCACTTATATCAAATAATGACAGGGGTATTTGAATGGCGGAAGGGTTCCTGAACCCTGGTATTAGCAACTAACTGTTAGTCTACCAATTAGTTACCGAGGATATAATCAGGGGTGAGGTAAGGTAAGGTTAATATTAGGTGAGATTTTATTGTGTCACCAACGTTAACGATGGGTGTGGTCATTTATATATAGATGGAATATTGGATGTTGGAATGTACTGCCACTACTGTAACTGTTGGATTTTCGTATATTCTTTTTGAATAATTGCTATTTTGGTGTTTTATCGGGGGGAAATGCTGGGATAGTGGTTGGTTGGTCATGGATGGAAATGCGGAGTTCCTCCGGTTTGTGATGGATTAGTATGTACTATGTGATCATCTACTGTCGAAATACTTCAAATCGATGTTTTAATAACGTGGTTGTGTTTGATTGTATGCACCTGTTCTTGTGTGGTTGTGGTACTAAATATGACTGATCCGCACCCCATCCATCCTATCCCCAAACTAATTCTAGTTATATTTCTAATCGTCTACAAATTACCACCATCCAGAATAGCACACCTTTCTGGAGACAACCCTCCTCCTTGATCTATGAACAAGATATTCCCCTTCCGATTTTTCCGTCTTAAGTACACTGCATCCACAGAAACCCCTTTCACCTCACAAAACTGTAACCATGTATCGAGATCTAGTCTCCAACCTTAGATATACATACCAACATTCTAATCCGGGATTTCTAAGTCAGCATGGAAAGAAAAGCGTGGAAACATGATAGTTATATCAATCACATTAATTTCATAGCACATAGCACATAGCACATTTCTCAAAGGAAATCCCTCCGCCAGCGAAAATATGCCAAATAATCAAAACTATCTATATCCTTCTGCTTTGTCCTAGAAAAATTATATGCACTTGCAACACATTTAAAAATGCATATAATGATAGTATAACAACCCAAGACACAGATCTAACAACTAAACCTAGCTTCTTGCACTACAATAACAGAACATCATGTATGACATCATCACCAGGATCGCAAGCTAAAGACTCAAAACGTAAAACTGCACCCAAAAAAAACCAAGCCAGTCTTGAGATTCAGACGGTTGAGTACCTGACAATAGTGATTTCTTCTAATCCCATTTCCGTGTGCCTAGAGCCGCGTTTTGTGAAGATGATAATGAGCAGGTTGATTCTATAAGATACATATTCATGTTCATATGAGTATCGGATGGAGTGACCAGCGAGGAAGATTAATGAATCGCCACCGTTGAGGTTGAGAATATTCGAAGAATCTTCATTTGTTGGTACTTGGTTATCTGAAAGTCCTTCGATTTATCCATCAATTATGGTATTTTCAAGAACCATTATTGGAAGCTAAGGAATATGAAATATGGAACGATGGGTTGGGAAATGAGATGAAGGATCTAGGGGGTGTTCGGGGGGGTGGTGGCTGTTGGGGAGTGAGGGGGATTGGGTTCGGATAAAGAGGGAATGGAATAGATGATGTTTTTAAGGATTGAGGTAGATGAAAGGTAGGAACTTGGGTGGGGTGGAGTTTAACGGCAGTGGGAAATCGGTACTGTGGATGAGTGGAAATGTGATAATGGGAGTCTGGAAGTCAAGTAAATTAGACAGCGAGATATTTGGTATCCGTTGACATGGACATCCAATGATCCACATACCTTCTGTTTATTTGAGTGTAGCAAGACTCTATATTTCCTAGTAGTTTCGACCAAATAAGCAGATGCACTACATCGTCTCAATACAAATCCTAACATTTGTGGGCGGGATTTTGCCTAAAGGTCGAAGAATAGATATAGCAAGAGTTCCCTGAAAATGAGATCATCCGGAAATGAGATCTTTTCGGCGTTCTACCAAGGTATTTCCAATTGCTAGGCTCCCATCATCAAATCCGCAACCTCAAAAGTCATCACAAAGATAGACGTGAAAGCTTGATACTCATATTCATTGCATTAAGCTTTGTGACACCTTCACTTTTCACAAACGAGAAAGGAGGCTACCTAGCTATAAATCATAGTGAGCAACTGTAGGAAACGCATCCATATCAAGTCATCAAACCATCAAACCATAAGTTTCGTTCCTGCAACACCAAGTGTAAAAGCCCTATTTCCTGATAAGCTGCTATCTCACCACCGATTCCCATGTTTATTCAAACCCTTCATAACACTATTGTGAATAAACTCGTAAAGACATGTGTATTCCATAACCCCAACTCCTCGCTGTGCTTTTTGCTCTCCGTAAGCAAAACAAAATTCGTTTACATCACACCTCTTTCATGAATTGATGAGTACTACCGGGCAAGTTGATCACTGCTTGCTTCACATTCCTCAAAATCCAACTCCCATTTATCAACTTCTTGGAATTTTCTCGCCGCTTTCTTCAATTCCTTTCCTACTCTCTTTTCTAATTCCGAACTATTCTCACTCCGAGGCTCTTCCGGTGATGTTGTGTCTTGAATTGGTGCCAAGCTATCATCTTGATCAGCTTCATTTTCCTTATCCGATGTTGTAGTCGCCGGTTTCCTTCCATAGGTTCTTTTTCCTTTGCCTTTTGCGGTAGGTTTGGCTTTCTGAGTACGTTTTGGAGGTGGGGCAGATGCTCTGGAAGTAGATCGTGCAGATGCTTGACGACGAGTAGTTGGTGCGACGGTTATGGTTAGTTCGTCATCATGTTCACCAAGGCCAGTAACATCTACTTCACCATCGGAAGATTCCACGTCTAAAGCGGATCGATGACGTTGACGACGTCTTGGAAGTAGAGCCTGTAGAGCTGCGGTAGATAGTGTTGCAGGTTGAGGTGCGACTTTACGTGTAGGTCGTTTGGAGGTGGACCGTGTCGGTATGTCGGGAGAATGTGTGAGTGAGGGTGGAGAAGATATAGGAGAGGATCGCATTTCTGAATTTGCAACACGTGGTGGAGTCCGAGGTTGTATAATGCGTCGAGGTCGGGTGATTGCTTGATGTGGATTTAAAGTAAGTTGAGGAGGGGGTGGAGGTGATGGTAAAGATTGAGCAGGTGAGAGAGAAGAACTGCTACCACGTGGAGGTGCCATAGTTTCACTCATAGGCTCGGGTGTTGTGATGCGTTCGATTGATGGTAACGGCGAATCATTTAGTGAAAGCTCTTTATCTAGTTCCGGTAAATTATTCTCTTCCTCTTCATTACTTTCTATCGGCGCAGTCGCAGGTACAGTATCTTCAGGATCCGAGTCGTTCACAGGCAATTTGGAAGGGCTCTGCTGCGCTTGCGAAGCCTCTTGTGAACGTGGAACTTGTACGTTGGATAGTTTTCGCTTTCTTGAACTCGAAGATGAAGGTACAGCTCTTCCCTTGGTAAAGTTTAAAGGTGTTGATTCATCTTCCGGCGCAAAACCATCCGAATCTGAATCCGAATCAAATGTAGGTCTTGCTTGCTCTGGCTTTCGCGCCGTTCCCAATATACTAGGTTCTCGAGCTCTCCTTTTGAAGTTACCGAGGCGCAACACTGATCCAATTTCTGGTCTATCCCCGGCTACGCTACTTGGTCTCCTAGATCCGGCGCGTCCTCTAAATGTTCCTAATCCTAGCCCAGATGTATTACTCTTGCCAACACTTGTGAGACCATTCTCCTCTGCCAAATCCGAATCTATACTGCTTGATCGAGCTCGCGCACCTTGCTGCCCTAAAATACTCGGTTCTCGTGCCCTTCTCCGAAAGTTTCCAATCGCAAGCACAGAATTGTCTATGGCCGATGTGAGTCTACCTCTTTTTCCTGCCTCAATCTCAGGACTACTAGATACTCGCATAGCATCACCATCCGATTCTATACCCGGCGCATTCTTCGGGTTTGCGGTATACATAGCTTTCCTAGGTTTTGTGCCCTCGATATCGCTCGCGGTATTACGACCACTAGTTCGTGTTGCAACAGCCTTTCCCTTGACCAACTTCTTGGCGCTCGCGGATCCATTGCGGTCCTCATCACTAACATCATATAAATCGTTAAAAGGACGCGTTGCCGGTGCTGCCGTTGGTACAGGTTCTGTCGCGACTGGTTCCGTCGAATCTACGACGCGTGGGGCAGGCGCTGGCGCAGAACGAGTAACTTTTGTACGCTTTGGACGAGGCATTTTGTATAAATATTGGCGGATTAATAGTTAATATTGAATTCAGTATGTTTTCGAGATTGTAGAAAGTCATTTATCGCATTTCGTGGATATTTTGGTTGTGAAGATAAAATGTTGTGTTGTAGGTGATAGTTGACCGCGTCAATGTCTGACCTGTCGTGATTTAATTTGTTAGCGGCAAAATGGAGCTATCGTAGAATTTCATCATGAATAATTCAACACAAAACAACATACACCGAAACCAAAACCAAAACTATTAAATCACTGTTAATTCATCTCAATTTGCGACCAATTTTTTTCAACTTTTACAAGCAAAGACGATCTCCATAATCTGACTGTGCTTCACATGCCATGCCTTGCGATAGAACTGGGTCAAAAGAGAATTATGACAGAATAGAGTTGGGTCAGCGCCCACTTACTTTTAGAGAGCCGTTTGAAGCGTCTGAAGTGTTGACCTGAAAATAATTGGTTTTTCGCAATACTTGAGGCTCTTTAAGCAAAGAAGCGGATTCATTGATAGTTCCATGAATGACGAGTTTGTAAATGTTGTGTTGTGGCAGCGCGATAGCCACAGGTTGGTGATCCTATCACCTATGAGTATCACATTGCTCTAATGTGCGTATGCATCATTGCAAATTTTTAATTTACTTCACCAAGTGGATTCGTCGCAAAAACGAGTACTTGCAGACTCTCTCAAATTAAACCCTGAGGGTCTTGATAGTTTTCCGCTCATCAAGACTAAATGTGGCACATATAGTTACATCGCACCTCGGTAGTGCCTAATCCTCTCAGGTCCATTATGAAGCACACAAAACACAGGAAAAGGCGAATTTGAGTACCTATTAGCATCAACTTTCAAACTGTTATCCTCATTCTTTGTTTCGGCGGCCATGTTGCTCCCAGAAATGACGATGGCAGCTAGTCGCTTTGCGCCTCATCAATGTGTAAAATTTCACCGACTTTTGATAGCAACGAATGTGATAATTGAATACAATTTAAGTCTTGGCACTCTCAAAATAAAACTTTGTGTAACGTGTTGTTTATCGGCCGAGTTTGAAAATCCTATTTTCCATATTCAATATCCACATTGATACTGGACATTGCTTCCTGAGAGCTATGCAGGTACTCGGTCACCAAAAAATATATGTCAGATCTAATGAAATTGTATGCAAGGCGAAGTAGGGGTGGTTGAGGCTGAAACACTAGCTCTGTTACATCAATGCTAGCTTTCCAATAGCAGATTTTAGACAGCAACGGCTATACGACAACGTTAAAACGTTTGTGGCTGCAAGTAAACACTCGGCCCGTGCCGATGTTGACACTACACCCAACTAGTAGCTTGGGCAAGCAGGTTCACGGGTACTCCGGCCCTCCACCCAACTATGACCTTCGGAACAGCATATTGTGGAATTGAGTTCGTGAAACCCCGCTTAGAGATGACATGGATATAGATCATTATCCCAAGTGGCTAAGCATTCGCACGTTGCTTTGTGCAAACACGTCGTTAACTATTACTTATTTAAGAATCGCGGGACCTATCTACGGGGTAGCCTCCCACCTTTGTCGATGACGTTTGTCTCTACGGATTTCAAGTCGGTTCGCTGTCAGTGAGGAGGTTATGATGATTTTGAACTCTTGATCATGCCTCACCGGCTTTAATTATTTTTAGTATGATTGGCGTCGTGAAAGATTATTTTCTAAATCACCATTCGCCAATACCTGAATTAGCAATGCTATATGTTGAATTTCGTGTACCTTTGAGGTAGTGAGCGTATTATTATTCGAAGCGATTATACCCCACTTCAGGCCGAAATGACTGGTAGGGTACCGCCGGAAGTTACCCCTCCTTCATGAAAAGTCGGGATCTATGTTCCCAAAAGGTCAAGATTTTCACTCCTCATGACTTCCACTACAAACCACAAGCTGAAATATTTCCCCTGGCGGCAATAATAGCCCATCAGCATCTCGAAATTTACTCCAATCACGAATACATAGCGTAAAGTCTGTCGTCATACTACAAATTTACCCGGGTGGACGCTACCCCTGAACAAGGCTGACTTTTGCTTCTACTTTTGATCTCCAAAGAGCAAAGACACACCGCATCTTTGCAACATTTCCGTGATGTTTCACCAAATCTATCTATGATGGTATACTCATTGAGGCGTGGGATCGCGCCAACTCATCTGGCAGATGTAAGCCATGGGGGCCGTTGGGATATTGAAACATAAAAAGTGAAACTACAATTGGAAGACTTTTCTATCGTTGAAGCTATATATGTTAAGTGCGATCTTCAAATTTACTTCACGATCATTCATATTACCGGGCATCAAGATGTGTAAGTAAACACTGCTAAGCTACATCGTTCCTTGACTGACACCTTCTTAGTGGGCGCTGATAATATTATCGACATTACATTTGGGGTTGTAAGCGTCATTTTGGCGGTGATCAGTATTTACTTGACATGCAGACATCATCCGTCTAGAGGTAAGACAATTCTAGTTGCTTGGTCAACTCCGACCACAGGCGCAGTGTCTTGCATGACCGGCCCTTCAGATTCCCTTTGACTAATTAGTTATAGAGCCTGATATTGAACACGGCACAGACTTTGAAGGCAAATCAATCATACCCGACCCTGGCACAGCTTCTATTCCTTTGTACTCAAATACGCGGTCATTTCCCGTAGAATCAGACCAAACGGTCGAATCGGCTGCAAATTATCCACAACCAGACAGCCTCTCCACTGCGGATTACTATGATATTTCCTCTGGGGCTTCGCATACACAGCATCAAATTGCCGCGTTAAATTTACAACCTTGGCCTAACATTTCTTCTCGGGCTCCGAATATACAACATCAAATTCCCTCGCCGACTGTACAATGGTGGCCTGACACGCCCGAAGTCACGCCCGAAGTCACGACGACGTCAGAATCTCCAACTTCTCATGCTTACTACCACCACTCACTCCAGTCTTTTCTTTTAAAGGAGCTTGAGTGATCTTTTTGGATCGAGTATTTGTTTCGTATTAGCGACATCGATAGTGTTCAAGTGTGCTGAGTTGGCTTGTGAGGAGTTTAGATATGCGCTGGCGCAGGAATATCAATTTGACAGTAGTATGGCATGGAGTGTTAGGTTTTGATGTTCTTTTGGATTCTGGATTTTGCGATTATTCACGGTAAATTTTCTTTTTGTTCTTGGGATATGATCTGAAAAAAAAGGGGGGGAGAGGGGGGGTGGCGCAAAAATGAAAGGCAACATATTGGTGATAATGGCAATACTTCAGAAGATGTGTACAGGATATGTGTAGAAAAAGCAATTTGCAAGGAATGGGTTTTTCAAATTTGAGTGAAATATTTTCCAAATGTCAAGTGACAACATGAGTTCCAGTATGACGGGGTTTTGCTCGATGATCTGCGAGGGCCTTGAATAATAAGTATCCGATACTTCCGGCCGCAAATGGGTTTCTTCATCAATATGCATATGCGTGTGATTTATCACTGACCCACTTTACTTGAGGATGTGAGCATGCATCTGCACCAAAACATCATTTTTGTGGATCAGAACGGGCGCTTATGTATTGATGTGGAGAGAGACAAACACCCATCAAATAACGATCATGTATCTCGGATTAACTGCTGTGTACTGAGCCTTTCGAAGAACGCTATCGGAGAATGATATTAGATACTCTTTGCGGTTGAGTTTCTCTTCACTTGGGGGGCGTCATTCTAAAGGGACGTCATTCCAAAATCGCCCCTGCTAGTGTCCGAATTATACCGAATTTATGAGATATATGAAATTGGGGGAATGATGATAATGAGGAAGTGATAGTGGTAAAGTCACCATAAACTCTATTTGGTGAGTTTGCTATAGCGATTTTGTCACTTGACCCCCTGAAATTTCTCTTTTGCTTGGACTTTAAGGTTACGAATAGCTTCATCTTCCACTTCGAATCCCCCCGTTGTAGATCTCGTATCACTCGCACTCGTCAGGCCTTATTTTTGATATTCTAACCCTTTTTACAAAAGGTTTAAAGGGTTTGCCAGCTGTAACCCAACTGTAAAATAAGAAACCTACATGTGATGAGAAATTCAGCAGTAAAAAGTCTATATTGAATCCTATTTTATTACCCTAAGCGGTCTCATCTCATTACTGAACCGAGGGGTCTTGTCCTATGATTTGTGTACATGTCTCCTCTACTGATTAAAAATCAGAAACTAATCACAAGAAGATGCAGCCGTACCCCGGTTCTTTACTGCATATACATACCTATATATAAGAGTATACGAAGTACTCAGACCACGTTCGTTTCAGCTTGACAGGTTAAATTCCACTTGAAAGGATTCACCGGGCAAATAAGCAAACTGGTCAATTAACTGAACGATCTACGGTCATCACTTTTCGATTGTTGAAATTTAAAGTCCATAGTTTATGTTCGGTTCTAGAAAGTGATGAAAGCTCGGAATGTCCCTGAAGAGAGAATTTCTATCAGAATACCGTTGTAGTACTCCGTAGACTTATTAGACTTGCGTTCAGTTGACAGGTGATAGATATGTTTTACCGTGAGAATGTGTATATTGTGTGATCACCATAACGCTAGGGTGGGGAATAAGGTTAATCGTGGGCTAAGACTAGTTCTGGGGGCCCGCTGAGCCTGATCACTAGCCACCACATACCTCCAGCCTACGAGAAGGGAGCTAGTCTTAATCTACAGTTACCTTTCATTCACACTCATAACGATCTCCACTAATACCAGCCGCACAAAGGCCTAAAGAGAAACAACTAACAATCTCTCAGCCGCAACTCCACAGCTGTCATTCTGCTAACTACGCCTCGCTACCACCCGCTCCACTATCAAATACCCCGCCATTTTTCCCGCCGCTATTTTTACCTTCTTCCCCGCCGTCAAACATTCATATTCTCCTGCTCCATATTTAATTACGCGCCTACCAATCTCCGCGCAAACTTTTACGTGAAGCGCGCTTAGTGTGCAATACAGAACTATTAGCGCTAGTCTCCTTGCTTTGAGCTCCGTGGTAATCGGTCAACAAGACGTCTTCAATCACGTAAGTAGTCGCTTTGACTAAATTACATATGCTTCGTACCACTATTATCAAACTATATCATGATTTGGAAATTCAAAAAGAAGGCAATCTCACATAACAAGGAGAACCGGAAGATTAGAAACAGGGCTGGGCAAAGGGTAGGGTATATCCATAATAAACCGGAGTAAAATCTGCCGGTATATTACTTTGCTCTATTTCTAGAGTATAGTAATTATTTTGTGAAATGATACCAATTGATATTGTTGGATAATTACTTTATAAAACCTTTTTAGGGTAGATAACTCTTCCATAAAGATTAAATACCCTGGGTAGGGTATAGGTACCCAGCCCTGATTAGAAAAGATGCGACGCGTGACATCACGGGATTGGACGCATTCGCATTGACCCTTGAAATTTTTTTGAGGAACTTTGGGGATTTTTTGTCCTTGTATGGAACCTTGGATCTGCATGCGAGGAGGGGCACGCAAAGCCACAGTCTAATTGCTGACTGCAGCAGCTTGAATATCAGACAATTCAAGATTCTTAAGTACCGACAATATCCCAGATATATGTTTCTTGAAGTTAATTGAAGTGAAATCCCCAAAAACTTTGTATGTTTTACTCCAAATTAAACAGTTGCATATTTCCTCACAACCTAGAATTTAAGTAAGGTTAATTCAGACCCAACAATGAAGCAACAAAAACCCCACACCAAGCATACCACCTCCCCGACCTCCTCCACTAAACAAACTCGAACGGGTCCCCGCACCTCCGCTTTACACCTAGCAGAATGGGAAGAAAAGCGCTCTATAATCTCAGACCTCTATCGCCATAACACGCTCCAAGAAACACGCGATATAATGAGTAAAAAATATGGATTTTCTCACTCGTAAGTTTTGTGTCGGGGCTTCATAATACATTTATTCAAGTTATCCCTTTACTGATATTAGTTGGACGAAGAGAAAAGCTATTCAAGGAAAAACTTAATGAATGGGGTTTGTGTAAATACATGCCCATATCCACCGCAATATGGGTATTAAAACATGAAAAATGGATGCGGGATAAGGGGAAAGGGGTCGTGTATACATTTAGCGGGTGTAGGGTTAATATGGCTAAGATACGGAGGAAGGCTAGGAGAGCGGGGATTAAGATTGGTAAAAGTGAGGGGGTTGGTATGTTTTGGTTTATCCTGTTGTTTACTCTTTGGAAATACTTACTGTGGTTGTAGATCCCATTTCTCCTCCAAATCTTGAGTATATCACTACGGAAGCTAAAAGTGAAGATTCTTCACAAGATAGCATTACTCCTGTTAGCTCCTCGTCTTCGAACGCAAGTGTTCATTCAGATGATAGTGTAGGTACTCTTGATGGTTATTTATCTTCTGAAGAAACCCAGGGTCGGATTTGGACATCACCGGAGCGATATACCACGCCAATCCCAAGTGTTGGACCCCCAACTTGGCATGACAAATCATCACAAGACGTCCTGGAAATATACCACGAAGGAATAGATATCTGGCATCAAACACGAAGTTCAGATCCGTCTATCGAACTTCTTGGGACTCAGAACGCCTCCATCAAATTCCACGAAGCGTTATTTGGATTTAACTATCTACATTCACCCAACGATTTGAAAACAAGAGGTGCAGCCTACCATCTGGCGGAATGCTATGCTCATCTCGGTCAGAAAGAACATTTCATCGCCGTTCTCGACTGGTTGGGCAGGGAATTAGTAAGGTGTGGAAATAAGTCTGATGAGACGAATGCGCATGTGGTTCGAGTTATGGATCTTTTTCGTGCATGTGGTACTCCGAAAGAAGCGGTTACGTTATTATATACAAGCTTAGCAGAACAGCAAGATTCCCCATTTTGATATGTCTCCTTCACAATTCCAAATATTTGTCAAGATCTAATGTGAACATACAACAGTCCTCACGTGCATAATATCAAATCATATGCTCCACCTCCAGCAGCCAACTCTTCTACACAGATACCCAACAAATCAATTGCTCCAGAAGCGATCTCGGAATATCTACACCTGATCAAAAGATCACTAGATAACTCTACTACTATGGAGGACTTTGAGAAACATTTGGACGCGATCAAAACAACACTCTACGGATCGAAACAAGAGTCTTCGGCACGACTATTGCTTAAACTCTTTATGATGTGTTGTCAGATATATTCGGATTCTGGAAGTGGTCGGAATTTTCTTTCGGGAGAATTAGGGACTTGTTACAAATAAGAATGCCGTGTGAATATCTGGGGTGCGGTAAATTACTGGAGGTCAAAATGGGGGCTACCATCTGACGGTTATTATGGTTGATGGCAGATAATGGCACGCTTTTTCAAAGAGATGTGTTGAATAGATATAAAGTTATGTTACATACTTCGTATAGTTTTAAAAACATAACCTTTTTAATTTTTAACGCCGACGCAATAATTTAATGAATTGAACCAAAGGAAAAATAAATTCTTCTAAATCACCTCTCCACGGTATGCTACATAAATTCGCCAATTCCAACTCGCACCCTCAACTGCCAACTCGAACCTCAACATTAGTCAGAAAGCAAAATTTCTCAAGGCCATCGCACTTTCCTCCATGCGTCAGGTTTTGACTGGATACCAGACGGTTTATTTTATTTTCTCCCAGTTCAATTATGTCTGTAACATTATGTTAGTATGAGGTACGAATACTATGAATAGCAACAAGAGGGTTTCAGGGCGCTATCCATCGGCATGTCAAAAAGTAATTTGTCAGTTCTTTTTTATGTGATCCAGATCTCCGCTTGGACTTGAGCTTGAGCAAGTTGACAAATGCTACTGAGGTGATTACGATTGATTGGTTGGCTGAAGTCAGTACCGTAGCTCAACCGACGTTGGGGGTGCGGGATTTGGTGGGAGGGGCGCTGCGCGCCTGTTCGCCCCAGTGATCTATACTATAGGATACAGAGCTTTAGGCTCTGTGGGCTGTCCCCGCACGTTTTTTGACCCATACCTTGTCCGGAGAACTTTCGAATGGGATAAACTCCAGGCTGTGATTAGCACGTGAGATATACGGTCATATGACGAAGGCCACTTTCTCTCCAGCGAGGCTGTTTCGCCCAAGGGAGGCTTCTACTTGTTGGAATATCACTTGGCAGATATGCACTAGACTATATGGTCATTTATATCTTAACCTTTTTCGATTCACTTGCTTGTTGGCGCCGGACCATCCTCTTGGTCTCATCTCTTGTCTTGCCTCTACTCCTCTCCTCGTATTTTTTTTGGAAAGTATATTGCTCGTCTACTCAAGGGCTTTGAATATGTTCATTGACCGAGTGTTATGATTTTAAAGCATGTCGCGGACATGAAACATTAATCTTGTGTGCGGGGCGTTATGTTGGACGTGTAATACACCAGCAATCCAAGAAGAGCCGCACAATAGTGCAAGATCAGTTGCCTCTATTGCCAAGCCTTTTTTAAATCAGTACCACTGGGAGAACACCATGGAAATAAGAGCTTTGAGAAGGATTCGCCTTTGTTCATGCCAAGATGTTGTGATACAGTGGCTCAAGCATGACTCTGCGTGCCCGTGTCATTTTCACCATTCTGCCTCATGTCAATTGCCTCACTCCTTTGTGCCCGATGTTTGTGGCTGTGGGGTTTTATATATGCTATGCGAGCCAGAGTTTCAACCTTGAAAATATCAATAGGCTTGTTTCAAGACATGAAGGCGCTTCCCTAACAACATTGCGAATGCCTTGGGCAAATGTGGTGTTCACAGACAAACAATCCATTCAGCACTCGCTGAGAAACATAATAATAATTAGGCAGAGAGAAGTGTAGTCGGCCCAATCCAATTGTCATACCTAACCGAAGAATATCAAAGCTTGAATGGACGAGGCCGTTGTTCAGGGCTTAGAAAACGAATGTTAGCAACTTGTAAACAAAGATTTCGGAAAATATTGAATACTAATCAGAGATAGATTTGAATATATGGGCGATGCTGATACATAATGTATTGGCGTGTATGACTGATTTGAAGAAATGAAGATAACGTGATACATTTAACACTTGGCATTTGCCCTGAGGTAGTCATCCTTATGTGTCCTGTGGGGCTATTAGATAAGAACTAGAAAATACCTAGAATACAAATGGATTCGTGATTAGAAATAGCTGGAAACATGAAATGTATATACTTGGGACGTCATCGTGATACGGCTGATGACCAGTATCACCCGGAGACGAGATGCTTTCGGAGTTTCATGATTATTTTCTAGTAGGCTTTTTGTTTTTCGGGACGATGACCTGGTAGCGAGGAAACCGTTTGATAATATCCCGCGACTTCTCTCGAGTACCATGTTGGCTTTTACCTCGTAGTGGTTTAAAACGACAAGAATATGGCCAACATACGAGTATTTTCGTCACGGCTACACAATGCATGGCCAACGCATTGTGTCAATGATCCCGTGAACTACACATTTGATGGATACTTCGTTTTTCAGGCAGCGTCGAGTAGATATTACTCCCTAAGCATCCTTATAACGGTAATAATTGAGTGATAGGGCTGCACAAATACACACCGACGGATGATTGCATCATCTATTGGGCTTGCAATGTGTGTACCATCATAAGGCTAGGGGATCAATTATGTGTATCCCGGGGAAAACGTCCTATCGTTAATGCAGAAAATGTATTACTTGGTGATACGAATGACTCAGCGAGAGATCAAGTTGTAGGTCACTTGAGATTTGACTTGAAACCTGGGATTAAGATTATCTTGAGCCTTGTACCTTCTGCAGACAAAGGCGATGAAAGCCCGATAATTCTTCTTCCCGATGAATGGTTCGCTCAACTCGAGCGATAACGATAAAGAAATAGAATGGTTCATCATGTTGAGAAATTCCCATGAGGGGTTTCGGAGAATACAATACATCGTCCAATTGAGGCTGTGAGACCCAAACTCGGTACGGACCTTTGCATAGTTCTATCCCGTACCGACCGGTATAGAAGCTAATGCCAAACACCAAACATAAACATAAACATAACAAAAAGAATACAACTCGACAGTTTGTTCATGCATTACTACCTTATTACATCAATGCCTTAATACCTCGTCCCATCTGATATCGCGAGGCCATTTTCCTTGGCTTGGCGCAGCAAAGTTTTCTTTTCCGAGGCTAACTTATGATCGAGTAACATTGCCTTGGGAAAGCTTATCTTCGGACATACGATATCCTTCTGATTCTTATACGAACATGCCTTATTACCAGTACCTAACTAGGTAGCTAGATATGGATTGCATCAATATTCTGCAAGGTTTTGGTTCATGCAGATAGAAAGAACTTGAAGCAAACTTATTTCGTGCTTCATTTCAAAATAGAATCGAGGCGGAGTATTTAGCGAATCATATTATTTAATATGAGTCCATACCCCCAGGAGAGAATTTTAACCTTCAATCCCATACATGAACGGTTCTCCACCCTCAAGGTACATGAACGCCTACTTAATAACCCAGTTCGCTCTTTTCCTACCACTACCGAGTTTAGTCAAGAAAGTAAATAGACCATTTGAGAGGTGAATTACCTTTTCAGTCTTTTCAATACTACTTATGCTACCACTGAATATGCTTCAAAAGTGAGCAAATTGGCATAACACTATAAGGACTAAGCATTCAATATGGGGCTCTTTAGTAGATCAAACAAGAAGAAATTACAGCCATCTCCACCTCAATATGGATACGAATCTTCCAATAAATTACCAAGACAACCAAATCCTTCGACAAGACCAAATTTGTATTATGGTGAAGAACGTCCTCAAAAATCGAATGGCTACAATCAAGGTCGACCAACACCACAAGGTTGGATAGTTGCTCAAATCGAACCAGCACCGCCGAGATATCAGCCACATACTGCAATGGCGCCGCCTCCATTACCACCAAGAAATGGTGTTGCGATGATGAATTTTCGATCAGTTACAAATTTATTGACAGAGACATCAATGAATGATCTACCATGCATGGCTGCCATTAATAATGGAGTCGCAATTATGTCACATCAAACCATGCATCATTATCGTCAGACGTCAGCTCTTTACGATACTTTATCTTCGAAATTATGCGCCGTCGTCACATCAATTGATGAGGAAAGATTCAGTGGGGATGATAGAGAACTTACGGTACCTCAGCATTATGATCCAGTTTTGCAAGAGGAGAAGCAATTGGAGACGACAAGTCGAGATTTAATGCTGCGGAGTAAAAAGTCAAATGTCAATGTGAAGGATGGAAAGTCAGCTGAAACGACATACACAAATTATTTCTCAAAGGTTCATGATTATGCCAATTCAAGGTTACCGATGGATCTCAAGCCTATGAGATTGTAAGTTCTCTAAGCTTTATCGAGTATAGAGTTGGAGCTAATATCTCATAGGTACTTTAATACATATCCTCTCATATGCCTCGCAGCTCAATATTCTGAACGAGTCTATTCGAAACCAACTGGACAAGAAAAAGAAACAAGAGTTAATGCAGGAGGAAGGGCAGGAACCGTTATGAAAAGTGTGCCAATTGATGATAGGGATGTAATTGTGTTTGCGATTCGAGGAACAACACATTCATTCACAGACTGGGCTGTAAATGTTAAGACGAAACCCACTTCACCAGGAGGTTTCTTGGTAAGATCAATTATTTATGATGACTTTGCTTAGTGACTAATCAATTTTTAGGACGACCCGGGAAATTTATGTCATTCTGGATTTTTGGGTGCTGCAAAAGACTGGATTAAACCAATTGCAGCTCGACTTCGGAATCTTCTTCAAGAAAATCCCAAACGTACACAATGTTCTTTACTTATCACTGGACATTCGGCTGGTGGGGCTATTGCTGCTCTGTTATACTCACACATGCTTTCCACAAGCCCTGAGGCCAAATCAGAGCTTAATGTTCTCACAGGATACTTCAAACGAATTCATTGTATCACATTTGGAGCTCCGCCAATATCACTTTTACCATTACAGAAACCTAAGACTCGAGCAGCTTCCAAATCTATCTTCATGTCTTTCGTCAACGAGGGTGATCTTGTCGCAAGAGCAGATTTCGCTTACATCAAATCTCTACTCGATTTATATTCTACACCAGCACCAGGAAAATCAGTACTACAACCCTTGAAATTAGGGATCAAGACCAAAAAATCAACCAATGCATTTTCCTTGAAGAAGAAACATTCAACAACAGATCCCCCTGTTTCTCTAGGACCAATTTGGCATGTTCCAGAAGCTACATTGAGTAATGCAGGAAGTATCATTCTTCTACGAGGTGTAGATCGATTTGGTAATGCGGAAGGAAGTAAGAAACTTCAGGATAGAATGGATGATGGGGTTATAGCGCAAATGATCTCGGATGAATTGTTGAGGGGGGTGGTGTGGGGTGATCCCGTTAGTCATATGATGAAACTTTATGCTAGGAGGATTGAAGTATTGGCTACTAATGCTGTTATGGGACGAACGTGAGTTGGGGGGTTGAGATGGGGTGGTTGAGATGAGGTGGGATGGGCTGGGCTGGGATCGGTTAGGCGCGTATGGTTTTATACCCCTTTTATTTGCTCCGTAGATACGGATGCTTGATTTACTACGATGAGTTCGAAATATATAATATTTTTCCCAAGTTTCTTTTTCTTTTACTATCTTGTATTCATTTTACTAATCTATTAATTTATTTCAATTCAAATCCCATATTCAATAAAAAACTACTCGATTTGAATATTTTATTGCATTTGATTATAAATACCGATCAATATAATTATATAGACTTATATTCTCTTTGAACTTTTTTATATATAATAGATATCAATATATTTTTTATTTATCTATATTAAGATGTTCCAATAATAGTCTCAAACAAATCCGGTGAGACAACAATGTTCAAATCCTCTCCCGGTTCAATTTTCGTTGCAACAACAGGTGAGACCGACTCGTTTCCACCGACAACTGTCGATTTCCCATCTTCTACATCCTTTGCCTTTTTCTCAGCATTATCATCCTCTCCAATATCTTCCACATCACCATCAGTTGCCGCCTCATTCTCCTCCTTCAATTGAGTAACTTTCTCCATACCCTCTTCGCAAACCTTCAGTACCAACCCTTCATCCTTACTATAAACCCTGAACCCAACAATACAAACCGCATTCCAAGGTTCTGTTTCATCATCTTCATCATCTTCATCATCTTCATCATCTTCATCATCTTTTTCCTTTGATGGTTTCGGTTCATTTGGTGGGTTTCGTGGTTTGAGGGTTGGATCATCATCGCTATACATATCATAATCGGAAATAGGACTTGCACTTGATTCGCCTTCCGAAGTGACATATGGCCCTGGTCTTGGCGGAGGTCCACGACTATAGTTTGGTGGATCATTTGAATCTCTGCGGTGACCATTATAACCGGGAGGTGGAGGTGGTGATCCGTGACGATGAGATCCAGGTCCAGGAATCATTGTATATGGTGAATGAGGAGATGAACCATCACTCTTTGGAGTTACAGGAGTTGCTTGAGATTCGTTACAAGACGGTGTTAAATCTTCGGTCTGAACTGCTTTGTCCCTTTCGTTTATGGTTTGCGTATCTATCACATTGTTCGTTGATTCCTCCAGGCGATCTTCTGTTTGTATTGACTTATCATGTTTCTCGACTTGAACTTCTGGAATATCCTCCGTTTGAACACCTTTATCCTTTGGCTCTCGCTCTCTTTTCTTCTTTGCCTCTTCAGCATCCTTTGCTCCTTTCCCTTCATGTTTCTCTCGGTTCTTTTTCTCTTGCTTCCTTACTATCTCTCGAGTGTTATGTCTTTTCTCCCAAAGAACTTTCCTTTGAGCGATCCTTGACTCTCGAGCTTTCGCCTTATCTCGAGCTTTTCTGAGTTTAGTTCTTGCTTCCATATGAGCCAATCCTTTGCTGTGAGCTAAATCATAAGCGGTCCCGACTTGAGCCAATTTTTCATTATCTTCCCTCCGACGTAATTCTTCTCTCACGACATCTTCAACACTCGGATGACTTTTATCCCTTTCTGCTATAACCATCATGAATACTGTGTAAATTCCGGCCGGAAGACTCTTCAATTCAGTAACCACACTTCTGCTCATAAGATAATTCCCATGGCTTCGTACAATATAATCTTCTTCATCAGGCGAATTGATCTCATGAAGCCGAAACTGTAATCTGAAGGTGTATTGACCATGTAGACCTATAAAATACCTATCATCGAGTTGACTCATGACCAATACTATTGGTGATTCCTTTTTGAGTACTATCATGAACTTTTGTTCGAATTCGGATCTCCAAGGAACTTCTGCGCTGATCCACTCCTGAGTCAATCGCCAATCAGGACTGTCCATGAATAATCGTGTGCGATCGAAGTGTTGATATTTCCGTAGTAAATCCTGATATGAAATCCAGAATACACTATCATTTCCAAATTTATGATTAAGCTCTATCTGAGCTTCAGGAGTGAATTCCTTACTTCCATCTGACCATGGACCTTCCCAATTACCTTTTTTGATTTTCCCCCAAGGATTCCTTTACATGTTGTCAGTGATGCCTTTCGAGGTTATGTAAAGAAACGAACCGTAATTTAAGAAGACGCTCGCCCGTAGATAACTCTCTAGCCTCCATAATAACATATGCGTGACCTTCAGATATCCCATCTCTGTTGCCATAGCCATAATCGAGAAGACCTGTAGAACAACCAAAAAGAAATTCTTTGTTGACATTAAGAATCTCATTATGCCAAAACTCATCAGTATCAAGAATATCCGAAGTGAGAAGTTCCGTAGTTACACCTCCAGTTATATCTTCAACACCCTCCCTATCAAATGTTAGTTGATACATAAGATGATGAGGGTAGACTTACCCTATCCATCCTCCACTCAAAGAATGATAATCCCCATGTGCTTTAGCATATGCCTTTTCAAGAAGAGGAAGCCATGTTTGATTTGGATCTTTACAATGGGCGAAGAATAATGATTGAGATCCTGTTTGATATGTTTTTCGATATTCTTTTTCAACGTCCTCACGATCGATTTGTTCGAGAAGATGTCTATGGACTGAGGGTGAATCCCAATCTGGTGATTTAAGGTAAAGCTTATCATCGATAATTGATATGATCCATTCACCATCTAATTTGGATCAGCGAATGATACTTTATGACTAACATGGAAACTTACCACGATGAAACACAAAACCATATATTCCGATTTCTGTACATTGTTAGATCCGGGAGCAACCTAACCTCAAAAATTAAAGTTTCGGTACTGACTAGTGTCCCATTCTACGCATATTCTCCGAATCCCATCCTTCGTATTTGCTAATGCTGTTAAACTGGCCATCAACCAACAATCACCAAGACTCCCTTGTCTAACATCCGAAGGAGAGATTTTATCTTCCAAAAATGTAGGTTTATCAAATATTTCGTGAACTCTTTTCACAGCTCTCGGCCCGGAAGACGAAGTATTTGTGAGAGCATGTTTGCAAACTTCAAATCTAATTTCCGCAAGTGTATTCAAGCAATTTCCTTTTTCCCATTTCAAGTCCCAGTCAATATCGAAGCTTGGGTCGCGATACCGCATATTAACTCTCCTACATTCCTTAACAAGTTTCTTAACTTTTGCCCTACATTCTTGAACAGCTCTTTCGAAGTCTTCGGAAACAAGTTGATTCTGCGGACCAGGTGAAGGGACAATAACAGTCTTCGCAGATGTACCTCTTGAAAGAGGTGCTGCATTTGGCAAAACTTTTGTAGCTTTACTAAATTTCGACACGGAGAATCGGGACCAAAGTTTATCGATAGTATCTTGAGGGGCTACATATTTCTTTTTCTTCTTTGAATTGTTCTTGTTCCCCTGAAAAGGTGGAGGGGGAGGAGGTGGTCCTGGTCGGCGCTGTCTTCTACTATTATCGGAATCGCTTGAAGAAGCTGTGGAAGACATGATGCTATGACTGGTGCCTGCCTGGGAACGTAGAAAGGAAAGAAAAAAACGTAGAGCAAGAATCGTCAGAAACAATCAAATACCTTTTGAATCAATGGACATTGAATGATGTGAATCACTATTACTTTGCAGCCTTGCCATTTCATTTTCAATAAGCTTACCCCATAGAGTAGGCAGACACTGTCGCCCCCGAAGGAACTCTTACTGTCGCCTCCAGCTAAGAAAGGCTCCTGTCGAACCATTTGTTCGGAAGAAAAGACGTGCATAAGTCTGCAGCCAATAAGGTCGCACAAGACTCTTTATTGAGTATTTCATGGCTTGCTTATTTTTGACTATGGGCACTTTTTCAGCCGCAAAACTTGGGAATAGAAAGAATATCCATCCAACTGTTAATTCGATATAATTGCCCCGCGATAGGATGATACATGATCAAGGATGTGTTATGCATGAGTAAACCACCCGTAGCGGTTCAAGGTCGATGATGGTTGGTCAATATGAATTATTTGAATGAATTTCCAGATTCTAAAGTTCCGGAGTCTTTGAACTCGAAGGGTTGTGGTGTGCACAGACCTTACACTAGAATATCGGCTTTGGGCTTTGGGCTTTGGCCATTGATTGATCTATCATCTACCTCACTCACCATCACCATATTACTCTTACCACTTCATGCAGATGTGACTAGATGAAAATGAGGCTATGAAGAGAGTACATGGTGTTATTGGAAGTGGAAGTGGAAGTGGAAGTGGTATGAAATATAAATACAATTATCGCCATGAGCCTGACTTCGTGTTGTGTCTTTTTCGTCTATTGCATCTCTTTACACTTTTAACCTTATAATCAATCCTGAGCACACTGGGAGCAGCTTCAAAAGATCTATTGACAGAGAAGTTAACGATTGAAGTAATAACCCGCGATAAGTCCACAACAACCACCAAGCCAAGAATCCTCAGATTCTCATTGTCATTGTCATCCCTAATTGGCTGGCCTCAAGCTATCTTCAAAATGATATGTCAAATGCAAATCATCCCGGTTCGGCCTCATAGATTGTGTGCATATATATTGTTTTTGTGGAAGGTGATATCAAGATGGAGATGGATAGCGGTGAGTGCTCGTAAGGCTGATCCTTTGATAGGTGGTGCCAATATGTTCTTGGTGCACACTCATAAATTACCAGGTACTACTCTATATGGACAAGAAATCAATCTCCATCCTTTCAAATCCATAGATCCAGTCCTCTTCATTGTATACGCAAATGTCCAACGAGGCCAGAGAATATCATATACCTCGCGTCCCCTATTATCCAATGGCTAACTATTCATGCAAGCGTTGTGTTTAAAGTGTTTAATAGGATAATATAGAACAAATTGATTAGCACCTATTAACGGGTTATCATGCAGTACTCGCTCAACCTGCCATGCAAAGAGTCAATAACAATAACTACCATGATATCTCACCAATGAGAATGACTTCAAAAAGAAAGTAGACGGTAAGCAACCTCTCGCCAAAACATCGGAAAACCAAATTCGGTATTTCGGTTTAATTTAGAAGCATATCAGGTCATCATGGTGGGGGGTACAAGTAATATTTGTTGAACGCCCTCAAAATGTTTCCTAACTTCACATAAACTAAACATTATCTTCTTTACTTTCATATCATGACTTCATATTTTATTGATCATTATTCGTTCAAACGCAATAAAATGGGTCAAAGTATTTTTGCTATTCACTCAACTCACCCACTTGGCATCATGTTACCTCATCCCACTTCCTATCCGTCCGTCCTTTCGTTCTTGAAATGCCCGATCCCGGACTTGTTCTATCCATAATTATCTTAGTATGGTGAATCCACCGCGGGGTACAGGTTGGCAAGTTGTTATGGCGAGGAGCTCTCATTGATTTGATTATCAATGAATTATGATGTACTGGCCCAACCATCAATTCGATTCGTCCACCACGCCAGGGCAAGAATGCAAGAATGCAGGAATGCAAGAATTGCTGGATTCTTGCATCGTACGTGCTTTCAAGTCCTGCAAGCAACCTGTGATTGCGGTAATTAGTAGTCAGACTTGATGAACCAAAGAATCAGGTCTTCTCATATGTCCCCACATTTCAAAAAGTTACTCCGCAATACTTTCTGCTTGTATTCTTCCTACCTACTTATATTACTTCAATTCCTCAGAACTCTTACTTGGTTCATTCATCGTTCTTTCTTCTTTCTTCTTTCTAGATACTTGTTTGTTGGTTTGACAATTACTTTCAACAATCAATACATTTTTGAAAGAATATCACAAATTATCTTTTACTTCAATATGGACTCAACAAATGGTCATCATGTACCAGACAAGCCAAAGTATATTGACTTCCCTTATTTAGAACATGGCACTGTTATAGATGGAAAGTTGGCCTTGAATCGATGGTCCCATACAATCACAAAAGGTCATGATTTTCCAGGAGCTCAGGTAAGAATATATAAATATCAATGGAAGATTACATATACTGAGTTTGTTATTAGGCAATGCTCTATGCAGCAGGAGTACCAAATCGAGAAATGATGAAGTCTGCACCTCACGTTGGAATATCTTCTGTATGGTGGGAAGGAAATCCATGCAAGTATGTTCTCTATCTACTATCCACCACGAAGACGATAATGAAATGATCTAACATAGGAATGTAGTATGCATCGTAAGTGACACAAGATAAGGAGATCTTTTTAGACCTTACGATTTAACTGGTGTATGTAGTACACGACCTCGGAAAGCTTGTCAAGGAATCTGTACAAAAACAGGGTATGCTTGGATGGCAATTTAACACTGTGGGAGTTAGTGATGCAATTACTATGGGTGGCGAAGGTTTGTAACACGTTCCTATCATCAATTAGGATTATTGTTAACAAATATAGGCATGAGATTTTCTTTACAGACTCGAGAAATTATAGCAGATTCTATTGAGACTGTTACATGTGCTCAACATCATGATGCCAATATCTCAATTCCAGGTTGTGATAAAAATATGCCAGGTGTAAGTAAGACTGACGTTTAAGATGTTGTAGACATAACCTCCATGTCTATTTCCGATATATACGATATTGTTTTTAACATTAAGATAGGTCATCATGGCTGCTGCACGTCACAATAGACCATTTCTCATGATTTATGGAGGTCAGTTTATAAGTTATTAGGGATATTCAGAACTCTAATCCTCTTTAGGTTCAATCAAAAAGGGTTATTCCAAGTTGATGAAAAAGGAAATTAATATCAGCAGTTGTTATGAAGCAAGGTAAGCAGATATCTATCTATCTACCTGTATCCTTCAATACAATTTTAACATGGTGTTGGTATTTAGTGGCGCATTTACGTATGGCAAACTTCACGCTGCCGTTGAAGGTGCAACTCCAAGTGATGTCATGGTAAGACCACGATGAATTATAAGGCTTGATCTATTATTAATAAATCTATAGGAGGATTACGAACAAAACGCTTGTCCCGGTGCCGGTGCTTGCGGTGGAATGTACACAGCAAATACAATGTCTACCGCGATCGAATCTATGGGATTATGTCTTCCAGGATCTTCATCCAATCCAGCCAATTCACCAGCCAAGATGAGAGAATGTGTGAAAGCAGCAGAAACAATCAAAATTTGCATGGAGAAGAATATTCGACCACGAGACTTGTTAACAAAGGAATCATTTGAGAATGCTTTGGTAATCACAATGGCACTTGGTGGAAGTACTAACGCTACACTCCATTTCCTCGCCATGGCCGGTACAGCCGAAGTACCCCTTACGATCGACGACATTCAGCGAGTAAGCGATAAGATTCCATTTTTAGCAGATTTACAACCTTCGGGAAGATTCTGCATGGAAGATCTCTACGATATTGGTGGCACACCCGCCGTCATCAAACTTCTCATCGCAGCCGGATTAATGAATGGTGATATTCCCACTGTCACAGGAAAGACCTTGAGGGAAAATGTTGAGAGCTGGCCATCTTTACCACAAGAACAAACCCTCATCAGACCTTTAAGCAATCCCATCAAAGAAACCGGCCATTTACAAATTCTTCGGGGAAATCTCTCGCCTGGTGGAGCAGTTGCAAAGATTACAGGGAAAGAAGGTTTAGTGTTTACTGGAAAAGCAATGGTTTTCGACAAGGAACATGAACTTGATGATGCATTGAACAAGGGTGAGATTCCACATGGAGAGAACCTAGTCTTGATCGTGAGATATGAGGGACCTAAAGGAGGCCCGTAAGTTGCCCCGCTGTGTGTGGGAATCCACATACACTACTTGCAAAGTTTTAAAAACTAACGTCTATACAGTGGTATGCCCGAACAACTAAAAGCCAGCGCAGCAATCATGGGCGCCGGTCTCAAAAACGTCGCCCTTGTAACCGATGGACGCTATTCCGGCGCAAGTCACGGATTTATCGTAGGACAGTAAGTCTTCCCTCCAATCTTCCATCTACTATCTACTCCCCTAAAAATATCTCAATATCCCTCCACACCCCCTATCACCACCACCACAATAACCTTCAATAAATCAACACCCAACTCCACTCTACTAACCCCCCCTCCAGCGTCGTCCCCGAAGCCGCAGTCGGCGGCCCCATCGCCGTCGTCAGAAACGGCGATATAGTAACCATATCCGCCAAAACCAACACGCTGAGTATGGATGTATCGGATGCGGAAATTGCAGAGAGACTTAAGGGGTGGAAGGCACCGAAGAGTGCGGTTAATAGAGGGGTTTTGGCTAAATATGCTCGATTGGTCGGTGATGCTTCGCATGGGGCTATGACGGATTTGTTTTAGGGCTGGGGATAGAGTGGGTAGAGGGGTAGGGTTTAGGATTTAGGATTTAGGTAGTAGGCAGTAGGCAGTAGGTACTAGGTAGATGAGGGGTTTATTTGTGGTTGAGGAAGGGGATTTAGATTTCATGTTTTGTTCTATTTTTTGAGGTTATACATTTTGAGAAGTTGTGAAAGCTCTCTTATCTTTTGTGGAAGGGTCCCCGTGATATAGAGATTTCTATGAGCAGTTAACCCTACTGAAGTATATCTATCACTCCAATATTCCACCCCTATCCCATCCACTCTTCCCTCGCCATATTCCAGCACAATATTTCAATCTCCATAGACCCACACCCGCACTCATCACCCATCTATCGACCAATAGGTAACAAAGCCCCCGCTACACTTCCCACCCCTCTCTCCGTCGCCAACAAATTAAACTGTGCAGCCGCGTTCCTCGTATCAGCGACTTCAATTCGTATACCCAATCCATTGATAAAAGCGCGGGTTTTGGGGGAAATGGGTCGCATTTCTTTGCCGAGGCCGAGAATGAGGAGATCTGTTCGGAGGGAGGTGGGTTAGTATTTGTATCGATTGCTTTGAGAAGAGAATGCTGCAGCTTCCATTTTCCAGAGAAAGAGAAGATAAGAAAAGAAAGTAAAGTTAAAAAAGAACAACCCACCAGGTCTAGGCCAAACACACCCCAAAACCCCCCAAGCCTCATCCGCACACTCAAACTGCCCTTTCCCATTAACCAATTCCCCTTCCCTCTCACCCTCCCCCTCTTCTACTCCCTGAGCCCAAGGTCTCCACCCAAACGCCTCACCCCCAACAAGCAAAACTCCACTCCCACCCCTCCATCTCCCCTCTACAAATTTCCCATCGCCACCAACTTTCACCCCGCTATTCAAATGAAACCCATCGCTTAAACACGCGTCGATACTCGTGCTAGGTGATGGCGTGTTGCCTAATACATCCAGCATGCTGAAATCCGTCTGTGTGGTTTCGGAGGAGGGGGGTCCGCGGTCGTGGGTTCGGGGGGCGTGGGAATATGTGTGTGGCGTTGAGGAGGAGGATTGCGGTGTTGGGGTCGAGGGGTTAGAGTTGGGGTTGGAGTTGCGTGGGTTGTGGGAGGAGGGGACTTTTTCCGAATAGCTGCGCGATTGGGAGGAGAAGTTGATTGGGAGGAATTGCGGCGATGAGCGTGCTTGGTGTGGATGTCCAGAGAGTAGCTTCTGATTCTTTCTCGAGATATGTCGCATACTGGTATTTATACGATGTGTTGAGAAATTTGATCGCGGGGTCAGAATCGAATTTGCGATTTCGTGGATTGAGGGGCGGGGATGGAGGAATGAGGTATGGCGGAGATGAGACATGATGAATGAGTTCTTTAGTGGAGATTGTTTTCTTGATTTTTGAAGCTAGTGGTATTATGCGAATTGAAGATGGTATAGTGTTGATGTTATGTTCGTAGGGTGCTTTTTCGTTATGGGGTTGTGAATGGGTTGAGATGAAGCTTTGAGCTCTGGAAAATTGTCGAATCGGAGAGCTTGGATGTTGTGAACGTCATCAATGAGCTTTCTTGGTGCCGAAATTCACCCGCTCTACAAAGTCAAAATCTAGCATCAGATATCTTCGCATTTCCAATCCCGCACGATAATTATTTCAGAGGAAAAAATTGAAGCGTATGAATGGGAAATTGTCTATTAGAGAGCTGGGGATTAGAGGGAGGGTGAATTTATTATTTATGACTTTGTAGGATTTTAGAGATATATCAATTAATTTATCTCTAATATCAAAAAGACTATAGGGTTTGAATTATTCATTTACTTTCTCTTCTAATCAGCCCCTCAACAGCACTATCGGTGCCATCGAGTCTTCTCAAAATCTTTTATCAATCTCTCATCTCATCTTCAGATCTCTTTTTTACTCAAAAATATTATTTTCTATTCTTATATTCTTATATCCAATCCTCAACACCCATCCATTCACCCATCTTCCATCTATATCTATGATCCCACAAAAACAAACTATTAGTAACTCTTTAAATACAAAACCTTTCTTTTATAAATATATTTCGGGGATAAAAATCAAAGATGGAGAGAGTATATATACTTTATGTGATGTTGATTATTGAATTGTTATTATTATTTTTATTTATATTAGTATTATTTGTAGTAGATGGTAGGAGGTTTTTTGTTATGGTGGGTGTTGTGGGTGTTATATATATTAGTGATGAGTATTTTCTGAGTTGAGGGTGTGGTTAGGAGTAGGATAGGGGATAGGGGGTGGAGGTTTAAAGTATGGAAGTTTAAGGATAGGGGTTTAAGGATGGAGATTTGAGGATGAAGGTTTGAGAATGGAGATTTAAGAATAAAGGCTTAGGGATAGAAATTTAGAAATAAGAGTTTAAGGATAAAGGTTTGCGAATTTGAGGAATCTGGGAATTTAGGAGTTTCACAGTTTCGGAGTTTAGGAATCCAAGAGCTTGAGTTTAAAGTAGACGAGGGATGAAGAAATTAAGCAGCCATAAATAACAATATCCTCCAACGAAAAAACCTCTACCGCATAAAGTTTTCCTCCACTCAGTTTGAATCCATACAAAATCCCAACCCTTCAAATGACATATCCATCTAAAAAACAAAACTGTATATTATAGATAATAGCAAGTATAGGCAATAAGTGATAAGAAAAAAAATGTATGTAAAATAGTAACACCAAAAGCCAAATCATCTCATTGCCATGCTCAGTATGATTCAGATCAATGATTCAATCTGTACGACAATTGTGTTCGATGTTACATGAGTGGGAGCGAAGGCATCATGACGATATTGTCTAACATGTCTGACGCGCTTTTCGGGGTTGTGTGACGACACTGGTAGGTTTGAGGCGTGATTATGGACCTGGATTGATGTGTTCCTGAGTGGAGGAGCTAGAAGCTGGAATGTGTGATGGTGGTAGGTGTGTAATTTTTATGTTTGGGGGCTAGAGTGGGATGCACCGTGTGTTACCAGATGTTATGTTGGGGAAGGCAAGAATCAGATGGTGTAGTTCAAGTCCCTGTCTCTAATTCAGGGTCGAAAATTCTCGAAAACCTGTCGAATCTTTTGAGACAATTATTGGGATATCATATAGGGAACATCCAGATGAATACACAAACTTAAATATGGAGGATTGAAGAACTAGTGATAGAATTTCGGAAGATTTCAAAGAAAGTCATTGTAGATGGGTGACAAACATACTCAGCTGGATCAAATCCACATCTTTGAGTTCAACATTCTCGAGTATTCGTTTGGTTATATTTGGGAATATCACTGGAATTGTGAAAAATGCAACATTTCACGGATATGTGAGATGGGACATAAGGGATTGAAGTTGAGACCAAAATTTTCGCGAGCCTCTATATAGAGATCGAAGAAAATTGTTCTGGATATGCAAGAAAACGACTGGGGGAAAATTCAAATCCCCATCTTCAAATCCAACATTGTGGAATTATCTTCTGGTGTTTTTGGTAGACTATTGTAGATATATAAATTAAATTATCTCAGCAAAGCAAATATATAAGATAGAGCAAAAAGGATTGCAGTACTAATGCCGGATCTCCAAGAGCTTTCAAATAGTAATCCAGAACATTCCTATAATATGCTACGAACAATGTCCAATAGACGCTGAGTAGTGGATTGAAAAATAAGGTGAGGTAGACACAGTATTGGGTGTTCATGACTTAAAGAGATATTCGTGATGACTTTGAAGTTTTAGCAACAAGATAAACCCCCATCTGACTCGTAACGGTGGTATATTGGTTGTGGAACAAAGTCCGCTCCCGACAGAAATCGACTTTCGAATGAGTGATGCGCAATCTGCAATCCACGATCTACCTCATCTACTACTGCAACTAACAGTGTAGTGACATTGTGACCGGTCGACTCTTCATTGCCTAGATTCTAGACTAAGAGCCCATGGTTCAAGGAAAATGTAGAGTATCAAGAATAATAAGCATGTATATTCTTTTGAGGAACACCCGTGATGGAAACTAGACTGGGCGATTCTCCTTAGACATGAATGCAATATACTTCATGAAATGATGTTAAGGCTTACGCTTGTGTAATTCCTCCGCATATTTAAATGCATGCCATAGTATCTTAACTCGGAGGAAACCCACTCAGGCTGCAAGCAGTACAAAGATCGATCTTTCCTACTTGAAGATCTGGAACCCAGAAACGAAAGGCAGATGTAATGATAAGGTTACTCCCGCGGATTTCTTATCTTTTCGTACTTGGTAAGAAGTGATCTTCGTACTCCAGATTTGATTCCAGACGGCCTCGAACTTTATATCAATGGAGGTACTAAGAATTTCCTAGGCGATGTCATCTCCCGCAAAGTTGAGAGATTCGATTTCGTCATTGTGGATCTTGTGCAATGAGAATCCGTG
Organism: Sclerotinia nivalis; assembly: GCA_029531795.1. Lineage (NCBI taxonomy): Eukaryota > Fungi > Ascomycota > Leotiomycetes > Helotiales > Sclerotiniaceae > Sclerotinia > Sclerotinia nivalis. The sequence goes on from JAPEIS010000003.1 coordinate 2,383,318, forward strand.
TAAGTGGTCTGATTTTTTAGAAGTATGAAAGGGGGGATGAGAGGACGAGTCAGACAGAAACTTGAGGCGGTATACCTCATGGTCGATGTATAAAAAGTAGTCTGGTGGACGTTGAACTGCAAGCTTATAAATTACGTATTGTAACCATTAATTCTTCTGCAACTGGACATATTTAATCTTCAATCTTTTCGTTGTGTGACCAATAATATAATTTATGCTGCATATGTTGCCCAGATTGATTTATTGAAAACATGGATAATGTTCGATTCGTTGATAAGTAAAGGATCTATTTAGCCAAATATGTTAACTTCATTTTAGACATGTACTCTATTTTACCGGCAGATTGGCCTTGTTGTTTGATAGGTCCCAAGGTATTGTTGAACCATGGGATCGTTTCGGTAGGATACATGTACCGGGGCTGGTTTACCTTTTTAGTGTTGTTCATGCGTGATTTCATCTCCATTTTAATTACACAACATGATGGGCTCGATGTCATGTATACGTTGGTAGGGGTTAGTGGTATGTATGGGAATGAAAATGGTATCGACGACGGTAGACTGACAGAGAGAAGGAAATCTAAAAAGTTTTAGTTGAAGATTTAGTTCCAAAAGCTATACATGTATCAAGATGTTGTTGCATGCACTTGAGTAGGTTAGGTAGGTAGTCAATTGTAAATCCGTCAACCGGGTTGGTGGCAGCATTCCTGTTTGATATGTCGTACAGTAACTATAAGACTTACTAGGTAGTTTGGATGAGTGAAGAAGTTTCTATCTCTGTAATCGTAGTTATAATTATGGTTGTGCTAAATTGCGGAGATTTTTCTTTCACATCATATGTAATGTCCCACGATTTTAATATATCAATCAATACCTACCGAGGCGTCAAATACCAATTGGGAGGATGTTCATGGGATCTGATGCATGGAGGGGAAAAGAAGGCGAAGAAGGCGAATAAGGCGAATAAGGCGAAAAAAGAAGGCAAAACCGAATGATGACAAAGATTTGAAGGATCAAGGGTCCAACCAGTAAGGTTAAAAGAAGTATCTTGACTCCATACGGACTATTGACAACATCATAATGAGGATAGTCAATTATATCCATTGTATTCACCGCCGTCCACCGCTATATCATATTTTGTGATAGTCTTGCTTGTGTAGCTGGTGCCGCTGATACTATTGATTGTTCCATGGACAACTGATGGCTGATGATTGATGGCTGATGGCGGTGGGTTCACAAACGATTGATAGAAGGAATTGCTGACGTTGTTGTATCATGGTGCCATGATATTGGTGATTGTGGTGGGAATCACGAAATTGAAACAAATGAAACGGCACACACAAACCAAAAAAATCGAATAGATCGAATCGTACTCTGTACAACATTGATTTTTTTCGATCAAAATATATTTCTTAAAATCTGAACACAAATCATACAATTATCAATTATTGTTGATTTATTTGTTGAATTCTAGAAGAACTACCTACCTAGTACCTAGTACCTAGTACCTACTACCTAGTACCTACTACCTAAACCTACTCTTACTTGATACCCGGTACAATCCATTAAAACGTTTGTTGGGGAAAACATCGTCATTTTTGGATGTTTTTTCATTTACATAATAATTTTCCGATAGGTTGTAACATCAAAGACTCGATAATATTGAATCTTCCCTTCTTTATCATTTAACTTTAACCAGGTCGTTTACTTCCCTTACTTTATCATCAATTATATAGATCCGATCATAAGGCTTCCAGAACTAAATAACTTCCTTTTCCCCCTCTACTTTTCTATCTCTTTTAAGCTTCACCAACTTGGAGTTTGACTTCTCAATTCCTTCATCAAGCTGTCATCCTACTCCATACAGTCAGGACAACCTTTCCAACCTTCCCACCTTCCCACCTTCCCAACCACGCGTCCTACTTGACTGGCTGAATGATCTGTTCTGGAACCGCCCAATGCTCAATTCGACAACGTTTACCAAGACCAACAAATCCAATTCTATTACATAGACAACAAATCCTTCTTCCTTCATCCTCACATAGGCCAACAATCCTTTTCTCTATAAAACGTCTGCGACCACAACAATCAAAGTCTTCACCGTCTCATAATCGATATCTTCACTCCTACTTAAATTCCCCGATAAACGGTCAAGCACAGAAACCTGTCTTCCTGTCAACTTTCGCACAGACCTTAGACCCATATTCATTATTCATTGGACCGAATTCTAAGATCCGACTAGGCGGGGTTAAACCACACCATTACTGTCATTCACCCTTCGCGGATCACCACAAGAAGTTGAAACTTCGAAATATCGCCTCTTTTTCTTCACAATCCTTAAACTCTCCTTCATTCCCGTCAAGGTCCTCTTTGACACTTACCGAAAATATGTCCAATTTACCTCCACCAAAGAGCTCAACAGCTCCCGACAGTCTTTTGAGAGAACAGAGAGTACATCATAGACTCGTCGAGAGACTCACCGATCGACTCGAAACCCCAAGTTTAGATGATCGTTCTTATCGAGTTATTAAGCTTCCCAATCAATTAGAGGTTTTGCTTGTTCATGATGCTGAAACAGACAAAGCCTCTGCAGCTATGGATGTTAATGTGGGGAATTTCAGTGATCCTGAAGATTTCCCTGGTATGGCGCATGCTGTAGAGGTAAAAATGACTATTCCCGATGCTTACAGAAATTATGCTGACATATACGTTCTTTTTAGCATCTACTTTTCATGGGAACTAAAAAGGTATTGCATACCCTTTGTACAGAAATTTGGCGCACTTTCGCACATCTCCCGAGTTAATCACAAATACTAACAATTCGAGTAGTATCCTGTAGAAAATGCATATTCACAATACCTTTCTTCACATTCAGGAAGTTCCAATGCATATACCGGTGCCACATCTACAAATTATTACTTTGAAGTTGCTGCGAAATCAGGGGAGGATGGAGCTTCAGGAGATTCGAACCTCTCGCCTTTGTATGGTGCCCTGGATCGATTCGCTCAATTCTTCATAGATCCTCTATTTCTCGATTCGACTTTGGACAGAGAATTGAAAGCCGTGGATTCAGAGAATAAGAAGAATTTACAAAGTGATCAATGGAGATTGCATCAATTGGATAAATCATTATCGAACCCAAAGCATCCTTATTGCCATTTTTCAACAGGAAATCTAGAGGTTTTGAAGATACAACCAGAATCGCGGGGAATAAATGTTCGAGAAAAGTTTATGGAATTCCATGAAAAACATTATTCTGCGAATCGCATGAAGCTTGTCATATTGGGAAGAGAACCATTGGATAAACTGGAATCATGGGCGGCTGATCTTTTCGCCGGTGTACGAAATAAAGATTTGCCACAAAATCGATGGGAGGATGAGCGGCCTTATGGTCCAGAACAACTTTCCACTCAATGTTTCGCGAAACCTGTTATGGATTCTCGAACTTTGGACATTTCCATCCCCTTCATTGATGAAGAATTATTATTCGAATCCCAACCTAGCCGATATCTAACACATCTTATTGGACATGAAGGACCAGGTAGTATCATGGCTTATATAAAGTCAAAGGGGTGGGCAAATGCTTTAAGTGCAGGTCAGTTGAATTCAACGAAGAGGAGCTCATCATGCGAATCCTGGCTCCTCTCACAAACTCCAAGCTTATACTAATGTCTCTTAGGTGTCTATCCAATATGTCCTGGGACACCTGGTTTGTTCAGTTGCCAAATACGTTTGACAGAAGATGGTCTCAAGAATTACAAGGAAGTCGTGAAAGTCTTTTTCCAATACATCGCACTGCTCAAAGATTTACCACCTCAAGAATGGATCTTCAATGAGCAAAAGGGCTTAGCCGATGTTGATTTCAAATTCAAGCAAAAAACTCCAGCTAGTAGATTCACCAGCAAAATCAGCGCCGTCATGCAAACACCATTACCCAGAGAATGGTTACTCAGTGGCCATAGCAGACTTCGAAGGTTCGATGCAGGAAGAATATCTGCTGGACTTGATTGCTTAAGAGCTGATAATTTCCGCATGCAAATTTCTTCACAAACTTTCCCGGGTGGTTGGGATTCAAAAGAAAAATGGTATGGCACCGAGTATAAATACGAGAAGATTCCGGCGGATTTCTTGGAAGAGATAAAGAAGGCTGCTTCTAGCAAGAAAGGAGAACGCTTCCCAGAATTACATTTACCTCACGTAAATCAATTTATCCCAACTAAACTCGAGGTTGAAAAGAAGGAAGTTCAAGCACCTGCCATTTCCCCCAAGTTGATCAGAAATGATGACGCGGTAAGGACATGGTTTAAAAAAGGTCAGTAAAATATTCTTGGCGTGATGGAAATAAGTGCTAATTCGTTACTAGATGATACTTTCTGGGTTCCAAAAGCAAATCTATTCATTCAGTGCAGAAATCCTTTACCAATGGCCACGGCAGAAAACTCCCTCAAAGCAAGAATGTATACAGATTTGGTTTATGACGCATTAGAAGATTACGCTTATGATGCCGAGCTTGCCGGACTCGAATACTCTGTATCTAGTCATTCAATGGGTTTGGAGATTAGTGTTTCCGGATATAATGATAAACTCTCAGTTCTTTTGGAGAAGGTATTGACTACCATGAGAGATCTTGAGGTCAAACAGGATCGATTTGAGATTATTAAGGAGAGGTTAACAAGAGGTCTAAAGAACTGGGACTTTCAACAACCTTACAATCAAGTCGGTGATTACATGAGATGGCTCAGCAGCGAGAAAGGCTACATAAATGAGCAATACCTAGCCGAATTACCACATCTTACTGCGGCCGATATTCAACAGTTCTATCCACATCTATTAAGACAGATGCACATTGAAACTTTTGTTCATGGAAACTTGTACAAGGAGGATGCTTTGAAATTGGCCGATTTGACAGAAAGCATTTTGAAGCCAAGAGTATTACCTCAAACTCAATGGCCAATAGGTAGATCTTTAGTCTTTCCACCTGGAGCTAATTTCGTTTACCACAAGACTCTGAAAGATCCGGCCAATGTCAATCATTGTATAGAATACGTTCTATCTGTTGGAGATAAGGCTATTCGTCCTCAAAGAGCCAAGACCCTTCTTCTCGATCAAATGACTCATGAACCTGCATTTGATCAATTACGAACCAAAGAGCAGCTAGGATATGTTGTATTTAGTGGATGTTCAACAACAACTACCACTATCGCTTATAGATTCATCATCCAAAGTGAAAAGACTCCACAATATCTTGAAGAACGAATTGATTCTTTCTTGGTTGGATATTCGGAAACCCTTAAGAATATGTCAGATTCTGAATTTGGGGGACACAAGAGAAGTTTAATCACGAAACGATTGGAGAAGTTGAAGAATTTGGATCAAGAATCAAATCGTATCTGGTCTCATATTGATTATGAGTACTTTGACTTTGAACTTGGTAAGTTATATCCTGTATTGTATTGAGTTGATAAACTAACATGTTGAAAGTCCATCATGACGCTGCAAATGTCAAAGCACTCACTAAAGAAGATATGATACAATTCTATGATCAATTTATCTTACCATCTTCTCCACTTCGATCTAAACTCGCCATTCACCTCATTGCTCAAGGTACCTCTTTACCGGAAGAGAAACCAGAAGTACAAACTGTTCTTGCAATCAATAAAGATCGTAAAGATGCTGAAGATGGAGAAGCTATTGTAGTCAAGGTTGAAGGTAATGGTACTAAGCCATATGTCATTACGGATGTACGACAATTCAAGAGTATGTTGCAGGTTACCGCGGGACCACAACCTGTCAAGCACATTAGTGAGTTCGAGGATTTGGATTCAAAATTATAAATCGAAAAAGAGAAGAATGGGTATAGAATATCAAACCGCATTTTGGCGGATGTACTAGGAGCACAATAGATGTGCTTAGCTGGGCTAAATTACCGGATCGGATCGGACTGGAATTGCATGGCTGGGAGTTGAATTGAAATCATCATGGGGATAGGAGATGCTAGATAGAATGGGTTGGTCTGGTCTGGTCTAGTCTTTGGTCTTCGGGTCTTTTGGTCTAGTAGATAGATACCCGCGAGATTTTCAAATGAATGCGATGAGTTAGACAATTTTTCGCTTTTTTTATTGTATGTGAATTCGTAAATCGTGTAGATCTGAATAGTTTTAAAGAGTTCGATGATTAAATATTTCTTAGAGTCTTTAATTCTTTGGCTGTAGGAGGAAGGAGGCCGGAAAAACAATTCGTTCGCATGAGGTTCAATCGGTGGTATATATCTCTCTTTGATGAATGTCGTTAAGTCATTATCCATATTATCTCTTATATATCTTTCATAATTCTATTTCATCATCCCATCTCCCATCTCCTATCTCCTCATTTTTCTTTCCTCTCCTCTCTCCTCTCCCCTTGACTCTTATCGCTTCACCCATCTACTCCATCCCCTTCATTCCCTTCTATCATCTCTAAAATACCTCATATCTAAATTAAGTAATAAAATAAAATAAAATAAAATAAAATAAAATAAAATAAAATAAAATAAAATAAAATAAAATAAAATAAAATAAAATAAAATAAAATAAAATAAAATAAAATAAAATAAAATGTCACGGGGTCAGGGCCGGGCCACTGGACCGGCCCCTTTAGTAGGCTCCACCTGTCCGATCCAGCACCGAGCGGGGCACGCTCGGTGATCGTACCCTGTAAGAGCGCTAGGGCTCGGAGCCCTAGCACACACAAATGTATTTAAAGGAAACGTTCCTTCTGTAGAAACGTAGCTCTTCGAGCTACGTCTTATCAATAAAAGTGATTTCTGTTATCCTGTCTGCTGCCTCCGTGATATAAAATAAAATAAAAATGAAATTATATTATATCACATCATATCATATCATATCCACGATGTCATATCTTCAATTTCATTACATACTGCTATGGTATAACGTTTATCAATTCGAAGATTCATAAATGGTTTTTGGAGATGATTGTTTGGTTTGAGATTTGAGGTTTGAGGTTTTGGAGGGGGAGAAGGGGAGAAGGGGAGAAGGGGAGAAGGGGAGAAGGGAGAAGGGGGAGATTGGTGCTTGGATGTGGGTTTGGAAATGAGTATATTTTGATGGGAGAGGACTAGGGGGGGGTATAGATGAGGTATATACTCACTTCCCTCAATACTAGAGAACGAAGTCAGAGTCGGTGTCAAAACTTGGGACTTAGGATTAGTACTTAGGGAACAGAGGGATTGTTAATACGTGCAGGACCTGCGATCCTACAAGATCGCTATTACCGTGCAGGAGGTTCTAACTACGCCGATACAATGGGTGCGTCGTATGTAGTTGGGAATCTATTAATCGAAATCTTTGCTAAGTCTTTCGTTTCCATTTAATCGATGATTTTAGCGAGATGGTTTTCCAAGGGATATTTATAGTCATTGTTATATTGAAAGGAACGCGGGAGGGAAGGGAAGTTTCTTTCATTTTGAATTATGGTGTTTTGTGGGGAAAAAAGAAGATCGCGAAAGGTGACATTTTGTTATGATGTATTATGTGCAAGTTCCGTCAACCTGGAACCATCCATCTCTAGTGAGCTTAAACTAACCAATCAGCACAGGATTGTTATCCCCATGCTGGATTCTTGAGCATACATATACGAATAATGTACTAGAAATAGTAGGGATTTCTCCTCTTCGTCTATCACTACCTACTCACATACAACCCATCGCATTGATACAAAGCCAATTACTACTTTAATATCACTCCTTTAATATCACTCCTTTAATATCACTCCTATTAGCTGTGAATTTCCCAAATATTCATCCTGTCTACACCATCCCCCAATCCTTATCCCTCTATCCTAATATCATCCAGCAGACCCGAATACACGAATAGACGCGGAAAACATCGTTATGCCCAGGGGCACATATCAATTCGTCAAGAAACCTACAAAAACCTTAATCCGAACTAGTCACCCAAAATCTTCAAAGGCTCTTCTGTGATGATATTGACGTTTTGTGCTGTTCTTTTGTTTCTTGTTTTTATTATTCGATGTATGCGCTTGGTGTGGATATGCTGAGCCCTTCGTGCTTTGTGTGTTGTTCCTGTGGTGAATGTTATACGGGTGTTGCGTAGGTGTTGTAGAAGTAAGTCGAGTCGCGAAGCAGGAGTAAGTATTACTCTTCATTGAAGTTACCATGACCCCAAGGTCTAAAAGAATATGAAGGTCGAAACGTCTTGACGGTCGAAGTGCAAATGTCGTGCACGTGACTTGTAGTAGTGGACTAAAACATACAAAGGCTCATTGTTTCCTATTGTTAGCATTGTTAGAGTTGACCACTTCTAAATATAGATGGACATACTTCTTTGTCTGGACGCTCTTTGTTTGACATGGAGCTCAAACAGTAGTATATTATTTCGACACTACTATTAGAATTTCCATTTACTTAACTAGCTGCTTATATATGGATGACCGTTGGTAGAATAGCTTAGCCAAAAGTAAAAATACAATTTAAATCATTAAAATGGAGAACAAAATGACTCAAAGAAGCCTGTCATTTAAGAAAAGAGATTCAATATAAAAAATTAACAAACTCTAGGTTTCTAATATCATAAAGCAGTACTACTATCCTACTCTTAAAATCTTCTTCATTCAATTAGACGTTAATTTTGTCATCAAACATATCGAACTCAGCACTAACCTCCACCCTATAATCCATCGAGCCCTATCACGAATAACACTGCCCCTTCACTACTGCTTCATCCCAATTCTATTTATTTCTCTATAGCCAATAATTTGAACATATTAGAATAAAACCGCTGTACAAATTAACACTAAGACATTATCTTCAATTGGTGACTTTTTCAGCATGTGATATTAGCATAAATAAACTCCCTTGAGATCTCCCCACCGTGAGCAGTCTTTAATAACAAACAAGAATACTTCTACAAAATAGTCAACATCAGCACCAGCACCAAGGTAGATTGATGACCATCATGCATCCACCACCACCATCACCAGCTACTCCTCCTCCTGGTATACTTTCCCCTGATCGTGTTTACCGCTTGATCAATGGTACCGACGAGTCCCGTGATCTTTCTACTAGACCTTCCAAAATTTTGGTAGATAATTCTTCAACTCCAGAGAATCAAAGCGACATCGACGGCACAGTGAATGGCAAAGTCTCATCAATAAAATATCCTTACCCAGCCTTAGGGAGTGGAAGTGATACGCCTATTACTGGTTTTGGCCAGGAAGGTATGCAGGCTGGACCAGGTCTAAATGGTAAGATAATACGCCCATAGAGTATATACAGAACATGCTAACATATCAGGAATTAATCAACAGGCAAACGGAATGACTTCTAATCTCCTGTCAACTCAAGAACCAGCTATCAACTGCAACATGTCGGGTAATGAACAGTATGACACGGATGTTCCCGCAGCTCGCCGATGCCCAAATTTAGGAATGGACTCTGACTTGAGAGATATTGCGCATGGGGGTATTTATGATGGAAATTACCGCACATCTAATCTGGCCGCACTTCCACATGGTAGGATAAATACTACATCTACACATTCAGAACTCTCTAACGTTGACATAATAGGCAACAACCAGTATCCCAACAACACGGTGCCTATAAATAACAGCTCATTCGAATCCCATAATAACCACAATACACAAGCATATGGTCATTCAAAGTTTCAGAATGATACGATTACAGGTATGATGGGTACTATGGACAATAATTCGGCAGGTATAAACACCCGAGGATTGGCAGGTAACAACCATTACAACAACACAATTCCTTCCACCCTGCAGTCAGCTCGTCATGCGCCTTTTGCTCCGGATCAACAAAACCATGCACGCTATTATAGCAATGTCCAAGCAGGCCGGGATCCAAGTCCAGCTGCACGTCTGATCAGTAAGAGAACTACTATTGCGCTTGCAAAAATTGTACTAATACCTTCACAGATAATAATCAATGTGCGAGTAACATGATTCTCCTTTCTACGCCTCGCCGATTGAATAACGTACATAGCCATGGACATGGCTATGGCATGAGCGATAGCGCGATGGCGCAGATCTCACACAGGCAGTGTATCGACGGGCATCGAGGCGCATCGACATCCCCACCACAACAAGTCGTCCAAGACTACGAAGACCACATGGCAGTCAATTTTCATAATAGTATGGCACGGAATCAACATGCTTTCGGTAACTATGGACATCATATGCCCGTCAATGGGCACCGCAACGCAACATCCCAGCGTCTGACTGGTGCCAATCGAGCCCATAGACTTTTCAAAGTACCTTTCGACATGGCAGCAATTCAATATGGCATGCGCTATGATCGAGGTCATATGCCTGCTACACACTACGGCCAGATGGGTGATCGACCAGTTCTAGGTCTAGTTGAAGCAGGCATAAATGACGCCATTACCTCTCATATCATGGCATCAAATCATGTAGTCCGCAACGATCAAGGTCATATGTCTGCTTCAATTTATGACCAGAAGGGTATCCCATATCCCAACCGAATCAGTAAGTTGAGTACTATTCCCGCACTAGCGGAGTGATCTAACATTATCGCAGAAACTGGTCACTACCAATCCAATATGATTCCCAACCCCCCCTTGATGCCTTCATTTCCGTTTAATGGCAACGTGATGCCCTCCACAAGCGGTGCATACAAGGGAGTTCCTTTCGAATTTGGCGCAACCAATCCTCAATATAATACGAATTTTCAGCCAGATTTAGGAAACGCCTTTTCATTCAATGTTCATCACTTACAGGCAGAAGATCTTCAAGCTTTCAATCCAAACAATCAATTAGGCCCTAGCTTAATCGAAAAGTTTGAAGTCTTCTCACTATTCCACGATTTTCCCCAAGAAATCCAGGACAAGATATTCGAGTGTATGTTTCCTGGTCCTCGAACAGAACATCTAGGACTACTTGTACACGAAAGCTACGGAAGACGTCAAGAATATAGAGTTGAGTTACCGATAACCTTGTTAATTTGTCAGAGAAGTCGATACATCACGTTTCTGAGGTACACCATCATTGAGAGGCCAAAGAAAATACAAAATGCCAGAAAGATTTACGGTTTTCATGTTACCAAGATATATGGAACGGAGAACATCACTCAACCAAGACCTCTATGCATTGGTCCACATGACACTCTTGCCATCTCGGCAGATATACCCAAATGGGCGTTAAAACAAACTCTTGAGTGGTTGGAATATCTTGACATGAAGATTCCAGGAGGTTTGAAGAGCATCAAATATCTGGAATTACGAGATAATCATACTAAGAGTACTAATTTCCTCGAAGATGCTGTGGCGCTCTCAAACGTTATCGGTTCCTTTGACTTTTCCCCACTGCTCCCATCAATCTTTACCAACGGCATTTTGGACAAATTTAGCAGCCTTGAAAAGCTGACTTTGACGAATGTTGAAAAAAATGGCAAAAACCGCCACGCTCTTAATGAAGAGGAAAGGGTATTCTTGTGGTATATGATTGCGGATCATCTTGATAAGACGACAGGGCTCGGTGAGAAAAGGTTCGTGGAGACAGAAAACATTGAGATTAAGGAGTATGAGAGAGTACAAGGCAAGAACCTGGGCTTGGGTAAAAAGATGATCTGTTTCTACTATTTGCCCGAGTATTTGACTAAGCATTTCCCTGTGTTAAATTCCTAAGATAGAGAGTCATATCCCAGACCCGCATCTATGGATTAAAGGATAGGATATATGGAAATAACGGATATGAATCCAGCGAGAAAAGTACTCGGTACAACTATTTTAGCAAAAAAAAAAAATTTTTGAATAAAATTTCCGTGAAAACTGCATGTTCATGTCCCTTCTTGAGTTAAACGCCAGCGAGAACTTTGTGAATAGACAATGTATGGACATTTCAACCACAAGTCATCCAAAAGTACTCTACAAAAAAAACTACATTCTAATGGATTTTCGAGTTTACATAATACTTAATATGCCATGGAATGAGTCCTCAATGTTCACTACAACGCATTATCTCAAGGTGTGGCTTGGGCCAATCGAGCACATAGACCTTCCGAAAATTAGACCCTCCACCCAATGACCTCACTCAAAACCCCACTGTTTTCCTCGATATCCAATAACTAGAACATGGTAGAACACAACTACTTCACTAAAAGCCATTGCAGTTTCTCCATCATGTGATACCCCGCGTAAACAAACCCGCTTGAGATCTCCCACCATAAACAACTTCCAGTTACTACAACACAATACCAAAACCCCATCGAAGTTTCTTAACACAACACCAAAGCATCAAAAATAATATTAGTCTTCCCCAACAATAAGTTGATCATTAACATGGAGAACTTTAATCCGCCATCATGGCCACCCGATGATCGACAGTTGACGGCTCGTCCTAGAATGCCTAATAGTGGCTTTGGTGAAAAAGGAGATACTTCAGCTGACTCTAAAACAGTTGGTAAGACAATATGCCCATGTGTTGAGTTTTTGCAGAATGTGCTAATAGAACAGGAAATAATCAACAAGAAACTGCGACATCGTCTAATACTTTCGCAGGCGCACCTCTTCCTTTGATGGACACCATAGGCAACGCAGGTGACTACCGTCTCGCTGACAATACAACGCCCTCCAGCTTCCAGTCATCTCATCCCTCAAGCCACCACAATTACTTGCCTCATGGTAGCCGTATATATGGCCCCGCTAATCACCAGACACATGTCCAAGCAGGTCAAACTTTTTTCGGTAAGGAATTGAGCACTACTCCCACCGTCGCAAATAGCGTACTAACGATTTCGCAGATAACAACGTATTCTCGATTTTCACCACGACTGCCTTCACCGACTTCGAGGTATCTAGGGCCTACCACCCCGGCCGAGACTTGGACCAAGCCAGTAATGTGAACGATAGCGTTGCGAGACAATCGAAACCTCGGCGTAAGCAAAGTGCCAATGTATATCACAACTCATCCATTCAACCCGATCCCTTCATTCGAAATGATGTGGATCACCTGCTAGTCGACCCTCGAGCCCTTGTTGCATCCGTTGAACGTGTCTTTGGGGACTATAGAGGCTATATACAAGTCAATGTCTCTCCCAACATATCACCCAAACTTAACTTCGGCCGCAATCGAGACCATATGACTGCCGCTATACCCTTCGACAACGCCTCAAGACACCATGACTCCCGTGATCGACAAGCTCATTTGTCTACTTCAGTCTATGGCTTTATGGGTTTTCAAAACAATAGAAGCCCGTTAGGTGAGTCAAGTACTGTCTTAGCACTTGCAATATATTCTAATATTAATCCAGTTACCACGCCAGACCCATCCAGAATGTTCGCCCATCCCCGTTCAGCGCAAATTACCAACTCAGCGCTGACTAATACTACGAATCATGGTCATATTGGAGCTTCCTCAAATTCTAGCGCGTTAAGTCAACACCCCATTGCAACTTTGCAGCCAAGTCAAGGAAATATGTCTGCGTTCGAAGACATTCGCCAGTTACAGAAAGAACATCCTCGACCTTTCGATCTAGGCTACGCTCCTGAGTCCGGTACCAAACCAATGGAGCCCCAAGAACCCGAGGGTTATGGATATGGCCAAAACGGAAGCTTTGGTTATTATAAAAAAAACTCATACAAATTTCCCGCAAAGCGAATCACATTGCAAGAGCAACAAAAGATCACAGACAGGCTCAATGAAATGATCAACGTTACCAATACTAAACGACAGCAGTTGCGAAATCTACTGATTATGACAGGCCCCGCAGACAAGGATTCTGATGTCCGCTTTGAGTTATTGAGCCAAGTGACTCCGGTCATCGATTTCCAGCGCCTTAAAAAGGAATTTCGACTTCGAAAGAAATGCGACTGGCAGCAACATGGTGATGAAAAAACAGCTGAAGAAAATCAAGATCCTGCATCTGGAAGATTTTCTACTGAGCCATTCCAAGAAAGCATTACCGAAGCTACCGAGTCTCTCGATCAACAAGGCATTGAGGCAATTTCTAGCTCGAGCGTAGATATGATTGGTGACAGCGAGACAACTGTCCTTGCCATCGCCTGTGAGATACAAGAATCTTGGAAATGTAGAAGATACGCAGATTATGTTGAGCCAGCTGTCGGCTCAATGCAACGTTACGCTGAGAGAGCTATCAATCCTATCTTCACTGGTGTAAGTTTGATCCCGAAGGATCAATCTCGTCTTAGAGACTTGACGGCAGATGAGCGTCGCAATTGCCTTAGAGCAGCATGGGAGCTTTTGCAGAAGGCCATGGCTACTGCCATTGTCCCCGATCAGCTTCGAGTTCTGTACCATATGTTCCAGGTATGTAATTCCGCAATATAATATATATTTCGTTGTTTTCTGACTTCTATTTAGGATTGTAGTCCATCTCCCACGTCTGGATTATCTTACCCAAGTGGCAAACATAGCCACGTTTTACTCAAGAAGTGTGACGATCTTAAAATATTTCTGAAGTTTCCTGTCGAAATTCAACGGATGATCTTCGTGTTTATGTTCCCAGGTGGTCGATCGGAACCCATAGATTTTACCACGCATCCGACTCAAAGAAGGGCCGGCGAGCAAAATATTGAGCTGCCAATTACGTTACGAATTTGCAAGGTCAGCCGTGAAGTAACGCAACAGCATTATACCATAGTTCATAAGCCAGTAGGAAAGGGTATTCCAGAACGCAAATTCTATGGGAAGGTATACAACAAAAGTGGGGCCGACCCGGAGAAGCTTTCATACCCAAGACCATTTTGCTACAACCCAGAAATAGACACCCTCTGCATTTCATACGACTTTAGAGCCCCAAAGGTTTCAAAACAAATATGCAAAGATTGGTATGACAAAGTTCACGACGCTCTTATGAATAACAGGGCCTTGCGATATGTTGGTTTAAAAGGTGTTCGCTTCCTAGACGTGCGAGACGTTCTGGTAAGATTGCCAATAAACCAATCGGATATTTCATGGTTCCTCCCAACTGTTTACGCGGATGGATTCTTGAGCAGATTTGAGAATCTTCATAAGCTGTTCTTCACAAGTGCCGGATGTTGTGCTTGGCAAAACGGGCACACGATTATTGACTCGCCGGAAAAGGCCCAACTCTTCAAGGACAAGGTCACTAAGTATCTCAAGGATACAAAGGATGCTCATGGAGGTATAGTCGCCGAGAAAAATCTCATTGTGAGACAATACGAAGAACCACAAGGTAAATGTGCACTGGCAACTTGGCAGCCAAAGGAGTGGAGGGATTTTGAAGAAGAATTTATATCTAAGATGGCTACTCATGTTCCAAATAACATGAAGTGATGGGACATAGAGGAAATGGATGGTGGTTCAACATAGCAATGATATAAATAAAACTTTTTTTTTTGGTCCTCGTAGTCCCCTAGCCATGAGTTTTTCGAGTGAAAGGTTGCACGCAGAATCTTTAAAGTCAACTCGTGGCTCCTTTTCACATAATTGACACGCACAAGCACCACCTCATACCACCAAAATCCGATGCAGCATACACAACGTTCGTGACATAACTCCATAGATCCGGAAATCGAAGATGGTATCCCAGAAACGAGTCCCAAGCGGCAAAGTATGTGAACTCGGAACCATCTTACCTGATATTTCTTATATCGCTCGGTAGCTTCATCGTAAAGGTCCGCCGAACAAGCGTTTGGTCATTCCGGTAACTTTGCCTCAAAGACTAAACAGCTAAGCTTTCAAACGCAGCACAATGGCGTAAAAGATCTACGTAAGTCTATCGAGGATAAGAAGTCATGTAATCCTGTCTGTGCTTCAAGCTTCAATTTGATGGATATACATACCACACCAAGGTACTGATGGGAAGTTATATGATCACAATGCCTAGTGTCTTGCTACCTTGAGCCAGGCATCACTTGGTGAGAGTAATCTGGTGTGATGTGACATATTATCAACTCACATATCAGCTCTGCAGCCTAGACTTCAATAATGCAGAAATCCTATGCATAGGGATATGCACTAGCACATTCTTATTTCTTCTCCTCAGTAACATTTACAAGAAATTTTTATGAAACAAGTCAAGTACATGAATTGCAAGGGAGCCGCCACTATACTCTTGGATCGGGCTTTTCTCTCCTCCTCTTCCTCCTCTTCCTCATATCTTAAACCACATCGTTGATGCCCCGAAGAGGAAGTCCTCGTCCTGATATATATGCCCAAACCTTTCTCTGCATTCGCTTTTGTGTCCCTTTGCGAAGTCGCTCTCAAAGCTGTTGGGTATTTCTTTCGACATATGAGATGAGGTAGCATCGTGGCCCTATAAAATCAAACATAATTAGTAGTCACTGCTCCAAAGCCTCCAAAGCCTCCAATCCTTAAAATCCATAAGGAAGCTCTTCAAGCAAGCCAACAAGCAAGCCGACAAACAAACCCTCTCCAACCTGAAAGAAATTAGAAGTCCATCTGCAAGTCTTGTCTTTTGATATTACATATCCATGCGACACCGAAACAGCAAACAGTTTATCCCAAAAGACCTGAGTTTGTCAAAGTTGAGTCTTAATTCTGCACATGTATGTTTTGATAGAGGAGAGATTCAGAATAAGAAAGGTCACAAAGATTACTGTATCGGTGGAATGAAACACCGACCTCCGAAGAACACCCAGGGGATTTGAATCAGGTGAGTCTCAGGCAAGTTCTTCCACTAAATATAATA